>OZ010791.1:132906617-134274951 GCA_963932465.1 Maratus speciosus
ACATTTGCATAACAGCTGATAATATATCTAGAATGCTAACATTATCTTACAGAATGTAGAGAGTCATGATTGAATTTGATAGGTCATTTGAGCCAGAGGAAACCTTAATAAGACTATTAAGTATAAAAGACCATTAAGCTGTTACATGCATAAGGTATGAATATAGCTTCGCATTGAGGATAAAATCAAATAATCGAACTTTAGATAATATAATATTTCATGTAAAAAAATGAAGAGGAAAGAAAAATCATGTGTCAAGCATATATTATGAAACACTTTCAAACATTTTTAGAATGTTGTAACACTTTTTCAAAGTAAAAGATGTCATCTCATAAATTGTTTGGAAAATGTATAGCACACTTGACAGAACACTTTCAACATTTATCATCTATATTCTGTAAAGTATCTGAATTATTTTCTGTATAATTTATATATTTGTATATGTACTACACAGAAAGCTAAAATTAATTTTAGTTTGGAATCGCATAACACAGTTCAAGTTTTTCCTTCACCAATATCTGTCAGTAGTCGGAAATATAGTCGAAATCTTTTGCGCAGCACTGTATGTGATCTATAGAAGTGATACACACCAAGTAATATGCCAAGAATTTAAAAACGCATAACACAACTTAAACGCAATTATTGCTGATAGAGAGTACTGCAACAGAATATTTTTTTTGTGTTCCTATGAAAGAAAAATGTACACCATATGCTAGTATATTAAAGATATTGAAGTACACCACAGTGATGTTGATGTATATCAATTTGAATATCTTTGAAATAAAGTAAATCTATTAAAAGACATGGTAATGATTTCGCTGATAGATCATAGTGTAACAGAATTTGTTTGAATGAACTATAAATACTACACGCTTCCTTTTCTATACTAACATGACGAGCAAAACTCATTATCACATATCACTTACATGGACAATCTGAATATATTTACGCGAGTTAGAACATGGAGAAAAAAAAATGGCCGTACGGCTGGACATGTGCCTAATAGGCGACCAAACACATAAAAATCATAAATACTATTAAAAGGTGTTGTAAATTGTTCAAAATTCAACCACGAGTTAAGGTAAAATATTTTTCAATTTACACGCATTTCTGCTTTTCAAAATACCTTTAACACGGGACTCTAGTCTAAAAGTTTTATTTCGCAGAGTTGAGTTTATTTTGATAAGCGCCTTATTTAACTTTTACTGCTTTTATATGGGTATAGACATATACACAGTATATCTCCAACTATACATGTTAATGTATTTTGGAATTAATGCGCATTTACGGAAAAAATCATAAAAAGAGTAACACGAAATAACCATGTGATGGCTCACCACGAGGATAAAACGTGATCGGGTTCGACTAAAAATATTGTATACTACGGTACCAATGTTTTGTGTCTATCATTACTTGTAAGAGGAGAGTACATATAATTCCACCGATGTATCGTTAGTACAATAATTCTAGAGGTATTGCACATGAAAGGATGCAAGAAATTACATAGTCAATGCCCGATGCACACTGAGGTGTACCGTACTATAGGAACCTAATTATATTTCCTCATACATATTGCATACATTTGCGTTATTTAGAAACGAAATATCTAAATAATGAATTTTGTTTTTAGCTAAAGGTATGTGATATTTTGCCAATATTGTTCCCCTCACCGTCCTTTGCTTTCGATTCATATATTTAAAATAAAAAACTTTCACTCATTTAATTAAAATAATTACTTTTCACTCAATTCATTTTAAATAAATACCTTTTACTTATCGAATTTAAGATAATAATGAGAGGAAGGACTACAATAAATAAAATCATACATGAAAATACTTTGTTTCAACATCAAAACATTCGATTTAAAACTATATTTTTAAACAAAAAAAACTAAAATCTGCTGTTGACACACAGCTAACATAAAAAAACTCTAAAAAAAAGAAAAGAAAAGAAAGTGCTCGGATACACACTATTTGGTAAAAGAAGTGTTAAAATCTAAGAAAAAAAATTATAGGAAAATAATGGCTATGTCAAACATATTTTCTAAATCTTACACCATAAATACCAATCTTATGCCATATGCTATATTAAAGATGGTGCACCGCAGTGATGTATATCAATTTCAATATCTTTGAAATAAAGTAAAACTATTAAAAGACATGGTAACGATTTTCCTGATGGACCATAATGTAACTGAATTTGTTTGAATGTTCCTGTAAATGAACTATAATTACAACACGCTTCATTTTCAATACCTAATATTACATGCAAAACTCGGTATCATATATCACTTACATAGGAAATCTGAATATATTTACGCGAGTTAAAGCATGGATAAAAATATGACCATATGAACAAACATGTGCCTAATTGGGGGCCAAAAAAACAAAATTCATAAATACTATTCAAATGTGTCGTAAATTATTCAAAATTCAACCACGAGTTAAAAATAAACAGCTTCCGATTTACATGCATTTCTGTTTTTCAAAATACCTTTAATATGCGAATAGAGTCTAAAAGTTTTATTTCAAAGAGTTGAGTTTATTTTAATAACTGCATTATCTTAGAATGCGTTTTTGAATCTTCAAAGCATATTTTTTAAATAAAGTTGTCAAGTATATCTCCAACTATACATATTAATGTATTTTGGAAATAACAAACATGTGCAGAAAATCAAGAGTAAATGAGCCATGGGTTGGCTCAGCTCGAGGCCAAAACGTGTTCGGGATCGACTGGAAGCGTTGTCTACGACGATACTAATGTTTTCAGTCTATCATTACTGGTAACAGGACAGTACCGATAATTTCCACCGATGTATCGTTAGTACAATAATTCTAGAAGTACATGAAAGTAGGCAAGAAATTACATCACCAGGTGCCGATGCACACTGAGGTGTACGGTACCATAGAAACCTAATAAAATAATAATTTACACATAAATATTGCATATGTTTGTCTTATTTAGAAGCAAAATAACTAAATAATGAATTTTGTTTTTAGGTGGAGGAATGTAATATTTTGCCAATATCGTTCCCCTCAGCGTCATTTAAATTTCATTCATATATTTAAAATATATACCTTTCACTCTTTTAATTTAAAATACATATATTCGTACATTTAAAAAGCATAATTTTCACTCATTTAATTTAAAATAATTACCTGTCACTCATTTCATTTCAAATAAACACTTTTTATTTTTCGAATGTAAAATAATAATAAGTACTAAAATAAATAAATACATCAAAATATTTTGTTTCAACATGAAAACGTTACTTTAAAAACAATGTTTTTAAACGCTAAAAATAAAATTTGCTATTGACGCGCAGCTAACATAAAAGAACTTTAAAACAATTTGCAAAAAAAGAAGAAAATTGCTCGGAAACATACTATTAGGAAAAGAATATTAAAATCTAAGAAAAAAATTGATAGGAAAATAACGGCTATGTTATTACATATTTTCTAAATTTTATATCGAGAAATATGATATTATGCCTTAATAATGAAAATTGCGCTGCTACTTTTAATCTATGGAAAACTATTCTTTTAAGGTTTCGCGTTTCGTAATTTATGTTTCGTTATTAATAAAATCATGATAAAATCTATTAATATGGAGACTTTTAATCCATGAATAAAGCAATTATTTATTGGCTTACTTAAAACCACCGTTCATGCAAGTTCATTTTAATTCGCAACTTTTTTGTTCCATTAAAAGAAGCATTGTAGAAATTAATGCACAAAGTTTTAGACATTGTTAAAACCATAAAAAGCTTTAAATATTTATTATTCGAGATAAATGAAATCCATGTGAGGAAAGAGATAAAAACACCATCATTTTTCATAATTAATTTAAGGGTGAAAATATTATTTTTAAAACTAATTAAATTTAACGTGCAAAAAAGCAACATCATTATTATCAAGAAAAACTTGAATAAACCGTATTAATCTGGGTTCATTTGGAAAACAATTGGTTTCTGTATTTTTATTACTCATGTGAAGAAATGTATTCAACGTTTTATTTATCGAAAACTTCTCTGAAGTATCTAAAATTTAAAATTATTAACCCTTAAAAATTATATAATGATTACAAAATCTCTAATAATTATGTAGTTCTAAATTTTTACACGGTTACGTATAAAAAGAGCATGGAATTAAGAAATAATGTATATGAATTGACGGTTTACTATTAAACGGTAAAAAACCGTTTTATTATAGATTTCATGAAACAGAATTTTTTACTTGCCGGTCATACATAGTGAAAAGTATTGTATCTCATTAAAAAATCGCATATGGTTTCAAGGCTTACTATTAACATGTAACAAATTGTTTTTTATAACTCATTACATAGAATTTTAAGTTACCGAACATATATCACGTAAAGTTTTGTAATGGTGATAAAAATTCGATTATGAAAATCTTGTTTTATATTTATATTTTGAGATTAAACAGATAAGACTGCGCTCGGAAAATTCTTGTTTTCTGTTTTCAATGTTTTCTTTAATTTTTGCTAATCTAACAGTATTTTTTTACACACTGATTAACAAGAGAGAAAAAAAGGATAGATTATAATGGTACTCATTATGTACTAAATTTTGATTTTAAGAACTTGATTGTGCTTCAAAGATTAACTTTTTTTTCTTTCTGTAAAAAAATTAGTCTAGCAGGAAAATTATTTGTGTTGTTTTATTTTGGTTGCAACTAATGAATCAGCAATAAAGCCATGTTGGAATCCATATTTATTTCCCGTTATTATTTCAGTCAGCATTACAAAAAGAAACAATGAGTTCAAGAGGAATACAATTAAATTTTAATCTCAATATACGTAAAATACATAATTTTCGACTGTAAACATATAAATGAAAGATGTAAAGTTCACGTAGACAATTAAATGCATAATTAAGCCCAGTTCCTGCAGCATTATACAAATCACGTTTAATACGCATTTCCGCTTAATACACGACTTTTGTCCACTTCTTTGAAACCCGTCTTAAACGGGTTCGACTGTATATGAAATATCTAAATGAGGTCCTACCAACTTTATAAAATTCATAAATCTTAATTACACGATATTAAGAAAAGGATGACAGAGAAAATTTGTTGGGATGTGACATAAAATTGATAAAGATTATTGTCTTGAAACGTTTCTTGTGTATTATGTTATATATAAGAAAATGTGGCATATGAAGCTTTTCTACCAATTCTTATTAAGTTACAAAAAGACATTATAAAATGTGTGGATGTTATTAATTTTAATGTAAAATGTAATTTTTTTAAAGATTTTTTGTAAAGGTAAAAATACAGACCAGATAACACTTTTCTTTAACATTTAGGTTGTTAGAATAGTACAAGAGAAATCTATTTGCCACAAAGGCAAAGGTTTACAGACTCATTGCATTTATAGAATCATGTTGAAAATACACTTGTAACAAAATTTTCATCGCTTTTATAAATTGAAAAGGGAGAAATTAATAGTTATTGTTAAGGCTCTATTACGCTTCCACCGTATGAATATAGTTCACTTTTTAAGGGGGTCCGGGACACAAAAATCTTCAAATTTTGCAAAAATATTTTATTTCGTTAAAACTTTTTCTGTTTTTTCCTGCTTAAAATGAGATTTAAGGGGGTAGGATACCTTTAAACCTACAAAATTTTCGAAAATTTTTTATTACATATTTTAATTCCGTAATCATTTCTGAACAATCTACAGAAAACCGCATTAAAAAATTTCCATTAGTTTACTAATTATGGCAGTTTTATTAAGATTATATATTAAGACTACATAGGATAATTAAATTTTGCGATGCATTTATTCAAAATGATGAATTTTGATACTGCGTGCAGTGTTACTAAAAAACTATGCATGGCAACCAAAAGAAATTTTCAAAACATATTTACTTCTATATTATCTAAAACATAAAACCAGAAAAAGGTAATATTTTATTTTTTTCTGTTTTTTTACTATGAACATATTTTTTAAAAAGTGAAAAATTTTAATTTTCAGTTAATTTTTAATTTTCAGTTAATTTTTTAATTTAGTCATTTTTTTCAAATATTCTGGTTTTAGTATAAAGGTAACACTATTATGTATTTATTTTAACGAAAATTTCCTCTTTATATGCATATTTTCAGATTTTATCCTACGCACAATATTTTTTTCTCTTATTATCATATATTTTTAATCTTATCATTTCAATATCTATTTATGAATTTACAAGTATATATATTTTTTTTAATGTAAATTTAAATATGAGCTTTATATTTAAATGAAGCTTGATTTATATTTTTGACTTATTACACAAGTTTTGAAGCTTGGAACATAGTGATATTTTTTCCAATTGCGACGCGTTCAAAGGTATCCGACCCCCTTAAATCATGTTTCTATCTGAATTAGAACAAAAAATATTATTTTTTTAGTTTTGGTTTGCTTTCAAAATTTATCTTTCAAGCAATGGCTGTCATGGAAACGACTTCTTGTAAAAATGCGTTTTACTTCACGATAGGTTTTTTCACCATTTTTCATATTTAAATTCTTATAACTCGAGAACCGTTAAAGATAATGGGTTCAAACTCGGAACATATCTTTTCTATTGTTTTACTCTAATTTTGATTTAGCATATTTGGAAAAAATTTTTACTTTTGAAAATATGATTTTTTTAATAAAAGTTGCACCACTTTTTTTAAATTTCTTCGCTAAACATTTTTAATTTTTTTTTTTATAAATTAATATTTAAAAAAATGCTGAATCAAAATTAAAACTTATATATTTCTGTTTATTTAAATGAAAAAAACATTGAAATTCTATAAATAATATCTCGAGTTATAACGATTTTAATTTACCCAACTTTTTAAATAAACTTTAAATTTAAAATTTTTTCTAAAAAATTCTGAGAAGTTTTATCATGTGATTTTGTTTATAAATAATAAGGACCACCACAAAAAAATTCAGAATTTTAACTCAATAAATAAAAATTATTTCAAAATTTTCCCGGACCCCCGTAAATATAAGAGAAATCATTTACGGAGTGATGAGCGGTGGAGGTGACACAGTGATTCTGCAAATGCTTTGGCGTGGTGTAGTTAATAAAAGGTTGGGAACCACCATTTTAACCCCTTCATACACTGTAAAAAAATCTGCAAAGTTACTAAAAATTTTCTAGGAAACTGTTATTCCTAGAACTTTTTATGTATCGGCAACAACAAAAATTCATGTAACAGATACGCTTTTGCACCCTAAATCAAAAAATCTATAAGGTTACAAAGAATTTTTTGACAACTGCGAATCCCATAACTTTTTTTGTAACTGTAACCCGGGTTACAGATAAAATTGTAGTAAAATTACTCTAATCTTAGTAGATATTTTTGTAAAGTTACAGATTTCTGTAGCTTTACAAAAACTAGTTTTGTAGATTTACATCTTTTTCGTAGATTTACATCTTTTTTTGTACAGAGTAAAGATAAAATTTTAGTAAGCATACTGATTTCTGAAACATTACATCGGTAGAAATACAGATATTTTTTACAGTGTACAACTAATATGCTATATCTTATCGTTATACAAATCTTTATTGTTTTCTAAAGTCGTTTTTTTTTTCTCACATGTTGCAACACCTTCAAAACAAGAATTAGTACATATACACATGTATAAGCAAACGTGATTTGTTTCTATAAGCCAATAGAAATTGAGACTTACTTGCTATATTTTTAAATTAAAAATTGACATCTTTTTGAAAAGTTAATTTGCATTTTTCGGATACAAAATTGAAACATTTAGTATATATGCGTTAAAATAATGTACTAGCTTTATTTTATGTTTTTTTATGTTTTTTGGAAACTAAAATATCTGCTAAACTACAGACATTTCAATTTCAAAAAAAAAAAAAAAAAAAAAAAAAAAATCAGGAAAAGTAGAAAAAAACATAAAACTTCTATATATGACTTCAGTTTGGATGGAATACACATTTAATGCACACTGTAAAAAAAAATGGTAACGTTCCATGTAAAATCCAGGAACGTTTCGCCTTTTCTCAGGTTTTCAGTATAATTTAGCTCTTTCCTGTGAAATTCTGGTTTTCTTATCTGAAACGTTCCTGAACCAAAAGTTGGAAACAGCAAAACGCTGCGGCCGCCATTTTTTTTTTTTTTTTTTTTTTTTTTTTGCTATAATCCGTTGCTCGCGCGCGAGTGTCGAAAAAGAATTCCTTAAATGAATATAAAAAAATCAATATGAAATGCAAATAAATCAATAGACGACATAATCCTTTACGTCTCTATTGTCAAGACAATTCAGATGAAAATACAATACCTCCGTGACATCGCTAAGAGATTATATCTCGTACTTGTCTGTGGAATGTTTAAGGAGCAGACCGTGTAAAAAAAATACACCTATTATTTGGATCTCCATTAACCAGGGGACCATCAAACATGATTCTCACCGATTTTGATTAATTTAAAGTATGTTTTAGAGTTCTTATCTCTAATTATTCTTGTGAAAGGATTTCTTCAAATGGGACTTAGATTTTCAGAAATTAGATGCCGAGGTTTAGCATACGTTTCAAATACCCATTAGTTTGCTGCTCTCAACGTGTCTTTCGTGGTGTGGACTCAGAAAGCTCGCACGCCACCCGTACGGCCCGAGTTCGATGCTACCTCTGGACTTTTTTTTTCTTTTTTAATTAATTTTATATTTTAACACTTTATTACAATTTGATTTAAATTTGATATATATTTGACACTTTGAATTGCTGCAAATTTGATTTTTTTTTTCGGAAAAAATATACAATTGCGTTTAGGTTTTTTTTTTCATGAAAATTTATATGTATTTTATCTAACTTGTAAACTAACATAATTACTAACGAAAATCCAAAATATTTTATGTCTAGATTTTTTTTCTAATTATTATTTACATTTATATATTTTTATATTTTAAGCAAAGTTCAGAAACAATATATCATATATATATTTACTTTATTGAATTTTAACTGAAAATTTATTTTTTCGTGTAAATTATAAATAATAATTTTCATGTCAATTTCAAAATATTTTTTCATTCTAACAAATAATGATAATAAAGCGAAAATTGTCAACTGGAAATGTAAAAATCGCCTGCGGATCCCGCATGCTGTGAAATGTCAGTAATGTTTTGCTGTCAACAGAAATATTCCTGGTATTTCGCAGGAAACATACTGGCATTTCTGTAGAAAGTTTTTGACATATACAGTAAAGTTCCAGTCATTTTCAAGAAATGTTTCTTGGAAATAATGGGCAACTCAGCTGCCCATTTTTTCCCAGGAACGTTGCGGAATTTTTTTTACAGTGCATATTCATATGAGAATCCCCAGTAACTAGATAAATCAGAGAAAATGATGTCATGCTCATGTAATCACTATACATTTTAAAAGAAACCTTCTCATTGTGAAGTAAAGTTCTCATTTAAAAACTATGTTTTATTGTCAGGGTAAAGTTCTTGCTATTTTGAAATTAACATCGATTAACTATAAAAGAAAAAGTTTTCAAGGCGTGCGAAACAGAATTTCAGTAAATTCTATGCATTTATTGGATTTCCCCTGTGTTGTCAATAAACTATTCCTGTTACATTCATTAAAAAAAAATAGAAAACGCGCATTCTTATATAAATTCTGTATCATTTTATTATGATAGCGTCAAATTAACATATTTTTTTCTGATTTCCGTTTTTTCTTACTAATTATTAAGCTCAGTTATTGTGATTGCTATGTTATTAGGACATTACATTTTTGTTTCTTTACACCAAAAGATCCCATTGTTAATGCTGTTATCGCCTGATGTTCTCCTGTTTATTTCGATAATATGATTTTACATTTTTGTGCAGACTAACAACAAATGAAATAGATTCTAAAGTTATTTATTGGAAAACATAATGCCGCCGTTTGATGAATATCTACGTTCTTTGACAAAGCTTTCTTCTTTGTTAAAGGTAAAGACAGTCAAACACTGGTAATATTTTATTATAAGTAAAGTTAAACCAACAATAGTTAAAAATAACAATAGTTAAAATCTAAACTTTCTGTTAGGGTGTTTGTGCTTTTAGAATTATCTTAGTCTTTGAAATGTTTTATCTTACACAAAAAACGAAAAAAAAAATAGTAGTAGAACAGTTTATATTTTTAGTAATGTATTCAGTCAGAGATTTTTGAAGAAAAATATTCACAGTGCAAATGCACCTTTCAATTTTAAACAGACTGATACTAATTTTAAATAGAAATATAATGTTTAACTTAGTTTTACTGTTAAATACACAGATAATTCTAAATAAGTGTACTAAATAAGTTCTTAATAATTTAAACTATTGTTAGGTCTAACTCTTAACTTTAAAAAAATAATTTATATTTTGTACGTTATCTTAAATTATTTTTAAGTGTGCTTTTGCATTAGAGGGTGAATAAGATAAACAGTAGAGTTGTTTAAAATATAACATGTGGAAATGGACAAGAGTTTTAGAATTTAAGTTTCGTAATGTTGTTTCAAAATAGTTTATTTAATCTTAAATTATACTGAAATAAATCTCTCTCTGAATTAGATTTTTTTGCATCAAGAAGAATATATCATAGACCAAATGCTTGGATTTAAATTTTGTTTCCTATAAATTTTACGAAACTTAACAGAATAGTAAAATGTAGAGATTGACGTTTCTATCTTCTCGGAAACTTGGGTAAATTTTAAATGTCAACATTTTTCATTTCCAGAATGAACATGAAAGTCATCCGGAACACAATGTGATGCCGATAAACATAGAATTGAAATATTACTCGACATTTCTTTATAGCTACGCAAAAAATGTTAATTTTTTGCGTTAAAAATGTTATTTTAAATTCCAACTTTGAATAACAGTTACGTGACACACGATACCCAATGATGCAATTTTGCGTTATGTGCAAAAATATTAAAAATAATAATTTGATCAAAAATGCGGTATTTATTCGCGTCCGTACTTCTAAGTGAATATCACAACTTACTGTAAGTAACTTCCAGAAAACACGAGTTAAAGGTTATTGGGTAAAGAATCTAGCTTTATGTATATGTGAACTGAGTATGTTCAACTAATCTAAAAAATATGGGCTATTATGCTTTTCAAGGGAAACTATTTTTGAGTGGAGAACTACTGTTGTAATGCATCAGTCTGTCAAATATACACGGTCTTTCACTACAAGTCGTCCTGGAATTTTAATGCACAAATTTATTAATAGTGTATTTATGTTAGAGGCTATTTCGAGAGATTAATTTTGTTTTGTGTGAAATGTAATGACACTAAGAAAAATGCTGAAAATGTTCTGTAAGTCGGGACAGGCGGGGGGTGGGGTGCATTCAACAGTTTGTTACAATAACCTTTTGAATTGTAATGGTCTAACTCACTTTTACTTGGGGAAGAGTCTGACATTCATTCTCAGCACTTTTCATGATTTCATCAAAATTTCACAGAAAGCTATGGAAAATAAATTAAAATTTCTTCATGATTTGAAACATTATAATAGAAAATTATATATATATATATATATATATATGTGTGTGTGTGTGTGTGTGTGTGTATTATTGAAGCATTGGATTGAGATTTTGTGTTCTTCTGCTAACACAGTTAATCAACCTGATAGTTTGTTTCTTTCGTTTGGGGTCTACCTTATATGTAACGAAATTGATAAACCGGAATAAAAAGAAAAAAAAAAGTTTATCAAGTTTCTCTAAATAATTCCTAACCAAAAGAAGTAATGAGGCAGTTAAGTCATCATCATTAAATATAAAATAATGTCAAATGTTCATTCTCGTGAAAATAACAGCAGTAATTATAACTTTTTGGAGAACTTTGTTTATTACACATTTATTATATCTACCATATTAAGCATTAATTGTTAATACTTTATTCAAAATATTCACGGACAATGACTTTATACATTAAGTTACAGAATATTGCATGCGTGTTACTTTGAAAAAAGTAAAAACAATCTTATGGCAAAGTGAGAAAATCTTTTTATAATTGTATTCTTATGGACAAGAGTTGAGTTTTGCGTGCGACTGTGCTCTCCCGTATAACTAACGTTTGTCCATAAATGAGAAACCTTTTCTGTTTTCCTCTATATTTTGCTAAGTGCGTATGTATGTCCGGAGTCTCATTGTCACTGATATTTTGTTATGATATGTAAATTAGGTAACTGTGGTTGTGTAGTGGGTATATATATTGAGGTATTAGCCGAATTAAGATGATTTTGATCGGGTGTTGCCTAAGAGTATTTAAGTTACCTCGTGCTATCTAAGCCACGTGAAGATTTGTTTGAAGTGGAAATTTGGTTTCTAAATAATGATGTAACCAGCAATCGCAAATTTTGCCGATTAAGGCAAACTGTTTTAAAATTCAGATAAAGAAGAACCGGAATCCACGGATTCCACTTATAGTTTAGATTAAGTGATAAGTGTAAATTTCAGGTTCTAGTTAACGGAATGGTGAAGGAATTGTGAGCATAGTTAAGAACTTCATAATTCAACAATTTTGAGAAAGAATCTCACCTTCCTCTGTGGTGGTCCGTATTCAATGGAATACCGTACAAACTGCAGTCATGGGTGGCAAGTTTGAGATCTCAAGCTCAATCATTCTAACCATCTTATTTATTCAGAAAGTTTTCTTTTTCATTTTCTTTTGTCAAAATGTCACAATAGACAAATCTTTGTAATCGATTTTTAAACCTTTTCCTAATAATCCACCAAAAGCATCCAGACACATTTATTTTATTTTTTATTATTTGAAAGCAAAATAATTTCCCTTTTATAAAACGCTCACATTTTCAAAAGAAAACACTTTTCATATTTTAATTATTAATGTTCATTAATAAAAATTCATTTACATCTGAGCTCTTGTATTTTTATGTAATTTTACAATTTTTATGTAATTTTTGTCAAGCTAAATTACAGTTTACTAAAAATTTTCATGTAGGTAAAAAATAATATTTTGATTTTTTTTTCCGTTTTGGGAACAATAGTCTCATGCATTTTTATATTAAATATCTTATTAAACGGATTAGCACAATTATAGCACTGAATGTTACAGTATTATTAGATAGTAATATTAAAATCCATAAAATTGTAGAGTTAGGCAGTGTTAAGTTCTAAATTAGAACGATACGCTACAGGAACTGTTAGATTATCATTAAGAGAAAAAATATCTATATATCTATTTATCAAAATATTGTTGATAAACTTTCTTTCATAGACATAGATCATCAGTCTGATAACATGCTGAACTAGCTGCACCTTGTGGTGTGCCCTGAACCACAAGGTGCGGGGCATAGACAAATGTAAGCGAAATACTAAACTAGCGGTTATACATAAAAAAAAAGTTACAAATCATCCTCTACGTATTAGATATCTTTAATTGTATATAATAATAATATTCTACTGAAAAAGTGCGTAAAAGAACGATTACATACGTTTAAATAAGCTTTAAATAGTAAGCTCATTATATAAAATTTCATTAAAGTAATTTGCAAATGGAAAAATAGTATGCATTGTTTAATTTAAATTTTATAATAAATTTATTAAAAAAAAATTGTTTGTAACTCATATGATCACAGATCTTGAATCTTAGGTTTCAATTATTTTAAAAGGTACATATCCATAGAGATATTCAACTAAACCAACGGAATGTTATTCATCTATCAAGTGCTATTGTGACTGTGCATCTCCTTCAAAATAATGTTATCAGTTTCTTGAATTATTATCTGCTGTTTTAGAATTACAGGATACGGTATAATACTACGGAGATAGATGGCATTTAATTCCACATCCGGGGTACATTGGCGTAATAATTCTACTGGGATCCAATATCTTACATAAATCGAATACACATGATTGTAAAGCAGCCTCTAAAGGCGATATTTTGTTTTAGAACAAGTGTACTGAAGATAGTAAATATTGTTTAAATAAGCTTTAAGCTCTGACATCACCGTATACCATTTCACCAATTGAGTTCCAGATGTAAAATTAAAGTACATTATTATTATATTTAAATTATAAATTCTATGTTTTGACAAAAACAAGTTGTAGTTCCTATACGCTCAGTAATATAATTTCAGATTAATTTAAAAGGTGCTGATAAACAGCAAAATTCGTCTAGACCAGTGAAAAGTTGTTCCCTTAATTGATCTATCAAATGTCATCGTGAAAGATCACGTCCTTCAAAATGATGTTAGCAATCTTTTAAATTCTTATTAGCTGAAGGTACATGCAATGTATTTTGGAGTTGTAATTTTACTGGGATTCTGCATGTTACATAAATCGGACACATAAGGTTGTAAAATATCCACTAATGACATTATTTTGTTTAATAGAACAAAAGCATAGAAAATATTGATTATATAAGCTTTAAATACTGAAATTATGCCATACTATTACACGAATTGAGTTGCAAATAGAAAATTAATTGGCATTGTTATTACATTTTAAGTATAATTTCGCATTTCTCGACATGTAAAATTTAGAGTTCATCTTACAACCAGTAACACAATTTTCGTTTAATTTGAAAGGTACGGATACACATGTAAATTCATTTAGCAAGAGTGGAGAGTTACCAGGCATTAACTGATCTCTCTGTTATCGTGACTGTGCCAGACGTTTTAAATAATGTTAGCAATCTCCTGAATTATCATCAGCTGTTTTGGGAATATAGAATACTGGAGAGTACTTAACAGACAGATAGTATTTAATGCTACAGGCAAGGTATATTGGTGTAATAACTTTATTGGAATCCTGTATATTACTAAACTTGGAATTTATTTAAAACTGTGGAGAGATCTCAGAACTTAATTGATCTGTCAAATGTCAATATTTCGTTTCAGACCAAGTGAAAACACAGTGGTAAATAGTTTTTAATAAAGCTTTAGACAACGAAATCATTATAAACATTTGCACAAATAGAGAGGCGAATTGAAAATTTATTTGCATTATTATTATTATTTAATAATGAATTCCATTTTTTTAACAAACAGAAAAAACTTTTTTTTTTATCTTGCACTTAGTAATGTCATTTTTTATTAATTTGAAAGGTTTAGTTAAATTTCAAAATTCGTTTATTCCAGAGCATTTACAGCTAAATGCAAGGTATATTGGAGTAATAAATTTACCGGGATTGTATATTTTACGAAAACTGAATGCATATTATTTTTTTAAATCCCATAAAGGCATTCTATTGTTTTAGAAAAAGTGCACAGATGATGGTAAATATTTTTTATATAACTTTTAAATACTGAAATTATCGCATACTATTGTGCAAATATAGATGGAAATAAAAAATTAATTTGAATTGTTATTATATTTTAATTATAAATTTCATTCTTCTACAAAAATAAATTTTAGTTTACTTTACACCCAGTAGTATAAATTTCGATTAACTTGAAAGAGGCAGGATACACGTGTAAGTTGATATAGCACAGTGAAGAGTTCTCAGAGATTAACTTATCTATCCGTCATTGATACTGTGCAAGTCGTTCTCGATACTTTGTTTTAGAACAAGTTCAGAGAAAATTACAAATGTTATCTAAATAACCTTTAAATACTTAAATCATCGTATACCATTGCACCAGTTGAGATACAAATGGAAAATTAATTTGCATTTTTATTATGATTTCATTATAAATTCTTTTTGAAAAACTATTTGGAAATAATCTTGCACCTACAAATATAATTTTCCATTAATTTGAAATGTGGCAGTTTACTTCTAAATTCATTTATCCATTGGAGAGTTCTCAGAGCTTAAATGATCTATTTAAGGTCATCGTGACTTTGCATATCCTTCAAAATAATGTTAGCAATGTTAATAATTTTAGTTTTGGAATACAATTTTACGGTAGAGTACTTGAGAGATAAATATGATTTATAGCTACATACAAGGTATATTGGAGTAATAATTTTACTGGGATCCCATACTTTATCAAAATCGAATTTATATGAATGTAAAACATCCTCTAAATTCATTTAGATCAGTATAGAGTTACGAGAGTTTGATCTACAAGCGTCGAGTTACAAGAGAACTAATCTATCAAATCTTGAAATTTATTTTTGGAAAACAAATTCACAAAATATAGATTAAATAAGTTTAAAATATCAACATTATCATATACTATTGCACCAATTTGAAATAAATTTCAATATTATTATAATTTAGTTATAAATTCCATTCTGTTTCACAAAATCCACTTGTAATGCATCTTGCACCGAGTAATATAATTTTCTATTTATTTGAAAGGTGAAGATACACTTCAAGTGCTACACATCAGCAGTGTAGAGAATTCCCAGAGCTTAATTGATCTATCACTCATCGTAACTGTGCATGTTGTTCAAAATACTGTTAGCAGTTTCTTGAATTAATATCAGCTTTTTGGAAATACAAGATCTAGTAGTGTGTTTAAGAGACAGCATTTCTTTCTACATGCATAGTATGTTGACGTAATAATTTTGATAAGTTCCCAATATGTTATTAACATTACATATGTGTTCTTCTATTGTGATAATTTTTTTAGTTTTGAATTATTTCTTCAAGTTTCATAAAAACTTACGCTCGCCAACCCCAGTTCAGACACCGCAAACTCTAAAAAGCACGCCAATTTGATCGGCTTTAAACTGATTTCGGAAGGCTGAAATATAATTAAAATAACAGTAGCCATACAGTGTTAACGGGTTGTTTTCGTCTTTGATTAAATTAGATCAGTGAAAATTTTCAAAATAAGGTAATATAAAATTAATTAAAAAAACAGAATCTTTGTCTCCTGGTATTTTTTAACAGCTCTACTTTTGTTGTTACAAAGGAAATATTATTTGCGCTCTCTTAAAATTCACACAATAGTTTTAAAGATTATCTCAAAATATGAAATAAATGTCTTGCGCAAATATATTTTTAATTTAAACTGTTTGGCAATATTATTATTTCGCCATTTTAAATATGACATAATTTCCTCCCTTTACGACTTTTAACGCATATTAATGAATTTATCATTTTACAATTTTCTTTCTCTTTTAAAATTCACATGTAAATATAGTTTTTATGACTTAATTTTCTACATTTTCCTGCTTTTGAAACGTAACAATTTAATTCTAATTTGAAAGTTTTTTTTTCTGCTTGTAATAGTCACGTGTAAATAAATTTTTGATTAAAAGGATATATTATTATTCGTGCTGTTTTAAAAATTGGCAACAATTTAAAAGAATACCCTTTTCTAAAAGATGTAAAAAATATTTCTCGAAACGCTGAAATTTTGAATATAAAATGGAAATAAATCCTCAAAAATGAATCAAATTAAAAAAATAATTGCAGTCTGCGCATCACGAACTTATAGCGTACAAAATGGTCTAAAACTGATTAAATTCACATGTATAGTTTTTGTTCCTATAAAACTGTTTTAATAGAACCATTTTGATCAATTTTAACATTAAATATATCTTAAAATAATTATTCGATTCGTAAACTGTCTGCATCAGCGTGTTTAGCAAACATTTTTCTAACATACCACAGATTTTTATTTTTTTGTATGCAGTAGTTTTATTAATATTAACGAAGAAAAATACCCCGGTCAGAAAAAATTCAAAGATGACGGCTGTGACAGTGTTAGTTACTTTTATTTAAAATAGAGAAAGGTTTTAATTACTATATATCCATTTCTAATTTGAAATAAAATTCCATCATTAACTGAACTGCAAAAGTTTCAATTATTTTTCTAGAATTTTAGATTTTAAAAATGTCCATAGAATTTGCCTTTTTTCTTTCTTTTTTGTGTTTTTATATAAATGCATAAAGAAAAATTCTTTTTCCATACTTTATGTTAATGCTCATACGGAAATAGGTCAAATAATTCTTATCTAAACCTATTGGCTAATTAGTAATTTTGAAAGTTTCTTCTGGTTACTTGCTGACATAAATTTATAAAATAGTGTATTTTTCTTGGATACAGTGCACCAAAATGGTCCGCCATCTGAACACCAATATTTTTTAGAACTTTTTTTCTTTTTTTTTTGCAAATTGTGCCCTCTTTGGGGGTTATTTCTATCGCAAAAGTTGTAGAAACCTATCATGGAATTTTCTGTTAAAAAATTTTGGTAATTAGTTGGCGGACCATTTGGAGCCCTTTAGGATATATTTCACGTCTGCGTAAAAATCGATAAAACATTCAAGTTACAGGGGAAAAAGGCCGCACAATCGACAGCGTAGTATAATATGCGCTGTATACGCTGATTATTATTGCAGTTTGTTTTACAGCTATAGTGCGTCCCAAAAGTTTATAGACAACGATTTTTTTTTAAATTTTTCCAATTCAAAAATAAGTGTAACAATTTCAAAACAATTTCTAATAATAAATAATAGCAAGACAATAATAATAGTATTCACAAATAATATTGCACAACATAGACTTTGTGAGAAAAATTAAAACTTAAATTTGACTGTCCCAACACCACTAAAAAAAATCTGTAGAAAATCTGTAGGTAATTGGCCCAATAATCTGTAGAAAATCTGTAGGTAATTGGCCCATTCTGCAGAACTTTTTTAAGAATATCTTAAGAAATTCCACAGATATTTTTAAGGTAAGCTAAATCTTCAAAATTTCTTCAGATTTCTGTAGAATTTCTGAAGAAAGTGGATATTTCTTCAGATAATCTTAAGATTATTTTTAGTGGGGAAAGTTTATAGACAGCTCATTTTTCTTCCTTTAACGTTCAAATGTTTAATCCGCTTGTTCTAATCCCTCCAAACACGATCAGGTATACTCAAAAGAAGAGTTTGAAAAAGTTCTGACTGTAAAAAAAAAAAAAAAAAAAAAAAAAAAACAGTTTTGTTCAAATTGCAGCTTTATATCTTGTATCGTTGCAAATTGACGCCTTTTAGCATATACGTCTCTAGCCAATCTTCGCCACAGGTCCGTTATTGAGATCATGTCAAGACTAAGAGCTGGTCAGTCAATAACAGTTACTTGTTTTTGTCTAAACCACTGCATTGTAGAGTTGGACACGAGAATAAAGTAATAGTTTTGCTGGTACATCCATTTGTCCCCCTCCTCTAGCAAATTTCCAAAAGGAAGTAAATGTACTTCAAGCCTTTTCTGGTAATCTTCGGAAAATTGACGACCATTCAGAAAAGCAACATGGGTTGTTCCATTGTAAGAAAATGCTGCCCACACCATGAATAAATCCCCTCCTTGTTGTCTACTAAAAAAAGTTCGTGAATTCTTGAGAATATCGTGCCATTAATATACCCAACCATCGGCGCCATTTAAATTGAATTAGAATTTCCTTTTATCACTGACAAGAACACTCGACCATTCATCTGACCAATTCCTGTGATTTTGGGTTCACTGAACACGAGTATCTACATTTCGTTTTGTAATCTTTGGCGAATGACGCATTTTGCGAAAATCAAGAAATTTGCTTGCTAGCAGCCATTGATGGACCGTGGATATTGGCACTGAAATATTTACTTCTATAGAAACTAACCGTACACACAGGTTCTGGGTTGAAATTAATGACAAAATTTCTTTGTCTTATCATTTAATTGTTTTCTTTGGTCATCTAATACGGGATTTTGCTTAAGATTGACACCTTTTGACAGAATTCGGTTTAACTAATCCTGCTGCATCCAGTTTTTTCTTAAATGTCCACAACTTTCCATCCACGAGCCTTTAAACTACACTGCAAATAAGGGCGTCTTAAATTCAGACACATATGTGACTGAAAAAGTAATTCAAACACTTAAGTGTCTGAATATGGAATTTCAGACATCATAGGTGTCTGAAATTAAGACACTTAAGTGTCTTACTATATGATCATGGTATAAACACTGTAAACTGAAATGTCTGAAATTCAGACACATAAGTGTCTGAAACTGGAGTGTTCAATTTTCAGACATTTTAAAGTGTCTTATTTTTTAAGACAGGTGTATGCGTCTGAATTTAAGATATTTCAAACGTCTGAATCGCATCCATTTTTGACCAATCTGGAAGTTCGGTAATAGGCAGTCAATTTTTCACTTTTTTTTGTAAGCTTTATACAGTATAAAAAAATCCGTTAAAATATGGAAATTATACTGGCAATTTACGTATTTTAATGCAAATTTTCTTTCTTAAATTCCAGAAAATTTTCCATTTTTTGCATATTTCTGTATTTAAAATTTTCCATTTAAAAGGTAAAATATACTCTTTCAAGGACAAATCCATATATTTCGCAATCAGCATTTTCTAAACCCATGTATATTAGACATGATTTATTTATTTATATTCAAACCAGTGCATTGGTTGCATTCAAACCAGTGCATTGGGGGGGGGGGGAGCTAAGAAGGCTGAATCCCCTCCCAGACTAGACTAGATATTGTTATTTTTTTAATTATGAAAGAATATTATTATTATTTTTAATACGTTTAAAAATAGGAATTTTTGAAAAGATATTAATTTTGTCACACAATTTTTTTTTCTCTTTTATAAATTTTATAATGAAATTCGAAATTATAGCATGTTTGAAATTTACTTAATTATGAATTAAAGACACAGTGTAACCTCTTGTTCACTTTAACCTTCATAATATTTTGCTAATTTAATAATAAAACTTTAAATTGTTTGATTGCAAACACACTTTAAAATTATCCAAATACAGAAACACACCAAAAAAATCGCAAAAAATAAGATATATTTTAGCACAGTATTTCATTATTTAACATCTTAAAAGCATTCAGAATTACACCCACTAAAACTTTTCAGAGCTGCCTCTGGCTGGTTACGACTTATCAGTGTTGAATTCAGGGGGTGGCCCGGGGGAGAGAAATTTCCCTCGGAGCAAAGAGATGTCCCTCCGGAAAATTTGAGATTTTGTGTTTTCAATGGTCAAAAAGTGCAATCCCCCCCCCCCCCAGGACCTGATCTGGCATGTCCCATCAAATCAAATGAGAGAAAGACCGGGCCAGATCTGAGCACATATACTCCTCTAAAATATGCCTCTTATCGCAATCCTGGATAGAAAATGTCAAGTTTAATTACGAAAATTTCCCAAGAGAAAAATGACTTGAATACACCAAATTCAGTAGCGCCATCTAGTTTGAGTCGAACGTATTATTATTAGTGGAACATATTCTTATTAGAACGTGTTTTTGAAAAGTCGAACGTATTTTTTTTTTTTGATTTATGGAATATTTCTGAAAATTCTTACTATGTAACTTTTTAGCTAATGATTCAGTATCGATCTACTCCAGGTATGATTTCACCGTGATTTCAGGATTTCACCGTGGGAAAATTAGTTTCATCAAAAAATTTTACGCTGTATTTTGATCGAGGGAAAAAAGGAAGACAAAACATTTGTCCGTAAACCAATGATTTTTATTATTTTTGCAGAAAAATTATACATAATATTTATAACTGAGAAATTTTGTTCAGAATATTTAGCATATAGGAGGAAGTAATGAGTCCAATTTCAAAAATGTTACCATATCATTCACTGATCAAACGAAAAAAAAAGAAGAAATAATCAAAGAAAACAGAACACTATATTCCTTCACACACTTTCATATACACATACCTTCGCATTAAAATTAAACACAGGCTTTTGGCAATAAGAAATGCATTTATTTTTGAATGAAAAATTGATTTTATTTTTAAAGGTTGCCCTCCCCCCCCCCCACACACACACAACTGAAACGGGACAAGACCGAATTAAATATGTATATATATAATATATATATATACATACGCACTGTTAAAACATTTTAAATATTTTAATATTTCAAAAATAGGGACGTGTCTTCTGATAAACAACAATATTTGTGTTCTGAAAATTTCTTCGATAGAAGTAAAAAAAATTTCTACTGGTTCTACATCGCATGAAATTAAAAAGCAAAATATTCAAAATTCTAGAGAGAAGATGTGTGAAATCTTTCAAAATTATAAGCAGATTGACAAAATATTTACAGTTTCCGTAAAATAAATTGGGAGTCACAAATAACTAACAATATTTGAACTTTCCAGCTGTGGAGGCGTGGCCGAGACGGATTATCGCATAGTCTACGGACCATAAGATCGTGAGTTCGTATCCCGCGATGGGTAAGTGTAATATTGCTGATGTTGTAAAATGAATTAGATGAGTGAATCATGTAAAATCTCTGAGACCTACTGAAATGTGGGTGAAATGTCCCTTCCTTGAGAGCATAATTTTTATTTTTTAAATATAGAAATTTCCAAAAAAAATTTAAATATTTCTGGTAATTGAAGAAAATTTCCACTAAAATACGTAAATTGTACTGGCGTTTTGATTGGCGGTACAGTTTTTATATTTTAAAGGATTTTTTTTTTCTGTGTATTAAGGCTTACCGAAAAAAAGGTGGAAAAATGCTTTTGCAGAGAAATTAAAGGTGGTCAAACATGGATGCAATTCAGACGTTTGAAGTGTCTTAAATTTAGACACATACAAGCGTCTTAAAAATTTAGACACTTTAAAATGTCTGAAAATTGAACACTCCGTTTCAGACACTTATGTGTCTGAATTTCAGACATTTCAGTTTACAGTGTATATATTTCCAAAATTTCATTTTTGGAAAACTGCAAATTGCGAGGCATCTTTGCAATAATTCGGAAACGGAAAGACAGATAAGATTTTATATCAGGAAACTATTGCGTTACAAGTACATGACCTTGGAATATGCAAATTTTGGACATCAGTAATTAAATCAGATTTATCATCAGTTGTCTATATATTTGTGGGACAACATTTTTTGTATTTAATTTTTTTATATTAAATCTACGATTGCTAAAAGTTACTTGAGTATTTTATTATTTTAATTTCATCATTATATATTTTCCTAATTTATTTCGTCTTTTTTACTCGTTTAGTTATTTCTTAAATTAAAAAAAAAGAAAAAAAAGTCTCTAAAATTTTGGGACGCACTGTATTAAAAATTATTTAACATTCGGAGTTTTAAAAATACAATTTGCATTTTTTTTAAAGTATTTTCTTGAATGACTTCGAGTTTGGTATGCATAGCTAAGATTTATCGAATAATTCAAATATAATGTCTATTTTGTGTTTCGAATTTCAAATTTCAAATTTTATTTAAATTTTAATATGAAGATAGTTACTTAAAATTATTTTGTTTAAACATATATTGGAAGAAGACGTAGTTACCAATCGAATGTATTTCCATTTTTATCTTTGACACTTCATCGATTAAACTCTATGGCTTGCATCTTTTTTTGTACAGACTTTTCATTCTTACAACAATGTTCTTAAAGTATATGTTTTTCTCATGAAAAAAATATTGCAAAATGCTTAAATGACAAACGATTAAATTACTTTATTACTATTTCTATAGAATATTGGATATCATAAACAACGTCTGAGTTGGCGAAGAATGATTTTATCTTAGAATCTCAAGCACATTCAATTACTTTATATCTAGCGAAAAGGTAAAAGAAAATAAGTATCAACCAAACCACTTAATTCTATTTATTTCTTGTCTAACATTTCATGCAAAATCGGCACCTTTGGGGTAATTCTGCTCAAGATTTAGATTAGTCATAACAAACTGTAATTAACTTTTCTCTCTTTAATCGTGTAATGTCTCATATCATGTAAAGGGAATATTGGGAAAATGAATTGTTTTCTGGCTCGTAGAAAGTGTGAAAGTTTGCATATTAACTTCACAATTTGTCTTATTAATTAAACAAATGCATGCATTAATAAGATATAAAGAATGCAGGGATCTTAGAGATAAATTTATCGATTCTTGTAAAATACGGGCATATAGTTAACAATATATAGGCAGTAAGCATGCTATAGCGATGTAAATAAATAGGATATTTAATACTGAAACATGAAAAACAAATTACTAAATATATTAATTTAATAAAAAATTTATAGAAAATGAAGAATCTGAGTTTGTTAGTAATAAATAATATGCTAAAAAATGATAGAGTATCATTACTAAAATATGTAATTGATGTCAATTGATACGTTATTATAAATGTTATACACAATATAAATGTTATACACATTATGTATAACAATTGAGTGTAAAATTTAAAGAGACCGCTATCTATGAAACTAATAACAAAATAGACATAATTCTGAATTTTTAAAGGCTGAGGAAATTTATTTCATATATAGCTTTTATTCTTTTTAAATTCTGTTGTTTAAAAATAGGTTAAATTTCTTTAACGTCTACGTGTAGCTTAAGTACGTGAGTTTTTTGAAAAAAAAAAAAAAAAAAAAAAAAAAAAAAACTAGAAAACAAGAATTCTGCTTTTTCAGAATTTAGTGTCGCCCCCGGCATTTCCATTACTTCATTTTCTTCTAATGGACTGGTGGCTTCTATTATTATGAAACAGCAATTATAAATGCTTCATTTATAATTATAATGGCTGTTTCATAATAATAGAAGCCACCAGAAGAAAATAACTCGGTTAAGCGGAACTCTACAACACTACTGCAGTACAAAACATATTTCAATTTTAAGATTTAAAGCACACGTTTTATTTTATGTAAATGACGTCATTCGCATCCGCTTAAGAATTTCACATTTACGATCTATTCTTAAACATCTACAGTAAAGCATGCATAGCACATCACTATCGCGAAATAATGCACAAATGCAGCAAAAAAGATGCCGTCATTCAAGAAAATCGACGAAAAAAAAAAAAAAAAAAAAAAAAAAAAACCGGCTACCTAATGATTTATAGATACTTAAGATTAAATATAGTTTATAATAGCTCCATTGTTTTAACAGCAATCATTCGTTTATATGTTTTTTAAATAGCACGTATTTTAATTACATTTTCTTTGGTTGTTATGAGAAAATGGCAACAAAAATATATAATTACTGTTTTAGAACTATTTTTCTTTTACTTTCTACAGAAATAGCATACACCCGTTGCCAATATTAAGCAAATGGCTATAAAAAGTACAAAAAATTAATATTTCAAAAATAAATGGAGATACAGTTTTCAAACAAATGCATTTAAAAGAACTTTTGTTTTCCAATACGACGGTATAAAAATAGAAAATGTGCGATGCTTAGAAGTTTAAAAAATTGCTATTGAGTATTTAATCGTACTGCTTTGTTTTACGGCTGGCTTCTGTAATGCAACGTTATTTTTTGGAATACAAAAATAAGCTGGGGGAAAGAAATAGCATACCGTACTGGAGGGGGAAAAAAACATGAAAAATTACTGGCAGATTAAAAAGCACATAGATTTTCGGATGCATAAAATTTTTCTACGTATACATTGCGAGTTAAAAATCCATACCTCAAATAGTTATCTTAATATTCGATAATTAATGTAGAATAGAAAAATCAGTCTCCTGCTATTTCAAATCAAAGCAGGCGTTATCTTTATTGTCCTTTTTAAAGCTAACCTAGCTTTAAGAGTCCAAATCTAATTCAGATAGCGGTTTTTGGAAATAATTGCTTTTTTAATTTGACCTAATGATGAGTTTTTTTTTTTTATATCTCGGCTAATATTGAAAAAATAAATAAAAATCTGAGTATTATGTGTATCGGATCCGCCCGTGGACTACTTTCACCGACATTTTTAGACTTTGAAGTTTTGTAGCTTTAGCTGGCCATCACTGGCTGTTAGACAGATACACATAGAGACTAAGCGAAATTGTCTTTTATTAGTATATGCATTGTAATCTATTTATATAAAATCCAAGTCTTTGTGTGTCCCTCACAATTCCGGTATGACCTCCTCATTGAAATGGGTAATTGTTGAAAAATACTAATGCAGGGTTACCACAGTAGCGCCAAATGTTAGCCAACTTGGTGATAGCCGGCTAATTTGGCGAAATTCCCATTTAAAACCATTAATCTTTCATAAAGGAGGTCAAAGAAATTTAATTTAAACTCCGCTCTTTTAAGATATTTTTTCAAAATCTATGAGTGAGAATTTAAAGTACATCTTTAGATCTTCTTCCCGATGCTACTAATAAAATAACCGCCAATAGACGACGCTGTACTGTGTGAGCTATTAACTGCGCAATTTTAATGTGCTTTAGGTACTTTTCCAGTATAGGTGCCTTGGCGAAAAAGTAAATTTGGCGACATATTTTCCGAGAACCTATCCACTGTTTCATTTTATATACACACGCAATTTTTCGATATTTATACG
The DNA here is from genome assembly GCA_963932465.1 of Maratus speciosus. Taxonomy (NCBI): domain Eukaryota; kingdom Metazoa; phylum Arthropoda; class Arachnida; order Araneae; family Salticidae; genus Maratus; species Maratus speciosus. The sequence goes on from OZ010791.1 coordinate 132,932,758, forward strand.
ATTTATTTAACATAAAAAAGCCGTTTCTCTAATTTTATACAGAAACAGATGTAATTTGTACTTAAAAACATCAATAATATACATATAAAATAAGCATATAAAAACAAACAAAAACTCTCATCAAGTTTGTTTTCATGGCTGTTTATATGATTTGACAACAAACCTCGATATTTTCCCGTTATACGGACACCATGCCAAAATGTATGCTAATGCGCCAATTATTTTAAAATGCTAAAATATATTTTTAATTTTATGCCAGCAGTTTAATATGAGTTTTATTTTATTGCTTTATTTTATAACAGTTATTTTTACACGTATTTTAAGTATATATTTGTGATTTAATGAAATAGTTCGTAAAAATCCGGAATTTTCAAATGTTATATTTTTTAAATGCTCACTTTAGTATCGACAATGTTTTTTCTTTTATTTTTCAAATGCTTCAATTCACGTGATTTTCATTTTGCCCTACCAATTACGCTTGGCGACAATGGTATCCGGATAACAGAAAAGTACTCAAATCTCACTTTTTCATGCCCGAATTACACCAAGCTTTAAAAAAAAAAACGTCAAAGCCCCTACAGTGGAAAGTACCAAACTGTCTATAATTTTGCGCTATCTGTGTTATAGTTTGTACTACATGCAAGGGGGGTGGGGGTGGAGCGAGTTTAAACATTAAACATTAAAGTTTCGGCACAGATGTCATATACGGCACATATGTCCATATTGGCGCGATTTTTTTCTGACGCCAATGTCATATACACAACGGGTATTTAACTGGCGCCAAAGTGTCGTTATTTTGCTTTATATGGTAACTCGGATGTTGTTGTTTATGTTGTTGATGTTTTCGCCAAATTGGCGTCGGAAAATAATCGCGCCAATATATGACAACTGTGCCAAAGTTTCTATAAAGCAGTATAAGACTAAAAAATTAAGAATAAAATAAATGCAAAATAAGACTAACGAAGAAAGAAAAATCATGCGTTATGCATAGAATATGAAACAATTTCCAACACATCCTGAAAGCTTTAACAAAACTTCGTTATTTGGGGAAATAAGGTAAATAAGATAACTAAGTAAAAATTTTAGAAGACGCATAAAAATTTTTAAAAATTGATTTCAGCAGTTACCGTCTATAGCCAATAGTATCGTTATTACATGCCACTATTTAGCTAAAATTTAATTTAAACTACTCTTAAAACTACTGAAATCACATTTCCAGATATTATCATCCATAGACGGTTATGTATCCAATTCTTTGCGTGACCCTGTATATCATTTTATCTATATTCTACAAACATTTATTAGTAAACTAAATGCAGTTCAGCGTAAAATTGCATAACTCCTTTAAAAACCAACTTTAAGCAATTTACTCTCATACTCAGTAACCCTTACGAATTCTTTTGTGCAGCCCTGCATATGAACTGTAGCATTTATACACACAGTATAGTATGCATAAATGTAGTGAAACATAAAAGCGCATATCATAATTAAAAATGCATTTCTAGCAATCATTGCTTATGTACAATACTTCCGAGAAAATTTTCTTGGCGAGAAATAAGTTTGCCAACGTATTTTCTGACAACCTATTTACTGCTTCATACTCACAAGCAATTTTTTCCATATGTATGCAACTTATGTAATATAAAAAAGCTATTTTTCCATTTTTATAAAGAAACAGAAGTAATTTTTTCACAGATGTCATATACGCATCGGGGTTGGCTTGATTTTTCTCTGACGCCAATTTGGCAGAAATCTCGCTTTCGAATAACAATTACTTATATATTTTTAAATTATTTGCTATCATTTTGAAAAGGAAATAACTATAAATAAATAAAAGTTCGAATAATAACTATAGAACAAAACAGGGCACAGATTTCATATACGCCCCATATTGGCGCGATTTGTTTCTGACGCCAATGTCTTATACGCAACGGGTATTTAACTGGAGCTAAAATGTCGTTATTTTGCTTGATATGGTAACCTGGATGATGTTGTTTATGCTGTTGATGTTTTCACCAAATTGGAATCGGAAAAAAATCGCGCCAATATGTGACATCTGTGCCCAAAACAGTTTATATAGTTAAAAACAGAAAATAAAAGTAAATAAACAATTTATTAATAAATAAAAAACAATAGCCGGGTTACCATAGCAGGCAAAATAACACCATTTTGTCGGCAGTTAGGCATCCCGGTTCATATCTGAAATCTGTGCCGTAATTTGTATATAAAAAATATTATATATATTTAGAAACGATTTTTTTATGTACATAAGTGCATATATAAACAAAAATAAAAGTTCATTAGATTTGTTTTCATAGCTGTTTGTATATTTTTGGCACTTTCTGATGCCCGAATTGCGCCTAGCTTTTTTTAAAAATGCGCTATAATGGAAAAGTACTTAAATAAATAATTAACAGAAATAACCATTTATACAAACTAAAACTTTTTATTTCGAGATCAAAGCATTGTTTTTAATTTCGATTAAAAATACATATATCCTTGGATATCTTCAATTCAAATTAGGTTCACGGCTTAATACCTCATTCCATAAACCTAAGCAAACACAAGGGATTCATCTTCTTGAACCGTAAAAAAATATTAAATCATTGAGGTAATCATTCACAAAGTAAGTTCTCCAACAATCAATGGACAATATTCTAATGACGTCATAGCAGGTAAAATGGTGGCGGTATCGTTTGTTTATGATTTGAAATCACAAAGATTTAATTTTGCAATGTCTCTTAGTTACATTATTTTATTGTCATATTTATGAACTCAGAACAAAAGCACATTTTTTCATTATTTAGTTATTAAAGACGGAAAAAAAATTATAAATGCATGATTTGAAAAATTTAAATAATTTTCTTTCTTAATAGTAAAAAATAATATCGGGAAGTAACAGCGAGTTTAAGTTAAATAAGTTTAAATGTTTAATTCTGTTGTAATATTCAAAATAACTGTATTTATTAGATTTCAGTAAACAACATCAGAGCCCGATTAAACTTTGAAGTTAGAGGAATTACAATGTCATTTCAGGACCTTTCTTTTGGGGAAGCTTTTCTAAATTCCACATATACATGGAAACTTTTCAGTGTTAGAAATATTATTCTTAGGACTGACATAACATGACAACGGCCTGCAATTTTACACATGTTTTTGAAAACTACTTTATATCAGAAATTTTTCTAAAAACTGGTTACTTTTTTGTTATATCGGCCCACACTATTAGGATTATGACAAGTTGCAGCCAATTTCGCCAACGTCGTAATCAAGATCGTGAAGCACACACCTATGATACCATATAATACCATTTCATGAAATCGTATACGATAATTTAATAGTTTTTACCTTACTTCAAGTGTGTAATTTATTTATTTTTAAGGCTTAAGAATCTAAATTGTCCAATATATGAATTGAAAAAAAAGTAAACAAAGATTGAATAGACATGACCGCAAAAAGCCTCAAATCTGCATAACACTTGGAATCAAACTGTGCAGATTAGTGGTCTTCTACTGTACACAGTTTTTCATAAATGTGTTTTGTTCTTAAAATGTGTTATTTTCATCTATCACTGCGGAATAAGCGAGAAAAGAGTTGTATATATCTTTATATCTAAATTTCCGTCATTTTTGACGGGCTACCTTTCTAGTGATTAATAAATTTCGACCAATACTGATTTACTACTAGTGTGTCCTCCATTTCAAACCTAGATGTTGATCATTTCATCCAGCGGCATGTCAAGCTGTCATATGCGATACACATACATACGTACTTATAGATAATAAAACCTACAACTCATTATACGATGTAACAGTCATGTAAATTTTTTAAATAAAAATATTGTTAATTTTCTGTTTCTTAATGTTTTGTACAAAATACCGAAGGAATTTGTTTGCTTTGTTATCTGAAACGAAATTCTTGGTCTAGTCACTTTTGTAATATTTGTTATTAAAATTAATTAAACAGTAGCAAAATGTGAATTTCTAAACTTTGGAACATGATTTGGATATGGTAATAAAGCTATATTCAACCACGTTTTCAATTATTTTGTGATAATTTTACAAATGTTAGTAAAAATATTTTAAGGGATTTCTAATTACATATGTATGATATTCTAAATCATTAAATAAATATCCTTTAATAAATTAAGGTAATTACATTAAATAAGATTAATTGTATTCTATAAATCTATTATTCATCGAAAAGATAAAATATGACAGACGAAACATGTAGCACAGGAGTATTGAATTCCAATATTTAATATACTGCGAAATACGAATTCATTTCACGAATAAAAGAAATGCGTATTTTCCCCCAATACACAAATCAGATAAATATATTTTATATTCATCCGCGCCACTTAGAAGAAAAATACGATTTATTATACAAAAATACCTTTTTTTTCACAAGTTAAAAATCAAATAATATATATTGTACCAATAGGTAAATTAAATACGTTTTGACAAGGAAACTACATAAAATACATAAACGTTCTCAATGAAATATATCATATCTCTTTTATCGATATGGACTATGGAATGTCTAATATCGTGAATGTAAGTTTGCTGATTATTAATAAGAGCTAGAACATAAAAGAAAAATATTGCAGAAAATACTTATAGCACTTAATATTTTGTATCAGGAGAAAAATTAAAATGCATTGTTTGATGAGAAAAATTGCAATTAAAGAAAAAGTTTTCCAGCAATGTTAATAATATTATTGATTTTAAGAACCATATATAATTATAAATGCTGTAATTTGAATGTAAAGAAATGAAGTTTTGAATATATGAAACAACGAAGAAAAATGTGTTGGATAAAAAAGCAAGAAAACATTTCCTTCACTGTTACATTCTTTTATTCGATTTGAAAAGGAAGCTAAAATTACAGTAGATAGAATAAAAGGGCGTCTAACAAGCTTTCTTTACTTAAACTTTTCTTTTCTTAATCACATTAATGGAGTAAAAGTAGTGATGCCTGTAATTGAACATGAATGAAAAACTGGCTTGTTAAATATTACTTTCAACCGTAAAAAGGGAAATGAAAAAATAAGGCCACACACCGGTTGTGGACCGGTAGTGGTACTTTCCTTTTCTTAAACAGATTAAGGGATGGCTTGTTAAAATATTAGCTTGAACCATCAGAAGGGACTTAAAACATAATAAGGACACACACTGATTGTGGTCAGCATTTAATAGACTTTATTAAAAAATAAATAATGGAAAAGTAAAATAAAATGATTTGTCTTTTGATGAAAAACTAAATTATGAAATTCTTAATTTGATTTTATTTTCCTAATACGACTTTTCTAGTCTACAAGTAAATATAAATTTATTTAAGTAACGTTTTAGAAATATTAATGAAAATACTTTATACTATTGTACTAAATTCAACACAATTATTCTAATTCGTAACTAAATCAAACAAGTTATAACATTCCAACTGAGTGAAATATGTCTAGGCTAGGATTGTAACCAGGAACGTTTGGTTTAAGCCTTCAATGATCTACTAATAGAGATATCCTGGACAAATATGGCAGATTTTTCTCATCCAAAAAGCCTTGTTGATTATGACATACGCTCTTATTTCTGAATGAGGTCAACAGAAAACAATCGCAGGTAGCGCAACTCCAAGAAACTTTGGAAACGTAATTACACTATATTAATTTTAACATAATAATTCTATTTGGTAAATAAACAATTAAATTTAAAAAATCAAAAAACCCGACTAATTAATTATTTCTCATCAATGTGAAACTATTTTTTTTTTCATTTTCTACTATTAGCTCACACTCTCGCTATATATATATATCTTGTTCAAATATTCAGTCGTTAATAAAATACTTATTATTCATCCAATCAAGCTCAAATAATTTTTTTTTAACTTGTGGGGGATAACACTTGATGTTAATCCTGTTTTTTCAAATATTAATTCATTAATTACATTTAATTAATTAATTTTCAATAATAGAGAGAGAGCCTCTTCTTGATCAAGGTATTTTAAGAACGAGAGAGCCCTCTTCTTGATCAAGGCATTTTAAGCGCTACTCAAGAGAATGAAGAATGGGAGAAAAAAAAATTCTCTTATTGACCTAAGTAGGAATTGACTTAAAATATTTTTTTATATTACTTGTTTATATTACTTACCTATTTTTTTTATTTACTTGTATTGATGACTTTTAAGTTGTGTTTAATTGATAGTTTCTATCTATAAACACTGTTTTGATGCGGTCTATAGATGTCTATGATGGTTAGAGTTGCAGTAAAGCTAGAGATCCACAATACATACACAACTTCCAGGTTGTATAATATTTTAACGGAGCTTCTGACTGTAAAATAGTCAATGAACCATCGTCTTCATTTTGAAAGACCTATCCAATGATATGCCACTCAATAGCGTGCGTAAATTTCTTTTTCGTTTTTACTGCCATTTTTTGTTTTACGGCCGCCATTTTGAATTTATAAAAACAAAACCTAGCCTATAACCATCGGGCTGTTAAGACGAATTGATATATGCCTCATTCATTAAAATCCATTCAGCCGTTGGGATGCTTTGAGGGTATAATGAAATCTACATACACAGATACGCGTGAAACACATAATCCTTCTTTTCAGTCAGATAATAAATCATACGAGTTGAAATTTTTAACTGTGTAAAAAAAAAAGTTTTCTGTGGATGAGAAGTGTTCTCTATATGAGTTCACGATAGCTCAATTGGTATTACAAATTAGAATAATTGTGTTAACCCTTTATATACGGAATTATGAATTAATGAAAATTTTATCTTCGGAAGCATTTTTCTGAATTGTTTAAATTACATTAGAAAATTTGCATAATCATTTATTAAATTTTATAAGGATTTTAGAAGGACTAATGGATTTAGAAGGATTAATTAGTTTATAAAGCCATTCAAATCATTTATTTTTTAGTATTTTTCTTAGTATTTGTAGAATTAGGAAATCTACATATATAATATTTCATATATATTGTTTTCGCAATAGAAATATAGAAATTTGTCCGATTTGAAAATACCCCCCCCCCTCCCCCTACACTTTCAACTTTGTTGGAAAGTGTTAAAAATTGGTTATTAGAATCGTCGGAGCAAATAATACCTTTCTTTCCTCAACCTAGAACGAAATGGAAAGATGCCGCAACTAACATCCAGGGTGGACAGGTAGCACTACTGATAGACGACAAACAACCTCAAGGTTCATGGCCATTGGGACGTATAACCGAGGTCCGCCCAGATAGGGTTGACGTCATCCGAGCGGTGACTCTGAAATGTGGAAATTAGTTCTTCAAACGTCCTGTAAACAAAATCGCAGTACTTTCGGACGATAAAGAAAAATGAATCTCTTGTCGCGGAATACGTTTTTAAGCACCATATATACTCGCGTATAAGTCGAGGAATTTCTGACAATATTCGGTAAGCAAATTGGGGGGGGGGGGGACTTATACGCGAATCAATTAAAAAAGAAAAAAAATTCGATTACTGCAAAATTCTGGTTTTTTATGTGTATGAGTAATAAAATATTATATAAAATATACAATTAATAATAATTTATCATTAAAAAAATTCTTCATTGATTTGTTTTTGTTTACTTATTACTTTTTCGCCTTAGCAAGTGAAATCTTTGGTTTCATTTTGCGCAGAATTGAAGTAAAAAGATAGGGGTCGAATTATATGGGAGTTTTTGATTTTTTGAAAACTTGCATTCGAAAGTTAGGGGGTCGACTTATACGCGAGCATATACGGTATTGAAATATTCTAGTATACACCTGGATAATTTTTAATAATGAATGACTTTAAATAAATAGGTTTTTTAGACGGGATAAATTATAATTAATATATATATATATATATATATAGCGTTCTTTGGCCAGCGTTATCCACCATCTTGTTTCAAAATGGAAGCCATTTAAATAAAAAAAATTAAATTTACAATGAGGTACAAAAAAATAAAAAAATTAAAAAGATTTTTTTCTTATGCGTCTGATCTTGATAAGAAGATTTTGAAGCAATTTTTTTTGTCCATATCTTTAAAAATGGCTGAGTAAGAGCACTTTGAATTTCTAGTGTTGCTGACATTTTGAAACGATCTGAATTTTGTCCCGCGATAACAGGAGAATTTATGAACCGATTTGGATGCAACTTGGTGGGTACACAGTACATACTAATGTCTCGACTGAGTTCGTTGGCTAACTTCATCCCACATTTTGTTTAAAAATGGCGGACATTAAAATTTTTTAGGTAGCTTTCATTACAAAAAGCTACCTATTGCAGCCGTTCGGAGGAAAACGATTCCGAAATATTTTGGTATATTTTCACCGATCATGACCCCCAGACTCCGAAATCACCATCCGTTCAATTGTTATATATATGTATATATATATATATATATATATATAAATTTATTCATACTCATTATTATTTAATAAAGTTAACGATTAACTTGTATTTAAATTTTGGCCTACTTAGGACAATATCATATTAATTTCTAATAGTATACTTTCTTAAATGAGAATAAAATGCATAATGAGTGTATTTGTTGTACCTAATGTTATGGCAGTATTGATTTTAATTTTGTAATTTGTTTTATTTTTTCTCTATCCTTTTTAATCTTGTTTCATTTTGAACTTTATTGGTGTTGGATTGTTTATTTCTCGGTTTTCCGAATGTGGTAGTCCCAAATTCATATTATGTAGCTAATTTATGGATAATATGACGATGAAACCACACATTTAATTTGTGGAACTTAAGGCATTTGGGAACCGATGATTCTGTCTAAGTTCTACAAATTTACACCATTCCATTTCTGTTATTCATTTTCTGCTGTTTTTTACTGTGTTTTTGGAATCCATATTTAGTGTGTTGGAGACATCTGTATTTGTTAATTGTCATTTTATTCATTATTTCACAGTTTTTGTTGGGGGTCAGTAATGTTTATTTAATGGTTATATATATATATAGATATATGATCTTTGTCATACTGTAACTCTCGTATTTATGAATCGATATAGATATAATTAGGTGTGTACATAGTACATACCAATTTCTCGACCGAGTTCGTTGGCCAGCTTCATCCGCTATCTTGTTTCAAAATGGCGGCAATTTAAATAAAAGAAAATTTAATTTAAAATGAAGTACAAACAAATTAGAAATGGAAAAATATTTTTTTCTTATGTGCCTGAGCTTGATACAAAGGTTCCGAAGCATTTTTTGTTTCGTCTATATCTTAAAAAATGGCTGAGTTATAGCACTTTTAATTTCTAGCATGAGTGACATTTTGAAACGACCCGAATTTTATCATGCGATAATACGCGTATTTATGAACCGATTTGGATGTGACAAGGCATGTGCATAGTACATAGCAATATCTCGACTGAGCTCGCTGGCCAGCTTCGTACGCCATTTTGTTTCAAAATAGCCGACATTTAAAAAATTTAAAAAAAAATTGAAATGAGGTACAGAAAAATTAGAAATTGAAAAAGATTTTTTTTTCTTATGTGTTTGAGCTTGATACATAGATTCCGCAGCATTTTTGTTTCGTCTATATCTTAAAAAACGGTTGAGTTATAGCACTTTGAAATTCTAGTGTGGCTGACATTTTGAAACGATCTGATTTTTGTCACGCGATGACACGCGTATTTATAAACGGATTTCGATATAACTTGGTTTGTACACAGTACATATCAATGCTTGACAGAGTACGTTGGCCAACTTCATCCGCCATCTTGTTTCATAATGGCGGCCATTAAAACTTTCTTTTAGGTAGCTTTCATTACAAAAAGCTACCTATTGCAACCGTTCGGAGGAAAGCGATTTCAAAAAATTTTGGTATGTTTTCATCGATCATGACCCCAGACACCGAAACCACACTCCGTTCAAAATTGATATATATATCAATTTGTTTCAAAATGGCGGCCATTTAAAATTAAAAAAAAAAAATTAAACTTTGAAATGTGGTAGAAAAAAATTAAAAATGGAAAAATATTTTTTTCTTATGTATTTGGTCTTTTTACAAAGATTCCGGAGCAGTTTTTGTTTCGTCTATATCTTAAAAAATGGCTGAGTTATAGCATTTTGAATTTTTAGCGTGGCTGACATTTCGAAAAGTCCTGAATTTTGTCACCCAATAAAAGGCGTATTTATGAACCGATTTCGATGTAATTCGGTGTGTACATAGTACATACCAATGTCTCGACCAAGATCGTTGGTCAGCTTCATCCGCCATTTTGTTTCAAAATGGCGGCCATTTAAATTTTTAAAAATAATTTAAAATTTGAAATGTGGTATCAAAAAATTGAAAATGGAAAAAATATTTTTTCTTATGTATTTGACCTTTATATAAAGATTTCGGAGCAGTTTTTGTTTCGTCTATATCTTAAAAAAATAGCTGAGTTATAGCATTTTGAATTTCTAGCGTGGCTGCCATTTTGAAACGTCCTGAAATTTGTCACGCGATAAAAGGCGTATTTATGAACCGATTCGGATGTAACTTCGTTTATACATAGTACATACCAATGTCTTGACCGAGTTCGTTGGCCAGCTTCATCCGCCATCTTGTTTAAAAATGGCGGCCATTTAAATTTGTAAGAAAAATTTAAATTCGAAATGTGGTACCATAAAATTGAAAATTGAAAAAATATTTTTTTCTTATGTGTTTGACTTTGATAAAAAGATTCGGGAGCAGTTTTTGTTTTGTCTATATCTTAAAAAAGTCCTTCCGGCCAGTGCCGGGAGGAAGAGGTATCTTTCATATTCCTTATTTTAAAAAAGCCAACTTATATCATTCAATCACTCGAAGCTCAATTTAGTGGAAACCTAATATAGGAGATTCACTACTAATTTTTATCAATATAATGAATGAGAATTTCGCGAAATCAGTCAGCTTTATCCAAGCTGCTTTTCTTTAAAGTAACTAATATTTGGCTGCCAAATTCGGCGATTTCTTAAAGTGCCTGCAATTTTAAGACAACATGGTGGATGAGGCTAACCAGTGAACTTGGTCGAGATCTTAGTAATTGCTGTGCACATACTCACTCACATCGGAATCGGTTGATATATACGAGTGCTGTCGCATGCAAAAAATCAGATTTTTCAAAATGTCACCCACAATAGAAATTGAAACTGCTATATCTGAGCCATTTTTTAAGGTAAAGACAAACAAAAAATGCTCCTGAATCCTTATATCAAGGTCAAATACTTAAGAAAGAAACCTTTTTCAATTTCTAATTTTTTTTAACCTCACTTTAAATATATATACATATATTTATTTAATGGCCGCCATTTTGAAACAAGATGGCTGATGAATCTGGCCAGCGAACTTGGTCGAGGTATTGATGTATACTATCCACATGCCTTCTGACATCGAAATAGGCGAATACGTGTGTTATCGCGTGACAAGTACAAGATCGTTTCAAAATGTTAGCCATGCTAGAAATTCAAAGTGCTATAATTCAAACATATTTTAAGATATAAACAAAAGAACACATTTTCAGAAACAAAAACTGCTCCGGAATCTTTGTATCAAGGCCAAACATATAAAAAAAATCTTTTTCATTTTCCAATTTTTAATACCTCATTTTAAATTTTAAATTTAATTTATTTTTAAATGGCAACCCTTTTGAAACAAGATGACGAATGAAGCTGGCCAACGAACTCGGTCGAGACATTAGTATGTACTATGTACAGACCAAGTTACATCCAAATCGGTTCATAAATACGCCTGTTATCGCGTGACAAAAATCAGGTCGTTTTAAAATGTCAGCCACAATAGAAATTCAAAATGCTATTACTCAGCCATTTTTTTAGATATAGACGAAACAAAAACTGTTCCGGAATCTTTGTATTAAGGTCAAACACATAAGAAAAAAATATTTTTTCATTTTCAATTTTTTGGTACCACATTTCAAATTTTAATTTTTTTTTTAAATTTTTAAATGGTCGCCATTTTGAAACAAAATGGCGGATGAAGCTGGCCAAGGAACTCGGTCGAGACATTGGTGTGTACTATGAACACACTGATTTCCGTCCAAATCGGTTCATAAATACGCCTTTGATTACGTGACAAAAATCAGGACGTTTCAAAATGTCAGCCAGGCTAGAAATTCAAAATGCTATAACTCAGCCATTTCTTAAGCTATAGACGAAAAAAACTGCTCCCGAATCTTTTTATCAAGGTCAAACACATAAGAAGAAGATATTTTTTCAATTTTCAATTTTTTGTACCACATTTCAAATTTAATTTTTTCTTAAAAATTTAAATGGCCACCATTTTTAAACAAGATGGCGGATGAAGCTGGCCAACGAAACCGGTCGAGACATTGGTATGTACTCTGTATAAACGAAGTTACATCCAAATCGGTTTATAAATACGCCTTTTATCGCGTGACAAAAATCAGATCGTTTCAAAATGCCAGCCACGCTAGAAATTCAAAATGCTATAACTCAGCCATTTTTTAAGATATAGACGAAACAAAAACTGCTCCAGAATCTTTGTATAAAGGTCAAATACATAAGAAAAAATATTTTTCCATTTAAAATTTTTTGGTACCACATCTCAAATTTTAATTTTTTTTAAAAATTTTAAATGGCCGCCATTTTGAAACAAAACGGCGGATGAAGCTGGCCAACGAGCTCGGTCGAGACATTGGTATGTAGTATGTACACACCGAATTATACCGAAATCGGTTCATAATTACGAGAGTTAGAGTGTGACATAGTTCATATATATATATATATATATATATATATATATATCAATTTTGAACGGTGGGTGGTTTCGGGGTCTGGGGGTCATGATCGATGGAAATATACCAACATTTTTTGAAATCGCTTTCCTCCAAACGGCTGCAATAGGTAGCTTTTTGTAATGAAAGCTACCTAAAATGGCTAAGTTATAGCATTTTGAATTTCTAGCGTGGCTGGATTTTTGAAACGCCCTGATTTTTGTCACGTGATAACAGGGGTATTTATGAACCTATTTGGATGTACCTTTGTGTGTATATAGTATATACGAATATCTCGACCGAGTTCGTTGGCCAGCTTCATCCGCCACCTTGTTTCAAAATGGTGGAAATTTAAAAAAAAATTCAAAAATAAAAAATTTTAAATGAGATATCAAAAAAATCGGAAAATGAAAGGATTTTTTCGCATGTGTTTGACCTTAATACAAAGATTCCGGAACAGTTTTTGTTTGGTCTATATCTAAAAAAATGGCTGAGTAATAGCATTTTGAATTTCTATTGTGGTTGACATTTTAAAACGACCTGATATTTGTCACGCGATAACAGGCGTACTTATGAACCGATGTGGATGTAACTTGGTCTGTACGTAGTACATACCAATGTCTCGACCGAGTTCTTGTGCCAGCTTCATTCGCCATCTTGTTTCAAAAGGGTTGGCATTAAATAATTAAATTTAAAATTTAAAATGAGGTATTAAAAAATTGGAAAATGAAAGATCTTTTTTATGTGTTGTTTGGCCTTGATTCAAAGATTCCGGAGTAGTTTTTGTTTCTGAGAATTTGTTCCTTTGTTTATATCTTAAAAAATAGTTGAATTATAGCACTTTGAATTTCTAGCATGGCTAACATTTTGAAACGATCTTATATTTGTCACGCGATAACACACGTATTCGCCTATTTCAATGTAAGAAGGCATGTGGATAGTATACATCAATATCTCGACCAAGTTCGCTGGCCAGATTCATCAGCCATCTTGTTTCAAAATGGCGGCCATTAAATTAAAATATATATATATATATATATATATTTAAAGTGAGGTGCAAAAAAAATTAGAAATTGAGAAAGGTTTCTTTCTTAAGTATTTGACCTTGATATAAGGATTCAGGAGCATTTTTTGTTTTTCTGTACCTTAACAAATGGCTCTGATATAGCAGTTTCAATTTCTATTGTGGGTGACATTTTGAAAAATCTGATTTTTTGCATGCGATAGCACTCGTATATATCAACCGATTCCGATGTGAGTGAGCATGTGCACAGCAATTACTAAGGTTTCGACCAAGTTCACTGGTTAGCCTCATCCACCATGTTGTCTTAAAATGGCAGGCACTTTAAGAAATCGCCGAATTTGGCAGCCAAATATAAGGTACTTTAAAGAAAATCAGCTTGGATAAAGCAGACTAATTTCGCGAAATTCTCATTCATTATATTGAAAAAAATTAGTATTGAATCTCCTATATTCGGTTTCCACTAAATTGAGCTTCGTGTGTTTGAATGATATAAGTTCGCTTTTTTAGAATAAGGAATATGAAAGCTACCTCTTCCTCCCGGCACTGGCCGGAAGGACTTTTTAAATTTTAATTTAAAATGAGGTACAAGAAAATGAGAAATTGAAAAAGATTTTTTTCTTATGTGTTTGACCTTGATACAATGATTTCGGAGCATTTTCGTCTCGATTATATCTTAAAAAATGGCCGAGTTATAGAACCTTGAATTTCTAGCATGGCTGACTTTCTGAAACGATCTGGTTTTTGTCACGCGATAATACACGTATTTATGAAGGAATTTGGATGTGACAAGGCATGTGCATAGTACATGGCAATATCGCGACCGAGTTCGTTGGCCAGCTTCATTCGCTATCTTGTTTCAAAATAGCGGCCATTTAAATATAAAAAAAAAAATTATAATGAGGTACAGAAAAATTAGAAATTGAAAAAGATTTTTTTCTTATGTGTTTGAGCTTGATGCAATGATTCCGGAGCAATTTTTGTTTCGTCTATATCTTAAAAAACGGTTGATTATAGCACGTTGAAATTCTAGTGTGGCTGACATTTTGAAACGATCTGATTTTTGTCATGCGATAACACGCGTATTTGTGAACCGATTTGGATATAACTTGGTTTGTACAGAGAACATACCAATGTCTCGACAGAGTACGTTGGACAACTTCATCCTTCATCTTGTTTCAAAATGGAGGTCATTAAAACTTTTTTTTAAATTTTAATTTAAAATGAGGTAGAAGAAAATTAGAAATAGAAAAAGATTTTTTTCTTATGTGTTTTTGACCTTGATACAAAGATTTCAGAGCATTTTTCGTTTCGTCTCTATCTTAAAAAATGTCTGAGTTATAGTCCTTTAAATTTCTAGCATGGCTGACATTATGAAACGATTTGATTTTTATCACGCAATAGTACGCGTATTTATGAACCGATTTGAATGGGACAACGCATGTGCATAGTACATAGCAATATCTCGACTGAGTTCGTTGGCCATCTTGTTTCAAAATGGCGGCCATTTAATTTTTTTTTAAACTTAAAATTAAAAATGAAGTACAAAAAATTAGAAATGTGTTTGAGATTGATACAAAGATTCCGGAACTTTTTTTGTTTTACTTTATCTTAAAAAATTGCTGAGATATTGCAGTTTGAATTTCTAATGTGGGTGGCATTTCGAAAAATCTGATTTTTTACCTGCGACAGTACCCGTATATATCAACCGATTTAGATGTGAGTGAGCATGTGCACAGAAATTACTAAGATCTCGACCAAGTCCATTGGTTACCTTTATTGCACCCATTATGTTGTTTTAAAATGGTGGGCACTTCACGATATAGCCGAATTTATCGACCAAATATAATTAACTTTAAATAAAATCAGCTTTGATAACGCTGACTAATTTCGTGAAAATCTTATTCATGCATATTGACAAAAATTAGTATTTAATCTTCTATAATCGGGTTCCACTAATATGAGCTATGTGTGTTTGAATAATATAAGCTGCCTTTTAAAAGAAATGATATGAAAGCTACCTCTTCCTACCGGCATTGGCCGGAAAGACTTTTTTTTATTTAAAATTTTAAGGGGACCGTTGACCTTTATTTGAGCAAAAATCGACCCAAAAATCGACATTTCTTTTTCTGCGTATTATTATTCTTCAATTTGTACTACGACATTCGTGGAAAGCCGCATGCAGAAGCGATTATTTTACGCAAAGTTACAAGTGTTTTAATTTTGTTCACAAACAATTTTTTGGCCGATATACTTTGAATCTTTTTTTCTCATTACTGATGATTCAGCTTCTTTTTTTTTTAAATGCTTCTTGCTACTTAATTTTTTATCAAAATTCATGAAACTGATAATGAAGAAAATCGTGATACTGCTTAAAAAGGAACTGTGTATACATTTTAAAATTAGATTTTATTAAGGCAATAAAATTTAATTTTTAACTTATTAAGGCAGAATTTGGATGAAAATCGATATGGAATTCAGAAAATTATCTCTAGAAATTAACTATTTAAGGGATTAAAAAATCCATACACAAATTCGTTTGTAATAGAGTTTTACGTGATTAAAATCCAAAATTGAGGAAATATCTAAAAAAATTATAACAGAAGGAGCATTTAAAAATTTTGTTTTAAAATTTTAAAATTTTTAAGAGATCTTAAAATAATAATATAATTGGAAATTTCTTTTAAGCTGTTTTATATACCTATGGTGAAATGCATATTTGCACAAAATTTCAAATCTCTATTATGAAAATTAAAAGAAAATTTTTTAAACGTCCACCGTCTCCTTAAATGAGTTTAAAAAAAAATTAGAAATTGAAAAAGGTTTTTTCTTATCTGTTTGATCTTCATACAAAGATTCCGGAGCATTTTTCGTTTCGTCTATATCTTAAAAAAATGACTGGGTTATAGCACTTTGAATTTCTAGTGTTTTTGAAACGATCTGATTTTTCTCACGCGATAGCAGGCCTATTTATGAACCGATTTGAATGTAACTAGGTGTGTACATAGTACGTATCCATGATTGGTCCGAGTTCGTTGGCAAACTCCGTCCTTAATCTTGTTTCAAAATTGCGGTCATTTAAAAATTTTAAAGAAGTTTAAAATTTAAAATGAGATACAAAAAATTTAGAAATTGTAAAAAAAGATTTTGTTCTTATATGTTTGACCTTGATAAAGAGATTTCTGAACATTTTTTGTTTCTTCTATATCTTAAAAAATGACTAGGTTATGGCACTTTGAATTTCTAGTGTTTGCTGACATTTTGAAACGATCTGATTTTTCTCACGCGATAGCAGGCGTATTTATGAACCGATTTGAATGTAACTAGGTGTGTACATAGTACGTATCCGTGTTTGGTCCGAGTTCGTTGGCAAACTCCATCCATTATCTTGTTTTAAAATGGTGGCCATTTAAAAATTTTAAAGAAGTTTAAAATTTAAAATGAGGTACAAAAAATTTAGAAATTGAAAAATATTTTCTTCTTATGTGCTTGACCTTGATAAAAAGATTTTGGAACATTTTTCGTTCGTCTATATCTTAAAAAATGACTGGGTTATAGTACTTTCAATTTCTAGTAATAATTTCTAGTCTAATAACAGGCATATTTATGAACCGATTTGAATGTAACTTGGTGTGTACATAGACTCGACTGATGTGTACACATACATCAATGACTAGACCAAGTTAGCTGACCAGCTTCATCCGCGAACTTGTTTTAAAATGGCGGCCATTATTTTTTTTTTAAATTTAAATTTAAAATGAGGTACAAAAAAATTGGAAACTGAAAAAGATTTCTTTCTTAAGTGTTTAACCCTGATAAAAGGATTCAGGGGAATTTTTTTGTTTTCTCTTTATCTTTAAAAATTATTGAAATATAGCCCTTTGAGTTTCTAATGTTGGTGACATTTTGAAAAATCTGATTTTTTGCCTGCGACAGCATTCGTATATATCAACCGATTCCAATGTGAGTGAGCATGTGCACAGGAATTACTAAGGTCTCGACTGAGTTCGTTGGTTAGCTTCACACATTATGTTGTTTAAAAGTTGCGGGAACTTCAAGATATCGCCGAATTTAGCGACCAAATATAAGTCACTATAAATAAAACCAGTTTGAATACAGCTCTCTAATTTCGCGAATTCTCATTCACATTCAGTATTGACAAAATTAGTATTGAGTCATCTGTAATCGGGTTCCACTAATTTGAGCTTCGTGTGTTTGAATACTAGAAGCTGACTCTTTAAAAATAAGGAATTTGAAACTACCTCTTTCTCCCGGCACTGGCTGGAAGGACTTTTTAAATTATTATTTATGGAAAAGATAACATGTAACAACTTAAATATGTAGCATACTAGGATTTAATTCAAATTTTTAATGTACTGCCAAATACAAATTAATTTCACGAAATAAGGAAATTCGTGTTTTTCATGAAAACATAGATCAGACAAATATTCATAATCATAGGTGTCGCTTAGAAAATACTCTGAGAAAAATACAATTTATAATACGAAAATAACTTTTTATTCATTTAAAAAATAAAAATAATATATTTTATAAGCAGGTAAATAAAATGTGTTAGGTCTGTGAAACTAGATAAAATATATAAATAATCTAAAAGAAAAAATAGGATTATCTTTATTTTAACATGGCCCTATGAAATGTCAGTAAGTTTACTCTTTATAAGAAAGAGAACGAAAATGAAAGAAAAAGTTGCCAAATATCCGGGATATCTAAAATTATGTATAATTTCAAATTTTAAGATGCATTGTTTGATTTAAAAAAACAAATCCTTAATGGA
Organism: Maratus speciosus; assembly: GCA_963932465.1. Lineage (NCBI taxonomy): Eukaryota > Metazoa > Arthropoda > Arachnida > Araneae > Salticidae > Maratus > Maratus speciosus. Next base: position 132,951,305 of record OZ010791.1, read on the forward strand.
TAAGATTTTCGGCAATGTTGATAAATATATTAATTTTTATATTCATATTAAGTTACATAATTTAAATGTAAGGAAACGAAGTATTGAATAAAAGAAACAGAAAAGAAAAATGCGTTGGATAAAAATAGAAGAAAGTATTTCCTTCAATGTAACTTTCTTCTGAGTTTATTCGACTTGAAAAAGAAGCCAAAATTACATTAGAAAGAATACAAGTACATTTAACAAGCTTTCGTTACTTATACTTTTCTTACCTTAATCGCATTAATGGAATAAGATTAGTGATGCCTGTAACTGAACATCAAGAGAAGGTTTTGCTTTCGTGTTAAAATATTAGTTTTAAGTATAAGAAACGGAATAAAAGCTAAATAAGTGTACACAATGATTGTGGACAGCGTTTTATAGATTTTATTATAAAATACATACGGGAAAATCAATCTTAAATAGCAAAATTAAGAGGGTAGGATAACTTTGAACACGTCGAAAAAGGAAAAAATGTTCCAAGCTTTGTTCCAAGCTTCAAAACTTGTGTAATAAGTCAAAAATAAAAATCAAACTTCATTTAAATATAAATCTTATATTTATATTTATATTTAAAAATATATATATACTTGCAAATTCATAAATAAATATTGAAATGATAAGTTAAAAAATATATGATAATGAGAGAAAAAAATCTTGCGCGCATGATAAAATCTGAAAACATGCATATAAAGAGAAAATTTTGATGAAAATAACTGCATAATACTGATATCTTTAAACTAAAACCAGAATATGTGTAAAACATTTTAACTAAATTAAAAAATTAACAAAAAATAAAAAAAAATCATTTTTTTAAAAAATATTTTCAAAGTAAAAAACAAAAAAATAAAATAAAATCTTACCTTTTTCTTGTTTTAAGTTGTAGATAATACAGTAATGAATGTGAGGTGAAAAGTTTTTTTTTTTTTTTATTGCCATGCATAGTTTTTTAGCAAAACTGAATTCGCAGTATCAAAATTCATCGTTTTGAATAAACGCAATGCAAATTTTAATTATCCTATGTAGCCTTAATATTTAGTCTTAATAAAACAGCCATAATTAGTAAACTAATGGGAATTTTTTAATGCGGTTTTCTGCATATTGTTCAGAAACTATTACGAAATCAAAATATCTATTAAAAATTTTTCGAAAATTTTGCAGGTTTAAAGGTATCCCCCCCCCCCCCCTTAAATTGTGAAATCTTGAATGGACCTTAATTCAATGTTTTTTAATATAAATTCTACAATAAAATGCAACATTTTTAAAAGGTAATTTTTAAGAATATTAGCATATAATACTTAATAATGTTAAGAAGATTAAGTTAGATTTATTTACAACTAAGTTAGATGTAGTAAAATGTCATGTTCTGGTTATAAAATTTTGTTTGGCAAGTAGCATTCCTTTATGCTTGTCTTTTACAGTTCTGGCATTATTTTCTTCCTTGATACACAGATTTGATGTTATGCGTCCGAAATTAAAATTAAGGGATGGTTAACGATAATCTGCCCGAAACTTTGGCCAACTGTTCGATTTTTGTTTCTAGTAGAAAGAGTAAAGAACAACAAAAAATGAATTTAATGGCACATTATTTCAAGTTTTTGCAATAAAAAATATTGTTACTATTGAATAATTATTAAAATTTATGAACATACGTATCAGCTGCATAGAAGTATGCTGTTCGCGCATGACACTGAGGAGTTTAGTGCAAACGAACAGCTTGTCAATGTCATCTGAAACAAGCAAAATCAAATTTTTTAAAAGACATATTGAATATAGGGGACATAACAAATTTTTAGTGAAATTTAACGAATTCTGGCGAGTCATGTTTCGTCCATTTTCTCTATCTTTATCGCGGATTTAAAATTAAAAACACGTTTCACTGAAGACCAAGATAAAAAAAAAGTATTTTAGTTAAGGGTTATAATTTCCAAATTGCTGTTATTCCGATATTCATGAAAGTTACAACTACGAAGTGTATGTAAATTCTTCAGACCATTCTATGGACATATTCAATACACTAAAGGAATTCGAAAAATATTTTATTTCTTTCATTATCGGTAACCTTCTCTTAATATTTACTGTTAAATGTATATTATATTGTATATATATTATTTTATTTTGTTTTTAGTTTATAAAAAATATCAAAATTTTAACTAATAATAGCACTTAATAAAGAGATACTTTTATACAGATTAAGACCTTAAGACATTAAGACACGTTATTCATACATAGTAAGTACCGATGTATTAAAAATGTCAAATGTGGAATCTGAAATATCGAATAAACCATTCTATTCCTTTGTTTAAGACAATTTTATTGAATTCCTTTTGTTTTCCAACGTAAAAATGTACATTCTCCTTAAAAGCATGATAAATTTATTCAACGCCATTCCTTGTGGAATATTTCGCTAACCCCTTGAGCGGGCCTCTCTCAGCCAGACTGAAATGGCGCCAATGATCCCATGATCTGACTAGAGAATTGATATTAAAAACATTTTTCTTGTTCTTTTAGTTTCATAGTAGTAATGTAAAATTTGAACGCAGTAAGTAGACTGCATTTTTTCCCTTGGTCTTCTAAAACTGGAAGAAAATAAAATGTTCTTGATTTCATAAATTAACTATCTTGGATTCCTAGTAAGGAATATATATGTATTTGAACAAGTGATTTTCAAGTATTAACCAAATGTTTCGCTGTAAATAATCTGTAAATATTTAAATGTGTAAAAACACAATTAACAAAGTTTTTAATTCTTGTGCTCATTTACATTGAACAACACCAGCGTAAAACTTTCAGTGATGACTTTAATATGATTTAAAACAAATCGTGAATTCTTCAAAATATTCTCTCCCATTATTTTTTTATCAATTGTGATATAACGTGAAATTCGTGTTCACAAGAATATCTTCATCATTCCTTAAATAAAATGATTCATATGAAAATTTACCTCTCTCCTTAGAAATATTTCATTAATTCTGGAGGTATTGATAATAATGATGTTTCCTCTTTTATACATGCTTTGGAGATAGGATATTCCACTTGCAAAGTACTTTGACTGATAATACAAAAGCACGTGTTAATTAACAGGAATTTGTGCACCTAGAAATCTTATGAACGACAACAATTGTTTGTTTGTCAACAAGAATACGAGTTTGCGAATTATTAGTCATTCTCAAGGAATAGCATCATCAAGTAAGAATTACTAATTAGGAAAAGTAATAAGTTCTAAGGATAATATTAAAAGACGGTTTTACGTAAAAAAAATTGTTCGGTTAGGTAGCAAAAGTTTTATGTTTAGTTTGGTTAATATAATTAAATCAGTATAATTAATGGATAAAATTTATAGTTAGGTATATTTATTAAGTATTAAGAGGAAGAATTAACTATAAAAAATTGGGTAGATCCATTGATGTAAAAAAAAGTTCTGAAAATTTTTGTGCCAACCATTCTCCCTGAAAATTAAAATAACATAAAACTAGTTGGATGTGCCAATCCGAAAACTTTCTTCTATCTTATACATCTTAATATTTCAAAAAGTAGTTACACATGCTAATACTTCAATATAATTAGTTCAATACTATACAAACATTCATTTTCTTTTTAAATTTCTGCTTCAGTCAATTAAACGGACTAAAAACGAGTTAATCTATATCATGATATTTGTACAAATTAACAGTTTTTCCATATTCTGTTGTTATCAGCTGCTTGCGAATAGCTGGGTTAGCAGGAAGCGAGTTCCCGCTGCTGCACCAGCCGCCGATTGACAATAGAAGAAAGAAAAGTATACACAAATCGCTATCACAGAGTCCCTTTACCGCGCAATAGGACCGGTTGTCCATATCCAAAATTAAGCACAAAACATTTGGATCAATTGTATGCATACATTTATACACTTTTCGATGGTACAATAAAGAAAATGGCACAAAATTCGCAATTACAGCACACTTCTTGCGGCAGATTTTTTTCAAATTCAGGTAGGACTTACTTTCCATAGCAAGAAACATACAAAAAAAATTTGGTTCAATTCTATGCATAACTTCATACACTTATTGATGGTACAATAATGAAAATGGCGCAGACATCGCAATTAAAAACAGCGCCCCCTTCTGACGGAATTTTTTCAAGTTCAGGGTGACCTTCCGATCATAGCCTTACATATACACAAAAATTTTGGTTCGATTCTTTGCCTAATTTTATACAGTTTCCGATAGTACAGTAATGAAAATGGCACAGACATCGCTATTACAGCGCCCCCTTCCGGCAGATTTTTTTCAAATTCAGGGAGGACTTGCTTGCCACAGCCAGAAACAGGCACAAAAAATTGGTTCAATTATATGCATAACTTCATACACTTTTCGATGGTACAATAATGAAAATCGTACAGACATCGCAATTATAGCGCCCCCTTCCGGCGGAATTTTTCTAAATTTAGGGAGGACCTTCGTGCTATGACCAAAAACAAACACAAAAATGTGATTCAATTCTATGCATAACTTCATACACCCATCGATGGTACAATATTCAAAATCGCACAAAAATCGCTATTACGGCGCCCCCTACCGGCGATTTTTTTTCAAATTCAGGGTGGAGTGCTTGCCATAGCCAAAACTTAAAATAAAAATTTGGTTCAATTCTATGCATAACTTCATACACTTTTTGATGTACAATGGCGACAGACATACGGACATACGGACACACGGACACACGGACATTTTCTATAAACATGTTTTTTGGGATCTCTGACCGCTAAAACGTGTAAATCCGTCAAAAACCGGAAGTCGAAAAATATTTCGATTGCAGTACTTTCTTCTATTGAAGATAGAAGAAAGTAAAAATTTGGTTCAGTTCTATGCATAACGTCATACACTTTTCGATGGTACAGTCTTCAAAATGGCACAAAAATCACAAAAATCGATATTACAGCGCCCCCTAGCGGCTTTTTTCCAAATTAAGGAAGGACCTGCTTGTCATAGCCAAGAACTTTAAAAAATTTTTTGGTTCAATTCTACACTTTCAATTCATACACTTTCCGATGTTACAATATTCAAAATCGCACAAAAATCGCTATTACAGGGCACGCTACCGGCGAATTTTTTCCAAATTCATGGAAGAGCTACTTGCTATAGCCAAATACTTAAAAACATTTTTGGTTCTATTCTATGTATAACTTAATACACTTTTCGATGGTACAATATTCAAAATCGCACAAAAATCGCTGTTACAGCGCCCCCTACCAGCGAATTTTTTTCAAAATTCAGGGAGGACCTACTTGCCATATCCAAAAACTTAAAATAAAAATTTGGTTCAATTGTATGCATAACTTCATACACTTTTGGATGGTACAATATTCAAAATCGCGCAAAAATTGCTATTACAGCCCCCCTACCGGCGAATTTTTTTCAAATTCAGGGAGGATCTGATTGCCATAGCCAAAAGCTTAAATTAAAAATTTGGTTGAATTCTATGCATAACTTCATACACTTTTTGATGGTACAATGGCGACAGACATACGGACATACGGACACACGGACAGACAGACATTTTCTATCAACATGTTTTTGGGGATCTCTGATCCCTAAAACGTGTAAATTCGTCGAAAACCGAAAGTCGAAAAAAATTTCGATTACAATACTTTCTTCTATTGAAGATAAAAGAAAATAAAAACAGTCGTACCTGTGTAAAATAGGATTGTGTATAACAAGAAAACAGTTAATAATAATGATTTCAGCTTTACTTGATATGTTATGAAGACAACTAATGTGTCTAAAATCTGTGTATATTATAAAGTCGCTCTGATGTGGAAATGAATAAAACAAGTACGAAACAAGTCTTTTTTTCAGTTAGAAGCACCTTTTTAGCTGTCGAATTTGAAAGATAAGGAATTTTAGTAATCAGATATAAAAGCGAAAGCAGATTTCTTGTAGTATGATGGTTGATTCCTATGTGCCATTCATAATTTAACTAAGTTGTATTTTTTATGAAATTTTGTATTTTTAGAATGAAAACCTTACTTAATTTCTAAATAAATGTATTTAAAAAGCTATTTAATATATTTATTTCCATATAATTAGCAATATTTCGGTATTTTGATAAATTAATTGATTTAATGAATCCTATCTTGCAGATACATAGCTGCAAAATCAGCGAGTTAATAAAATACATATTTTGTTAATTTTCAGTGTGACAAATTCCAAATGCTTTTTCAAAATATGTCAAAACAACATTTCAAACATGCCATTAACATTTACTCTATTACATATGCCAGATGGAAGATAAAATGGCAATCTGGATATCATGTTATAATTTCAATACAAGGGATGACAATGTCAAATAAAGCGACCTTTTTCAGGATTCTTACTAAAAGTAATTTATTACATATTACTATTAGGATGTTCACTGAGACAAAGAATATTTGGAGAAATGACAGCAGTAAAACTGTTATACTTCCTTGCACTATCATAACACATATCTGCTTGACACATTATAACACATATGAGTTTTCAAACCTGATAATATATTTTTCATAATATATTTTTAATTATAAAAATTATTAATATATAAATATTGAAAAATTATGACATACGCTCTCTTTAGTTTTTAAACAAACAAGTTGGGGGTTGTTAAAAAATGGGTGTTTAAAAGTTAAGAGATTATTCAAATAATCAAATTTTGGGATATATAGCAATTTCACATTTTGACAGTATAAAGGCATCTTATCATACTATGATTTAACCACACTTAACAAATGGTATGTTATTAAAAAATACATTTTGTGAAATGTTCTTCTAAGTTAAATTTGTTTCTAACCGTTAACCTTGACCAAAATCTGTCTGTTATTGTGCAGTGCATTTACGACAGTGGCTTCAGCGTCTTCGAATCAAATTATATTCGAAATCGAGTCAATCTAAGTTCTTCAAGCCTCACCAGTGGCCGAGAGGTTCTGCTCTCGAAGCTGGTAGACGGGAGGTGCTGGGTTCGATCCCAATCGCGCCCGTCGGCCTAATCGTTCGGAGTTTTCGTGGTTTTCTTCGAGCCGTGGATCTTCCATGCGTTAATACGGATTAGGTTCCCTTAGAAAGACCCCCACGGAGGGCACTCCCCCCGGGCCTATATCCCTCGTGTAGATAATTGGCCGTCAAAAATCAACCCAACCCAACCCTAAGTTCTTCAAAGTTGGGAAATTTTCTTCCAAAGAACTCAAATATAGTGTTATATTGGGCGTTATCATTTGAAAAAACAAAGGTGGAACAATATTTTGTATGGTCCGTGTTTAACAAAATGCATTTACATTTTCAAAGAAGATTTTAATTTTAATGAAAACTTTTTTTTTGTATTATTGCAATTGAGCTGCAAATAAAGAAATGGGTATCGTGTTTTTGACAGGTACAAACGCAGAAATAACGAGAAACACCTAAGCAATTCATATTATTTAAATATCTCTAATGCAATAGTATAATATATTAAGATATAAAATAATATACCCTAATTCGACATTATAGTAGGATAATATAATTTGCAATAATGCAGTTGATAATTAATAGTATATAATATAGAACCTCTGGTGATATGAATGCCAGATTTTCCTTAAAGTAGTAATTATCTTGGGAACTATAACACCGAGGGTCTCGAGTTGGGTTGATCACCTGGCCGGGGCACATGCTGCATAGCATCTCGGAGCCCATGGTCAAGTAAACAGAGTTTGTCACTGTCTTTCATGGATCTCACAGCCAAAGGTTTATTTCTTTTTAGTTATTATCTTATTTAATAGATAAATCATGTATATAAATTCGGTGTTTATTACGTTCCAAAAATGTGGTATACAAATCCACTGAGTCTCTTGGTCTCTACGAATACAATATACTATCTTTTTTCTTGTAATGTACATTCTATCAGCTAAAGCTTTTATTTATTTATTTATTTTTATTTTTATTTTTTTGGCTGTGATTTAAACATTATATATTTTTCATTTTTTACTATACCTTTTAATGTTATTACAATGCACAAATTGCTATAATTTTTTTTTCTATAAAAAATTACAAAACTCAAACAATAAGAAAAATTAATCTGCTTAGCTTCATTTTAGATAGTGTCAGCAAAATTATTATAGCGATAAGTTTAATACATGTTCCATTAATGATATCCATATGCCAGGTTCTGTGTTATAACAGACATTGCATAACAGCTGATAATATATCTAGAATGCTAACATTATCTTACAGAATGCTGAGAGTCATGATTGAATTTGATAGGTCATTTGAGCCAGAGGAAACCTTAATAAGACTATTAAGTATAAAAGACCATTAAGCTCTTACATGTATGAGGTATGAATATAGCTTCGTATTGAGAATAAAATTAATTAATCGAACATTAGATAACATAATATTTCATGTACAAAAAATGAATCGGAAAGAAAAATCATGCATCAAGCATAGATTATGAAACACTTTCAGATTCTTGTAACAAATTTTCAGAGTAAAAGATATCTCATAAAAAGTGTGGAAAATGCATAACACATTTGAAAAACCATTTTCAGCAATTATCATCTATATTCTGTAAAATATCAGAATAATTTTGTGTATAATTTATATATTTTTGCATATACTAGATAGAAAGCCGAAATTACTTTTAGTTAGGAATCGCGTAACACAGTTCCAAAATGTCCTTCATCAGTATCTGTCAATAGTCGGAAACACAGTCGAAATCTTTTGCTCAGCCCTGTATATGATCTATAGATATTATACACACCAAATAATACGACAAAGTACACACGTACTGTGGACGGTTTCTCTACTTCAGTCTGTCGAAAAAGTTTTGCAGTTTGTCTGCCCCCCCCCCATGCTTGCTCTTGTCACCTTCCCAGTCAGAAAATGGCAGCCATTTTTACCTTCATAAATCGTGCCATTCATCTTTGTTCTTATTCTCACTCACTTAATAGTGAAATTCAATATCTTAGAGCTATTGCGATTGACAGAGGTTACAGACCTTCTATTATCGATACTGCTTTACGTAAACTACAGCAACCACGTCCCACTAACTGAAATCAGTCCTGTTCTCTCTCCAGAATCAGCATTGTGTTACCTTTCGTTCCTAAATCCAGCTTTCCTGTTGCCAAAATTCTTAGACAGCATGGCTTCAGAATAATGTTTACCCCTACGAATAATCTCACCCTCTCGAAACTCAAAGAATCTATTGAGTTATACAACTCATGGAGTATCTATAGTATTAATTTCCAGTGAGGTCTTTCCTACACTGGACAGACCAAACGGGGTTTAAAATTTCGTATTAAAGAACACCAACAATATATTAAAAAACAGGAAACCAATAAATCTTCAATTGCTAAACATTGCTGGGAGATGAATCACTCTTTTGATTGTAATTCAGCCAAAGTCATCTCTAAACCCACTTCTGTACACGCACTTAACTTTCTTGAAGCATTTCATATCTACAAAAATTATGACAATATTGTTAATAGTGAATTTTGCTATCCTTCCGTTATCAGATTGCTGGAAATATTTCATAAAACCCCCTTTTGCTTATTCACTACCTTTTTTTTTACACATTTCTTGTGGCATTTCCTACACTAATCTCCCATTGGCTGGTACCCAGTTTTTCCAGTTTCCCCATTGGGTAATGGAACTTCTCAGTTGAATCCGCTTCTCCTCTATATAAATGAGAATGTTACCGTTATTCTTTGCACTGAGGACGGTACGCTAAACGCTACCGAAACTAATCTGCGAAATTTTGTTTATTCTGGCGTTTTTAACGTTGCTTTTAAAATGTATATATAATACGACAAAGGTCTAAAACGTAAATCACAACTGAAACGCAATTCTTGCTCATAGACGGTAATGTAACATAATACTTTATTGTGTTCCTCTAAATGAAAGAAAAATGTATACCATATGCTATGTTAAAGGTACTGTAGTGATGTAGTACCTCAGTGATGTATATCAATTTCAATATCTTTGAAATAAATTAAAACAATTAAAGAAACATGGTAATGATTTTCTTGATAGGCTGTAATGTAACAGAAGTTTTTTGAATGTCCCTGTAAATGGCCTATAATTACTACACAATTAATTTTAAATACCGAACATGACATGTAAATATCAGTATCTCATATCACTTATAGGGCAATCTGAATATATTTACGCAAGTTAAAGTATTCAAAGAAAGATTGCCATACGGCCAAACACAGGCCTGAGAGGCGGCCAAGCAAACAAAATTCTTAAATAGTTTTCAACTGTTTATAAAAAGTTTAAAATTCAACCACTAGTTCATGTAAAATATTTTTTTTTTTATTTTCTTGCGTTTCTGTTTTCCATGAGAATATATTCTAAAAGGTTTATTTTTCAGAGTTGAGATTATTTCGATAAGGGCCTTAAATTAGAACGTATTTTTGAACCTTCAAAAGCAATTTTTTAAATAAAGTTTTGTGTAGTGACTGTGTTATATTTATATTCTACTCATCTGATGAGTATATATACATTTATACAGTATATATCCAAGTATATGTATTAATGTGTTTTGGAATTAATACGCATGTACGGAAAAATCATAAAGAGTCACATAAAGTAGACATAGAATGGCTCAGCACAAGTCCAAAACCTGATCGGGAACGACTGAAAATCGATACCTAAGATGATAGCAATTTTTTGTGCCTATCATGACTTGTTAAAGGAGACTACTGATATTTCCCACCGATGTATCGCTAGTACAATAATTCTAGATGTAATGTGCAGTCTTGGAAAGAAAAGTAAACACTCCATGCTAATTCTGCAAAAAAATATCGTAGAAGAAAGTTACTGGTACCATACGATTGGTAATAAAGTCTACTTTTGAATGATGTAGACAAAATTTGATTAGGGGACCATCTACATATTAAAACGAACCGTAACTTTATTTTTTTTCAATGTCAGTACACAAGACTGACAGCATAAATGAACTCTACACCCATCAGTTAGCCTAAGAACAAATTTTTATGCAATTCGTACGATAAGTTTCAGAGAAATTAATTGTTTTAAAACGAGCGTATTTTAGGGACTGTATCCAAACTGAAGTTCAGTACTCGATTATTGACCCAGAGAGCCCCCTTCTTGATCAAGGCAACTTAAGTTCCACTCAAACAGTCACTGAAGACTGCTGGATTACAGAATAGTATCAGAAATTTCAATATCTGGCCACTTCTATCGAAGATGGCCCCTTAAATTACCATTTTCCGTTTTTAAGCATAACTTGAATACAAAAAAAAAAAATATGTAAGTTGCAAATCATAATTTTTACGAATATTAAATTCATAATTCATATCATAAAATTATGAAAATTGCAAATTCAACGTATTTATGTTTGGGTATTTTAGTATTATTGCTACACAAAAAAATTAGCACATTACCCGTAAGGCATGGTGATGCCACGTCGACGTCGTTGTGAAGTCACAATGTGACTTTTTGACCGTCGATGTGACGTCACGTGACGTCGAATGGAAGTCATAGTGACCAGAATGTGAAGTCATTGTGGCCGTTTTAGAGCTCGTTTGTGACGTCACATTGTGACCACTTTGTGAAGTCACGGTGTGACAAATTTGTGAAAAGTGTGTCAATTGTGACTATTTTGGCATTCACATTGTGACGAACCTGTGACGAAAGCGACGATGCTTTGAAGTTGCATTGTGACCAATTTGTGAAATATTTGTGACGAAATTGTCATTAAGAGGCTACTTCTATCAAGCGGAAAGATCCGTTCGGTGATGCTAATCCTATGGAAAACATTTATAAAGATATCTCGGTTGCATTTCAATATTTTTAAATGATTTTTTTTTTGCATTGGATAGCTGAGGTTGATATGTACAAAGTCATTTTTTTCCTTTTTCGATTTTGTTTGCAGATATTTTTCAAGAGGATGCTTTCACTATCGAAACCGGTTCCGAAAGTGAAAGTATCCTCATTAAAAATATCTGTAAACAAAATCGAAAAAGTAAAAAAAGAATCTGTACAACAGATCAGCCTCAGCTATACTATGCAAAAAAATCAATTAAAAATATTGAAATGCAACTGAGATACCTTTATAAATTTCTTCCATAGGATTAGCACTAGTGAACGGGTCTTTTCGCTTGACTACTTTCGCTTGACAACGACTACTTTCTGTTGCTGTGGTGGGCCAGGCGAAAATATTTTTTTTCTTTCATTTTGTAGTAGGTTTGCAAACTTTTTGTCTTTTAGTATTTTTGCACTTTCTTTAAAAACATAAAAGCTTTTGCTCACTTTAACATCGAACGGTATCAGCACATATCTAAAACTGTACAGATTGCCAATATTTCTGATCAATAACGCTGATGTTCAAGCAGAATTATCTTTTGTTGTAATATTTCCAACTGAATGACAAAGTGTCCAGGTCAATATTCGAACTAGGGACGTTTAGCATAAGCTGCCAATGTTACTGGGATGTTAGCATCATATTAAGCATATAAAAAACAAAAATTAAGCATAAAAATTATTCGATAAAAGGCATATTTTTTATATTTGTAATAAACATAAAATTACCATACTTCTCATAATACTGTCAATTTTCTAACACAAAATTGTAAAGAATACGAATTTACCTTTGTAAAAAATATATTTTTTGCATCACCAACTTATTAATTTTTATAAAATTTAATAAGTTGCTTTTAGCAATAACGATGTGAAACTGCTCAAATGATAAATAAAACTTTGATGTGAAAGATAAATCACCGTATCGCTGTAGGTTGAAAAAATTCTATGAACAATTTACATTAACTGTTGTGTTGGAAGGTGGAAGCAGTAAGAAATAAAATAATTTTTTTAAACGCTCTGAATAAGTAACTTTGACTTCTGGGTATGTTGCAGATATACAAAATGGTTGTGTTCCATTCTGTCTACAAATTCTTATTTATTATAAATTCATATTTTGAGCAGATGTCCATTTCTGAAATAAAAATATGCAATGCAAATTATTTCGGAACATTACTTAACGCAAAATTAAAAGTTTAAGTATGCAAAAATTTTTATTCTATAAAAAGATTTTGTAATTTGGTAATTTAATTAGCTTCAAATGTTTACTAATTATATTAATTATTGATTATATATTTTTTTAACTTACGAAAATGTGATTTTAACCTGATAGTTTATAAAAGAGAAAATAAATGCGATTAAAATGCAATTTAAATAAATGATTTTAACAATCTAATTAAAATCGTTGACATACTATATTTTACTTCAACAAAATAAACATGAAATTTATTAAATTTTATTGAGATAAAAGTTAATGATATTTATTGCTTTTATATTATGTTTTTATATGAAATTAACTGAAATCGTAATAAAAGAAAGCAGGGAAAAATAATTTTTTCTTACCAATTTCTTCTTGACATCGTTCTCTGTAATTCCATTTTGGTAATCCAATAGAAGTTCTTTGGAAGAATTATGTCCGAATGCAATACAATGACAATGACCAGCTGAGATTAACCGGTCACTGCACATTGTAATTTTTTCGGACAAATATTTTATGTAAAATATCTCTTGACCGTATTCCTGTATAACTTTTGTAAAATTTAAAAAAAACTTGCCAACTACACACAATAACACAGCTACTATTTTTTTATCTGCTGCCACTGTTCGAAAGAATAAATACACTGTGTTTTCTCTTGTTATCGTCTGCAGAAAACAAAATTCGCGAGCAGATGTTTTTTTTTCTTTCGTTTATTTGTTATCACAGATTTGTAAGTTAAATGCGTAATACTTTTATTAGAGTGTGTCTAATTAAAATTTTCTGTTTGAATATTTTTTGTGCATTTCACTTTTGCTTTCAATCAATTTCGAAACAATTCAAGTAAAAATGGTTTGTAATGTTTCTTTTTCGGAAATTATAAAAAATTGTGTTAGTCATGATTAGGGTATATAAAATAAAAACTTATTTAAATTTCTAGTGTATATAAAATCAATACAATAATGCAAGGTCTTTTGAAAAAAAAAGTTAAAGTTTGTATCACATGTAATAAATAAAAAATATGTTCATAAAAATAAAAAAAAAGGTATCAGCGAAAGAAAGTTTTTTTCTTTATAATATTTTAATTTTTTCTATATTAATTTCCTGTAGAATAAAACAGTTTGTACAATAACTATTTTTTTAAATAAAATTTCTGGAGAAAAAATCAAAATATGTATAAATATGTCACGCGTTTTGCATACATTTTGTATGTATATATTTTTATATTCAGAAAATATTAGATTTAATAAAAAAGTCAGAAACAAATAGCAACATTTATTTTTAAAGAGTCACTTTAACAAGTTAAACATTAACAGAAAAGGAAAATATTATTGAAAGTATAAAAGTGACTTTACTTATTTTAATAAAGTATGCTACAAAATCAATCCGATCCAAGCTCCAAAATGCATTATGAAGCCTTTAAAGTACTGTTTAAAATATTTCTTATCATTATCAAAGCTTTCTGAAATCCATATTTTTGTCACACTGTGAGTTTACAATATGGTGGCTTTTCACCCCATATATGACGTGACATACGTTACATACAGTGACATAACAGTGACGTCACAATATTTTTTATAATTGGAAGAAAAATATTTTTTACAGTAAATAACATGTTTTGAAGAATTTTTGGAATTTTTTAAAGTTTTCTAAGAAATTCACATCTCAGTCGCAATGTGACATCACTGAGTGGTGGCATTTTGGTCACAGATGTGATGTGACCACAGTGACTTACAGTGACGTCACAATGAAATCACTGTGACCATGCATGCTATGAGGGTAGGAATATAATTTCAGGAGATATTAATGAAAATATGAAAATGAAATTTAACATTAGAAGCAATAAAATTTGAATGTTTATAATTCAAAAACGTATCATTCAAATGACTTGGAATTTGGTGTGTAGGCGTAGTTTGAACCGAAGATTTAAAATTTCTCGTTAAAATTGGTTATCGCCATTGAAAAAAAATTGAAGTTTGGTTTCGTTTTAATACGTAGATGGCCCCCAAAGCAATTTTTATATACATCATTTAAAAGTAGATCTTTTCCAAATCGTTCGATACCAGTAACTTTATTCTACGATAATTTGTTGAGGAATGAGTAGGGGGTGTTTCCATTTTTTTTCCACGACTGTACATGAAAGTAGGCAAGCATCGTCAATGCGCGATACACACTGGGTTGTATTGTACTACTGGAACCTAATAAAATAATAATTCCCCAATAGATATGGCATATATTTTTCTTGTTTAGAAGCGAACTAACTATATAATGAATTTTAATTTTAGCTGGAGAAATGTGATATTTTTCCACTATTGTACCCATCACAGTTATTTTCATTCCATTCATATATTTTAAAATATAAACCTTTCACTCATTTAATTTAAAATACATATATTCGTACATTTAAAATACATTCTTTTCACTCATTTAATTCAAAATAATTATCTGCCATTCATTTCATTAACTTTTTAAAATAATAATAAAAAGAACTATAAAAAATAAAACCATACACCAACGTATTTTGTTTCAATATCAAAACTTTACTTTTAGAACGGTATTTTTAAACGGGAAAAAATGAAATTTGCTATTGACGCACCGCACAGCTAACATAAAAGAACTCTAAAACCAAAAAAAAAAAAAAAAAAAGGAAATGAAAATTGCTTCGATACGTAATATTTGGGAAAAAAAACTCTTAAAATCTAAGAAAAAAAAATTGATAGGAAAATAATGGCTATGTTATTGCATATTTTATAAATTTTATACCTAGAAATATGATATTATGCTTTACTAATGATAATTGTGATGCTCCTTTCAATCTATGGGAAACTATTCTTTTAAGGTTTCACGTTTCGTAATTTAGTTTTCGTTATTAATGAAATCATGGTAAAATCTACTAATATGGAGACTTTTAATCCTTTATTAAAGCAATTATTTATTGGCTCACTCAAAACCACCGCTGCTGCAAGTTTATTTTAATTCGCAACGTTTTTGTTCCATTAAAAGAAGCATTGTAGAAATTAATGTACAAAGTTTTAGACTTTGTTAAAACCATAAAGAGCTTTAAATATTTATTATTCGAGATAAATGAATTCCATGTAAAGAAGGAGATAAAAACATCATTATTTTTCATAATTAATTTAAGAGTAAAAATATTATCTTTTAAAACTTATTATATTTAACTTGCTAAAAAAGCAACATCATCATTATCAACAATAACTTGAATAAACCTCCGTATTAAACTGGGGTGATTTAGAAAACAATTTGCTTCTGAATTGTTATTACTCATGTGAAAAAATGTATTTAACGTTTTATTTATCGAAAACTTGTCTGATTTATGTAAAATTTAAAATTATTAACACTAAAAAATTATAATAAGTAAGTAATTCTAAATTTTATCTCGATTACGAATAAAAAAGGTATGGAATTAAGAAAAAATATATATGAATTGACGGCTTGCTATTTAACTGTAAAAAAAAAAAAAAAAAAAAAAAAAAAAAAAAAAATCGTTTTATTATACACTGGTTATCAAAAATTAAGGAAAAGTCACAAAAGCCAATTTTTAAATACAGGAATACTCAAAAGGAACTAATATAATTCGAATAATTACTATCTCTGCAGAACAGCTAGTCCATATAACATCTCATTCAGGTCACACATGGTCACAAGAGTCACAGTCGCTACGGCGAAACAAAAAATAGGAAATTCCATACGTCTCTTTTATGAGTCTCAAATGACTACTATACGCGACTCCACTGACAGGTCACTGTGACTGCTGCTTTGTGGCGAGTCACCAGGTGACTTTACAATGTCATTTCATTGAGACTGTCGTGTGACTCTCATCTGGAGACTCAATTTCAAAGTCATTGTGAACGTTGCATTATGATAAATCACCAAATAATGTCAAATTAAAGTCACATGGTGACTTTTCACCACTTTTCACAATGGTGACTCTACAGTAGGGTCTCTATTATCATTTGACAAAGTCATGTGACAGAAAGTCACCATGTGACTTTAATGTGACATTATTTGTTGATTTATCATAATGCAACGTTCACAATGACTTTGAAATTGAGTCTCCAGATGAGAGTCACACGATAGTCTCAATGAAACGACATTGCAGAGTCACCTGGTGACTCGTCACAAAGCAGCAGTCACAGTGACCTGTCAGTGGAGTCTCATGTAGTAGTCATTTGAGACTCATAAAAGAGACGTACGGAATTTCCTATTTTTTGTTTCGCCGTAGTGACTGTGACTCTTGTGACCATGTGTGACCTGAATGAGATGTTATATGGACTAGCTGTTCTGCAGAGATAGTAATTATTCAAATTATATTACTTCCTTTTGAGAATTCGCGTATTTAAAAATTAGCATTTTGTGACTTTTCCTTAATTTTTGATAACCAGTGTAGAATTCATGAAACGGAATTTTGTACTTGCCGGTCATAATATAGTGGAATGTATTGAAAGGCATTAAAAAAATCGCATATGATTTGGTGCTGTGTTTGGCGGATTATGTATTAACAGGTAACAAATTCATTTTTATAACTCATAAGACGGAATTTTTAGTTACCGGACATATATAATGTAATGATGATAAAAATTCGATTATGAAAATACTGTTTTATCTTATGTTTTATTGAGGCTCCCCGAATCAACTTTTGATATTCTAAGAATGGCACCAAATGTATGTGTATATGCGTGTATTTTAGAATTTTACTAAGTTTTCAGATTTCCACAGCCCGGTTTTTTTTTTGTGTGTTTTTACGATGATGTCTGTATCTGTCTATATGTGTGAGTTAAAACGGTAGAGGTCAACGCTTGATTTCGATACAGATCCTATGTCTCAAAAACGGCGTAAACTTTTAAAAGATTGATTAGTGGCTGTAATAGTGTAATACCTAAACCATTTTTAAACAACTCCGGGACGATAACTGATAAATATTATCTATTATATCAGAAATATTTTTGTTTATCGCGTTTATCTTAATATGTCGATACAATATATAAGATCCTAAATTAAGTGAAATCTTTTTTTTTTTTTTTTTTTTTTTTTTTTTTAAACAAAGTAAAAGTAAATCACTCTGTTCGCAATAATAATAATAATAATAATAATAATAATTTACTCCGAGCAATATATACGTTTTATGTTTTTCAGTGAATTTAATTTTTCTGGTTAACATCTATAGAAATTTAAAGTATTCATTTTTGTTGAGAAAAGAAAAATAGTTTTTACATTTTAAAAAATCAATCAAAATAACTTGCAAAATATGCTAAAATAGAATAAATGGTGCTTTTTTCTACTCTTCGTCTATTTCGGTGGCGCTACACATATTGCATGCACATTTAGAAGATGTTACTTAGTGTAAAAAAATGTCTGGGAGTGATCAATTCGATATAATTCTGACCAAAATATATACAAGTTGTTATTAATGTTTAAATTACAAAACTCTAAATAATACCATGCAAATTTGGATAACGTCCTCCTCTTAAATTCCGCAAGACGTATAAGTAAAGTACTAGTTTCCACTATAGTATGTAAATTCAGTGTCAATATTTAATTTAATTTGTACGACCAAAATGAAAAATAATCGGATATTTCATCATAATTGCTGGACACGAAACGTGTCCCGCGGATACAAGGTGTGTCCCACAGGATTTACTTACGTTTCTTTTACAGATTAATGACTGAAATTATTATTATTGTTATTCTATGTTTTCTAAAATTCAGTGATTAATATATTATTAGTATTGTTATTATATTTTAAGTATGTGTAAATATTTAAATATATTTAAATAAGATAGTTCAAGTATAATCTATGATTATAAAAACAAGACGGCCAGGTGGTTCAGTAGTGATATCTTATCAAGAAGAGACATCTATAATGTTACGATTTTCGCCAAAGTAGCAAGCAGAGAAAAATAAGTTGACAGTTTATGTCAAGCTACAATGTCCGTGTGTATGTTGGTATTTTCTCACGTTCTAATACTCTCAAGGGTCTAATTTGATGTTTTATGATAATGTATGTGTATAAGTAAGCTGACAAATTGCGCTTTCAATTGAACTTCCACTTAATGAAAATGGTGTAGAACATCGTCCCAATAACTGCACTCACTTTTTTCCACAAAAGAGAAAAAAATAATTACAGTGAGTTTTATTAATTTGATAAAGGCATACGCAAATTTAATTGCAACCTTTTATTGATATAATTGGCGAACTATCCACATCCAAAATAACTTATAGCATGTGTCTGTGTAAATTCTATTTCAAAATTTCTTTAAAATTTACAGGACTTAATATCAACAGGGGCAGAATGATAATGTATTAATAATTACGCTAAAATTTAGAAAAAAAAGTATTTGATCTTTATAAATGAACGTTCACATCATGAAACCCACAGGAAACATTTGGCTTTTGTGAAATTAGGTTCTAAATTGTTATGCATTTTTATATTAGTTAATCCAACAATATATTTCAATATATTTGTTCGGATCCAACTGGAAAGACTTTTTTACCCCGAAAGGTCCTAACAAGAATGTGTTTTCAAAAACAAAATAAACTAATCATTGTTAATACTTCTTACAAACTATAATTTTAATTAAAATATGTCTCAATGAAACATTATATCTGCCCCTCCCTAAATATATACAAATTTACAAATATTGACCGATTTGCACGAAATACTATAAACAAACGTTTTAAAATGCATCTAAATTCCTGATTCTTTCAAAAATTTCCCAGGTCACCAGGTTTTTAACCCCTTCTTGGAAGCAATATGCTATATCGTACAGTTATACAAGACTGTATTGTTTTTGAAATTCGTTTATTTTCTTCCAACACCTTCAAATATCTGCGCAAGAATTAATATACAGGGTGCAATATGTTATCTATCGACGACCTTTAATTTCTCAACCGTGGATCGTAGACATATAGTCCCAATTAAAAAAACGTTTCAAATGAGGTAAATATTCATGTTGTGGCATTATTTAAAGTTAAAAATCAATTTGATAAAAATTACGAAAACTAACTTTTTGTCGTTAAAAAGGACATTGCACTCTGATTTTGATCTCGAATTACTTTAATTCATCTTTTAACTGATCCCTTAATGAAAGACAAAATCATGTTCAAAAATCTCAAACTTTGAAATTTAATAACTAGGTCAATTTTTGTTGTACAGATATCAAACTTTTTGTGTTATATCGGTTATGATATGAGTAAACTTTTACTAAATATAATTCTAGGGACCGGACCGTATAAAAAGTTAGTTTTCGTAATTTTTATAAAATTGATTTTTGACTTTAAATAATGCCACAACATTAATATTTAGCTCATTTGAAACGTTTTTGTAATTGGAACTATATGTCTACGACCAACGGTTGAGAAATTAAAGGTCGGCGATAGATAACATATTGCACCCTGTATATACATATGTATAAGCAATTGTGCTTTGTTTCTATAAACCAATAGGAATTGAGACCTATATGTTAGATTTCCACATTAAAAATTGTCGTCTTTCTGAGATGGCAATTTGCATTTTTCGAATACAAAATTGAAACATTTAGTATACATGCGTTAAAATAACGTACTAGCTTTACTTAAAAGCTTTTGGAACTGAAATATCTACTAAACAACAGACATTTCAATTTCAGAGAAAAAATTCAGGAAAAATAGAAAAAAAAATTAAAGCTTCTATATTGACTTCAGAGTGGATGGAATACACATTTAATGCATATTCAGATGAGAATTCGCAGTAACTAGAAAAAACAGAGAAAATCATGTCATGTTCATGTAATAACTCTAAATAAGAAAAATAAATAATCCTCCTAATTGTGAAGTAAAGTTCTCATTTAAAAAGTATGTTTCATTGTCAGTGTAGGGTCCTTGCTCTTCTGAAATTAACATAGATTAACTGTAAAATAAAGATTAATCTTTTCAAGGCGGGCGAAACATAATTTCAGTAAATTCTATAAATTTATTGGATTTCTCCCGTGTTGTCAAAAAACAGTTTCTGTTATATCCATCAAAGAAAAAAAAAACGTTCATTCTTATATAACTTATGTACCATTTTGTTATGATAGCTTCCAATTAACAATTTTTTTCTGGTTTCCTTTTTTTTTACTAATTATTTAGCTCAGTTCTTATGATGATCTCTATATTATTAGTGTGGCGGTGATTTCGTATACCCAGGTTCACAATATGAGTAAGAGGAAAAAAACTCCAATACAAAAGTTTAGAGGACTTACATCTTTATTATGAAACACCTTTAATGCAGAGCCGTGAACAGTATAGCGGAACGGGGGAGTTTCAATAACTGCCCGACGGTGGACGCCCCACAGCGGGGCTTAATTTGCAGACTACATAGCTCGAGGTCAGGAGTAAAAGTGAGATAGATTTTGTTACTATTATATACAGATTGGCGAACACTAGATAAGCATATGTAAGATGTTTGGCGAAAAACAAATTGGGTAGACAAAACAATCCAGAAGTTTTACATTCAATTGAAAACTATGCCATGGCGGGCTCTTTAGGGTTACTATAAATAACATTCCAGCGGTAAGCAGGGAGACTTAAAGAAATAGGAACACGTGATTTTATATACACGTTACAGATTTAACGACAGCTGCAAATTAGTCAGCAAGGGGCATATGGTTTGTATCCGACAAAGTACAAGGGTGAGAATTGAATACTAATGCAAGCACAGAGGCTGAGAAAATATGCATTACGTATCGTCGGCTGCGAAGCGAAAAAGACATTCACTTGTATTTTATTCTTTTACTTTGTTTCAATGGAAAATTGCTGCGGTTAAGATCTTTTTCTATCCGTGTGAATTTGAAAGACAGAAAAGGGAACCGAGATAAATGATGTCTGCATTTAAAAAGAACTTTAAAAAGTAAAAGTGAAACTTACAGTGGTGTGAAGGGGGGGGGGGGGAGAGAATGACTAAAGCCATATGAAAATAACTATAAAATGTCAAATTTAAACTAAATATTTTATTTGAAGGGAGGGGGGAAGAATAATGACAATTTATAATGAACCAGTAAGGTTCAAAGTTGATTTTTGAGGGGAGAGGAGGAATAATGAATATATAACGGGAAAGTCGTTATAATTAGGATATTTCATTTTTGTTTATTTTACCCCCAAAAGCTACCATTGTAAATACTGTTATCGCCTGATGTTCTGTTGTTTATTTCTATAATATGATTTTACATACTGAATGTCCCTTAAACACATCTTCAATTTTGACCGATTTAAACGAAAATTGATGTACATACGTTTTAGAGCATGGAATAGGTAGCTGCCAACTTTAAAAAATCATCAAGCCACTACTTGCTCCTTTTTTCTACCATCTTCCATAATTTAACATTATAGAAATATTTCTTTTTAAATTTTCTAATTCAATCATTTCTTTTTGTTGCCACACTATAACAAATGACGCAATAATTAGAAAAAAATAGCGATAACGCGTGTATTTTTTTTTTCATTTGCCAATACAAATTCAGATGCTTCGCTATAGTGTTGCATTTTTGAAATCGACGTAATTCTAAAAACAAAATGAACTTTTTAAAACTTTAACAAAACGTGTGTTAAAATAAATTAATATCTTCATTTGAATGTTTATGAAGTTAAAAAATCGATTTTAATACAGGCGTTTCAATTTCAAGAAAACAATTTAGGAAAAAGATAATAATAAAAAAATCGTTTTTAAGATATGACGTCAATTTCTGTTTAACTGACATCACTTTCTAATGATGTTTTATTCTGAAGACAGACACTTGATCTTCTGAAATTAATCCTTCTTATTACCATCCATAAAGTGAAAGATTTATTTTTAAGAGAGAGACACTTGATCTTCTGAAATTAATCCTTCTTATTACCATCCATAAAGTGAAAGAGTTATTTTTAAGCCATGCGAATTCAAAATTTCAGTAAATGGAAGGTCGTTTGATGTATTTATTGCTTTTTTCCGTGTATTGTCAGGGAAATTGTATACTTCAGTCCACTTGCTGAAGAAAACAAGCATTCTGGTTTTAAAAGCTGAAACACTTAACTATAATTACGTCCAAATGAAGTATTTTTAGTGAAATTAGAGTTTTCTTGAGTTTTAAAATTAAGTTTAAAGATACTGGACTTTTCATAAACGTCAGGTTAAGCATTATTACACTTTAATCTTCTGTAATCGAGTTACATGTCAAGAATTCGCTAAAAACATGAATAATGGTACACTTTTGTAAGGAATAGTTTTCATAAAAGGTATAAGTGACATTTGTTAAAATTCGACAAATAGCGTATCTGATTAACCAATTTGCACTTACAAAGATAAAAATAGTTCAGTATTTTTTTTTTTTTTTTTTTTTTTTGTCGTTTATTTTTCAATAGCGATATTAGAAATTCACCAAAAATAAATAAATAAATAAATAAATAAAAATAAAAATAAAAACCTCAATATTAATATGTATATAATTCAACTACTGAATTTTTCATATTTAAAATAAAATTAAAAGTTCTTTGAATAGACGTAAAAAATTCATTTAAATATATTTTGAAGTTAAAAAGATTACTATAACACAGACATTTCTATTTGATGAAACAATTCGCTAAATATGGCGTCACTTTCTATAAATATGTTGTCACATTCAATAAATATGTTGTCAAGCTGATTTAAATAAACGGTTACCACGTTATCTTTCCTACTTTGTTGGCATGATATAGCTTTAATTATACCATTTAGCTAAGTGTTTTAGTCCCTTAAATGCAATGATAAAATTCTGTGATTTATATTAAATACGATTATATAAAATATTTTTTTTTCTATGATTTATATGAAATAGAGAATGAAACATAGCAAATATTGTCTAAGAAGTTTTTTTTTTTTTAAAGCTGCAAGACTAGCATTAGGATTGAAATATTCTGGAATTTGATGTCATTATCAGGCTGATCGCTGTAGATTTAGTTTTTTTCCCGTTTAAAAATAATCAGGCAATCTACACTGAAATATCCGAGGTTAAAGATTATCCATATACCGGCCGTTCACAGAATAGGAAAAAAATATATCGTTTTTAATTTAAATTACTGAACGATTTTTTTACATTTACTATATCTTTTAGAATTCCCAATAGCTACATCAGAAAGCATCTTTGGTACTTTCGTATTAACAAGCGGTAAATCGTGATTTTTTAAAAATATTTATAGCAATCTTCATTAATGTGATAATTTTGAATAGTTCGATTTGAAATCTGTTAAATTCTTATTTTTTTATGGCGTTTTCCACTAGTTTACCGATTTAGTTTTGGAATATTGCACGAAAATACTCCCAAATGATGGACTATTTACATGATTTTAAGAGCAATTGTGTTCATCTTTTGTAATTTGGTTGCACGAATATTTAAAAAATATTCTTGCTTAACCTGGCATTACACCCGCGAGAAAAAACGAACGGGATTACTCGTGCTGTGTATGTCATACCCATGGCGGTTTCTTCCGATTTTTTACCATAAGATCTATATAAAACATAAAACACTCGGAAAAAAGAAAGGATAATAGAGTTTTAAACAGATATTAAACATGTTACTTTCATTTATTTTGTACACTCTCTGCGTCTATCTATATTGAATGCACGCGCGAAAAAACCTGCCGGTTTTACTCGCTCTGGGTATGTCATACCCATGGCAGTTTCTTAAAATATTTTTACCTTCAAATTTACATAAAACATAAAACACTACGAAAATGGAAAGGATAATATAGTTTTAAAGATATATTAAAAATGTTATGTACATTTATTCTGCAAATTTCCTGTACTCAGAGTACCTTCTATCAGTACTCAGAGCTGTTACAGAAATGCTCGCGCTGGGAGTGAGATACCCATATGTGGCGATTACGATAGATCTATATTTCAAATTATTGAACGGCTTTTCCCCATCTAAGATTGTGACCTTTGAGGCAGGTACACAAAGACTCATCCATTTCTGAAGAAAGTTTAGGGAGAAACACTGCATAAAAGCAGCACTGGGTGTGACATACCCAGCGCGAGCAAACTCGGGTTAAAAATTACTATAAAATACATAAAAAATTAGTAAATCGAGAATCAAATTTCAAACAAATAGCATTAAATGTACTTTTTGTTTTCCATTATACCTTGACAAAATCGAATGTGTGATGTTTAAAGGTTAAACAAATTGCAGTAAAATCAAAATTTATGGTTAGGTCATTACTACCAAAAATATGATGACAGCATTACTCATGGACACGGGGTTTCTTTTCCTTATAATATTGCATTCAGAGAAATGGGTTCATCTTTCGTAATTTTGGGCTGCAAATTAAAAAAGATCCATACTTGAAAATTAATTTAAAATCCATTAAATTCAGAAAACTGCATCTCAGTTTTATGATTTTTAATGATACGTTTTAAAATCAGAACCAAATATGAAAAATATGAAAATTGAGATATAATTTTAAAATAAATTTCATTTGAAAGTAATGTTTTCTATTCAGTGTAGAAAATAAAATTGTTCATTTTTAGAAGTTAAGAAAAAATTCGTAAAGGAATAATTTATGGGTTAGGTCGTTGATACCATCAGTATGATGTCAGCGTTACTCACTAACATAATTTTTACTTTATAATGTATATCTATGCTATACCATCGAGAATTTTACAAAATACTATGTCAAGTGGTTGTTGTTTTTGCTTCATATTATCAGGAAAATCATATGCTTTTTCGTTACAACAGCGAAGAAAACGAGTATTCTGATACTTAAAGCTGAGGGGTTTTACTATGGATACGATACAATAACGTGAGGTTTTCTGACTGTTATATATATATATATATATATATATATGTATATATATATATACATATATATATATATATATATATATATATATATATATATATATATATATATATATATATATATATATATATATATATATATATATATATATATATATGTTGATGGGAATGCTCAAATATCAGTTAGCATTGCCGTATTATTTAATTTTAATTTATTACACGCGGAAGGCTCGTCATAATTGAGACGGGCGACGCCAGGTACTTCCTCTAGTTTTAAATAAAAATGTAATGTATAACTTAGTTTTACTGTTAAATACATAGAAAATTCTAAATAAGTGTACTAAATAAGTTCTTAATTATTTAATCTATTTTAGTTCTAACTTTTAACTTTTAAAAAATAATTTATATTTTGTATATTATTTTAAATTATTTTTAGGTGTGCTTTTGCATTAGAGAGTGAAGAAGACAAACAGTAGAGTTGTTTAAGATGTAACATGTCGAAATGAATAAGAGTTTTAGAATTTAAATTTCGTAATGTTGTTTCAAAATTCTTTTATCAATCTAAAATTATTCTCAAATAAATCTCTCTGAATTAGATTTTTTGCATCAAGAAGAATCTATCATAGTCCAAATGTTTAGCAATTGAATTTTGTTTCCTATAAATTTTACGATACTTAACAGAATCTTAAAGGACAGATATTGACGTTACTATCTTCTCGGCATCTTGGGTAAATTTTAAATAGCAACATTATTCATTTCTCTTATAAAAATGCAAGTCATCGAGAAGATAATGTGATGTCGATAAACATAGAAATGAAATATCATTCGGCATTTCATTGGAAAGACGCAAAAAATGTTCGTTTAAATTCCAACTTTCAACAATAGTTAAATGACAGACGATACATAATGAAGTAATTTTGAGTTATGAGCAAAAATATAAAAAAATAATTTGATGAAAAATGCGGTATTTATCCGAGGCCCTACGTCTATGTGATTAACGCAACGCACTGTGAATAACTTGCAGAAACGAAGAGTTCAAAGTTATTTATTAAAGAAACTAGCTTTATATATGAAACTATATGGCTGAGCCCCTTTTAAAAATATAAAATTTAAAATCCCCTTTCCCTCTTTTAAAATCTGAAATCCCCCATTTAAAAAATAGAAATTTAAAATTAGAAATACAAATTCAAGCATTTTAAATGCTGTAGTAACTGTGTCTTGAATGATTAAAACTTCATTTGCCCCTGATAAGTTCGTTTTCTCACATGGCCGTTTATCTCTTTGAAAGATCATTTTACGACCCTCAATAAGTATATTTTTGCTGACGTTAGCGCAAGGTTAAATTCTATCGGCATCCCGTGGACCGAATTTGAGACAACGCATTGCCTCAGTCAATCAATCATATCGCACTATTGCCCAAATAAGTTAAAAATACGCTCAATTTTGTAGCAAGAACTTCTGGCAGAAAAAAAGTCAACTACTCCCTTTATATGCCGCTGCACGCCTCCGGGAGCAGATATTTTAATATCTAAATAATGTCATAAGATCCACGCCACTTTGCTCTTTAAGAGTTGTTTTACGATAGCTGAAGTCCCGAAGTTATCGGAAATAAGCGAGACTCAGCTCTCACCCCATCTGGTCCTTGTTTTAAAGGAATCATGTAATAAAAAAGAAATAAGCCAGGTTCCCAGAAAAGACTGCGTTTTTACTCAGACACGCACGTTCTATCACAGTCTATGGGACTAACTGTATCCCTCAAGGAGCATGACTTATGAATACGCTTAAAAAGTTTCCTCGTCCCGCGCTTCCTGTGTGACAGAGCATCCCGTTACCTCCGCCTTCGTTACATATATATATGCACAGAGTATGTTCAATTAATCTAAAATATATACAACTATTATACTTTTCAAGGGAAACTATTTTTGCGGGGAAAACTATTGTCGCAATGCATAATTGAGTCAAATATACAGGGTGTGTCACTACAAGCTGAACTGGAATTCTAATGCACAAATTTATTAATAGTGCATTTATGTTAGTGGATATTTCGAGAGACTAACTTTGTTTTGTATGAAATGCAATGACACAAAGAAAAATTCTGAAAGTATGCTGTAAATTGTGGAGTGCCATCATAGTTTGTTTCAATAACATTTTGAATTGTGATGGTCTAACTCACTTTTATTTGGATGAACCTGATATTCATTCTCATCCCTCATCATGATTTCATCAAAATAGCACAGAAAGCTATTGAAAACAAAATTTAAATTTCTTCCATATTTGAAACATTATAATTGAAAATCAGAATTCCATTTAGAATGTGGGGCCATATATATATATATATATATATATATATATATATATATATATATATATATATATATATATATATATATTATATATATATATATATATATATATATTATTGAGTCATGAATTGTAAAACTAGTTTTGATTACGATACCGGCAAGATATGGGAATTGAAAAATGATCATAGTGCCCGGTCGGTTTCTGATTACATGGTAGGAAGTGGATCGACAAAAAGTTACCATGGTTCGGATAATAAAGTGGATGAACAGACTGGAGAGAGTAGAGATACTTTCAGGTATGAGGGGGAGAGCCGGGATCATGTAATTTACGAAAAAAGTAAAAAGTTGAATAAAAATTATAAAATGTATGGAAAATACAGTAAAAATAGTAATTTTAATTGTTATAAAAATGTTATGGATTCAACAGTGAGTGGTAGTACTAGATATAATACTAGATATGTTTACAACAGCAAAATTTCAGATATAAAGGAGAAGGTAGAGAAGACAAGTTTGGTAGAGAAGAAGTATAAAACTAGATATTTTTACAATAAAAGTATGAGAAATGAGGGGGGGGGGGAATTATTTAAAATTTAAGAAATGCAAGGATAAAAGATGTAAAGCCTGCATCCATGCTGAAAAGGATAACTGTAATACCGTGGATGAAAATTGTGTAAACTTTTGTAAGGTATTTAACTGTGTGTATAGATTAAAATGTAAAATTTGTAACATGTCTTATATAGGAGAAACGTCTGGTCCTTTTAATATGAGATTTAACAACCACAAAAAAGATATAAGAAAGATAACGAGTGCGAGGGAAGAACAGGAGATTGAAATAGTACATTTTGCAAAACATGGAATTGAAAATATTGAAATATCGATTTTGCATATAGTTGCAAACAAGGCTGAAAGATTAATATGTGAAAAGAATATGATGGTTAAATACGGAACAGTGTACCCTTATGGTTTAAATGTTATGTTTGATCAAATTAATGTTTTGAAGAATTTCAGAAATACAATATTGAAAGAGTCAGTCTATGAAAAATTAATCACGATTTGAGTTGTGAGCGTGAGTTACATAATAAACAAAATGTCAAGGTTAATGATCTAAATTGTAGTAAGGATATTAAAAATGCTATTGTCAATATTAATTCCGGCAATATTGTTAAAGCAATAAAATACATAATTTTCAATGTGAAAAAGAAGTTAATACCTGATTTATTGAGAGAATTATATGAACATACAGGTAACGGAAATATAGATATAGGGTTTGATCTGTTGAGATTTAGAATAGGTAAGCAGAAACTTAATGGTTACATTGAGTTGAAAAACAACAAAGTTAATTTAGAGAATATGATTTATTGTGTATTGCATTACATGGGGCACCATTTTAGGGGTGCTAATTTTAAGGGAATTTTAAATAAGTATAATTAATACCTGCCGGATAAAAACATACATATTATTAAAGCTTACAAATACGATAAACCATTAGGCAGAGTTATATTTAACTACAACAGTTACTCCAAGAATTTGCAGAGCTGTATCGAGAAAAGTATTTGTCATTGTAATAATGTTGAATATAATAAATACGTTAATTCAAATTACGGACATATTCTTACCGGGGATCCTTCTATAGTGGCAGACACAAATCTCAGAAATTACATGAGGTATATTACAAAATACAGATTGAGGAGAGTTGTGAGTAGAGGATTAGCTATAAAACGTTTGTCAAATAATATAGATGTCTTCATTCAAAAATTAATATATAAATATGGTTTACCAAAAAGCGTTTTTGAGGAATGGAGGCACTATATTTTAAAAGAATTTCAAGGCTTTTACCATAAAGATTTTGAGGGTGTCTCGGGATAATCTTACAAAGATTTGATTAAAGCAGTAAAAAATCTACAGGATGATTTTATCATTACGTATGTGGATAAAGCTAACACCAACTATGCTATAATATGTAAAAAATTATACGGAGATATTCTAAGGGAAACATACAATAATGAGAGAAATTATCAACTACTAAAAACTACTAAACAAGTTACTGTAAAAAGAGTGAAGGCATTCTATAAAAAAATAAAATCAAAGCAAAATAGTGTGGAATTTCCTTATCTTGTAATAATTCCAAAATTCCATAAAAACCCAATTACTTTTAGAACCGTAACTTGTGGGTTTGGTTCTTACCTGGAATGTGTAAATAAAAAATTTTTGAATATATTACAAAAGATTTTCGAACAGGTTATGAATGAATATTCTTCGATAGTAATAAAAAATAGCTATGAACTTATAAAAAGTTTTAAAAAGCTGAAAAACATTACAGGATTGTATACATATGATTTCGAGGATTTGTATAATAGCATAAATTTAGGTGATTTGAAGTACAGAGTTGTGGATTTTTTCAAGAAATCTAAAGAGAAGGATATCAGTATTGAAATATTCACCGATTTATTTCAATTTGTTGTTTACGAAAATTACCTGTTTGAAGGGAAACAAATATATAAACAAGTGAGAGGTATTCCAAATGGGGGCAGTTGTAGCTCCATCCTTGCAGATATTTATCTGTTTACATATGAAGCCGGTTTATTGTTGGAAAAAGACTTAAAGATATACAGATATATAGATGATGTCTTGGTGGTTGAGCTGAATAATAATAAAGAAATTTATCAATTTAAATGTTATCCAGACACTTTGAATTTAAAGAGTGCTTCGGATAATCAGGGCAATGTCAACTACTTGGATGTTAATTTGGAGATTATAAACGGAATTTTAGTATATAGTATTTATGATAAAAGAAATTATTTTGATTTTGATACAATAAAAATATTAAACTTTAATAGTAACGTGCATGTTTCAATTTTTAGAAATATATATTTAAATGGTTTAAATCGTATTGCAAATTTGTGCTCAAATGTTGATAAATTGGTTGGTGAAATTTTTAACCTTTACATAAACGCCAGTAAACAAAATTACCCAATATATTTTCTGAATGATTTAACTTTCAATTTTATCAGGAAAAAAAAGCTATCGAAATAAAACATTGGAATTGTTCGATGATTGTGATTTATCGATACGTGATTCCTATCGAAAATAGCTTAGCGGTGAGGATAATCAAGGACTTCATTTGACGGCTTTTGAATTAGTTTGTGGTTTTCATTTTTTCCAATCTCTATTTGTTTGGTCTTGGCAAGTGAGGGGGAATGTTGTGCACGTAAAACATGTTTAACCCCGCAGTACAAGTCATAAGCCTTGGCCACTTGTCTTCATGTTTGGTTTTTTCTTAGTTACTCTTGGTTTTGTTAATTATTGTTTTAGTTGCAGTTTGTTAGATGTTTTTTTCGTGTACTAAATTATATGAATTTGGATTTTTCATTATATATATATATATATATATATATATATACTCACATGTTTTAGTACAGTGTTTCAACTTTCTGAAGTTTTTGATCCTAGTGAGTAATTGAGGTATTGTCCTCTAATAATTTTTAATATCCTGTGTGAGGTGTAACTTTCTTTAGATCTGTTGTTTTTTTATGATTTATTTTCTTTTATGATGCGGTATTAGTTGCTAAATTTTGTCATTTTAGGCTTATTGACAACAAAATTGGATGAAATAACGCATCTTCACTATGAATTAACCAACAAGTACCGCTGATGATTCTGTGGGTTATTCATACTTTCTTATTTTACATACTGGTTTCCTATGTTCATATCGTGTTCATCTTTAGAATTTTACCATTTGTTCATATGTTTGTGATTTCATCTTTATTATTTCAGCACTCTAATAGCATTGCTGCAAATGTGCATGTTATTAAATATGCTATTTTTAGTTTGGTCTTACACCCTTATTATTCTGGCATTTTTAATGGTGCTTTCATTATCAAGTAAAAGGTAACTTTAGCTTGGTAATTAATATAGCTTAGTCTTAGCTGTTCAGTTTCACTTTGTTCAATTTAATTCTTTTCATACATGTATTCATAGTTGCACTACCGCATTTTTCATGTATTATTTCTATAGTCTTCAATTTGTTTTCATCTTGTTGTTTAAGTACTATCATTGATATCTTATTCACATGAAATCCAAATGTGTCTGCTTCAGGATTAATCATTCAGTCTCTATATAAATGTTTGTTCGTTGTCCTTCCCCCCTAGACATATTCTAATTCACTCTTAGTATTTTTTAAATTCTATTGTATATTTCAAATTTAGCATTTTTAATATTAATTTTATTCCTATTTTTTTCATTCTAATTTAGATAAGTGTTAATCTAAATCATTTCCTGATTTCTTCAATTAATTTCATTACTTTTTTATGGGTACAGATTGCAGCACTAAACATTTTTGTTAAAAACCTTATTACAATAGAGTTTTCCTTTTTCACACCAGTTGGTAGCAATGTTCTGGATTTCAGCAACTGCTGCCCACCAGTTCTAACAGTCCTAAATCTGTTTGCAACCTCACATGCTTTAATATAATTTTTGAACCTTATGAAGTTTTAGATCCTAGTGTGTAATTGAGGTATTGTGCTCTAATAGTATTTAATATCCTGTGTGAGGTGTATCTTTCTTTAGATCTCTTGGTTTTTTTCTTTTATGATGCGCTATTAGGTGCTAAAGTTTGTCATTTTAGGCTTCATACCGACAAAATTGGATTAAATAACGCATCTTCACTGTGAATTAACCGACAAGCACCTCTGATGATTCCGTGGGTTATTCATAGATTCTTATTTTAGATACTGGTTTCTTATGTTCATATCTTGTTCATCTTTAGAATTTTACCATTTGTTAATATATTTGTGATTTCATCTCTATTATATATATATATATATATATATATATACAGGGTGCAATGTGTTATTTATCGCCGACCTTTAATTTTTCAAACCGTTGGTATTAGACATATAGTTCCAATTACAAAAACGTTTCAAATGAGGTAAGTATTCATGTTTTGGCATTATTTAAAGTAAAAAATCAATTTTATAAAAATTACGAAATCTAACTTTTTATACGGTCCCCAGTCCCTATAGTTAATTATTGAAAGTTTACACATATCATAACATATAGCACAAAAAGTTTAACATCTGTACTACAAAAATTTACACAGTTATTAAATTTTAAAGTTTGAGATTTTTGCACATGATTTTGTCTTTCATTGAAGGATCAGTTAAAAGATGAATTAAAGTAATTCGAGGTCAAAATTAGAGCGATATGTCCCTTTTACGGTAAAACCTCCTTTAGCCGGTATCGCCAAGTCGGGGTATCACCAAAGCGGGTTATTTCATCCAAAAAATTTGAGCTGACTTTTAGGGATCGTAAAGAAAGCAAAGACTGAAATATTGAAATTAAACAGAAAAATAAATATCAGTTTATAATGATATCAGAAAACGGTCTACTATTAAAAAAATGAATACATAAAACGCTGGAATCTATTAGAGATACTGCTCAAAATATTCTCCATTGGGGGCAATGCACAATTGAATGCGTGACAGTATTGAGTGCTGGACATGTTAGAGCATAGCAAGTGTGCAAATTGTGCGACAATCAAAAGGATGATGCACTGCTTCAGATAAACCATAAAAGTAGTTTGAATCACATAGACTTATGCCTTTATGTAATCCCAGATGTAGAAGTCCATGGTAGGAAAGTCCGGTGAACGCAGTGGGCACTCTACCGGACCACAATATACAAGGATCTGTTGGCCGAATTCGGTGACCAAATACGCCCGGGCGTTTGATGTTTTATGCGGAGAGCCCCCATGACGTTGAAACCACACACTGCATGCATGTCGGAGAGGCAGCACTTCATACCAGTCACGTACCGTATTTTGTAGCAGATGCAGTTAACAATAGCCAGTTAAGGTCCAATCGTAAAAGGTGGGTCCAACAATCTAGGTTCCCAATATACCACGCCACACGTGTCGTACTGGCCGGGCGATGTGGAGGTTTCCAGGTCGCATCATCCTTTTCATTGTCGCACAGTTTGCACACCTGCTATGCTCTAACGTGTCCAGGACTCAGTACTGTCATGCATTCATTTGTGCATTGCCACCAATGGAGAACATTTTGAGCAGTATCTATAATAGATACCGGCGTTTCATGTATTCATTTTTTATAGTAGACCGTTTTCTGATATTATAATAAATTGATATTTATTTTGTTCAATTTCAATATTTCATTCTTCGCTTTCTATACGACCCCTAAAAATCAGGTCAAATTTTTAGATGAAATAACCCTCTTTGGTGATACTCCGACTTAGCGATACCGGCTAAAGGTGGTTTTGCCGTAAAAAGGACATAGCACCCTGATTTCGATCTCGAATTACTTTAATTCATCTTTTAACGGATCCCTCAATGAAAGACAAAATCATGTGCAAAAATCTAAAACTTTGAAATTTAATAACTGTGTCAATTTTTGTAGTACAGATGTCAAACTGTTTGTGTTATGTGTGTTAACTTTTACTAAGTATAACTATCGGGACTGGGGGACCGTATAAAAGGTTAGATTTCGTAATTTTTATAAAATTGATTTTTTACTTTAAATAATGCCACAACATGAATATTTACCTCATTTGAGACATTTTTGTAATTGGAACTATATGTCTACGACCAACGGTTGAGAAAAAATAAAGGTCGGCGATAGATTACATATTGCACCGTGCATATATATATATATATATATATATATATATGTATGTATATATATTACTGAAAAATTAGATTGGGATTTTGTGTTGTTCTACTAACTGAGTTAATCAACCTTGAAAGATTGTTTCTATGTTTTGGGGTCTACCTTACATGTAAGGAAATTGATAAACCTGAATAAAAAGAAAACAAAAGTTTATCATCTTTGTCTAAATAATTCCTAACCAAAAGAAGTAATGGTGCAGTTAAATCATCGCCATTAAATATTAAATAACGTCTGATATTCATTCTCCTGAAAAATTCATAATATTCTCATCGTTCATAACATTTATGTCACGGCTGCGAGTTAAGATTTGAGAATATGAGACTTAGTTTTTCTGTCAGAAATATAATTTTTTTTTTTTTTTTGAGAATTTAATCAAGCTTTCTTGTTGTGGTAAACGTTATATAAATTTATTTACAATAGCAGTTATAATAACTTTGTTTATTAACCATTTATTATATCTACCATACTACGTATTAATTGTAAATACACTGCTCAAAACAATTAAAGGATATTTGAAGTTTTATATAAAATAAAGATATAAACGAAATTTTTTTTTGCCGAAAATAGAAGAAGAGAATCACAAATGCAAATTTTTCTGGTTTTCAAACTGTGGAGTATGCAAATTTTGAGTTCGACGTCAAAAACGTCGCTTCAGCGGCAGCGAATGAAATTTGACTTTCAACTGGATAAAAGAGAATGAAGACAAGGATGATCGACATTCAGTGATTGCTTTGTTTCGATGAGTACGATGTCTCAGCGAAGTCATTTGACAGATTCAGAAGCTTTGAGAATTGTTGGTAGGTTAGAAGGGGGCCAAACTCAAGCCGAAGTAGCGCAAGCCATTGGAGTGTCACAAAGTGTCATTTCCAGGATCTGGAACCGTTTTTTGGAGAGTGGATGTGCAGGCCGAAGACCAGGGCAAGGTCGTAGACGGGTAACAACGCCCAATGAAGATCGGTATTTAGCGTTAACAGCTCGGAGACACCGAACCATGAACGCTACTCTTCTCCAACAACACCTTCGCTCGGCTACAGGCACCACGATTTCAACTTAGACTGTCCGAAACCGGCTCCATGCTGTAGGTCTGTATGCTCGCCGACCGATGGTATGTGTTAGATTAACATCAAGGCATCGTCGCGACCGCAGGGAGTGGGACCCGACCATGTCAACTGGAGGAGAAATGAATGGAGCAATATTCTGTTTTCTGACGAGTCCCGTTTTTCTGTGCATCCGGATAATAGGCGTATTTTCATCTGGAGGGACCGTGGCAGTAGGAATAATCCTGCGTTCGTGCACGAAAGTGTCAGATTTGGCGGTGGAGGAGTGTTGGTGTATGGTGGCATCTCCTTTGACGGGCGCACTGACCTCTACATCATACGAGATGGAGCTCTGACTGGTCGACGATATAGGAATGAGATCCTCAGACCTATTGTAGTCCCTTACGCTGCAGCAATCGGAGATAACTTCATTTTAATTTACGATAACTGCAGGCCACATCGTGCAAACCTGGTGGAGGATTTCCTTTTCGAGGAAGGAATCGTTCGAATGGAATGGCCAGCATGTTCTCCAGACATGAATTCAATCGAGCACGTTTGGGACGCTCTAGGAAGACGAGTTTCTGGTCGCCAACAACCCCGACAAACTCTCCAAGAACTGGAAAGAGCTCTTCTGGAAGAGTGGGGCAGAATACCCCAACCCGTCATTAATAGCCTCATTGAGTCCATGCCTCAAAGGTGTTCAACGTTGCTGGCCGCCCGTGGAAACCATACCCCCTACTGAAAATTATTTTCTTTGAAGAAAACACCTTTTCTTATTCTTTTTTTCTCATATGCACAAATTGTGTTTTTTTCCTTTAGTACACAAATGCGCAATAAAATGCATTTTTTTCTGCCAAACATGTGTAATTTATTCTCATATAACCTACTATGTCTGTCGACCATGTATCAATCAGCTAAAAAGTTTACCAGATACAAAATCCACCTAAAACTGCAATATCCTTTAATTGTTTTGAGCAGTGTGTTTTATACAAACTAATTTATGGACAATGACTTTATACATTAAGTTGCAGAATATTGCATGCGTGTTACTTTGAAGAAAGTAAAAACAATCTTGTGGTAAAGTAACCAGAACTTTTTTATAATCGTATTCTAGTGGACAATTGAGTTTTTGTAATTTTGCGTGCGACCGTGGTCTCTTGTATGACTAACAATTGTGCAAAATGAGAAATCTTTTCTGTCTTTCTCTATGTTTTGCCAAGAGAGTTTGTATGTCCTGAATCTCATTGTCACCGATATTTTGCGACGATGCGTAAATTATGTAACTGTGGTTGTGCAGTGAGTATATATATATTGAGATGTTAGTTGAAATAAGCGGATTTGGATCGGAAATTGCCTAAGAGTATTTAAGTTACCTCGTGCTATCTAAGCCACGTGAAGATTTGTTTGAAGTGGAAATTTGGTTTGAAGATCGGTATAACCAGAGTCTGCAAAATGTGCCGATTAAGGTGAACTGTTTTAAAATTCAAATAAAGAAGAACCAGAATACACGGATTTGACTTAAATTTATGTTGGATTATATTCTTAGTGTACTTTGCAGGTTCTAGTAAACGGAATGATGAAGAAATGGTAAGCATAGTTAAGAACTGCATAATTCAACAATTTTGAGAAAGGATCTCACCCTCCTCTGTGGTTATCCGTCTTTAATGGAATGTCGTACAAACTGTAGTCAGGGGTGACAAGTTTGAGATGTCAAGCTGAAACATACTAAACATCTTTTTCTTCAGAAAGATTAATTTTTAATTTCTTTTGTCAAGAGGTCACAATGGATAAAACTTTGTTATTGATTTTTAAATGTTTTCCTAAAAAGCTATCAAAAGCGTCCGGACACATTTATTTAATTTTTTTTTATTATTTGAAAACAAACTAATTTGCGTTTTTAAAACGCTCACGTTTTCAATAAAAAACACTTTTTAAATTTTAATTATTGATGTTCGTTAATAAACATCCATTTCCATCGGAGATGTTGTTACTCAGTATTTGAGTAACACAATTGTGTATTTTTATATAATTTTAGAATTTTTATTTAATTTCTGTCAAGCTTAAATTACAATTTGCTAAAACTTTTCATGTAGCTTAAAAATAATATTTTGCTAAAACTTTTCATGTAGCTTAAAAATAATATTTTGCGATTTTTTCCTTTTTTTCCGTTTTAAGGCCAATATTCGCGTGTATTTTTATATTAAATAGATTATTAAAGGGATTTTTTAATAAAATTATATACAAAAAAGTATGTTAGAGATAATGTAAGCGAAATACTAAACTAAAGGTTATGCACTAACGAAAATATTACAAATCATCCTCTACGTATTAGATATATTTAATTCTATATAATAATAATATTCTTCTAAAAAAGTGTGTAAAAGTGCTATTACTCACGTTTAAATAAGCTTTAAATAGTAAACTCATTATATAAATCTTAATTAACGTAAATGCAATTGGAAATGTAATATGCATTGTTTCATTTAAATTTAAAAATTATTTATTTGACAAAACCAGCTTGTAATTCATGTGACCACAGATCTTGCATCTTAGTTTTCAATTATTTTAAATGGTACATATCCATAGAGATATTCATCTAAACCAACGGAGTTTTATTCATCTATCAAGTGCTATTGTGACTGTGCATCTCCTTCAAAATAATCTTATCAGTTTCTTGAATTATTATCTGCTGTTTTGGAATTACAGGATACGGTATAATACTACAGAATAGATGGCCTATAATTCCACATCTGGGGTACATTCGCTCAATATTTCTACTGTGATCCAATATCTTACATAAATTGAATACGCATGATTGTAAAGTATCCTCTAAAGGCGATATTTCGATTTAGAACAAGTGCACAGAAGATAGTAAATATTGTTTAAATAAGATTTAAGCACAGAAATCATCATATACCATTTCACAAATTGAGATCCAAATGTAAAATTAAAGTGAATTATTATTATATTTAAATTGTAAGTTCTATATTTTGACAAAAGGAACTTATGGTTCATCTTACGCCCAGAAGTGTAATTTTCGAATAATGTAAAAGGTGCTGATAAACTTCAAAATTCGTTTAGCTCAGTGGAGAGTTCCCAGAGCTTAATTGATCTATCAAATGACATCGTGAATGAGCATATCCTTCAAAATAATTTTAGCGATCTCTTTAATTCTTTTTAGATGTGTAGGTACAGTCGTGGAAAAAAAAAGGAAACACCCCCACTAACTCCTCAACAAATTATCGTAGAAGAAAGTTACTGGTACCGAACGATTGGAAATAAAGTCTATTTTTAAATGATATAGATAAAATGTGCTTAGGGGTTATCTACATATTGAAACGAACCATACCTTTGTTTTTTCAATAGCAGTACACAATTCTGACATCATAAATGAACTCTACATCCTCCAATTAGCCTAAAAACAATTTTTTATGCAATTCGTACCATAAGTTTCTGAGAAATTAATTATTTTAAAACAAGCGTATTTTAAGGGCTCTATCCAAATTGAAGTTCGGAAATCGATTATTAACCGAGAGAGACCCCATCTTCATCAAGGCACCTTAAGAAGTCAATGAAGCCTGCTAGATTACAAGGCAGCAGAAGAAATTTCAAAATATCTAGTCACTTCTATTATAGACGGCCCCTTAAATCATCATTTTGCCGTTTTTTAAGCATAATTTGAAAACTACTTGGAAGAAAAATGTGAAATTTTGGATTTACATAAAGCAAGACTTAATAAATCTAAATCCATCAAAAAAAAATGTAGGTTGCAATTCATAATTTTTTCGAATAATAATTTCATAATTCATAATTCATATCATAAAATTATAAAAATTGCAAATTCAGCGTATTTATGTTTGGGTATATGAGTATTATTTCTAAAAAAAAAAAAAAAAAAAATGGCACATTAGGAGCATAATTTCTGGAGATATTAATAAAAATATGTAAATGTAATTTAACATTAGAAGCACTAAATTTCGAATGTTTATAATTCAAAAACTTATCATTCTAATGACTTGAAATTCGGTGTCTGGGCATAATTTGAACCGAAGATTTGAAATATCTTATTAAAATTGGGTATTGTCATTGAAAAAAATGAAGTTTGTATTCGTTTTAATATGTAGATGGCCACCTAAGCAAATTTTATATAAATCATTTAAAAGTAGACATTTTTTCCAATCGTTCGGTACCAGTAACTTTCTTCTACGATAATTTGTTGAGGAGTTAGTAGGGGGTGTTTACTTTTTTTCTCCACGACTGTACATGGTACATGCAAGGTATATAGGAGTAGTAATTTTACTGGGATTTTGTATGTTACATGAACAGAATAGATAAGGTTGTAAAATATCCATTAATGGCATTATTTTGTTTTAGAACAAAAGCACAGAAAATGGTAAATATTGTTTATATAAGATTTAAATGCTACAATTATGCCATACTGTTACACAAATTGAGTTGCAAATAGAAAATTAATTTGCATTATTATTACATTTTAGGTATAACCCCTTGGGGGGGAAGTGATTGTGTTCCTGTAATGTTGAACTCACACCGGAATCATTGAAAATTCTTCTTGAAAATAAGTAAAAGCAATTTTACGACTTTTTTCCACCAAAGTTAGAAAAGCAAAATTTAATAAATTTATTTCTGGTGTAAAACTTCATTAATCGTAGGTGGTATATAATATATACCGGTGCCCCTCAAGGGTATAAATTCCGTTTTTCGACAAGAAAAACTTTATAGTTCATCTTACAAGCAGTAATATAATTTTCGATTAATTTGATAGGTACAGATACGCATGTAAATTCATTTAGCACTGTGAAGAGCTACCAGAGATTAATTGATCTAACAGTCAACGTCACTGTGCAAGTCGTTCTAAATAATGTTAGCAATCTCCTGAATTATGGTCAGCTGTTTTGGGAATATAGAATACTGTATAATACTTAACATACAGATAGGATTTAATGCTACAAGCAAGGTATATTAGTGTAGTAATTTTATTGAAATCCTGTATTTTACTAAACTTGGAATTTATTTAGCACAGTGGAGAGTTCGCAGAATTTAATTGATCCATCAATTGTCAATATTTGGTTTTAGAGCAAGTGCCACACAGTGGTAAATATTGTTTAAATAAGCTTTAGCTACAGAAATCGTTATATATCTTCGAACAAATTGAGAGGTAAATTTAAAATTAATTTGCGTTATTATCATAATTTAATGATTAATTCCATTTTTTAACAAAAAGAAAAACCTTGTTATTCATCTTACACTCACTAATGTAATTTGTAATTAATATAAAATTTTTGGCTAAATTTAAAAATTCGTTTATTCCACTGAAGAAATCCCAGAGATAAATTGATTTACGAACATATTCCTGAAAGATCATGTTCTTTGACAAAAATGTCAATTGTCTCTTCAATTTTTATTAGCTGTTTTGGGAATGGAAGATACTGTACATCACTATAGAGATAAATAGCATCTACTGCTAAATGCAAGGTATATTGGAGTAATAAATTTATTGGGTTCCTATATTTTACCAAAACGGAATAC
The DNA here is from genome assembly GCA_963932465.1 of Maratus speciosus. Lineage (NCBI taxonomy): Eukaryota > Metazoa > Arthropoda > Arachnida > Araneae > Salticidae > Maratus > Maratus speciosus. The sequence continues at coordinate 132,992,674 of OZ010791.1, forward strand.
ATATTATTTTTAAATATCCCCTAATGGCGTTAAATTGTTTAAGAACGAGTGCACAGAAGATGGTAAATATTGTTTATATAATCTTTAAACACTGAGATTGTCGCATACTAGTGCACAAATTGAGATGCAAATAGAAATTTAATTTCCTTTGTTATTATATTTTAATTATAACTTTCATTCGTGTACAGAAACAAATTTTACTTTATTTTACAATGAGTAATATAACTTTCGATTAACTTGAAAGACGCAGTATATTTTTTTGCAGTTTCATTTAGCACAGTGAAGAGTTCCCAGAGATTAATTGATCTATCAGTCATTGAGACTGTGCAAGGTGTTCAAATTAATGTTACCAGTCTCTTGAATTATTATGAACTGTTTTGGAAATACAGAATACGATACAGCACTTGGGCGTTAGGTAGCACTTAATGCACGGTATATTTGAGTTATAATTTTATTTGAATAGTATATTTTACAAACATTGGACTCTCTTTAATCCAGTGGTGAGTTTTCTGGGTTTAATTTATCTAACAAATGTCGGTATACTGTTTTAGAATAGTGCACAGAAGGTGGCACTGTTATATAAGCTTTAAAAATTGAAAACATCATATACCACCTATTGTGAGGCAAATGTTAATTTGCAATATTGTTATATTTTAATAATAAATCCCATTTCTTTTACAAAAAAATTGTTTTTCATCTTACACTCAGTAATATAATTTACAATTAATTTCAAATGTGCTGATACACATCTGAATTAATTTATCCAAGGGAAGGAGACCCCTCAGCTTAATTCATCTATCAAATGTGGATACTGTGTTTTAGAACAAGTTCACAGAAAATTACACATATTCTTTAAATAAGCTTTTAATACTTAAATCCTCGTATACCATTGCACCAGTTGTGACACAAATAAAAAATAATTTGCATTTTTATTATGATTTTATTATAAATTCTTTTTGAAAAACAGTTTGTAAATCATTTTACATGTATAAATATAATTCTCGATTAATTTGAATTATGGCGGTTCACTTCTAAATTCATTTATCTATTGGAGAGTTCCCAGATATTAAATGATTGATCAAAGGTCATCGTGAATTTGCATGTCCTTCAAAATAATGTCAGCAATCGCTTAAATTATCAAGTGCTGTTTTTGGAGTACAGTTTACGGTAGAGTACTTGAGAAATAAATCTGATTCAAAGATACATGCAAGGTATATTGGAGTAATAATTTTACTGTGATCCTATGCTTTACCAAAATCGAATTTATATGAATGTAAAACATTCTCTAAATTCATATAGACCAGTCTAGAGTTATCGCAGTTTGATCTACAAGCGTCGAGTTGCCATAGATCTGATCTATCAAATGTCGATATTTTGTTTTGGAAAAAAAAAATCACAAAATATAGTTTAAATAAGTTTGAAATATCGAAATAATGGCATACTATTGCAGCAGCTGAGATGGAAAATTAAAATAAATTTGAATTTTTATTATATTTTAGTTATAAAATCCTTTTGTTTCACAAAATCCACTTGTAATTTTTCTTTCATCGAGTAATATAGCTTTCTATTTATTTGAAAAGTGCAGGTACACTTCAAGTGTGACACATCAGAAAATGTAGAGATTTCCCGGAGAGATTTTAGATGATCTATCACTCATCGGAACACTGCGTGTCATTCAAAATAATATTAGCAGTTTCTTGAATTAATATCAGCCGTTTTGGAAATACAAGATCTGGTAGTGTGCTTGAGATAAAGCATTTCGTGCTACAATATGTTGGCGTAATAATTTTATTATATGTTATTGACATTACATATTTCTTCTGTTCTAATAATTTATTTAGTTTTGAAATTTTTCGTTAACTTGAAGTTAATTAAAGTTTCATAAAAACCTCAACCCCCCGTCGTCGCAATACAAATAAGCATAACATCGAGCTCAGCGTGCCTAACAGAAATCTAATTAAATAATTTATTTTAAATAGCATTAATTACGTATTTATAAATTTAAAATTTTAATTACCATACATCTATTTCTATTTTGAAATAAAATTCCACATTTAACTCTTTCGGGACCAGTGATGCCAAATGTTATCCTGACATTCACAATTTTTTTTTAATCATTTGGAAAAATAGTTATTGTTCTCTGTCAGGGTAGGAAATCAAAAACATATCTGGGGAGTTTTAAAGGTTGAATCCGCATTTTATTCGTTTTCTGATTGGTCTATACAGTAATCTATTTTCCATTTACTTTCAGCACAGATGGATACTTCTGTTGCCACTATGACAAAAAAGTAATAAAAACTACAAAAAAAAATTTAATAACTCAGAAAAAAATTGAGATACAGCTTTCAAACAAATTACATTTAAAAGAACATTTTTTTTCTCTATACGACGGTGTAAAAAAGTAATATTGTGGGATGTTTCGAAGTTTAAGAATGAAACTTCATTTAAAAATGGTCATCAGATTTCTACGATGGAAATGCCTTTTCCCGAACAGCCAATGAAATGCTTGGATAATACGTAGGCTTCAGGTGGATAATGCATAAGCTTCAGGAAATCTGACGGGCGATTTTTATCGCTTGATATTTTTACGTGTAATAACACTATTAATGTTTAATTCATGGCGTACGTAATGTATGATGAACTCCCTGCGATTTTTTATGTCTTAAATTTTAGTCTTTGGAAAAATCATTTTCCAAATGGTCGTCGTAATTTGTTAAATTGCTTTTTTTCATATTTTTTATATTTAAAAACTGAACCTCGGAGATTCTGTTTGGTGTCGTTCAAAATACACCTTTTCTCTCTTTTCAGCAGTATTTTTTTTTATTTCCCAAACAGATGGTGGCACAGGTTTCAGAAACTGAAAAGTATTGCTTGATTTCCTTTTAAAACGTGAAGTGGGAACATGACTGTGAAAAAAAATATTATTCCCACGTTTCCTTTTTTTTAAATTACAATTTTTTAAATATTAGTTGTAATATGTATGAAGGACATATTTTTATGTATGTATAATTCAACAATTGTATTTTTATTTCAGCAACAATGCATCGTAAATATACATGATTCCAAATGGCATCACTGGGACTAGATAGATCGTTAAAACTTAACTCTCTATTTTGATTTATTATCTGATTTGGTGGTTTTGCGGAAAAAAAAATCCTTTTACTATTTACCATGCCAAAGCGAAAAAAAGAGTTTGTATCATTAGAAAGAGTCCTTTATTTACTAAGGAATGATGATCTTCCTGATACAGAAATTGAAAAATCTGACGAAGAGGACAGTGAAAGTGCATGCAGTCTATCAAATGCAGTGCGACAATTGATCGCGTGGTTGTCCAAGCAATTGTCGCGCTCGTCGGCCTAACTGTTCGGAGTTTTCCGTGGTTGCCCAATTCAATTGTCAATCTTCTTGACCTAGATATGATTCAGTTGGTCCTGTTACTATTTCTGAAGGTAATAAATATTAAAAGTTGAAATCGAATATGTAGATCATTTAGAAGATAAGAATATTGAACCATTTGACACGACATTTAGAGAAACATCTGCTTTGCCTCCTGATGAAATTTAAGTCCTTAAGACTACTTTAAATTATATTGCATGAATAAGTTACAGTTAACTTAGTGTATCAAGTGGCTGAGATTTTTCGGTGATAAAGCTCGTAGACGGCAAGTGCTGATTCGTAACCAATCGCACTCGTCGGCCTAACTGTTTGGAGTTTTCCGTTCTTTTAATCAAACCATGGATATCCTTGCGTAAATTCGGGTTACGTTCCCTTAGAAAGACACCCACTGAAGATACCCGTCCCTCCGACACATATCTCTCGTGTAAATGATCGACCGTCATGAAAAACACCGAAGTCACCTTAGTGCATCAAACAAAGCTTGGAACTTCAGTAAATACAATTAAACTTGAAATGGAAATTAAATAATAAATACACATTAAAAATTGAATGTATATTTTCTTTTCTTTTGATTCCAGTGACGCCAAATGACATCATGAGCATTTCGTGTACAATTCCTATTTGGTCCCAATGATGCCAAATGGCATTGTTTAGAAAAACTACTAAAATTTTTTAAATAATTTTTTTAAATTATATTTATGTTTATATTAGCTAAAAATAGCCTTAATTCCAGAAATTCAGATTTTTTTTCTTGTAAATAAAAACGCAGGCCTAAAAGGGTTAACTGGACATTTATGTTCATTTATTTTTCTTTATGTTCATTTATTTTTCTAGACTTTTAGATTTTAAAAATGTACATAGAATTTGTCTTTTTTCTTTCTTTTTTTATTTTCTGAAGTAGGCGCATAAAAATTTTATTTTTCCATAGTTTATGTTACTCAACAAATTAGTATTAACATTATGATATTTTACGGAAATGCGCCAAATAATTCGTATCAAAACCTGTTAGCTAATTAGTAATTTTGAAAGTTTCTTCTGGATACTTGGTGACATAAATTTATATAGTAGTGTATTTGTTTTCATATAATTAACTTCTGCGTTAAAATCACTAAAACATTCTAGTTAAATGGATAAATGTGTGCACATTCGACAGCGCAGAATAATACGCGCTATATACGGTTTGGAGTTTGTTTTGCATTGCAGTTTGTTTTACAACTATTAAAGAGATTTAACATGAGGTTTGTTTTTTTTAACTTCATTTAGCTTGGTTTATAAACTATTGGCCTGGATGAAGTGGTCGTACTTTTAAGTTTTTTTTTCAGGACAAATATCACTATTTGTTTATAGAAAAATAATGTAGGTTACACGCGCGAAATTTCGCCTTATTTAAAAAGAGATTTTGAAGGGATTAAGAAGAAAATACTGCTACCTAAGAATTTTCTGCTCGTGAAATCTCAGGACAAGTACAACCTCTGTGAATGACATCCCGTTTCTTACCCATAGATAAGAAGTACCGAATAATTCAAATATAGGGTAACTCCGTTAGAGTCGCCACATCCGGGATAGATACCGCACCCCTTGTATCCCCTGTAATTATCGATAGATGGTCGTCAAACGCACAGTATAGGTGCGCAATGAGATTATTTTAACCAGTGTATAGCGTGAATCCTATTTAGATGTTTACTTGTAGAAGTACAATTCTTATTCTGATGTAAGTGCATGATTTCACTGTCCAAACTTTTAAACACATTATGTTTAAATACTTTTCATACACTAATTACTAAATGTATGCATGATTTCAAAGTCAAAACTAAGTGTAGCGTTTGTATAGAGTACGTGTGTATGGTTACGCCATTCCCCTTAGCGATGGCAGGTAACTGTGATGTCCGAAGTCTGTACCATACAAAATGGGATATATGCCGCACTGCAATTACGGTATACATGCTGCAGTTTCTTTTGTACGGGATGATTAAGTGTTATTAACTTTTCCTTTTCTTTTTGCACAGACTAGCCATGTTAGGTATGTTATCAAGTTTATTAAAACCAAAGTAGAAAAAGGGAAAAATAAAAAGTAAAAAGGGTAAGAAAGATGCAAGTTAAGATGATAATAATGAAAAATTGCATTACGCGTAACGCAGATGTTCTTTGCAAGGAATGTTTAGATAACTACTCCAAAAAAGAGGAAGTGTAATTGACTTCGTTGTATCATGTGTCAAATGTAGTTACTTAAAGATTGTACTTTTTCGACACTTTTTCTATAGATTGTAGCCGAAAAAACAGGTCTCTTAACCCATTCGGGACTATCGGTGCATATAAACACCTTTATAAAGAGCATACAAAAATTGTTTTTTGCACCAGTAAAAAAGAAAAGTAATATTTGCTTTCTTTAATTAGAGCATTTTTATGATTATTTAAGTAAAGGTAACTTCTTTTAAAAAAATGGTGCCAACCGAATAAAATTTGTGTAAAATTCACCGGTCCTGAAAGGATTAACAAATAAATAATGCAAACACAATTTTAATTTTTTTTCCTTCTCTAATACATTTATGTTATGTATGCTGTAGATGAAATAACAATTAAAATTTAATGTCAAAAAATATGTCGATAATTTTAATAGTGAAAGTATGGAAACAATTATTAATTTGAATCTACTAATAAGTTTCATTGTGCTCATTTAGATTAATTTTGTTATTACATCGTTAATTATAGTCCAAATATGAATATTTTTTTAAATTATTTTTATTTATAATTTCATTCTGTTCTTATTACAAGCGCAGCATAACTATCGCACAAGTACGGCGTCTCAGCCTGAATGCACGGGTGACGCGCCGCAGTGTAATGTTTTAGAAATTTTTATTTAAAAATATTAATAATTTGTTTTGAATTTTTTTGTCGCAGTACACGCGTTGTATATTTAACATTATATAGCACAGCATGATATTTTTTCTCTTATGTCCACCATGGAACTTTATATACAAATTCAAAAAACGTGCGGCATAAATCCCGGAATTACCCTATAGTCTAAATTTGGTGTTTCGTATTTCAAATTTCAAAATTTTGTTTCAATTTTAATATGAAGATGGTTATACTATCCAAAAAGAAGGAAAAATGTAATTCTACAGATGTAAAGTTGCACAAATCTGTATGCTTACTAAAATTTTATCTGCACACTGTACAAATAAAGGTGTAAATCTACAAAACTAGTTTTTGTAAAGCTACAGAAGTCTGTAGCTTTATAAAAGAATCAACAAAAATTACAGTAGTCTTACTAAAATTTATATATATAACCCGGGTTGCAAGTACAGTAAACATTCTAGGCATCCCAGTTTCCTAAAAAATTCTTAGTAACCTTACAGAATTTTTGTTTTACAGTGCAAACGTGTATCTGTTACATGAATTTTTGTTGTTGCCGTTACATAAAAAATTATATGCATCCCAGTTTCCTAGAAAAAAACTTAGTAACATTCTAGATTTTTTTACAGTGTACTAAAAATTATTTTGTTTAAACATATATTTGAAGAAGACGTAGTTACCAATCAATAGTATTTTCATCTCATCTTTAAAATCTATGGCATGTATATTTTTTTGTACAAACTTTTCATTCTTACAACAATGTTCTTAGAGTATATGAATTTCTTATGAAAAAAAATATTACAAAATTCATAAATGACAAACGTTCAAATTACGTTATTATTATTTCTGTAAAATATTAGATATCAGCGTCTAAGTTGGCGAAAAATGGTTTTATACTTAGATTTTCAAGCACATTTAATTACAGTATATCTAGCGAAAAGTTAACAGAGAATAAGTATCAACCAAACCACAAATTCTGTTTACTTCTTATCAAATATATCATGCAAATTCAACATCTTTGAGGTAATTCTGCTCAAGATTAAAATTAGTCGTAACAAATTCTAATTAACTTTTATGTCTTTAATCGCATGCATATCATGTAAAGTGAATATTGGGAAAATAAATTGTTTTCTGGCTCGTAGAAAGTGTGTAAGTTTTCTTATTAACTTCCCCATTTGTCTGATTAATAAAACAAATGCATGCGTAATTAAGATATTATGAATGCAGGGATCTTAGAGATAAATTTATCGATTCTTGTAGAATACGGGCATATAGTTAACTATATTTGGTTAGTAAGTATGCTATAGAGATATAAATAAATCGGATATTTAATTCTGAAACATGAAATTAAATTAATAAATATATTTAATAAACATTTTATAGAACATGATGAATCTGAGTTTCATATTAGTAATAAATAAAATTTTAAAATATGATAGAGTATCATTACTAACATATGTAATTGATGTCAATTGATAGACAATGCACATTATGTATAACATTTAAGGGTAAAATTTAAAGAGCCTGCCATCTATGAACATTATAACAAAACTAGATGGTACCCGTCAAGATTTGACGGTAATAACTTTAATGTTTCATTAGAAAAATTCTTGAATTTTTAGTGAATTGCTTCTAAATTAATTATTGAAATTGTGACAAATTTCTATATTGCATAAGTCATTCCTATTTATTTAAAGCGATAGAGGAGTCAGCCAAACCTATTCAATGAAGTCACATAATTTTAACTTTATAATTTAGAACCAATTATTATTCTTTTTACCAGAAATTTAACTAAAAATAGTGGGTAGAGCATTTATTTTTATTTACTATGGTCTCATTTTTTCGAAAAAATAACAGTATTTATTTTTATTTATTTATTATGATTTTTTAACTACATGACCATTAAAAGCTGCCATAAATTTTATTTTTATCAGTCTCATTCTCTAAAAACACAAATTTGAAACATTGTGCAGCATATAATTTTTATTACTTGAATTTTATTTTACATTTTTTTAAATATGAAACAATGGATATCAAGGTAATTTTTTTAATAGTTCTTATATGAATATCTTTCTTTCTTTCAGTTTTCTTTTTTTAAGGAAAAGAAAGGCAAACTTTTCTTTCTGACACACACATATATTCTTGATAATGGTCAGAAGATATAACAAAAATTATAGATCAGCTCAATTTATTTAATTGGTAATTACATTAAAAATATTTTAGCTTAAATATTTTGAATATAAAATTATTATTATTATTATTTTAAATATTGCTCAGCGTTAAATTTAATTATAAAGCATTCAAATAATAATAAAATAAAAATCATATAACTTCGCCTCCCAATAAAATATGTCATTATTGAAATAACTTATCGCGAAAAATATTACAGAAATCATTTTGCCGGGCGTTGGGTTCGAACCTGCTATCCACTACAAAATATCGGCGCTTTAAACTGCTGCTTTAGACCGCTCAGCCACCGAGAACTCGTTCTCAGTCCCTCTAAATTGAACAGGGTTGATGCATGTGCAGATGTCCCGAAATGAGTCTATTTAAAATTTTACCTTTGCGTTTTAATATATATGATGATTTTATAGTTTTTGAAGGTTTTTAAAAACTGAAGGAGGACATATGTTATACAACGTAGATTAAATAAGGCAGCTGTTCAACTTATAATACGGCATCGGAATGCTTAAACGTAACATGGCCGAAATAAATTGGCTGATTTTAACGAAAGATTATAAAGATCCGGATGAGTTCACTCCGGAAGCGTTATACACTTTGCGCCATTATATATATAATGAACATAATTCTGAATTCTTAATGGCTGAGGAAATTTATTTCATATATTGCTTTTATTCCTCTTAAATTCTGTTGTTTAAAAATGGGTTAAATTACTTTAATGCCTACGTGTAGGTAAAATACGAAAGTTTTTAGAAAAAAAGCAAGAAAAGTTAGTGGCAGATTAAAAACAAATAAAAAAAATATATGGATTTTCGGATGCATACAATTTTTCTACGGATATATTGTGAGTTAAAAGTCCATACTTCAAATAGTTATCTTAATATTCGTTGATTAATGTAAAATAGAAAAATCAATCGTCTGCTATTTCAAATCAAAGCAGTTGTTTTCTTTATTGTCATTTTTCAAAGTTAGCCTAGCTGTAAGGTTCCAAATTTAATTCAGATAGTGGTTTTTGGAAATAATTGCTTTTTTGATCTAATGATGACTTTTTAATTAATGTTTCGGCTAATTAATTAAAAATCTGACTCTTAGGTGAATCGGGACCGTCCGTTGACTACATTCACACAAATTTTCACACTTGAAAGTTTGGTAAGTTTCGTTGTCTATCACTGGACATACAGATACACAGAGATACTGAGCGACATTTTCTTTTATTTGTATAGATTATAATGATTAATAAATGATTTTCGCCCAACACTGCTTTACTGCTAGTGTATACTCCATTTCAAATCTAGATGTTTATCCTTTCGTCCAGTGGCATGTCAAACTGTCATATACGATACACATACTTACGTACTTATAGATAATAAAATGCACAACACTTTACACGTAATTTTTTTAAATAAAAATAATTTTCTGTTACTTAAGGTTGTGTACAAAAAATTAAAGGACTTTGTTTGTTTGTTATCTGAAATGAAATTCTTGGTCTAGTCATTTTTGTAATATTTGTTATTAAAATTAACTAAACAGAAGGTAAATGTGAGTTTCTAAATTTGGAACATGATTTGGATATGTCAATAAAGATAAAATTCAACCACGTTTTAAATTATAATTTTACAAATGCTAGTTAAAATATTTTAAGAGATTTCTAATTATTGATGAATGACATGCTAAATCCTTAAACAAATATCCTTTAATAAAGTAAGGCAATTATATTAAGTAAGATAAATTGGATTTTATAAATCTATTATTCATCGAAAAGAAAAAATATAACAGACGAAACATGTAGCACAGCAGTATTGGATTCCAATATTTAATATACTGCCAAATACGAATTCATTTCACGAATAAAATAAATGCATATTTTTCCTCAATACACAAATCAGCTAAATATAATTTACTTTCATCCGCGCCACTTAGAAGATATTTAAAGAAAAATACAAGTTATTATACAAAAATAACATTTTTTTAAAGTTACAAATGGAATATTATATATTGTATCAGCAGGCAAACTAAATCCGTTAGTTCAAGGAAACTACATAAAATATATAAACGTTCTCAAAGAAATATATAATACCTCTTTTATCAATATGGGACTATGGAATGTCCCATATCCTGAATTTAATTTTGCTAATTAATAATAAGAGCTTGAGTATGAAAGAAAAATAGTGCAGAAAATTCTTGTAGTACATAATATTTTGTATCATGAGTAAAATTAAAATGCATTGTTTGATCAGAAAAATTACAATTAAAGGAAAATTTTGCGACAATGTTAATAATATTATAGATTTTAAGAACCATATATAATTATAAATGCTGTAATTTTAATGCACGGAAATGAAGTTTTGAATAAACGAAACAGCACAGAAAAATGCGTTGGTTAAAAATGCAAGAAAACATTTCCTTCAGTGTTTTTATTTGTTCAATTTGAAAAAGAAGCTAAAATTACAGTAGAAAAAATAAAAGTACATCTGACAAGCTTTCGTTAATTATATTTTTCTTTTCTTAATCACATTAATGAAGCAAAATAAGTGGTGCCTGTAATTGAACAGGAAGTGAATGAAAAACAGGCTTGTTAGAATATTTACTTTCAACCGTAAGAAGGGGAATAAAAAAAAAATAAGGCAACACACCGGTTGTGGACAGCATTTAATAGACTTTATTAAAAAATAAATAATGGAAAAGTAAAATAAAATGGTTTGTCTATTGATGAAAAACTAAATTATGAAATCCTGACTGGACCTTAATTTGATTATTTTCTAAATACGACTTTTCATGTCTGCAATGATATATAACATTTTTAAGTAATATTTTTGAAATATAAATGAAGGTATTTTATACTGTTGTATTAATTTCAACACAATTATTCTAGTTAGTATCTAAATCAAACGAGATGTAACATTCCAACTGAGAGAAACATGACTATGCCAGGATTCTAACCAGGAACCTTTGGTGTAAGCTTTCAATTATCTACCAATAGAACTATCCTGGTCAAATCTGGAGGATCGTTCTCACCCAGAAAACTTTATTGATTGTGACATCTAGATATCTTAATACCTAGATCTATCTCTTAATAAGGTAATTCGGAGGGAGACGCAACTTATAGGATGTTTTGCTTAGTAGAGACAAAATTGGAATAATAAGGTAAAGGTAAAATATACCATCATGCTCTGTAATATTTAATTGGTTGTGTATACTCATTAATTCCTTTTCCAGTGATTAAATCATTGACACATTTAATGTTAAATAAACTCGTGTAATTGTGGCATGTTCCCCGATATATACGGAGAAGATGCCACTCCACAGAAAATAAGAAAAATAAGATTAATATTGGAATTTGATCTGGAATTTGATTGACCCCGTGAATTAAGAATAACTATGGTCAAACAAACAAATCTGTAAACTGAAATCACTTTTTATCAAATTTACTTTGCTAAAACTAATAATTCACATCAACAATTCATTTAGTGTAAATGACCACCATTGCAATATTCGTGCAACCATTTCTTGAATTTGATGCACCGAATCCATCTACACTTGAGACCTTTTTTTAGCGTAAAAGTATCCTTTGCGTACAGCACCTCATCACCATCTATATCCGCATCAAAAATATCACCACTTTTATCCTGAGGAATTTCTTCACTTGAGGAAGACGCGTTTACACGCCCCATGTACGTCTGTTTTTTCGAAGATTTCTTTTTATTTATTATGGAACCCTCAGAGATATCAAACCCATGTTCTGGGATTGCTTGTGATTTATAGGGATAAATACCAGTAACTGTAAACTCAGAAGTGCCATTTCCTATTGTGGTTGCATTGCTTCAAGCTGCAGTCAGAAGAGATTAAAGCAGAAGTCTTGAAAGTTTACAATATTGCTTGCTGTGAATACACGCTTTCAGGACTTGTCGCCGATATGTTTTTAATGGTTTGTAAAATCAGTGATCAAGTGTCTGTAAGTACTGGGTAACGTGATTTGAAATGCAGAAAAGAATTAATTAATTTTTGTCTTCATTTTAGCTTATTTATGGACCATGTTGCGTCTTCCCCCAAGTATAGGGGGGAAGCCTCACTCTTATTTCCGTATCGCTGCAAAATTATGACTGCTTCTGCTTGCCTCGTGTGTACAACAGAATGTGGAGCTCACTTATATTTCTAATATCTCATTTTAAAGAAAAACATCCATTTATAAACTTTAAATATGAGCAACGAAATATTACAAGGGCTTTACTCACCCGGTTAAATACTCACGAGACCCAAAAATAACGGCGATTAAAGGTGACAGATTAAGATAAATTCTCAAACCATGTACACACTGGGACAAGACTCCTCAGCTATTCCGGTCATTATTGCTATCTGTTGAAACATAAAAGTAATAGGAACAAGCTTGCGCCTTTCCCCGAATTACCTTATATCTTAATCAGGTCAACAGAATAAATCGCAGGTAGTGGAACTCCAAAAAACATTGGATACGTAATTGTACTATATTAATTTGAACACAGTTATTCTATTTTATAAATAAATCTTACAAGTTGTATTTTTCCAACTGAGCAAAAAAGTATCCTTTGATGTGTGAAAAGGGTACATTATTTGTCCAGGATGGTTCAATTTTTATTACCAATTAGAATAATTGTGTTTAAAATAATGTAGTGTAATTAAGTATCTTGCAGTTCTATTGTTTGCGATTTAGTTTGTTGATTTGGTTAAGATATTCGACCAAATGTCATAATCAAAAATGTTCTCTGGATGAGAAGGTTACCTTAGAGGTGTCAAGAATAGCTCGAGTGTTTAAGCATTGGCAGTTCACGCAAAGGCTCTTGGTTCGAATCCTCGCTAAGAAATCTTACCTCCCAGTTGGAAAACTGCAACTCGTATACTTTTCGTATACGTAATTACTAGTATTTAGTTTCATACTCGTATATTATTATTCAGCTTAGATTACGTTTATTACTTTCTAAATTATAAGAAATTTTGGAGAGAAAATAAGTTTTTATTATTTTTCTTTTAAAAGCATGTTTTCTATTGCTTTATCCCCGTCTTCTAAATTAAAATAAAAGTCTCAATTTTCGATTTATCAGCAACAAAATAGTTGCTGATTACTCTAAATGGAGAAAAAATAAATTCTGTCAAAAAAAAAATCATTTTCATATTATGTCTAACAAATATAAATCTAACAAATCTAATATCTAACAAATATAAATATAACGATTATACATTAACGATAATTTTAATTTAAAAAAATTCTCAGAGGAATGTGCTGACTTGTGGTAATGTTATTGCTTGTCAACATCAGAAAATAAGAAGAAGAAAAAGAAAATATTTGCGAACAGAAATACTATATAAAATGGATCAAAATATGTAATTTCATGTAAATGTTTTCTAAAAATTGCAACTCAGTATAGTGAGTTTGTATGATTTTTAATTAGATTTCAAACTTCTTTAAGTACCTTTCAAACATGTGTATTTTTGAAACGTCCTTTTAAATTGTTTTAAGTGTTTTTATCTTTTAATGTAGTGTAATGTAATGTCTGTTATTTTGAAAAGTTTTTATAATTATAAATGAACTCAGGCGTAGTCCTTTTATTTAGATTAAAAATAAAAAAAGGTGTATTTTTTATTTACTTCATCTGTTAAACATGAGCAAGTTATTTTTACCTATTGGACAACATTTCTTACAAAATTGAAGACAAATTTTATAAATAGATATATTTATAATGTCTTTTCAAACCATTTTTTTTCGCATATCATTATTATTTTAACAGTGATATAAGAGGCATGGAAAGCGAGTTAATACAGCTAAGAGTGAAAGAAGAAAAGAGAGTTAAGAGTTAAAGAAAGAAACAAATCCAGGCTTTCTGATATGCTCCTTTTTTTCCATAGCTCTGTTGTGATTCTTACAAAGGGACAGTATATAAAACGCCCTTATGTCTCCTTTCTTTTATACTTCCAAGAAATTATGACATACTTTTCAATTTTTTACGGTATGAAGAATTTGGAGGTTTAAATTTTGTATGGTACATCCGACTAAATTTTTACAGACACTTGCAATGTCGAAATATTATTGTTAAGAAAGGATAGTGTTCGAAGAAAATTGCATTTCTTTGCTACTTGTACCCTATGTTTTGCAGAAAATCACGCTGAAATAAACAGATGCTTTGTTGTTTTTTAGCGATTGATACTACTTTCTTGCTTGTTAGATTGGAAATCTTAATATAATTTAAATTATGAACCATATTTAAGGTGGAATCTGATCGTCATAAAGGCGATCTCGTTTTAACTGTAAGCGATTTCGAGAGTATATATTTCTTTTTCTCATAGAATTATTTATCGCGAATTTTATTTTTATCTATATTGGTTTGATTTTTGGTTAAAAAGAACTAATCATATTTTCTTATAAATTTTGTAAATGAACACTTTGTATAACCACAAATCTAAATAATTCATCTAAACGTTTTGAAATGTTTTTATTCAAGAATCATTTCAGAGCATGATTTAGCTTTTATTCGGATAGTTAGACTCTGTTAAACCAAAAGAAAGTTTATAAAATACTCAACAAAGAATCCTTATTCAACAGCGAAATCAAAAGAGAAGAGCAATCAACTGTTAAGATCTTATAATTGAAAGGAAAAAAAACACATGGAAAATGTGAATTTACTGTTTTTGCTATTTGGTATCGTTTGTACTTTGAGCTACATTTTCTCATTTTGACTTTAATGACATGATTTATAACTTGTGGATGTACCTAACAACACTTGAATAGTGGATATAATAGTTATTCAAAGTAATAATTTTATTATTATTCAACATTTATTAAAAATTATTGCTTTTAGGTGCCAGGTTTTACTCAGCACGTTTCGCATAAGGAAGTTAATTGTTTGCGGAGGCCACGTTTATGTTCGTAATCTTAGAATATCTGATATATAATTCACATATTTTTTCGTAATTTTGTAATTTCTTAAATGCATCATTAGTACAGCGATGGAAAATAATCAAAATTGATGCGACCAGTTAAGGAACAAAATTTTAATTAAATGATGTCAAGATGACGTTTATACAAAAAGGGTATAAAAGGCATGTTAGTAATCATCGTTACCATTTATTTGTGTTTATTTTCAAATAATAAATCAGAAAAATAGAAAAATAAGGTAAAACGGGGGTGAAAAAGGACAGTTTTCAACGTTAAGGGAAATTTGTCGTTAGGGGCTACCGTAATTCTTACCCATCATGGATATACATAATATAAAATATGAAAATAAAACCTGTGATACATGCTAAGCATTATGTCGTTACTTTTATTCGTAATTTAATTTACTTGGACTCCCTTAAATATAATTAATATAGTCCCTTAAGTTAGTATTGCGTTTTGTTGCACTAAAATATCGTTGATTTTCTATAAGCAAGTAAACATTATTGGTTTGCAATGGAAGTCTATGGGAATTTGGCGAAATATTAGAGATACCGCCAGTTTCGCGTTACTTATGGCGATATACGGCATTTGGCGACAGAACAGGGTCCTTAAGGTAACCCCCCCCCCCCCCTTATAGGTATGGCGATGAATTACATGCTTGACATTTACGATAAGCCTTTATTAGCATTTAATCTTAGAGTTTGGCGATAGTTTTTTGGTCGGCGGGACATTCGATTTGTACCGAATTGAGTAAAAGAAACATCCGCATAACTCGAAAAATTATAATCATTAAATAACAGTTTACTGCGTCAGATTAAACGTCTCATTTCCAGTTATATATATCTTTGAATTGAAAGTTGAATGAATTACAGGAACATGAAAAATCAAAGAGTGTGCAAAATAGGATTGCAGATATCTCAGTAACTAATTATCCGATCGAGTTCATTCATGATGCAAAATTTATCTTTTTTTATTGTCTTTTATATTCACTCCTTCTCTCCATCCTAGTCAACAATTTCGAAAATTTTTGCATACCTTTTATCAGAACGAATATTTCGAGAGTCCGAAAAAAATAGTTCCGGATAATCGGGGTTACTGATATTCAATAGGCTTCTTTCCATTATTACTCCCTAAGCACACACCAAATTTAAAGTCTCTATCTCAATTTGTTCGAGAGTTAGAGCGATTACAGTCACGCACACCGACACACACACAAGCGGACACCATTTTTTTTTTCTAAAAAATATATTTTTCGGAATCTCCAGTTTGTGAAACGTGTAAAACCGTCAAATTTTTTTTTCGATTTTTAAAACGATTACGAGACTTACCCTATACTATGTATGATGGGTAAGTAAAGCAGTATTAAATAAATTTCGAAAAACATCCTAGCTAAAATTTCGGATAGAACATTGTTCTTTTATTATTAAAACAACAGAAATTTAAACAATGAATTATAAGTTGTATTTAAAAACATATGTTGTTCCTAATCACCTGAATATGAATACCCTCAGAAATATGATCCTTTGAAAATTCTGTCTTTTTTCCGGATCGATTTACCTTACACATTACAGTTTTGGGAATTACATTTAAAAAATCGTTTGCACGATGTTTTATATAAATGGAAGAACTAATAGGCAATACCGTTATATAGCTCTTATACTTTACGAAATATTTGTAATACTAAGAAAACATTACCTTAATTTTTGTATTTAGAGAAGAAGTTTTAATAGGAAAATTATTTGTGAGTTATCTGAATATTGTTTGAAATATTGTAAGTATGAAAGCTTTGATTCTGTGCATATCTTTAGCCTATGAACTTCATTATTTTACGCTCGAGCGTCAACTGTATAAATTATTCATGTCCCGTGGGGCAGACATAATTAAAT
Organism: Maratus speciosus; assembly: GCA_963932465.1. Classification (NCBI taxonomy): domain Eukaryota; kingdom Metazoa; phylum Arthropoda; class Arachnida; order Araneae; family Salticidae; genus Maratus; species Maratus speciosus. Next base: position 133,009,894 of record OZ010791.1, read on the forward strand.
AGTGCGGGGCAGAAATACATAAACTTTTAGGTTGGAGGACCAAGGATGGGTTATAACTAAGCACTACAGAAGTACAGAATTCTCATTTTCTTCTTCATTTATAAAAAAAAAAATGTTTTGTTGAATTAAATGTGTATACAATATTTAATTTTAACACCAGAAATTCTGTGCACTGATTTGATTTAGTAATAGTAGTAGTATTATATTGGTTAATTAGCCGACGAGCCTGGCGTACCCGTGCCTATGACAACAGCCTAAAATATACCTAAAATAAGTGTTGCTTTATATATTTAACTGTAAATCTTACAAAATTATCCGAATCATAAGGTCCTCAATGTTTTTGGTAGAGTGCACCATCGAATTAGATTTTGAATTTATATATTTGAATTACAAGCTATCCAAATGAACCTAGATATGGGGACTTCAATGTCCTTGGCAGCATACAAATATAAAATTTGTATAACATATTACTGTATTTGTATTTGTACGCTTTTTATACAAAATTATAAAATATGCTTTTGTAAAAAAAAAAAAAAAAAAAAAGTAGGTTCTTTTTTTCCATTTTACATCAAGAACAAAACCCATCAGCATAGTTACGATCAAATTAAATTAACAGTGGAGCTGAATTTTATTCGTTTGAGGTACTTAGAATTGTACAAATGTTTTAAAATTTTTGTATGTCATATAAATTATGCGTCGAATGTCTGCGTAAAACATATGTATTAAAATACTGATTCTTATTAGCTCACAGGCTATCAAAGCCTGTGAGCTAATGTCCCGCGTGCTCTGTATGTACGCATGTATATATGTACGTATGTATGTACTTAATGGGATAACTGTTGATAGATATATGGGATTTGCTTCCAAAAATATTTCTAGGTTCATTCTGATAAGGCGTTTCCCTGATTAGGCCGTACCACCGGCTGACAAATGTCGTCTATGTACCTGCGAGCCATTAGAGTACTTTGCAGCACGAGTAAAATGATCAGATGTCCCAGCAGATCACTCCCCAGAATTCCACGCCAGGTACTATGGCAGTCAGTTGCTCAGTAACAAATGCATGATTGGACCGCTGACCAATTTGTCTACACAAGCATATGGTAGTCACCAGCACTAAGATAAATGTGGGATTCGTCGCTGAATATCACATTTCTCCAATCAGACACTGCTCCGCTTGCTCGAGATTGACAGTATTTCAGACAACAGAGCCTAAGTTGAAGTGTTAGAAGTAACGGCCTAGATAGGCGTTCAGGGTTGAGCCCAGCGTAGACCTGTCATCTAAGGATGGCATGACTTTTTACCACTGTATCCATATCATTTGCCAAATGGCGTCGAATAGATGATAGTGACAATGTTGGTATAGATGTAGCTACTCTCCTGATTGCTCGATCCCCTAATGCATTTATCGCCTAGGACATCCTGAGCCTCTGAAGGGGTTGGTTAGTCGTGCCTTCTCTGATCCACTGATGTGAACACCGTGGAAAAACAATTTCGCTTCGATCAAAATGCTGTCTGATAAATATTTTACCAACCCGCTTTTCTCAGGCCTATGTTTCGACATCTTTTGAAGTCGAACTACTGTTCTTAGTGCCATCGAGTACTTCTTAAAGGTATCATTCTTTTAAATCCTACGTATCAACAACAGTTGTCCAGTTCAAATTACCCGTGTTTTCGTGTACCGGCTCTTTTAAATGCTTCCTGTTGCGCATTTTAAATGCGCATTGCACAAGGACTTATTGGTCAGTGGTGCTTATCAATTAATCATTTACGTAACCCATCAAATTACATCACCACGTCAAGTTTCGTAGCTCTGGCTCAATTATTTACCGGTGCATATATATTTCCTCCAATAGAACATATATAAAAATATGTTTTATGTAACACAACAAAATATTAATATTTTATATTATGTATTCATGTTGAATTCAACTTTTTTATCCAACTTATATTTTTATGCTAATATTATGTAAAATCACTTTTACTTATTTTCTTTATTATAGCCAATTTCTGAATATGTCTATAGGGGAACATAAAACAAGTTATTTAATGAAATACTTCTAAACATAACTGACAGACTTTTTGAAATAGAATTTGTACCATTTTTAAGTTTCTGGGTATATCGAATTTAGGAAACTCTTCTTAAATGAAAGAGGGTGCCCAAATGGTACACGTAACTTCAGGGGATAAACAAGCCCTATCTTCATTTGAAGATTTACTAGTTATACAAGCAAAAAAAAATCTATGCACATATCTCTTATTAACAAAATGCTCAATAATTTATATGCAAAATGTTTTGAATAAAATGTGAAGTAATGAAAATAATATCGTAGAAAGTGAAAAAAAAAAGAATATTAACTTTACTTTTGAACATGCTGCATAGCCTACTTTTAACTTTCAATTATAAAACTTTCTTAAAAAATTGGGCTAAAATATATATAGAATGGCTTCAAAAAGATTTAGAAAAGCTTTCAACGAATTCTTTTGTTCGAAAATCCCTCTGAGCTAAACTAAACGCGGAAAAATACGTGGTCAAAGATTAACATGAAGAAATGCGGAAGTCAATTCATCATACAAAATTCAAACTGAATTTATAAATAAAGGAAATACAAATTTCATTTTTTGGAAGGTTTTATCAGACTTGTTAAGCAATATAATGTTTATGTGCAGCATTTAGAATATAATATATATATATTTGGGAAAAATACGCTTATAACAAATTTTGTTATTGACATTTTTAAAGAAATTAAATAACATTTAGAAAAGTGGAACTAGTGTTCTATTATGTTTATTTGTTAAAAATTTGTAACAAGAAAAATATATTAATAAATTTAAATATTATAAATAAATAAAATTTTACTTCTTCAACAGACAAACTTTAAAATGTAGATTTATAGTGATTCATCTTTCTATTAAAAAAATGCGGTTATAACAGTGTTGTGGCACGTAATTTAAAAAAAAAATATTTTGTATTACGAAATTTTGAAAGAGCTTCGTTTTATTCTGTTGAAATCTGCAGATTTTTGTTTTGAAATAATGGCAGTTGTTTTGAAATAATAAGAAGTTAGTCACCGGCGAAAAATCCATTATAAAAGTAACGCTTTAGTGCTATCACGTCTGAATTTACAGAAATATTTCTGAACTTTTTAAAACGGATTTCAGTCAGATGACGTTATGCAATTTTTTATCCAGTTCCAAGCTGAAACTTCAGAAATTCAGAACATACTTCTCGTGATACAGAATATATGTGAAAACAAATTATTTATTGAATTACTTTACATTAAATATCTAGATTTTACGCTAACTGCAGGTCAGAGATTAATAGCCGAAAAATGACTAAAGATTTCGTTAATTACACCAGTGTTCTTGACTCTGTTTATTCCACTGTTTATCCCATTATGTGTTTCTTTTTTTGACACAATAAATTAAAAAAAAGGAACCGACTCCACTTTTTTTTTTACGAAAATATTTCGCTTTGTACAATCGAAAAATGTATGCCATTTAATAAACTAAAGATTACAGTTAAAATTATGTCGTACCCAAACTCTTTTTGCACGAGTGACACTCGGGTAAAACAGTTAAGGGGTTACTCTCATAGCTACGCTAAATGTCTATTAATCTGTTGATGAAATTTCTTTATGTAATATTAACCAGAAACGAAGCGGAACTATTTATATTGTTCAAAAGGATTAATCTCCAATAATTAGGCTACAAGCAACTGAGATATATCAGCTTGTAAGTATTAAAAAAAACACTCAACTGGTATACAGATTTCAAAACAATTGAATTTGAAAGTACGTTTAATTTACTATCCTGTGGTGTAAAAATTGATATTAAGAGATGATTAGAAATTATAAATATTGTAGAAAAATAAATTTATTGGCTCCGACTTACTCGTGGATATATTTTTTCTTTATAAAACAGGCAGATTGTTTAAAGTGCTAACGGGATGCATTTGATACATATATATTTAAAAAGAATCAAGACATAATTTTTTTGAAAACTATTAGCAATATGTGATATAGGTTTCAGACAATTGTATTACGTTGAGTAAAAAGATTTCCGCCAATTTTTTTATTGTAAAATGATAAATGCATACGAAATCATCTAAACTAATGAGGATATTAATCTCAATTTAATACTACAATCGTCTCCCAACGTTTTGGCAACTTTTCAATTCCTCCTGCGAAATATTGGGACTTGCGCCAGTCCAGAAAGAGATCGACCTCATTTATGGCCTTTTCATTTGAATAGAAGGTTGCGCCATTAAGATGCAGCTGCAAATAAGAAAACAGATAGAAATCCGAAGGGGCCATGTCAGGGCTGTATGGTTGATGTTGTATTAAATCCCACTCTAGCTTGTAGAACGTCTAGCCGCTCATCATGCTAACGTATGGCCGGGCTTTATCTTGATGAATTGGAACCACTTTCCTTCTGAACTCGTTTCTTCGTTTTTCGCGAATGGCATAGTGAACTTTGATTATCATGTTGCTGTATATTGCACTTTTTATACTGTATTCGCTTTTCAGGTACAGAATTCCGCGACAATCCCACCAGATGCAGAGAAGCACCTTCTTGTTAGTTATTGCACGTCTTGCAACCGAACCTGCTGATTCCCCAGGTGCTGACCACCTTCCTTTACGGCTTGTATTGTTGTAGTACACCCATTTTCCATCACAGATCACAATTCTGTCCAGAATGTTCTCTTTCCTTTGATCTCTGAGCAAAGCCAAACAACAGTTATTTCTCTTGCGCTTGTCTTCAGCAGTATATTCGTGAGGCACCCAGTCGTTGAACTTAAACGTTAGAATTATGCGTTTCAAAGCATTAACTATTGTGTTTTGGGAAACGTTAAGATCTAACGCAATAGTTCATGTTGAAACCTTTCAGTCTTGGTCAGTTATTTGCTTTAACTGTTCACGATCAACATCATTAGGGCGGCCAGAACATAGTTAATTTTCAACGTCGAAATTTCAAGCTTCAAACTTCCGCAGCCAAACTTTGAATGTATAAGAAACAGTATTGATGTCTAAACTGTCACACATTCTCCTGTGGCATTCAATCGCACTGAGTTTTTTATGGAACTCGTAGTGCATAATCGTTCTGAGCTGCTGACGTGATAGCTCCATTTTAAACATTTTTTTGAAGCAGAAGATAATAAATTTTTAACGAACAAATTACACAGTCATGTTGTTCCTATGCTCTACTTTCGAAAGCAAAAATTGGTTGGTTAAAAAATTAACAACCGCACAAATGACAGCTGTTGGCGCGAAGGTATTTCCTCTTGGCGGAAAACTTTTTACTCAACGTAATATTTCAAATTATGGTTTTCTTCTCTTCGTAGGTGACGATGTAAAAGGGAAATTTTGTCCTGCAGAGAAGCTAAAACAATTGTGATAAAAAGAAACTGTTTGTGTAACTGTATCTTCGACACCGTTGTTAGGACGTCAGCATTGCTCTCGAGCATGCTTTTGCCTTATTATATAGTTATTTTTGATGTATTTTAACATGAACATTTAAACAGATGCACCAATTTTATTTATTTAATTTCCTATACTTTGGAAGAGAACATGCTCTTGTAGTGGTCAGCATTAAGATTATAAAAGTAGTAAGCTTGTGTTTATCGTCTTTTTATTTTTTAACATTTTGGTGGTAACTTTTGTACCAAGTGATTAATTGTCAAGGAGTTTGAATATCTTCTTTACAGTACTAAGCTATGACTTTTGAGTAACTGTCTTATAGTGTATAGATTTTTTAACAGGACACTTAAAAACATACAGGGTCCTGCACTGCGAGCAAGATTGTTAAAAATAAGATTCAAACTGAATTATGATTGTTATCAATAGGACTTAAAATGAATTATGGTAACGATGAAACGTTAAAAGCCTACACTTAGTAACGCTAAGAAACTGCCAAGCCGGTGTTAAAATTATAAGACCGTTCTGTTTCGCTTGCATTGAGTATTTGTAAAAGAATTTTTTAATGGGGATAAATGAGGTCAATCTCTAAACATGTTAATTTTGAATTTGTTCGCAATATTTTTATAAATTTACTTTCTCATTCGGAATCGGTTCCGAAAGTAAAAGTAGCCCCATTAAAATACAACTGCAATCAAAATCTAAAAACTGAAGCGTTGCATGGTTAGAGATATTGCATGGTTAGAGATAAACCTCATCTATCCTATGCAACAAAAATCATTTAAAAATATTAAAATGTAATCTAGAATGTTCAAAAGAACGAGTTTAACATTTCCTCCGATGGGTTCAACGTTGCGTGCAAAATTCTTCACGTGGCTATTTTAAGCTCTTAAAGCTATGAAAGAGTTTGCTACAAATTTATCAATCCTAATTTAGAAATATAAATTACTTTTGCTTGATTAAGATATCTGAAGTCGACGTTGTTTAATATCTAACGTTGTTAGTTTGTACTTTTGCAATTTTAATGCAGTTTGTATTTACTGAGGCTAATTTCCCTTTCGGAAATGTTACCAAAATTATCTTTATGAAAAAATCTGCAACAAAAATCGAATAACAATAAACTTAACTGCTTAGACAGTAACATCAGCTACTTCATGAAAAAGAACTTATTTAAAAATAGTACAATGCATGCGAGATATTTGAAAAGAACTTTCCCATAGGTTTAATATTAGCTAGCGAGATTCTTCTGCGACTAGTGTAGGCTCGTAAACAAAAACATTCTATTTTTTGACAAACCGCTTTCAATGAAATGGCCATCTATCATGTAATAAATTAAGGATCGATTCCTTCAAGTTGCTGTTTTTAAATAAACATTAAAAAATTCTGAACGTTATTGTTCACTCTATTAATGTCCATACCCATTGTTTCCAAAATGGTTCATTTTAAAAACAGTACACTATCCGGTTTAAAGGAATTCCAGTATTTTTATTTCCATATCCCTGTTCAAAGAAACACAAAAAAACACATTAAAATCCATATAAACCATACGACATCTATTCTACGTACTTAAAGCGATACTGTGTATTAGAAGGTTTTTCAAATTCGGGAAGACGACTGACTAATCTTTACATACATTAAACGTTACACAGTGAAGAAATAGATTAGGAAAGATACAGAAAGACAAGTTTGCCATTTATATATCCTAGTAAAATTGAAAAGGACCACTGGTGTAATTTAGATGCATATGCAATATTCGGGGAGAATATTTTTTTTACAAAAATTAGAGGCATTCAAGTAAAACAAAAGCGGTTATAAACCATATGACAGCTATTTTACTAACTAAATGCGATATAGAGTTTTAGCAGCATATTCAAATTCTGGATGACTGGTCAATTTTTACGAAAATTAGACGTTATGCAGTTAAGAAATAGACTAGAAAATATACAGAAAGACAAGTATACCATTATTATATCCTTATTAAATTGAAACGGACCACTAGCCAGTGTTGTCAGATTAGGGACTTTTTTGTTGATTGGCATCGCTTTTTTGAAATAGAAATATTCGATCTATTTTAAAATAGATTAAAAATTCTGAAAAATTATCGAATTATACTATTTTTAAAAAGTGGTGTCAGTCAAATAATCTGAATTAAAAAATTCCCCAATCTGGCAACACTGCCACTAGCGTATTTTAGAAGCATATACAATAATCGGGAAGACTATTTCTTTTACTATAAATTAGAGGCAGTAATGTAAAACAAAAGCCGTCTCTTTTACCTACTTAAAGGGATATTGTATATTAGCAGCTTATTTAAATTCGGGAAGATTGGGTAATTTTTACAAACATTAGACTGTATACAGTGAAGAAATAGATAGAAAATATACTGAAAGACAAGTACACCATTTATATATGTTGTAGGCTAATTAAGAAATCCCGCTCTTTGCGAACAGCCTAGGCTCTTTGCAAAGAGCCGGGCTAATTGGAGAATCAATCTCCCTTTTTCTAATTAGCCTGAGATTTTTCAGGCTTATTGCAAAGAGCCTAGAAAGCGTTAGGTTAATTGAAAAATGACCAGTTATTATCCGATCAGAGTGATATTTTTAGCTCACAGGCTATCAAAGCATGAGAGCTTATGTCCCCGCCGATTCTGTATGTACGTGTGTACGTAAGTACGTACGTTGTACGTAACGCGATAACTCTTGATAGAAAAATCCGATTTGCTTCAATTTTTTTCCTAGGTTCATTCTGATAAGGTGCTCCCTTGATTAGTTTTTGGGGTTCATTGGTTAAGGCTAAAGGGTGGAAAAGGGGGCTAGCCTTCCCCCCTTAATTTATGTTGGTTTTTCATGCAGAAATATTCGATTTGCTCCAAATTTTTTATACCGGTTTATTGTGTTAAGGAGCTTCCCTGATTAGATTTGGAAGCTCATTATATAAGTATAAAGGGGGGGAAAGGGTGGGCTACCCCGCTTAAATTAGATAAATCGGTTTTTCATGATGAATTATTCGATTTGCTCCAAATTTGGTATACCGGTTTATTAAGTTAAGGAGCTGCCTTGATTAGATTTGGAGGTTCATTAGTTAAATATAAAGGGAGGAAAGGGGGGGTATCCCCCCGTTATTCAGATAATTGGGTTTTTCCTGCAGAAATATGCGATTTGCTATAAATTTGGTATACCGATTAATTATGTTAAGCAGCTTCCCTGATTACATTTGTAAGATCATTATTATGTATAAAGGGGGGAAAGGGGGGCAATTGCCTCTCCCCTTAATTTAGATAAATGCGTTTTTCATGTAGAATTATTCGATTAGATTAAATTTGGTATACTGCTTTGTTATGTTAAGGAGATGGATTGATTATATTTGGAGGTTGATTAGTTAAGTATAAAGGGAGGAAGGGGGGGGGCACCCCCCTTAATTTAGGTAAATGCGTTTTTAATGCAAAATTATTCGATTTGCTCCAAATTTGGTATACATGTTTATTACGTTAAGGAGCTCCCCTGATTAGATTTGGAGGTTCATAAGTTAAGTATAAAGGGAGGAAAGGGGGGCTAGACCACCCCCCTTAATTTAGATAAATGGGTTTTTCATCCAAAGTTATTCTCTTTGCTTCAAATTTCGTATACCGGTTTATTATGTTAAGGAGCTTCCCTGATTAGATTTGGAGGTTCATTAGTTAAGTATAAAGGGAGGAAAGGGGGGCTAGATCCTCCCCTTAATTTAGATAAATGGGTTTTTCATGCAGAGTTATTCGATCTGCTCCAAATTTCGTATACCGGTTTATTATGTTAAGGAGCTTCCCTGATTAGATTTGGAGGTTCGTTAGTTAAGTATAAAGGGAGGAAAGGGGTGTTAGAACCCTCCCTTAATTTAGATAAATGGGTTTTTCCTGCAGAGTTATTCGATCTGCTCCAAATTTCGTATACCGGTTTATTATGTTAAGGAGCTTCCCTGATTAGATTTGGAGGTTCTTTAGTTAAGTATAAAGGGAGGAAAGGGGTGTTAGACCCCCCCTTAATTTAGATAAATGGGTTTTTCTTGCAGAGTTATTCGATTTGCTCCAAATTTCGTATACCGGTTTATTATGTTAAAGAGCTGCCTTGATTAGATTTGGAGATTTATTGGTTAAGTATAAAGGAGGGACAGGGGCTAGTGTCCCCTTAATTTAGATAAATGGGTTTTTCACACAGAACTATTCGATTTGCTTCAAATTTGATATATCAGTTTATTACGATAGGGCTTCCTTCATTTGATTTGGAGGTTCATTGGTTAAGTATAAAAGAGGGAAAAGGGGGGCAATTGCACCTCCCCTTAATTTAGATAAATGGGTTTTCATGCAGAATTATCTAATTTAGTTTAATTTTTTTTCTAGGTTCATTCTAATAAGGAGCTTTTCTGATTAGATTTGAAAGTTCATTGGTTCAGCATAAAATGAGAAATGGGGGAGCTAATACTCCCCCTTAATTTAGTGAAATGGTTTTTTCATGCAGAATTAACTGATTTGCTTCAAATTTGGTATACAAGTTTATTATGTTAAGTAGCTTCCCTGATTAGATTTGGAGGTTCTTTGGTTAAGTAGAAAGGGGGCAACGGGGACTAATCCCTTCATTTATTTTTCGAGGGGCATTATTCTTTGAAATAAGAGTATAATATACAATTAGTGTGAATAGCCTATGAGCTCAATGCCATCAGTTTGACTGGGGAATTTTCTTTTTATTAGGTTTATTATCGCATAACCCTACCCAAACCCGAAAAATAAATTACAACAGACCGTACCCCGATCCGAGGAGGACAAAATAATTTCAGTCTACATGCAACCCGACCCGAACCTGAGAGTTCCATTTGAAAAAACCCGAAATCCCGAACCAAATCTGATAACCAACAAAAATCTTCCAAATATGCATAACCGGATCCGAACAAGATAAATTAGATTCCGTGGACACGCAACGCTACCAGAACCTAAAAATTCCATTCGAAGTCAACCTGAAACCAGTCCCGAACCAAATCTTAACCGACAAAAATATTCCAATGAACTATAACCCGATGCAAGCCAGACAAAATAATCTCAGTCCACTGGCAACATGATCCGAACCTGAAAGTTCTAATTGAACTCAATCCGAAACCTGGTTGTGGTCGGTTTTCGGGTTGACTTCAAATGGAACCTTCAAGTTCAAACTAAATTAGATAATTCTGCATGAAAACCCATTTATCTAAATTAAGGGTAGGGGCAATTGCCCCCCTTTACCCCCTTTTATACTAAACCAATGAACCTCCAAATCAAATGAAGGAAGCCATATCGTAATAAACTGAAATATCAAATTTGAAGCAAATCTAATAATTCTGTATGAAAAACCCATTTATCTAAATTAAGGGGACACTAGCCCCTGTCCCTACTTTATACTTAACCAATACATCTATAAATCTAATCAAGGCAGCTCGTTAACATAATAAACCGGTATGCGAAATTTGGAGCAAATCGAATAACTCTGCATGAAAAACCCATTTATCTAAATTAAGAGGGTGGGTTCTAGCCCCCTTTCCTCCCTTTATACTTAACTAATGAACCTACAAATCTAATCATGGAAGCTCCTTAGCATAATAAACCGGTATACGAAATTTGGAGCAAATCGAATAACTCTGCATGAAAAACCCATTTATCTAAATTAAGGGGGGGTCTATCCTCCCTTTCCTCCCTTTATACTTAACAAATGAACCTCCAAATCTAATCAGGGAAGCTCCTTAACATAATAAACCGGTATACGAAATTTGGAGCAGATCGAATAATTCTGCATGAAAAAACTATTTATCTAAATTAAAGGGGGTAGCCCCCCTTTCCCCCCTTTATACTTAAATAATAAGCTTCCAATTCTAATCAGGGAAGCTCCTTAACACAATAAACCGGTATACCAAATTTGGAGCAAATCGAATATTTCTGCATGAAAAACCCATTTATATAAATTAAGGGGGGTGGCTAGCCCCCTTTTCCCCCTTTATCCTTAACCAATGAACCCCAAAAACTAATGAGGAAAGTACTTTATCAGAATGAACCTAGAAATTTTTTTTTCAAGCAAATCGGATATTTCTATCAAGAGTTATCGCGTTACGTACATACGTACACACGTGCATAGAGAATCGGCGGGAACATAAGCTCTCAGGCTTTGATCGCCTGTGAGCTAAAAATATCACTCTGGTCGGATAATAAGTGGTCATTTTTCAATTAGTCTAATGCTTTCTATGCTCTTTGCAATAAGCCTGAACAATATCAGGCTAATTGGAAAAAGGGAGAGGGATTCTCCAACTAGCCCGGCTCTTTGCAAAGAGCCTAGGGTGTTTGCAAAGAGCCGGATTTCTCAATTAGCCTACGACATATATACTAATTAAACTGAAACGGACTACTTGTGTATTTTAGAAGCATATGCAATATTCAGGAAGACTATTTTTTTTTATTATTATTATTATTTTTTTTTTTTTACTAAAATTAAAAACATTAAAGTAAAACAAAAGCCATTACAAACCATACGACGACTATTTTACCTACTTAAAGCGATATAGTGTGTTAGCAGCATATTCAAATTCTGGACGACTGGTCAATTTTTAGAAAAAAATAGTGGTTATAAAGTAAAAAAAAAAAAAAAAAAAAAAAAAAAAAAAATTAGATAATATACATAAAGGCAAGTATATCACTTACACCCTAATAAAATTGAAACGGGACCACTTACGTATCTTAGAAGCGTTTACTTTATTCGGGAAGACTAAAAATTTTCTTTATGCTAATTAGAGGCTTTCAAGTTTTAAAAAAGTGATAAATAGAAACATACCATTTTTATATACCAAATAAATTGAAACGTGATCATAAACTGATATTGCTTTTTGCATAAAAAATAATTACACATACAAATAAAAACAATACTTTATATAAAATTTCATTCTTAAAACTTCATCTATCGTATGATGTACGTATTTCTAATTTTTAAAGAAATCACAAAATTACGCAGAACATGTGAAAAATATCCTTAAGATTAAATTTGATAGTTTAAATTCTACAAAAGAAACTAAAATTAAATGTTCTCTTAATTTCATTAAACAGTAAATATATATCATGAGAGATAGTTATAACAATGACAACTAGTTAAAGGCCTGAAAAAACTTTAGTTTACGAAGTAAAAGGTTGTTTAGATAAGAATACAAACACTGTCTGAGTTTGCTTCATTTTGCATTTAAAAAAAAAAGTTCTCTGATCTAGTGCGAAGACAATTTGCACATGTCAAACAAACATAAAATAAAATAACATTTCCTAAGAGTTATTAACCGACTGCTGGAAATGTAAATTATTCCTTCATACTAACAACATATTTTGCATTCTAATTGAATTAATCTGGATTTCTTAAAATAAATCTGGAAAAAGATTGAAGAACTTCAAGTAACTTTATTAGACTATTGTGTACATAATACAATTAGAAACGTGCATCATAAAACTATCATTTATTGACTTATAAATCAGTTTAAAAAAATTAGGAAAATGAAAAATGTTTACTTTCCTGAAAGAAATATATTTTTATATATTATTCATATCATGGTGGTATACTTTATTAGAAAGTATGTTATAAAAATCCAAAATCCAGCAAACAGCAAATTTAAAAGTTAATATTTCTGATTATAGTTCTTAAACATTTATTGCAAGAACAGATTTGAGAGAAATAATATAAACACGGGAAATTGTGTAATTGTTTAATGTGAGTTGGCTGGATAAGAAAGTGTATAAAAATTCCGTATACGAGTAGTCGAATTTTAGAAACACTGGATTTCGTGTCTTTTGAAAGAATTACAGAGAACTTAGACCTATGAATTTGCCTCCCCTAGATATATGTTGTTTAAAATATTTTTTGTGTTTTTCCATTTGAAATACAGGGTGAGTAACAACTTCCAATAGAAATGGTGGAAGAGGTGACTAATGTAAGAGATGAGATGTTGCAACATTTGCAGCTTGTATGGGTGCCACTTGTTAGCTTGAAAAATGAGCATGACATTGCCTATTCTAATATCTAATACGGAAGAGATATGTACGGTCCCTTCGGTCGGAGTCCTAGCACTGGTATTCATGTATCTCCATCTGTTGCCATATCTGCTGTTCCTAATCTGCTTGCATAGGTGAAAGACATTTCCTTTTAACTTTCTTGAAAACTATTTTCTTGGTGCCATAGGTTCTGCGCGTTGCATTTTAGGTGCGTTACAGGACGGCTAGTATCCGTTCCAGCCAACAGAATAACGTTCATCCGTTGTTCCTTTGTTAGTAGCATATCTTTTCAATCGGTTCACTTTCCTGAAAATGAAAAAGAAATTAGTCATCGATTTAATCATTTGTATGGAGATTTATACATCATCCTGTATTTATTAGTATTGAGCCTTGGAGTTCAATGCCGTTTAAGAAGAGTTATCAGAGCTAATAATTGAAGGTCTAAAACAGTTGTTTAGTATCGGATTAAAATGCGTTCTATAATCACACTGTTAAAAATTTTGCAGCATTCTGGCAGGTCATTCGACCGTTTTTTGAAAAAAACGGTTTCATAACCATAATTTAACTATATTCTGACCATAAAATGGCCAATAATATGGTCAGAATAGTGTTAAAATTACGGTTGTGTAACCGTTTTTGGAAAAAAAAGGTCAAATGACCTGCCAGAATGCTGCAAATTTTTAACAGTGCAGTTTTAACAGAATTTTGTTTCATTGCAATGAAGCAAGTTATGTTGCCACTGTAACTTATTTTACGCTATCGATATTAGTAATAATAAAATTTAAAAAAAAATATATATAAAACAAAGTGCCATAATCTAAGAAATTTTGAAATGTAATACGACTTATTTTAAACAAATGAATAAAAGTAAAAAAAAATATATATATATATATATTTTAATTGCATGATTATTCGCATTGCTAACTAGGCATAAAATCACACAAGACGCATAGTTGCCAACCTCCCGATATTTTTAACACCAGTATTTTAATTCAGAAATACTTGTTTTATACAATCACAAAATTTACGCAATTGGATACAGAGAAAATTTTTGTAAGAATTTACTGGAATTAAAAAAATCGGGAAGTTGGCAACTATGAATACGACACTACGCATTAAAAATATCTATAATGTATTCAAATATTTTTTTAGAATTTATCAAAAACGATACATTTGTATTGTTCGCATGGGATGAATTATTATATGAAAAAAATGTGAAAATCGCTACTGACAATGTGCGTACCTGCTGCAAATTTTAATTTTAAATTAAAAATGAATATAATAATAATAACAAAACATTTTAAATCTTGTATATTTCATAAATTATGAAACCCTTTCCAGCATTAATTCGAATATTGTTACGAAGTTTATTTTTTCATTCTATAAAATGATATACAGAGTGATTCTAAACGCATGGTACAAACTATAAGCGTTTGGACAGGGCACTGTAACTATCATTTATTGTATAGGTATGTATGGGTGCAAGTGACGCATTGAGGTACAAACATCACGGGGCTAATCTGACCCTTCTTTTTATTTAAAAATTTCTCACTCATACCAGAATATTCCTATACTATTCTTTTCTTCATTTAACCCCTTAATTCTCGCTCCCTTCAATATCATGGGCTGAAGTGTCGTTCGTTATTTCTCGCTCCCGTCATATTTCCAGGCTGGTGATTTATTGCTGGAAAAAAACTTCTGAAACCAGAAAAATTTAACTGGCATTTCGGTGTGAAGTCTTTGAATATTGCCGTTTAAATTTGGCTTTTGTGCTGACTGTAATGTTGGGCTTTGTATTGCATGTTTCGAAATATGTAACACTCGAAAAATTATTAATAATCAGAATTTAATGTATATATATTACATTAAATTCTGATATGAAATACCCCCCCCCCCAGCTGGTGTTTGTACGTCAGCGCGTCACTTGCGCCCATACATTGCTATATAATAAATGATTGTTACACTGTTCTATAAAAAACCCTTAACGTTTGTACCATTGATATAGAATCACCCTGTATTTAAATAAATAATTTAGAAATGTAAAACAGTGAAAATCCAATTTCAATCATTGCTCTCTGTATACGCCCCTGCATACGAGCTATTTTGTGCAAACATGATTATTATATATATACATTTTACACATACCAAATGTTAAATAAAATACCCTCGAACTAGAAAATGTACAAAACAACAAAGAAAGGTTTCTCTGAAAATTGCCGTCCATGGATGGAAATAAAAGCATATGATTTTGTGCAGCCATGTATATAAGAATTTATTTATATTGTACTGCACATAAAATAGTTAAATTATACTATCACATTACGTAGTTAGTATATAATATATTATAGTACTGCATAACATATTTAAATTTGTTTGAGCTGAAAACGGATCAGCACAACTGATAATTCACTTTCAAGAAATCTCGTATATAAAATTTAATTCTAATTCATTTGTATAGAATTGATATTTATACAAACTACATAATATACTAAACTTTAATTTATCTTGTAAACGTCTAATTCAGTTATAAGGATACTATCCATGACCGTAATTTATACTTTTTTTTTATCAGACAAGCATATGGTTTATTTTTATTTTTCAATTAACTCATATTACACTAAAATATTGTTCCGATTCCAAACCTCAATTAAGGATACCTAAGACGTTTATGTCTATACTATAACTTCAACAACATATATCAATAACCAGGAAATAAAAATATGTTTGACCGAGTCAGAACACACAGACAGACAGACAAGTCATTTTTCTCAAATGATGTTTATGAGCATAGCGCACGGGTTACCTCAAAATCTTCTCAATATTTGTTTCATGAAATTTTCAAAACATGCGTTTCATGTTAGTATGTATAAACTGAACCTAAAATTTCCTTTTAGTGTTTAAAAAAATATTTTTACGTGATTATACTGCTGAAATTTTCAAAATTTTGTATTAGCTAAATACAACTTTGTATTAAAAATATAAAAATGCCTTAAATACGACAATATTTAGATTCAGGGTAATTATCACAATCTGAAGTATAAGTAGGCACCAGTATTTTCATTCTAGCTGCAATACTTATTTCGCAGTCGTGCGCGTGACCTGTTATAACAATTTTCAGCTCGTCAAATATCTGACAGTTTGGAGCCCACTATGAATGCTAATTCTGCACCTTGCAATTTTTTAAATACACGAAATAAAAGAACATAGTTATACATCTTTCATATCAATAAAAATTGCCTTTTAAAATCACATATACTTTAAGATATTAGATGTCGAAACTGGTATTGTCTTTCTTTTTTTTTTAAATATTAATGGTCGTGATACCCCTTAGTCTTCAATTTTCAAAAATAAAACTCTTAAAATTTGATGGAGAACCTATATAATTTTGAAAACATTTTATTTTGAATGTATTTGGAAAGAAAATAGTGCTACAGATCACTTTCACTCATACCTATAATGCGTAAATTTATTCAAAATTCACTGATTTTTTGTTTAATAATTTATATGCCTATTATACTAAACTCTTCTTCTTGTAAAAAACGTAAAATTCATTCCACCTCATAAGCTGAATATTGCCTATGTTTTCTGCACGCCAGAGAACTTTTCTTACGCGCCAAGTTCGTCAAGCGTGCCTTATGTTCGCCATCCCGGTTATAAAGTATTAGGTAACATTCATTACAAAAAAAAAACCTATTGCAGCCGTTCGGAGGAAAGCGATTTCAAAAAATTTGGTATATTTTCATCGATCATGACCCCCAGACACCGAAACCACCCTCCGTTCAAAAGTTTATATATATATATATATATATATATATATATATATATATACAAAGATCAGATACATATATATGTTACGAAACAATTTAATGGGTGTAGTTTTAATCGTGCTTATTACGTATTACTGGAGTCATACCACATTTTAATTAGCCGTTGGCGATGCTGTAAGCCATCCTACCACTTAGCACAAGCATTGCTAGCGGAGGTATCAACTCTGAAAATATAGCAGCTGTAGAGCGATGATAATATTGGTATAGTCCAATCAAACATTTATTATTCATTATGAAAACAAGGCAGCTTGAGTGGCGAAAAAAAGGCGTATGAAGAAATATGGGGTTTTCCCAATTAAACACATGGAAACGTAGTCATAGAACAACTGTTTATTCCATCAGAACATACCAACACTGAACAATTCCCGCAGATGAGAAATCAGAGCATTTCACTCGAGCATAAACTAATTACTCATGCTAAATAGATGTTAATTTACCAAATGAATATTCTACATGGCTAAGGACACCGGGTAACAGGTTTTGTAAACAATCACAGCACAAAAAAAAAATATCTCGTTCTGAGTTCATGCTCTCGCTATTTATGAGAATGCGCGGAGGAATTCCGATTGAAATGATAACTTCAAGCTAAACCAACGAAAATCACGAACGAGCCTCGAAGTGAAACTGGGATCCGACACTCAGCCAAAGGAGAGCGGTCAAGAAACGTCACAGGAAAGAATCCCAGCGCCGCTAATGGAATGATTTCGATGTGAAAAGGCAGGTGCCTCACGAGCGGGAAAATGAGATGAAATAGAATAAAAATGTAAAAATGTCTTTGATAAATATTCGAAAAATAAGTAACTGCGTTCAGAACTTTACAGTTTGGTAGATGATAAAAATTAATGAAGGGATTAAAAGTTTAGATTATGTTTTGGAATAAATCTATTATTAAGATACGCGTTTTAAAAATATAGGAATTTAGCTAGAAATAAATAATAGAGCGTATTAAAAAAAAGGAAATAATGAATAGGCCGGCAATTTAGAATAATTTAAATGAATAGAAAAAGGTAAAATTTTTATATAACATGTATATATATATATATATATATATATATATATGATCTTTGTCACATTGTAACTCTCGTATTTATGAACCGATTTGGATGAAATTTCGTGTATACATAGTGCATATTAATGTCTCAGCCGAGCTCGTTAGCCATCTTCATCCACTATCTTGTTTCAAAATGGCGGCCATTTAATTTTTTTTTAATTTAAAATTTTAAATGTGGTACCAAAAAATTTAAAATTGGGAAATATTTTTTTTCTTATGTGTTTGACTTTGATACAAAGATTCCGGAGCATTTTTTGTTTTGTCTATATCTTAAAAAATGACTGAGTTATAGCACTTTAAATTTCTAGCTTAGCTGACATTTTGAAACGACCTGATTTTTGTCACACGATAACAGTCGTATTTATGAACCGATTTGGATGTACCTTGGAGTACACATAATACGTACAATGTTTCGACCGAGTTCGTTGGCCATCTTCATCCGCAATCTTGTTTCAAAATGGCAGCCATTTAAATTTTTAAAAAAATTAAAAATTTGAAATGTGGTACCAAAAAATTTAAAATTGAAAAAAAAAAAAATTATATGTTTGACCTTGATTCAAAAATTCCGAAGCTGTTTTTGTTTTGTCTATATCTTAAAAAATGGCTGAGTTATAGCACTTTGAATTTCTAGCGTGGCTGACATTTTGAAACGAATTTATTTTTGTCATGCGATAACTGACGTATTTATGAACCGATTTGGATGTACCTTGGTGTATACATAATACGTACCAATGTCTCAACCGAGTTCGTTTGCCAGCTTCATCCACCATCTTGTTTCAAAATGGCAGCCATTTAATTTTTTTTTAAATTTAAAATTTAAAATGAGGTACCAAAAAATTGGAAAATGATAAATATTTTTTATATGTGTTTGACCTTAATACAAAGATTCTGGAACAGGTTTTATTTCGTCTATATCTAAAAAAATCGCTGAGTTATAGCATTTTGCATATCTATCGTGGCTGACATTTGGAAACGACCTGATTTTTGTCACGCGATAACAGGCGTATTTATGAACCGATTTAGATGTACCTTGGTCTGTACACAGTACATACCATTGTCTCGACCAAGTTCATTGGCCAGCTTCATTCGCCATCTTGTTTCAAAAGGGCTGCCATTTAAAAAAAAAAATAATAAAATAAGTTAAAAATTGAAAAATATAAAAGATTTTTTTAATGTGTTTGATCTTGATACAAAGATTCCGGAGCAGTTTTTGTTTCGTATATATCTTAGAAAATGGTTGAATTATAGCACTTTGAATTTCTAGCATGGCTGACATTTTAAAACAATCTGATATTTGTCACGTGATAACACGCATATTTATTAAGCTATTTCGATGTAAGAAGGCATGTGGATAGTATATCGTATTGTCTCGACCAAGTTCGCTGGTCAGTTTCATCAGCCATCTTGTTTCAAAGAGGAGGCCATTAAATTAAAAATATATATATATTTAATGTGAGGTGCAAAAAAATTAGAAATTGAAAAAAGATTTCTTTCTTAAGTATTTGACCATGATATAAGGATTCCGGAGCATTTTTTGTTTTGTCTTTATCTTAAAAAATGGCTCAGATATAGCACTTTGAATTTCTAATGTGGTTGACATTTTGAAAAATCTGATTTTTTGCCTTCGACAGCACTTGTATATATATATATCAACCGATTCCGATGTGAGTGACGATGTGCACAGGAATTACTAAGGCGTCGACCAAGTTCACTCGTTAGCCTCACCCACCACGTTCTCTTAAAATGGCTGGAACTTCACGATATCGCCGAATTTGGCAACCAAATATAAGTTACTTTAAATAAAAGCAGCTTGTATAAAGCTGAATAATTACGCGAAATTCTCATTCATAATGATTTAGTATTGATAAAAATTAGTATTGAATCTCCTATAATCGGTTTACACTAAATTGAGATTCGTGTGTTTGAATAATGTAAGCTTGCTTTTTTAAAATAAGGAATATTTAAAGCTACCTCTTCCTCCCGACACTGGCCGGAAGGACTTTTGTAAAATTGTGTCTGCGGAATTAAATCAAAGTTTCTATATTTCAGCATTCTATTGCTTTTTGAATATTTTAATGAATTAACGTTTTGTATATCACTTCCCTACATCAATATTGTTCTTTTTTTTAATATTAAAAATTCTTTTTTTAAATTTTGTTTTATCTAATTGATTAAGGCTAAGTAAATAATTGAAACTCTTAAAAAATCATTACTTTTGATGGCGACGTAGTCTGACGACTAATGGTGTTTGAAAGCTTTTCACGAAAGAAATATAAAAATAATTCAAACATCAATTTTTAAATAGTAATAAAACAAAAGTATGTGTAGATCAAAACATGTATTTTAAATTTTATTTGAATAAGTAATTTTTATAAAAAAGTTTTTTTTTTTCATTACTAATTAGTTTTTTATGTTATCCGATTATGCCGTTTGAATAATCAAGAAATGATTTATTAATTCCATGCATATTAATGTTTTTAAAACATTTTTAATAAATAAAAAATATATTATCCAGTAATGAAAAATCCTTTAAGTAAAATGTATATTTTTCGTAATTTCATTTTTTACATGTTTTGATGAATTTTATTCAGTCTTCAAAAAAAGTGTTTTACAAAAAAAATAATGAATAAAACTTAATTCTACTTATTGAAATGGAAAACTTTGCTTTACACAAAAATAAAATAAGGAAATAAATTTAAAATTTCAGCTCGGTTTTATTAAAAAAAAAAAATCAAATTTCATTTC
This sequence comes from Maratus speciosus, assembly GCA_963932465.1. NCBI lineage: Eukaryota > Metazoa > Arthropoda > Arachnida > Araneae > Salticidae > Maratus > Maratus speciosus. The sequence goes on from OZ010791.1 coordinate 133,030,945, forward strand.
AACAACATCAATTAACTTTTTTTTTTTTTTTTTTTTTACTGAGACATGTCATAAAGAATTGCAATTTTATTTTCCAAATGCTACGAAAACCTGTTTCACATAAATTTTAATTATATGAAGAAGGATATAATCCAACGTTTCAGAATAAAAACTGTATGCACAATTTGAGAATAAATAACTTAAAATTTATCTGGAAAAAAAGTAAATTCTTATACTACCGGTATTGTTGTAATAATTTTTACATGAAAAAAATAATTTCTAATGCTTCAATATTAAACATTACATAATATTGAAAAATACATGGATAAATTGAATAAGAAGAAAAATTAAAAGCAAAGATAAGAAGGCAGAATAATTCCTATAAAATAAATGAATACATTTAAAAAATGAATAAAAGCATAAAATCATTATCTTTATTTTATAAAATGAAAAGATTTATTAATCAGGATAATATAACAAGAATATTAATCTATACAAAATTTATATATCTTTATATATATATATCTTATAAAAAAATAAAAATTGCAAATTGATTTGCAAAACACATAATAAAATGGAATGTAACATTTATTTTACCTTTAAAGCTTTAAAAAAATACTTATTTAAAATATTGTGAAAGGAAATAATATTGAGTTTAACTCAGAAATACTTCCTTGTTTTATGTTGATTCAGGCCCTAGAATGCAGGTCTTGAACTGTATACCTTGGCCTACAGCTCGTCAGCTGGGAGTATTTCAGCAGCACCTTGTTATTTCAGTCATAAGTAACAAATGTTTCGCTAAAACAAAATATTAAGACGCAAAATGTTATTAGGCTCTTTCTTTTGCCTTTTGTACTGATGGGTTAATTTGATTATACTATATGTGCTGAACAGGTGGACAACATTATGGACTTCCTAGCTGGCATCAACTTCACGGGCAGTCTATGCACGGAATGTCATACACTGTAAAAAAACCACTGTAAATTTGCCAGCACAACTCGATCACAGTTGAATGTACCGCATCTTTCTTTGGTTTCCTGATTATTTAAACATGAAAAATACAGTAGTTGCGTAAAATTAACAGTACAATGTACTGGCAATTTTGGACGCATTTGGACCACAGCACAAGCTACTGGCGTCCAAATTGCCAATACATTGTGCTGTTAAGTTTACGCAACTACTGTATTTTCCATGTTTAAATAGCCAGGAAACCAAAGAAAGATACAGTACATTCAACTGTGATCGAGTTTGTGCGCGAGATGAACAGTACTTTGTACTGTAAAAATGTCTTTTTTTTTTACAGTGTACTATTTTGTAAGCCATTGGGAATGAGTAAAAATGTAGTTAAGAAGTACTTTAAAAGTTAAAAAATATTAAAAGAAATTAAAAAATATAAAGAAATGAAAAATAAAGAGGGTTTTATAACAGCAGGAAAAATTCAGAAAGTTTAATTTCGGTTCTCATTGCTTCATGATCAATTAACTCAAATTTACATAATGTAGAATAATTTCAACTTCTTATAAAGGTATGTGACAAGATTTTCAAAAAATTAATTTGTATTAAATATTGTTCATTATTTGTTATTACTGATAATTTTTATTTCAATTCAGTTAATTAGAACTAGTATTCATTTCACAAAATATAGAAAATATGTACTTTTTTTAAAACTACACAAATTATAATACTAAATGCATCCTACGCATTTAATAAAATTAAAATTGCACTGTTAAAAATTTGCAGCATTCTGTCCAGTCATTTGACCGTTTTTTCCGAAAACGGTTACACAAACGTAATTTAACACTATTCTGACCATATTATTGGCCATTTTATGGCCAGAATATAGTTAAATTACGGTTATGAAACCGTTTGTTCAAAAAACGGTCGAATGACTGGAAAGAATGCTGCAAATTTTTATCAGTGTGCAGTTACTTATTTAATTTATTTTAAAACGGTTTTTCTCTTAACCGGCTAACCCTCGGTCCCGTTTAGGCCGGTTAAGAGGGAGGCTACTGTATTATAAAAATAATAATTAAAATTATGTAAAGTATATATTTCACTAAAAAGCTTATGTGAATTTTAATTAATAAGTCAGGTATTTATTAGATATTTAAAATTATGAGTCTCAGGTGCTTCAAGAGAGGCCCCGGATTATTTCTCACAAATTTGCAACCTCGTACGTGTCGTAGATTTTCTTAGCCATCGCACACACACAGAGCGAAACTTTCTATTATTAGAAAGGTAAAGCTGTTTCATAAAGAAGGGACAAAAAATTAAATATCATCATTATTTTTAATTCATGGCAAAGCAATATTGGTTGCAAAGCAAACAAAATCAAGGGACAAATAGTTAAATATCATCATTATTTTTAATGCATGACAAAGTAATATTGGTTGCAAAGCAAACAAAATCACTTTCACCATTTAATTTGCAAACATTATCACTCATCGGGGCCCTCATATAAAATATGTGTTTGGAACCTCTGTCCCTCTACAAACAATTAAGACATATTTAATGATTTTTTTTCCTTGATTTCTTTTTCCTTTTTTTCCCCTTCGAAAGTGAAATTAATAGGGATAAAAATATTCAAATATCAGGGATTCTTAATTCTTCAGATGGTAGATCTTTAATTCATAAAATCAAGAATTTTGTCCTGCGAATATTTGGTTGCAAAGCAAACAAAATCACTTTCACCATTCAATTTGCAAACATTATCACTCATCGGGGCCTGGTATTTCCACATTTTTTATACGAGAAGAGAAAATTTAAATTTTTGAAAAATACCATTTTTATTTCCTCAAAGAGATGTAATTTAATAACATTTTTCTTATTTTTTAATTTAAAAAAGTAGGACAATATTTTTACACCATTTCATTGCTTACATTTATATTTATATTTCATTGCTTATATATGAGTTTTTTATTTTACAATTCAACAGAGCTCTAAGGAAGATGAAATAATTACATATTCATTTTATAAAAAAAATCTCTATATTATAAATGCCATTGTAACGCGTCCGGGGCGAATCCATCGATTTTGCCAATCTCCGATAAGATGGAGCCACGTTAGGCTTAATTTTGATTTCAGATGTGAAAGAGAATATTATCTGCTTAAATACAAATCATTTCTACCTGAAATTCCTTCTGTTCAACATAATTTTCTTTAAAAGATTCAAAACTGATGACCGTTCATTGATTTGTGCAGTTGAAAAACAATTTCAGAAATCGAGTTAAAAACATACATTAGCGTAAAAATGTAAACAAGCGGTAGCGAGTCATTCACTTGATTCATTGAAAAAAAATAAACCATGGAGATATTCTTCTCTCAGCGCAAATCAATTTCTGTAAACCCATTCAACTACGGTCCCCCAATTGGGTGACCATGAACAGAACTACGTTCCCTCCCGCACTAATATAAAGAAGAAAAAATTGTTAATGCCTGTTCTTAATTGTAGTAACTTTAATGTGTTGTAATGCGTTAAATTGTAGTGACTGTCTGTCTAAAGTTTAGCTCAATATTCCTAGAGTTGTTTGTTATTTATTTATTTACTAAAAAAATTAGTTGTGCTATACTTAAGAATAATTGATAGTCAGATGAGTGTAAGCAAAAATAATAAGATAATCGCCTCCGCTTTCACAATTTTTTCTTGATTTCTGATAGCAAAACAAACGAGGAGGGCGGGGGGAGTTTACAATATCACCAGAATGTCTTATGTGTATTTAAATATAATTTAATGTGAAAGTTTAGAATTTAAATAAATAACCATGAATATCCTTTTAAATATTTATTTTAGTATAAAAAATTATTTATTTATATTTTGCATTTATACTATTACTTTTATTTTTCATTTAGACTATTATTTAAACTTAAAAAAAAAAAAATCGGGTTATGAAGCGATACATACTAAAATTATGAACTATAAAGCTAACATATGAGTTTTCCATTCTCTAAAACAACTATATAGTTTATGTGCTATTTGCAAAATATTATGTAAATACACATAATAGTCTATAATTTTATAATAATCAGCTATGTAAATAAATATTGTATAAAATAACAAAATTACATTGATAAAATAAATATCAAATTAAACATTACTAAAAATATTTAAATAATAATAATAAATAAACATTCATATGACTGATAAAACTAAAGTTTGAAGAGGCATATATTTAAAGTCATTTAGTCAAATTCATTTAAATTAGTTGAAAAGGTAGTGGCTAATTTTAGTCTGGATATTTTTTAATGTAACATCTTTTTCGGGCAAAAAATATTTTCAAATTCATTTAAATATGTTGAAAAGGGAGGAGCTAATTTTAGTCTGGATATTTTTTAATGTAACATCTTTTTCGAGCAAAAAAACCTTTTCTACAGTTATTAAAAACAGGCATTAACTATGTTTGATTCTTCTTTGTTTTACAAAAATTTAAAAACTACATAGATATATAAAAATATTAAGGTTACGACACACTAAAAGACATTTATAAAACTCATCCTTGAAATAAAATAGCTTTCGTCTTTTGCTTACACACTGAGAGTTTTATTTCTTCAAAATTTATCCTATTTATTATTAATCAATATATGTATATTTTTTTTGGGGGGGGGGAGGGGGTAAACCATACAAATACAATATCAAAGTGTTATTTAAAAAAATTGTTAATTATTAGTATTATTTCAATAGTTGCAGCACAGCAGACTCTTTTTTTTAACTACGCAGTTTTATTGCGTATTTGTTAAATTTTTGTTTTAAAAATCTAAGACAAAATTAAGAAATCTTAATTTTTTTATGGTGCAATAGCCGGAAAGCCTGGTTTACCCAGAAGTATTGTAAATGTTAATAGTGTGTTTATCAGAACACAAACTAGCCAAACTTTGCTCATCTAAACGCTTCCATATTGTCAATTATTTTTATCGTTTTTTTCAAATTTAAATGAAAAACACAATTTTTACCCACCGTCCTAGGACGGGCATTTACACTAGTATTCATTATAAAGTGTCGTGAAATCTTAAGTAACTAGTTGGATGTGCCAATCACAAAACTTTCTTCAATCTTATACATCTTAATATTTCAAAACCTAGTTACACATGTTAATACATCAATATTATTAATTCAATACTTTGATTTTCATCTTAAATTTCTTCTTCAGTGAATTAAACGGACTAAAACCGAGTTAATCTATATAATGATAGTTCTTAAAATTATTAGTTTTTCCTTATTCTGTTGCTATCAGCTGTTTGCAAGTAGCCAGTTTAGCAGGAAGCCAGTTCCCGCCGCTTCACGAGTCACCGATGCAAAATAGAACTACGAAAAATCAAGAAAAGTATACAAAAATCGCTATCACAGAGCTCCTTTACCGCGCAATATTTCCAATTTCAAGGAGGACCTGTTGGTTAAAGCCAAAAAAATGCACAAAAATTTTGGTTCAATTGTATGCATAATTTTATACACTTTTCGATGGTACAATAAAGAAAATGGCTCAAACTTCGCTATTACAGTGACCCCTTTCGGCAGATTTTTTTCGAATTCAGGGAGGAATTGCTTGCCATAGCTAGAAACATACATAAAAATATGGTTCAATTCTATGCATAACTTCATACACTTTTCGATGGTACAATAGTCAAAATGGCACAAAAATCGCAATTATAGCGCCCCTTTCCGGCGGAATTTTTTCAAGCTTAGGGAGGAATTCCTTGCCATAGCCAAAAACATACACACAAAATTTGGTTCAATTCAATGCATAACTTCATACACCCATTGATGGTACAATATTCAAAATCGCACAAAAATCGCTATTACAGCGCCCCCTACCGGCGAATTTTTTTCAAATTCAGGGAGGAGTGCTTGCCATAGCCAAAAACTTAAAATAAAAATTTGGTTCAATTCTATGCATAACTTCATACACTTTTCGATGGTACAATAATGAAAATGGTACAAACATCGCAATTATAGCTCCCCCTTCCGGCGGAATTTTTCCAAATTCAGGGAGGATCTTCGTGCCATGACCAAAAACAAACACAAAAAATTTGGTTCAATTTTATGCATAATTTCATACACTTTTCGATGGTAAAATATTCAAAATAGCACTAAAATCGCTATTACAGCGCCCCTACCGGCGAATTTTTTTCCAAGTTCAGGGAGGACCTACTTGCCATAGCCAAAAACTTACAATAAAAATTTGGTTCAATTCTATGCGTAACTTCATACACTTTTTGATGGTACAATATTCAAAATCTCACAATAATCGCTATTGCAGCGCCCCCTACCGGCGATTGTTTTCCAAATTCAGGGAGGACCTGCTTGCCATAGCCAAAAACTTAAAATAAAAATTTGGTTCAATTCTATACATAACTACATACACTTTTTGATTGTACAATGGCGACAGACAGGCGGACAGACGGACGGACGAACAGACACGCGGACAGACAGACATTTTCTATAAACATGTTTTTTTTGGTATCTCTGAACCCTAAAACTTACAAATCCGTCGAAAACCGGAAGTAGAAAAAATTTTCGATTACAATACTTTCTTCTATTGAAGATAGAAGAAAGTAAAAATATTTCATTACTTAAGAAACTTAGAAAACCAGATTGTTATATTCTACTATTGTGTTACAATATATATTTTATTTGTTGGGAAAATTTACTTCAATTAGAAGTATTTGTAATAAAATCGACATAAAGAAATAACGCATTTTACTCTAAAATACCATCTCTCTCCCTTCTCCCCCACAACAAAGGTAAAAAAGAAAGTAAAACCTAGCAATTCAATTAAGAGCAGAGTATAGAGACATTGATTGTTTTGTTAATGTCACAATAGTAAAGGGGAAAACTTTTTTAATTTTATTTGATATGATGGTGATATATTATATGATCATCAGTAAATGAATGGGATAAGGATTTTTTGTTACTTACAAGTATGATTAATTATTGTATTTTTTTCGTTATCTTGATAAAAAATGAAAACACAGAAACAAGTTTCAAATATAAAAAGTTATTTCTGGAGAATCTTTCTAATAAAGTATGTCATAAACAAAATTAAGGGTCATAATTAGTTATTTTTAGGGTTTCGTTCATCTGACGAAATCCTATTCGTCTTGCTCCTATGTCTGTCTGTCCGTCTTTGAGCCCGTTCTCAGAAGCTATATATGTTGGAGAGTTGGAATTTTGCATACTTATAGCTGAATACCTCACATCAAACGACAAATAATAAAATTTTGAAAAAGTCTTATATTTAACTCTCTGGGCTCTAACTTGTGTATTTTAAGCTTTATATTCTAACTGAGCCCCTAATTAAGTTGAAGACTTGGAATTTTGCATACATATAGCTGAACACCTTCCATCAAACAACAAATCATAACATTTTGAAAAAGTCTTATATTTAACCCTTTGGGCTCTAACTTGTGTATTTTAAGCTTTTTATTCTAACTGAGCCCCTAATTAACGGCCTACTTCAGTCACGCGAAAAGACCCATTCGCTAATGCTATTCCTATGGAAGAAATTTATAAAGATATCTCGGTCGCATTTCCATATTTTTAGATGATTTTTTTTTCAGTGGCTAGCTGAGGTCAATCTGTAGAAAGGCCGTTTTTTTACTTTTCGATTTTCATTGGGGATTTTTTTCAAGAGAATGCTTTCATTTTAGGAATCGGTTCAGAAAATGAAAGTGTCCTGATTAAAAATACTTGTGAGGGAATTTGAAAAAGTAGAAAACGTCCTGCATGCAGATCGACATCAGCTAGCCACTGCAAAAAAATCATCAAAAAATAGTGAAATGCGAACGAGATATCTTTATAAATTTCTTCCATAGGAATTGCATTAGCGATCGGGTCTTTTCTCGTGACTGAAGTATGGCCTTAAGTTGAAGACTTGAAATTTTGCATACTTATAGCTGAGCACCTCACTTGAAACGAAAAATCTCAACATTTTGAAAAAGTCTGATATTTAACCCTCTGTGATCAAACTTGCGTATTTTAAGGGGTTTTTTTTTTTCTAACTGAGCCCCTAATTAAGTTGAATACTTGAAATTTTGCATACTTATAGCTGAATACCTCACATCAAACGACGAATCATAAAATTTGGAAAAAGCCTTATATTTAACCCTCTGGGTTGTAACATGTGTATTTTTAGCTTTTTTTCTAACTGAGTCCCGCATTATGTTGAAGTCTTGAAAGTTTGCATAATTATAGCTGAACACTTGCGATCACACGACAAATTACAAAAATTTCAAAAAGTGTTATATTTACCCATCCGGTCTCTAAGTTGTATATTTTAAGCATTTTTTCTAGCCTTCCCCATTGCACCCGGTGGGTACTTTTCTAACTTTTGCCGACACCCCTTTGACCACTCTTTCATATTATGCCCATAGCTTTACATATTTGAGTTCCACTTTTTAACGCCAGGGGCCGCCTACGGATCTCGGGTGCTATGGACCCGATCCCCTCGACTAATATATATACGGATAGGTTGTAAAACGGAGCTTTGTTCGGATAGAGGTTTGTGTAAAGTAGAGTGCGCCCCCTGGTTGCGAAATGTGGAACTAACAGATTCGCAAAAGGATAAAGTGTTTTGTAAGGAATATAAAACGAAACCCTCTGTGCTATCCGTATTCACACTTACCCACTTGTTTAATAATGGTTCGTGAACTGCATGATTTCCGCAACTCAATTTTGGACAGTCCTTCGAAGTTTGGTTTTCAATTGAAAAAAAAAAATCACATTAAGAATTTGACTTATTTGAAATCGAGATGAATATTTTGAGTAAAATTAAATAAAGAAAAAGAATACAGATAAAAGATACAATATAATATTTTCCAATCAGAATCAGTTTACATATATATATCCTGAATTTAATAACGTAAAAGACACCCCTAATTTCAATCTGTAATCTATTGAATTGCACAGATAGGGAAAATATGACAAAATAAACGTAATTAAGTAAAACAGTAATATATTGATATAGCGATAATATCGACAAAAAAAACAACAACTACAATTTGGCACATAAATAAAAAGTTAGTCGTAGAACTGCTTTCTAATAAAACACATCATAAACAATATTAATTGTCTACATCAATTAATGTTGAATAATGGTTTGTTAACTCCAAGGGGTTAGCAACTCACATTTGTAAAGTCCTTAAACGTTTTTTTTTTTTTTTTTTTTTTTTTTTTCAATGTAGAAAAATCACATTAAGAACTTGAGAAGAATATTTTCAGTGAAATTAAAGATAAAACAGGAGTACGGGTTAAATACACAATAGACATATTTTCTATCTCACTTAGTTTCTACCTATATGTCTTTAATTCTATAAATCAAAGAACTTCCTTAATCCATTAAAGCCTAGTGTTGCCCCAGGGTAACCGCATATCTGTCTATACGTTTGTTGTTTGCACAACAGTAATTGTGAAGTGAAATTTTCGCTTCCTTTGATGATAGAAACTCTGCGATAACATAAGACAAAAATGTCTGTTCTGAAAATGTTGGGCGAAAGGAAATAAGTCCATTTTAACGGAAAGAATTATTTCGTCTTTTATTGGTTAATTTCAAACATCCTTTCTAAATCTGGTGAACCCGCAAGCACAGCGGAAATATGAAAATGAATCGTTATTAGAGATGACAGTAATATATTGGTATATCGAAAGAGTATAACGGGAAATTATACCTTTATAAGGAAATCGTATGACGGGCCAAAAATATCGACAATTTAGCCTATATGTTAATCTTTGGATATATATGGATGCAGTCATTACCAGAACCTGAAAATTCCATTTGAAGTCAACCCGAACCCGAAAAAGAAATTGCATTGAACCTAAACCCTATGCGGAGCCTACATAATTACATCCGTCGATATGCAATAGGAGCCGAACCTGACAGTTCCATGGAATCTCAATCCGATTCTAACCCGACAAAAGTATTTCCAGTGACGTCCTAACCGATCTGAGCCTTAAAATTCCTTTTGAAGTGAACCCGCATCCCATCCCGGAGCTGATAAAAAAAAATACATCGAACTGTAACCCGATCCAATTCCGACAAAATAATTTCCGTCGACACGCAACCCTGGCATATGTCAATATCAAGTATTCAGCATCGAATTTAGATATGTAAAAAAAAAAAAAAAAAAAAAAAAAAATTCTTGTTTTTTACAAAACTTTTCTTATCAGACTGAAGTCAAGAACCTAAAGTGTAATATGAAGCAGCAAAAGAGAATCGCCAGGTTTAAAATATTTATAAAGTACAGAAATTAAAATATATCATATTTCTATAGTTAGAATGAACTTATTTTCCTGTAAGAACGTAGTTTAATAGAACGGAGTGCAAACAATCATTCTTTGATAAATTTAAACAATCTTTCAATTATCTACATAAAACTATTCAAACCTCTAAATACTTTTGTTCTTATATTTAACTTGTAGGCAAAAGAGAATTTGAATTAGATTGTATGATAGAACCTTCACACACCTTAATTTTTAAAGCAGTGTAAAATCCTACATTCCGTATATTACTTAAATAGTTCCAGTAATCATATTGAAATCAATAAAAAATATTATATGCACTTGCTCTATATTTATCATATTTGCAATTCAAATTCAGAATCACATTTCAGAAAAAATTAAAAAAAGTAACGTGAAACTAATTTTTAAGTAATCCTTGAAAATAGAATAGAAATACTTTGTTTTATTAAAGTTCACTTAAAACGAAAATTTTCAACAAAACACGCTTTAGAATTAATTACAATATTTTATATATTTAAAAAAATATTGACACTGTAGATTTCGCTTGAATTAATTTTACAGACGAGTAGTTTAATTTGCAAATTTGAATGATAATTTGAAATGTAAATATGAATATGAAATATGCAAAAGGGAAATATGAAACAAATGTTGAGATATGTATGATGAAATATAAATATAAAAATATTTAAATTACATGGCTACTTTTTCATCCCAAAAAAGTTTAATAAGTTTTTTAATTTAATATTTAACTTTCAAATATTATATATTGTAAAGATTTTAGATGGGGAATCTTTTTATAGTTATAAGTTATAAATACGGAGATTTTATTAGCATATTTAACCTTTTCCATCATAGTTAAAAATTCATTGAAGATTAGTTTAGCTTGTTTGCTTGGCAGTTTGGCTGTGATCTAATTTTCATAACTTCGCCCGGTTTGAAATTTTCATAAGTTATTGAGATTTATTACAGAATTTTCGGTTTTGAAAATAAAGTGTGACACTGTTTACGGGGGGGGGGGGGGAGGTGGTTGCAAAATTATTGCATTACGTTATGGTCTACGGAGGTAAATAGTTTCTGATGCAAACATAATGAAATAGATATGAGTCACTCAGGTGGATAAAAACATGCTTTCTAAGGCGTATAAAAATGTACCTTAATTAATTATTTTACAGGGATGCACAAATACATAAATATCTATTGGAAAAATCATCTGCTATGTATTTCACTAATGTCATGATACGACAAACGTTCTAAAATAAAAAAAGTTTCACTGAGGTGAAATACGACATGTTTTTCATATGATTCATACAACATGATTATGGAGTGTTTAGAATTTGTAGTTTATTTTTGACGCTTTTTTCTGCACAGAGACGCATAAAATAACACTGAGGTGAATTACGACACACTTTATATAAATTATGGAGTGCGGAGAGATTAAAGTTCATGTTTTTACTGTGATTCTTTTGTACACAGACACATACAACAATACTAAGGTGAATTACGACATATTTGCTATAGATTATGGTGTGCGAAGAATTAGTTCATTTTTCACTGAGATTCGTTTGTACAGAGACACATAAAAAAACACTGGGGTGAAATGACATATTTATATAGAACTAGCAGGCTACGCCCGCTTCGCTGGTCCATTTTCCAAATGAACCTTGGTCAAACAAAATTATGAATTAGATCTTGTATTTTAAATTAATATGTATCTGCACCTGGAAAGTCTTTCCGAATTTGCTGAATACGATGCAAACGCCATTTAGCTATTATATTATCTTATGTTTTAGGCAAAATTCGGGCTATTCAGAAGAAACTCTTTTATAGCAGATCTTTAAAGTAGAGTTTGGGAAGGAAATACGGCTGTTATGATCATCAGAAATTAAAATGTTCTCTAGTCACCACACTACTATAATGAGGGATAATTAAAACGATTGCAGAGAGGGGCCACTGAACCCGAATCATGTTCGGATTATTCACTATCGTTTGTTAGTTTCTGAACTCCGGGCTTCTCAGCTTCGTCCTATGTATGATTCTGGTAGCTTAAATACAATCTCTCTCTACGCTGCATTATATTTCGTAATATATGTCTTCTGGCAGGTCTACTGCAGTTTTCTATCTTCGGATTACAGCAGAGTAAATACAGTCAAAATATGTAATAAATTATTTGCACAAAAAGAACTGATTAACTTTCATATTTAATAGAAATGTGAATCATATAAAAGTGGGTATCTAAAACGGAACTTGAATAAAATTGAAATAATATCATTTTCACTACCATTTCTTTCTTTTTTTAAAAATCAATTGCAATCATGTAACTGTTAACCTGAAAAAAAAACTCTCGATAACTGATTATGATAGAAAGAAAAACCTGTTGTTTTCATCCAATCAAAATCATCCCAATCTTCCAGAATCGTGTGCACTGGTAAGTTTGACGTCAAACATTAGAAGTGTTTGCAACTACATGGTTACAAATGTGCCAGAGTTAGATATAAAACAAAGATAATTATGAACCAAACTACATTCCATTAAATAAACTAAATGTGCTGCTGACTAAATTATATTAGATCTTTCACCAAAAATATTCTTTGAGGATGATAAATAATGCCAGTTATACAAAACGTAATAACCTGTACGCATTAATCTTTTTGATGCACCGAAGAATTTTTTTTTTCATTTTTCTAATGAGCACAATAGCACGGAGAAATAAATAGGCTTTTTAATTTCAAAATTACATTATTCTTCAGTCTGTTGCCTAAATAAACCTATAATCGTTAATTTTTCACTAAGTTTAGTGACTAGGGCAGTGCATGAGATTTTTTTTCCGAGTATTCTCATTCCAATTATTGCTTATTTAGTGATAATAAAATAACTGCAGATAAAAATATATAATACTAAATCTTCTTTTGTCCGTTTGCTTCATAATGATAATCCATAAATTTATTAATCGCTAAGTACAAATTTCATGTAATCTTCTGCAATCGAGATCACTGTCCACAGAGTCCCTTTCAAATATAAAAGAAACATCCAACAGTTCAGTAAATACGCTAATTTGCGGGTAACCTGATTGCGGAAGATAAATCCAATATCATTCAAAAATCTGAAAAAAAAAAAAAAACTGAAAAAGGGAATTTGAATTAAAAAGATCATCGAAAATTTATTTCACTAAGCAATTTTTATTGTAAAATGTTTTCTTGTGAAGTATTAATAGCGCATAATTGCATGAATTTTCTTAAGAATAATCTTTAGTACTTAAAATTTGAAACAGTAGACATTTCTAAGAGGGAAATTGGCGATCTGTGTTAAAAAAAAAAAAAAAAAAAAAAAAAAAAAAAGAGTGTACAATATTCGCCGATTGAGGAAAACAAACCAGCATATTTCCGTAGTAAAGAATGAGAAAAATATTTTAAATGTCTGAAATTAAATTATTTAGATTATGTGTGTATGGGGGGAGGGCCAGACATTTTCACTAAATTTAAATCCACTTTTATAATATTAACTGCTATTTATATAATTTAAATTTCAATATAAAAATTGCTCCAAAAATGCTGTCTTACATTTGAAAAATCACCTATATAATGTAAACATCGATGGGGCTGATGTCACGTTTACGCCTTTTTGGATTAAAATCAAATTATTTGGCGACAAATGTAAAATCAAAATAAACATGTAACTCATAAGTATCGTCATTTTTATAATTACGTCTGCTAGTTTTTTCTGTAAGGGTTAGATAATAAAAAAAATAATAAAAAAAATAAATAAAAAAAATTAAAAATTAAAAATTTTACTCACAAGGAAGGTCTCCTTAAAGCGCATACTCAAAATATTTTGAAAAAGGAAATGCTAATTTAATTACTCATGTATGTAAAAAAAGATCAGTCAAATGCAGCTACAGAATATCAGTAGAAAATCTGTAAAAAAAATTTTTTTTTCGAGTATTTGGTGCGAAAAGACGAACGCTCCACGCTATTTGGCGGACCAATACATTTCCTTGCTAAATGTAAGACATTGAAATGCATTTATAAATTTCTTGTTAAATAAGTATTTAAATGCCCAATACTCTATCAATTTAAACTTAAACGGTGGATTAGTTTATTATTTTTTCAGTAAGCTTATATAATATATATAAATTGCGTGTTGCTGTAATTATTTCATTTTTACGGTATGACCGATGGGATAAGTTTTCAGTGTATTTTGATTAAGAATGCTGTCATTAAACATTTCGATATTAAGTCGTTGTTTCCATGGCAACAATATTTTTCTCTTATTGCCTCTGACACTAATAATATTGAAGCCAAATTGCCAATGCTTAGAATTGGACCATAATTTTGAGTTTGAAATAATTTTAATTCGTTTAAATTTTGTTCTAAACAGCATAATTACGATCGTTAAATTTAATTATATACACATATAAATGTATATTACAAAAGTGCAGTTATAAAAATGAATTTATTTAACTAACTGTGTATGGAGTGTTGAAAAAGGTTTCTTAAAGAAAATTTATCATAGTATTATTCAAAACTTTATTGTGTCGCCAACCAGCGTTAAATCACAAAAAAAAATGAAATTTTCATTATTATTTTACGAACAATAAATCGAGGTACTGACAATTTGTTTTATAAACATATATATCCTCATGAAAAGGTTAGTCCATATTTTTTTTTTTCAAATTTTTCTCAGCTTGCGCTTATGGAGAACTTCCTTGATGTCATCTTACCAATTTTTCAGTTGCATTTTTCTTATCCTGACGCAAATGATAAATCGCCAAATCTTATTTCAATTGCAATATTTCAACTGAGTAATTTTTTAAGCATTATGAACATTTATTTTCATGTTTAAATTAAATATTTTCGTTTTTAAATATCATCACTCATTAAAACTGATTTCTTTTTTCTTTTTCTCCTTTTTTTAAATTTTAAATAAAATTAGTAACAATTTTTTCTTTTATTTTTTCTTTTATACTCTCTGTCATATTCTCTATAACTAATCTACGTAGAACGATATCTATCTATCAGTGAAAGTTTCGTCAAAATCGATGCAGTAGAACTCCAAAAATAGGTGTTCGGACGAAATTTCCGGTTGGATTTTATATATATAATAGAATAGATATGGAGTGCGTGGAATTGTTAGTTTATTTTTGGCCGAGATTATTTTGTACAGAGAGGCATAAAATAATACCGAGAGGAACTACGACATATGTTACATACACTATGGAGTGCATTTAATTCATAGTTCATTTTTGACAGAGATTCTTTTGTACAGAGACGCATAAAACAACACTAAGAGGAATTATGACATATTTTCTATAAATTATGGAGTGAGAAGAGTTTATAGTTTATTTTTGACAAACATTATCATATGCAATGATGCATAAAATAGTACTGAGGTGAACATATTTTCGATACAGTATGTAGTACGAAGAATTTATAATTAATTTCTGACTGTGATACATTTGTACAGAGACGCTTAACAATTCGGTTACAGGGTAGACAATGCTCGATTTTATTGTAGTAAAAAATGAAATTTCGTAATAATATTCTGAAAGCGCTGGAAAGGGTTTCATAATCTATGTATAATTTATGATGTTTAGTTGTTGTTTTTTATGGCTACAGGTATAAAATTAATGTTTATTAACACAATGATATCTTATAAATCTAAATTTTAGTTCTCATGATAAAAATTAAATTCGTAAATATATCTTCTCATTCTCTTTGTACTGAAATAAACAATTTTTGTTTCAGGTGCACTTCAACCAGATATGGTGTCACATTCTACTTTTTTCTTAATATAGGCGCTGCCCTTTACGAGCTACGGACACCAACCCCCGTTTAGACACCACAGACTCTAAAAGCACACTAATTTGATCGGCTTTAAAAAGATTTCGGAAGATTGAATTATAAGTTAAAAAACAGTGGCGCTCTCCTTATAAATGGGTTTCTATTCATTTCTCTTTGATTGGGGAATTTTAAGGCCAAATCAGCTGCTATTAAAAGATACAATGGCTGTTTCCGTCCTTGATTAAAGGAAATCAGTTAAACATTTCAAAATAAGATAATATAAAAGGAATTAAATAAACGGAGTCTTTGACTCCGGGTTTTTTTTTTTTAGCAAAGTGAAATGAAAGTTTCTCTCTATTCTAAAAGAAAAGTAACTACCGCTGTCACCGCCGCTCCCGCCGGTTTTGAGTTTTTTGTGACCGGAGGTCTTTCTCCGTTAATAATAAGAAAAATATTACATACAAAAATATGAAAATCAGCGGTATTATAGAGAAATGTTTGATAAACACGCTGATACAGACAGTTTTCAAATCAAAGAATTATTTTAAGCGATATTTAAGGCTAAATTTGGACAAAATCGTTCCATTAAAAAAGTTTTATAGGAGCAAAAACTATACACCGGAATTTAATCATTTTTAGATCATTTTATACGTTATAATTTCCCGGTATGCAGATTGCATTTAGTTTTTAAATTTTACTCATCTTTTGAGCTTTTATTTCTATTTTAAATTCAATTTTGCGGCATTTCGAGGGATATTTTTAATTTTTTCGAAAATTGTACTAATTTAACCTGTTGCCAACTTTATAAATAGCGCAAACAATAATGTTTGCTTTAAATTAAAAATCTATTTACACGTGACTATAACAAACAGAAAAAACTTTCAAATTAGAATTAAATAATTACATATAAAAAGCAGGAACTTATTGAAAATTACTTCATCTATAATTACACGTGAATTTTAACAGAGAAAGGATATTTTAAAATAATAAATTCATTAACATGCGTTAGAAGTCTTAAATAGGAGAAATTACATCACATTTACGTCACATTACACTTATTACGTAAAATGAACAAAAAATAATATTGCAAAACAGTTTAAATTTAAAAACTGTGCGAGACATTTATTTGATATTTCGAGATGATCTTTTCAACTATTTTTGTTGGGACAGCGCAAATAATATTTCATTTCTAACAAAAGTATTTTCACATGAATATTAAAAAGAGAAAGAAAAGTTTGGTGCAAATTACGTGAGATTAAAAACAATACATTTAAAATGTATTTTATTTATTTATTTATTGACCAACAAACATACGACTTGTGTGCTTGACATGAAAGACCGCTTAAAATGTCTTATTTAAAAGAACTTTCTTTTCGCTTTGTTAAAAAATGCCGGGAAACAAAGACTCTGTTTACTTAATTCATTTTATATGATCTTATTTTGAAATGTTTAACTGATTTAATGTAATCAAAGAGGAAAATAGCCATTGTAACTTTTAACAGCAGCTGATTTTTCCTTAAAATTCCCCAATCAAAGAGAAATGAATAGAAACCCGTTTATAGGGAGATGGCCACTGTTTTTAAAATTATAATTCAATTCTTTCAAAATCTTTTTAAAGCCGATCAAATTAGCGTGCTTTTAGAAACTGCGGTGTCTGAACGGGGGTTGGCGAGCGTAGTTCGTAGGGGGCCGAGCCCCCTAGTTTTTTAAAAATAAGACACTTTAAATGTATCGTTTTTTATGTGACGTAATTTTCACCAATCTTTTCTTTCTTTTTTTAATATTCACGTTGAAATACTTTTGTTAGAAATGAAATATTATTTGCGCTGTAGTTGAAAAGATCATCTATCAAATTAATGTCTCGCGCAATTTTTAAATTTTGACTGTTTTGCAATATTATTGTTTGGTCATTTTATGTAATAAGTGTAATGTGACAGAATTTCTCCTATTTAAGACTTCTGACGCATGTTAATAAATTTATTATTTTATAATATCCTTCTTCTTTTGAAATTCGCCTCTTAAATATAGTTTTTATGACGTAATTTTCAATGAGTTCCTGCTTTTTATATTTTCAGTTTATAATAGTCACGTGTAAAATAAATGTTTAATTTGAAGCAAACATTATTGTTTGCGCTGTTTATACAGTTGGCAACAGTTTACATTAATACCATTTTTTAAAATATGTAAAAAATATCTCTCGAAACGCTGAAAATTTAAATTTAAAATAGAAATAAAACCTCTAACAATAAGTCAAGTTAAAAAACTAAATGCAGTCTGCACACCGGGAAATTTTGACGCGTAAAATGATCTAAAAATGATTAAATTCCCGTGTACAGTTTTTGCTCCTATAAAACTTTTTAATGGAACGATTTTGTGCAACTTTAGCATTAAATATCTCTTAAAATAATTCTTCGATTTGAAAACTGTCTGCATCAGCGTGTTTATCAAACATTTCTCTATAAGGTAAGGTAACGTAAGCACCCACCCTTGTAACCCGCTTTTGGCTCATGGTTAGGTTTGAATCCCGAGCCCAGGGCAGGAAAATGTTTTATTACCTGCAAAACCTTGATTTTCATATTTTTGTATGCAATATTTTGCTTAATATTAACGAAGACCTCCGGCCACAAAAAATTCAAAACCGCCGGCGTGGGTGACAGCTTTAGTAACTTTTTTTTTTAGAATAGAAAGATACTGTATACAGGGTATCCTAAAAATTATAGGCCTATTGTGAAAATGATTTTTTTTTAATGGTAAGCGATAGAAACGCATCGCTTCTAGAAATTTACTTTGGAAAACAGCAATGTTTGAGAACAAGGTTGATATTTAAGTACCGTGAATTTAATATAAAAACAAAGGAAATAAAATAATGGAAGTTTTCAAGTAAACCTCATTTTTTGGCGTCACCTGATATGTGTATTTCAAATACAACATTTGTACATATTGATAGGTGATACAAATAACACAATTAAAATATTTATGCAATGCTAAAACAAAATCTCTAATTTTTTTTTTTTTTTATTGAAAACCAATGAAAAAAAAATGCTGTTCTATTTAGCAGTTGCTATTGAAAATAAAAGTTTAAAAAAAATATTGTGTGTGATGTTTTTTTTTTTTTTTTTTGTGTGTGTGTGTGTGTGTGTGCACTCTCCTACCCTCCCTTTTGAGTACCTAAAGTGGTTTAAACACCAACGTAAGGAGTAACCAATTTCAATTCGAGTAACTTTTGCCAGTTACTCGATTTGTTTAAGCATACCATGGCGTTCCTGAGGCATTTCTCTATGCATTGCACCACTTTTTTCGAAGTTACTCAGAAAAGCGTTATTCCACAGTCATTCATACACACCGTGTGTTATGCAAAATCTAAAATCTGTATAACGCCATCTGGCGGTGTGTAAAAATGCAGCCTCAAACCCAGGGAGTTTCCTAACAATTACTCAGTAAAACGGTAATAGTCCAATAATGGCAACCCTTGTGTGTTTGGTTTAATCGGTAATACAGGTTTGCTATATAAGATTTTCCTCTCTATTTAGCGGTTACTCGCTAAAGCGACAATATTCCAAAGCTGGCAACCCACGTGTGTTTTGTTCCGCCTGTTATTTAGGTTTGCTATGTAAGTTTTTCCTCGCTATTTAACTACTTTTTTGGTAGAAAAATATCTGTCTGTGTAGTTTTTTAAATATAATAAAAATTTAAATATTAAATTCATGATTTTAGTTAACATAGCTTTACAGCGTAATCTTCTCGCGGAATAAAGTTCTGACATAAATTAAAAAATTCAGTGAATGCAAGAAAAAAAATGTGTTTAGACCTATTATTAATCGAGCAAATTGTTAGTTTCAAACATCACTTTTCTTCCCAGTAGAGGTCTGTACTATCTGGCCCGAATATCTGCTGGAATATCCTGGCCCGACCCCCGCCCGACCAGAAAGAGAAATAATTAGGCCCGGCCCGGTCAATAAAAAAGCAAAAGTCAAAGAAATCAAACCAGACTGAATTTTGATTAAAAAAATCCGATTTTTCTTAACATACAATTAAGATTCTTTTCTAGTATACTGAATATATGTTTATGGAAAAATTTAATAGTATACATTTTAGACTATTATACGTTTGGAAGCCAGAGCATACAGAATAGCAACATTAATTATCACTTAGACTCATTAGTCTCTAAATTCGAATAAAGATTCATTAAAAACATTAATATGTTCAAAATTAAAGAAAAAAAATTGTTAAAAGCATGCTATATTTTGAAGCTAAAAAAATGATAAAAAAAGAAGAAAAAAAAATATTTTTCTCTAACTTATTAAGATATATTTCCGAATTTCCGTTATCAAAAGTTGATTATTACTACTATTCTTTTTAGAAAACATATTGCTTGTCCGATGAGGCTACTTTAGTCATGCGATATGACCCACTCGCTATGGTTAATCCAAAGGAGAAATGTTTTAAGATATCTCGTTAGTATTTAAATACTTTTACATGATATGATTTTCTTTAATTGGATAGCTGAGGTCGATCTCTACAAAGGCCGTTTTTTACGTTTTCTATTTCGTTTTCAGGCTTTTTTATGGGGATGCTTTCACTTTCGAAGCCAGCTCCAAAAGTGAAGTTGTTCTACTTAAAAATACCTGCAAACAAAATCGAAAAAGTGCAGAACAGCCTTTGTAGAGATCGAACATTTAGCTATCCAATGCAAAAAAAAAAACCCATTTAAAAATATTGAAATGCAAACGAGATACCTTAAAATGTTTCTCCAATTGGATTATTATTAAAGAACGGGTGTTTTCACATGACTGAAGTAGCCTCTTAATTTTATTACCGGCCATCCTCGCAGAAGTAGTATGTAGAAAAAAAAAATGTAAACCTGATCCTGGCCTGACTCGATCCTACAGAAAAAATTAAACCCAGTTTCAGACATGATGTAACTGCCCGATATCGATCTCTACGCTGAACATGTTTTCTGTACACATAAATATACAGAATTATTTATTAATAATACGTGTAATTAATTATATGTGTAGTTCAAATTGGCTCTCTGCTCATCTATTCAAAACTTTTTATTTTAATATAAAATAAGATGTAATTAATTCATTTACGACATAGAATAATATTCCAATTATACGAAATTCATCTAATTAAAAAACGTTTTTGGTTACATGCTTCGATTTATCTTTTATAATGATTTTTGTAAATGATCATCTGTTATAATAGAGCTTTCTCAAAGTGTACTCGAAACACTTCTACGATTTCAAACAAAAAAATTTCTATTACTATTAAGTCTGCAGCTTTTAATGAGCACGGGAAAAGCGTCATATATGCATTGCTTGCTTTATAATTTGCACTTACCTTTTGAGTCAGAAATGACTGCAAATTGTAAACAGTGAAGTTCATAGTAATAAATAAATAAAGAATGTCTCATTTGAGCCGATACAGCTCAATGTGTAATGTCGCCAAACTTCCGAAGAAAAAAATTATATTTTCGGACTACAGATAGTTTTGGTAGAGTGTCGGTCCAGCTGCCTTTTTGGCAACATTTTTGCCGAAAAAGAATTTTGGGCAAAGCTTACATTTTCGGCAGAAACCGAAACCGAAATTGCAATCTACCATCGAATTGTGCAGCACATTTATACTTATCCTCACACCGGTCACGTCTATTTAAAATTGTTAGTATTTTATCGGCTTAGTTTGATACTTTTAACTTTCTATATCTGGTTAGTCGGCCCATTTAATCATTTTATAGGTCCAATATGAACGGGCCAGGCCCATAATTTTTAATTCGGGCCTGCCCGTTAAAAATTGTCTTTAATCTGCCGTTCCAGCATAGGTCCGTGCAGATCTCTACTTCTGAGTCAGAACAACAGGTTACCTTTTTTTTAACAAAATTGTTAAAAAATATTGAAATCATATATTAAAAAATGCCCACGGGCTATAATGTATTTCCTATGTTCAAGGACATCAAAAAATTTTAATGTCTCGCCTAACAAAGAAAAAGACTTTTATTGAAATCAAATAATTTTAAAATAATATAATTCGATGGTCATATATAATAATATAAATGATGGTTTGCAAATATAGCTCCATTAACTGTAGTGTTATTTAAATTTTCAAATGGTCCTTATTTTCGAATCTAAATGCCCAAATTTCGTTTTTTTTTTTTTTTTTTTTTTTTTTTTTGGGGGGGGGGGGGGGGAGTTGTTATGACGACACAAGAATGTAAAGTATGATGATGCTAAGGCATCATTCATTTATGATGCACAAGTGAGATTCGAACTCAAACCATTCAATGAATACCAATGAAATTATTTTAGTGTATCTGACACCAAAGTAAACAACTGCAAATGATATTAATTTAATCTATGAAATCCATCACATATTTGTAATGAACTAAACGTATACCCTCAGTGACCTTAATGCTTGTTATTCAGATTTTCAAAAGGTCGTTATTTTGAAAAGATTTAACAAATTTTCTTAATTAACGAACGCACCCAATATAATTTTATATTGGGTGCGTTCGTTGAAATATTTATATAATATATATTTAAAAAGGAAAATGTATATATATATATTCTTATTTTTCGACTAAGCTAAAAAGATTTGTAAATTGTAGCAAATCCATAGCCGGGCTTAGACTATGTAGTGACCAGGGCAAATATCATTTTGAAGATCCAATATTCTGTCTATCCGTAGAAATTGTTCGTGAATAGTATGCTTAAGTGACTAGATTAAACATCATTTTTCTTTTTTAGTATATATATATATAAATTTTATACCAGGAAGTGCTCACATCTGTATACAGGGTATCATCACAAGACGCCACAAGTTTAAGAAAAATATTAGTAGGAAAATAAGTGGATAACTGTAGAAAAAATGATGGATTGTTTTATGATATAAATATTTGCGAACTTTCCCTTTCCTTATCTGTGTAAGTCATAAAATGGGATAAAGACAACCAACCCTCCTCTATTCGTTATCATAAATTGTTTTAACATGCTCCTTTAAAGAGGAAAATCCCAATAAATAATTTCACTTGAAAATTATTGTCTACTATATTCTTATAACACAATTTTAATCATTAGTTTTCTGATGACGTAGCTCATTCTTTTTTTGTCTGGGGAAGAGGTAGGGGTTACAGGAACCAAGTGGGGAAAGGAGAGTAAACTCCCTTCCTAAATGTTTTAAAATGTTTTTTGTGAAAAAGAATATTGATAACTGTTGGCAAATTTTAACCATTTAGCATCCTCTTAATGAAAATCCTAATTTCTGCCATGGTGCACCCCTCAAATGGGGAGGCCCGGATAGCTGCTCTGCATGCCCGGTCACTAGTCAGGCGTATAATGATAATGCAACTCCCTTCTAAAGCCATGCATAAGCAACAGAATTTAGAAAAACCACGTTATGAACAGCAATTTAGCTAATATAATCTAATAATAAAAAACTATATATATAGACTTATAAATACATAAATATTTTATATAGAGACACATTAATTTAATAAAATTATTTATATTCGATATGCTTTTTTGCTTGCCTGATTCCGTTATACCGATTACATAATTTATGAGATTTTTTTTTTTTTTAATGTCTTTGGCTGCTTACCAATCTCAGTTTTCTGTAACTTTCCTCAATTTTCTCTATAGGACGAAATTTTGGTATTTTAATTTAGCAGAAAACAATGTCCTCAGTTTTAAAAATAGTCATTCTTTCATATGTGTCATACATTTTATGTAGATGATTATTAAATCAATCAGAGTGCAATTCGTTCTTTTAAAAATCACCTTTTTTTTTAAGTATTCACCGCCTATCTTAAAAATCAGACCAGGCTCTGATTGTTAAAAAAATACCGCTGTGATTTATGTTTCATAGATAACTGGAATTTCATGATGAATTAATATAAATATATATAATATTTATTTTTTGGCGTTTTTAGATATATGGCCACGGAAACGTAAAAAAAAGGGATTATTTAAACTTATGTAGACAATTAAACAGGAGTCGCACATTGTTTTTAAATGATATAATTTTTTAAATTAATTTTGAAAGAGAACATTCCATTTCTATGCACATACAAAACACACAAAGATGAATGAGGTATCATTCGAAGGGTTTAAACAGATTTTTCATATCGTAATTCACAAATCGCTTTGTATCAGCCCGTTTAATTAAAAATTAATGAAAAAACATAACACAAATAATCCTTTTCGAATCATATAACTTTTTTTGTATTACTCTAATCACACAAACATGATTCCAGGTATTTTTAATATTTTATTGTTGTTTTTAACATTTTTCATTATCATTACAGTTTTAAATATTTTGATATATAGTTAATTATTTAAATAATTACAGTTAAATTAATTTAAATTAATAGTATGTTATTAAATGTTACGACTAGGCCAGACATAATTAGCGCAGTGCTGCACCGTGAAGTTTTCCTAAATCAGTTTAAAAATTTGTAAAGGTTCATCAAATTTAAACTGGTTATTCAGTACGTTGGTACTATAACAACTTTAGCTACTCAAAATGAGTGTTTCTTAGTGGTTACACATTAAAGCGGCTAAATTCCAATCAAGGCAAATTCTGTGTGTATTGGTTTCTTGGGTTTGCAGCGTTGTAACATTGATTCTTTTTCACCATTTAAGTAATTTTTCAATAGACGAAAATCTTTACATTTGTAAGTCGTTGTGAAAACTGCCGGATATGCATTTCATACCTTTTGTCAAACTTTTTTTAAGTAAAACTTTACAAGCTATACACGTATTTAAAAATTAACTTATTTTTTTTTTTATATATGCAAAAAAAAAAGAAATATATATATATATATATTGTAAAACCTTCGACTAACATGTGGAAGTGGTAGCGTGGAACTTCAGTCAAGCGGAGGCCCAAGTAATAATTAAATCAAACAATTTATTGAAAAGACATAAGATAAATTAATTTCTTGGTTATACTTGAATTACAACTATATTATATTTTCTGGGTACGTTACAGCTGACGACACTGTTCATTTAAAAGCATAAGTTCAACAAAGCATGAGATAGGCATCCAATCTTCTAATGGATTCTTTATCAAAAAAAGTTTAGTCCTTTTACCTTAATTCGTAACGAAAACTGCTGACGCTGCTTCTCGTGCACAACAATCCGTTGTCAACTCCTTTTTACCTCGCGGCCTCGACCGGAGAAATATTATCCTGCCTGAATCGGCAGACTACTTCTATCCCTTCGGACCTCTCCGAAATCGCAGTCCCAACTCAGCGAGCAGCCCTCTCCTTGGGATTCAAAAACGCATCTCCCTCTTTTCTCTGTTCGTTCAAATTCATCTTCCTTAAACAAAGGCTATCTGTCGGCCCACTCAGAGCCTAGGTTGAATGATATCACTAACAAACTTCGATATCATTGGTCAAGAGAGACCCTCGCTGCTAGCGTGAGAAAATTTCGCATCTAGTTTCATTTTTAAATTGTCCTGGGAAAATATCGGCAAAGTTGCTACTTAAAAGGAATTCCATAACTCCTATTTTTTTCATGCCGTTCTACTTTTCCGTCAACCTTTAAGATTGGTTTAGATGGATTGATTCTTTTTATCATTTCCGGCAGAACCTTGAGACTTAGAAATATTTTGAGCTGTTATGCTTATACATTGCTTTTCCTATCTAGAGTTCTCATTTGAAAATATATGGGACCTTTTTTGTGAATCCCATTGGATTCTTCACAATACCCCCCGCCTTTAAATGATATTTCGGCTGCAAGACGTAATATCTGCAAAGAAAAGGTTAGCTCATATATTAGAGTGGCCCTCCTTTATATATCTCACTCACCTTTTTCACAAAAAACTTTTCATACAATTTACATTTAACTTACTAATGCTGAGTACCTTTGATTATGAAATTTCACTTTTAAAAGACAAAACACATTTAAAATTTTACACTATGACATTTACACAAAATAAGATAAATTTAATATGTACACCTAGTTAAATCGAATTCGACTCACTTATGTACACTTAGTTAAATCGAATTCGACTCACTTGATCCGGCGCTAAATTTCTAACTGCTAGAGCCTGTCATGTGAAGGCCTATTTCTATATTTAGGATAGTGTTTCGGACGTGAATCTTCGTTTGTCAACCTATTTATTTTCTCCGCGTTTTTTTCTTGTGGTTTTTGTCTATTTACACGATAATTTTGCAACTTTTCGTGTCTACCTGTGGCGCTCGCCACACAATAAGCCGGGGACATTTTAGAGTCGCCCGTCCTCCGACTAATCCGTCTCGTAACCCTTTCGCGCTCTTTATTCCCATCCAAATCCTTTACTAGATTTTCTGACCTGAGATACTTTTTGTTCTCGTTATTTCTAAACCAAAATTCTCTTTTGTTCCTTCTCAGTGTTATTTTCACCGACGTATCCCTTTGATTATCCGATCTATCTATACTTTGACACGCCCTATTTGCTTGTGTTAAATCCTCACACTCATGATACGATTTTTCTAACCCCTTTTTCAGTTTGACTTCTCGTATGGGGCAACCCATCTCATGATCCCCTTTGACATCTTTCTTTTTTCTTTTATTCGATCCTAAAACCTGATCTTCCTTTTTCGTGGGTGATACAGTATTATCCTTCCTTCCCTCCCAATTCTCATATCTCGTTTTTGACCGGGTACCTCCTATTTCCTTTCTTTGTCCCAAGTTCACGCTCGTCAATTTTGAGTAATCCTCTCTTATCTTATTCTCTTCCCTTCGGGATGGATTCCCGTTTTCGTTTTTCGCTTTCGCTATGTTATGAATGACCACTGCATCTGAAATCTGCATTTTTTTCCTTTTAATATCATCAATTAATTTTTGAGTTTTGTTAC
Organism: Maratus speciosus; assembly: GCA_963932465.1. Classification (NCBI taxonomy): domain Eukaryota; kingdom Metazoa; phylum Arthropoda; class Arachnida; order Araneae; family Salticidae; genus Maratus; species Maratus speciosus. Next base: position 133,057,769 of record OZ010791.1, read on the forward strand.
CCAAAATATAGTAAGACAAATTCGTTTTTCTGTCCGTCACGATAGCTTTTGTTTTTAGTCTCCCGAGTCCTTCAATTTTTAAAACAACTTCGGCGGTCGGTAAGGGACGAGTATTGTTCATTAACGGCTGTCTAACTCGAATGGTGCCACCGTCTAATTGATTGCGTTTAATAAATCTCCTCGAAATTACATCATATTGACTTCCACTGTCTCTTAATGTTGTGCATTCCCTTCCGTTGATTAGCGCGCGGCTTAGATAAGGCTTAAAACTTTCTTCAAAATTTGTACTTCCGCTAATATGATGAACGCTGGTAATTTGCTCTCCATTTCTTTTGTTTTCGGGACAATTAACCTTCAAATGGTTTGGGCTCGAGCAAATGAAACACCTAATAGCCCTTTTGCGCTCAAAGATTTTTTCCCTTTCTTTCTCTATATTTCGTTCTCTCCAGTTAGTTCTGGTTTCGGAATGCCCCCCTCTCGTTTCGTCTTCATTTTCCATTTTCTCATCCCGCGAATTTTCTTCGAATTTTAGCTTTTTGTTCCACGATTTTTTTGACGCCCCTTTTATAGTTTCGTATTCATCCAGATCCTTAGCTAGTGTTCCTGGATCTTTATATTTGGCCCACGAATCTATAAAGTGCTCCCTTAATTCTGCTGGAGCACGCCTCTTAATCTGTTCGGTGATTAGCAAATCTTTTAACTCTTTAAAATTAGTAACCTCAAGATCATTTAACCACCCTTCTAGAAAGCTATTTAGTTCAAAAATGAGGTCTTTCCACGGGCTATTCTGGTCTCGCAAATGTTTATCTAATTTTTGTCTATAAGCCTCGCCACTCAATCTAAAACGAGCTAACAGGATTGACTTCACATGCTGAAAGTTGTCAACTCGGTCTGTCGGTTCGCGCAAGATCAATTCAGCTATCTGTACGGGCAACAAAGCTAATAAATGCGTGACCAGATCCTCATTTTCTATCCCAGACCTTAATGCCTGTCGTTCAAACAAGTTTAAAAATAGAGTTATGTCCGAACGCTCTGGATCAAAACGATGCATTATAGTTTTTAGCGCTAATTTAGGTCTTTCCGATCCGTTACTGGAAATCGAGTTACGCCTCCCTGTATTTTGCGTTAATTTTAATTGCTCTAATTGAAAATTTCTCTCTTTTTCTTTCTCTTCTTTTTCTTTTTTCTCTCTTTCTAAAAGAAGTAGATCTTCCCTATCTTTCACTATATATCCCACTTGCGTTAATGCAAAGTCGGCATCATAATCGTCCGCGCCCTCTATCTTTTGGATAATCGTCGCGATTATGTCACTTTCTTCTATCTGAACTCCTAATACCTCTGCTAAATTTTGCAGATCAGCCTTTCGGCAATATTTCAATGCCGTTATTTTCGCCATTATCTATCGATTTTATATTCCTACCGATACTACAAAGATAACCTAACGATTTCCCTCTTCATATATTTATTTATATTTTTTTTTTTTTCAACTACCTCAGAAGATGTGAATTTGACACTTCACCGAGAATATTCTAACCTTATCTACCGTTATAAAATGTTTTCAAACGTATTCACACTATACATAAATAAATTAGCAATACTATAATAAATTTCAGACATTCTACGTTTTAGTGTTAGTTTCGAAAAAGAAGTATAATTTTCCCAATTTTTACATTCCCTACACACACAAAATATAGAACATAAAAAAAAAAAAATATTTCCAAATGCTATAGGTAAACAATTTTCCCTATTTTACTCAGAATTGAACACTCCTTGCAACCTTTTCATATGCTTTTTCTATTTTGAATACAAGTATATATTTAGGAAAATCAATCATTAAACAATCCAAATTGATTCTAAAATATTTTTCAAGCAAACTTTCCTCACAATGGTACTTTTCTTACATGACATCTAATTTCTTTTTTTTTTTTTTTTTCTTTAAGAATCTAGTTTGATTCTAGTTTTCTGTATTCTTAATTTTAAAAAAAATTTCAAAATTTAAAACCAATGACAAAAGGGTATCAGCTCCCTTGTACTATAATTAATTAATGAGTTAATAATTTTCTTATTTTAACTAACCAATTTTTCAATTTTAAAATTTTCATTTACCTCAAAACAAAAGTTTTCTTTTAAAATATTAATTTCTTATCAACATTTCAATTAATTAATAAATTAAGAGCCACTCAAAATAATGAGCTTACCTTTTGTTTTGCTGGGGCATTTTCTCTCGGGAACTGTACTGCACGGCACTGCACTGCACTGTAGTCTCCTTTCACTGCACACAGTCTTGCATCTGGATGTCGTCTAAAGCACCTTTTTGGGGAACTGTCCGGCACGATACTGGTGTCACTTTTCTCTACGCACAGTCTTGCGTCTGGAGCACTTTCTTAGGGGAACTGTCCGGCACTATACTGGTGTCGTTTTCCTATGCACACGGTCTTGCATCTGGAGCTCTTTTTTAGAGGAACTGTCCGGCACGATGCTGGTGTCGCTTTTTTCTACACACGGTCTTGCGTCTGGAGCACTTTCTTAGGGGAACTGTCCGGCACTATACTGGTGTCGTTTTCCTATGCACACGGTCTTGCCTCTGGAGCTCTTTCTTAGAGGAACTGTCCGGCACGATACTGGTGTCGCTTTTTTCTACACACGGTCTTGTGTCTGGAGCTCTTTCTCTTAAGCTAGTCTTTTAATGTTCAGAGTCCTTGCTGTGCATACCACCTTCTGCCACCAAGTTGTAAAACCTTCGACTAACATGTGGAAGTGGTAGCGTGGAACTTCAGTCAAGCGGAGGCCCAAGTAATAATTAAATCAAACAATTTATTGAAAAGACATAAGATAAATTAATTTCTTGGTTATACTTGAATTACAACTATATTATATTTTCTGGGTACGTTACAGCTGACGACACTGTTCATTTAAAAGCATAAGTTCAACAAAGCATGAGATAGGCATCCAATCTTCTAATGGATTCTTTATCAAAAAAAGTTTAGTCCTTTTACCTTAATTCGTAACGAAAACTGCTGACGCTGCTTCTCGTGCACAACAATCCGTTGTCAACTCCTTTTTACCTCGCGGCCTCGACCGGAGAAATATTATCCTGCCTGAATCGGCAGACTACTTCTATCCCTTCGGACCTCTCCGAAATCGCAGTCCCAACTCAGCGAGCAGCCCTCTCCTTGGGATTCAAAAACGCATCTCCCTCTTTTCTCTGTTCGTTCAAATTCATCTTCCTTAAACAAAGGCTATCTGTCGGCCCACTCAGAGCCTAGGTTGAATGATATCACTAACAAACTTCGATATCATTGGTCAAGAGAGACCCTCGCTGCTAGCGTGAGAAAATTTCGCATCTAGTTTCATTTTTAAATTGTCCTGGGAAAATATCGGCAAAGTTGCTACTTAAAAGGAATTCCATAACTCCTATTTTTTTCATGCCGTTCTACTTTTCCGTCAACCTTTAAGATTGGTTTAGATGGATTGATTCTTTTTATCATTTCCGGCAGAACCTTGAGACTTAGAAATATTTTGAGCTGTTATGCTTATACATTGCTTTTCCTATCTAGAGTTCTCATTTGAAAATATATGGGACCTTTTTTGTGAATCCCATTGGATTCTTCACAATATATATATATATATATATATATATATATATATAGGTTATGTAATAGCAGTATAAAATATTAATGCTGTAGTTAGTTTAGTTACTTTATTGTAGTTGGTAAATCTTAATTAAGTTGATAAAACAAAGGCTTAATAAAGGAAGATTTTAGAAATAAAATTTTAATATGTATACTAAGAAACTAAATATATGAAAATTTCTCCAGCTATCTAAAAATCACTTAATAAGCACCTTCGTTAGCGCCCTTCTTTGAAAGATAATAAATAAATAAAAAGAACTTGTTACCACAGGAAATTACACAAAACTTTATTTCTACCGAAAAAATCCAGGCAGGATATATGTGAAAATTTTAATTTATTAAATGTATTTTGCAACCTTAATTTGTCATTTTTATTTTAATTTAAAAAAAATCAACTGTGAAATATTCGAATAGAATTTGTAAACTTATATTAGTTAACGCACAGATTAGAGTTTAATGATACACAGTCACTACATAGTATTTCCAATGCAGACATTCTATTTTTATGCACACACAAAACACACACTATTGATGAATGAGGTATCATTCGAAGGGTTTAACTACAGTTTTCATACCGCACGTTCACATATAATTTCATATAAACCTCTTTGATTAAAAATTAATGAAAGAAATTATCACAAATAATACTTTTTTTAACCATATATATTTTGTGTGTGTGATTCTAATCACGCAAACATGACTCCTTGTAAATTTCATTTTTTATTGTTCTATTTAAACAATTTTCATTGTCATTATAAGTTTAAATATTTTTAGGTACAGTAAATTCTTTAACAAGACAAAAATAAATTATTTAACTTAATGTTATGTTATTACTAAATATTATTACTGTCATAGTCATAATTTGAACAGAGCTGCACCGTGAAGATTTCCTAATACCATTTAGTAACTTGAAAAAGTTCTTCAAATCTAAATTGGTTATTAAGTACGTTGGTACTTTAACAACTTTAGTTACTCAAAATGAAGGGTAGGACAGTTCAGAGTATTTCTTAGTGGTTACTCATTAAAGCGGCTAAGTTCCAATCAAGGCAAATTCTGTGTGTATTGGTTTCTTCGGTTTGCAGCATTGTAACATTGATTCTTTGTCACCATTTAAGTAATTTTTCAATAGACGAAAATCTATACATTTGTAAGTCGTTGTGAAAACTGCCGGATATGCATTTCATACCTTTTGTTAAACTTTTTTTTAAGTAAAACTTTACATGCTTTACATGTATTTAAAAATTAACTTAAATCTTTTTATATATGCAAAAAATATATATATATATATATATATATTTAGGTTATGTAATAGAAGTATGAAATCTTAATGCTGTAGTTAGTTTAGTTACTTTATTGTAGTTGGTAAATCTTAATTAAGTTGATAAAACAAAGGTTTAATAAAGTAAGATATTAGAAATAAAATTTTAATATATTACTAAGAGAAACTAAATATATGAAAATTTCTCCGGCTATCTAAAAATCACTTAATCGTTAGCCTCCTTTCTTGAAAGAAAATAAATAAATAAATAAAACTTGTTACCACAGGAAATTACACAAAACTTTATTTCTACCGAAAAAATCCAGGTAGGATAAATGTGAAAACTTTAATTTATTAAAGGTATTTTGCAACCTTAATTTGTCATTTTTATTTTTATTTTTTTTAAAAAATTTCAGCTGTGAAATAATCAAACATAATTTGTAAACTTATATTAGGTAACGCAAAGATTAGAATTTAATGATACGTAGTCACTACATAGTATTTCCAATGCAGACATTCTATTTTTATGCGCACACAAAACACATAGTATTGATGAATGAGTTATCATTTGAAAGGTTTAAATACAGTTTTCATATCGCACGTTCACATGTAGTTTCATATCAACCTCTTTGATTAAAAATTTATGAAAGAAATTATCACAAATAATCCTTTTTTAACCATATATATTTTTTTGTGTGTGACTCCAATCACGCAAACGTGATTCCGGATAAATTTCATTTTTTATTATTCTATTTAAACGATTTTCATTGTCATTATAAGTTTAAATATTTGTAGATATAGTAAATTGTTTAACAAGACAAAAATAAATTATTTAAATTAATGTTATGTTATTATGAAATGTTATAACTCTCCTAGTCATAATTTCAATAGCGCTGCACCGTGAAGATTTCTTAATACAATTTATTAACTTGTAAAGGTTCGTCAAATTTAAATTGGTTATTCAGTACGTTAGTACTTTAACAACTTTAGTTACTCAAAATGAAGTGTAGGACAGTTCAGAGTGTTTCTTAGTAGTTACTCATTAAAGCGGCTAAGTTCCAATCAAGGCAAATTCTGTGTGTATTGGGTTCTTCGGTTTGCAGTATTGTAACATTGATTCTTTTTCTCCATTTAAGTAATTTTTCATCTATATATTTCTAAGTCGTTGTGAAAACTGCCGGATATGCATTTCATACCTTTTGTTAAACTTTTTTTAAAGTAAAACTTTACATGCTATACACGTATTTAAAAATTAACTTACATTTTTTTATGTATGAAAAAAAAAATGTATATATATTTAGGTTGTGTAGCAGCAGTATGAAATATTAAGCTGTAGTTTGTTTAGTTACTTTATTGTAGTTCGTAAATCTTAATTAAGTTGATAAATCAAAGGCTTAATAAGGGAAGATTTTAGAAATAAAATTTTAATATGTATACTAAGAAGAAACTAAATATATGAAAATTTCTCCGGCTATCTAAAAATCACTTAATAAGCACCTTCGTTAGCCCCCTTCCTTGAAAGAAAATAAATAAATAAAAAGAACCTGTTACCACAGGAAATTACGTAAAACTTTATTTCTACCGAAAAAATCAGGGCAGGATAAATGTGAAAATTTTAATTTATTAAAGGTATTTTGCAACCTTAATTTGTTATTTTTATTTTTATTTTATTTTTTTTATTTCAACTGTGAAATATTCGAACAGAATTTGTACACTTATATTAGTTAACGCAAAGATTAGATTTTAATGATACACGTCACTACATAGTATTTCCAATCCAGACATTCTATTTTTATGCACACACAAAACACACACTATTGACGAATGAGGTATCATTCGAAGGGTTTAACTATAGTTTTCATACCGCACTTTCACATATAATTTCATATAAACCTCTTTGATTAAAAATTAATGAAAGGAATTATCTCAAATAATCCTTTTTTAACCATATCTATTTTGTGTGTGTGATTCCAATAACCCAAACATGATTCCGGGTAAATTTCATTTTTTATTGTTCTATTTAAACAACTTTCATTGTCATTATAAGTTTAAATATCTTTAGATATAGTAAATTGTTTAACAAGACAAAAATAAATTATTTAACTTAATGTTATGTTATTACTAAATGTTATGACTGTCCTAGTCATAATTTGAACAGAGCTGCACCGTGAAGATTTCCTAATACCATTTAGTAACTTGAAAAAGTTCTTCAAATCTAAATTGGTTATTAAGTACGTTGGTACTTTAACAACATTAGTTACTCAAAATGAAGGGTAGGACAGTTCAGAGTGTTTCTTAGTGGTTACTCATTAAAGCGGCTAAGTTCCAATCAAGGCAAATTCTGTGTGTATTGGTTTCTTCGGTTTGCAGCATTGTAACATTGATTCTTTTTCACCATTTAAGTAATTTTTCAATAGACGAAAATCTATACATTTGTAAGTCATTGTGAAAACTGCCGGATATGCATTTCATACCTTTTGTTAAACTTTTTTTTAAGTAAAACTTTACATGCTATATACGTATTTAAAAATTAACTTAAATCTTTTTATATATGACAAAAAAAAAAAAAAAAATATATATATATATATATATAGGTTATATAATAGCAGTATGAAATTTTAATGCTGTAGTTAGTTTAGTTACTTTATTGTAGTGGGTAAATCTTAATTAAGTTGATAAAACAAATGTTTAATAAAGGAAGGTATTAGAAATAAAATTTTAATATATTACTAAGAAGAAACTAAATATATGAAAATTTCTCCGGCTATCTAAAAATCACTTAATCGTTAGCCTCTTTCCTTGAAAGAAAATAAATAAATAAATAAAACTTGTTACCACAGGAAATTACACAAAACTTTATTTCTACCGAAAAAATCCAGGTAGGATAAATGTGAAAACTTTAATTTATTAAAGGTATTTTGCAACCTTAATTTGTCATTTTAATTTTAATTTTTTTTTAAAAATTTCAGCTGTGAAATAATCGAACAGAATTTGTAAACTTATATTAGGTAACGCAAAAATTAGAGTTTAATGATACGCAGTCACTACATAGTATTTCCAATGCAGACATTCTACTTTTATGCGCACACAAAACACACAGTATTGATGAATGAGTTATCATTTGATGGGTTTAAATAAACTTTTCATATCGCACGTTCACATGTAGTTTCATAGATAGTCTCTTTGATTAAAAATTAATGAAAGAAATTATCATAAATAATCCTTTTTTAACCATATATATTTTTTTGTGTGTGACTCCAATCACGCAAACGTGATTCCGGGTAAATTTCAGTTTTTATTAATTTATTTAAACGATTTTCATTGTCATTATAAGTTTAAATATTTTTAGATATAGTAAATTGTTTAACAAGAGAAAAATAAATTATTTAAATTAATGTTATGTTATTATGAAATGTTATAACTGTCCTAGTCATAATTTCAATAGCGCTGCACCGTGAAGATTTCTTAATACAATTTAGTAACTTGTAAAAGTTCGTCAAATTTAAATTGGTTATTCAGTACGTTGGTACTTTAACAACTTTAGTTACTCAAAATGAAGTGTAGGACAGTTCAGAGTGTTTCTTACTGGTTACTCATTAAAGCGGCTGAATTTCAATCAAGGTAACTTCTGTGTGCATTAGTTTCTTCGGTTTACAGTATTTCAATATCGATTCTTTTTCCCCATTTAAGTACATTTTCAATAGAAGAAAATCTACATATTTGAAAAATGTCGTGAAAACTACCGGATATGCTTTTCATATCTTTGTTAAATTTATTTTTTTTAAGTAAAATTTTACTTACTATATTTAAAGATTAATTTGAATTATTGTAAGTGTGCAAAAAATTAAATAACTAAATAGGAACTACATAATAATTGTATGAAATCTTAATGTCGTAGTTAATTTCTTTATTGTAGTTAGTATATCTTAATTATATTAATAAAGCAAATGTTGAATAAACAATGATTTTAGAAATAAAAAAATCTTATTTATTAAGAAGATAATGAAACTAAAAATAATGAAAAATTCTCGGCTATAAAAAAACCATTTAATCAGAACCTATGTCTGCCCCATTTATCGAAAAAAAAAAAAAAAAAAAAAAAAAAAAAAACTAGTTAGCACAGAAAATTACAGAAAACTTTAAGTCTAAGATAAAAATCCAGGTAGATTAATTGTGAAAATTTTGAATTATTAAAGGTACTTTGCAATTGAAATTTTTCATTATTATTTTTCCTTTAAAGTTTGTTTAAGTTGCGAAATATTCGAACAGAATATGTAAGATTATATTAACTTACATAAAGCTTAGAATTTAATAATACACTGTCACTATATAGTATTTCGAATGCGACCATTCCATTTTTATGCACATACAAAACGTGCGACGATGAATAAGATACCGTTCGAAGTGTTTAAAGAGGATTTTTATATCGTATTTTCACATATTGGTTCATATCCGCTTGTTTGATTAAAAATCAATGAAAAAATTTTTACACAAATAATCCTAAATATTACAGTGCGAAAGGTTCATGTGGTGCACTTGTAATTTAATAATAAATATTGTTGTATCTGTAAATTAAAATCTGTAAAAAATAATTTTTATTTTTTTTTTAAGGACACCATTAAAAATTTCCAGCATTCTGGCAGGTCATTTGATCGTTTTTTACCGAAAACGGTTACACAACCGTGATTTTAACACTATTCTGACCATATTATTGGCCATTTTATGGTCAGAATATAGTTAAATTATTGTTATGAAACCGTTTTTTCAAAAAGCGGTCGAATGACCTGCCAGAATGCTGCAAAATATATAACAGTGAATGGTTTATTTCTAACAAAAACTAAAGAGAAATAAACGGTCAAGTACGAGTATTGCTTGCTCTCAGAGGGTTCCGTACAACAAATATATGAATTATTAACTGTATTATTAAAAAAAATCGTTACTGAAGGAAAAATAAGACTTTGTAAAAAACTGCACAACGTAGGGTTTGGTATAGCTGTATATATACTAGAAAAAGTATGAATGTGTATACCATAAAAGTTTATAGAGATATAAAGCCTAAATAATGTTAAACATTGCTATTGTGTATAACTCTTATTTAAATCTTATCTTATCTGTTTATGATGAACTTAATTTGGTACTGACAGTAAATTTAGTGCATATTTAAACTTCATTTAATTATATGAAGTAATGATTAAATGGATTTTTCGGTTAAACTAAATTTAGCGTCGTAATAATCTTTTTTTTTCCGTTTAACTAAAACAAAACCCTTGTCCAAAGTTTAAACTTGGAATTTTGTTAAGCGCGCTTCAAAAGGAAGTCGCAAAGTAGCAACGCCACCTTGGTCCGTGCAGTGTTTTTTCATATATGTTTTAATTAACTTTTAAAGACCTGGGAGGCGCATTGAGAAGCCTACTCAATGCGAACTAGTCCATAGAATCGCATAGTATTTATGTGATTAATTCTAATTAAATTAATCTGCTTTTAACAATTTGAAGTTTATTGCTTTTATACTGCTACTGGGCATTGCATTACACAAATTTATCATTAAAAGTTGTTATCTAGGATTTAAAATCGATGGTACATAGAGTACGCCGCCCCTGTCATTATATGTGTCCAAACCGCCCGTGACTTTAAGGGTTAACATCTCGGCTAATTACCGACGATTATTTTTTTCAAAAATCATTATCAACAATGCTATTATACTTCTGGTACGATAGGTACCGGAAGCGCTTGTCAACACTTTTGCTGAATGCCCGCAAATCGAAATTTGTGTCTAACGAAAAAATGCGCTTTTCTCAAAAACTATGTGACCTAGGGTAATCGCTATAATTTCCCTGCAAGGTTTAAGTTAACGTCTACTACCTCTATTTTTTTCATAATTTTAATTTCAGTAGATTCGGAAATAGATGGGGGGGGGGGGGGGCATATTTTTGAACTACATTCTCGAAGATATCTCTGCAAATATAATACCTAAAATTAAAAGAAATATATTTTTGAGTTCAGCGTTACGAAAGCTTTCACGCGATATCCCACACGACATGTAAAGAAAAGATGTTTTTTTCCCAAGCAACTTCATTAGCTCATCTACATTTTTCTAAAAATATTTGTAAATGTTTTATAATCTGTAAATATGTGGGTCAATAGTTTTTATTACTTCCCCCAATTTGAACTTTCCACGTTCCATAGTTTACGAGTAAATTGGCTGTGACAGACGGACAGACAGACACAGGAGTGATCTTATAATGGTTCCGTTTTTACTTTTTAAGTACGGAACCCTAAAAATTAAAAGAAATTCAAATTAAATACTCTGACGTTCTAAATATAAGATTATTTGAACTTGTTTGATTTAATTTAACCACTATGTTTCGATAAATTTCCACGAAAAAATGTTTCAAACAAACAAACAAACAAACAAACAAAATAATGTAAGTTAGTCGAATTTTGACTTTCTTCCAAGAAAAAGAACAAAATTTTCTCACAGATCGCTTGGGAATCATTGCATAGGCGTAGAAAAGAGAGAGCAAGCAATTTGCCTTCATTTTTTCCCCTTAGTAGTCTTTGCAGTATTTAACACAGAATTTGTGTACAACCTTTTTAAATATAAGTAAGCGGAATCCAGGTTTTTAGTCATTCCAGCCATGAAAAGCGCGAAAGTTTTAGATATAAATATAGATATGTTATAGTAAGCAAAAGAAAAACTCCATTTAATAACTCCAATATTTTTATTAACCCTATAGGGACGAGCGTCTTTTACTAAATTTTTAATCTTTTATCACCAGTTTTTAAAAACACAAATTTTTGCCTCATTGAATCGGGAAAATGCTCGGATTAAATAAGGCACAATTTACAATAAAAATTTTCTGGTTAGAATAATCACTGATTCTGAGCACCTTACGCGGCACGAATACCGGTCGCTCGTCCCCAAGGGGTTAAGAGTGGACTTTGAGGAGAGGGAGATAAAATATCAGTATCTACAGCGATAGAAAAAGAAAAGAAATAAGCGAGAGAGGGGGGGGGGGAGAGTAACGATGAACAAAGGGTAATTTTACAATGTAGAAACTTTCCTTAACTGGAATTTTACACCAATATGGGGTCTGGATGAAGCAGAATTAAGACAATAACATGAAAAATTAAGAAGAAAAATATTTAGATTTTGAACAGGATTAATAAGTTTTCGAATTTTAGTGAGAATATTTTTTAATGCTTTATTTTTTAAAGAGAAGCTTAGAAGGGCATTTAATGGGTTTAAAACTTCTCTCCGTACACACAAAAATTTATAAGGCAAAACCCATTGTATTAAGATAAATACATGATATGTTAAAAAAAGGAAAAACATAAACAGCACCCACCTTATCTCGCCCCTCCACCTCATCAGAAAAAAAAAAATATATATATATATATATATATATATATATATATATATATTATATAGATAGATATAGAGATATATGTTCAAGAACTATTTTAAAACTTTATAATAAAAGTCCATTTCGCAGTGTAAAATAGAATGAATGAAAAGTACGTGTGAAATAATAGCAGACAAGTTCGTGTGTTACATTTTCTAATGTTTCTCAGTCCTATTCTTTTATTGTCATGTTTCTCTGTGTTCTAAAAAAAGGGTAACTAACGCTGTCACCGCCGCAGTAAATGAATTTTTCGAGCCATGGGGTCTTACTTTGGTAGTATTAAAAAAATTGCTGCACACAAAAATATGAAAATGGTAGTATTATAGAGCAATGTTTGATAAATACGCTGAAGAGGACCGTTTTTAAATCAAAATTTTATTTTAAGTGATATTTAATATTAAAGTTGGTCTAAATCGTTCTATTAAAGAAGTTCTACATTAGCAAAAACTATACATCAGAATTTAATCATTTTTTCTAAGAATATGCTACATTAGAAGTTTCCGGTGTGCCGACTGCATTTTTTTTTTTTTTGACTAATTTTTTGAGGGCTTATTTCATTAAAATCCAAATTTGCAGCTTTTTGAGAGATACTTTTTACATGTTTTAGAAAAAGTTACAATTGTAAATTATTGCCAATTGTAAAACAGCGCAAACAATAATATTTCCTTCAAAACAAAAATATATTTACATGGGACTATTATAAACAGGGAAAAAAACTTTCAAATTAGAATTAAATGATTATTTATTAAAAGCAGGAAAATATTGAAAATTACGTCATAAAATCTATATTTAGTACATGTGAATATTAAAAGAGAAAGAAAATTTTAAGATAATAAATCCATTAAACTATCTTACGTATCTTAATTGGAATAAATTATCTCCTATTTAAAATGACAAAATAATAATATTGTAAAACTCTTTAAATTTAAAAATATATTTACACGAGACATTTAATTCATATTTGGAGATAATATTTTAAACTATTGTTGTGAATTTTAAGAAAGCGCAAATATTTTTTTTTTCTAACAACAAAAGTATTAAAAAGAGAAAGAAATATTTTGTGAAAATTATATCAGATATAAAGCGATACATTTAAAATGTCTTATTTAAAACAATTTTCTTATATCGTTGTTAGAAAAATACCTGGAGGATAAGACTCTGTTTACACAGTTCATTTTATATTAGCCCCCCCCCCTTTTTTTTCAAATGTTTAACTCATCTTATTTAATCAAACATGAAAACAGCCAGTAGTTGTTTAACAGCAGCTGATCCGGCCTTAAAATTCCGCAATCAAAAAGAAGTGAATGGAAATCTATTTACAAGGAGATCGCCAGTGATTTTTTAAATTATAGTTCAGTTTCTGCAATCTTTTTACAGCCGATCAAATTAGCGTGTTTCTAGAGTTTGCGGTGTCTCAGTGGGGTAGGCAAGCGTAGCTCGTAGATGATAGTAGAGGGCAAAGCCCCCTTAGTATACTAAAACATGCTTTCTAAACATTTAAGCCTATTAAAAAAAATCCGCTTAATAACGAGAAACTTTCTGACTTATGTTTAAACATAAAGCATGATACTTGCGGGCATGGTTATTGAAGCGATATGGAATTGTACATTTTTTTCCGATAAATAAAAAACACCTCGAGTTAAACGATTTTTATCCCATAACGACATTTGGCTGCCTTGTCTGAAAATTTAGTTCAAAGTGCCAACTTTAACAGCCTTTACTGAATAATCCCCTGCTTTTATCGAAAAATGGAAAAAAAAATATCAGATTTCCTAGTTTCTGAAAAAGAGCAGCTACCAATCGCATGCGTTTACATACAAAACCGAATTCGGGAATGCGTCATAAAGCTTTCTTAAATAGTGGGTAACTTTAATTCTCGTAAAAAAACATCTAGAAATTCCGGGTTAAATGCCAGTCCAGAGTGTTTATTGTGGAGTTAAAAAATGTCTCTTATCTATCCAGAATTTCTATATGCATTAAACTTATATGAATAAACAACAATAACAAACAAAATAATGGGATATGTTTTCTAGGTTCCATTCTCCAGCATTAGATTAAACATTTCAAAAATCTTAAAGGTAATATTCTTTAATGAAAGCTGAATGCACTATTTGGATAAACTATTGTGGATTATTTCATAATACAGCCGATCTAGTTGGTGCTTACATAAATAAGAAATGGTAAATGAATTAATAGTTTCCATGCGTATATTCCGTTAAGATAATCTTTTTTTCTCAACTCTTTTACTGAAAATACGATAAATCTAATATATATATATATATATATACCGTATTTTATGGAAGAAACGCCGCACCCGTCCTAAACGCCGCACTCCTCAAAATGGCCTGAATAAGCTTTAAAATATCGTAATCGCCGCACCCGTTGTAAACGACGCATCCATCGGAACGCTACTTTTGTCGACAGCGTCACATTGACCCAACTTTAATCAAAGTTTTCTGAGCAATGTAGGATGCCTCGTTTTTAGTATCTTAAGATGTCTCAGTTTTATTTAAAATATTTAAATCCGATTTTAAATGTTTTTATGAATTTTTTAATTAAGGAAACTCAGTTGGTATTTATAAAAAATCGTAAACGCCGCACATGGCGTAAACGCCGCACTTGGAGAAAAAAATTAACTTTTAAGCTCGTAAACGCCGCGGCGTTTTTTCCATAAAATACGGTATATATATATATATATATATATATATATTAAATTTTCTGTACAAAAATACCATTGAAGGATAATGAAAGTGACCAATAATATGAATACATAAACACCGCATAATATATATGTGTGTGTGTGTTTATTATTATTAATGATTATTTGATTATTCTCTATAACATATTTAAATTTGTTGTTATTATCTATATTTGTTTGTTATTAACTATAATATATTTAAAAACGCATTTAATACAAGATTCATAACTTCAAGCTGTTTCTCTAATCACTTGGAAATACTTTTTTCCCCCCTTACACACCGCCGCAAGGCAAGACATCTGTGGAAAATTCTATTTCTATTTGCTGCTTTTGTTAATGACCGGTGACTGATTACTGACCAGACTATATTTCCGCTAACTATTAGAGTCGAGCATACAAGGACAGAATGAGTGGAAAACTGGTTTTAAATACATTCTTTATCTTATCGCAGTATTTCTTCGAACTATAGGTCCGGTATTTCTAGCACAATAGACCCATTCAGATGGATAAATAAATAAAATGTTATTCACTCAATGAAGAAGAAAAAAAAATCTGTAGCAGATCGAATTTTAACAAATTTATATGCGTTTTTATTTAAAAAACTAATATTCCATTGAATACATTTTATTTTAATTCAAATGTTAATATGTGTTTATAATCCTTTTATTTCTTATTATAAAAAACGATGTGTTAATAGTTTAAGCTGACAAAACAATGTCAAAGATTTTTAAAAAAGTAACTAATACTTGTGTGTACCAAGTTATGTGAATATCTACGGTACAAATAAATACACCAATGAAAAGTATTTTCTCACAGAGACTAAATATATTATGGTTTCGATTTTTAAAAAAATATCTGAAAATAAAAGATAATTTATAGATTTAAAATTCCTGGAAAGCGATATAAATATTTATGGATGCAAATTTTCAAGTATAAATGTTATATACATAAGATAATGTACTGACGTGGAAAATTGAACAGTGAAATTCTTAAATTTAAAATGCAATTTTTTATAACAATATTAAACAACATAATATGTTTCCAGTTATACTAATTTATTTTATTATATGCTAAATTCATTATCAGTTTTTTGGCTTTTAATGTTCCATATCAATATGTATAATTAAATTCAGAATACCTTTCTTTGAAAAATAAATGTATTAATAACAGTTTTTAAATGTTGTTTTTATATCATTCTGTGTAAAAATGTAAGCAAAAAATTAAAATTAATCTATAAAAAAATAATCGTGATTTATTTCGTTAAAATAAAAAAATCGTGATTTAAGGCTGTTCTCAATTACTCTGCTCAATAAGCGCAAAACATTTTGACACATTTACAAATTCATTTTTTAACGGAAAAATATAAAATTGACATTAATGACATAATAGGCCTGACATTACAAACGATTTGGAATCGAACTGTGTTTTCCATTTTTTGATAAATAAATTACCCATTGAGTTATAAGCGATTTTGATCACGTGACAAAGACGTTTTTCACCCTTCCTTGAGTGTTTATTCTTCTTTCGCGCGGAAATTCGGTTCAAAACGTCCACTTTGACACTATTTTCTGAAAGAGCTATTGCGTTTGCCAAAAAAAAGGGAAAAACAGTTCGATGACATCATTTCTGAACAACACCTGCTACTTTTATGCATTTCCGAATAAAAATGAATTAAAACTTACGTCATAAAGTTGCCCTTTTGGATTTGAGAACAGCCTTAAATAATTATAACATTTTAAACACAATAATACTTTGTTTAAAATTTAAGATATAATTGCGCATTCAAATGTAATTCAAAATTAGTTTCTTATATAATTAAAATGTACGTCTTCTTATACAAAAACAGTTAAGTAAAAAAAAAAAAAAGTTTCATTTTGAAGTTTATGAGTATAAAAAAAGAGAGATTCAAACATGTACACATAACTTGGGATTGGTTTATCATCTGAAAAAAATGTTCACATTATTTTTTTTTCTGTTATATCTGATAAATTTACGTTATGTGAAATATTTCTCTGTGCCTAAATCCAAAGTGGCTGTTTTTTGGCACATACAAGAAGTCATTTTTAATTTTATATGAATATTAAATGTAATGCAAGTGTTCTTATTCAGACACTATGATATTGAAGAACTCAGAAAATGCTTTAAAAGTTAAAAGATAAAAAGAGTTTTCGCACGTAAATATAGCCTTGAGGTAGAAATCGCTTATAACTCAATTTGTAGTAAATTAATTTGTCAAAAAATGAAAAAATGTTATTCGGCATTAAATCTTTTCAGTAATCCAACCTGTCAAGTTTTGTCCATTTATCTTTAGAAATTAAAAACTTCTGTGTTGTCGATCAAGAAAAAGGTGTTTTAAGAACAATAACCTTAAAAAGTTATATAGTTTATTATTTCATTTCTTTACTAAAACAAGCAAAATAGATTTTTTTTTTTTTTTTTTTTTAATTCTGAACTCATCAAATGTTGATTTCAGTTTTATGATGCTAAAGTAAAAAAAGAAAAAACAAAGAAATTAAAGCATTTATGTCTAACTGCACTCTCATACGTATTCAAGATTTATCAATTGCTTAAATGCTGCAAACTTGTGTGAATATTTTTCTTTTATACTATATTATGTATGTAATGATTGCATTGGCTATGCTAAAAATAATGATATGCTGAATGATATAATAATGAAATAAAGAAAAAATTATGTCATTCATTACTTACGTCACACAAATTTTGTGGAGTTTTTAAAACTCCATTTCTTTATATCACACTTGCCTATTATGACATCAGATTTTTACAACTAACCATATAAACCATTTTATGTAAACAAAGGGGAAAAACATATATTACTATGTATTACATTTGCTTGTACATTGCTTGTACTTGCTTAGATTTATTTTAAGGTGTTGCAATTCAAAGGAATAACAGAAATGTAACTAATAATGTAATATTAGAGTGAAAATACATATTGTTTTATCAACTGTTATGATACCCGCACATCATATATATATATATATATATATAGTAAAACATCCATAACATTGACTCTTAAATGGCGGGCACCCTTACTTAGGGTCATTCCATGAAAAGAGGACAAAATGTCCTATAAATGACACTTACATTAATACCTATATATATATTAACTTATAAGTTGTTACAATATAAACTATACATTAAAAATAACAGAAAACTTTAGGTTTTCGTATGAGCATAGTTGTTTTAATTTGACGATACACTAGCATTTTCAAAACGGCAGTAATATGTAGAAAATCTATATCATGCCATCTTCCTTTAGAACTTGGTTAACATCGTTATATGAACTTGTAAGATAAATTTAATTTAAAAGGTATTTCATAATGGTAAATTAACAAAATTAAGTATTCATGTTTAAATTCTAAAACTGTTATTCCATACTTTATCTTTTACTGCATTTCTTCTACCGTTTTTACTGTGAAAAAAAAAAAAAAAAAAAAAAAGAACCATTAAAAAAATAATGTAGTTATTTTTAATGCATCCATGATACTCTCTTTTTAAAAGAAAAGCTTGTTTAAAAAATACCTCCACGTAAACTGTCTAAATTCTGTATTCAATATCTAAAAAAAGTACCTTATATTTTTACCAATAGTATCTTACTGTCCCTACTATTGTGCCACCTACTCTGAAAAACCAGTCAAAATCGTACGTCCATGAGGTCGATCTGAAAATTTAATCTCATATTATTTTTTTTTCTATCACCTCCTCACCTGGTTTCATTATTCTGAAAACGTCAGGGAACCAGGGTTGTTAAAAATCATGACTTTAAAAAAAAAAAAAAAAAAAAAAAAAAAAAAAAAAAAAAATCAGATTTTTTTATTAATATTATTTGTGTATTTATTTATGTACAAGCATCTATTTATTTATTTTTTCAGTATAGATTTACACATTTCTATTAATTTCGTTACATTTCCTAGATAAGAATTCAAGATATTTTAAATAAAAATTAAAAATTATTGCAAACAGATTAAAACATTAAAAGATTCACTTAAAGCTTAAACTTTTATTATTCTACTATTAAATTTAAATTGTTCTACATATATCTATGCATTTTCTGTGTATAAATTTCCCGTTAATCTAAACTTATTTATTTTTCATTCCAAAATATATATATAATATGAGGACTCCAGAAGCCAAGGGGTATAAGTGACAAAATTGAAAAAAATTGAACTATGCGCACAGACGACCTGGAAATATGCTTTTTTATTTTCAGGTGAAGAAATATGTGATTTTCTAATTATGTGTTGTGTTTTAGAGATCAACCACTTTTGCCGAATGATGATCAATATTAATTAATTATAAATTTAAAGAAAATTGCACTCTACTTTTTTCACACTTTTCGAAATAAAAGTTCAAAGACCATAACGTGAATCAAGCAGAAGTTTCCTATTTCTATTCAGTCAATTATTAGTGATTTTCAACTTTAACATCGATTATCTTTGAACTAAATTTACTCCAAATCGAAATTTTTTCGCTTGTACCCCTCTACTTCTGATGTCCTCATATACACACATAATAAATGCAACAAAGAATTTTAAATGTATATGTGTATTCCATTGTTGATTCAAATTCACGAATGTTTTCTTTATCACATAGGCTGCAAGTTTCTTTGTGTTTTACATTCTTGTCATAATTCTCCATCATTTTATCACTACACTATCTGCATATTGCTATTATACCTTTTCCAAAAATAGTATTTTTGCTGTAAAATAAAGCCACATTGGATCTTTTTTTCTGTGAACCATTTTTCTTATGTATCAACAAATCCAAAATCTCTCTGTAACCGTACCTAGTATTAGTAAAAGACACTTTTGTTTCAACTTTTGATTCCCACTATACTATACTAATGTAAATATTGACAAAATAGTTACCAGATGAAAAAAAAAATACCTGCCTGCTCTGGCCTACAGGCGGAGGTAGATTTCGATGTTAAGTACTAAATTCAGCAACAAAACTTAAATCAAGATTAGAGATAAACCCAGTTCCTTCACTAAGAATGAACTCTTGGGAGCTAATATTTTGTGAAAATTCTAATATACACGAATAAACACACGCATGTATATGGGATAGGTTTAAAAATGGCTTTAAATATTAATGGTTTAAAATTTTGTGATTAAATTAAACATACTCGTTTGATGTAATTAGTCTGTGTTTTCTTGTACATAGACATATGTATATATCAAATAAATTATTTTCCACTTTGAATTTAGTCCCTACCCCCCCCCCCCCCCCCATAAACACTAAATTCTTTTTATATGTTTGTTTCAAAATGTGACCACTCGATTTTTAAGGTTTAGGATCCACTTTCTCCTTCCAGATATTGCGAATCTGTACCTATACTATTATGTAAAATTTTATAATTTTCACTATTTCTGGTCCCAAGGAATGTAATTTAAAGCACGTTTACAAGGTAAATTTAATGATGAATGAAATATGAATCTATGTAATGCAAAATTCTGTAATACGCAGAAAGTCTCATCCCAAGGTGTGTGTTATAAAGATCTATCGTATTTATCTTCATATGTAATTCACTCATCGAAAACCCTAAAGATTTAGTATCTGTGAGTGCTCTGAAGAAGGCATTATTACAACTTTATAATTTTTTCATTCTGTGGCACAAATTACTCAGCTTACAATTCATCAATCAAAGTATTGCCACCTTGATTTTTTTCCACTTACTTTATTTACCTCAGAAGTGGATAAGATTTTTGTATATTGTAAATCCTATAGGTATTAATAGCAAAAAAGCATCTTTGACCCCTTGGGGTCGAGCAACCGGTATACTTGCCAATTAAGGTGTTCAGAATATTTCATTATTCTCACCACTTATTTTTAATTGTAAAGTTTACCTTATTTAATCAGAGCATTTTTACGATTGATTCAATTATAAAAAATTTTCTGTTTTGAAAAACCGGTGGTAAAAGATTAAAAATTAAGCAAAGGACTCATATAGCAAAGGGGTTGAACATCTTGAATTAAAGTGAACTTTAATAACATTTCGCTTTAATTGCCAGCCCTCTTCCAATTGAGCTATCTGGACGACAACCCAGCCAACACAATATTCGCTCAGAACAACTACTATGATATCAATTGATTGTGTGAAAAATAATTTAAAGTGTACATGATTATATATTTTATTTTATTATTATTAAGCAACAGACTTTGCAGATTAGTTTTTCTAAAAAGCTTTAAAGATTCAAATCTCTAGGCTGGAGGGGGAAAGTAGTATTTTTCAGGAATAGGAGGATAATATATATCGAATTTTCTGTATAAAAGTAAAGATTTTTTTTTTTTTTGGGGGGGGGGGGGGGGGTGAGGAGTAGTGGGAGGGAGGAGAGGAGAAATTTGGGAAGTTAGGACTTAATTTATTTATTTATGTTAGTGAGCAACAAATGTTGCAGATTTTTTTTTTAAAATTAAGTTTGAAAGATTTTAATTATTTATTAAGCTGGAGAGATGGGTGCAAAGGGTTAAATTAAAGGCCATAAATTAAAATAAAATTTATGTAAATAGTTTTTTGAGTCATTGTATCCAAACTAAGTGAAATATATTCAAATGGATACTATGAGGCAAAATAATTATTTACATAAATTTTATTTTTAATTTTTAATAGCATGGTACAAAGGATAAATCAATTTATTGAAATAAATATATTTCAATGCATTATATAAGTTCAGTGAAAGTGACATATTTAACAGTGTATTGCAAAATTAAAAATATTGTTTAGATGTGCGAATATATCATAGCCAAACTAAAAATAATTTAAATTGAATCTTATAACAAATCGTTTAAAGCCACATCAAGGTATCACTTAAATTTTGATATCATATCTTATAAAACTCATGCTTTGAATTTAAGAGAGATATGAATGATAAAGCATTAATGAATAAACTTTTATAAATCTTTTTAAATTGAACATAATTTTTGCACATGCAATTATAACAAAATAAAATGATGAAATAAATATGTATAGAGATTATAATTAATAGCATAGCGTCACTCAAAATTTGACATCATTATTTTTAAGTTCCATATTTAAAATTCTTAGAGCATAAGAGAAAGCGCTGTGTCACAAACTTTTAACCCGTTAAGGGTTTTTGTATTGATATAAAATACAAGAATTGCAAAAATTACAAATTTTGTACTGCTTTTTTTCTCATTTTATATTTTTTTATTAGTTGTCATAACGCGTGAACATTCACGACAAGCCTTAGACTTTTGGAGACCCTGGGTACAAACACGATTTTGAGCTCCATTCTTATGTTGTGTATTAAGTTGAAATATGTAGTAAACGTGTTATATTTTATAGTTTTAATAAGCTGACACAAATTAAACTTGGTACTTTATGGCTTCACGTAGTCAATGTTAGACATAAATGCACAAAATTCGAATTTCGTTTTATTGAAATAACAAAAAGTGGAAATGCATTTCCAATTTTTCTATTAAAAAAGTTTTCTTGAAGTTAGCAATGTTTGCTGTTACAGGGCAGACAGAAAAATCATGTTTTCGGTCAGGAATCAATTTTAATTCAAGATGCTTAAGTCTTCTGACCCTGCAGGCGAAGACTCTCACGAGCTAATGCTAACCTTATGGGGATGGATTTTTCTAATATCCCGTTTGCAGTTCGACATTTTTTTTTTTTTTTTCAGTGGATAGCCGAGATCCGTCTCTACATCGCAACTTTTTTACTTTTTCGATTTTGGTTGTAGATATTTTTTAGAATGACACTTTCATTTTCAGAACCGGTTTTGAAATTAAAAGTAACTTTATAAAAA
This sequence comes from Maratus speciosus, assembly GCA_963932465.1. Lineage (NCBI taxonomy): Eukaryota > Metazoa > Arthropoda > Arachnida > Araneae > Salticidae > Maratus > Maratus speciosus. The sequence goes on from OZ010791.1 coordinate 133,080,559, forward strand.
ATATCTGCGACCCAAATCGAAAAAGTAAAAACGTGCGATATAGAGACGGACCTCGGCTATCCAGTGCAAAAAAAAAAAAAAAAAAAAAAAAAAAATGTTTAAAAATGTCGAAATGCAAACGAGATATTAGAAAAATCCCTCCCCATAGGATTAGAATTAGCTCGCGAGTGTCTTCGCCGGCAGGGACAAGAGTCTTAAGTTAATAGGAAAAACACTGTTTGATTCCACAACATCCGAAAAACTGACATAATTTTTTTTTCATTTTTACGCGCAAAAAATGTCTCAGTAAATGTGTAGAAAGATGTGATTTGTTGATTGCAGTGCAAAAATAAAAAGCACGAGAACACGCTTATATAGCTTTCAAATGCATGTATGAATAGAACTTTTTTAGACGTGATTTTTATGATGTAGTATTAACCTGTAATTTGCTTTATCAATGTTTTGTTCCTTACGAAGTATATATGCATTGAAGTTACTGGGACCCTATTGTACGGTAAAAACTATATAAATAATGAAACTCAACACATATTATTTTTTGTTCTATCTACTGACTCCCGCCCCTCCTACACACACAAGCTTATGCGGACATGGACCTATGCCCCGTGCATCAATCTTTGGCTAATGCCTCTGTCTTGTGAACATTTCAGCACAGTTTAATTGTTCTAGCCCAGAATGGCGAACCTTTTTACACCCGCGTACCATTTTTTTTCACCGAATGAAAACGACGTGCAATTTAAATATAAATTTAATGAAAAATAATAAATTAAAATTACTTGAAAATTATTTATTAGTATTAAAATGTTTTTAAGTAATATGCATGTAGGTTTACACTATAAAAGATATAGAATTAAATACATTTTAGAAACTAATAAAAGATTAAATGCGATTTCTGTAGTGACATCGAGGATGAAAAATAATTAGTATCAGATTCATACTAAGATCATTTCAATAGAAGATAAATTGAACTAGAGATATCTAAGTTTTTATTTGAGTTTTTTTCTTTTTTATCTATATTATTTGTTTGTGAAAATAATAGCAAGCATGAATAGACGGGAAAATTCGTAAACGACAAATAACTGCTTTTACAAACAGCTCTGTAATTAAGTTTCAAGTTGTCATATTTCAGCATCGGCATTTTTGCTTATAATATTTAATAATTTTTCCTTTTCAATAGTTTCCAAATATTACATTTGTTTGATAATTTTTTCAGTCCATATTGAGCTGCGATTTGAAATTAATAAAGCAGAATAAAAAACCCTCCCATTTTCAATCAATTGAATTTAGACAAGATTTGATAATCTAAATTTATGTATTTTGTCTAATCTTTCGTATCTTGTTTAGAAAATTATTCTGTTATGTGTCAAAAATGGCACGTGCAAGATAGGTTTAACGACCCTGTGTACCATAGGTTTAACCCTGCCGACACAGGCAGGGTTAAAAGTGCAAAAGATAAATAAACATTTTTTTGCAGCCACATTACATTTATTTGAAAATAGCACTAAATTTTCACTTAAAATTGACTGAAAATTCTTTAAACAAAATGTAATATTTTAGTAAATTATACTTTGTACTATACATGTAAAAAAGTTTTTAGTACGCTCATTTTCACAGAATAAAAGAATTAATACTTTGAAACTATTAAATAACTTTTTCGGTTGCAAAACATAGTGTATATTTCAGGAAAAGACTTAATTTGTTCAATTTCCTTTCATGTGATTTTTTCCCACACTCTCTTGAAAACTCCAAAGCTTATATAAAACATTAATGTATTCTTATTTATATCAATTTTACATATTGTTTATATATTATATATATATCTTTGATTATTTATATACATATATATATATATACATATATATATATTGGCAACTGATTTAAGATATATTTAAATTATTTTTTATGATAGTTAATTATTTTTATAGATAAATATTAATATTAATAAATCTTCAGTTGTGTGGAATCTGAATTAAAATATCTGAAATTTTTATGATTGTGTTGGAAAATTATTTCGTGATTTTAAGTCCAAGTTTAAACGTTCGATACATATTTATACAATATTGTTGATATTGGCTGTTAAATAAATTGGGAATTATCTGAATAATTATTGTAAAATTTACACACATTTAAAAAAAATACAAGATTATGAATATCATTTTTTTTTATTTCTTTAAAACAAACCAAAGAATACATTCTGTAAAGTTGAAAATGCACTATCATTTTTGCCAGAACCCTTTTTAACAAGCATGTGTCCCAGCTAAACTAATGGCTTTTACACCGAGCGATTTCCCACCCTCCTCTGTTAAACAACTGGATAGAGTAACAGTTGCATCTTCAAAAGAAAAGGGAAAAAAACACGCGTTTATCATATTGTTTAAGTTCTCATGTCATGTGCAATATGTTTTATTTTCTAATTTATATTATGCTTGAAAATATTTATTATCAGCAGTAAGTTTACTATTTTGAAAATATCGGATATATATCGAAAATATATGATATATGTCAAAATATCGGATATTTTTGATATTTTCAAAAATATCGTGATATTTACAAACCCTGAGTATTACATTTTTTAGTAACACATTTTTTTTTCTACAAATAATATTTGAGTTATTTTACTATGATTTTTATGGTTGATGTAGCTAAATGTATAGGAAAACAAGAGTTTATTTTTGTTATTTTTTAATAAGTTTTATATTAATTTATATGCAAAATGTTTTAGGATTGTCGTTTTTCGGAACTTAAACTGTTCCATGGATAGATTACTTTGTTTTCTGTATCCCTCCTCCCATTTTACTGTATAAATTTACCATTGAAAAAACGAAGGAAAGAGGAAAAAGAAGCACACAGAAATGACTGGTAATCTGCCGTCAAAAAGAAGAGTGGGAAGTGTATTCTGGATAATATGAAAAGCATTTGTAAGTAGACAGCCAGTGGCAAAAATGTTTAAAAACCTCAGAATAAATCCCAAAATTTTAGGAGAAGATTTTGAGGAAACACGGAAATTATATTATTACGAAATAGTGAATCAAAAGTACCAATCATTGTTTTATTTTTCTACTTTTGATTTATCGTAAAGTACCTAAAGGAAGCCCTCTTCCAAATATAATACCCCCCCCCCCCCCCTACAACATATATGATTTTTTTTCTTTTTTGAAAAAGTTCCATTTATAAGGCCTCCTCTTGAAGTTTTATATTCTGGCGCTCTGAATCCTTCTGTGTTTTTCAGGAAATTCCTTAAGAATTTTTTTTCCATATCTTCTAAATGAATATATCTTATGCAATTTATTTTTATCTTATCTCTTTATTGACCATTGTATCAGAATGCCATATGTTCAATATATTATACTATTAATGTTTACCTTGATCTTTATGCACTAATAAGATTTAATAGATATTTATATTGAGATAAAGTTTTATAATATTTGTTCATATTTCTTTATCTAAATTAACTATTTTATGTAAACTTGCTTCATTAATTTAATATTTTTATTAATGGAAACTACTTAGCTTCTATGGAAGAGGGTTTAATTTGATCTGATTTTATTTTTAAAATTGTTCAAATCCTGCGAAATTTCCTAAATTCCAAATACCCCTCCCCCCACCCTTACAATTTCCCTACCCTTTTCACAAAAGTTCCAATTATAAGCACCCATTCATTAGAATTTCCTGTTTGCTAAAGAGGGGCTTACTTTTGGTACTTTACGGCACTTGATTTAAATTATTTTAGGAGCATCCTGATTCATTTACTTTTATAATTTAAGAGAAAACTATAATAGCTCTGTCATTTTTTAAATTTTAATTTTTTATTTCCTATCTTAAGGCGATTCTCTAACTCTCTTCTCAAAAATGGGAAACTTTGACACATTTTCTGACTCATTTTCAAACGTAAAAGCATAAAATTGACAGGCCAGGATATTAACGTAATTTGAAATCAAATGGCGTTTTGAATTTTTTGATAAATAAATTACTTAAGGAGTTATAAGCAATTATTGATACGTGACGGCAGATTTCCTCCTTTCCCGTATTGTCGAGGCCGGCAATTCCGTTCAAATTGCAAACTTACGCAAGATTTTCTGAAAGATCCTCTTTTTTTACCAAAAAGATGAAAAATACATTAGAATACATAATTACATAATCATAACACTTGCCAATTCCATGTTTTTCCGAACAAAAATTAATTCAGAAAGGTGACATAAAGTCTTCTTCTTTTAATTTCAGAACAACCATAATGCTATACAATTAAGGGCTCGTTTGTAAAATAGGTAAATAATGAAATGTAATTTCGAGATGAAGATTCGAGTTTTTTTAAAGAAAACTATAACTATCCTCTCGTGAACCATCGTGATTGTTTCCTCTAAGACAGCTAATGTGTTAAAGACTGTATTCTCAACATCCTCAGTTGCACTTATGTACCACACATTTTGAATGATTCATTTTACTTTATCGGATTTATATACAAGAAGTCTTCTTTTCTAAAATTTATATATAAAATTTATGGCATAACTTTTGAAATTCATATATAATATTATGACATATGATTCAAAAAGAAAACTTGTACATTTAAAAAGATGTCAGGATGTAGTTAACAGCTTTACATGTGAATAATAATAATAATAATAAATCACATTTACCATTTTTTTACGCCCAAATCCTTCATATATGTTCGTATTTAATCAGTGCATTGAACATTTCTCTGAAGTTATTGCCACTGCTCAGTTCAAAGTAACAGATTTAGAGCTACCAACTTATGATAGAAGGATTTTGTTAATAAATATGTAAAGTAGCATACGTTACAAGTCTGATTGATGTGTTGCTTGTATCTAGTTTTATTCAGTCTAATATACTTAATTTTTAAAGCTTTTAGGCGGTAGTTTCATAGCTGCCAACTTTTACACTTTTTTCTTTCCGCTATTTTTTAAAAAGCATTTTTTGCCTTATCTATCGCCAAATTTCGTGGATTAAATAAGGGGAAGATTGCATTAATGTAGAGCAGCTGAAAAGCACAAAAGTTGGCAGTTTTATCGCTGCCATATCTACTTTACCAAACTACTTTTTCTATGTTAAAGTCGAAATGCATATTAACTTAAAGCATCCAACATTTGAATTAGTATTTATTAATATCCGAATAATTAATTATAGCAATATGTTAGAAATTTATAAATGATTTGATTCTGTTACAAAGTAATAGATTTGCTCCAAATCTCTCAGTGTACTCTTAGATTTTTTGAGTATTTTTCGGTTTCTTATTTTCCTGGTGAATATTTTATTACAAAGTATTTGGATTAAAGATGTTTGACAGCATTCATTTCTTTATCTGACCATGCCATTTTATTTCTTATTTATTTATTTATTTTTGGTGTGAGGGGGGGGGGGGATGCTTTTCTTGCTTTTAATTACTTTTTTTTATTCAATGCCAATAGCATGCCGACTCTTGAAGTTGTTTTCAGTCGAAATACCCATACCACTAGCGAAAAAAAAAAAAAAAAAAAAAAAAAAAAAAAAAAAAAAAAACATGTGTTCATTGTTTCTGTTATTTCTGTTTTATTGATGAATAGGTTCGTTTTTCATAAATCCTTGAAACATCTGAATGCTAAAGTTTTGCCTACTGGTGTTACTTGTTATGTCGATTTTTACAAGCCAAATATTTAATAAAAACTACGTTATAAAAATATAAAACTGTACCCTTTGCAACTGAATATCATTCCTGGGGAATTATTATCCAACGCTTACAATTACTTTTATATTGTCATAGAAAAATACATTCAAAAGGCTCTGCAGAAAAAGACCTAATTTTTTTTCTTCTGCTTTTTTTTTTTTTTTTTTTTTTTTTTTTGTGCAGGATAAATGGAAGAAATCACCATATACATAAAGGGTAACGCTTGTACAAAATACTGTGAGAATAATACTAATATTGCATTAATATAATGTTGAAAGTTTATTTATACCATAACTAAACTATGTTAAATATAACGTTTGTATCAAAATAAGTCTAATTTTTGCTAAACAAAAGCACTTACGTTATGAATATTAAAGGCATAATTTAACAATGCAATATGAGATACATTATACAAAAGTGTTAGCTGATTTCCAGCTAATTATATTTTTTCAAGCATGAAACATGGCCGATTTGATTTTGAAAAAATATTTTTGACATATTAAAATAATTTGATATTGAGTTTAAACGGCAATCCTTAATCTTCAATAAATCTGATAGAAATTTGAGTGAAGAATATTAGAGAAAGAGCTAATGAAATGACGAATTGCTGATTTTATTTCTTACGTATTATTTCTTTTACATTCATGAATAAAAAAAACTCCGCTGTATATTTTATGAAAGCGCAGTTTGACACTTCCTAAACTTTAGTTTAAAAAATAAATATGTAACATTGAGAACCAATATACATATTTTAATAACACATGGGTCCACATCTGTAAGTAGAAATATAAAGTTAGGAAAGTTGTATTGATAGCATAACTTTTTCATTCGAGAAGCCTGATTTATTTGAAACAATTGTTATACGAATCTACTAATCGCTTTACCAATCACGTCTGCCTATAGAGAAAGGAAGGAATATTACTTTGGTCTACAATTTCTTAAATCAATTAGATAAAGAAAGGGCTTTCTTTTTTATAGTTGTAAAGTTATCGAAAGCACTAAGATCTAAAATTTTCTATATCTCGATATTTTCATTGATTACGTTGAGGTTGAAATAAAACCCTGATCCCTTAAAGTATGATTTCGCTAAAACGATGCGAAACGAAAAAAAAAAAAAACATTTGTATGCATTCTAAATTTTCCTATACCTACATTATTCTGGTAACTCTTCTACTATAAGAAGCTGTTTTTACTTATTTTACTCTGTTTTTCAAGGTGAAAAGACAAGTTTTCTTATCTTGGAAGTGGAGAAGAGAAATATGCTGTTATCTATTATGTTCCGAAACGGGTCGGTAAACATCTGCAAATCATTATAGTGTTCTTTAAAAAAAGGGTGTATGCGTGTATTTGAAAATTACCGCAGGTTCTACAGAGAGAATACTTTATGGTTTGAGATTTTCTGGATTTATAATTTATGATTGCTTCAAAGACATGCTTACAATAATATTTGAGAAGTATCTCACAGAGTCAATCTAATAATTCCAATTTCGGGTTTTTGGCTTATATAATCTTTTAATTTTTTTTTTACAATGACATTTTAATTTCATTATAATTATCTCGCAAGATTTACTCACAGTAAAAAAAAATGTGAAAGTAATTAAAATTATAAAGATAAAGCTATAAATGACTTTTTATTATTATTATTATTATCCTGATATTACTTCAAAATTGAAATTTATTTCATTACAGATAATTTCGCATGATTATAATTCAAACAATGTGTGTAGATTTTATGTGGAATTACTCAATTTATGAATGTATGCTCTTACCATCAAATTAAATTTGTTGAATTCATGAATTTGGTTTGTTTAAGATTAAACTTTTATTTACAATATCTCTGTAATATCGGAAAATAAAATGCGCTAAATGTGTAATTACCTAAATATATAATTGAAAGTAAGCTGTAAATAAATTTGAACATAGACTTTTGATGAAAATAAAATAATTTAATTCAGAATGCTTGGCATTCAATAAGGAACTTCTTGAAAACTAACACGAAGTCACTCTTTTAATTTGAGAAAATATTTTTTCTCTATTAGTAAAATATGCATTTGAATTAATATTTCATATTTATTTATTTATTTATTTATTATTTTTTTAGTTTTATTTATTATTTGGATAAGTATAAAATAAAATAAATAAATAAATAAAAGAGAGAGGGGGAGGAAGACTACAAAGAAAGATAAAAGGAAAGCAAAGGAGACAAATGAAGTTTTGAATGCGTCAATATCGTGGCGAAGGTCAAAGAACTTTTTTTTAAGTGCGAAGGAGGAGGAGGGGGGGGGGGGGGCATAATAAAATTTCATTTGTTTCAGTGTACATAAAAATGATTTCATTTAATTTTCCATTTTGATTTTTTTTAAATACTTTTTACCTTATAAGAGATTTTCCAAAATAATTTATTTGTTAAGCAAATGATTATCGTGTGATTTCTTTCTATTGCTGTGTGTTTTTATTCAATTTGTGTTTCTTCAAAGAATAAATCAAGGGACATCGTTAACGAGGAAGAATATGCGCACTAGTAAGACAGAAAAGAAATATAACATTTTGCATATCAAAAATGCACATAATTTTGCTGTCCTAAATTTGTCTTGAGTTACACATTACTATAATGCAAATTAGTTAAAAGGAATGACGAGATTACAAAATTACAAAGTTTATAATGTTCATATTTTGTGTGTGGGGGAGGGGGAGGGAAGGTTTACCAAAAGTTTATACGCAATATCTTTTCATCTAATAAGACAAAGTTAAGTTAGTCTATAAATGTGTAGAGATTAATAATCAAATACACGTGATTTTAAATTAAAAAATTACAAAATTTAATAATGTTCATGTTGTACGAAATTAAAAAAAAAAAAAAGGGGGTTACCAAAAGTTTATACGCGGATTTTTTTTTTCTCTTCTAATAAGACAAAGCTAAGTTAATCTATAAATGTGTATACATTCATAAACAATTATACGTGATTTTATATTTTTTATTATTTTAATACAGATTTAGTTAGTGGTTATTTGACAAAGTTACAAAATTTCTAATGTTCATATGCTCCTCTGAAAAAAAAAAAATAGGTTTACCAAAAGTTTATATGCAGTTTTTCTTTCTTTTCTTTTCTTTTCTTTTCTAATAATAAGACAATGTTAATCTCTAAATGTGTACAGATTAATAAACGTACGTGATTTTATCTTTTGTTTTAATACAGATTGAGTTAGTGGTATGCTATTTATACAGATTATTTAGGCTAATGTTCAGTTTTTTAACAATTTTTTAATTCTGCCTCTCCCATAATTTATACGAGGACGTGAGTTTCAAAACTCGCGTTATCCAAAATTTTAAATATCACGTTTTCCCTATCAATCTATTCTAATGGTAAATTTGCACCGAAGAAACACAACACTCTGCTAAAAAGCTGGGTTTATCCTGCATATCCTCTATTTTTGCTATTGCAAAATCCTGATTTTAAAAGAAAACCAATGGACATAGTCAGAGTTTTTTCGCGATTTCCTGAAATTTCATTTTCTGGATAAGGCGAATTTTCACTCACTTCCTTTCATATATATATATATATATATATCTTTTTTCTTTTGTTTTATATTTACGATGACCATATTTCATTGAAAAAAAAAATACGGGTGGCAAATAATAAATGCTGACAACTGAATACCCTCCCTTCATAGAATACATATTAAAACCTTCATAATAGAACCTTTATTTAGCGAACAATCTCTCTTTTTTTTTCTTTTTTTTTTTTTTTTTTTTTTTTTTTTTTTAATCCACAGCACATACATTAGGGTACATATTAGGTACATTTTCCTTTTTAGCAGATTTTCAATTTTGAAGTAAATTTGGAATTTATAATTAATATTTGCAATTACAAAGCAAAAAAAAAAAAAAAAAAAAAAAAAAAAGGAGAAAGAACTTTACCATTATTAATTGCTATTTTAATTTATGCATTTTAATGCTATACTTTTTCAAATTTAAAATCGCTATGTAATTGTGTTACTATTTCACAAATATAATTGGATATTATGTGTTAGCTTCTCAATAATGCTTTATCTTCATTTAACATTTTAGGGGTATAAAAAGAAAAATATCACATTGTGACGAAATTTGCACATTTTGAAAAGGGCATTTATGTTATAAGCAAAGACAAAAACTGCCTAATTTTTATATACTTACATAATACAATTTTATATCATTATTAATAATTATAATACCATTCATTTTCAATTGAATTATTACTTTTTTTCAAAAGTGCTTAAAATAAACAACAAATTTCTAAGCAATATTTTTGTAGCTCATGAGTAAGAGAAATGTGCATTTAATGAAACAAATTTTATGATTTTCTTTGTGTTGCACACATTTATGATGGTGAAGGGAATAATAAAAATATTGCTATGGAAGTAAAATGAAAATAATAAAATGTATAGCAATATAAAATGTTGCTTTGAGAAGACTTAACGCAAGCTTTTTGTATTTTAATTAATGCTAACTGTTTATAATATTCAATGAGCTACTTTTTAAAATTTGCGAATAACTCGCTTTTTCATTTCAATTATCTGTGTAATAAATCTAATTTCAATTGCAATTTTTAAAAGAAGCGTTCTTTGATTATATAACAAAAATGTGAAATGTGTAATTTCTCACGGAAAGATTTATAGACTAATTATTCATTAATATCAGCTATAGGCAGTAAATTGTTTTCAGCGTACTATTGTTAAAGTCTTTAAAACAGGCGGAAATGCAGTTACATTAATTTAACGCTTCTCTTTAATAATAATGATTTCTTTATTTAATACTGATTTTATATGATTTCTTTATTTACTACTGATTTTATAACTTTTTAATTTATGATTATAATTATTTAAAGCAAATAAGGATCTAATCGCATTGAAAAGTCCCTTTTTCTGCTCAAATGATGCATTTCTGTTTTGAATGAAATATTTGAAAACTGTATAGAATTAAAAAAGGATCTGTCTTTTACGTCTGTATGCTTTCTATTGCAGCAACAACTGAAATTATAAAGCTTACTTCCGTTTTATTTTTAGAGATAAATTCTAGGCATGAAAATCTCCAGAGATTCCTTATTTAAATCCAATTTACACCAATCACGATTTTGCTCAATATAAAATAAGATATTTAAATCAGAGGAATGTATTGTTAAAATCATTTATACGAGTATGAAACAGCAATCAAGGTTGGTTTTAAATGTTTTAATTAAAAATTTTTAACTTATGTATTATTTATTTGTACGCATCATTATATATACAAAGACCTTCTTTTAAGTAATATTATAAAAGTGGGACATATTACCTATTACCACTTACTTTGAGGGGAAAGGTGAGGGAGATCTCGGGTTTATCGGGAATTCTGGTGAATAATGTACAGATAACAGTGTTTAAAGGGTAAAAAATACTTTTTAGATATTGCCATTGCGTTTTGTGAACATCGAAATTTCTATCTTTCTTTCCTTATTATTATTTTTTATAGCTTTATCTTTGACTCTAATTTGTATTTTTAAGGTTTAATGAAGTAATATTGTTGTTTTCCACATTTTCATAAAGTAGAAACAAAATACCAGATTAAAAATATATTTAAGTTAATATTATAAAATCCAAAACAAATTTGCATGCTCTATTCAGAAAGGAAATTATTCTAGACGTTTATTTGTAGTTTTGAAAAATAGTCTAATTAGTTTTATTTAAATTTTGTGATATTTACTGTATGAAATACTATAGTAGCACATGTTTATTATTGAAGGTTGTATAAGCATTTAGTGTTTAATTACTCCCATTTGGCAGATGAATAGACGGCTTATAACATAAGAGAGAGACTTGATAAAAATAATAGATCACTTTATCTAAAACTTCCCCCAGGGTAAAAGGACTAAATTTGTGTACTAAGAAAATTTTGTAGGAGAAGAATTCCTCACATTTTAAAGTTTATATATATTCTTTTCTTATCAAACCCTTTTTTAATTTTTTTTCAACAAAATAAAGGAAGTATTAGACAACAACATAATTTTTCGAAATTTAATTACAATTATTATTCAGAAACTTCAAATAACATATTCGTACTATTACTTTCACTTAAATGTAAATACAATCAATACATATAGAATACATTAGTCTTACACAATTTGTATTAATACAGTATCGAAAAAAGCAGAACTCTGTTAGATTGTACTATTTTATAAATGAATAGTACTCCAAAGGCCTGATTATTGCACCGGCCTTTGGAGCCTGTTGCAACTTGGCCTTTGCACTTGGCCTTTGGCACAGACTAAACCGCTGCCTTGGGATTACGATGCGAACACTGAAATTAGTAAAACGATTTATAAAAAAATTCTTAAAGCTTTAGGGAAAAAATTAATTTCAAGCTCCAATATCTAAATAACAATAATTAAATGTCTAGTTAAAGAATGAATAAATTCCATCTTTATTTGGAAGCCAACTTTCTGACTGCATAGTGCATAGTAGCAAGTATTTTCAAGAAATTCATAGTTTTATATGGTTTTCAATGCTTAAAAATAAGGTCATTACAATAAATAAAATAAAATAAAATAATTAGAGAAGAAACAAAAAAAAATTAACATATATCGCATTTAATCAGAATCTTTCTTAAAAAGAAATATCTGGAAAAGAAAAAAAAAATCAGGGACAATCAAAATTTTTTCGTTACATGGCGTAAGTTTTTCGCCAATGGGAAAAAATCGTTTCAAATGATTTTTAATTGTGTTACACGCTTTCAAACATAGTAAAATTGATATGCATTTATGAAGTCCACTAAAATATGCATTCTGTAGAATATGCGGTGCAAAGAAGAGTTTTTATTCATTTACAGGGCCACACATAGAATTCCGTTACATAATGGTATGGGGAGGGGGGGGGGATTGTTTGCGGTGTAGTCGAATTATGTTAAACTATTTCATATACAGTATGACTTCAAAAATCCGTCATTCAGAAATCCGTTAACTTCAAAAATCCGGCATCAAAATCATCTTTTCCCTTCCTTTTCCTTTCACACTTTCAAGCTATGGAAGAAATAAAATAGCAATTCTTTATGAATTAGAAACTTCATCATCGAAAGTAAAAATGCAAAAAAAGAATATTTTACATATGTGGAGCAAACATTCAAACCGTGTTTTCTCACAAAAAAATAAAAAATGAGTTATTGTTATTTTTATGAACTCTGTGTTAAATTGCACAGAAATAAATGGTATTTTTTACTAAAAAAATTTTTTCTCCGATTATAAATCAATTTTAAAACTTGACGTTTCAATCAAAGAGTGTTTCCTCCAAAGCCTGCATTCAATCAAGCAGTGATTTCTCCAGTCTGCCAATCACAGTTGTCACTTAATGTGTACTTTCGAAACCTACCATACATATCACAATTGAAACGGATTGTTTTAGAAAAAAATAAGAGAACTGTTAAAGTTAAAGGCTTCCAGAATTATAGATTTCAAGATCTAAATGAAGAATATGATATAAATCTTCTTAAAAAGGGAGTTACTGTTGCCTTGTTCAAAGGGTTGTTTTAGAATATCTTCCTCTTAGCCACGCCATACCAGTTGAAAAGAACAAAGATGTTAAAAAACTTTTGAAGGTAATGTATAGTGAACAGTGGCAAAATCAACCTGATGATATAATCAAATGATACAACCACATTATCCATGATTGATAAGCCTGCAATAAAGAAAAGGGATATGTGTATAACTGTCTAGATGAAGATATTGGTTTTAAAATTTGAAGTGGATTTCTGGCAAACGAGTATTTATTTAGTAAATATTTAATGAATACTACTAGGTACCATAATCTGTCATTTTATTTTAACAATAATCAACTGAAATTCGGTATTTATTCAAATAAAAAAATGCTATTGTATTATTTGTGAGTTAGAACTTATTTCATTCAAAAAGCGTTTTATCCACTTGTCAAACAATCAAAACATGTTTCCTCCTCTGAATTCGGTCAAAACGTGATTTCTTCAAATATTAAAGGCATTTTATCAATTTGTTTTATGTTTAATATCTTAGGTATGCTTGCAATTCTTTCTAATAAACAGTAATAAAAATACACAATAAAAATGAGAATTAAATACAAGTTATTTTCTTATTTATCAGTTTTTTGTGTTTTTTGAAAATTTTTATCTGAAGGAGAAAGCAGGTTTGCATGTTTGCTCCACATATTTTTTTCATTTGTCTGAGGCAATTATTTTCTGAAAAAAAATTCTGGGAGCTGCACAGTTGCTTAGCAACGGGAACAAATTTGGGGAACAACTTTGGCGAATGAATGGCACAATATATGGCCGGAACGAATTTTCGGCAACGGCGACATCAATGATGAGGAATTTGCCGTGAAAAGGCCGCCATTTATGAGAGAATTGAACACGCAAAATCTGAAAATGCATTTAGTGTCGAAAATAGGTATATAGATGATTGGCTAAGCATTGAAGAAAATGCATTAACAACAAACAATTTAACGGACAGTGAGATAACTGACGCTGGGCTAAATAGAACCGCCGCTAATGCTAGTAGCAGCTTAGAAGACGAGCATGAACAACCGGCAGAAGAAAAGGTGTCACTAGAAAAATGCATACATTTGATTGGAGAATTAATCTATGCTTTAGAAAATCAAGACTGTGTTTCCGAAATAGATACTCTTCATTTGTATAAAATAAAAAAAATAAAAACTTATTAAGGCAAAAAAAGTTGAAGCAAACAAAGTTGACATCCATGTTTCTGAAATTACAAGAGAAGAAATAATGTCATTCTTTATTAGATTTTTTTTTCTGTAACATAGAAAATATCAATTAAAGTAAGTTTTTTTATTATTTAATTTTCTCTTTTTGTTACATAATTATCACTTAATAATGAATTAAAATATGGCTAAAGGCACCATTAAGAATATAGGACTACTTTTGATATTCATAGTTATTACTTTGGATATTCCTTCAAAAATCCGACATAGTCTCAGTCCTGTTGGTGCCGGATTTTTGCAGTTATACTGTATAATGAAATTGATATACGTCGCTGAGGTTTAATATAACGTATTTCATGTATAATACGAAGTGCATAGCATTTACAGGGACACACAAAAGATTTCAGATACTATATTGTATCCGAAGTACTGTACAGTAGCGATGATTGCTGGACATGCATTTTTAATTATGTTATGCGCTTTTATGTTTCACGATATTTATGCATAGTATATGGTGTGTATAAATGCTATAATTCATATGCAGAGCTACACAAAAGAATTCGTAAGGGTTGCTGAGTATGAGCGTAAATTGCTTAAAGGTGGGTTTTAAATGAGTTGTGCATTTTTTAAGCTGAAATGGATTTAGTTTGCTAAGAAATGTTTGTAGAATATAGAGAAAATGATATACTGGGTCCGCGCAACGAATTGCATAATATAGCTGTCTATGGATGATAATTTCTGAAATGTGATTTCAGGTAGTTTTAAGAGTGTTTAATTTGAATTAAATTTTAGCTAAATAGTGGCGTGTAATAAAGGTACTTTGCAAACTACAGGGCTGTACAAAAATATTCAAGTATGTTTCCATCTATTAGCATAAATTGTTGAAAGAGAAATTTCAACCAGTTATGCGTTTTCTTGTTAAACTAAGTTGCTAAAATCTTGCCAAACTAGAATATATATGAACCTACAGATAAAATACATGTCTGTCCAAAAGAATTGGAATGCATATTTGGCTATGGACGGTAACTGCTGAAATCAGTTTTTCAAATGTTTATTCGTTTTATAAAATGTTTACTTAGTTATCTTATTTACCTTATTTCCCTAAATAACAAAGTTTTAATAAAGCATTCAGGAAGTGTTCGAAAGTGTTTCATAATCTATGCTTAACGCATGATTTTTTTTTCTTCTTTTGTTGTTGTTTTGTTTTGAAAAGTGCCCTTGAGATTGATTAAATTCATTATTGTTTTATTCAGCGAAATGTGCATAAAAATGCATTCAGAAATTCTCCTTTTAAAAGTATGAAGTGATTTTTAGGACAGTCAATTTACTATTTGTTAAAATATAACTAGTTAATTTTTTCAAAGTAATTTTAAAGATTACCCAAATTTTAACATCTGTGGGGGCATAATTAAAGGAATGTAGTACAATCTATCTAGGTCATTAGAGGATACCTTCAATAGACATTATAGCCATCGAAGAAAATAGACCAACGTCAAATTTGAAGATTGAGTGGTTTATGTTTAATGAATCGGTAGGGAGAGAAACACCTTACTTTCTCCTGGCAGCTCTTTTCTTTTAAAATTGTAATACTACAAACAAATTTGTAAAAATAAATTTCTTGTTTAAAGAAGAAAATTATGAATTTAATACACTTAAATCAATTTTATTTGAGATTGAATTGCTGCGTTAAATAAACAAATTTTAATTCAAATTCTTTTTTGTCAATGATTTCTTTGTTAATGGATGTTATCATTGGAGTCTAGGGATAACGGCATTAAAACGGTAGAAAATTCTGGCTGGTAACTTTAAAACTTGGGGGCGATAGAAAAAAAAACAAAAAACAACATACACTTTACATAACGAAATAAAATACTGTTTTATAAAATTCTTATTTAAGTTTCATGCTTTTCAAAACTATCTGATTTTTATTTTATTTATTTATTTATCTATTTTTTTCTGTATAAAAAGTTATATATTATATAAAATTGCATAACATTAAAAAACGTATATAAAAACATATTTCAATGGGAAAAAGTTAACCATCACTAAAGGAAATTTTAAGCTACAAATGAAATATATTTCAAGAGATTACAGACACTAGATAGACAAATATATAGATAAAATAAAAAATATTTTTCGCTTATATTGAAAAGTATTAAAAAATATGCTGCACAAAGTCGTTTCACTAAGCGCATATATTTTATGTCTACTCATAATTTTTAATGGTAACATTGATATTTTATATCCTTTTCTGTTTGCATTCATTATTCCGATTTTAAATTTTAATGACATTAAAAGAAAAATTGTTTCGCTTCTAGTCTGTTCTACTTTTCTATAAAAATTTTCTTAAATCCCTTTGATTAACACAAAATTTGGATATGTTATTTTGGCAGATAGCAGTGTTCTCTTTTAAAACACTTTAAGATTTTTTTTCATTATGAAATTATAGAAAGCCTGCAGATATTCAAAATATGTTTAGTAATTAGCAACCGAAGTAAACAGGGATTTTACTTGCTTAATATGCAATTACTTTCTAACAAGAGAAGTAAATTGTAATTTTTCTTGCTTAATGTGTAAATTATTCAAAATATGTTCAGTAATTAGCAACCGAAATAAACAGGGATGCTCAATATGGAAATGGTTAATAATGTGCGATTTAAGAGTGTTATCTTTAAAGAAAGAAACAAGTTGGAAATTGCTCGTCAAACGTGGCAAATGAGGTGCGTTCGTACTATAACTAGTTTTATAAATATTTTTTTCGCCGCATATTGTACAGAATGTATATTTTAGTGTACTTCGAAAGGCTATAACATCATTAATTTGCACTTGAAATATTTTTTTTCCCATTGGCCGTAATGTAACGGAAAACTTATGACTGTCCCTGTAATTAAACTATACATACGATTTTCATAAAATATGAAATGACCCGACAAAATCTTGCAACAATTATATATTTATAATTTCAGACCATTCGGAAGGATGTAACATCATTAAAATGCACTTGCAATAATTTCTTCCCATTGGCCGTAATGTAACGGAAAACTTTTGATTGTCCCTGTAATTAAACTATACATCCGATTTTCATAAAAATTGAAATGACTCGACAAAATTATGCACCAATTATATAGTTTAAATTTTAAACGATTCGGTTGGGTAGTTTTTGCTCTGTTATATGCGGACAGACGGACTGAACGACAACTATAGGTGCTACGCATTTATATAATTACGAACGCACCTAAAAATACTCCACTCAAGTAACAAGAATCTTTCTAACGCATTCACAAAGCAATTTTTACACGTAAGTATTTCACGCTTAGAAGTTCAGAGAGTTAAAAATTGGATATAATGTTTTTATATTCCCATAAATTTTTAAATATCTTGAATGATACCTAATGACTATTATGATTTAGTTTTAAGCGTAAAAGCATCACCCTGGAAGGTATATTTTTTGAAGTGACTTGAATTCGAGCAGCTTTTATATTTTTCGATAAATGAGTTACACCTTAAGTTATGAGCAATCGTTTTCTCATGGCCTCTTTTACTCGCAGCTGTCACCCCCCCCCCCCCCAAAAAAAAAAAAAAAATAAAATAAAAAATAAATAAATAAATAAATAAAAAATAAAATAAATAAAAATAAATAAATAAATAAATATATATATATATATAATCCATTCAGAAATTTTGGATTGAATGTCGGCCCGGAATGTTTACATAGGGTTTTAAAATTTTTCTTGTTGGTTCGACATTATTTTATATGGGCTAGTGATTTTAGACATTTTATTAAAGCTCAACTATGCCGGTATTAGATTGAGAATTTCAGAAATCTTAAAGGAAATATTTTTTATAGAAAGCTAAAGAAACTTTTAAAGGAAACTTTGATAACTAATGCTTAATGAAACCGATCTAGTTCATACTCAGATAAACAAGTGGGGGTGGCTTTAATGTATATGTTCCATTCTGATATTTTTTTAACTTCCGAACTTTTTACTGAGAAAATGGCAAAGCTTTGCGCGTTCTCTTTTTCGAATGCGCTATTCTATTTTTGATAGCTCTGTCATATTATTATTTTCTAAGATAAACAAATCCTGCATCTATTCTTAATTTTATTAAAACTTTTATTTCTATTTTCTTTTTTTAATTTCATACTAATAAATTATTGCACCTATTTATTTGTCTGTTTTGTACACTGAAAAAAAAGTATAGATACATGATTAAAATACGTTTATAAGTCTAATTACATAAAAGGAATGCAAATTATATGAAGCAATTATTAGGGTTCATAAAATTGCCTCCCCCCCCCCTAAAAAAAAGAAAGCTTTCAAACGTGTAAGTTTAATATTTTGTTACTTTCAATATAATTTTAGTTTATTATGGTATAAATTCTGTTTATCAATAAGAAATATTTATTTACAAACAGCTGAAATAAAAAAGTCCTTTTTAAAAATATCATAGAAATGATACTGAAATATTACAAACTATTTTTAACCAGAAATATATTTATTATCATTTGGCATTTAGAAGAAAGTATTTTTTTCACGATGACATTAAAATTTTTCTAATATTGAAACATTGTTTTCGCATCTTTTATAATTCTTTTAAAATGCATATTTCTGTTTAAATTATATATATATATATATATATATATATATATATATATATATATATATTTCATTAGTTGTTTAGGATTGAATTGACGAAAGATTCTTCTTTGACTTGTGTAAGAGTCCTTTCACACCTAATCAACTCTCCCTCTATCTGAAAATATGATTAATACATGTGAAATATTTTATAACAAGACCTACTGTTCTCTTGACCTACGTCGCCGTATATAGGGTAAGAATGCATAATCTACGAACGCATAATATCATTGTATGACCATGTGCATTAAAAAAGCTTGCAAATATTTCCTTAGAAATGGCGGAAAAGAATAAGAAATTCCCATGCATAGAACGTTATATTCAGTATCTAATTTAGTAATTTAGGGTTCCAAGAACAAAAACTTCAGTGAGCTCCTCTATGACTTGTTTCTATTGATTGATATATACTTATATAATATATAAATATAATCAGAGAATTACTTCTTGGAGGTTCTCACAATAAACAAATAAATCAAGAAACTACGCACAAGAGTGCCCAATTTATACAGATGTGAATTGTGGATATCCACTAAATCTTCAATCCCTTCTTTTAACATTTCTCGTATTTCATGAATTTCATAGAAATTTTCACACACAGGCACAAACATATGCATATATGAACATACAGTAGGCATATATGAACATTTTCCAATCGTATTTATCTCAATATCTAATGTCAAGAGAAACCACAGGATTTTGAGCGGCTGCAATTTTTATATCCTTCTTTTATTAGATACGATCGTAATTATATAAATATGTAGCACCTATAGTCGTCATCTGGTTCGTCCGTCTGCTCGCATATAACAGCGTAGAGACTACACAATCGACTGGTTAAAAATTTAATATGTATAATCGTTGCAGAATTGTGTCGAGTCATTTCAAATTTTATGAAAACCGAATCAAAAATTAAAAAGGAATTAATAAAAGTTTTCTTCATTGTATTAAATCCTATCATACGTAATTAATTCCATGATATCCCCCGATAGGTCATGATTCAATTTTGTCATGGTGAGTACGTCAGATTTAAGATGACATCATATCTTTTCCGTATTACTGAATTTAATACATAGAATCGTAATAAATTTTATATTCATGGATTTTTGCATAAGAATGCAACAGCTATTGCATCAAAATCTGAATGTTTATAAAACTAGCTATAGTACGTCATTTGCCACATTTGACGTACAATTTCCGACTTTCTTTTCTGCTAATTTTTTAATTCTTTATCGCAATAACGCGTGAACCCTGGGTGCAAGTACAAACACTGTTTGGGTCTCCATTCTTATGTTGTGTAGTATATGAAACTTTTATGGTTCTACTCGAATGGTACAATTTAAACTTTGTACCGGCCTATTCACAAAGTTAATTTTATTCATAAATGCACAAAATTTGCAAATATATTTTACTTAAATGTAAAAAAATGGAATTTTATTTCAAATTTTTCTAGTAAAAAGATTCCTAAAATTTTTAAAGATTTTTGATACAGAGCAGTGAATAAAAATATGTTTTTGCTTAGGAATTAATTTTAATTAAGGATGTATATGTATAAGTTATAGAAAATAACTGATAAGTTCGATGATAAGAACCATGTTAAGAACTGATAAGTTCCATGGCACCCAAAATAGTACTATTTAAAAATTACACACGTTTAGATGTAAAAATTTCTTAGTGAAGGTACAAAAAGGCGCAAGTTGCCAATTGCAGTGCAAAAAAAAAAACAAAACAAAAACAAAAAAAAAAAAAAAAACAATGGAACACGCTTATATAACTTTTAATTGCATGTATGATTGGACATTTTTTTAGCTGTGATTTTCATAATTTAGCATTAACCCATAAGTCGCGTTATACTTTTCTTGGGCATTATGAGATTTATAAGCATGGGAGTTTCTGGAACACAGTAGCGGTGATTAAGAGTTAACTATCTTGTTATTGTACGATATAAAAGTATGTAAACAATGAAACTCACCAGCTAATTTCTTTCAATTCTGCCAACTGACTCCCCCCTCCCCCTCAAGCTTATAGGATCTTGGACCAATGTCCCGTTTTCCCATTCATAATACTGACCCTGTGTACGCTTAAATTACAGTTTAATTGTTCTACCTTATGTTGATAGGGCTAAAAGTGCGACATAAGAAATTAATACTATTTTGCTTTTACATTGAAGTGACTTGAATATAGTAATGAATTTATATTTCGCTTGAATTCTATTCGAAATTCCTTGATCAAATGTAATAATTTTGCAAATTTTACTTTATACTGTACGTGTAAAAAAGTTTTTACCACGCTAATTTTCCACAGAATTAAAAAAAAAAAAAAAAAACAGTTGCTAAAAATTGCGTGTTTCAGGAAAATCTTAATTTGTTTTTCATTTTCTTTCATCTGAAAAAGCTTTTTGGTCCACGTTCTTGAAAACTGAAGTATTAATAGGTATATACATTAATGTATTTTAATTAATATCGATTTTTTCTCCATGTTTATATATTAGATATATATCTGATTATATATGTGTGGACAGCTGATTTAAGTGACATTTAACGCGTTTTTTATTATAGATAATTATTGTTATAGATATTATTAATAATAAATCAACAGTTTTATGGAATCTAAATTAAAATGCATGAAACTTTTATGATTGTGGTGAAAATATTTTGAGATTTTAAATGAAAAATAAAATTATAAATGCATATATATGCAAAATTGCTGATGTTGTCTATTAATTATAAAGAGAAGTTATGTAAAATTATTAATATTGTTTTAAAATCTGACTAATTATAGTAAAATTTATATGCATTTTATAAAAAAAAGGGTTATGATTCCTATTTTATTTTTCTTTCTTTAAAAGAATTTCGAAGAATATCTTCTGTAAAGATACAAAAAGGAAAAATATTATTTTCTCCTGACCAAAACCCTATTCACCCTTTTCTTCTGGCTAAAACTAACCGCTATTGCCTAGAGCGATTGCCAACATCTGGCCGTGGTCACTCACACCTGAGTAGTAAATAAGTGATAAAAAATGCAAGACTTAAAATTTCGTAGAAATTGGGCAGGAAACGTAAATAGCCTTGATAACTGTTGTATCCTTACTCTGTGTTTCAGATAGGGGAGTTGTAATAACATTCAATGTATTGTATTATGAGTTAATGCATTAATGTTTTTGTTATGTATTAACGTATTTTTCTCTCGCAAAGAATGCACACATTCTATTGCAGTACGTATAATTGATTTCAGAATACGCTTCCTTTTTTCAAAATATGCACCGATAACAATTGTAAATGTTGATTTTGTAACATTCTGTATTAAAATTTAAGCAAATAATTAAAATTAAACTTAAACTTTCATAATAAACTTCTGATATATATATTGTAAAATATTTAACTTTAAAAAACGCGATTTTTCTAGTGAAAAAAATACGAAACCTTTTAAATATATTCTTAATTGCAAATTAAAAAATATTTTTAATATAATTTCTTATCTCAAAAATGCCACATGAGTTTGTATTTTGTTGGTAAAAAATCCAATGTTAAACTTTTGAAGACATCAGTATTTAACCGACGATGTTTATTTAGCCTATACCAGAAAAATAAAATTAAACAATAAAAAGTTTAATTAGCATTTTGTTTTAATAACACATATATGGGTGATATTAAAACATGAAATTACGAAGTACAAATAACTCAAAATTTGATTTTAGGATAGAAGAATTTGATCGTAATTTTATAATATTAATGAATAATGACACAAACGCCTTTAAAATGTAACAATATAGATTGATAAAAAAAAAAAAAAATAAATAAAAAAAAATAAGATCTGGCAAACTTTAAGAAATGGTAGACCACACCACAACAAACTATTTTTTATATAGGAAGCCAAGATCAAATAACATTTTCTTTTGTCAAAAATACAGGGTGCCTCTCTCCCAGCACCACAGCAGCTGGCACCCGGGGCGGAAGAGCTTGTTATACCATTGGCGCATAAAGATAATAACTGACAAAAAAAAAAAAAAAAAAAAAAAAAATAGAAAAAAAGCAAATATTTCGGATCGAACATCGGTCAGGTATGGGGTTGAAAAATTTATCTTGTTGGTTCTACATTTTTTCTTTTTCTTTTTTTTTTTTTTGGGGGGGGGGGGGGGGTCGATATTTCATTAAGGCTCTCAACTGCTCTGCTCAACAAGTGCAAATAGTTTTGACACATTTACAAATTCATTTTTTAACGGAAAGATATACAATTGGAAGGCCTGACTATGGAAGCGATTTAGAATCGAACCGTGTTTTCCATTTTTTTAATAATTAAATTACCTATTGAGTTATAAGCGATTTTGATCACGTAACAAACACTTTTTTTACCCTTCGCTGACTGGTTTTTATGCTTTCTTTAGGAACTTCGGTTCAAAACGTCTACTTTGACTCTATTTTCTGAAAGATCTATTGCGTTTGCAAAAAAAGCCGGGAAAAACAGTTCGATTACATAGTTTCGGATCAACAAAACTTGCTAGTTTCATGCATTTCCGAACAAAAATAAATTAAAACTTATGTCATAAAGTTACCCTTTTGGATTTGAGAACAACCTTATGACTTAGCTATGATGGTATTGCATTGAGCATTTCAAAAATCTTAAAGGTAATATTCTTTATAGAAATCTAAATAAACATTTTAAATAAACTTTGATAATTAATGCTTAATGAAACCGATCTCATTCATACTCACATAAACAAGTGGGATGGCTACTTCATTCACACGGAAGACCCGCTCGCTACTGCTAATCCAATGGAAGACATTTATAAAGATATCTTGTTTGCATTTCAATATTTTTAAATGATTTTTTTTTTTTTTTGCTTTAGATAGCTAAGATCGATCTGTACAAAGGCCGTTTTTTATTTTTTATTTTATTTTTTTATGAGGATGCTTTCATTTTCAAAACCGGTTCCAAAATGAAAGTGTCCTCATTAAAAGTACCTGTAAACAAAATCGAAAAAGTAAAAAATCTGTCTTTGTACAGCTGTCCATCTTTGTACATCTCAGCTATCCAATGCAAAAAAAAAAAAAAAAAAAAAAAAAAAAATCATTTAAAAATATGCAAACGAGATATCTTTATAAATTTCGCTCATATGATTAGCATTAGCGAGCGGGTCTTTCGCTTGACGGAAGTAGCCTCTTAATGCATCAGTTCCATTTCTGATAATCCTTTTATTTCTAAACATTTTAATGAGAATATGATAAAGCTGAAAATATTCTTACATTTTTTTTTCAAAGAAAATAAATAAACCCTTTAATTGTATTAATAAAAATAATAATAATTTAAAATGTCGTATTCCTTTATCATAATGTTTCGCTTTATCTGTTACACATATTTAAACATTCGTTTGATAATCAATGCATCTCGACAAGAACAAGAAAAAACTGTCGATTTTATAATATTTATTTTTTTAATTGAAATTTATCTGAATATACAATAAAATCATGCATTATTTTAATAAATTGTTTCTTGAAAATATGAATTCTTGTTTTGAATTGCTGTTCTAGTTAGATTCGAAAATCCACTACAAAATACAATTTTTGTATTGGAAACAAAGGTCGAAAAACATTTTCTTCTGAGAAAAATACAGGGTGTCTCATTCCAGACTAAACACAAATTTTCTCAAAGGTTTAATACTGAATAAACCATATTACAGTAAAATTTCATCAGACTCGCCTTGCTATTGTGTGAAATGTAAATATAAAACACCAATTTGTGGAAGATGTTGTCCTTATCTACCTCCAGACAGTATTGAACTACATGCTCCGTAATTGGAAATGTAGTTCACATTTCATACTGTGTCACTGACCGAATTACAGCTCACTTCCAGAACTTTTTTTAGCTCCATTATATTTCACATATGAAATATAAACCAGACAAAAAATTCTAAAAATCTTTATTATTCAGTTTTCCCGTTCCTTCAGGCATAGGCACTCGCGAGCTAATATTAAAGCTTTGGAAGTTCCTTTACAAATATTTCGTGTGCATTTTGACTTATTTATTTATTTATTTATTCATTGGATAATTGAGGTCGATCGCTTTATTCCCCTTTTTTTGATTTTGTGTGCAAATTTTTAAAAATATATAAAGTTAACTTTTACTTTCAGAATAGGGTTCCGAAAGGGAATGTGTCATCCTTAAAAAAAAAAAAAAAAAAAAAAAAAAAAAAAAAAAACTGCAGTAGCCAAAATCGAAAAAATAAAAATGGGGGAATGTAAGCATCAACCACAGCTATTAAATGCAAGAAAAATTATTTTAAAATATGGAAATATAAATGAGATATTTGAAGAGAACCTTCCAGAGGTTTAACATTCGCTCGAGACTGCAGCCTCATTTTATTAAAATATGCAGTTCATTTTAAAATTATCATAGAATCCGACATAAAAAGCTGTCTGTGGATTATTTTATTGTTAATTGATAATAAATTTTCACGAAAGACATATTAACTCTATTTTTAGTTTCCAATTCAAATTCTATGAATCTAGATTTTACGGATAAGATGAAGACTGGCTTTCCCCTATTTTAGGCAGAGTGAACGAGCGATTTGAATGAAAGACACTTTTTATAGAAGTTTTACACTTGTTTAATAGCCACATTGCATCCCAGATAAGAATTCTGTTGATTGGATGAATACAGTACATTTTCTGCTGATTTTGAATACTTAATAATCACATTAAACAACCTGAAAAAGAATTAAAAAATCTGGAAAAATGTCTGACAGTTATAATCAATGCTGTTAGAATTTGCAGATAAATTCATTTTTGTAAAATACTTTATCAATATATCTACTGTACATTTCCATTTCATGCAAAAAATCACTTAAGGGTGTTCTCAAATCGAAAAGGGCAAGTTTCTGACATAAGTTTTAATTTATTTTTGTTGGAAGATGCATGAAACTAGATGGTGTTATTGTTCAGAAACTATGTAATCGAGCTGTTTTTTCCATTTTTTTTCAAACGCAATAGATCTTTCGGAAAATAATGTGAAAGTAGGAGTTTTGAACCGAATTACCGCGCGAAGGGAGAAAGAGTACTCAAGAGCGGCCGAAAAACGGGTTTTTCACGTGATCGAATTTTATTATATCTCAATAGGTAATTTATTGATCAAAAAATAGAAAAAATAGTTTAATTCCAAATCGCTTCAATGGCCAGACTTTCCAATTTTATATCTTTCCGTTAAAAATGAATTTGTAAATAAGTCAAAACGTTTTTTGCTTGTTGAGCAGAGCAGTTAAGAACAGCCTTAACAAAAGAAAGAAAGAATATGTATATATTTAATTGCTAGAAGATCTAATCCGGACATCGCAGTTACAGAATATTGGTAAAAATTCTAATATATCTCTTAAAATTTATCTTTATATATCTTTAGATTACCCACTAGCAACTCCTAAAAGCATTTTATATGAAAACTATAAAAAACATATTTAAATAAAATTTGAAATTTATTAAAAGATATACTTTTGTATTATTTGCACACCAGAAGTTAACAGCCTATAAGCAATGGACAATGATTTCGCTTCTTACAGCAGCCTTTTTATTCTAACAGATTGATTGGCTTATGCGCGTAGTAGTATTTTAAGTCTATAAAATTTGTGGTTTTTTTTATATTATTTATAATATTTTACTAATTTATTATTTTACTTATTTAAAAGTTTCATTTTCGTTATCGAATACTAGTCTGAAAGAAATGCTGGACTATTTTTATTGTTTCGTCTGTAAATGTATACATTGAATGTAAATATTTATGTGTTTCGTAATCTCAAAGGAACAGCGCAATTTTTTTAAAATCTATTTTTTCTATAACAATATGCTATACATACATTTCCTTCAGTCATTGTTCATTGGAAAAAAAAAAAAAAAAAAAAAAAAAAAAAAAAAAAAAAAAAAAAAACTATTTGAACCATTTCAGAAACAGAAATTATTTCCACAATTTGAAAACAACCTGTATATACTCCATATCATGAGTAATAAATTTTGCCAAAAGTTACTGCACATTTCTGTTAACTGTAAGCTTAAAAAATACTTGAAAAAAATGTTTTTTTTTTCATAACTCAACAATTAAAAAAATAATAACAACAGTTTAGAAAATATTAAGAATGTTTAGTGAGTTTCAACATTATCTTTAAATAATCAATACATATGTAGTATTGCTGATATTAGATATTAAATTAAAAAAAATCATAAGCTATTATTATTATTATAAAAAAAAATCTAAGAAACATTTAAAATACATTTTTAATTATAAAAAAAAAATCTTTTTAATATGATTTCATATCTGAGAAACGACCTCGTATATTATGTTGGTATCATCAATAAACCAACGATATTTACATTTCTACACCAGAAAAAAACAATTAAATAATAAAAAGTTTAATAATAATTTGTCTTAAGAGCTTATACAAGTCACACAGAGAAACTCGAACGAAAATGTTAAACCTATGGGAGAAACTTAAGCAGAAATCTTTACAGAAATCGTTATACATATATTTAACTTTCTTTTTCTTTTGGGATATCTGAGGTCGATATCTATTTTTGTGCTTCTGTACTTTTTCGATTTTTTTTTTTTTTTTTTTTTTTTTTTTTTTTATGAGGATAGTTTAATTTTCACAACCGGTTCTAACCACTTCCAAATGTGAATGTATCCGCATATAAAAAAAACTGTGTCTCAAATTAGAAAAGTACAAATGCACAACAATGGGATATCATATCAACCTCGGGTTTCCTTAGAAAAAAAAAAATAAATAAATAAAATAATAATAAAATAAAATAAAAAATATTGAAATGCGATTGAGAAATCTGTAATGAACGCTCCGATAGGATTAACATTACTTTGGGACCTTCTTTTAGTGACTTACGTAAGCTCTTAATCCCATTTTGCAACACATAAATCGTTTATATATATATATACATAAAGAAATTCTGAAATATAAATAATTTCAAATTTACTTCTAGTATTGGAAGTTTCGACCGTAATTTTCTCATGTTAATGAATAGTGACATAAACACCTTTAGAAGTTAGCACGACGCAGTGATTATAAAATAAATAAAAGTAAAATGCAGGAATATAATTAACAGCGCCGGTGAAGACTACCCTATATGACGGCTCCTGGTGCGGGGACACTGGCCTAGCCGCCACACTTGCAGCAGCATTGCGTCCCTCCAGACAAAACCTAGATTTTACGCATAACTTTAAGTATAAATAATCCATATTATGGTTAAATTTAACCAGGGCTGGCTTGCATTGTGTGAAATGTATATATAAACATTGAAGTAGTGAAAGTTCTGTTAGTGGACGTCGTGCCAATATATAACTGCCAAAAACATTGAAGTAGTAGCTTTGTGTTGGAAAATGTAATTCGAAATACACATAATGTCACTGACAGAATGACTTTTCACTTCCAGAATGTTTTGGTATCGCCATGACGTTTTTCCTAAAGGAAGATAAATCTTAAGAAATCTCTAAACTCATTACTTTAAAAGTTATGAACAAAAATTTATTTGGGTTAAAGTGATTTTTGTTTATACGACACTAGTATCCTATAAGACAATTGCTTGTTGTGCGGTACTAAGTTTGTCTCCTCTTTTTTGAATCAATATATTCTTTTAAAGCGAAAAGTTTTGATACTGCAAGATATTAGCTAGCAGATCAGCGCACGCGCCCTCCTTACACCCACCGAAGGTTATGAAATTTTTTTACGCCACATAAGTAGCACACCCTTCTATAATTAACTCACCGAATTAAGCAAATTAAACAAGCAACTGTGAACAAAAGATCTGGCTAAAAAATCATTCTGTTAGAGATAATGACATATATTTTACTAATTTAAAAACAAAAGAATATTTTTTTTACAAAAGTTACTTTAATTATTTATTTATTTTTTAACAGGCGACATAATTTAAATAATATTAATCAGTGGTTAACTACTACAGATTAACATTTGTCAATTATTTACTATTTCTCAATTAAAAATATTCACCAATTACTTACAGTTATCCACATACCAATAGCGTCAATTAAGTACCATTTTAATCAAATGTAAGAAAATCATTAATCATGAATATCTTTATATCATAACACTTTCGTCTCCATTGCAAGTATTATATTTTCGAAAAATGTTCATCAACCAGCAAATCCCCCCCCCCCCCCCTGTATCAAGCATCATTTCATGTCGCATAAATACATCATTCTGCAATTATTGCACCGAATTAAAAAAACAACCCTGTTCAGAAGACTTACCTAAAGAAGTTGTTACAGCCAATGACATATGTCTTAATATTTTAAACAAAATTTAATATTTTAAACAAAATTTATTAAAAAAAGAGTAAATTTTCTTTTAAAGACGACATTAATTAAATAGTATTAATCAATCATTAACTAACCGCAGTCAATTTGTCAATTATTTACTACTTGTCAATAATAATCATCAATTACTATCCATAACTAATAATAACGTGAATTAAGTACTATTTTTAATTAACAATAGCAAATGATTAAGCATGACCATATCGAAATCATAACGATTTCTTCCCTATTGCTTGAAACATCCTTTCGAAAAATACTCATTGTCCTTCAAACGCTTCAATAACTTTATACACTTTGCCAGGCAATTCATTGAATAATAGAGTAACCACCCAAGACATCTTAGTTCGAGATTAAGTTACTCGGGTTGAGCGTGTAAAATTTCAAAACGAGTAACACTCGAGTTACTCTAAATAATGGTACTTTGCTCCCACAAACTTTTCGTTCTAAAAAATACAAATTTTCTTCGAATGGAAATTTTTTGGTGTTCATATGTATATTTTGCATATCTTAACATTCTATAACAATATTTAAATGATAGTAATAAAATTTCGGTGGGTATTCCAAACGTCGGTAAAAAGTTTAGTTACTGACGAGGACGGGTAGGACGGTATGTGTGTGTGTGTGTGTGTGTGTGTGTGGATATATTATTAAGGT
Organism: Maratus speciosus; assembly: GCA_963932465.1. NCBI lineage: Eukaryota > Metazoa > Arthropoda > Arachnida > Araneae > Salticidae > Maratus > Maratus speciosus. Next base: position 133,110,517 of record OZ010791.1, read on the forward strand.
TCCACGTTGTAAAAAGAATAAAAAATACCATAATTTCACGATATGTTAATATACTTAGATTTTTTTTGTAATATCTAAAACAATAGTCACTTGGTAAAATGAATACAATATACCGTGATTTGATGATATGTTAATCAGATTAGAATTTTTTTTTCTGTTTAATAAAACAATATTGCATTTGGTAATAGGAATAAAAAATACCGTTATTTTCTGATATATTAATATGTTTGGAATTCCTTTTCTGATTGCTAAATATTGTACATTTATGTCATAAACATTGTAATAATATATTGGGAATTATGATTTTCTGAGTGGACGTATAAAAGATAAAAATTTAAAAAATAAATATAAGCAAAGTGCAAATAAAAAATCAGGTAACACAGGAAAATATTAAGAACATGACAATTGCAATATGAAATTTCGGGAATTCACTATAGGTATTTCCGCTTTTTGATGGCAAGAATGAGTAAAATATAAATGTTTATGTTAAAAAGTTAGAGTTTTGTCAGCCAATCAAACCGATAAATTAAAGATACTTATTCTAAAAGCAAAATTTACAGGATCAATACGTTAGCAGCTATTTATTATAGAGTTTAGGGAAGAGGGAGATTCTAAAAGAATTTGGCAAAAGAACGACTTTAGAAGAAGCCTGATGAATATATTTTAATTTGAACCAAGAACATACACAAACTATAAAGGAGCAACATTTTGAATGTATATTCCCAAATGTGTGCAAATCTCTTGACAAGTTGAAAACGAAGGTCTACAGCCTTAATGAATGTAGTTAAGTTGACGAAAATTTTATAATCTCTCCACCTAGCCATAGCGTTAGAAGGAAGGAAAATTTGACACCTAAATTTAGAAATTTCGAAGAAGTTCATGATTGAAGAAAGGATGAAGGGTTTTCGTTTTACTAAAAAAATTCTTCATTACGAAATAAGTTTTCAAATTTCTTCAGAAGGAGGAATTGTAAAGGAAGACCTCATTTTGATTGAGAAAGAAAAATCATCTGTTATAACAAACAATATTTATAAAAATTACATTATAATACTTCTCAAAACATTTAATTAAAGAATAAGAATACATAGCGAAAACTACATTTAATTATCAAAAGAAAGTTAGTGTCAATTTTTTCGCTTAATAATATTTAATAGTTATCTAATATTTCATGCAAAATTACGCAAAATCCATTCTTGATGTAATTTTTCTTGGATTTAAAAATAAGTCGTAGCAAATTAAACTTTCTTTTATTCCTTTCAAATATTCTATTCGTTTAACACTTTGCGCTCGGCGTATGTTACACAAATTTTATTCGATCTGCACCACGTTTTTAAGAGATGTTTCGTCCAAGTACACAATTTCAAATATGCTCTGATTAAATAAGGTACATTTTATTTTCCTTTATTACTTGTGCCAAAAACAAATTTTTTCAAAGAAAGATTATGTCTCCGCAGCCGAGGCCTCGAGTGCAAAGGGTTAAAATTCATCCTTCTATATATATAAAAAAGTTTTGATTTGGAAATGGACCAATGAACATCTGCGTAGATATTCCGGGTTGATCCGCATCCAATTTGAATGCTTAATCATGGCCTTTCATCGTTAATATTAAGAAAACTGTTGCATACAAAAATATGAAAATCGGTGGTATTATAGAAAAATGTTTGATAAACACGCTGATGCAGACAGTTTTCAAATCGAAGAATTATTTTAAGAGATATTTAATGCTAAAGTTGGACAAAGTCGTTCCATTAGAAAAGTTTTATTTGAGCAAAAACTATGCATGAGAATTTAATCATTTTTAGATCATTTTATACGTTATAAGTTCCCAATGCACAGATTGCATTTATTTTTCTTATTTGACGCATTTTTTGAGGTTTTATTTCTATTTTTAATTCAAATTTTCAGCATTTCGAGAGATGTTTTTTACAAATTTTAGAAAATGTCATTAATTTAAACTGTTGCCAATTGTATAAACAGCGAAACAAATTATCATATCAAATATTTCTTCAAATTAAAAATTTACTTACACGTGACTATTACAAACAGAAAAAAAACTTTAAAACTAGAATTAAATGATTACATGTAAAAGCAGGAAAATTACGTCATAAGAACCATATTTACACTTGAATTTTACGTCTTATTTAAAATGCTCAAAAAATATGGTAAAACAATTTAAATTGAAAAATATATTTGCGCGAGATATTTTGAGATAATCTTTTCAACTATTATCGTGAATTCGAAGACAGCGCAAATAATATTTCCTTCTAACAACAAAAGTATTTTTACGTGAATATTAATAAGAGAAATAAAAGTTTGGTGTAAATTACGTCAGATTTGAAACGATACATTTAAAATGAATTATTTAAAAGAACTATCTTATAGCGCTGCTAAAAAATACCGGGAGACAATGACACTGTTTACTTAATTCATTTTACATTAGCTTATTTTCAAATAACTAATGTGTTTAATTAAATACGAAAACAGCCATTGTATCTCTTAACAGCAACAGATTTGGTCTTAAAAATCCCCAATCCAAGGAAAACGAATGGAAACCCGTTTACAGAGAGATCGCTACTGTTTTTTTTTTTAAATTTTAATTCAATATTTTTAAAGCCGATCAAATGCGTGCAATTAGCGTGCTTTTTGGATTTTGGTGTGCCTGAACGGGGGTTGGCGAGCCTAGCTCGTAGGGGGCAGAGCCCCCTAGTAATATAAAAGAAAACATATTTATCTGTCTTTATGCAAATACATAATGTTTGGTTTTTAAATTTATTGTTGTTCTGACTGATGTAACAAAAGCACGCATTAATAAATATTTTGTTATGAATGCACAGATAGTACGGTAACCCATACTCATTCTTTTGTACATATGAAAGCGTCATTGAAAATCTTTTGCATATAAAATGAAATATTATTGCTACTTAACTAATAATTACACGGTGTTGTCTTATTCAACCTACAAATTCAGATGAGAGACAGTGGGTATCAAGAGGCTGGAAAATTACCATAGAGTATATCATAGAGCATTGGGGAACAACAAACCACGTATTTAATCAAAAATACAGTATGCTCTACCCTAACTTAATTTTGACGGTAATACCTTTCAGAAAACTGAAGTATATTACAAAAAACCTTTAATAGACATTCTCAAATTTGTATTAAATATGATAAAATAAGTGGTAAACATTTCCATTATACGCGTCATAAGTATGCACTTGACACCCCACATTTTGGACTGCGATTACCAGTTGATACGATATCATTGATTGCTTGAGAGCCCTGTTTTTTCCAATTTTTTCGTGATGTTATAAATTTTCACACTAAACAAGGTACATATCGTTGTATTTCCATTGGAGTGTTTTATTTTTCTCACAATTATTACCGTCAACCAAAGTTCAGTTGGGATGAAACACCTTGTAGTTGTGACTGAATAACTGGTTTGCCACGACGTGGTGTAAGGCATTATCCCCTTGATGCCTACTATTATCTCTCTGAATTTACCTGTCAAATTCGGCAACACCCTGTATAAGCATATGCAAATATAATGGGGACGACTTATATTTACCAACTCAGTTGTTTTATCTAACACATTCCAATATACCTTTACACACTGAGTCACGTAACAATAATATTTCAAAAATTTTGCAACTTTACTTGATCGCATAATTTATTTTTTACATAATAATGCTTTTTGTTGTTCTTAATGGGCTAGTTCCATGGGTTTTTGTGGTGAAAGTTACATAGTAGATAACAGCTATGCTTGTTGGTCACCGTTATTTTCGGAAAGGTAGCAGGCCCTTATTCAATTAATGAGATATCTCCAGTAAAATAAGTCACATTTTCCCGTTCTAAAATACTGGTAGCCAAAAATCGTAGAGTGTGACTTATACTACAAGTACTCATGTAAATAGCTAATGGGCAACTTAAAAAAAAATATAATAAATATTAATAGTATATTATAATTTTCAATAAAGAACGTTATTATCACATATATCACATATATCACATATATCACAACCCTGGAATCCCGTGTTCTATTTCTTATTTATTTTTTTAGTATTTTTTCCAGTCTAACATACAGTTGAAAAAAATACCATAATGAATAAAGATAGAAAAAAATATATAACAAAGGAAGTATCTCATCATCATTGATTTCCAAACATTTATTGGAATTGATTAAATTTTATAACATCGAGTAATTTCACGATACCGTATTGAGTTGCTTATACACTGAATTTCATAATAATATGAACACACAGATTTTCAAGCAATAAAAAGGGGGGGGGGAATGTTACAAAACAAACTGAAATCTAACCAATGTTAAAAATAGAACAAATCGTTTTATTTTATAACAAAATATAATTGAAACAGCGATTTACACATACAATAATTTGCATTTTTCCATTTTGAGGTGCTTCATAATGATATGAACATCATATTATTTCTAATTGCTAAAAGGTGTAAAGTTAAATCTTTAAAAGCAGTAAAATAGTTTTATTTGACAGCTGACTCATCCAGAGTCATTTGTAAAACAAATAAATAATAATATTCTAATATTGTACGGTCTATGATGGAATAAACTGAAACGCCATCATTCAGTTTGTCATGTAACGCATGTTACTTTTGAACTGAAAGATGGCATTTCAGTTTATTGAATCATAGACCGTACAATTTCAGATTATCATTATTAATTTCTTTGAAAATGATTATGGATAAGTTGAATCATCTCAACAGTCAAATAAAACTATTTTAACATATTTTTAAAGTTTTAATGTTACACCTTTTCAGCAATTAGAAATAATATAATTATTACAAGGTGTAATATTGTTAGATATGAACATTGGTAAAAATATAGATTAATAGAAAATATATGTGTAAGATCTTTTAATTAATGTAAAAACGCGATCAGACATGGAGTGGACCGCGTTTATATATATATATATATATATTGATCGATTTCATTCGAATGGCAGATAGTAGCAGATTTTAATTCTGTAATTGTGGCATATTGTTTTCCGTTTGCGCAAACAGCTCTACACAGTAGAATCCATACATTTCCCATTAGATTTAATCAGAAGAAACAGATGGCAACGGAATTACATGTACACCATTATTAAGAAACTATTCCCAAGTGTTGATTGCCGTGTGGATGGTTGCATTGTCTTGTTGAAACATCAAGAAAGGTCCGCCAATTTCCTCAGCAAATGGCAACAAGTTATCTTCCAGTAGGTATTGGTAGATTAATGCACTCGTTCTGCCAGAGAAAAACGGAACGTTGATTACACCATGATATCCAAATGCAGCCCAAAACTTGAATGAACCTCCATCCTGCTGCTGTTTTGCGGTTCCTGGTTTCTTGGGCAGATCGTGCCAATAATAAAAAAACGTCTGAAGCATTCAAAGTGGATTTTTTTTATCGGAAAATATTACTCTTTCATAGTCTAACTTCCAGGACATGTGCTCTTTGGCTATGCGATTCTGCTGATGCTTTTTAGTTATACGTGGTTATAGCTTTCTGTTCTTCAACCTCATTGCCTTACAACTCTTGACTACTCTGAATAAGTTACTTTTTGACACTGCTATCAGTGGATTTCTTGATAGTTCGTCTAAAGTTATTTTTCCTGTGCTCATTCTTTTTATGATGGCTCTTTTTCCCCTTTTGGACATCTTTGGTGGACGTCCCGGCTTGTTTGCTCAATAATCCTCTTTTAATAGAATGAAATTTAATACAACACCTGGAGATCTTTTCAATTTTATTTTCGATAGCTCTGGTCGAAAGTTCTTAATCCTTAAAAGCCAGAATTTTCCCTTTCCTGAGACCACTTAAAGCGATTTCACGACATATACTTCTAGAATTCACTTTGCTATCAGGTTTGGAAATTTCCTAGTCTGCGAATTATTTTTATATGATAAACTAATTTGCATATCTGGGTTTCCTCTTCTCGGATTGGCATCCAATATTCCATTACAGTTTCCATTCTCATTTAGTGATAATTTCAATTAATATCCATACCATTTTGCAACATTTTATTTTAGATAATTTATATTTTCAATGAATTTAAAGTTTGATATTTCTTTTACAGCTGTGTATTATGTAAAATTCCTGCATTTGTCCTGAGAATAAAGTTTTCTGACAATTATTTATGAATGTTTGCCACTATATCACAAAATTACTATGTGTTCATATTATTATGTATCCCAGTGAAATGTACTTTGTAAAAAATTAATATCAAATTATGCGTGTGTAAACATGCGAAAGTCATATTGGAACCTAGGTATGCGGTTCTGTTAATTAGGGAAAAGTTCAAGGTGTCTCAAGTAAACTAAAACTCATTTAGAACTTTAACAACCAAAAAATAGAATATTTTTTATAAACACTGAAATTCGTCTTTTGGTGTGAAATGCGATGCTTGATTAAGAGTGTTTAATGTAAACAATAATTCAGTACGTGACACCGCACATACTGACATATATTTTCTGAAGTTTGGAATAAAATTCATAAATAATTTTCCTTGTCACTCATGGAAAAAAGTAAACATCACTAATAACTGTACAACTAACTACAACAGAAGAAAGTAACAGGTACAAAACGATTGGAAATAATGTCTATTTTTAAATGATGTACATAAAATTTGCTTAGGAGGATATCTACAAATCAAAACCTGAACCAGTTATTTTTTTTCCATGAGAACACCCAATTTCGTCAATACATTTCATATCTTCGGTTTAAACTATGCCTATATAAGAAATTTCAAGTCATTTGAATGATAAGTTTTTGAATTACAAACATTCAAAATGTAGAGAATCTAATGTTAAATTACATTTTCATATTTTTCTTAATACATTTTCTTAATTACAGAAATTATCAATCCTAATGTGATATTTTTTGTGTTCCTATCATACTAAAAAATCCAAACATATATAATTGAATTTGTAATCTAAAAATATATATAATATGAATTATACATTATGAAATTTATATTTGAAAAAAATATGAATTGCTAACTACAAATTGTTTAATAGATTTATATTTATTGTATCCTGCTTTATGAGAATTCCAAATTTCAAAATTTCCTGTCAATTAGTTTTCAAATTATGCTTAAAAAACATCAAAATGATGGTTTAAGTGGCCGACTCTGATGTGCAGAAAATCATAATTTAAATAAAATTATATTTTACAAATTTTATTGAAATATTTGGGCTGGCAATAGTCGAAACAGATTATGTGAGCGAAATGAATGTATTAGCAAGAAACAATACATTAATAGAAGTGGCTTAGTCATTCTGTAGCATTTCAACAATCTAGTATCAAACTTCAATTTGGATAAAATAAACTTATTTTAAAATTATTAGTTTTTATCTCAAACTAATCATACGAATTTCATGAAAATTTGCATTTTGTCTAATTAAAGGGTATAGAAATTATTTACAATTTCAAACTTGTGTATTGCTGTTCAAAAAACAAATGCCGCGTTTGTTTTGATATGTAGATGCCACATAAGCAAATTTTATGTACATCATTTAAAAGAAGACTTCATTATCAATCGTTTGGTACCAGTAACTTTCTTCTGGAGTAATTTGTTGTAGAGTAAGTAGGAGGTGTTTAATTTTTTTCTCATTTAACATGTGTTTTATAATCTATATTTCATTGTGGCCGCATGTTCAAATGTGATATTTGTTTGTTTCATGCGATTGATTTTCGCTTTCATTTATCCCAGATACATTGCAATCAGCTTTTAGTAATAAATATATTACATTTAAAATTGCCCATATAGTTACAAAAATGTATGAATATTTTTAAACTATTCTATGTAAAGACAATTTGAACATTTTCCTTAAAAATTTAATTTCCCTTAATTTACTTAAAATAAATCGGTTTTTACAATTTTTATGAAGTTTGATCTTTTTATGAAAGAAGAAGTACTATCTCATAAAATTCGTTTATTGAAGTAGTATTTTACTTCATAATCTGAAAATATAACACTTATACAAAAAAGTGCCTTATCTGAGAAATAGTCGAGAAGTTAGGGAAATTAAACAAACACACTGTGTTAGTTTTACACAGAATAGGGAAAGAGATTAAACATATTAGTTTAGGAAAGTTTGCACTTGCCAAAAAATTAGATATTTAATAACATTTCATAACAATTGAGTAAATAATGGTAAAGACTGAATATTTTTTATAAAGAAAAAATTTCTTAAATTGTTGCGAAAGTAGTGACCAAATTTTAAAATGTTTCATTGCTTTTTAATAGATTTTGTACAGTGGCTTTAATAATACACCCACAAAATGATAAATGCTAATAACATAGGTACGTTATTCTATACCACATATATGTATATGTTTTAAAAAATGAATCAATGGATTTATGCATTTTAATTATGTAATAAACGTATTGCTTTCATAAATAATAGTTGCGTAACAACCCGATGTGTCGCTTATGAATTGTATGAGATCATTTGATTCGTTTGGGGAAAATAATTTAGTGTTTATTTTCCCCAAAATAATCAAATGACTTTATTATAAATTAGAAGGCAATTATAGTATTAATTTTATTGAATACAATTTTTTCAAGTAATTAAATACATTTTCAAATAATTAAATATCATTGAAATTTAAGCTTTTCTAATAAAATTGCAGTTATTCTATAACTTTATTTTCCAAAAGCTTTTCGTTCTGTCAAGATTTCGTTTCCAATTTCCGAGTTGTTAGAAATGACGTCATTTGAACGAACTGACTTTTTTTGGAAAATTTATTCAAAAGCAACTTATATTTATAAATTAAAACAAATGGTTAGAGAAATATAATTTTTCTCTCTGAAGGTTTTTGTTTTCAACATTGCTGTGAAAAGTTTTAATCACCATCTTAAGGAAATGGTTGGAAATCTGTTTTCAAGTTTAAATAAAAAAACTACGATTTTTTTTTTTAATTTTTTATGCCAGTGGAATTTTTCTCTGTTCCAGGCGACAGACGATTTCTTGCTTTCAAAAACAAACTGATTCTTGAAACTTGAACATGTTAAAAAAAGTTGGTATTTCTTCAAACGTTCTTGAAAAATACAATTCAATCGCAATATTAGGTTCACCATCTATTTAAATAAAAGCTAATTTTAGTTTGAAAATGATCAGAAACAAAGAAATCTAAAAATTCCTATCGTTTATCCTTTTCTCCAGTTTATACATGAAAATGGAACAATTATCCGTCATCATGAAATAAATGCCATTGATGCTTTGAAATATATATAGATATATATCGACAACTAATTCAAATGTTAAAATTATAAGTCAATTTTTGACATCCTCGGATCCAGAGTTAGCCAAATTTGTAATCTCAATTAACCTCAACGTGATTAAAATTTAATCGCTAGTAATTAATCATAGTTACACACATTCAAACACAGAAATTTCGTCAAATAATGGAGACAGGGCGGTTCCGGCTATAGTGCTGCAAGAATTTTTTACGGCATGTAGTTTTAACTATAATCAATTACACGCAGTTAACTAGTAATTACATTGCAGATAATTGCAATTATAAATTTGCCCAACTCTAATCGAATCCATGTGGATAACTTGCGTTAATACAGTCTCCCAATGCTCCGTATTCTACGACAAGTAGATGTGAAATACAAACGGACAGTCATTTTTTAATCCAATAGTTTGATGAAATTTTTATTTCGTTTTGAAAAAATATCCAGAGACAAATGCTGAGCTATTTATATTGTTTTAAGTGTAAATAAGTTATTTCGTAATAGAGCATGGGCGCAATGGAGAAAAATCTATGCTTCAAAAAAGCTTGGAGCATACTAATATATTTTTTTTCCCACTTAGTCAAAGGTATCCTATCCCCTTAAGTTAGATTCCAATTCTTATTTCGTTTATAAATATTGCATACAGCACCATTTATACCCTGGTGATGAGTATTTGAACTCTTTTTTTGTCGGGAAATAAATTCCTTTAAACTGTTGCCAAATTTTATAACATTTGGCCCAGTAGTTTTTCTTTTATGACTATTTCAAATTGGAACTTTAATTATATCCACGCCATATGGAATCCTTAATTTAGGGACAAATTTATCCATCAGAATTTTATGATTCCAAAGCAAATAATGGAGTAATATTACTGAAGTTTGCTACCATAATGGTAATAATTAAAATTGTATTGAAAAAAAGCATAAAATGTAACGAAATTAAAATTTTTATGTAATTATTTTCTCAGATAATTAACAGTAATAACTAAAAATATCCTGCTTAAAATTAGAAACTATTTTCTTCATGTATCAGCAACGTGTAACCGAATTCAGTCTTAAATAACCATGATTTCAAAAAAGTTCCCTTTATATTTAGAAGTTATTTAATCTAAACTCATAAGCATTAGAATCTATTAAGTATTTTGACCGGCAGTGTCCAAACAAGTGAGTCTGGTATTTAATCATCTCCGAAAAGCTTGAACGAATTTCTAATAATAAAGTCTAATCTTAAAACCTAAATTAGGTTTCGAACTTTTGACCTTTAGCGTGCTTTTTTTTTCAGTTTCTTAGAAGTTATTGAGTGAATAAATACTGACAAATATCAGAAAACACAAGTTTCAAAACATTATAAAAATCCGAGATATGCGAAAACTTAAAAAAAAAAAAAAAAAAAAAAAAAAAAAAAAAAAAAAAAAAATGAAAAAATGAAAATACCCATTCTCCTTTGAGAAAGATCTACCTGGTAATTTTTGAAGTCTATTATTTTTTATGTTTATGATTAGATTTTCGTCTAAACTTTCCCCAAAACATATCACAAGTTGCCAGAGTCAACAGAAATGATGAGGTTACACTTAAATTTTGTAAACGTTTTTTACTCCACTAGCAAAAGTTTCAATAACAATTTATAATGCAAGTAGCAATGAGCATTGATATCTAATAGCATTAGATTTATATCGAGAGTAAATTATTTTATTTTATCAAAATTGATTTTTAAAATATAAAAATCCTTACCATTTATATTATTTTAAAACAAAAATAGAAACGATTTTTGTATTTGTTCTTAATTACCGGAATGTTTTAAAATCAAAAAATAAAATCTTAAATATTTAAAAACTCAATAAAATGAAAAAGAAAACATTTAATTTTATAGAAAGTCAAACAATTTATTTTTTAAATTTTACTTTTACAGTTATTGCATAGCATACTCTTAACCTCCTACCAACGTACTTTAATAAAATGTATAATATATATAAATATATATACATATATATAAAACATAAAAAAGTTTTAGAAAATCTTTCAATGATTTCTTTTGATTGGAAAATCCCGCTGAACTTAAAGAAAATATTTCAAATGTATATGGTTAAAGATTAAAGCGAAAAAATGCTGACGTTCATTGATCATAGAAAATTCAAACTGAATATATAAAACAGGATCTACAGAATTTATTTAGTTTAGTATTTTATAATTTTTGTAATAGTACAGTGTCTTGTGTGTATGGTTTCTTTTGATTTAAATTTTTTTTCGCTCCATTTCTCTAAATATTTCGGGATAATTCAAACTTATTCGTTTTTGGTTATGCTGGCATCCGAGAATGAATCAAAAAGCAAACAAAATGTATCTGGAAATTATAATATTGTCATACATATTTATGACATTTTATAACGTATTTTATAACGTATTGTAGTCATGTATGACTTTTGAATGACGTATGTATCACACATGTGCGACAAATAAGATGTCACATATATTGTATATGTATGGATGTTTATAGGAATATATGTCGAAACTGTGACGTAAATATGACGTACATATGACGAATATGATTTATATTTGAGAATTTGGCGTGTATATATTCATACTGTATATAAAAGCTTGATGGTGATTTTGAAGAAATCGTAGCTACAACTTTGTGTAATCGTAATTGTTGGGGTCACTATAACAAGAAATTTGTCTTTACTTTTACATATTTTATGAAACCTAATGAATTTGAACCGTTTTTATAACAATCTAAACTTCCGGAAGTTGCAAAATCGATGTATAATTATTTGCATTTCACCAAGATGATTCTATCACGACACATCTCTAGGAAAAACTTTCAATATTCCCTTCACCATTTAGAGATGTCTTTCAAATCTGTTGTTAAGAATTTTAATTAATCGTGTAAATCATGTAATTTACTTGAAGTTCATGAATGTTAATCGATAGTGTTGAACCAACCAATAAAAAAATGTTTTATTTAGGAGCCTAAAGACGTGAAAACAAAGGATATTGCTGAAAATTTGTTATTCCGCCGAACGCTTTATCAATTGTATTTAAAGTCTTTATAAGGTATTAGAAAGTTATGATCAGCCGAATTCATCTTGATCAAAATCTTCGAAGACATGTTTATCGGAAGAGCTAGATGACGTGAACCAATTATATTTCAAAGTTATAAAAAAAATACCTTATTTAATTACAAGAAATTTTCGATTAATTAAGGCAAATATCATATTTGGGAATTTGTCGTGGTAAACGACTTTTAAGTCAATGATTTAAATTGCCTTTAAAAAGTTTTTAAATCGCCGAAATTTGCCGGGAAAAATCCTACATAAGCTGTTAATTTCATGTATGTCGGATTTAGGCCAGGATTCTTGGCCATTTCGCGAATTGACCGTAACATATACATTTGTTCTTTTCGACTATATACATTTCTTAATCTTCGACACAAAAAAAAAAAAAAATATTTCAACGTAATTAAATCTGTATTTTATATTTCGTTATTGTTAGTGTATCGCATCCCACCTAACGTCGGAAACATATGTTTGAGTCCTTTGAGAAAAAAGGCTGAGCAAAGCTGTACTACACAGATGCTAAAACTTAGTGACTTAGGAAACGCATGAGAAAGTTTAAAATTCCCTTTCAGGAATTTCCACTAGTAAAAGGTAATGTATTCAAATATTTTGTGAAGCCCTGTATATGATCGATAAAAGGTATACAAACTGACATGTAGGCAAAAAATTGTTACATATCAAAATGTATGCAACAAATGAATACTAGCGATTTTCGTCTCATAAGTAATACTGCAAACTAATTTGTTTGTTTATTTATTAACTGAATGATAATTGCTATGCACACTATATTCTACAGTATGCATTTTACAGTAAACCTTAGTGTTGTATATCAGTTTCAATATGTTTTAAATAGTGTGACATCATTAATTGCAAAAGATTTTTCTGCATAGACCTTAATGTAAAGAATTGTTTGAGCGTCCCTGTAAACAAACTATAAAAGTTACGCACTTCATTTTCAATACAAAACATATGTTGATCCTCAATTACATGGCATTCTAAGAATACTTATGCGAGTTGCAGGACGTACAAACGGAAATCATAAACACTTTTCAACTAACTTGTAAAGTGTTAAATACATTCATTTATATATATGTATATATATGAAAACTCATTATTCTGGAATAATTAATTATCAGTTAATTTATAAATACATAGACGCTTCATTGTTTGCACATATTTTATTGATTAACACAAAACAAATTAGATATTTATTTTGTTATTTGTTTACATTTATTGAAAATAAGGCCTTTATTATGACGATTTGCAACAAAATTTTTGTTTATTTGGTGAAAGAAGCAGAAGCATTTTATTAGGATGAGCGAAACGGATCCTCTGCTAGGCTACACAAATTATATTTTGTCGTACACTTATAGCATATTTATAGCATATTTTTAATAAATTATAGCATATTTTTAATGAATTAAAATTTGTGAAAATTCAATTATTTACATTCAATTATAAAAGTATTTTTCAGTGTCAGGGATTACAATACACAATTTAATGTTATTATGTGAAATAATTTACGCAGACGATACTTAAAAGAATTTTAAAAGAATTATATTATGATTTTTTTTTTTATTGGCAACAAAAGAAATTGTAAACAAATAAAATAAAGTGTTAAATTCGTTATATCATAAATAAAAAATTCCGAGGAAATTCTTAGTTATTTGGCTGAATTTACATTTCTAAAGTTAAAATGCGCCAAAACATAAAATAAAGTTTTTTCTTAATAAAGATGCAAAAATAATAAACAAAAATATCGTTACTTTCAAATATTTATCTTATTAAATATGCTTCGCGAATCCAAAAAAGCATGGCTTTTTCTAGCAGTAAGTTAATTTCGCTAAATACCGTTTTTTGTTTTCTATAATCCGATTATAGGAAATGGCATTTCATGTTACATTCAAATTTGGCTATGTAGCTCGAGTCGAATTATTTGATAGCTACTCATAGCACTCTCAATTACGCTTGGAATATTCTGTCTGATATGGAAATTTTACTAATGTTTGCATCATTACTATTATTGATTATTAAGCAATATCTGAAACATATATCGTGCAACTATTACTACATAGGCTTTTATTATACATAGTCAATAAAAGTACAAGAAATTATCATTTCTAGAAATACAACATATGTTAATAACAATTATGGAGCAAAATAGTATTATTTTGTTGATGCATTTTATCGGAAATATAAATTTAAAGTAATAATCCTATGTTTTAAGTCAACGTGATAGTTATTGACGTATAGCAATTTAATATCATTATAGTTTGAAAACAGCAAAATATGTTTTATTTTTTTTTAATAATAGAGGAACTTCTGTAGAAAAAACACGTTTTATGGTAGATTTCGTGAAGATTAGTAGTCGTCTTTTACATTTAGGAAATATTTATAATGAACAATTTCGATGGTGCAGCCCATATAGTTTTGTGATTATGTATAGCCTTGGTATCATTAGTAATATTTCCGCTGGTTGCAGTTGACAGTTAACACGCAATTACGACTTTTAACACGTAGTGGATTAAAATAACTGATCTATAACATCCAATTTTAAGTAATTAAATTTAAAATTAAGTCAACATAAACATTTTTAATCATAAAATTCATCTCAAAAATTTGGTGCATTTATACGAAATAGAAAATTAGGTACGCATATAAGATTTACTGCAAAATTATAGTACTAATATTCCTTAACGCTCCAACACCCATGCTAAACTCCAGGTCATGCGTCTTTGAATGGATCTCTAGTCTCACATTTTAAGTAAATATGTCACTGTATTGTGATTAAAAACTGTTTATCTAATGAGAGGAAAAAAGTCCCATATCTCTAGCACATGATACTACAAACTTCAAATGTTGTACGTGCTCTAAAGAAGGAAGACTTGAGTTTGTTACCTTTTTAGAATAATAAAAAAAAGTAAGTCTTATATAAATTTTCTCTGAATGTTAAAGTTAACAAAATGTTGAATTCATATTTGTTGCATTTCGAATGTTTGATTAATTTTTGTTTATGTAATGTTTCTTACATATGTGATAACATGTCGTTTTGGGGTAAAAGGGACATGTTTGTTATTGTTTTTTATTAAACCTTTGTAAGGAAAATTATACAATGCAGCGTATGAATTTGAAAAATAAATTTTAATTTGGATTTGGTTGGATAATCGAGTTCTCAACGAAAGCTTATCATCAAAAATGAGCGATTCTGGCATCAATGTAGTTAAAAGTACATGATAATAAAAAATGTCGTTAATAGTACGGAAAATTACACTTGCAAATTGGTTGATACGATTAGGAATCTTTCCCTAATGATATGGTAGTAGCACGACGTCTGGGGAGATCGAAATAGAAAACATCATTTATTTGTGTCATGATTTAACAAAATTTGCAGTTTGATTAATTTCGTGAGTGAGATCAAGTGATACAGCGTTCACGTAAATAATGAAGAACACACCGTAGAAGCGTCATATGATAGGAGATAAATCCTTTCACCTAATCACCAGCATCTACTATGCCAAGTCCTAACATAATAGGAAGTTTAATGAAATGCAGTGCATTAGTTATCGAAATAATCTTGAAATATATGTAAAAATGCAGTATAAGAGTGTTGCGTGTTTGGCAATATATTTTATACCTGATCAACACCAATCTATGTCAAGCTCTAGCTGAATCTAATGTTTGATCGAATTATGTACATTAGTTCGTGAGACAGAGCTTCCTAAACAATTGTGTCAATTACACAGGTAAATACACAGACATTTTTCAAAAATAATGAAATTGGGTTTAAATTATTCGAAAACGTATATTTCCATCAAAACATGCGTCGAAAATTTTTGTCCAATATCTTCTCATGTATATAAAAATAAGTAAAACGGAACTTCCAAAACTTTTATACTGCAGAAAAAAAATATTTTGTAAACTAAAATATTTTTTAAGCACATTTTACATAATTTAATTTTTTCACTTTCTACGATGAATTTTATTCGATTCAGACTAAAACATTTGCAGGAATCATCAAGAATATAAATATATATTACGCTATCGTAAGTGGCACAAAAATCGCGATTATTTGTTATTGCTTAAAGGCAACGCCCGAGAAACGCATCTCATTAGTTATTGTGTAAAAGTCCTTTGGCAGGATTTAGGGCGATCGGGTTTATTTACGTTTCGTCTTACTTTTCGAGTTACATTTTACCGGATTGTGCAATTTAGCAACGTATCACATTTAATTTTTTTTTCTCAGTCTCTATAAAACATACATGCATAAAATTTTTAATATTATACAATCTAATATTTCTGCCAATTAAAATATTTTTTTTTTATATTCTACACTGAAATTTTATTTTATTTCTTTTATGTTTAATTTTGATTTGAAAAAAAAATTAAATTTTTTTTTGCCATGCATGCACTGCGCGCAAGACTGTAGCAAAACTATTGGTTCAAGAGCAACCAAAAATATTTATAATGATGTAAAACTAATGTATCTTCAACGTATACCTCATTTGTAATCTATTTATTTATTTATTTTATCTGAAATTTAAATTTAAATTATAAAATTTTGAAAAAAAATCCTTCTTTTATTGAAAAATTGCCAATTTTAAATAATCAATGCAATTATAATTCTAAATTTGAAGTATACGTTCAAGATACATTAGTTCTACATCGCTATCAATATTTTGGGGACTCTTGACGCGATAGTTTTGCTACAGTCTTGCGCGCAGTGCATGCACGTCAAAAAACAATTTTATTTTTGTTATCAAAATTAAATATAATAGAAAATTAAAAAAAAAAAAACATTCAATATAGAATATCAAAGGTGTTAAGATGACGTGTAATATCTAGCAGATTTATATATGCATTACTTTGAAGTTAAAATGTTTAACCTTATCAACTTCCCATTTTATTGTTGATATGTAGATGATTCTTTTGCGCTCTTGGACCTTTCTCTTATTTCTGCTGAAAATACATTAACGATTTTGAACTCAATAGATTCAGTTATTCAATTTACGTATGAAGTTGAAATAGATAATAAATTGCCATTTCTTGATGTGTTTACACGTCATCTTAACACTTTTGACACTTGCGTTTATCGTAAACATTTGCTGTCACACTGCCCCCCCCCCCTTTCAATTCATGTCACGCCCCTTCCCAAAAAGCTTCGGCTTTTCTTTATTTGATTAATAGAGTTTAGATTATGAGCTGATAGTTTAGATTCAGCTAAATTAAACGTAATTCGAAACAGATTTAGCGATATTGGAGAAGAATTAAAAGCTATTTTTAGTAATATTTTTGGTTTATGTAAAGATGATGAGATTAAAAAATATAATAATGAACGCGAAGAGCTTTTCGAAACTTTAGATGAAATGTTAGCTACTATTGATAGAATAAATATGAAGGCAAATGAAAAAAAGGATGAAATAAATAATGTCACTTCTAATTATAATTATAATGAGATTAAACTACATACTTTATCCCTTCCGATTTTTTCGGGTACTGTAGATGAGTGGTTAACTTTTTCGGATTTGTTTAAAGCTGATGTTATAGACAATAAAAAACTATCAGGGTTTCAGAAACTGCAATATCTTAAGGGAGTTTTAAAGAATGATGCACAAAAAATAGTGCAATCGCTTTCGATCACTGATGATAATTTCAGAATAGCTTGGGACCTTTTAACAGAAAGATATTTTCATAAACGTGAAATTTTGGGTTCCTTGATGAAAAAACGCATTCTCAAATTTTGAATTTAGTTGATTCTACTAAAGAATATGTCAGATTACTCGAAACTTTAGATTTAAAAATAGACGAGACAACAGAAACGATGCTTTTATTTATTGTGCAATTTAGATCCAGCTACTAGAAGTTGGTGGGAAAGATCCTTAAGGAATGGTCAAATTCCAAAGTTAAACGAACTGCTAGAATTTTTTCAAATCATGCTAGATCGATTGTTTCAGGTAATCAGGGAGTAAAAAAGAATTTTTATAAAAATGTGACATTGTTAGCTTCAGGATTTCAAGCTCAATGTATTTTTTGCAAGGGAGCTCATCCAAAAATAAATATGATTCATTCTTAAACTTATCTGTAAATAAACGTGTGAATTTTGTGAGGTCTAATAATGTTTGTTTTAATTGTTTAACTCCATTTCATCGTAAATCAAATTGAAAAAGTACGTCTAGGTGTCAGAAATGCAAACAATCTCATGATACTTTACTACATTTTGAGAGTAATGTTAAGTCTAGATCTGATCGTGACCAATTAGTGACAAATTCAGCTAATGTTAGTTTATCTGCTGCAGCTAAAGTTTTTCAACATGCTGTTTCTCTTGGTTCTAATAGAGATTCTAATTCAGTTAGTGAAGTTGGCAGAAACTCTAGTATTACTTCATGTTGTTTTGATTTTGGCTCGGATGCCCAAGTGCTGCTCTGTACAGCAATCGTAAGCGTGAATGATTCTGAAGGAAAAGTTCAATTGTGCCGGGCTTTTCTAGATCCTGGAAGTCCTGCCTGTTTAATCACAAATGATTGTCTTAAAAGGCTTGGACTACCAAAAAAGAGAGCAAATGTTCTAATTTCTTGGTTAAGTTCTGCGGACACCTACACAAATGTTGTTTCACAAATTACCTTTTCTCCTCATTTTCCATTCAATTCCTATTTTTCTACATCTGTTTATGTTGTTCAAAAAATTGTTGGTAAACTTCCGCATGTTAGTTTAGATTCTTCTTTGTCTGAACCGTTTAGCTAATTTAAAATTAGCTGATCCTACTTTTTATAAAAGTGCTGCTGTTGACATTCTGCTTGGTGTAAATATTGCCTTACCAATGTTGAAGGATCAGATGCTTTCTTCTGGTGAAGGAAAACCCTTTGCCGTTTGTTCAGACCTTGGTTGGAGGATCGCGGGACATGTTAATGCACCCGAAGAAGCGCCTGTAATCAATGTAAATAATATTCAAATAGTGAATTATAAGATAATACAGAAATTTTGGGAGCTGGACACCGTTCCTGCCACAAATGTACTAACAACTACCGAAAAGGCATGGTAGTAACACTTCGTTAAAACTCACACCAGAGATGAAACTGGAAGGTACATTGTGAAATTGCCTTTCCATTCTTCACCATCCCAATTAGGTGATTCTAGACAGTCAACCCTTAGTAGATTAAATTATTTAGAAAAATCATTAACTTCTAAGCCCGTGGAAGTACAGTAAAGCCCGTGACAGTATAGAAAATTTATGAAGGACTACCTAGAATTGGGACATATGGAACTTGTTCCTCAATGAGACTACACTAAAATGGATGCGTACTACTTACCTCATCACGCTGTTTTGAGAGAATCTAGTAGCTCTACCAAACTACGTGTTATATTTGACGCGTCATGTCCTTCATCCTCTGGAATTTCTCTCAACGATTTACTGATGATAGGTCCACGAGTACAGCAAGATTTATATCCAATTCTTATTCGATTTAGATTATACCGATTCTTTTCTAGTTGCAGTGTGTGCTGACGTAGAGAAAATGTTTCGCCAAGTTAAGGTACACCGGGATGATATAGACTGGCAGCGAATTCTTTGGAGAAACGCTCATGAAGATCCAGTACTTGAATTCAAACTGCTCACAGTCACTTATGGAACAGCTTGCGCTCCATTTCTTTCTACAAGAGCGATGCAACAGCTGGCGTTAGACGAGAAAAGTAATTATCCGTTAGCCTCTCATGCTACTTTGAATGACTTCTACGTTGATGATCTTTTATCTGGAGCTGCATCAGAATAAGAAGCAGTTGAGCTTGTTGAACAACTTAAGAAAATGATGAAAAAAGGATGATTTAATCTGAGAAAATGGAGGTCGAATATTTCTACAATTGTTGAAGAATTATCAGATGAAAAACAAATGATCCCTGTCGATTCTGAAGATGATGTGAAGGTTCTAGGTATCAGTTGGAATCCAAAAATAGATAGCTTTAGTTCCTCAGTATTACCATGAAGAGAAAAAAGAGAATAGCAAAAGAGAAATATTATCTGAAGTTTCTCGTATGTTTGATCCATTGGGATTGATATCTCCATGCGTAGTATTTATGAAAATATTACTTCAAGAATTATGGAAGCACAAGCTTACATGGGATGAGCCAATCTCGGAAGATCAGAATAAGTTGTGGATCTCATTTAGAAAAGAGCTTCACCTTATCAACCAAATCAAAATACCAAGATGTGTCCTAAATCATATGTGCGTTAATATCGAGTTGCACGAATTCTGCGATGCCGCTGAAAAGGCATATTGTGCTGTAGTTTACGTGCGTTGTATTATGTCTAATTCAAACATTTGTGTTTCGTTACTTACCTCCAAAACGAGAGTTGCTCCCTTGAAGACCCAATCCTTGCCTCGTCTGGAGTTATGTGCAGCATTATTACTTGATGATGTTTTGCAAGTGGTTTTGAGAGATATCCACTTACCAATCCAGAATACCCTGGCTTGGACAGATTCCACTATAACGTTAGCGTGGTTGTTAACCGAACCGTATCGATGACAACCATTTGTGGCTAACAGGGTGTCTAAAATACAAACAACCATCCTCTCAGTAAAATGGTATCAAGTTCCTGGAACTTGCAATCCTGGCGATCTTGGCACAAGGGGTCTATTACCATCTCAACTTGTAAATAATGTCTTGTGTCTCCATGGTCCTGATTGGCTAAGTCAACCCTTAAAGGAACACGCCGAGTTTGACATAAATGATGCCTCATCACTATCAGATAATTTCCGAAAGGAAGAAAGGAAATTTACTGCAAATACATGTGCTACAAAAATGGTATCATTGCCTGAATTTATACCTAAAATATCTTCTTTTTCAAAATTAATCCGTGTGTGTGCTTGGATTTTACTATTTCTAAGAAATAGCCGTCCAGGTGCGTCAAGAATTTCAGGTTGGTTAACATCGAAAGAGCTTGACAGAGTAATTATCCGTATAGTGAATTTAATCCAAAAGTTTGAGTTTTCATCGGAATTGAATTACCTAGATGAAAGAAAACCATTACCAAGGGAGAGCAAATTGCAATCTTTGAATGTGTTTTTGGATAGCAATGGTATAATTCGTGTAGGAGGCAGACTAGCAAATCATTCAAATTTAAACTATGATCAAAAGCATCCCATGCTGTTGCCAAAAAACCACGAAATTACTACTAAGCTCATATTATATTATCAAGTCACTAACCTTCATGCTGGTCCACAGCTTACACTGTCACTAATACGACAAAATATTTGATTCGTAGAAGGTCGTTCTACAGTTCGCAAGCAAATTAGAAATTGCATAAATTGCCTTCAATGGAATTTAAGGGCTTCTCCTCAATTGATGGGAGATCTACCATCCACTCGGATTATGCAGATTCGTGTTTTTGACATCGTAGGATTGGATTATGCCGGCCCTATCTATACAAAATGTGCTCATAAAAGATCGGTTGCCAAATTCAAGTCGTATATTTGCCTCTTCATCTCCACAGCTGCAAAGGCCATACACCTTGAATTGGTGTCTGATCTTTCTACTGCATGTTTCCGTTGTTGCATTACGCCGATTCATCTCTCGAAGAGGCTAAGAGTAAGATAATCTCCGATAACGGTTCTAATTTTAAGGGAGCTGCCAGGCACCTTAAGGAGCTGGCTCTATTGTGTCGAGAAGAAAAGGTGCAGTATTTCTGCTCTATGAAGGGCATTGAGTGGTCCTTCATTCCTCCATATACACCACATTTTGGAGGTTTGTGGGAAGCAGCAGTTACAAGTGCTAAACAAATTTTAACGAAAGTATCTAACTCTGCACTCCTTAGTTTCGAAGAGGTTTACACCCTTCTTCTTCAAATAGAGGCTTGTTTAAATTCCAGACCTCTCACTGCATTATCGTCTGATCCCAGTGATTTGAATGCGTTGATGCCAAATCATTTCCTGAGTGCAACCAACGAAAAACTTGTGTTTTAGTGAAAGGTGGCGTCTCATTCAAAAACTAACTCTCATTCCAAAGAGTATTTACATCAATTGCAACCGCGTTCCAAGTGGTGGAAATCGATACCTAATCTCAAGGTTGGAGATTTGGTCTTGTGCACATAAACAATTCGGCACCACTTCAGTGGACACTTGGACGTATTACCGAACTTTTTCCTGGACTTGACAAAAAGGTTCGTGTTGTGACAATAAAGACTAAATATGGACATGTAAAGAGAAGTATGAATAAGGTGTATTTACTCTCAATGTAATTGTTATTGTGCATGTTATTATTTAGTGTTTTTTTAATCCTCCTTGAGGCTTCAAGGGGGGCGATATGTTTAATCCTTATATTCTTAAAATATTAATTTAGTTACCAGTGTAATATAGAGAGGGTGCTGCGTCGCCTCGAAATTTATCCTTGTGAGCAGGAAAAAAAGTCCCTTCGAGTGTGTGTGAAACTTTCGTTCGGATATGTGTGTCCGACAAAATGTGTGAAATATTCAAATTGAGGTTGTAATATTAAATGGAAAAATAGCACAACGATTGTCATTAATTAGTGTTATTTAAGAACCAGCAATATACAGTACTTGTTTCAGTGAATTCTCAACAGACAGTTCTAGATTACATTTACAGATAACAAATCTTTAAATGCAATTTTTGGAAAATTAGTTTTTCCAATATATCCATGTATAATACATTCCATAACATAAAATGTTTTAAACATATTTCAGGTTTTTTATAGGTAATCGAGCTTAAAAAAATGATAATTTTTATTATAATTATATATTTGGTGACATGTTTTGAAATATTTTATTTAATTTTGAAAATATTCTAAAATTTCTAGTTCAGTGAACAGGTATGTGTAATAGTAGTAAGCAGTTCAAAGGAGATTTAAATATATTTAATTCAATTGGGTGTACATGCAATACTGTCTGGAGTAAGCATGATATTTTGCTAAAAAATGGCAAAAAACCTCAGTTGTTAGAATGCTATGAAGATATTTCTAGGAATTTACATATTTTCATAATTTTGTTTTGTAGTTGAACTAAAAATAAGTGTCGGTATTTATGCAGAATTTTTCATTTAAAAGAAAAGCGTTCGGGAAGTAGGTAGATACATTAAGCATAAAAACGCATTGTATATTTAGTAAAATATAAATATTGAATAGTAAATATATGTCTTAAGCAGTCTAGAAAAACTCACGCAAGAAAATATGTAAATTTCGATAATATAAAAATTGAATATAAAAAGTTACTCTTAGTTTCTAAATTATGTTTTTAAAACTATTCATTGTGTTAAAATTTAAAATAGACGTATAATAGACATAACGAAAATTAGTCTCTTTTGTATAAACATCACACAATTAATTTAGTTTTCCAAACGCCTTGTACTCAAATAAAATACAACTTCCTTTGTATTAGTATATGCTTTACTCTAAATATTTTAACTAACTCATTGAAAACTGCCATATAATGATTAATATTTGCTTAAGATATGTGATATTCTCAAAACAGTATTTCTATTTTAATTTAGAAGCTCTTAAACAAACTTAAACAAAACTTCTTATTCAGTAAACATTGTGAATATGATAAAAATATTTTATTTTAAATAGAAACAAAGACGATTATTTTTAAAAACACTTATGAAATCCTTATAATGCTTAAATTCTTTTTAAAATGTTGACATAGAATATTTCTTTTGAATAATATATACACATGCAAGTTTTAATAAACAAACCTAATTCATAAATAGATCTAAAAAAATTAAGTAAAGGGAAATGGAAATTACATGTTTACTTTCATTTTCAGAATAAGGATTTAACAATTTGCAAAATATAATATTTAACATTTGAAATGTTATATTTTATGCATTTTCTATGAAATTTTCTTTTGATATAATAAATATTAAATTCCACATTCTGGTTAGTAAATAAGTTAAAATAAGACGTTTAGTGTTTAAAAATATTTTACCAATACCATTTTTACCACCAACTTCGCATTTTCGAAATCTCATTTCAAAAAGAAATCTATCTGAATAAACTGGCGAAAAAAAAAAAAAAAAACTTCTATTAAAATTTTCTACGATTGCATTTCTTTTTTTTACAGTGGAATTGAATAAATGATTTAAGGTTTTATCATATAATTTTTGCATGAGTTGGCTTGCTTGACATTTTCATGCTTAAGGGGTCCGGGACACAAAAATCTTCAAATTAAAAAAAAAAAAAAAAAAAAAAAAAAAATTGCATTAAATTTTTTTCTGCTTAGAATGACGTTTAAATCATGTTTCTGTCTTAATTGGAACAGGAAATATTAATTTTCTCGTTTTTGGTTTGTTTTCAAAGTCCTGCTTTTAAGAAACAGCTGTCATGAAAACGACTTCTTATGAAAATGCATTTTTCTTCATGATGGGTTTTTTTCACCATTTCAATCATTTAAGTCATTAACAGGTATAGATGAATGATTCAAACTTGGAACATGGCTTTTTCAATTGTTTTACTTTAATTTTGATTTAGCATATTTGAAAAATATTTACTTTTGAAAATATTTTTTTTAAGTTACATTTTTTTTTTAAATGTTCACTTTAAATGTTTTTAATTTTTGTTTAAATTAATATATTTTTTAAAATGCTGCATGAAAATTAAAGCTCATAAATTTCTCATTATTTAAATGAAAAACAAATGAAATTCTACTGATAATATTTCGAGTTATAACGATTTTAAATTACCCCACATTTTTAATAAATTTTAAATTATTTTTTTTAATTATGAGGAGCTTTATCATATGATTCTGTTTACAAATGATACCGTTAACCATTACAAAAAAATTCAAAATTTTAACTCAACAAATAAAAATTATTTTAAAATGTGTCCCGGACCAAATTGAGCAAACACAAAATGCTGGATTATCCAAAAATGAAAATTAATTAAAATAAAAAGAAGCGCTTTGTCCCAATCCCGGATAGATAAGAACTTAATTTTTAATGACGAAAGCAAAATTCTTTAATAATACTTCTTTTTTTACTAAGAGACCGCTACTAAGTGACAAGTCTCTACAAATTACAAGAAAATTTACAGATATTCACTGGGCTGTTTGTCATTCAGCAGCAAAGCTGCTGAACGAGGCACTGCAACGTTTACAGAAATAAGGGGACTCGACATCACATACAACATTATCTTATCACATACAACGCTCTTTCGACTACACCCTGACAGAAATTTCGGACTGATACTGCATGCAGAAGTACAGTTACGGGTGATTTAACAAAACTCTGATGCCATATTCACCCTTACAATAAAATCTTTAAACTGATTTATCTCAGCACGTTTTTTTAGGGTTCCATACTTAAAAAGTGAAAACGGGGCCGTTATAAGATCACTCCTGTGTCTGTCTGTCACAGCCCAATTACTCGCAAACTATGCAATGTGGAAAGTACAAATTGGAGGAAGTAATAAAGTCTATTGACCTGCATATTGACAGATTAATAAATATTCATAAATATATTTAGGAAAATGTAGAGGGGCTCATTAAGTTATTTTAAAATTATCTTTTCTTTGTATATCGTGAGAAAGCTTTCGTAACGCTGAAGTTAAAAATTTATTTCATTTAATTTTAGGTATATTTTCAAAGTTATGGAGAAAAATGTAGTGCAAAAATAGCCCCCTCCACCCATCTAATTTCGAATCTATTAAAACTAAAATTATGAAAAAATAGAGGTAGTAGACATTAATTTAAACCTTGCAGGAAAATATAGCGATTACCCTAGGTCACATAGTTTTTGAGAAAATCGCATTTTTCCGTTACACTTAAATTTCGATTTACGAGCTTCAGCAAAAGTATTGAACAAAACTAGAGGTACCTATCTTAGCAGAAGTATAAATGCATTGTTTATCATGGATTTTTGAAAAAATCGTCGGTAATTAACCGAGATATTAACCCTTAAAGAGTCGGACGGTTTGGACATACGTAATGACAGGGAGGGCGTATTCTATGCTCCATACGCTTTTAAAGCCTAGATAACAAATTTTAAGGATATATTTATGTAATGCAATACCCAATAGCAGTATAAAAACAATAAACGTCAAATTTTTAAAAACAGACTAATTTAATGAGAATTAATAACATAAATACTATGGGATTCGCGACTAGTTTCCATTGAGTGGCTCTCTCAATACACCTAATATGTCATTGAAGGTTAACTAAAAGCTTATATGGAATAATAAATGTACAGAATAGCTATATTTGCTATTATTTAGGTTCCATATATCTTTGAACTTTCATGGAATATCCATTTATACTTTTCTAGTATACAGGGTGCAAAGAAAAGTTCCTTTAACCTGAAAATACTTGTGAACGGAGACAGCAACAGCTATGCAAGTGAGGGAACGGTATAGTAAAGCGACTACGCCCTATTTAATGAAAACGACAGCAGCACCTCTAATGGCGAAATTTGGAAAATAACCCCTGCAAATCGAAAACGAAAAGAGATAGAGCAAAATTTCCAGTTAGAAAGTTTTAGAGCATCAGTTAATTAATAGAATACGACATTTGGTTTACATGGATAAGATAAATCTTTGTCTGTTTACCTAAAAATATCTGAAATCGATGCACTCCATTTTGTGTAAATGTTTGAATGGAAAAGTCAGTAGTATGAAGAAATACGCATACATTTATGCTATAAATACGTACTTACCTCAATACATTTTTATAACATCACACACACACACACAAAAGAGAAAAAGACAAACTGTCTCACAGTGATAAAAAGTTAATATTCAGTATGTTCGAAAATTTCGCCATTGCTCACGATACACTTTTGTATTCGTGAGAGTAATTCTGCATGCACATTTCTCAGCATGGAACGTCTATTGCAAGCCTCTTCAATACGACGACATAGATTTAACCATTTCAAGTGTGGTGGGTAGACGGTCTAGCCACGTAATATTAATTCCAAAACTGACAAATGGCACCAAGAATATTTTAATAAAGTTTTGCTTTTACAATGAAAGTTTTTGTTTTCTGAGAAATTCGTTTGAATATTCTGGTGTCAGTCAATTATTTCATATGTTTACGAACAGGATTATTCTGTCAATGAAAGGGTTATTCTAAAATTTTAAATGCATTGGAAATTAAATCTTTACAGACATTCAGGCACAGTACAACGTCACAATCTGCACATTTCCGTAATGTGAATAGGCAAAGTAGAATCGTCTCTCATCGATTTCGGACATTTTTGGGTATGCAGTCGATGATTTATCTTATCCGTGTGAACAAAATGTCGTTTCGTACTAATTAATTGATACTGTAAATCTTTTTAATTGGAAAATTTGTTCTACCTCTATTCGTTTTCGATTTGAAATGGCTATCTTCCAAATTTCGCCACTAGGTGTGCTGCTGTTGTTTGCATTTGGTCGCGCGTAGTCGCTTTACTGTACCGTTACCTCAGTTGTATAGCAGTAGCTCTCTCCGTTCGCAAGTATTTTCAGGTTAAATGGACTTTCCTTTACACCCTGTATACTATACAGCGATAACCAACCTTACGTTGTATAGTTTTTGCAAAGTCTTAGTATTCTTTTAGCAACTGTATTTTTTTTTAATAATACACTTACTAATTCATATATTAATGGATTAATACTCGCACTTGACCGTTTATTTATTTATTTATTTCTTCAGATTTTCCATAATTTTAAAATGCTAAGACTTTACCAGATAAGAAATAATTGGCTTGAAATATTTTCCAGTTGAAGATATGAGAGATTTCATGATCGGATTTTTATTATTTTGATAACTTTTGTTTAAAAATTATCCTATGTACAAAAACTAATAATTTTACATGTTTTTCTTATATTTAGTTATTTTTGTTTCTCTAAAACTAATACTTTGAAGAAAATCCGATCCGTTAATCTGTTCAAAATATGCTAAATGATTTGTAATAAAAAAAACCAGGTAAAAAAATAAAATAAAATAAAATAAAACAATAAAACACTTGAAATGTTTTAAATTAAATCGTTAAAGTTTAACTTTTTTAAAATTTTGTGAAAAAATAGTTTTAATTTTTAAAGGGCATTTTTGCATTAAATTCTTTGTATTTAACATTTACGTAACAATAATCGAATAACAGTGTTTTAATGTTTATAATATAACTTAATGATACTTTTTTTTGTAGTTTATAACATACCTTAAGCGATATTTCCTTGTGGTATAACAGGCACATATTGGTGGATGGCATCTTTCTATGTTGTCAATGGTGGCAATTCCAAGCACTGTTTTTTTTTTTTTTTTTTTTTTTTTTTTTTTTTTTCTCTAGTATTTGCATTTATTAAATACATTGTAACCTCCCTGCGTGACCACCTACCTGCGCCACTACCTGCCTGAACGACCATTTTTTCATGTAACTACATTTAATTCCTTATGCTCAAAACTAATTTTTCCTCCATTCAGAGACTATCGCAGTTGAACTCCCTGCATGGGCGATCCATTTTTTTTGAAGAAAATGAAACAAATTCCGTTTTTCCCTGGTCGCTTGAAGAAGGTTTCATTAGAAAAATAATTCTGGCGAGCACATTATTCATCAAACGTCTAAACGTAGTTTAGATTTTCGTTTTTTTTTTTTTTATTCCGGTAATTTTTAAGCGTTTAAGCCTCTTTTTCCCCTTTTAGGTAATATATTTAACTCTGATGACAAATTAAGAGTGACGGTCAATAAATTCCCCTGCCGTATTTTGTCAGGAAAGTGATAAAAAAATTAATAAAATCGTCATTATTTGTTTTCGTAAAAAAAAAAAAAAAATAAAAAAAAAAAAAAAAATAAAAAAAAAACATGTATTTATTTACCGATTTTCAAAAGGACTTACTTGAAAATAAAAGTTATAAAAGATAAAACCGTAAAATCACAACAAGCTTCAATGTATTCATTTTTTAAACTCTGTAGTATACAATTTATGTACCGTATTTTATGGAAGAAACGCCGCACAGTGGAGTATTTCTAAAAAATGCTGGACAAAAGTCGAAAAATGAGCTTCGTTAAAAACCGCAATACTTTATGTGTTTGTATAGCTTACTAGTCAGTGCTTCCGGTAAACAATATCTTAAGAATGTTCGGTAACAATCCCCGTCGCGTTATCAGTCTGAACCGGTCATGCATAACAGATTTCTCTTTTCTCAGCGCTGTGGTGAGAAGCACATTATTTAATTGCAATTATTGTTGCATACAGTGGAGATCTGAATAAAACCTGTTATGGACATAGAACTGGGTGGTATGTGGCTTAAAGTACTGTATTTAGTTTTAGTTATAAAAAGAATATAATTATGAAAATAGCCACATTGTTTTATTTTTAAAAATAAGCGTAAATTTTACTTGTTCTTTTAAATTTTTAGTGATTTATAAATACGTGTCACCCTTTGTCGGGCAAAACTTTTTGTTGTAATATAAAGTATAGATATACCTTATTATATTCATAAAATAAAATCTTGCCCCAACTTGCCTTTTTTTTTTTTTTTTTTTTTTTTTTTTTTTTTTTTTTAAATCATTTTATAAAAAAAAATGGTATCAGAAGATGATGGTATTTTGAAAACGAAAAATCTTCATTTTTTCTTTTAGAAACTTCTGTGACAGCAAAAGATCTTTCAAGAAAGTTGCTGTTTGACCTTAAACAAGATTGTTCTAATAAGAAAACAGATGAAAAATTATGTTTCATGGAATATGAAGTTAGAAAAATGACGAAATGTCCGGTAGATAAACAAGTATCATTAATGCGTTCGTTAAGCCGTTTCAAATCCATTTTTTTTTAAATGGGAGGCTGCCAATAGGCCAAAATGGCGCTTTCTTAAGATAAATGAACATTGGCTTAACAGTTCCATAAAATTAGCCGTGGAATATACTATCTGTACAATATCAAAAAAGGTAGACCTATAAAAGATTTTGTCGAATTGTGTGACAGAACCAATTGACAAAAAACAATAGGTTTAAGGGAGCAAGTTCTCTCATATAACTATAAGTCAAAAAGAGATATAAAACACAGAAAAATTAAAAGTTCAGCACCCCCCCCCCCCCCACTATTAAGAACCGTACACCATCAGAAGCATTATCAATTTTTATAGAAGCTGATCTAACGAGAACGCAATGGGAAATTATTTATAGTGTAAATAAGAATATTTACTTATTATTCTCTGATTAAGAAAGCGAAGAAGGATTGGTATATAAGTGAGGAGCCGATGAATGTGACAGAAACAAGCACAGAAGTTAACCTACAGATCTTCTTGATCACACCTCTTTAAGACTATGTAAATATTTAGAAGAAGTTATTCTAAATAATACAGAAGAAGAAAACTACAATTTACAACAAATATCTAAATGGTGTTGCGATGGCTCCCAACAATCGCAATTTAAACAGATATTTCAGAATACTTCTGATGGTGATGCAAATATATTTCAGAGTTCTCTTGTTTCTTTACGTTTAGAGGGACTGTTCAGTGGATATAGACCTGATGTTAAAAATTTTGAAAATTATACCGAAGAAACTGCAAATCTTTATGTCGAATTATATGGGTAGCACCCAATGTCATCACCAGAGTACATAAAGTTTTAGCACATGGGGCCACAGTAATTAAACATGCAATATTGCCTATCGATCAACTTTCGAACGACGCTGCTGAAGCTAGAAACAAACATGTCCGCCCGCCAATGTAGGCAAAATTTTTGCCGAAAATTTTCTCGAGAGCAATGTAATAAAAATGTTTAATAGACGTTTACTAAATTCTGATCCTTTTATAAGTAGTTCAAGACCAAAACTTAAGAAAAAAAAAAAAAACTTTTTCTAGCGAAACAACCAGAAACACCATACGGACAACATCCAAAATAAGAGGAAGATGAGAATGAAGACGAAACAGATGAAGATGAATATGATTAGAATAGTAAGTTACAGAAACAACTTGTTATAAATATGTAAAAAAAAAGGAAATATTTCATTAAATATCACAAATGTTCATTCTAAACTGATTTAAATAGTAGTTTACTTATTAAAAACCAAAGAGTTTTTATAAATTCGTAAAAAAAAAAAATATATATGTTTTTTTTTAATTATATATAATGACTCTAAATAGCTTTTTACATCATTTCAACTTGATACAGCTCATAAAATAATTTTGTCCACATTTTTCAGAAAATACTCCTCTGTGCGCCGCGCCGTTTACGAGTTTAAAAGTCAATTTTTTTTCCAAGTGCGGCGTTTACGCCATGTTCGGCATTTACGATTTTTTTAAATACCAATTGAGTTTCCTTAATTAAAAAATCCATAAAAATATTTAAATTCGGATTTAAATATTTTAAATAAAACTTCAGGCATCTTAAGATATTAAAAACGAGGCATCCTACACTGCTCAAAAAACTTTGATTAAAGTTAGGTCAATGTGACGCTGTCGACAAAAGTAGCGCTCAGACGGATGCGGCGTTTACAACGGGTGCGGCGATTACGATAATTTTAAGCGTATTCAGGCCAATTTGAGGAGTGCGGCGTTTCTTCCATAAAATACGGTAATAATTAAGTAACTTTTGTTTTGTTACTTAAATTTTCATATTTTTTCCTAATGTGAAGAATAAATTTTAGTAACATTAATTGTTACCTTTTTTCAACAATTAAAATCTAGATTTAAACAAGATCTCGATTAAAAGACCATCTCTTGGAGCGACCTATTTTTATTGGAACGGAACGTGGTCGTTTTAGGGACATTTTATTTATATATTTCTTTTTTTTTATTTTTTTTTATTTTTGCGTTTGTTATAAAAATCTGGCTTTTTTTTCCCAATCCTCTTTCAGCAAACAACAAAACGTTAAATTCCTTTTTACAAAGTGAAATTAATTAAATAAAACAAAATAAAAAAACCTGGCTGAGTAAAAATTGAGCTTATTAATTATTTGTTATCAATGTGAAATTATTTTTTATATTACTTACCTTTTTTTTTTTTTTTTTTTTACTTGCATTGATGACTTTTAAGCTGTGTTTAATTGTTAGTTTCTATCAATAAACACTGTTTTAATGAGGCTTATAGATGCCTATGAAAGTTAGAGTTGCAGTAAATCTAGAGATCCTATCTACACAACTTCCAGGTTGTGTAATATTTAAACGGAGCTGTAAAATAGTCAATGAAACATCGCCTTCATTTTGAAAGACCTATCCAATAATATGTCACTTAATATGGTGCCTAATTTTTTTTTCGTCTCTACCGCCATTTTGAATTTATAAAAACAAAATCTAGCCTATAGCTATCGGACGGTTAAGACGAATCGACAGAGACCTCATTCATTAAAATTCGTCTAGTCATTGGGATGTTTCGAGAGTATAAAGAAATCCACATACCCAGATACGCGTGAAACACATAACCCTTCTTGGCAATCGCGTAATAAAATGAAATCAAAATTAAAAAATTAATTCCGAAAAATTATCTAACAAAAATGTATCTGAAATAAATGCTTTTAGAAATTGAAAGCAAAATTATTAGAACAATCTGTTTAATGCATGTCACAATAAATGACATTTTTCTGACAAGTTATGCATTTCTAATAAACTTATCTAGTAATAACTGTAGCATACTAACATTATCTTGCGGAACTCAAAGACTCATGACTGCATATGATAGATCATTTGAACCCCCGGAATACTTATAGATGAAATGGATATTACTATTAATAAAATCTTTTAGAGTTCGCACACGTGCATACCTTTGACACCACTTTTGCCGAAAAGCATGTTTTACCTTTTTCAATTGCAAAATTCAGCATTTAAAGACGAAAACTTTTCTAAGCTAATGGTATTTAAAAGTAATAACATGCCCAAATGCTGATAATTGCATTCAATATAGAGTTAAGTGATCGAACAGATGATCACTTCGAACTGACGACATTAACAAGGTGATTTCAAACACTATCTTTCATCAGATGAAAAAAAAACAGATATGGCAAGCAAATAATATTATATTTATTGTTATTGAGGAGATTTTTGTATATTATTTTACAATATATTTATACTATATTTCGAAATATAAAGGGCACAAATGTCGAATGATTTTCCCTGATTTTCAATAGTAGAAATCAAATTATTGACAATTTAAAAATTAACAGAAACTTAATTTAGTAAATATCATCGAACTCCTAGATAAAAGTTTTAAATGTATTCACATTTCTTATGATACTCATATTTACAATAAGATAAAATACTAATAATGAATGTGTAAACTTTAATACTGGGATCTTCTACATGTGTCGTGTTCCAGCCGTGTTTATACACTGCTCAAAACAATTAGGAGAGCGCATGGTTTTAGCGAAATTAAGCAAATATTTACACCGATAAGTAACGTAAAATAAAACATACATAATTTAAAGTTTTGTAGAAAACAGATAAAGAAAACTTCACACGTAAATTAATGCTTATGACGTAAAAAACTTGAAAAAGAAGATAAGTGCTGACATCGGGATTTTGCAGAAAAGTCTGTTTTGCTGCCTCAGTTGTAAAATTCAATTGCTCAGCTTGTGTTTTGAGAAAAGATGGCTTGAAAATGTCACAACAACATGAGTTACCGCAATCCATGACTTGGCATGTTATCGAGTCAGTTGAATTTGGGGAAACACAACGAAGTATAGTGGACGCTGCTAGAGTCACAAGAAGTGTTCATGAAAGGCTGTGGAATCGATTCCAAGACACATGGAATGGTTTTCATCGACAAATGCAAGGTCGTAAATGTGCTAACACAGAAACTGATGACCAGTATATCCTGTTAACAGCTCGTCAAGACGGAACGGACAATGCTAGACAGCTGCAAATGCAGTTGTTCTTGGCCATAGGACGAAGGGTGTCCAGCCAATCACTCTGAAATAGGCTTCATTTGGGTGGCCTCAATCCACGTAAGCCAATGATATGAATTCCGTTTACCTCAAGCCACTGTGCGGCCCAAAACATTTGGGGAACTGAACATCGAGTTTGGAGGCAACGTTGTTGGAGTCAAATACTGTTTACAGACGGTTCCCGATTCGGTCTGGATGTGACATCTGATGTGTTTTGGCATGGAGAGAAAGAGGCATTCAAAATAATCCTACATTCGTTCGTGAAATTTCACATTACAGACGAGGTGGGTTGATGTTATTGGCTGGAATCAGCATAGGTGGACGTACGGACCTGCATATCATTCGGAGTGGCACTTTGACGATCCGAAGTTATACAGACGAGATACTAAGACCTCATGTCGTATTTTATGTTGCAGAAATTAGTGATTTCTTTTTTCCATGAATGATCATGCCAGACTTCATACAGTTTGTCTTGTAGAAAACATGCTTGAAGCTAAAACAATATAGCGTATGGAATGACCAGCATGCTCTCCTGACCTAAATCCGATCGAGCATGTTTGGGACATACTCAGACGACGCATTGCTGCGAGACCGAGGCCTCCTTTTACTGTCCGGGACTTTGAAATTGCAGTTCTTGAGCAGAGGAACAGTACTCCACAATGTCTTACCGATAACGTCATCGCATCCATGGAAAACAGGTGTGCATCAGTCTTAGCTGTTCGAGAAGACCACACGCCATATTAAAAATCTTGCATCATTTGTAAACAATACTTTATTTTATCATTTACATGAAAACAAATTGTTGCCCTAAACCATCTCTTCATGTTCTTTTCACCTTTTCAAAGAATAAAAGCTCCCTTACAAATGTTTTTGCGTCTTTTTCTTCTGTATTGTGCATTAATACACGTGTACTATAAATTTTATGCCCATACATGGCTGTCTTGCACTGTTCTCTTCACTTTTTTGCTTGCTCCCATAATTTTTTTGAGCAGTATATTAGTGGCCCAGCTTTTTAATCTTAATACATATTTGAAATATTTCTAACAACTCTGAAAAATTTTCGAAACAGCTTATTAATAGTTGTTAATTTTTAAACTTTTTTGTGCGACAAATAAACTGATATTGAATATAAAAGTTTATTTTATAAAATGTTTCTAGTTTGTATGTTGCACTTATTTTACTTTATCTATTAAATAAATATCAATTAATCTAATATTTAATGCAGTCGAACTCTGTTAATGCGTGCCCGGTTAAGACGAGAAGATGGTTTAAATGAGCAATTCGCACGTTAAGAATGGTTCATCTTTAAAAGTATATTAAAATTATCACTCCTCTTACTATCTAGAAAATCATGATGACAGCTAATATAAGCGAAAAATCTTTTAATTTTAATGGGATTTGAGGCAGAATGTAGGGTATAATTAGGAAAAGCTTTCTCTTTTTGTCTACACACTTCTCAGTAATAACATTTGTAAATTTAAATTGTGTTAAAATGAAATATATAATTTCAGACAGAATTTCAACACTCAAGGTGTTCTACCCCCACCCCCCCCCTGCCTCCACACCCCAAAAATGTAAAGGAATATCTCGAAGTTTTCAAAGAATGAAACAAGGAAACACATTTTAAATACACCCATTTCGTGAGATCTACAACTTAAATACACAACTTAAATACACAACTTAAATACACACTTAAATACAACTTAAATGCATATCTACAACAAAAATAGAGGCACAGATTTTTTTCTTTTTTTTTTTTTTTTTTTTTTACTCCGGACTTGTGGGACTTGGTAACTCGGCTATTCATGGCTATCATTCCTCTGTTAAAATGAAAATTATATATGAAATCAACAGCTCAAATGTTGCAGAGAATATTGCAATTTTAGCCGAATTTTTACGGAAATAGTAGAAGTGATCAGTTGCATTACAATACGTCGTTCACATCCTTTGGAATTACTAGTTACTTTAGTTGATTTTACGTCAGTACTGTGATTTTGTCTAACGAAGACCCGTCTAAATAAAATGCACACAAAGGTAAGAATGAATATTTTATATTGACATTGATATTAAGTTATTTTAACATTGTGATAAACAGAGCAATTCATTGCAGTAATTAGTTTAACTATTCGTGTGTCTTTAGGATCCATCATGGTGACAACATTGGAATAGAGTATGTGAGATGTAAGCTAACAAGATTTGGGAAATGATTTTCTCCTTCTTCTTCTTATTTTTTTTTTAATTGAGTTTATTTTTGACTGTCCAGAAATTTAATCAACCTCTGCAAGCACTATCTGCCTACTGTTATAAATAAATTGTTGTGTTTTATTTAATGTGTTTCATGGTATTCATTCAAGTTCATTCAAGTTCATTCAAGTTGAAAACCGCAAAGGGAATGTCACAATGTGAAAGATATATTACATATTGAAAAGAAAAATAAATAAAAAATGTGACGTAATAAAGATTAAATATTATCGTTGTAATTATGACCATTTGTGACAATCATAACATTAAAGTGACGACACATACAGTGTCCCTGCTATTGGATTAATAACCTTTTGCCATCCAAGTAATAGCATCTCTTTCGTTGTCATCGTTAATCCAACGTTATCCAAATACCAATTTCATTTATTTCCTAAATTAACTTTCTCTTTTTTAGCGTATGTTGTAACAAACATATTTACTAATCATTTAGAAATGCAATATGAACTGCTTTTTGGTAGATACAACTTTTACTAATAATGCTGCAGGTATTAAAATTTAGACTTTTTTATTGGTAAAGAAGTTACAAGTAATAACTATTGCTATTATTAATCTAGTACTAAAATTGAGGATATTATACGCAACATTTAAACAACATTTAATTCATTTTAAAATATGTATTAATTTTAGACCTGAAAAATATTTTAGTCTCAATTTAATATTATTCTAAAGTCTACTCAAAACACATTGAAAAAGATTAAGTATATACTATTTATCACTGATTAATCATCAAACATTCCAAGGAGTCTTCATATGATTTATGATCCTTAGAGAGATCTAAAGTAATAGTAATGATCATAAATCGCACGAACAAAATATAAATGACAATTTTAACGATATATTTAGAATAAGAACTTGCAATGCTTGAATTTCGTCAACAAATTTCATTTAAACTCGGCGAAATCATCATTTTTTGTAGATTTCCTATCTGCTATTCCACAGTCATAAATCTTTTGTTTAGAAAATTGATGCAATGTTTTAATAATAAAAATGTCGTAGTTATTTTTCGTTTTAAAACAATTCATTCTTTTATGGTTTCATATTTCGTAATTAAAATTACTGAAAATTTTGATAATATGAAAACTTTTATTTCTCTACAAAAGCAATTACTTACTGCCTTACTTGAAACGACAATATATGTAATTTGGTTTCCATTAACGAAGTTTTTGTCTCATTAAATAAAAATTTTTTTAACCTAAAGCTTTATAATTTGTTTAATGCGGAAAGAGCTTCTATTACTTCTTGTTAGAGATGAATGAATTACATGTAGGGAAAAGTGATAACAGGTTCATATTTTTCCTAAATAATCTATTATGGGAAAGATTTAATTCAGTGGATTTTTTAATTTAATGTTTTAATAAAACAACAGCACTTATTGCAATCTATATAAAATCTATTTTAGATATTTAACTCTCGTTATATGTGAATTTTTAAAATTATCTTTTTGTGTAAACTACCAAACAATACCTTAAATTTGTAATTTTAAAAATTTATAATATGAATTATTAATTATGATATTAATATAACAAAATAAGAATTGCAACATACCATTCTTTTGATAGATTTATACTTATTATCTCCTGCTTTATGTGATATTATAAATTTTTCTTCCAAGAAGATTTCAAATTATGCTTAAAAAACCTGGGAGTGGCTACAATGTAGCTGCTTGGGATTGAGATGCGGAATACAGAGCCTCTCTCAGTTCAAGTCATGCATATGTCACATGAGTGGTCCCAGGGGAACTAGGATAAGTCCTAGGCTGAAGTATGCAGGGCGAGGCCTCCTCGTGGTGGTCTCCTCTCGACCCTTTTAGAAAGGGGAGGTGACGGAGAGTCAGGCTGTGGGCGCTGTGGTTTCGACCCGGCCACAATTGGTGGAAGGTGACCGAAAGCAGGAGCCCCGTGTGGATGTGTCCTCCGGGAGGGATGGCGACGTGTCTCGTCCGAGCCTTGGTGTCCTATAAGTTGTGTGGGTGAAAATATGAAAAATAGCAGAAAAAAGTTTAAAATGTAGAAAACCCAGAAAATAGTATTGTGTGTGTCAGGTAGGGCCCCTTCCTAAAACCACTGGCAGGCAAGTCTGACCGGTGTCGAACGCAGACTGTGTGGGAGTTTGATTCGTGGGCCCACCGAACTGTGGAATGTGAGTGTTGGATGGGGTCAACCATGCTCTAGTGTTGGGTGCCGTACCTGAAGGTGTGCTCGTTGAGGTCGGCAGGGTGCCACGGATCGGTGTCGACTGCGGCTGGTGATGGTAGCATAACCACGAAATCTAGCCAACCTGTAGAAGATGAGTATCGGCCGGATTACCAAGTCTCTTCTCGAGTGTCTCAGTGTCTCCTCAGCTGTTTTTGTTGATGTAGTGTGGGTTTTGTTTGCTCGGGAGCGGCTGCGTTGTCGAACAAGTCTTGGAGGCATGGCTAGTCTAGCGTGTGTTTGCTCAGCCGGATTTACTGCATCCACCGGCCAGATGAGCAGCTTTCTTACTTTCTCTTGTTTGATGTGCTCTGGCATGGTTGTGCGCGCCACAGTTGAATACTACTACTGTGTCAGGCCTGAGGCGCGGTCTGTGGCTGGGGGGTTTGATAGAAGCGAATTCCGCCCATTCAGCTTTCCGTAGGCCCCTAGGCTGGATGACGACTTCGTCATCTGAGGAGGCATGGAGACCTCCTCGGGGCGTAAAGCCTGTTGATGTTTTGAGCACGCGCTAGGCGCGGACTCTTGCATCTGTTGTTTGTTGGAAACAACTCTTGTTATGTACGCACTTTGCTCAGCCATAGATCGTGTTGGGGTTCTAGGTCCAGGCTTTGGTCCTGAGAAGCGAACCGCCCTGTTCTGTTCTCCGGGCCTTTGGAGAGTGTGTGGACTAGCTCCGCACCTAAAGTGTCTTCTGACCCCTTTAAGGCGTAATGTCCTCAGAAGGCTATATCCTTCGGCGTAGGTGTGAGGGCTGTTATGTGGTTGTCGATAGTGGTAGACTAAGCACAGCAGTCCGTCGAATCCACTAAGCAGGGCGCTCAAGACTGACCAACTTGAGTGCGCGAGGGGAATCGTCGCATCCCTCGTGGTTTGCTCGCGACAATTGCAGGATCCCAATAGATAAATGGCCTGCCCTTTCGTAGTCAGGTCTAATCGATTCCATTGTGGCGATGGATAGTCGGCTTGACGAAGTCTTTATGAGTGGCAGGCCTTTTTGCACTGGCTGGCCTCGACTGTTCACTTGGTCGTTCGTCAAGATGAGCCGCTAGTGCGGCGTCGCCACCGCTGCAGACGTTTTCTTGAGTATCCACTCGTCATAACAGTCCATGGGGCGAGCAAAATCAGGCCGCAGGAAATCTAGAATGTGTTTTGTACAAATGTGTCCCGCGCTCAGCTGTTCCGACTGGCAGGTTCGTTGTCGGAACGACTGGGCGTTGTTTGTGCCTTGGGGG
Organism: Maratus speciosus; assembly: GCA_963932465.1. Classification (NCBI taxonomy): domain Eukaryota; kingdom Metazoa; phylum Arthropoda; class Arachnida; order Araneae; family Salticidae; genus Maratus; species Maratus speciosus. Next base: position 133,150,295 of record OZ010791.1, read on the forward strand.
ACAGAGGGTCGCTACGCGACCTTCTTCGAAGGACCGTATGGATCCATTCGGATCTGGAATCGGAAACTTTAGTTTTTATGCTTAAAAAACACAAAATGATGATTTAAGGGGCCGTCTTTCATGTGCAGAAAAGCATAATTTGAAAAAAAAAATTTACTCATTTTACGGAAGTATTTGGGCTGGAAAAAGTCTAAACAAGCGATTGAAATGGCCATATTGGCAAGAAATAATACATTAACACGTTCACGCCGACGCTTATATTCATGTTGTTCGCTGTGAGGCGGCTCTTATATTCATCTTTTGCTTCATTTGGCGACTCGAGACTTTCGCTTATTCATACACTGTATGTAATGACGCGCCTACCTCTTATTTATTACATTGAACTCAAATATAACAAGCAGAGTTTATTGTGGATGTCTGAAAGTTCGTAAGGAGTGGGCAAATTAATTAGAGACATGATTTTATTGACTGCATATGTACGAATTTAATATAAAATGTCTTAAAATCTAAAGAAATATGGACAACATCATATAAATTCATTTTCTGTAAGGTAGAAGCCACGCCCTTCGTTAATGATATCTTTTGAATGAAAACGAGAATTCTCGTTTCTCGTCGTGAATGTATAAGATTTATAATATTGAATTGTTTTTACTACTAAATTTTCGAATATTCAAGTATTACCCACCTGTAGTGCACGCCGTCTATGGCATAGTTGAATGTGACCCATCTGTAGTACACGCCTTCCATGGAACATTGGAGTGTGACCCACCGGTGATGCAAACCGCCCGATGCGGCAGTCAAGCGTGAGCCATCGGTGATGCACGCTCCCAGATGCGGCAGTCAAACGTGACCCACCGGTGATGCACGCCGGCGTGAATGTGTTAATACAAGTGACATAGTCATTCTGTAAAATTTTAACAATTGAGTACAGAACTTCAATTTGGATAACGCCCTTTAAAATATGGTCATTTTAAAATAATTAATTTCTCCGACGAATTTCATGAAAATTTATTTTTAGGCTAATTGAAGGCTTTAGAATTTACTTATGAAGTCAAATGTGTATTGCCACTGAAAATACAAAAACAAACTTTGGGTTTCCTTTGGTATGTACATGGCCCCCTAAGCAAATTTTATCTACCTCATTTAAAAGTAAATTTGATTTCGAATCGTTTGGTACGAATGATTTTCTTTTACAATTATTTCTTGCAGAGTTAGTAGGTAATGTTTACTTTCTTTTCTCACGACTGTACAGATTGAGAACATGCTAATGGAGCTCGGAATCAATCAAATATGGCCGCAGGAAATCTAGAATGTGTTTTGGCCAAATGTGTCCCGCGCGCAGCTGTTGTTAGGACGACTGGGCGTCGTTTGGTGCCTTGGAGGACAGAGATTTTAAAGATTTGAGGATTTTGCTAAACAACACATTTGCTGAACAACTTTGCTAAACTTTTTTAAAAGAATTCAAGCAGAAAATCGATTTAATGTAGCAATTTTTATGGTAGAATTTTAATATATTGTTTAAAAATTTATTAAGAAAATTTTAAATCAATAACTGTACAAGTTTTAATTTTTAATTTTTAAATACTTTTTTTAATCTTCTTTCATAACTGAAAAGACTAGATTTCCAGAATTTCAATTTGCGTAACTATGAATACAATGTCGTGAGAAATGTAAAAATTAGTATTTACGATTTTTATCTATAAGAAATTATATTACTCAAACTCTGATCCGTAATTTTATAAAATGGGTCCAAATGGATTGCCCATAAAAAAAATCGAGTGAATTGAAATATGTTGACAGCATTTTTATCGCAGTAAAAGCGTAAAAGACATAAAAGGCGAGCAATCAATATTATAATGGAAACACTTGCCCCTTTTTAACACTGACGTCATTTAGATGCTGGTGACATCATGAGATCACACTGCAAATTTTTAAACCTGTAAGCATCGCAAATTTTCCATTTTTGTACCACCCCATAGAGAAAAAAAATGTACTTTCAAATGCAATTTGTTTGGAAACAGTGTCACAATTGATTAGTAAACGTCATCGCTATTCACTAATTTTTTATTGTTAAAAAAAAAAATAAAAAAAATCAGACATGTTTTTTTTAGAAATCTATCTACATCCTACGCAGGAGATTGAGAAATTTAAATTTGTGTACAATTAAATTAATATAAATAGGTCAGCATTTGTTTCCAGCGTATATTCCATATAGAAATTGAATCATTCATCAATCCATAAACAAAACAATATAAATAAAACACAAATTAAGCCATGTAATAAAATTATAAGGTACTTGTACCCAATATCGATGGTACTTGTACCCAATATCTCAATATGGACACCCTTAATATGTTAAAAGTAATAATTTTGATCGAGATATGGCGCTACATGCCCGTGATGAAAAGCAGTTGAAAAGATAATTAAGGCTGGAAACTGCGAAAAAGCGCGTTGTACACCATTTGGAAGAAAACTTGTTGTTTCGTGCTGTGCAGATCGTAATTACAGGTAAGTTTAAATTCTTATTAGATATGGTAAAATTTCTTTAAATATTGAAAAGTGGAGTATTTTAGAAAGCTGATAAAACATATTTTCTACTGCTATTGCAAATATTGCTTTAAAATATTTTTTATTTATTTATTACTAGATTTAATAAAACTATACCCGATTTCCAATATGGACACCTTATGTCCTCATTGGAAATATAGCAAGTGAATGTTCATATTCACAAATTTTAATATGTCATCTGAACAATTCTGCAAGAAACCTCCTCAAAAAAAAAAAAAAAAACCTCCAGAAAGCTCTTGCAGAAAAATCAAAAGAAGCCTCCCCTCAGTAGGGTATCTGTTGGTAAAATCATAGGTACCAGCGGTATGACACCCTCAAAAAAGGAGAGCCGGTACTGCTTCTTCTGCAGTATTGATGCTGTTGCAGACATGCGGGTGTGCATCACATGCGGCAGATATGTCCACGAGGACTGTGTGGGACTTACCGTCAATGATTGAGAAGTTTTTATTTGTCCATCCTGTGAGGACTGAGTAATAACATATGTAAATTTTGAGACACATGCAATAAAGCTAAGCAGAACAAAACATATTATTACATAATATTTTGTAGTTACTGAGGTGCTTTGCATGGGTCTTCTACGAGCCACAACCGAAAACACACCCCCCTTCTAAAATGCATGTTCTGATGATATTTCTGTGCCCCTCCCTTCCCCCGCAATACTTGAAGGTATATTTCTTTTACCCCCTCTCCTCTAAAATCCCTTGGAAGAGTGGCTTTTCCATACACAGTGCTGTAGGTCAATATGGAGCCACCTGTCCCTAATATATACATGCATGTCCATAATAGGGACAGGTGGTTCATTATATGGACATTTGTAAACTTTTTTTGGTTTTATCATTAAAATTAAACCAGAATAATTACCAGATTGCTAATTTTAATAATGATAGTCAATAATCCAGGGATTGTGATCATATGTTTTTGGAGTCCTATGGTGTGTACACGGGGTGAAAAGAATCAATTTTCTTTACGGTGTCCATATTAAAGCGTACAGGTACCTTACGATTAAACACCTGAAATGAATAGGATAAAGAATACAGATTCAAATAGTGATCTTTGTCTATAGTAAATCTTTGGCGATTTCTTTAGCTGTTTTATTTGTACGCATAATTCCTATTTTTCATATAAATATGATTTTGGTATTGTTAGTGGGCATTCTAAAAATATATATTTAATGTAAAAAAATTATTGGAGTTTTGAAAATAAATTTCCCTTATGTTCTGCAATTCAGTTTAGAGCGAGTTTATGCCTTTGTTAATTAGCTTATTGTCCGACTTTTTTTCAATTTTGAGAACAAAATTACTTTTATGTGAATAATGTAATTCATAGCTATCCAAATGGATTTAATGAAGTTTAAGGAATATCTCATTGTCTTAAAGCTAACTGATTTAGTTATCTTTCGTTCTATTCAATTCATAATCAAATTACATGCTTAAACCCCTGAAATGAACAGGGTCAAGAAGACAGGTTAAAATAGTGATCTTTGTCTATAATAAATATGTGGCGATTTTTTGGCTGTTAACTACTGGCACGAAGCCAAAACTAAGCTGTCGCTTTTAATAAATTTCAAAATTTTATTTGTACACATAATTCCTATTTTTCATATAAATATGATTTTAGTATTGTTAGTGGGCATTCTAAAAGATATATTTAATGTGAAAAATGTATTGGAGTTTTGAAAATAAAAATCCCCCATACATTGAAATTCGGTCTAGACAGAGTTTATGCCTCTGTGAAGTAGCTTATTATCCGAATTTTTTTTCAATTTTGAGAACAAAATTACTTTTATGATGATAATGTTAATCGTAGCTATCCAAATATATTTAATGAAGTTTAAAGAAAATATCATTGTCAGAAATATAACAAATGTAGTTATTTTGCTTTCTATTCAATTCATAATCAAATTACACGCTTTAACCCCTGAAATGAATAGGTTCAAGAAGACAGATTAAAATAGTGATCTTTGTCTATAATAAACCTTTGGCGATTTCTTTGGCTGTTAACTACTGGCACGAAGCCAAAACAAAGCTCTCGCTTTTAATAAATTTCAAAATTTTATTTCTACGCATAATTCCTATTTTACATATAAATATGATTTTGCTATTGTTAGTGGGCATTCTAAAAAATATATTTAATGTGAAAAATTTATTGGTGTTTTGAAAATAAAAATCCCTTATATTCTGTAATTCGGTTTAGACCAACTTTATGCCTTTGTTAATTAGCTTATTGTCAGACTTTTCAATTTTGAGAACAAAATTACTTTTATGTTAATCGTAGCTATCCAAAATAGATTTACTGAAGTTTAAAGAACATATCACTGTCTGAAATGTAACGAATGTAGTTATTTTGCGTTCTATTCAATTCATAATCAAATTACACGCTTAAACCATTGAAATGAACAGGGTCAAGAAGACAGATTAAAATAGTGATCTTTGTCTATAATAAATCTTTGGCGATTTCGTTAGCTTTTAACTATTGGCACGAAGCCAAAAAAAAAAAGCTGTCGCTTTTAATAAATTTCAAAATTTTATTTGTACGCATAATTCCTATTTTACATATAAATATGATTTTGCTATTGTTAGTGGGCATTCTAAAAAATATATTTAATGTGAAAAATTTATTGGTGTTTTGAAAATAAAAATCCCTTATATTCTGTAATTCGGTTTAGACCAACTTTATGCCTTTGTTAATTAGCTTATTGTCAGACTTTTCAATTTTGAGAACAAAATTACTTTTATGTCAATCGTAGCTATCCAAATAGATTTAATGAAGTTTAAAGAAAATCTCACTGTCTGAAATTTAACGAATGTAGTTATTTTGCATTCTATTCAATACATAATCAAATTACACGCTTAAACCAATGAAATGAACAGGGTCAAGAAGACAGATTAAAATAGTGATCTTTGTCTATAATAAATCTTTGGCGATTTCGTTAGCTTTTAACTATTGGCACGAAGCCAAAAAAAAAAGCTGTCGCTTTTAATAAATTTCAAAATTTTATTTGTACGCATAATTCCTATTTTACATATAAATATGATTTTGCTATTGTTAGTGGGCATTCTAAAAAATATATTTAATGTGAAATATTTATTGGAGTTTTGAAAATAAAAATACCTTATATTCTGTAATTCGGTTTAGACCGAGTTTATGCCTTTGTTAATTAGCTTATTGTCAGACTTTTTTTCAATTTTGAGAACAAAATTACTTTTATGTTAATCGTAGCTATCCAAATAGATTTAATGACGTTTAAAGAAAATCTCACTGTCTGAAATCTAACGAATGTAGTTATTTTGCATTCTATTCAATTCATAATCAAATTACACGCTTAAACCAATGAAATGAACAGGGTCAAGAAGACAGATTAAAATAGTGATCTTTGTCTATAATAAATCTTTGGCGATTTCGTTAGGTTTTAACTATTGGCACGAAGCCAAAAAAAAGCTTTCGCTTTTAATAAATTTCAAAATTTTATTTGTACGTATAATTCCTATTTTTCATATAAATATGATTTTGGTATTTGTAGTGGGCATTCTAAAAAATATATTTAAAGTGAAAAATTTATTAGAGTTTTGTAAATAAAATCCCTTATATTCTGCAATTCGGTTAAGACAGAGTTTATTCCTTTTTTAATTAGCTTATTGTTCGAGTATTTTTTTCAATTTTGAGAACAATATTACTTTTATGTGAGTAATGTTAATCATACCTATCCAAATAGATTTAATGAAGTTTAAGGAACATCTCATTGTCTTAAATCTAACGGATGTAGTTATTTTACGTTCTGTTCAATTCATAAACAAATTACATGCTTAAACCCCTGAAATGAACAGGACCAAGAAGACAGATTAAAATAGTGATCTTTAACTATAATAAATCTTTGCGATTTCTCTGGCTCTTAACTACTGGCCCGAAGCCAAAACAACGCTGTCGCTTTTAATAAATTTCAAAATTTTATTTCTACGCATAATTCCTATTTTTCACTTAAATATGATTTTAGTATTGTTAGTGGGCATTCTAAAAAATATATTTAATGTGAAAAATGTATTGAAGTTTTGAAAATAAATATCCCCCATATTTTGAAATTCTGTCTAGACAGAGTATATGCCTCTGTTAAGTAACTTATTGTCCGATTTTTTTTCAATTTTGAGAACAAATTTATTTTTATGCTGATAATGTCCGTACCTATCCAAATAGATTTAATGAAGTTTAAAGAATATCTCATTGTCTGAAATATAACGATTATAGTTATTTTGCGTTCTATTCAATTCATATGACAATGGAGTAAGAAAAAGTTTTTGGAGACGTTTAGAAAATATCCTATTACAGCAGTATTTAACAGATATTACAAAGTTCTAATGCTTTTTGCGTTTTATTGCACAAGATTCGTTCAGAAAAGAAGTTCAGCTTGAATTTAAGAATCATTTAAACGAAAATATATACTTATTGTCTAAATGTGTCTTTCGTAAACTTTTAACTGTGGGATTTTTATAAAATTTTGTCAAATATTCTACGGATGTCTAAATTCAATTTTTTTAAAAACGATAATTGATTTTTTTTTTCAAAAGTAAAAGTTTCGATTCCCTTAAAAAAAAGTAAAAATGGAGTTTTGTTTACTTAATTAAACCCATTCGTTTCTTCGGAAGCAGCAGAATTTCTTCTTTTGTTTAGCAGAACTTATCTCAGTAAAAATGCATTGTTCTTTCTCTTTTTTAAATTAAAACAACATTAAGGGGGAAAAAAATCTAGTATCGGATTTAGCATGGCTCAATAAACATGTACTCGGACGTGATAAACCTTCATTTGTTTAAATAAGCCTATTTTCCACATCAGTTATGCACGTCGAGTTATGTACCTTTTACAATAAATACATTTATTTATGCTATCTTATATGGTTAGCGAAGATATACAGATGGGTAACAAAATAATATGAACACCGATGACACCAATGGCATACTAATTGAAACTCTTCCAAAAATGTTCGATCATGAATTTCCCTTTGGAAAGTTCTTGCTGGAATTTGATTCTAGAGATGACTATTTATTTATGACGTTACCTAGGATAATGATTGCCTGCGCTTTTGGACCACAATGCGCGTCAACTCTCTTTTATCCCTCTCAGAAAGCTTTCTTTTCTGTCCACTGTTGTACTTCGCAAACGACACTTTACCACATTTCGTGTACGCTGTCATAACGGCTGACACAGTACTCCTTGCACGCCCCAAATAATTGGCTGTGTGCGTCACGGAGTAAACAGCGCACCGCATTCCAACAATCATTCCTTTTTCGAACTCTGACAGGTCAGTAATTATTGAGTTTTTCAGAGCGTATTGTAAGCGCATGGAAGACCCATGACTGACGTTGAGCGACTGATACCTTACTTTTCATAACCACTAGGTGGCAGAATTGAGTGCAACGTGGCATGCTCGTTCTGCTTCTTTGAAATGAACTGTGCCTTTTTCATGGGTGTTCGTATTATTTTGTCACCCATCTGTACAATGCTCATCTCAGTACCGTAGTTGGTATACTAGAATTCAGAAGCGAGTTTGGATTATATTGTGAAAATACATAAATTAACTGGGAATATTAATTATGTGTTTGAATATATTAAATGAGATAATTTTTGGAGTACTTGTTGATGTCTTATCTTCTTGCTAATCTATCGTAGTTTTAATTCAATTAATGAACTACGTCATGTACTTCGTTTAAAAATAGGCATTACATTTGAGTATACTTTATGGAAATATTTTTATAGGTATTTTGCCGCAAAGCAGATGCATTGATGTTTTATAACACGATTAAAGGAAGCAGTGATTTAAATTATTGCATGTTTTATTTATTTATTTAAATTTTATCCTCATTTCCAAAAACACAAAGCTATCCAAACAATGAATGTCTTTTAGCGTATTTATTTAAAATTAGTACTGAAAGCACAATACATTTCAGAAAGTCTTGGAAAATTGTTAGTTAGTTTCTTAAATTATGTATGCAGAACACCGTTTGCGTCAAACATCTATCGGTAAAGTAAAAGTTTGCTATTATTATGCATTATTATACAGTCATATTTATATATAATTCGCTCAAAAACTAAAAATAATGAAAATATTCATAATACAGACTGTAAGTTGTGTATTGGTCTTAGTAGCAGATAATGTAAGCTGTCTGCGAAAATAATTTATTTGGATGAAAATCACCTGCAGCCAAAGCATGTTGCAATGTTTTTATATAAAACCTTGTAATTATTCTAATTTATTTAATGTTTTAATATGTACGGTTTTAAAAAATAATTAAAATTGGAGAATTACATAACAGATTGATTATATGAATAAGAGTTATAACTGTTATTTTTAGAAATATAACATACCATATAATTAGTAATATTAGTAAGTAACAGAAAAGAGTAAATAAGAACTAAATTGCTAATGATTTTTTTAAACAATATAGGATATGAGGTTTTTCTGTGAAAGTTGCAATTGAAATATATCATAAAAATTTCCTGTAAGGTCTAAATAACATGGGCATTAAGGGCACTTCGAAAGATGTAAAAGTTTTGGAACCATTTGAATAAAAACCCTTAGAGAATTAAGAATTATCTGCAGAGTAAATATTTTATCAAAGAACGTAAACTGCAAAAACAAAATTATCTGTGATGTATGCTATCTGTCTCGCATTTTCTAACACTGGGATCTAGATAACATTTCGAAACTTGTGATGAACATTACTACACCAATACATCACCCAAGCATATGAAATGCTATCCAAATTTTAATTACTATGTTCTATCATGCATTAAAAAAGAGATGATAATAATTAAATACTACTAACATTATCATGAAAGACAGACAATGTCGTGATCACACCTCATATATCAATCTGGCTTTGGGAAATCTATGTATTGCTAAATAAATTTCGCTGTGTGCTTGTACTTTTGAAATGAATAGAACATTAAAATAGTGAGTTTCAGGGGGGGGGGATATATAGATATCAATTATATGGGTATCAATTCATCAGTTCTGCCAAAAATTTTAATTCATTAACTTCATGATAAATAGTAATGGATTTTATCTTTCGATTTTTCCGCAAAACAACTGTTTATAAAGAAAAGGTTGGATAGAATTTTACAACAAGACTTATGGACAGGTTATTATAAAATTAAATAATTAAAATTTGTTCTTTATAGTAGACAGATATTGGGTGTAGATAGATAAAATTTCGAGAATTGTGATTAACATTATCACACCGATACATTCTCCAAGTATATTAAATACTATCTAACTCTCAAGTACTCTATCATATTATGCATTTCCAGAATATATGATAATTATAAAAGACAACGAACATTATCTTGAAGGACACGCACTGTTACGATGACTCTTTATATACCAATCGAAATTAGGAAAATTCCTATACTGCTAAATTATTTTCAGTATGCGTATGCACTTTTAAAGTGAATAGAGCGTTAAATTAATTAGTGTTTAGATGATTAGATTGTAGCTTATAAAACAAAAACTCAATTCACAAAATTCATGTAAAATAAGAATGCATTTTAGTTTGTTTCCGCCAAACATCTGTCTATAAAGATAAAGTTTGATATTATTACATAGGAATAGTACTTATAGACAGTTTATTAAAGAAATTAAAAATAATCACTAATAATAATTAGAGAGAAGTTAGGGAACGCATATTTCGTGTAGATAAAATTTCGAAACATGCGAGGAACATTATTACATAGGAATACTTATTGACAGTTTATTAAAGAACTTTAAAAATAATCACGAAGTTCATACTAGGGGACGCGTACTTCTTGTAGATAAAATACCGAAGCACTTGAGGAACAGTATTACACCAATGCATCATCCAAGCACATTACATGTAAACATGCTATCCAACTCTCAAGTACTCCATCCCGTCATGGATTTCCAAAATACAATGTGTTCCTAAGGTCATGGTGCATTTTTGACAGGTCACAAACATTCAACGAAATAAGATGGAAATGAGCAATATTCATCAAAACAAAAGAAAAAATTTCCAAGTTTCATAGCTTTTCAGTACCATACCTATACTGAACAGTTCATACTTGTGCAGTGCGATGTAGCCCACATTTGTTGTCCAACACACCAGGGCGGAGCATAGAAAACATTTTTTTCGGAATTCTTTTACCGCTAATGCGGAAAAGTTGTCGAATGGTTTCAGAAATATATGCTCAAAAATTCAAAATAATCAACAAAAAGCTTCCAATTGAGGGTTACAATATGCAATTTTAAGTCGAAAATGTTATAAATTTTCGCATTTTCATAATATTTGTAATTTCTGATTTTTTTCTTCCGGCTAGCGCAAAAAATGTTGAAAGAATATGTAAGGAACGTAAATGGAAAATTTTAGAGTAATTAATAAATATCTTCCGGTTCCACTTTTGGTTGTAAATATCAAAATTAGCCGAAATGATGTCAATTTTCACATTTTAGTGTTCCTTTTAATTACCGATTTTCTATTCTCGCTAGCACGGGTATGTTGGAAGAATATACTAGAGTGGTTAGTGAAACATTTTGGAGTAATCAATAAATATCTTCTGATTACACTTTGGGGTTTAAAAATGCCAAAAACAGCCTAAAATTATGTAAACGTTCACATTTCAGTGATTTTTTAAAATTGATTTATTTAAACGAGAACGTAATAGCTATGATATGTGACGGCATGTAAAATGTTATACACAGGCATAAGATAAGAAGAGAAAGAAAAAAATATCGCGTGGTTCGCCAATTCCCAAGATTTTAGTTTCTTTGTCCCAATAATTTGAATGGACTGTTATTTTACGGTCAAAAAATGAAAATTTAACTCAGATGAACATTGAAGGAACGCTACATCAACAAAAAGTACTTGAAGAGCACGTGTCTCTGTAGAACAACCTGGCTGCAATTAAATAGGAAACGTGACCTCTTCTGTTAAAGGCATTACTGAAAGTATGACTAAATATTGCACAGAACGTATTATCGATTTCAATGCACATTTAGCATTAGCTGGTCATGGGATTGCAATAAACACAGGAAATACTGCAGGAAATAAATTTGGTGTTTTCCGATATATCGAATTATTTTTTAGACCATCCTTACATTGATTCGGGTGCCAAGTTCGTGGTAACGAGCTGCTTGTCATGCATCAAACGCAGCACTTGGATGGCGATACAACTGGCCCTAAAACGCATTGTGGTCTAATTGGAAAATAGCTTCAGAAATTGAACATTTACTTGTTGTGGACTTTAAGAAAATTGACACCGTAGGTCCTTCTGCAGACAAAACTTTTCTGATCACAGACCCGTGATATATGCAAGGTATTTACACTGCAATGACAAATTGTTTTTGTCCTGAGAATTTGTATCTCAAAAATCATGGAAATATTTTCCCTGCCAGCTGGTTGACAACAGTTAACCGAATCTTGTGTGTTTATATTGGTACAGAGAATCCTTCCAATGTAGAAACTTTACTGAGTTAACATAAAGGTTTACGCACCTGCATGGTTCATAATCAAATCGCATGCCAATTGTACACATGGAGCAAAAATTCTTTGGAAAACAACTCAAGTTTACCGTTTTCTTACAGATAGGGATGACCGCCCCAGGAACACAGATTTCGCTTTAACCCTCCGTCTACCAGACGGGTCCATTGGACCCGACAGGTACATACAAAATATTCATTCAAACCAGAAAGTTCTTTAAAATAAACTAAGTATATAAACCAGACAAAAATAAGGTCAATAAATAAGTTAAATAGTTTTAAATAAAAATTCTGGTGTAGAACGTTTTATTAAAACTTGAATAAAATTCCCGGTAGATCTAGGGTTAAAATATAAGTACACTCCCGGGGGTTTCTCACAGATAATCTGAAGCTTTTGTTGATAATGTCATCCAAAGAAACGGTTGCTTTGGTCATTCTGAAGCAAAAATCCTTGCAATGTTTGTTGACCCAAACCAAAATGCGCGAGAATTTGCACTATACAGGATTTTGAAAACAAGAAAAGAAACGGAAGCAGGGGGTCGTGCGTTCAAAATTTATTCACTTAACTTTAAAGTTAAATCTTACGTGGATCTCGTAGACTGAAAGAATTGACAACTAATGGAACCTCCGATCGATTACAGCTCACTTATCGAGCAAACACCTAATGCACTTGATAGAGTGTGAAAAATGGCCAGTGTCGGTGTTGCAGGGCTGCTAAAGGCGACTATTTTTTTTTATTCTATCTTGCGTAATTTTTTTAAAACAAAAACATTTCACACACACTTTAACAACACCAGCAAGAGAAATTTACTACAAGATTTATTTTCTTAAAATAGTGGTGCGAATAGAATAGAATATAATAGTCGCCTGTGGCAGCCCTGGCATTGGGAAACATAAATTTACGGTGCCACACTCAATGTGCTAAAAGAAGATTAAAACTGACAACAGAAGCTTCTTTTGGAGTCATCGATTGGCGAGAAAAAGCCCGATGCTTACATTAGATCCTCAATCGAATCAAGGCCTGTCACGATATCGCTTGAAGCCCAAAACCAGTATTGTGTGAAAAATATGGAAACATGTGAATGGAATACGCTTAATGCACTTGCACATGTGCAAGTTTTATTCAGGAACTCCCAATACATTTAGTTATACAAAGTCTATGCATTGCGGGATTAATAAGATTTGTTGTTTAATGTTCGTAATTATCATTTACGAATATCTAATTTTGGTAAAAGAAATGTTTAAAGCTTCCAAAAATAAATTTTTATGCAACAAGTTTCCATTTCTTTCTATATTTTGACTGCTAAATTTTCTACACTTTTGCGTAAATTCACATGTTTAGACTCCATAGTGGAACCGGAAGATAATTATTGATTACTCCAAATTTTGAACTTACCTTTCTAGTATATACTTCCAACTTTCCCAAACTAGCGATGGTAGAAATTCAGTTATTAAAAGAAACAGTAAAATGTGAAAAATTAAATACTTTTTGGCTAATTTTCCATATTTAAACACAAAACTGTAACCGGAAATATTTATTAATTACTCTGAAATTTTCCATTTGTTCTTTATATATTCTGTCAACTTTTCCGCGTTAGCTTGAAGAAAAATTCGGAAATTAAAAATATTAGTAAAATGCGAAACTTTACAACATTTTCAGCTAAAATTGCATAATTAGACCCTAAAGTTTAACAGGAAGCTATTCATGGATTATTTTAACATTTTCTGGATATATTTCTGTGACCACTCCAAAACTTTTACCACGTAAGCAGGAAAAGAATTTCGAAAACAAATATTACGCTCCACCCTACTACATCCATTTAAATAATATTCAAGTTCTTCCCACACACAGTTATGGACATCTGTGATTCTCTGTTTCAAATGGAGGCCACATCGAACTGCACTGGACAGGTATGAAACTTAGAGAGTTTTTCTTTTATTTGGTGAAGATTTAACATTTCCATCTTGTTTGTTGATTTCTCGTAACCGGTCAAAAGGGCACCATAACTTTACGGACACACTGTAGATGATAATAATTTTATACTGTAAACGTTATCTGAAGGACACATAAATTAAATTATGTCTCTTGATATATCAATGCAATTTTCGGAAATCTCTATATTTCTACATGAAATTTACTATGGGCTTCAACTTTTGAAGTAATTAGAACATTAAATTATCATCCGCACGATAAGAGTGCAGTTTTGACAAAAACTCAATTTAATAACTTCATGTAAAATAGCAATGCATTTTACTTTATCTATGTTTCCGCCAAATAAAATGCTCGAAACTAATGAATAACAATATTTATTGTCATTTTATTAAAAAAAATAGTTAAATAAAATAAAAAGTTCGTAATAAGAGACACAAATTTGGTGCAGATAAAATTTATAGAGTTAAGTGCAAAATTATTACACCAATATATATGGACCAAACACATTAAGTAGTATTTGAATCTCAAGTACTCTATCTTATCATACATTTACATAATGGATGATAATAATTCAAGACTACTAACATTATCTTGAAGCACACTCTAAGTCACAATAGCACTTGGAAATTCTATAGAGCTTTGGGAAATCTCTATTGCAAAATGAAACTCATTATGGGCTTGCACTTTTGAAATGAATAGAACATTAAATTAGTGTGTGAACGGTGAATACGAGTGTATTTTTGTCAAAAAATCAATTTAATAACTTCATTGAATATATAATACGCGATTTATCACATTGCGAACGAATCGCAGAACCAACAATGTGAAAAATGTCCAATCCGGGAATCGAACCCAGTACCCTTGGAATAGCTCTCCAAGTGCTCTAGCATTTAAGCTACGAGGACGATCCCCAGCTTAGCATTTCCCACACATGTTGGTAAGTCTGCAACTGCAGCACAAGATGGAATAGTCTTCATGTGGGAAATACTATGCTGGGCATCGTCCTCGTAGCTTTATTGATAGAGCACTTGGAGCACTATTCCAAGGGTTCTGGGTTCGATTCCCGGCTTGGACATTTTTCACATTGTTGGTTCTATTCTTCGTTAGCAAAGTGAAAAATCACGTATTATATAATCAATAATTTGGAGCGTAATTTCACTACTGAAATTTAATTGAAAAATTAATTAAAAAATCAATAACTTCATTTAAAATAAGAAATCATACAGTAAGACTTGCAGAAAATTTACTAGAAAAAATTAAATAAAAATGTTTCATAGCAGAGGACCGATATTTGGTAAAGATAACATTTCGAAACTTTTGTTAAAAATTATTATGCCAATACAAAATCAAGGCACATTAAATGACATCTAACCCTCAAGCACTCTATCCTACCACGCATGTAAAAAATAGACGATAGTGATTGAAAACTAGTAACATTATCTTCAAGGACAAACAAAGTCAAGATGATATTAAGAGCTTTGGGAAAAAACTATATTTCTGAATGAATTTCAACATAGGATTGTACTTTTCAAGTGAATAGCCCATTAAATATATTTTAAGTAAAAATATGTTTTAATGGTAAGCTTTTATTATAATTTACTAAAAAAGGAAAATAAATTTTGAAGTACAATTGGGTAAAATAAACACATTTTTTTAAAAGAAATTAATCAAACTGCAAGGGAATTTTCATCATTTTTAAAAATAATGTACAATTTGAACCCTGCTTCCTTACAAGAAAAACATCAATCAACGTCTATGTAAAGATGGAACGCGAATTAATTCACAACGCCCACGTAATTGAAAGCGCTTTTACCAGCCACACCATTGTTCATTCGCAGAACATCAGCTTACTCCTGAAGTAGTCAATGGCATTTACGTGATCACTTATGGAGTGACATTTATGTACCTGTATTAAAGATCGATTGAAACAGGTTTTTAAGAGCTATACAGAAACACAAAACGAATTTTGGTAATCTTCTTTTTTGAAGCCAAAAACGAAAACGAAAATGAAAATGTCCCCTATTTTTTAAAGTAATTAATACATATGTAAATATACAGAATTATTAATTAACTATACGTGTTTATATATATTTATACAATATTACGTGTGGCCCAACCTGTGCCTATGACCAAAATTTTTCGATTCAGTACAAAATAAATTGTATTTGTATCAGGAAGATATTGATGCTAATATTTGAAACAAAACAGCCTTAGTGTCCACGTGAGGATATTTTGATTACAACAGCCAATTTCAGCTTTTCTAATAATCTGTACTGAATACAATATCAACTATTATTTGAATTCGACATAAAATATGTCAATGAAATCACCAAGATCTATTTAAGGAACTAAATTATTTAAAAGTTTGCTGTGTAATTGTTTCAGATTGATAAAGATACTATTATTTGACATAACAATGTAGACTATTTTCAAGAGGTATTTCGATTAAGCATCAGCCAATTTTTGCTTTATTGGTAATGTTTACCTAAAAAATCAGCTATTATTTGAATTTCACATAACATATTTATATGAAATCGCAATGATCCTTTTGATGAACTAAATTTGTTTAAAATTGGCTTTTTAATTGTTTCTGGATGATAATGATCCTATTATTTGATACAATAAATCAGAAAATGCTCAAATGAGGAAGTTTCTATTAAATGTCGGACAATTTCAGGTTTACCAATAACCTGAACCTAAAAAAATAACTTTTATTAAAATTCAGCATAAAAGATATACATGAAATCGCCAGGAAACTTTTAAGTATTTTTAAAGTTTTTTGTGAAAATGTTTCAGAAAGCTACCGATAGCTTTGATAGAAGAAATGACAAAATGCACAAGTGATATTTCGATTAAACATCAATTATTTCAGTTTTACTGATAACTTGTATCTAAAATAATTAACTTTTTTTAAAATTCCGCATAACAGATTTATTTGAAATCGCCACGATCCATGTGAAGAACTGAATTTCTTTAAAAGTTGTTGTTAAATTGTTTCGAATCATGATGTCATTATATGATAAAAAAATGCACAAACAGTTCCATTGATGATTTTTCGATTAAACATTAGCCCATTCCAGTTTTACTGTAATTCTGTACGTTAAAAATAATCAACTCATTTCTATATCAATAGCTATTTATTTTTTGTTTTAATTCTGAAATCCTTCTATTAGTAAATACAATTTGAAATATCTTAAAATTTTAAACAATTTTGAAACAACATAGCAAAATGTTTATAAAAACTTGTAAAGAGTGATAAAGAAATGTCATTCTGAAAAAAACGTCGTCTTGAAAATAGATTACACTTTTGATTATTTTTATTACAGTTGAAAGTAAATTAATAAACATTCTAAAATACGAATATACAGTAAACTCCCGACTATCCGGCCCTCCATACTATCCGGCCAAGTAAAAATAAATGAGGAATGTTGCAAGCGGCCGAGACAGGCAGGTTCCCGTCCGTAGGAAAGTGCTATCTCACGACAGGAATGGGCAAGAGGGGATTGCAGAATGCAATAACAGAGACAGACAGGAAGGAAGGGGGGTTAAGGCTTGGAAGCATGTTTCGTCAGTTGTGCAACGGATGTTAACAAGTGCGAACTTTATTTTCCGCTTATCCTGGTTACTTTCGTATGGCCTTTTGGTGTGCTTTGTGTTTATTTATTGAAGATTAACGAAATGGGTGACAAACGAAAAAAGGTTGTAGCGACTATGGAGGAGAAACTACAAGTTAGCAGGAGAAAGCGATGCCACCTGATATTATATGCTTGCGTAAATGGAGGGATATTGCGTGGGATAACAGGGAGAAGCAGTCGTCTATCAAGCACTTTTTCAAAAACTAAAAACTAAGTTTTGACACTTATCTTATGCATAACTTTTCATATTTGTGCAATCATTTATTAATAAACAGTAAAACAAGATTTACTCATTTCTTTACGAATTAGGCTTACGTTTTACGTTAGTGTTTCGATTATTTTTAGACTGTATATCTAAAATTTATCTTAAAATGTGTAACATGCATTTTTAATATAATGGGTGGGGGGAGGGCAGGAAGTTATAATAGAACTCCGGCCTATTCAGCTTTTTTGTTATCCGGCCTACCCTTCCACCACATTAGGCCGGATAGTCGGGAGTTTACTGTACTATCTACTATTGGAATATACTATCTTGACTCTAATTATAAATAAAAAGTAAATTTCGAATAATTGTTATTCTTGATATTCTTTAATCATTGATTTATTTCAAAATAAAATAATACAAAAAAAAGGAAAGGGAATTATTTAAAAGTAAAGATGCAATATTTACAAAGCAAATTGTTTTATTGAGAGGGTGTTCTGTAAGTATTTATATACATAATTAACTTTCCGGATGGCATTTAAACAGAAAAAATATCATATGTCAGTATTATCTTATTTATAGCAATTATTTTATTTAAAAATAAAACTTACAGAAACTGTTTTCAGATTTCGTACAACAAAAATTATTCCGAAAAAAAAAAAAAAGAAATTTAAATTTTTTATCAGTGACGTCTTAAATGAAATGTTCCGAATTGTTATTTCTTTTAAAAATTTAATTAGTGCTTAATCTTCATTTAAATGCCTGTTTTGGTATTTTTAATTCAACATTAATACTGCATGCATTAATACTGTTTGTACATTAAAACAATTGCATATACTCAATTTTTTTAATTTAGCATAAACTTGTGATTGTAAAAATTGCAACACAATGACGGAATCATCAGAATTAAATGAAATTTAATACACTTACGACTGATACATGTACAAACAAACGATTACATTTTCAAAGCAAAAAACAACATTAAGTTTAAGAAATTTGTATTTAGTGCTGCCACCACGCGCTGCAAAAAGTGTTGCTATACGGCGTGACATGCAGTCAAACAAATTTTTAGTGTCTGCGTCGAGAACATCATTAGAAATTTTTTATGCGCACCTAAAGTTCATCGGTAGAAGAGGTAGGACAAGGATCACGAGCGAAACGCCAACCATCGAAATCCCACGCATGTTTGATAGGCCACATATCTAGCGAATACACAGGCCACGGAGGAAGTTGTATGTGTAATGCTGAGAAGAAGTCCTGAGTATTCCTTGCAACATGGGTACAGACTTTAGCCTGTTGAAAACACGAATGCATCCATCATGGTACCAAAAATGAACGCGGGATTCGTCAGAAAAACCACTTCCTGCCAATCTGCACGTCCGATTCGGTTATATGCGTCGATGGCTTTGCGTAAGGTGGATGCTATATAAAGGAGTTCTTGCACGCAGTATACGGTGCAGCAGATTTCGACGAATTAACGAAGCAGATAGTGATACACATGTAGCAGTTAACGAATGTGCTACTAACTGTCTAGATGAAGCTCTACAGACCATCAGTGTCATGCAGACCAGGTGTCTACAATCGCACGTTGACGTCACATTTCGAAGTGCACTCTCAGATTGCAAGTTCACCGATTTTCGTCGGTCCACTGCTTCCCAAATCGTATCACTGTGCTGCTGTTACTCTGCACACGAGTTACTATTGCACAATAAGAAAATCCTTCTTCATGAAGGCTGATGAATCTCCCACTTTCAAGCTCCGTCAGTTTTTGGAATGTCGTCCTATTTTGTTGAAGATGCATTCTTATGTTTCGAATAACGTTTACCACTATTATATAACTATAGACTATTTTCAACGTCCAGCTACATCCCTCTATGTTTACGGTTTTAGCAGCAGTCTCGAAGCATTGCTTTGCCCATACACGCGTGGGGTCATGCACCACGCGTGGCAAATTTTAAAAATTTGCAATACGCACTGTATTTTGTATTTGCTAAAAAGTTTAGTTCAATCGCGTCATTCATTCATGGCGTTCCCATTTTTCATTTCTCCAGTTTTTACAAACAAGTGTATATTTCCCCCCCCCCCCAAAAAAAAATGCAATTTTAAACTAATTCGAAATCTAGAAAATGCTTTGTCTGAATAAAATTACTGATAATTTCCAATGAAATGAGTAATCCTTCTTACAGTTAAGTATAATATATATATATATATTGGTTACTATTACTATTCATAACCTCCATTATTACTATTTAAAGTGAAGCATTTTATTAGTGACCACTGTTAATTATTGATAAAAGATGAGTAATGCTAAATGTCCTGCTGTAGTTAAACCAGCGTCCTGTATTAAACCAGTAGTAGTCGTGTGTCGGGCTTTTTGCCGCCCATATAAATTAACTTTTCCTAATTGGTATCTCCTTACAAATACAATGAAGAACTACCCTGTGCCTGACTTTAAATTTTCCCCCACCACCATAGTGAAGTAAAAAGACACTTCATCTGAGTTGTAGATGCCTGATTTATCAGATTTTTATTTCCCAATAAGTTTTTAGCCTTTTTTAAATACTTTAAATAAAATTATCTCTAGATCTTGTTATTAGCAAAATGACTCTATAATAATGACAAATATTAATTGGTTTGAAAAATGTATCTTAATTAATGACTTTTTAGAACATTTCAAAATAATATTCTAGAATAAATATTTTAAAATCTATCTCAACATTGAAGAACTTTGGCAAAGTTACCACATTTGGAAACTGATTACCAGAGACAATTGAAATAAGTAGCGTCTCTGAGCCTGTTAAAGTGGCCAAGAGATATAAATTTTTTCGTATCTTAAAGGCCATTTGCTTTATCAAGCTCCATTCGTTGCTAAGATTCTTTGTATGAGAAAAGTCGCGGCGTCTTAAATATGTATAATATCCTCTTTCTAATTTTGTTTTAATAAAATGTAACCCGTTTTTCAGAAGAAAGTGTAGTATAACGTCTATACAAACATTTTGTGTATTAAACAGTTAATCGTTAATAATTTTCCATACATTTTAATGTAATCTGGTGTAAAAAATACTTACTAAAATTTTCTTTACGATTATAAGCTATGTAAATGTATAATGTGCATTTCATTTATAATACTAGATGATTTTGTATGTATTTTAGAATTCTGTTAATTACAGCTAACAACCGACAACAATTATTAACAGCATATTACTAGGCATCATTGTTCGTGTTTTTTTTATCTGTAACAATTTCTGGCCAATAGTTTAGGAGTCTGAAAATTATAAACACCTGTTAATATTTCTTTCTTCCTTTGTTGCATTTGAAAAATAGACCTTTGTTTTGTATTTTTTTGCATGTAATTTAAAACTATCGTCTTTTTATATTCATAAGTTGTAGGCTAATATAACTCCAGAAAATGCAGGATACGTATTTATAAAACACCAAATTTGTATCTAAACTAATTTTGATACACAAGACAGAATTGACTACAATAAAACAGAGAAATTAAATTAAAAATATACATAGAAACATTTAATTAAAACAAATATATTAAAAAATAGACATTTCGCTGTGCAACGCATAGCCTCATCAGTTCGAACATCAGCAATAACAGACTATAGAACATGTCCTGGACACACTCATAGTCTAAGTTAATGTTATTTTTTCAAAAATTGTTCTTCAGAATCGAACCACATTCCTTGAGCGTGTAAGGGTATCTGAACCAATTTAGTTACCTAGTAAGTCTAGTGAACCGATATTCCATGAATAATCTATAATGGTAAGCGTTGGATTTATTTTTAAAAATCAATGACTTTTTGGAGGATTGGGTGTGGTACGTTTTAAATGCATGATGTACTAATTTAGAATTTAATTTTCCATTTTTAAAAGCGTCGACAGATCTTTATGTCTTATCTCCGTCGATCTACTAGTCTCATCTATATGTACGTTGTCATGGTCACAAAGTCAAAGTTGTATATTTTCCAAACTGGGCGAAAAACTATCCAGGCCAGGATTCGAACCAGGGACCTTTTGGCTGAAGCTGTCAATACTCTAACTAAGCTATTCCGGGCAAACCTGACATCCAGAAACCTACTGACTATGACATCTTGTCTGATATTTTAATCAGCTACACCGAATAACATGAATATAATTACGTGCACAGCGTTTCTTGGAGTTTCCATTATTTTTGATTTATTCTGTTTAGCTGATTTACATATCAGACCAGATATCATATTCATTAAGGCTTCTGGTGGAATTATGCGTCATGCATGTTCTTCCGGGATGGTTCGTAGAGCATTGTCAGTTTCAGCCAAAAGGTCCCTTGTTCGAAACCTGGCCCGGGCACACTTTCGCACAGTTTAGAAAAACTACAAGTTTACTAATTCATATAGATTTTTTAAACTGTAAAATGATGTCCTTGAAAGTACGTCAAGTTCAGTTTATTGAAAGTTATTAAGTTATTTACATAGCAATGTTTATAGCATCATGTAAGAAAAGAAAGGATGATTTAACCAACTATGAAAGATGTATTAATACATTCTACTACTGTGATATAATAAACATTTTATCTATATAGAATAAATACTTTGCGAATTAAGGGCAATTGTTATCGCATTTCAAAGACAATCAACACAAACAGAGCAATCACTTTTCTGAAAATCTGGTCGACAATAAAAAAAATTCCCTTGTGAGTTTTTGAACAACGAACTCTGGAAACATCGATTGTTTGTTATTGTCACAATAGTTTGATAACCGTAATGAAGAAATATTCTTTATTTTATTAGATACGATGAAGATATATTGCATGGTTATCGGTAAATAATTAGAAATAGGCTTGTTGTTTTCCCCTAGTACAATTAATTACATTACTTTTTATTAGTGTGGTAGGTGTTAGCTATCGTAGAATAAAATATAATCTTGAAAGAGCAAGGTATTGTGTTTGAAGTAATAATAATAATAATAAATCATATTCCAAATTAAAACTTTTTAAACATGATAAAACTACAAACGGGCACTGCGTTATCATGTATGATGGATCAATATAATTTTTATATTTTATTTTGCATATAAGCTTATTTTCAAAGATTTTAAAAGACGGAAAAATATTATAATTTATTTTAATAAATCTAACATTAAATAATGAGCTTTTATGATAAATATACTAAATTACATTACATACTACCCTTGAGAATTTTTCGAGGACTCATTCTGTTTTTATAGGTAGGTTACAGATAAAAACATAAATTAATACGAAATAACTTTGATTTTATTTACAATAAATGAAAATCTAACTTTTATTTTTAATCAGTCAAGACAAACTGCACAATTTAATTAACGTAAAATTGATGCCCAGCCTAAATCAATTAATCTACCTTTAACCCTTTATCTACTGACGGTACTTAAAAGTACCATTAAAATAACTTGTTATGAAATTCATTTAATACATCGATTAGTAGTAATGCAGTTTAGAATGAGTTACAGATACATTACTTTATCTTGTTCCAAAAGCATTATTGGTTACACAAAATAAAATTATTTTTAAAAGGACTATTTCTTTTGCCTTTGCATCTTTTCGGCTTTCTTGGAGTTGGAGGGAAGGGGGTGGGGTGGGAATTTTCAAATAGGAAATATTTCTACATTTCTATTGTAAGAACATTATATTTGTGCATTTCCTAATTCTACAAAATACTAAGAAAAAATATTTGAAATAAAAGATTTGAGCGGGGGTTCTAAATATTGCACAAAATCCCTATAAATTCAAATTTAATGAATTCTTCTAAATCCTTCAATCCTTCTAATATCCTTCTAAATTTTTTTAAATGATTATGCAAATCTTCTAATGTAGCTTAAACAATTCACGAAAAATGCTTTAGAAGAAAAAATTTTCATTAATTCTTAATTCAGTACATAAATGTTTAATCGTCGTGTTATCCTATACTTTGTTTTATGTATTGTCGAACCCCGCTAATAGGCACCCTGCTTAATACGCGAAACCGACTAATACGCAAATATTCTTCGGTCCCTTGAAATACACCTATTTTTGCATAAAAAACCCCTTTTCATACGGGAACGGTTAATACGCGGACCCGTTTAATACGCGATTTTTTGTCGGTCCCTTGAGTTGTGTATTAAAAGGGTTCGACTGTATATGATTATGATCATGCAATATGAATTTTGAAAATAACTTAGGTGATGGCTAGCATAATCTTTACATCGCTATTTGTTAATGTTTTACCGCTGAAGAAAATAATGTACAGAAATATCACGAAAATTAATTTTGAAATGCAAGTAAATTAAGACTTATCCTTCTGTATATATATAAAAAGTAACAATTTGGAAATGCACCAATGAAAATCTGAGTAGTTACCGTCTCATTACTTAAAGCTTTCTTACTTTTCTTAGCGGGAATTGTAAGTGGCAAAAACCATGAAAGTAGAGAATTTAAAAAGGATGGGCGGTTAAAGGGAACATTTTTCTGTGTGTTTTTTGTCTTTATGTTTGTCTTTATGTTAAACTTATGTTTTTTTCTTTTTTTTTTTCAGTGGTCGATGGCAATAGTGATTTTTACAGAAAGAAAATAACTTCCATTAACTAACGAAAAGGGAGGGGGGGGGGGCATCTACGTTTAGATAGCCTTCTGCTATTTTTTATGAGGGAGGGTATGTGGATTATTTAATTATTATTACGTCAGCAGGTTCTGTATGTACCTATGTACATACGCATGTTTGTATGAACGTAAAGCGATATCTCTTGATAGAAATATCCGATTTGCTTCAATTTTTAATATGCTTCATTCTGATAAGGTGCTTCCTTAATGAGATTTGGCGGACTATTAGTTAAGTATAAAGATGTGAAAAGGGGGGGGGGTTCTAATACCACACCTTAATTTATTTTTTGACAGGGATTATTCTCTGAAAAAAGAGTATAATATACAATTAGTATGGATAGGCTATATGCTCAATGCCATCAGTTTAACTGAGCACTTTTCTTTTTATTTTAATCATTGTATATTTAATAATTCTTATAATTCTGTAACTCTGTAAGCTCTAATGATTATGTGCTTGGAGATAATGAAATAAAATTATCAGGAGTTGGGGAGGTGCGTGTAAAATATTGAAAAGTAGTTTCAAAATTTTGAATGCACAGAAAATAAGGGATCGCGAAGCGATCCAGAATGGAAACGCGAAACAACTACTGGTAAAGTTGGCTATAAAACAGGGATAGTTTCCGGATACCAAACGGAATCATGAAGCGATTACACGGGGGATTGGTGAGGATAGCGGGCAGGGGGGGGCTGCCCCCTAGTATTTTTAAATTATTCATTCCTTTTTAAATTTCATTTCAACTTCTTAAAATATAACATCACTTTGATTGGTTAAAAATTTAAAGAAAACAGTTTTTTGTATTAAAGAACATTTTATAATTGGTAAATATAAGCTCAATTTTGGAGCTATAGAAGAAGACAGCACCCAATAAGTAAATAGTAACGCTTTTTATTTTAGAACAGCGATTTCAAAAGCTGTCGACAATCTTGTTCCGCCAATTTTCAATCAAGCAACTTTATAGTATTCAAAATTAATGGTCAGATAATTTACTACTGAAATACGTAATAACTTTTCGATACTTAGATATTTCGCAATTCTATGTAACTTTATGCAATGGGCATTTTTTAACCCCTTAACATACGATTTACTTTTAACAACTCCACGGTTTGGCAAATCCATAGGTACCACTAAAATTTAATAGAGATTTTCGCCTTGTTTAATCATGGAATTTCGGCGATTAAATTACACTATATTTACTGTGAAATTTTAATGGTAAGAAGAATTTACATTTGGCTCCATCATCGTACGCGGGCTATGCCCGTCATTGTAGGTTAAGGGGTTAAACATAATTAATGTATGTTAATCCGCTTAACATTATGCATTATATGCGTTATTTTGTTTAACATTGTTACCTTAATTGGTGCCATTTCCCTAAAAAGGCTGACATAGCGTATACTATTTTTATACATTAATTTTGACTTCGATTTCTGGAAATTGAAATATAAAGGAAATTGGTTTGAAAAAAATGAGCAAGAATTAAAAACCGAAGTTTATTATTTGGAAATTAAACACTGTTTTAACCATAAAAAATAATCTAATTGGGATAAGCATATTTTTAGAATGTAAAGCAGCAAAATAAAATTAATAAACAAAATTAAATTCAGGTTTACTACAAATGAATGGCCGGATATAAAAGAAAATTGTATTTTGAAAACTATTACACATATTATAATGATTAGTGACATATTATAGTAAGTTCATCGTGTAGATTTTACGGTGCATCAATGCTACATTATCAAGTGTTTTAATACATCCAAGCTACATTAAGAATAATGCCGTACAGAACTGCCAAATATGTGGAACGAACTTTATTACAGATTAGGTGTTTGTCGCACATTAAACTTGATTACTGAAAAAAGTTCGAATGGCCTTCTTTATTTTCATCTATCATTTGTTTACCCATTTTAGGCCAAGCATAGAAATTTTATAAAATGTAGTATTATTTTCATTGAAATATGCTTCAATTACATTAATTAAGACAAAAAAAAGTTTCGTGGATGAAAAATAATATTTTATTTGAGAAATAAAATGCATTCGGCATTTTCAGGCATTCGGCCAATGGTGCGCTAACACACAATTAAATTTAAAATTAATATATATATTTTTAATTTTTATGACATTTGTTTTATTATAATTTTTTTTACGGAACTTTCAACTTTAATCCATTATAAAAACATATGATTAATCTCAAGTGGAATAATTATACATTTTCAAGAACTCGAATTTGTCAATAACAGTTTCAATTTTAAAAGACTAGCGTATTTTGAAAATTTCTCAACAGAAAGTGTTTACTCCAATTGAATTACTGATATTTTATAGATTTCTCCAGAGCCCTTAAAAATAGCAGAACAATAAAATTAGTGAAAAATATTCGTCATGTAGTGTTAATAAAAAAAATATTTATTGAGATGGTGCGTTTACGCACCGTTGGCCGAAAATGGGTTAAGAAAACATTTATATTTCGAAATAATTCTTAACATATTTTAATGTACTTCGACTATAATAATAATAATAATAATAATAATAATAATAATAAAACTTTTAAGACTTTCAAATTTGACGTAATTTATATTTTATAATTTATACTTTATTTTTTAAAACTTTAAAAAATGTATTATAGCAAGAATCAATTTCGTATTTTTTTTTTCTTTCGAAGCTCTTTTAAGAGCTTCATTGATAAAATTTAAGCTATGCAATGAAATTGGTTATCATCCCATAATTATAATATTTTATTTTATAACAAACATTTTCAGTGAACGATTAATATTTTCATAATTTATCAATTAGTATATTAAAAAAAAAGTTTTAGCTGTGCAACAGCGATTTTTATTTTGTAAGATCATCTGTTTATTTACTTATATCTTACATACAATCATCTTCTTCTCGAATGGTCTTAATTTTCATGGAGACTAAAGACAAATATACATAAATTGATGATTGATCTATATTGGAGATTCTTCAATGTGAAAACATGTTTTATGAAATGAGACCAGTATTATGCTTCTAGGTTCAATTGTATTCATTCCATTAAGGAAAAGCAGAATTTTTTGTAAAAAATCACGTTTTTTTTACAAACTTAGACCTCAATGAGGACTGGTTAACATTATCCAAATGAGCTAAAACTTTGTCAATCATATGTTATAGCGAACTGACAGCATTTTTGGGGGGGATCCCCGAGAAAAAAATTCGAAAAGTGATTGCTTGTGACCACCGTAGTACCACCGTATTCGTAAATTACTGCATTTATTATTATTTCCGCATAGTATTCAAAATGGCGTTTAATCTGGGAGTGAGTTTTTGGTAGATAATAGAAACCAATATTTACTTTCAGAAGAATTTGGATTGAAATTTGAAATATCTATTCAGTAAAAAATTTATATATATGGTATAAACAGAAAATCAAACTAATTTGTTTTGTGTTATTGCTCTAAAGCGTAAGAAGAATACAAACATAACTATGTAACTCCAAAAATATTCTGATTTCATGAACATAAAGCACTGAAAAAAACAGAAAATACGTTCGCTTGAATAAAAAATCGATTATATTAGCCCCCCGGTACGATATGCTATTTCTTTCTCCCAGCTTATTTCGTGTCGTCTTCAAAAAATAACGTTACTTTACAGAAGCAAGCCGTAAAACAAAGCAGTGCGGTTATATATTCTATAGCAATTTTTTAAACTTCTAAGCATCGCACATTTAATTTTTTATACCGTCGTATTAGGAAAAAAAGTATTTTGAAATGCAATTAGTTTGAAAACTGCATCTCCAGTTCTTTTTGAAATATTAATTTTTTTGTATTTTTTGGAGCCATTTGCTTAATATTGGCAACGGAAGTACACAATTTCTGTAGAAAGTAAAGGAAAAATAGTTGTAAAATATTAATTATATATATTGCCATTTTTTCATAACAACCGAAAGAAAATGTAATTAAAATACATGATATTTTGAAAATATATAAACGAAGGATTTCTGTTAAAACATGGAGCTATTATAATCTACATTTAATTTTAAATATATTGCATTAATGTTACAAACAAATGAAGGCCTATGAATCATTAGACAACCTTTTTTGGTCGAGTTTCTTTAATGACGGCATCTTTTTGCTGCGATTGTGTATTATTTCGTGATAGTGACGTCCTATGCCTACTTTACTGTAGATGTTTAAGAGTGGATCGTAAATGTGAAATTCTTAATCGGATGCGAATGACGTCATTTTACATAGAAGCGTGTGCTGTAAGTATTAAAATTGAAATATGTTTTGTACTATTTATATATACATATATATATATATATATATATTCATCGGGGCGAAACTAAATTCTTAAAAAGCAGAATTCATGTTTTCTAGTTTATAATATTCCTTTTGCGAAACAAAATTAAACCTAAAATATCAGTAACATCTTTACAAAAGTTAAACGCCCAGTAAAGTAATTATTAAGTATGAAACTAAGGATATAACGAAACATGTTTTTACGACTGAAACCGAAACCGTATTTCGGTAATCATTCTATTTTCGACCAAAAACGAAAATGTTCCATAAAAATTAATTAATACACAAATAATTATTAATTAAGTATACGTATACAGAAACACACTTCTAAAAATCGAACAAACATACGTATAAGTATATGTGTGTGTGTATAATTTTAACAAGATAAAACATGATAAAAATAAATATTTGCCTGTTCCTTACAACCCCCCCCCCCCTCCCGTCTCCCGAAGAAAGCTTTCAAGAGGCGACACTGTTTGAAAAAAAATTCTCAGGGGCCGAATTTGGATCTCTACTTTTGAGCAAAACTTTTCTTTTCATGTAAAAAAAAAAAAAAAAAAAAGCAATTAATTCGTCATCGATACACAATGATTATCTAATTATAACATCTCATTAAAATAGTTTTATTTATACATACCTTTATCTTATATAATGATTTTTAGATGATCATCTGTTATACTAGAATTTTCCCAAAATGCATTCGAAAAACTTTTTCTGTTTTAAACTGAATCTTTTCTATTACTATTAAGTCTGTAGATTTTAATGGGCTCGTGAAGAGCATCTTCAGAGTTTAGTCATATATGCAATGCTTGCTTTAGTGTAGACCGGGGCTAGTTGGCCATAGGGGCATGTTGGCCCAGTCGCGATATTTTTTAAACTTTGCGTTAGATGACACTGTCAGTCCAGCCAAGTATGCATTGCTTCACTTTCCTCCTCCAACATCAGCACCACTGAAATCGTAGCGTCCGTTAAAGAATTATTGAGAATTTTCTAAATTTTGCAAAGGTGAGTAAATTTTTGCTCTTATAAATAATCGTTTTTTATTTGTTTGTAGATTACATTTTAGATTTTGATATATAATAATTCAGAAAAATAATTGTTCGTAGTTATAGTAGGGTAAGTTTTTGTATTGAAATACTTTAAGAATAATTCCTTACAGTCATGAAAAACAAAAATGGCAATACGGGCTTAGTTGGCCCATTTGGCACGGGGCATGTTGGCCCGCCTGGTCAACATGCCTGTACTCTAAGATTTACGATGTTTTAACACCTAACATGCCTTATAAGATGAATAATATCTTAAAATGTATTACTGTTCAGTAATGTATTAAAGACATTTTTTATGAGGAAATAAAATCAATTTTTAAAGCAATTGTTGGTCGAAGTTAATAATTTGAACAACTCACAGTTTTAATATTTAAAATTTTTATTTTAATTTAGGAGGCTATATTGTATTTTCATTCGCAAGAAATAAAAATTAAGATTTGGTAAAATTTTGATCATTTCTTAAATCCTACTCTATCAGAACATTAAAAAGTGACGTGGGCCCCAACTTACCCCGCAATCGGAGCAGGTTGGCCCTAGCGACTTGGTGTCAATTTGAGCTTCTAAACAAATACTTATAGTTAATATTTTCAAGTTTTACTATTGGGACTTCTTCCTGAAAGTACACTGATAGTGGTAACATAAAAATAAATTGAAAATGTTCAATTGTAATTTTTTAAAAATTTTTAGAAGAAAAAGCTGGCCAACTAGCCCCGGTCTACCCTATAATTTGCACTCGCGTCTTCACTCAGCCATGACTGATAATTGTATACAGTGAAGATTATAGCAATAATTAAAGATTGTCTCATTTGAGCGGATACAGCTCTAATCAATGAGTAATTTTGCAAATAATTTCTAACCCTTTAAACCTAATTATCTAACCATATAACTAATTTCTAACCCTATAATTTCTAAAGGAATAAATACGATTTTTGGAATACAGACAGTTTCGACATAATTTTGGTTCGGCCAAATTTTCCACCGCATTTTTGCCGAAAACGAATTTTCGGCGAAACTCAGATTTTGAGCCGAAAACGAAAACTAAATCGGATTTTCGGTCAATCTCTTCATGAAACAAAACTTTTATTAAGTACAAATTTGCAAGATTTTATACTTTATAATGATTTAAGAAGTGAAACACCATTCTTGGGAAGAATTTGAGTACATTTTTATATTACACATTCTACTAGTTATTAAATAATGTACTTCGCAATGAACAGAGAAAGAAATTAGCTGTTATTATACACTTCAAATATTTAATTATAGATTTATACACAAATGATTTTTAACTGAAAGTACTTGTGTATTTTAATGTTTAAAGGAAGTTGTGGTCTTGTAACAATTCAGTATTCATGGAAAATTCAGGCTAGAAATTTTTCTTGTACATAGAAAATCATTTAATCATATTTTTCTAAAACTGTAATGTAAATTATTGTGATTTGAAACTTGTGATATAAAACTAATGACCAAATTGCTGTACCAAAACTTAAAAAAAAAAAAAGAATGATAAAAGTTGATTTAATTTTGCGGCTACTCCAAAATATAGCTTAACAAAATAAAGAAAGAAATTAGCTGTTATCATACACTTCAAATGTTTAATTATAGATTTATACACATATGATTTTTAACTGAAAGTACTTGTGTATTTTAATGTTTAAAGGAAGTTGTGGTCTTGTAACAATTCAGTATTCATGGAAAATTCAGGCTAGAAATTTTTCTTGTACATAGAAAATCATTTAATCATATTTTTCTAAAACTACACGGGTGAAAACAATTAAAGGAACAAATGGTTTTTTTGCAATTAAAAAAAAATCTAACAAAGCAAATAAAACCAAACTTGGCTAAAATATCATTCGATATAAAACTAATGTATGGGAAAACAAAAATGGGCACAACCTACACCATAAATAAGATAACTGGTCACGTGTCCAGTACAACAGCTGACCGACACCCTGTCAGTCAGAGAAAAATATGTCTAATAGAGTGTATAATCGTCTGTAACAACTACACAACTCTCGCATCGGCATTTCATACTGCTTACCAGGTTCCTTATCAATTTTCTATGGCAACTGCATCCACTTTTGCACCAAGGCACCCTTGAGCTCATCGATGGTCCTTGGAGCTGGTCTTCGAGCTGCAATTGATCGTCCAAGGGCGTCCCATATGTGTTCGATGAGATTAAGGTCAGGGGACATCGCAGGTCACTACATTCATTGAACATCCTACGATTCAAGATATTCGTCCACCAACTGATCTCTATGTGGACGGGCGTTATCGTCCATAAAAACGAAATTTGGTCCATATGCTCTGTGGAAAAGTCTCAAAGAGGGTGCAAGAATCTCGTCCCTGTACCTCTGACCTGTCAGAGTACCTCTATCAAACACATTATAGTCGGTACGTCCGTCTACCTTGATGCCTGCCAGACCATCAGACCACCTCTGGCATAGGGATCATTTTCGACTATGTTAGAGGGCCGTTATCGACTCTCGGGTTCTCTCCAGACGAGAACACGTCTCGAGTCGCTGTCCAGACTGAATCGCGACTCATCACTGTACAGAACCGCCCAAAACTATCCTCTGCCCAATACAGGTGTTCTCGGTACCATACTAGACGGGACTTTTTGTGGTTCACAGCCAAAAGGACGCAGACTACAGGGCACCTGGCATACAGGCCACCTGCATTAAGTCTCTGGGTGACTGGTTTCCGTGAAATTGATGTTCCTGTAGCATTATACAGGAGACGAGACAGTTGTTTCGCTGTCGCGGGCCTATCCCTTTTGGTTAAAAGTCTCAAATAATGGTCTTCAGCGGGTGTTGTTGCCCTTTTTAGGCCTTGACCACGTCCGCGGATCGCTGTTTTGGTCTCTGTGAACTGTTTCCACAGAGTAGACATCACATTTCACGGAACACTGAGGTCCTTAGAACAGGTAGCCTGTAATTGGCCGGCCTCGAGTCTTCCAACAAACTGCCATCTTGTGGCATCATCTAGACGATGTCGACTAGCCATACTAACGATGGGTAAACAAAGAAATTAAAAAAAACAAGGATTGGGTTATGCTACGATGCTTCAAAACGCCTTTCCGCTACAAGCTTCGGTGGTTAAATGAGGCACCTCTGCACAAACGCGATCACAGCGCCACGTTCTTATGACCACATATACCACTTGCGTGGCAGGTATGTCCGCGACGAGCTTAACTATCATCTGATACCTTATTTGCGCAAAGGGATAACTTATTATTTTTTTTAAACCGTTTGTCCCTTTAATTGTTTTCACCAGTGTATAATGTAAATGACTGTGATTTGAAACTTGTGATATAAAACTAATGACTATTTTACTGTACCAAAACTTAAAAAAAATGATAAAAGTTGATTTAATTTTGCAGCTAATCCAAAATATAGCTTAAAAAAATAAAGAAAGAAATTAGCTGTTATTATACACTTCAAATATTCAATTATAGATTTATACACATATGATTTTTATCTGAAAGTACTTGTGTATTTTAATGTTTAAAGGAAGTTGTGGTCTTGTAACAATTCAGTATTCATGGAAAATTCAGGCTAGACATTTTTTTTGTACATAGAAAATCATTTAATCATATTTTTCTAAACCTGTAATGTAATGACTGTGATTTGAAACTTGTGATATAAAACTAATGACTATTTTACTGTACCAAAACTTAAAAAAATGATAAAAGTTGATTTAATTTTGTGACTAATCCAAAATATAGCTTAGCAAAATAATTAGAACTAAGTGATGAATTTTCTTTTTCATTTTTTAAATGATAGATATTCTCTATGCAAAAGAAAAACGCTTTATTTTTAATGATATTTTTTGTATAGTAGTTGAATAAAAATTTAATTTTTTACAAAGAAATTAGTTGGTATAACTACAGAAAATATACTATTCCATGGTTTTTCTGATGCATTTTCATATTTTACATCAACTCTTGAATAAATTGAAATATTTTATTTATTTTAGCGACTCTTGCAAAACCCATTTATGTGTCTATATGTCTAGATATTACATATAAAATAGAGGTCGAATTAGCAAATACGCTTAATTTATTAGGTGTAAGGATTTAGCTATAGTGCATATAATATATAAATCATTATGATGCACTTTGAAAGACATATAGATAATAAGCTTTGAGATTCTCTCTAATACGTTTCTAAAGGTTGTAAACGGATAATATGCCTACATATTAATCAGAGTAATTTACCTGGTATTCAGAGAATATAAATGTCATCATATTAAATTACGTGATTTTAATAGTCTCATTTACCAATAGCAAATAGCTAAATTATTATGAATATATTCATAAATTCATCGAAACAATTTTGCACAAATTAGAATGTTTCAAGTATAAGTTTCTATGTTCTATAAATGGAAATTAATTTCTTATTTGAATGAATACGAACTATGATCTCACTTATATTCTTTGCATCTCTATACAATAAAACCTAGTGTAACGAATCCGTAGCGAACCCATCAACCTTACCAGTCTCCAATAAGATGGAGCCACGTTACACATAATTTCGATTTGAAATTTGCATGAGAAAACTTATCTGCCTAAATACAAATATTTCCTACCTGAAATCCCTTCTGTTCAACATACTTTTCTATAAACTATTCAAAACTAACAAAGCTTCAATGAATTACGCATTTAAAAAAAACATTTCGGAAATCGAGTTGAAAACAAACGCAGCGTAAAGTGTTAACAAGATGTAGCAAGTCATTCACTTTTGTAATTAATAGAAAAAACTTAAACCATAGAGCTATGAAAATTAAAGGAGACAACATAAATGACGTCACTTGAAGCTGTACTATCCCTGCTTACTTATGTCGTGACGTCAGCCGCGGTTAAGCAGAAACAAAACAGCAATAGACGTGAAGAACATTATAACAATGCTTCCCCTTCGTCTTATTCGGAGGGGGCTCTTCCAGAGACACTTCATTAAATGCGTTTCTGCTGAGATGTGACGCAAAGACCGTAAAGAGAAAAAAACATGCTGGGGAAATACCGCTTCCGCACCCCCACAACTTGAATGGACAAGGTCCACAGGAGTTTCAAAAGATTCTTTTGCTGTCGTTTTCAAAGTTCAAACGGCACACAGTGGTCCCAAATTGCGATCAAGTGTCCAAAAATCATTTCTGGCTTTCTTAGTGTTAGTATATGATTCATTTTTTTAAATTTTATAACATTCTAAGTGATATTACATTGTGAATTTAAACTAAATGTTATTGGGGTTCCGGGGGAGGAGATTCGGGAGGCGAAATAGAGGGGGGGGGGGTCAAGTTTTTATTAAATTTATATATATATATATATATATATATTTTTTTTTTTTTCAGGAACGGCAAATTTTCACTTTTGGTTATGGGGATTACTTTCACTTTAAGACAAGTCATCTAATTCAGTCCCACCTGAAATTTAAACATCCGCCCCATCTCCCTCCTTCCCTGAAAATATACAGGATAAAATCATATTTTCTCCTCTTTTTAATGTTATTGAAAAGTAACAATAAAGAATCAATAAAATACATAAATGATATGATATGATATAATATGATATGATATGATACGATATGATATGATATGATATGATATGATATATTATGACATGATATGATATGAATATGAATATGATATGAATAAATGTGATTGCCAATAATAAGAAGCATAAACGTAAATTTGATTAGCAAAAATACAAACTTTACACTATTCAATATATTTAAAGGTTTGTTGAGAAATTAAAATATCGCCTTAAACGTTTCACTATCTGCTTAGTAGCAAAACCACCTCCGAAACTGACGAATATCATTTGCGCAAAAAATGATCAAATTATTTTGAGAATTACTCTTGGATGTATAAAATACCATTTATTAGAACAGACGGATCAAAGAATTATTATATTGGTATCATTAGCCGGAAATTTAAGAACAGAAAAAAAGAGCATATAGCTGATATTAAATATAATAGAAAAACCACAGCCTAGCAAGATTTTATCAAGAAGAAACCATCCAATTAAATTTCCATAAAAGAAAAATAATTTTCCCCTCCAGGCTATACTATCTACCCATTATAAGAGAAACCATAGAGGTATCGCGCAAAAACTTAATATGTAACGATGCAGTATCATTTCATTTACCAAAAATATAGCTCCAGCTACTCAATGACTATGAAAATAAAATAATCATTCATACAAAATAAAAATGTAACCTGCATTATACGAAAGAATACGCGGAAAACTGAATGATGGCACGTTACAGACCGTGCAAATTTAGAATAGCTTTATTTGTTTTTGAAAATGACTCGGGGTGAGTCGAAACATGTCAACAGTCAAAATAAACGTATTTTTACTGGTTTTAAAGTATTAAATTACACATTTTAGCAGTTGAAGTTAATACATAAATAATCACCTAAATTTTGCCCCCCAACACACACACACGTGAAATCTTCTCCTTTTTTCATTTGCCCCTAAAACAAGGAAAATCTAAAAATATTATTACTATTTTTAAGTTTTCGACATCTATTTACTATGAATTAATAATAAAATCATTCAATTCATTAATTAGATTACTTCAAAAATTTTCGAAAAAAAAAATACAAGGGGAAAATTGTAAAAAGAAAAAAAAAGTATATATATATATATATATATATATAAGTCCCAAAATCTTAAGACTCCCCCCCCCCCCCCACCGCGAATTAAAAAAATGAAATTGACAGTGTTATGTTAATTAGAATGTTGCATTATATAAACACTGACAATTTTGCGTCAGTGCGAAAATTAGATTGACTTTAAATCCGATTACTGATTTTGGACTAATACTGGCTATTTCCAATGTCCAACTTCAAACTGCTGGTTCTTTCAAAGTTGCAAAAAGTCGCAA
Organism: Maratus speciosus; assembly: GCA_963932465.1. Lineage (NCBI taxonomy): Eukaryota > Metazoa > Arthropoda > Arachnida > Araneae > Salticidae > Maratus > Maratus speciosus. Next base: position 133,186,914 of record OZ010791.1, read on the forward strand.
TACATCTATTGGGATATGATTTTAGAAGGTTCATTCTACATTTTGTACTATAAAAGTCCGAGGAACTCGGAAGAACTTTTTTATATATCACTTTTTATGTGCAAAAATTCTTTAAAACTGTGTGTTACAAAAAAATCCTCTTTTTTAAATTTTTGAGATTTTTGCAATCGAAAAATCAAATTACATTTTTAATTTAATGTTGTTTCAGAGAAGCCAAAGAAAAAAACTACAAACTATCTGAAAAAGTCTTAGGGTGTGAATGCAGTGAATTTGCCTGAAATTCAAGCAACAGCAAAAACGCTCAAAACTCCTAACCTCACATAAATAATGCGAATTCATCTGAGAAAACCTTATAAAACCAAAATATTAAAGAATATAAATCTTCAGATATTTCTAAATACTGCGGAATTTATTTCATTTCGAAATACGAAACTTCGATTTTCTGTTTTTTGGCCACATAACCACGATTTGGGGAACACTGTGCAACGGTTGTAAAAACCGTTTTTTAAATTTTGAAACAGCTCCAAGCGGTCCCTTGAATTAACTGCAGCGTCTGATGTCTCATTAGGTATGAAGTGTAAGACATCACTTGTAAGAAAATGTGAGGAAGTTAGTTCGTTGCCCGTTAACAAAGTTAGAATCTATTGTGAAAGAAAGGATAAACGATTATTTTCGTTTGATGCATTAAAACATTAATTACAAAAGTTTTATAGAGCTTTAAAAATTGCTATTAAGTATGTGTGATTCTTCTTTGTATTACAATAATTTAAAAACTACATAGATATATATAAAAAAATTAAGGTTACGAAACAATGAAAGGCATTTATAAAAAGTGTCCTTCAATAAAAATAGCATTCGTCTTTAGCTTACAAGTTTTATTGATATGGCTTATTGTCAATTTTTTTGTCAATTTTTTTTTTAAATTTTAAGTGAAAACAAAATTTTTACCACCGCCCTAAGTCGGCCATTTACACTAGTGAAAAAATAATGAAGAAAGCGAAAACATATTCTATGTTTGAGGGCTAAAGTCGTTTGATACATAATGTAAAATTCTTAAACATGTGATACAAAAAAATAATATCAAAAGCAGAGCTACACTGTAAAAAAAAAAAATCTGTGAAGTTACTAAAGTTTTTCTAGGAAACTGGGATTCTTAGAATTTTTCATGTAACGGCAACAACAAAATTTCATGTAACAGACACACTTTTGCGCCGAAAATCAAAAAATCTGTAAGGTTACTAAGAATTTTTTTGGAAACTGGGATTCCGAAAACTTTTCATGTAACTGCAGCCAGGGTTACAAATAAAAGTTTAGTAAGATTACTGAAATTTTAGCAGATTCATTTGTAAAGTTACAGATTTTTGTAGCTTTACAAAAACTAGTTTTGTAGATTTGCAGCTTTTTTCGTACAGTTACAGGTGAAAGTTTAGTAAGCATGTAACTTTACATCTGTAGAACTACAGATTTTTTTTTACAGTGTACTCACAAAAATGTATACTTTATAAAATCTATTTAAAAAAATAGCTATTTCACCTTCTAAGTTTAGTTATTTTTTAATAATTAATTTTAGAATTCAATAATTCGTAAAGTAACTGCTGTTTATGACTAGAATATATTGAATTCTTATTGGTCTGCATCTTATTATGTAGATAAGTATAAAAATTTCTTTAAAGTCATATAAACCGTATTGTAATATGTATTTTATGTAAACAATATTTGTACAGTTTGAAAGAATCTTCAATTGAGAAACACCTGTCCAAATTTAATGTATTATCATTAGATTATGCATAGAATTCAGAAAATAATGTAGCTAGCTACAGGTAAAATAATGTCATAATTTACCCCAAAAATTACAAAATCCATTTAAATCCATACTCCAAGTATTATGGGTAGAGTGGAACTTCTTATCTATGATAATTTAGTGCTTTGATGTAATTGATAGTAAAGTGATTATGTGATTGGTTTTCGGTAATAAAAGAGAAAAGGAGTATTTTCTTCCGCTTTAAATCTAAACAACAACATAACATACAATTATAAAGTAATTGTAAACTCGGATACCCTAGGAATATTCATAAAAATACGTTACTTTTTAGACAGTCATTCACATATACGAGCAATACTTTGGAAAAATATTTATAAGAGCAGTATAACTACATTTGTAAAATATATTAATAAATATAAATATAAATAGTTTAATGGGTTTATTTTAAATCATAAATACACTCAAACCTCTTCAGCTATATTTCTTGTTTTGATAATATAGAAATATAAGTTTTGTGACATATTTAACACTAAACTTTATAAACCAACTGTTTTTAAAATTAAATATTAATCATCATTTTTTATCATTCAACGCTCTAATTCTGTGGTTAGTCCGTTGAATGAGAAATGAGAACGTTATGAGATCTCTTAATAAATGTCACGGTTTATAAATATAATAATATAAGGAAAATGTAAGGAAGTAGATTAAAACAATACCTTTACTGAATGTAATGCTAGTGAAAATATGACCCCATTTTTCTCACCCTGGTGCAGTTGCTCTATTTTAATTACAATTTTTTCTTCGGGATTTATTTAAATTTTCTGAGGAATATATATTAATATTACTTTAAAAAACTTTTGTATTGATACCAGATATGGCTATAAATTTCTGAAATTTATATTTATTTAGATGATATGGATGATTTAGATGATATGTCTTTGGAGAAATTTTTATTTATTTGACAATATTTTATAATTTAAACATTGTTTTAGCAAAAACGCATAACAATTTGTTTTGCTTTATTATGTGAGCTTCTAAGTTTTATTTCACCATTTTATATTGTAATGCAGATTTAAATGCAAGCATTGCTAAGAATAGAGATTGAAAAACCCATGTTACACTACTTTTTTAGAGCACAATTTGGTTATTAAAAAATACATTTTATAAGTTTTATGAAAGTATTTACGTAAATATATTTTTACGAAATTTCTAAAACGAAGAAAAAAGTACGTAAAAAATACACAGCGTAGAAAAGTAAATTTATGCATAATAAAAAATTACCCTAACTATTTTTCTAAGATGACAAGTTATCTGTTTTCATGGATAGGCAATACTAAATTTTTATGGATACAAAAATCGAGAAAGTATTTCCTGATTGTTCCTTCTATTAGATTTTATTTTAAGAAAAAAAATAAGAGGAAAATCAGTATAGTAGATGTGGATTTAAAAAGCTTTCTTTTCGAATTTTATCTTTTACTTAATCTCTTTAATGGAATGAAGGACTCGGTGGCTTTATTACAAAATAAGTGGAAGAAAGCTTTTCTTGTTAGATGGTAAGTTTTAGCCTTAAGACTAAGATTAATTGTTATATACGGGTGTAGTCAATTGTTATCGTTAAAGAAGAGCATTAGATAAGACATGCTAAAATCCAAAAAATAAAACAAAATCAGTATTTAAATGTAATGTTATTTATATTCAAAATAAAAACTAAATAATTCTGAAATTATGAGAATGTCGTTGCAGAGCAAAATTATAAAATTTGTAAATTTAATTATTTTTTGTTTTTCTATTTTCTAACGTGTTTGGCATTCCTACTATATATTAAATGATTTTAATAAAAAGACAGATTACTTAGTTATATTTTATCTCCATCCTTTATAAGGATAATCGTTTTTTGTTTTAAGATAATCGTTTTATGGAAGAATATGTTTCAAATAAATTAGATGTCTATGCATGAAACGAAATTTTAGTACACATTTTAATTACATATTAAGTAAGAAAATAATCAAATGATTAAAATAATTTTTACAACATTGTATAAGTAACGGTTAATTTTTGTATGGTTCTTTTTATAAATTGCGTATAATACTGTGCGTTATAATATAGAAATACATAGAAATGTTTAAAAAGATATTTTTTTCCGATTTTTTAAATTAATTTTACTGCATATATCTTGCAAATCATATGCCAGAAATGCAATTCCCTTAGAAAATTACGTAATTTATCGATGAGAAAGTCATATTTTAAATTCCAAGAAGTATAATTTAAAGCTCAGTATCGAACTGTTTATTTAGTCTCTTGAAAAAGTTTTATTAGAGTCAAACAGATAAGATCAAGATCTACATATTACTGTTCTAATGGATCTCGACTTTAAAGAAATTTCTAGATCAGAATACGGTGGTGATACAAGGTAATATTTTGTTTCATATGTACTTTTTGTGAAATGCGCTTATTCTACTATTAGTATTTTCGTCTTTACTTAAATTTAACAATTCTTATTTATTTATATTTTTGTAACTTCGGTAAAGAATACAATCAAACAGCATAGCATATCAATAGCATCAATATTGCATAATTGGTATTTTCATTTTTCTTATATGCAATAATATATATAAATTAAAAATCAATAATAGAAATATATTTCAGAGCCAATAATAGAAAATGACTCATAGAGGAATATATTTGTTCATTTAAAATATATTAACGAAACCTTTTAAAATGTTGCATTTCTATTCGCAAAATGCCCAACAATTGAAACGTACACTATAAAAAATAATGCATAAAGTAAAACTTTAAAACAAGTATTCTTAATATACGATTTGTCTATATGTGTAAAATGGCGTAAAATTGCCAAATGCATGCCTAAAGTGTCAATTTCAAAATACGCATTTTTCTGTGTATTTTGCTGATAACACATTAAGCGGATTAATTGTGTAAGAAGTTATCACATAGCTCCAAAATACATAGCTTAACGTGTAAATTGCACATCAGTACTCATATATATGTGTAATAATAATAAACGATGGATTTTATGTATATAGGGTAAAGTGGGGACAGTCTCCACGGTGGGACAGATGCCGCATAGATTGTAGGGGCGACACTAGAGCTCCCTACACCAATTTAAGAAGTTCGTAGTGTTCCTCTGTGCTGTGTGCTGTTTTGTATGAATTTCCACCGCTTAATTGCGAGTATTTACATATTTATGCCAGTTTTAATGGTTTGAACCTGAGTGGTGAGTTGCGAAAATTATTCTAATAAAGTTTTATTACATATTTTAAGCCAAATATACAGAGATTACCCAAATATACCCAAAACCGATTGCAACTGTAGACTTTATTCTCGTTGAATACAGACATGTGATTGCATTTCTCTCACTTCACACACATGACACAAAAGGGAGTCGTTGCATCTTATCCACCACTATGGGACAGATGCCGCAGCGAGGTTGAGGGACAGATGACGCAAAATACATTTTCGTTTTTCTGTTTAATAAATTCATTACTGCAATTTAAGTAGAACTTACATTTACATGAACCTATAGTAGTGCATTCTGCTACTTATCAAAATACTCTTAGCAACAATGTTGGTTCACCATGTGTGAATAAGGAAACCGTAGGCCGTTTACTCACCGTCTAAACTGTTGAACAAAATATCGCCTATCCCAATAGTCAAAAGACCTATACAGACACGTAAAAGAAAGCAAAAGGATGCAAATATTACAAGCACAGAATTTATAAACAAGAGAAAATAAGAAGAAAATAAAAAGCAAAAGAAACTAGAAAGTGTCAAAGAACTTCAGCTTGGCGGAAGTAAAATATGCAAAAAAGGGAAGGGAAAGATCAAACTTGAAAATACCTTACTTGAGGAAGAAACTAAAATATGATCAATCTTCTGACAATGAGTAAATAGTTCCTCTTATGGATTCTGATGGCAGTATTTGATTGGAATTTGATGACTCTGGATGTGTACAGTGTCTTAAGTTTTATCAAGGAACAAAGTCAAAAGCGAACAGGATTCAGTGCATCAAATTCAATCGATAGCTGCATGAAAAAGATTCACTTTACATTCCAAATGGGAAATGTGGTGTGATTGTGGACGAAAGAAAATACAAAATCCAAGAATGAGAAGAAAGGCCAAAAATAAACAGGCTGGGGCCTAAATAGAATAGAACTAATACTTACATTAAGAGCAAACTGCAATGTTCGGCGGATGTAAACTAGTGATATATCTATTTTTTGTAATTATGCTGTCTATTGTTTCCAATAATTATGCTGTCCATTCCTGCAAATTCAAATGTTTTACTTTTCATTCTCATTTTCTGTCTTAAGTTTTATTTTTTGAGCTTACACTTTTACATTTTCGTTAAACTTTTCACAATTTAGTAATATATAAAATTGTTGTTAGTTTACTGTTATTCTTTTTCACTTCAAGTAATTTGAGAAAATAAAAGTGTGATTTACTTTAAAAAAAAATAAACAGCCTAGCTTTTTTCTCCATACAGCATCTTACCCAGCACACAAAAAATGATGTAAAAAAAAAAAAGACGTTTGGGAAAGTAACTATGCCTACTTTATTAAAAGGGTTTTAACTTGTTTAACATAGAAATTAGATTCTAAAGGGTTTGATTAATAATTTATGGTACTTAGTTTGTTGTTTTTTGCTTTATTGTACATTTTATAATAAGAAAAGTAAAAGTGCGGCATCTATCCCCACTTTACCCTATTACATAAACATATAGTATGGGATGATAAAGTTAAACTGAATATTTTTAAGGTCGCAAAAGGAATTTGTATAAAGAACCAACTCATGTATTCGTTCTCTTTCCGGCAGATTTGTTTTAAGACACAGAATACCGTACCTTTAATTTACAAGAAACAGGAGGATCGTCTGAAATTTTATTGCTGCTTATAGTTGTTTTGAAGTCCTAAAATCATATGCATATATTATGAAGATAACCTGTATAATCTAAACAAACACACTGTGAAATAATATTTCTTTAAAATATGGAAATTGTGACGCCAGTGCTATTCCCGTAATTTGTTCGTCATATTCAGTCAAACTTTTCAAAGGTACAGTCGTGGAAAAAAAAAAGTAAACACCCCCTACTAACTCCTCAAGAAATTGCCGTAAAAGAAAGTTACTGATACCGAACGATTGGAAATGAAGTCTACTTCTAAGTGATGTATATAAAATTTGCTTAGGAGGCCATCTACAAATTAAAACGAACCATAATTTTGTTTGTTTCAATAGCAGTACACAATTCTGACACCTTAAATGAATTCTATGCCATTTAATTAGCCAAAAACAAATTTTTATGCAATTCGTACCATAAGTTTCCGAGAAATTAATTATTTTAAAACAAGCGTATTTTAAGGGCTGTATTCAAATTAAAGTTCGGTACGCGATTGTTAACCGAGAGAGCCCCCTTCTTGATCAAGGCACCTTTAGCGTCACTCAAGCAGTCAATGAAATCTCCTAGATTACAGGATAGCATAAGAAATTTCAAAATATCTAGTCACTTCTATCATAGACGGCCCCTTAAGCTATCATTTTGTCGTTTTTTAAGCTTAATTCGAAAACTACTTGGAAGAAAAATGTGAAATTTTGGATGTCCATAAAGCAGGACTTAATAAATCTAAATCTATCAAAAGATTATTGTAGATTGCATTTCATATTTTTTTAGAATATTAATTTCATAATTCATAATTCATATAATAAAATTATAAAAATTGCAAATTCAACGTATTTATGTTTAGGTATGTTAGTATTATTGCTACACAAAAAAATAGCACATTAGGAGTATAATTTCAGGAGATATAAATAAAAATATGAAAATGTAATTTAACATTAGAAGCACTAAATTTTGAATGTTTATAATTCAAAAACTTATTATTCAAATTACTTGAAATTTGGTAGCTAGGCATAGTTTGAACCGAAGATTTGAAATATCACGTTAAAATTGGGTATTGCCATTGAAAAATATAAAGTTTAGATTCGTTTTAATATGTAGATGGTCCCCTAAGCAAATTTTCTATGCATAATTTAAAAGTAGACTTTATTTCCAATAGTTCGGTACCACTAACTTTCGTCTATGATAATTTGTTGAGGAGTTTGTAGGGGATGTTTACTTTTTTTCTTCACGACTGTACATCTACATTCAGATGAGAAATTCCGTATTTAATTCAATAAACAGTAAACAAGAAATACTTAGTGAAACGGGATGCGAATTAAGTGACAATAACTTTCCAAACCATCACTTCGGCCATTCAGCTACTCTAAGCCAAGTTTTCATGTATCGATATTTATTGAGTGCACATAAGTACATATTTCTGTGTAATATTCCGTTCTCACACATATTACTACGTAATATTCTGTTCTTAAATGTATTTCCGTGTAATATTCTTACACATAATCCTGTGTAATATTATGTTCTTACAAATGTAATTATGGAAAATGCGTATGCATATTTCTGTGTAATTTTCTGTTTTTTACACATATATCTGTGTAATATTCTTACATATTTATCTGTGTAATATTTTTACACATTTATCTCTGTAATATTCTCACATATATTTCTTTGTATTAGGTTTAGCAAAAAGTCCTGGGAAATTTTTAATCTAATAGTTACCAGCATTTGTATCGTATGTAGAAGTACTAGTGGTATATTTATAGGAGTTCCGGAACTTTGGCTCCAAAATGCCTATTGAACAGTATAATTTGCGTGTGTTGACCCGGCATTATAGGAGAAAAGGCCTAACGATTCTGACAGCCGTCGATGAGATTAATGAAGATGAAGATGCTGGTAACTGCGACAAACTTAGCCAGAAAATCCGGAATCTGGCTGAAAGTCGTGGGCTATGATGGTCTCTACTTTAAAGTATAGTCCTTGTTGCTTTTGTTGTTAATTTGCGCATAACAACGCAACTTTCATAAATTTTCAAGAACTTTTTGCTCAACCTATTAATATACAAAATACACAGATATTCGTGCAATATGCAAAATTTAAAAAAATTGCATTAACACACCAATTTGGGTATGTCCGTACAATTTACTATATGTACACTCTTGTTTATGTTTTTCAAAACATAACAAATTTCGCACTTCCATTGAACCGATAGACACACATAACTATGTGTAAATGTTTACGACAAGAATGCAAATTTTAAGTCAAAAGTTTATTTTACTTAGGTACGCATATACTTTTGACAAATTTACACATTTATTTATAGAATGTAGTGCTTAAAAGTTAAAAAAAATATCCTCTCAAATTTATGTTCATTGAAAATTTCTTCTGACATAGAAAAAATATATTATTTATATATTCCCTCTTTTATAATTAATAGTTTTATTCCAGCAATAATTTTTGAGACTTTTCAAAATTAATAAATGTTTGAATTAATAAATATTTTATAAAACGAAAAACAAATTTTCAGATATTTTAATATTTATCCACTTATGTATGGGAAAACAGTTATTTACATTCTGATGTAAACAAACGGTTTTCCTCAAATTTTATGATCAATTATTGGATATAAGTTTAAATTTAAGCATGTTATTGAATAACAACCAATTGTTTTGAATAATTTTAAATATTTTTATTGATAAAATTATTATGGTTGATATACAATAAAATCATTGGAAAACTATTTGCAATCGTCTTTCTATTATGAGCAAAACACGTTTTAAAATTATATAAACATTTATGACGGTGAATTTATTAGCGGATATATCTTAGATAGAAGGGAGTTATATATCCAATTAAATTAATATTTAATCCATTTAGCAATAGTTGTGACTAATCTGTAATCCGATTATATTAAATTCCCAGAGATATTACCTAACTAATTAGATGCTTATTAGACTATACAGATTGCGTTTAATGATTTCGATAACTGCAAATAAGCTTGAAGTAATTAGAATTGTATATGAATAGTTCCGATTAAAGGAATTTCCATACTATTTGTTTTTAGCGATTTGCAAATATTAATCAAGTAAAAATTTAGTTTTTTTTCTTAATAAAGCAAATTAAAACATAAAAATTATACTTCTATCATAGATTAAAAAAGCTTTTTTTCAATTCTTTCCGTGTAACGTTACGAAATACCATGTTTTAAAATGGTGAAATTATACAATATAACTAGAAAAAAGAAATTCTGCTTTTTCAGAATTTAGTGTCGCCCCCGATAAATATAATAATTCTTATAAATAATTTAATCTTTTTTTTTTATATACTTACAGCTTTAATTCATAATATTACGGTTTTTGTTGGTGGTAGGTTATGTTTAATTATTGGTTATATATATATATATATCAGTGGCGTGGCGTGAAAATTTTCGGTGGTCATCGCAATTATTTAAGTTTGTGGTGAAAAATTATTAACTCTAAAATTCAATGGTTGAATGTTCAAAAAAGAAACTTTAAATCTTACCTTCACTTATACATGAACTCCAAATGTTCTGCTAAAACTGGATCGTAGAGTTTTAAAAGCTTATTAAGAGTTTTAAAATATTGCTTGGTCATCGCCGCATCCAGCGATGACCGGACGCCACGCCACTGATATATATATATATATATATATATATATATATATATATATATATATAGATAGATAGATAGATAGATAATAAAACATATTTCAGTTTTAAGACTTATAACACACGCTTTTATTTTATATAAAATGACATCATTCTCATCGTCTGAAGAATTCCTCATTTACGATTCGGTCTTAAACAACATCTACTACAAAGTATTCATACGACGTCACTATCGCTGAATAATATGCAAATAAAAAAAAAAAAAAAAGAAAAAAAAAAAAAGAGATGTCACCAAAGAAATAAAAAATGGCTAACTAATGATTCATATGCCTTCATTTGTTTGTAGTATGGATAATTAAATTAAATGTAGTTTATAATAGCTCCATGTTTTATCAGAAATCATTCATTTATATTTTTTCAATACTTTGTTTTCAGCAGTTATGGGAAAATGGCAACAAAAAGATATAATTACTGTTTTCGAACAATTTTTTCTTTACTTTCTATCGAAATGGAGTACTTGAGTTGCCAAAATTAAACAAATGGCGTTAAAAATTACAAAAAAATTGATATCTCAAAAATAAATTGAGATGCAGTTATTCAAACAAATTGCATTAAAAAGTACTTTTTTCCGCGATATGACGGAGTAAAAATTCAAAATGTGCGATGCTTAGAAGTTTAAAAAATTTCAGCAGAGTATTTAACAGTACAAGTATACATCTGCTATCTTTTATGATTGGCTCATACAACGGAACGTTATTTTTCGCAAACGACACTTTAATTCCTGGGAGAAAGAAAAAGCATGGCGGGGGCTAATAAAAGACAAATGCGCCCGCCCGAACCGCTGACGTTATTTTGACGTCAGCGTTTTGGCAACAGCAGATGATTCAATTTCACTTTTATTGCAATTCTTTTAACTTCAAAGTACTGCATATTTAAAAATTTACATCATCGAATAGGATAAAAAAATACTTTCATATGAAATTTGTTTGAAAACTGTATCGCAATTTGTTTAAATAATGTATCAATATTTTTCATTTTTTAGTCTTTTAAATAATTTTTAAACAGGATTTTTTATCTCTGTCTTGTGCAGACAATTACGACAGCTAAATCTGTTTGCATTTAAAATAACATAATAGTTAAGCATTTGTTTTCAAGTTATATTCCAAACGAAATTAAATGATTCATCAATAAATAAATAAAATTTTTAAATATAAATGAAGCACAAATTTAAGATATTTAATCGAAGTACTCGCTGAAACCACTGAAATGAAAAAGGCTGATTTTAAATAGTGATCTTTGGTGATTTCTCCGGCTGCTGGATTGAGCCCAATACGAAAGTATTGATTCTAATAAAATTCAAAAATTTATTTGAAGGCATTTTTTTCCATATAAAAAGGATTTTCGGTATTGTCAGTTGACATTCTAAAAAATATAAATTACATATAAAACATTAATTAGAGTTATATATATATATATATATATATATATATATATATATATTACCAGTATTCTGTAACTCGTGAAACTTCGGTTTATCCTGTTACATACATATAAGCTTATTAAAAAATGCTACCACAGGTGCATATTTACTTTCAACAATAGTTGGTAAGTCGTCAACAAGTTCGTGTGAAGCGGCATATATTGGTAAAAAGTTTTTAATGCACACTATACAATCTGCTAAAATTTCGTTCAAAATGAAAACGCATAACACAATTAAAAATGCATTTATTTCAATTAAAATTAGTACATGAATGTATGTAAAATTGTTGTAGTGAATATCAGTAATGATTATTAACTTCATTATATTTGAAGTTGTGTAACATTATTAAAATACAATGCAAATAATCTTTAACATGTACCATAATCTAACGGAATCCTTTTGTGTGACAATTTAAATGAATACTAAATGCTACGCACTACTTTTCATTAGGGCATTCTATCTTAAATAAGTAGAATATACAGTAGCACCTTGTTATCACGACACCCGGTTTTCACGTCACTCCGCTTATAACGTCAGTTTTTCAAAGTCCCGATTTTCTGTATATGATTTTAATGTAAATAAACACCGGATTTTACGTCATTCTATAATTTTCTAATCCGGATATCCCGACGGTTTAGGAAAATTGTCCATTTTTTCATAAGCCATCTTATAAGGACTAAAATTAAGCGATAAAAAATGTCTTAGCCAAACTTTTCACAAAAGTGTCTAAAATACCCATTGAGATAAATGAGAAATTTTACTTCAATCTTTTAGCTGAATAAATAAACTCATACACTATGAATGACCCACTTAAGATCCAGATAGACGTATCAGTTTATTCGCGGACTTTTTGATCTGGTCAGGTCTTCTCATGGATAAACGGGGTTAATCCGACTAAAACCGAAGCATTGCATTGAAAAGATGAGATATTATCTAACATTCATTTCTGAAACAACGAATATTGATTAGAATTCATTATATTCGTTGAAAGAAGAATTGTAGGAAGCACATCTAGGAGTAAGCAAACAATCAATAATATAAGAAATTCATCAATATTTCAATAAAAAAGCAAGTCATCATAAATCTGATTTTTATTCTTTGCACATTTGTATTTGTTTATTTTGTTTAATAATAATGTTTTATTGCTTAAATCTTCAAGAACAGTTTATGAACTGAAAATTGTCTTAAATTAATTAAAAATAAAGCTTTTTATAAATGTATTTTTCTCAAACTCCGGTTATCGCGACACTCCGCTTATGACGAGACTTTTTTCTGGTCATTAGAGTGTCGGGATAACGAGGTGCGACTGTATATCAATATCGTCAGAATCCAAGAAAATTTAGAGTACGGTCAGAAATATATAGAAAAACAGTCGGTGGACAGATATACGAACAGAAGTCAAAAACATTTCTCAACTAAGATGGAAAGCGTTGAAATTGAATAAAAATTAAAGCAACATTGTGGAAGGAAATCAATTTGAAGTTTCTAAATTTTAATTATAATGTGATAACGGTTTAACAATGATAAAAAATCAGGAAATTGAAATAGAAGCTTTTATGAGAATTTTAAGATAAATTTCATTTTCTTTTTTCAAGTAAATTCAGAAGCTAAAGTATCAGCACAAGCGGGCGGAATACCACTGGCTTTTTAACTTTCATTTCTCCTATTTCATTACTCTGTCGTTTTCTATAAAAATATTTATATTTAATTTAGTTTTCAGAAAAAGTATTTTCATCGGTTGGTTTTAGAAAAGCAATTTCCGTTTCCTAAAATACATTTAATATTTTATAATAAATTTAATATACTATAATAGTACTATTTAATAATAATTTGTATATAATATTATATATAATTGTTATAATATATATAATATATACATAATATTATATATATATATATAATATATGTATATAATATATATAATAATAATTTGCATAATAATACTATTTAATATACTATTATAATACTATAATATATTTAATATTGAATATACACATTTCCCATTTTTAATGAAATTTCTCTTAATCGCCTTTTTTAAAAGCCGCTATGTTCTTTTATTATACAATATTTTTTATAATACAATTCTTTACTAATTATACATATATATATATATATATATAATTCCATATGTATATATGTATGTATATATAGATATATATGTGTGTGTGTGTGTTACGGCCAAAACCCGAAATTGGTCAAAACCTGAACTGGCCGGCCCATTCGCGAATTGGCCAACAACGCTTTAAACTGACTGGCCAATACGGGAATTGGCCGGCCAATTCCAGAGCTGGCCATATGCGATCGGCCAGTTCGGGAAGTGGCTATAGGTGACCGACCAGTTCGCGAAATGGCGATATAGAAATCAATTTTTATCTTTTATCCCTTTCTAACATAGTTGAAAGTCTTTATGAATTCAATTTGTCTGGCCGCCTGCCTCTCCGTGCTGTAACTCGAGTAAAGTCTCGGATTAACTTGTAATTGTTATATTATTTAGATTTTTTAAATAATTTCGGTATTGAAAGTGAAGTTTGTACAATTTTTGGTTAATTTACAACGACACACAAAAGTATTTCGTTACAATATTATCAATGATAAAACTTTTTTTGGTGCGTTTTAATGTTGTGCATTATCTCAATTATAATAAAATTGGTATGCATCATTAAGATGGACAACAAACTGTTAGCTAAAGAGTATGAAATAAGTAGCAATTATAGTTTGATTACAGAGACACTCAAAAGTATTTCTTTACATTGCAGTGAAGGGTGAAAGATCATTTTTAGTGAACTTAAATGATGTCACTCTATTTCAAATATAATAAAATTCACATGCCTCACACATGTGGGGAGCAATGTGTTTTTTTCTGTACAGTATTATATATTGATTATATTGATTAAGTAGCCATTATAGTTCGTTTATAGGGACACCCAAAAAAAATCCCAATAAAGAATTATGATATATGTGAAAAAATAGTTCATAGGTTATTTTAATGACATTACACTACTTCAAACATAATGAAACTGTTATACATTGCTAATATGCTCTACGACATGCTTCCTATAGATTATTGACTAAGTAGAATTGGTCGTTTATTTACAGAGCCACTCAAATAATTTGGTATTTGGATTGGGTATGATCCATTATTTCTTAATGTGCGTTTTCAGCTGTGATAGGTTTTAAAAATTTAATTTATTTGTAGTGTATTAACAGGTTTGTAGAATTATGCAGGGCTGCATGAAAACTATAAGAAACACATTACTGGCTGTGGATACCCATTGCTGAACACTTCGTATATTGGCCAAGGCTTGCCGGCCAGTTCGTGAATTGGCCGGAAAACCCGAAATACGCTGTTCATTTCATGTATTTCGGGTCTTGGCCAGGAATATCGGCCAGTTCGCGAATTGGCCAGCCAAGGGCTTCGCCAATATTAGCCACACAAGAATGTGTCGCCACGTGTCGAATGTGTCAAAATGGCTTTCGCCAACAGCTTTTGCTGACACGGGTGTTTTTCTTCCAGACAGTTTGTCTATGTCTTTTTCAACATTTTTATCAAGGTTTGAGATTTTATGTGTTTTAATGGCAAAAAAGTATAATTCCATCCTCCAGAACTGTAAAAAGTGTTTCATCACAAATATCCTGCAGGAGGAAAATGTTTGAATTCAACTCTGTAAATGAAATATGCCGTAGGAATAAAGAATTCAAAGAAAATAAATACAATTACATACAAGATAAAAGACATTGCAAACAAAAGTTATTGCATGGACATGTAAAAATATTTTTATGTTTATATAGGCCTAAACTGTATAAAAAAATTAATCCGGATATAAAAAAAAAACTTGCATGGTGATAGTAATCCATTATAAAATATAAAAAAATAGTGTACACAACGTACCGTCCTCGAAATTCATTACTTACTTTTAAATTTACGATCGCATGTCTGGTCCAATTTAAGCAACTTAAATTGGTCCAATTACGGCAACTGCGCCATTTATTAAAACAGTTAATTTCAAGACTAAGAACAAAAACGAAATCAAACAAATCCGCGTGAAAAAGATGCGCAATAAACAGATGAATTCATATACGTATATGAAAACATAACAACTTACCTTAGTTTTAAAATATTGACTTACGTTTAGTAGGAAAAAAATTAGATCAAAACAGCTAACTTTAGGTTTTTTTAAATTGTCTGAAAACAGCACGTGGTAGACGGCTGCTTCTTCTAATCATGAGTGACGTCATTCTGATGAGTAGGATTTTAGCGGTAGATGGAGTCTCTTCCTATAATTAACGGCAGAATGGCAACGGTCCAATTAAAGCGGCGGTCCAAATATGGCTACTCTCCCCTATATGCAGTGAATAAAGACGTCCAATTAAAAAAACTTGAATTAAAATTCTCGTTACGGCAGTAAAATTTTACAATGACAAACCAAATATTTTTATGAAGCTTAATCTAGAAAATGATTTAATATATTTTTTTTCCATCGAAAAATGTTTCAGTGGACGAGTATTTTGATTATTTTAACAATTTATCAGACTTCGTAAATTTTGGGTTCACATGAAAGAAAAAAAAGACAGGCAACTAAAAAAAGTCATTAAATTAATACTAAACTACATGCAGTGAATAAAGACATTTAATTAAAAAAATAACTTGAATAAATATAGTTGTTATAAAAAGGGCTTATTTCATTCGGGGAAGATAAACATTCCTGGAGTTAATTACAAAATAAGATACTACTTCATTACCCGTCGACCAAAAAACTGTCGCCAAACTGTGAGATTAAATGTTAATAATGGATAATCGTAAATGTCACATTCATTTGACATGTTACACGTGTTTGTTACGTCATCAAGTCTTTGTATTCGACATTTTATTTGTATTTTTATTACTGTTTTATTATCTTATTTGTTCTTTCGTTATTTACAATTACTACAAATTTTTATTTTTATTTATTTATTTATTTGTTTTTTTTTTGCTTCAAGTTTATATATAATGTTTACATACATTTTATAATTATATCCGTCTCCATTTTTTGACTAAACAAAGAGCATTGATTTCCTTACAATTTTCCGTTATCATTTATATTTATTGTGTCTCGTAATAAATTCGATTATTACATTTAAAATACTTACATGTTATTCACAAATATAATATCTTAAAAATATACGTTTGTTTATGGTTTAATTTAAGAATTCTTCATTTTTATACTTAAATTATTAGTATTCGTTTCTCCGAAATCATCTAAATAAATCATTTGGTATGTCGCTACGTCATAAGTGAACGTCATCATTAAAGTAACCCTACTCTTAATGATTCTTAAAATTAAAATTCAATAATTTTCCTATCTTATAATTTTAGAATGGCAAGCTTCTTCTATTTGGTATAATTTGGCGAATATATTCGCGATTTGTATAATTTGGCGAAATTTGTCGAGAGGATAATCAAGTAGTACCTAATATAACATCAAACATGTTTTTTTTTCTAATTGCTCTAGGAGCAACGATAATTCATTTGTTTCATTAAAAAAGTTAATTTTTTTTAAGTCATCCATTGTGTAATAAAAACTTAATACTTCTTCAATACTTAATTAAAAGGGATATTGTTCATTCAGCTATCACTGCAAAAATATTTACAAAATTAACAGTCCGTTGTGTCCTTTTTTCCAAAATTTAACTCTTTCTATACGATATCTATAATTGGAATTAATATTATGTTAAAGAGCAATTATGTTTGAAATTGTCCTTTAACGTTAGTGAAATAACTTTTAGTATTTCTATTATTTCATAATCAATCTATTCAGTCTTTTATTCCGCTGAAAAATATCGATGATTTATTTCAGTCATTATACTATTTTAATAACACAAACCAAAACCACATCGAAAATATTGAAGCTATCTTTAAAAGTAAAAAAAAATCAATAAACACCGAAAAATGTATTCATTTAGGCAAATGAATATCCATCTTATGCTGTCAACTCACGTTAACAGATAAAGATATTTATAGATAATAATTTCATACATTTTTTATGTTATAAGTAAGAAAAAAAATATATACAAATTTGCTAAAATTCGAAACGTCCCAAAAATGCACGATAGGCATAAATGGCCATTGAAGAATTCCATTTCGTGAAGCGTTTCGTTTATTTCCTCATGTTTTTTGACAGAATCATCAATTTCAACTCCTTTACACGCTTTAAAATTTAATCAAATAACTTATTAAATGTGATAAATGGTAATGTTTTACATTATAGGAACCCTAGTCTCTAATTCAGTTTCTAATATCCATATTATAGCCTTGAATTTTGTCAAATTCGTTTTATTTGTTTTATTTTTGAACTCATGCTCGTTTTTTATTTTAAATAATACCTCGGCTAATTATTAAAAAAATGTAAAAAATGAACTTCTAGGGCATCAGGAACTGCACTTGTTTATTCCATTCCAAATTTATAGACAAACACATTCAGAAAAAAAAAGTTTTTTTTTCTCTCACACAGATAATATTAAATTAATTTGCCGTCAGAAACAGTTTTAAAGCATTCATGCTGCATTTATTTTATGAATCATTCTAAATTATATTAGTAAAGTGTGCCATTTGTCTTATAGCACTAAGTTTTATTTTTAATAGCAACAACTAATGTATATAATTTTTGAATAAATATATTTTGAAGTAAGTAATAAGGCTCCACAGATTTTATAAAAGTCAACTTTTATTGTTTTTTAAAAAAATATAGCTATATTTATTAGAACTGTGATAAATGATAACAGATAACTTGTGTCATAAAGCATAATGACATAAACGAAAGAATTTTATCAAAAAGTAAAATGACATAATTTTTTCATAATACTTTTGCATAAAAGATGGATATTTTGTGAATTACATAATTAATTGGAATCATAGAAAGTCAAAATATATAGCCTCACAAACTAATTTGCTCGTTCTTCTATTTTATAATCATAAATGCATTCCCAATAAAAAAAAATATATATACAAACTAAAGGAAAGACAAATAAGAATGAATTTAATTACTTTTTCACATAACCATTGAAAAGCAAAAGAATAATCTAAGTGCAAATTTCAAATAGCTTTATTTTATTTCCTAATTTAAATATGATTGAAAAGAGAAATGTTTATTTCTTAAGCGTAAAGATATAAATCATAGAATATATCAGTTTAAAAAAACTGTGATAATTTTAATTAAATCTTTTTCTGAATATTTCTTTTATTCTGCCTTTCTGGAGCTATAAATACATTTTCAGTAAAAAATATGCACACTGGAGAACTTCTGTACTTTATATATATATATGTATATATAATAATAATAATAATTATTATTATTATTATTTTGAAGATAGTAAATGAACAAAAGCTGGAAAAAAATAAATAAAATTATTATTTATTTAATTTAGTCGGATCAACCAGTACATTTCTTAAGAGTAATAATGACTTAGACTTTGAGAGAGATCTAATAAAAAGTCATATAAGGCAATGATATATGTGTGGTTATTTCTATCGGAAAGAAGGTTAGTCTGCTATGTTGCAGGGATACACCTCAGACCAAAGTATAGTATCTGATCTACATGATGATCATAAGAAGAGTGATCGACATTTGAGAGATTTCAGTCCCATTCTACGGAGCTAATTTTTGGAATATCGATTATAATAACTTCAAAGAGCATTTTATTTAAAGTAAGCTTTGAATTCGAATCCATTCAAGCAATTTAATCATTGACGTAAGTGAAATTTTAACATATATATATATATATATCGATGATGCCATCCGAACGTAGGGATATTCCATATCACCAAGCATGAGGAGAACCCTTATTTATTCTTTTATAAATAAGTGGTGGCATATAACGCAAACGAAAAAAGGATGACGGTACCATTTTATCGTAAATAAATCACATAATTACGGAGTGAAATAATTATATGTATGCATTATATTTTATGGAAATTTATAATATGCATTTGGATTATAGTGGGAGTGAAGGGAAATTGTCAAAGATTTCACCTTTATTTATTCATTTTAGTGTCCAGGAAAACATTCGATTGCACTATTGATAAAAAAGTAAAAATTTCTTTTACTTTTATTAACGACTGAAATCCAGTAAACTTAAATAATAATAAAATTTATTACCAACAAAAAAGATAAAAGACATGGATATCGATATTAAGACAGGAAAAAAAGTTTAAATTAATTATCTCCTATAAAGGATACTTTTGCTTTAAATCTCCAGACAATTAATGATATATTATGAATATATAATGCAATAATCATAGGAAAGACCAAAATAAAGTACGTTGTTCTTTTATTTCATAATCATTCCGGATTAGAAAAAAATCACCTAAACCAAATTTCTAATTAGCTTTTTTTCATTTCACATTTTAAAGAAGATAAAAATAAGAACCATTTAAATCCTACCCCATATAGAGAGAAGTAGCTGATCAAACATCCTTACCAAATCCCGAGTAAATGTAACAAATCCTCTCACTGGGAATAATTGATCTTATCCACTGTTCTTGAATTACAAATGAATTCCTCTTATATAGAATATACACTGAAAGAAAGAATAAAAGGACATATCTCATTTCTTACACAATCATTCCGAAACAAAACTAACATCTATTCTGAAAAATATTGTGCCAAATAACAAATGTCTCCTTCAAGAGAGGCTGCAGACAGAGAAAAAGGTGAAATAGCGATTTCGGATTTAATGTCACGAATGCTCTATATATCACAAAAATATGATTTCAATCCAGAATATCATTCCCGAGGGGAACAATCACTTAAACCAAATTTGTAATTTGCTTTTTTGATTTCAGAATTTAAAGAAGATAAAAATGAGAATCATTTAAATCCTATCACAAATAGAGATAAATAGCTGAACAAACATCATTACAAAATTCCGAGTAAATTAAAAAAATCCTCCCACTGGGAATAATTGATCTTATCCACTGTTCTCGAATTACTAATTAATTTCTCATATATAGAATATGCATTGAAAGAAAGCATAAAAAGACATATCTTATTTCTTACACAATCATTCCGAAACAAAATTGTCATCTATTCTGAAAAATATTGTGCCAAATAACAAATGTAAGATGTATGTAATAAATGTAATTTCAAGAGATGCCGCACAGAGAAAAAGGTGAAATAGCGATTTCGGATTTAATGTCACGAATGCTCTATATATCACAAAAATATGATTTTAGTCGGGATGATCATTCCGGAGGGAAAAAATCACTTAAACCAAATTTGTAATTTGCTTTTTTTCATTTCGCAATTAAAGAAGATAAAAATGAGAACCATTTAAATCCTACACCATATAGAGGTAAATAGCTTAACAAATATCTTTACCAAATTCCGAGTAAATCTAAAAAATCCTTTCCCTAGGAATAATTGATCTTATCTACTGTTCGTTTTAAAAATGAATTTCTCTTATGTAAAATATACACTCATTGCCATAAAAATTTGCGCACCAAGAAAAAGACGTCCAAATGAAACGAAATTTTACAGGCGTAAGTACTACTGTTATATAAGTAAGTGAGTAGAAAACCAAAGAAAAAGGATCATTTATTGCAGAAAAAAGTACAAATGAACGGAAATTTTAGTACTCTGTTGGACCCCCTCTACCGCGAATGCATGATGCGATACGAGCGGGCATTGAGGCATACAAGTTCCGTATGGTGTCCTGAGACATCTTGTTCCACAGTTGCTGTAAACGCGCATCGAGTTCAACCAAACTCGTTGGGTGTCCAACTTGCCGCCCCAAATAATTCCAGATATGCTCGATTGGTGACAAATCTGGGGATCGAGCAGGCCAGGGAAGTGGCTGAGACAGGCTTGTGACATCCTTGCTGTATGTGGCCGAGCATTGTCTTGTTGAAAAATGGCACCTGAGAGCCCTGTCACGAGTGGCAACACATATGGCTGAAGGATGTCCTGGACGTACCTCTGGGCTGTCCTTGTGGCACGGATCAATATTAGGGGTGATCGTGTATCGTAAGCAATGACACACCATACCATCACACCAGCTGTGGGAGCGGTGTGTCACTGTAAAACGAAGGCAGGATTGAGGCGTTCACGACGGGGCCTCCACAGACGAACACGATTGTCACTGCTGCTCAAATTGAATCTAGACTCGTCACTGAAGACGACCTGGTTCCATTCCGTCGCAGTCCAATCCCGTCCTTCGCGACACAACTCCAAACGGAGGCGTCCGTGGGTGGGCGTCATTGGCAGCACAAGCAATGAGCGCCGCGATACCAGATGTCCTTCAGCCAGGCGCCTTGCGATGGTTCGTGAAGACACAGGGGTCCGTAGTGAAGGTGCTGTCTGGATAGCGGACAATGAGGCAGTTGGCTCTACGCGTGCATTTCGTATGATGTGACGGTCTTCTCGACAACTGGTCTGTCGAGGACGTCCCGACCCTGGTCGCAGTGAAAATAACGTCTCTTCAGTCCACTGGTCCCAACACCTCCTCACAGTAAAATCAGAACGGCCTACTTGACGAGATACTCCCCGAGCTGACCACCCAGCTTCCATCATCCCGATGATTCTTCACCTCTCGAACTCTGACATCTGCTCATATTGTCTTCGATGGCTGCGTAACGGCATGTCTACCTCAGCGTTTCCTTTGCAAAAGAAAAGGTACACTCAGACAAGTTCTGCTTACCATTTTTATACTCCAAGGAGGACGAAGTTCAACGCCCTCTAGTGGCATTACGCAATGCGCAATCACGCTGCATTTCTAATCATTTGCATATCTGCCTGATATGTACCTACATGTCAAGTTTCGTTACGATCCCACAATTACTTCTTGGTCCGCAAATTTTTATGGCAATGAGTGTATATTGAAAGAAAGAATAATAGGACATACCCCATCTCTTACAAAATAATTCCGAAACAAAACTGACATCTATTCTGAAAAATATTGTGCCAAGTAACAAAAGTCTACTTCAAGAGATTCTGCAGGAAGAAAAAAAAGGAGAAATAATGATTTCGGATTTAATGTTACGAATGTTCTATATATCACAAAAATGTGATTTAAATCCAGACAATAATTCCGAAGGGTAATTGTTTTTTTCATTTCACAATTTAAAGAAGATAAAAATGAGAACCATTTAAATCCTACCACATATAGAGATAAATAGCTGAACAAATATGTTTACCAAATTCCGAGTAAATCTAAAAAATCCTCTAACTGGGAATAATTGATCTTATCCACTGTTCTCGAATTACAAATTAATCTCTCTTATATAGAATATGCATTAAAAGAACGCATAAAAGGACATATCTTATTTCTTACACAATCATTCCGACACAAAATTGTCATCTATTCTCAAAAATATTGTGCCAAATAACAAATTTCTACTTCGAGAAAGGCTGCAGACAGAGAAAAAGGTTAAATAGCGATTTCGGTTTTAATATCACTAATGCTCTATATATCATAAAAATATGATTTCAGTGCGGATGAACATTCCGGAGGTGAAAATCACGTAAACCAAATTTGTAATTTGCTTTTTTTTCATTTCGCAATATAAAGAAGGTAAAAATGAGAACCATTTAAATCCTACCCCATATAGAGGTAAATAGCTTAACAAATATCTTTACAAAATTCCGAGTAAATCTAACAAATCCTCTCCCTGGGTATAATTTTTCTTATATACTGTTCGTATTAAAAATGAATTTCTCCTATATAAAATATACATTGAAAGAAAGAATAAAAGGACATGCCCCATTTCTTAAAAAATAATTCCGAAACAAAGCTGACATCTATTCTGAAAAATATTGTGTCAAGTAACAAAAATCTTCTTCAAGAGGTTCTGCAGGCAGAAAAAAATATGAAATAGTGATTTCGGATTTAATGTCACGAATGTTCTATATATCACAAAAATATGATTTAAATTCCGACAATCATTTCGGAGGGGAATTGCTTTTTCATTTCACAATTTAAAGAAGATAAGAATCAGAACCATTTAAACCCAAACCCATGTAGAGATAAATAGTTGAACAAACATCTTTATCAAATTCCGAGTAAATCTAAAAAATCCTCTCTCTTGGAATAATTGATGTTATCTACTGTTCGTATTAAAAATGAATTTCTCTTATATAGAATATACATTGAAAGATAGAATAAAAGGGCATATCTCAATTCTTACACAATAATTCCGAAACAAAATTCACATCTACTCTGAAAATAATTGTGCCAAGTAACAAAAGTCTGCTTCAAGAGAGGCTGCAGACAGAAAAAAGTTGAAATAGTGATTTCGGATTTAATGTGACGAATGCTCTTATATCACTAAAATATGATTTCAATCAGGATAATCATTCCGGAAGGGAATTTATTTTTTTCATTTCATAATTTAAAGAAGATAAAAATGAGAAACATTTATATCCTACACCATGTAGAGACAAATAGCTGAACAACCATCTTTACCAAATTCCGAGAAAATCTAAAAAAAAAAAAAATCCTCTCACTGCGCTGTAAAAAAAATCTGTATACTTACTAAATTTTTTCTAGGAAACTGGAATCCTAGAACTTTTAATATAACGGAAACATCAAAAATTCATGTAACAGATACACTTTTGGACCATAAATCAAAAGATCTGTAAGGTTACTAAAAATGTTTTAGGATACTGGGATGCCTAGAACATTTTATGTAACTGCAACCAGGGCTACAGAAAAATTTTAGCAGATTCATTTGTAAAGCTACAGATTTCTGTAGCTTTATAAAAACTAGTTTTGTAGATTTACATCTTTTTTTGTACAGTGTACAAATACAATTTTAATCTTTTTTT
Source organism: Maratus speciosus (assembly GCA_963932465.1). Lineage (NCBI taxonomy): Eukaryota > Metazoa > Arthropoda > Arachnida > Araneae > Salticidae > Maratus > Maratus speciosus. The sequence continues at coordinate 133,211,487 of OZ010791.1, forward strand.
TTTTTTTTTCAAAAAAAAATGCAATTTTAATTTTACATGTGTAGAATTACACACACACACACACACACACACATATATATATATATATATATATTTACAGTGTAGGGATAATTCATCTTATCCACTGTTCCCGAATTGCAAATGAAATTCTCTTATATAGAGTATATATTGAAAGAAAGAATAAAATTATATATCTTATTTCCTACACAATGACTCTGAAAAAAAAAAAAAAAAAAAAAAGAAAAAAAAAAAGATTGTCATCTATTCTGAAAAATATTGCGTCAAGTAACAAGTCTACTTTAAAAGATGCTGCAGACAGAAAAAAAAGGTGAAATAGCTATTTCGGAGTTAATTTCACTAATGTTGTATGTATCCCAAAAATATTATTTTAGTGAATGAAAAGTTATTATGTATAAAAGTTATTATGTTAAAAGTATGATGAAAAGTTATTATATTATTATTTATGAAAAGTTAAATAACTTATTCAACAATAAATGATTTAACAATACATCCTTTAAATTTTACCCGACTGAAAAGAAGGGTTATGTGTTTCTCGCGTATCTGTGTATGTGGATTTCTTTGTACCCTCGAAACATCCCAACGGTTGGGTGGATTTTAATGAATGAGATGTCTATCAATTCGCCTTAACAGATATAAGAAACGGATATAAAAAAATAGGTAAGTAATATAAACAAGTAATATAAAAAAAATATTTTAAGCCAGTTCCTACTTAGGTCAATAAGAGAATTCTTTTTCCTCCCATTCTTCTTTCCTCTTGAGTGGCCCTTAAAATGCCTTGATCGAGAAGAGGGCTCTCTCGATTATTGAATATTAATTACAGTATACACCCGATTATCCGTGCGCGGGTTATCCGGTTTGCGGATTATCCGTGCGCATTCCGGACTCACAAAAAAATTTAAGAGAAACATTTTCACACTTATGATATGTGTAAAATTGATGTTGATGTGAATTAGAATCTTGTCCGGTTTAGCTGGTAGTATAGTGAAGAGCGTAGATGTAAAATCGAACGCTCTGGAACCTGTTTAACGGGTAGGGTTAAAATTGATTGATGATGTTAAAACACTACCAAATTTTTGGAAGCAATATTCGTTATTGAATGCAGTATATGGAATATCAGCAGCATGGTCAAAGGTAAAATCGTCTAGTTTATCACGATCGTGAGGAAAGATCATACCGCTTGATGAACCATCTTCTTCAGATATTCAAGAGGGATATGAAAACAGTAGTATTCTTGAACAAGCAAAGGAATTAGGAGGTTATGAAAATCTTGATGAAAAAAAATTAGAAGATTGGTTCCAAAACGAGGCATATGAGCCCGGCTTTCAGTATTTGACAGATGAAGACATCGTTTCTAACTGTGTTGTTAATCTAATAGTGATGATAGTACTGATGCAGAAGATGTATTAAATGAGAGAAATACAATTTTTCATTCTACTGCTGTACAATCTGTAGAAAATTTGTTAGGCTATATGGGGCAAGGAGGATTTGATTACGGTGACATTACTGCGGTTCGTAATGTATGTGCCGATATAAGACAAGAGGTGAACAAACAACAGAAGCGAAAATGCATCACAGATTTTTTTTTTTTTTTTTTAGCAGTAAATATTAAATGGAAAATTTCTAGTCTGGCGTTATACAGCATGCAAATGTAATTAATTTTTATGTTTTTGTACTGATATTGATTGTTTCTTTAATAAAAAGGAGTTTCCGGATTATCCGTGTTTATCGATAATCCGTGCGACAAATCCCGGTGATTAACACGGAAAATCGGGAGTGCGCTGTAATTAAATTTAATTAATGAATTATTATTTGAAACAAAAACTGGATTAACATAAAGTGTCATCCATTACAAGTTTAAAAAAAATTATTTTAGTTTGATTGGATGAATAATAAGTATTTTATTAAAGGTTGAAATTTTGAACAAGAAATATACAGCGAGAATGTGAGCTAATAGTAGGAATTTAAAAAAGTAGTGTCACATTGATGAGAAATAATTAATTAGTTCGCTTTTTACGCAGTCGTGTTTTTTTTTATTTTTTAAATTTAATTGTTTATTATATTAAGAATCCTTTAACTGATGTGATTAAAATTTGTCACACAACTGATGTGATGCGGTCTCTCAGACCGCTAAAAAGAAAGAATAAAAAATAACTCAAATGGTTGAATTTACTTAAATTTTGTCCTAACAATGTCGTTGTACTTCTCTTAGGATCATGTGTATTAAATTGCACAAAAATTTATTTTATTCATATTATTTAATTTCAGTCCAGAGAAAATTACTTTTTTTTTTCAAAATAAACGGTAGCTTGTTAATTTTGCTAATTAAATATAAAAATTAATCGTATACAATTATTTTTACAAATTATAGTTGCAAAAAGTATGAAAATTGAAATGCAGTGTTTATTAAAAAAAATAATTATATTTACCTTACGTATATGCGAGAGTCTATATATTATTATTGTAGTCACTACACATTTTTAGTCTACATTTAATGTATACTGACTTTTGGCATTAAATGCATTCATAAGATGTATTTCTCTAAACTATTCTTTCGGTAACAAAAATTATGTTTAACTCCTTTAGAAATATTTACATTTTCACCATCGGAAAGTTCCGATTTCGTATCGTGATCTCTTCCGTGAGTAAAATGTGCATTGTCAGAACTTTCAATATCGGAAAATTCTTGATCTGACCAGTTGTTCATAATATCTTCTATTTGCTTATGGTTGAGGAAATAGAACATATTCGAGGTTGCGACGACACCATAATACAAACACGACACCAAAAAAAATGAAAAAAAAAGTAAAGTACAACTAATCACGAGTATTGTACTACAATTTCAAATCATCACACAACTGATGTGATGCGGTCTGACAGACCCCAGCGTAACGAATAACACGTTTAATATCAACTCACAGAATTATCGCTTTGTGTGTGACCTTAACAAGCTGGTAAAAGTAGGTAATATTTGCACTTTTGAGCGGTCGAAGCGCGTCAGCTGTTAGTCGCGGGTTCTGTGAGACCGCGTGACATCAGTTAAAGATTAATAATTATTCCGAATACACGTACCATATATTATGTCGGATGAATCAAAACATTTTATTTCATATTTTATGGAAGTGTGCATGCATTTTGTACAAATAATTCATACATGGAAAAAATGGCATGGAAAAAGAAGATAACATATTTTTCGCATAACCACTCCAAAACAAATTAATCCTATAAATAAAAATTTAAAATCTGTTTGTCCTATTTCATAATCTAAGGCATATTCAAATGAAAAAATATATATTATTAAATATAATCAGATAACCAGTGAAATAGGTTGTGCCTGATTAAAATTTTCAGATAATAAGTTGCACACTCAGCCTTAGAAGAATACTTATAGTAAGTAAAAAAAAATGGATTTATAATTTCTTGCATAATTATTCCGAAGCTAAACAATCATCTATTCCGATAATTACTGTGACGAATGCTAAAAGTCTGCTGCTTCACAGAATTTTGAAGAAGGAAGAATTTGCAAAAAAAGGATTTCTCGCTTTACATCATGAATGCATTATGTATATCATATGAATGACATTTTTAAGTGACTTAAGAAAAATGAGGCTTCTCTTTTAATAGTTGTGTGGGGATGTATGTCCTGAATATTCTAACCCTTTAAGGCCTAAAGGCTTTTGATAGAAATTAAAAGTTTTGGTGGTTCCCCGTAAATATTGTGTCGTTCTGAATGTTGTGTCCGTTTGGGAAAATCAAGTCGTACCAGAAAATTCTGCCCGGTAATTATTAGACATTAGATATAGGAATCAATGTCTAATAATTAACGATTTTGACTAAATTTTGTATTTTACCATTTTTAGGCACGAGAAGACCATTCGCTAGGTGATGTGTTCGAGAATATTTGATTAGTGGGTCATTTTGGGTCATAATGCGTCAGGGCAAATTAATTATATCTAAAAATTGTCTCAATCGATTTTGACTAAATTTTATATCCAACCGTTTTTGGGCACGGAAAACTAAGGTCACATGTTCGAGAAAATTTCATTAGTAGGCCATTTTTGGGTTATTTGGGGTCAAGCTAATTTTATCTAAAATACGACTCATACAATTTTGCAAAATTTTATATTATACCGTTTTTGCGCGGAACAAGACAATTGGGCTAAGTCATATGTAGAAAAAATTCGGTTAGTGGGTCATTTTTGGGTCACTGTGCGTCAAGCTAAGTTTATCTAGAAAACGGCTCTAACGATTTTGACGAAATTTTGCTTTCTATCGAGTTCGGGCACAAGAATACCATAGGGCTAGGTCGCATATTCAAGAAAATTAGATTAGTTTGACATTTTGGGTCACAATTGGTCAGGTGTCAAGCTAATTGAATCTAAAAAAAATGCTCAATATATTTTGACAAAATTTTGTAATATACCGCTTCTGGGCATTGGGGCAAGTCACATGTTTCAGAAAAATCGATTAGTGGGTCATTTTCTGTCACTGGTGGTCATGCTAATTGTATCTAAAAAACGAATCAAGCGATTTAGAAAAAAATTCTGGGCATGAGAAGATAATTGGGCTGAGTCACATGTTCGAGAAAATTTGATTTGTAGGTCATTTTTGGGTCACTGTGAGTCAAGCTAATTGTATCAAAAAATTTTCTCAAAACATTTTGACAAAATTTCGTATTATATCCTTTCTGAGCATGAGAAGACCATTGGGATAAGTCATATGTTCGAGAAAATTCGATTACAGGGTCATTTTTGAGTCACTGTGAGTCAAGGTAATTATATATTAAAAACGGCTCAAACGATTTTGACAAGATTTTTATTTCATCGTTTCCTAGCGCGAGAAAACTATTGGGATAGGTCACATGTTCGACAAATTCAGATTAGTATGTCCATTTTGGATTAACGTGGGTTAGCTAATTTTATCTATAAAACGATTTTAACGTCTTTGGCTAAATTTTGTATTCCATCGTTTTCGGGTTCGAGAAGGGCATTGGTTAGGTGACATGCTCGAAAAAGTTCGGTTAGTGGGCCATTTTGGGTCACAAAGTCAGTTGCATCTAAACATCAAGAATGATGGAGTGAGGATAAAATGTCAAATTGAACGGAAGGGTAATTTTCATCCCTGCTAGTATATATATATGTGTAATAAATAAAGTAAAATGATATTCCAGGTGGTATTGGTCCTAGATGATGTTTAAGCTGGGATGGGATGAGAAATTGACTCGGGAACCTTTATGCGAATCGAACTCATTTATTAGGCGCTCATCATACATCTGATTCGCGAGTCGATCGCCGGTCCCGGACCCAACAGCGTAGAATTTTGGGAGATTACATTGGCGTAAGTTTAGCTAGCATCTCAAATGGCCAAATTCCTTGTTTTTTGCGCATGTTCTGGGTAATATGCTGAATATTCTAATATTTTCCAGCAGAGGGCAGAATTGTTAATTTGGGAGGAACATCTAATTTAATTGGTTCATTAAGTTTTGATTGATCTGTGGTCAAGTCCCGCACAATTCTCAGGGACTGTGACGTATCTGCCCTACCCACAGATGCCTGCAAAAAGCGCTTAGATTAGCTGTTTCACACTTAAGAATCGTCCTAAAATGATATCTGAAAGTAATAAGATGTATTGCTGGGAAACAAAGTTACAAGGGGAGAAACTGGTTTTAGAATGAGATTTAACATTAAGCGAAAGAAACTTCGGATTTTAATTTAAATTTATGAAATTTAATTTGGAACTTTGAATTTTTAAGGGTTTTTATCCTTTCATATCCCCCCTCCAAGTTGAGGTCCACCCGGAATTGCCTGCAAATCCGGGGGGACTCGCACGGAGAATGGCGAATATAAAAACAGATAAGTGCGACATTACCGATTAGTGTTAAAGTTAAATCTAAAGGTAAATTTAAATTAAATGTAACGTTAAAATTAAGTTTGCTAAGATATGAGAACTGAATTTTGCTGCTGGAAAATATATTTAAAATTTAACTTTAAGTTGTAAACTTTAAGGAAAAAATTTAAGATTTTAAGTTTTAATGCAAAAATATCTAAGTTTGGATATGGCTCTCGAGACGATCCGATCAGACTTTACATATAATATTTGAAAAATACAATGACATAAAATATGAAGAAAAGCTGAAAACACAAACAACAATAATAATAATATAAATATATGGGACAAAAAACAATAATAAAATGATACAATTTAAAGTAGTGACCATATTTTCTTACTTGAAAGTCCTCAAGTTTGTGCTTTTTCTAGTTAGAATATTTAAGCACATATTTCACCTTGTTTTATACAGTTAAACTGTGCAAAAATATAAATTTATGCACCTAATATAAGAGTATTTTCCTTATTTTCCGAGGTAAGTTCTGTATTTTAGTTCCTTATGGCATAAACTGGTATGATTTCCACAATAATTGATATTATTATAAAATACACAGATACGGGTAATATTAAAAAATATGTTAAATATAACACGATACTCACATATGATTACTGGGAAAAAAAATTGGTTTATGCACAAAACATTCACATTACAGGAATATTTAAAAATTGAAAACTTTTCTTCACTCATTTGGAAATGTGAAAATGTTAAAAATATGTTGAAATATAAAATTGATTAAAAAAAAGCTGTAAACATTAAACAAATATAACAATAATATTGAAAGTAAAGAAAAATATATTGAAGCAAAGTGAGTAATATTTATCCTAAACCTCATGGAGGTTTTAGCACATCCTAAACCATTTACTGTTTTCGCATATCCTAAATCTCAATGAAGATTTTAGAAAAAAAAAAAAAAAGAGCTTTATTTTTATTTTTTGTGTGAAGATGCAGATGCAGTTTACCTGTAAGCAATAGTGTTTACTATTTTGCAGACTGAGGTATTATTCATTTTCCTCAGTGGCATTAATAAACTAAAGTCATAATTTAATAAACCACATCTACATCTCACTCAGCTCTTGACAAATAGCAAAAATATCTAAATTTTTAAGAATGCAAGAATTTTACTACTGGCAAAAAGAAAAAAAAAATCAATAAATAAAACAGGAAAATTAAATAAATAACACAAACAAAACAAATTAAAATAATAGACCCTGGTTCAAACAAACATGATTATGACCAAGACTTCTAAGTGCATGGCAACCCGTTGACAAATTTTTGTTAGTTAGCTTTTATTGTCCGGACATTTATTTTATCAACAGTTGCCACATTTGTTCAGATTATGCAAGTCACTGAATCCCCTTTGTCTGTGGAGGGTTGTTTTCGGTGGAAGTTACTTAAAAAAATATTTTGTTTAGACTTAATGGGGTAGAACCATGGTCATCTTTAAAAATTGTATGTCTGGGTTTGGACACTATTGGATTTACCATGGTTAAAGTGGGGTTACCAAGGTCATGTCTAAATAATAATTGAAAATATTGAATATATTTTGAACATGGTGGGGGCGGGACATTCACCTGTTTTCTAAAATTGGCAGGTGTGAACTACCTGCTCATATCTTTTGTTTTTTGTGAAATGGGATTTATTATAAATAAAAAAAATATATTGGATAAAATATTAAAAATTCAAAACTCAAAATATAATATAATGTAAAATATAATATTCAGCTATACATAAATTATAAAATGAAGTATAATTGTCATAAAATTCTATATATAAAAACAAATACTTGAAAACTGACTGATATCTTCTCATTATGCACAAAAAAAAATTACTTACTCAAAAAATTATTAAAATAGCACATGAACTTACACAAATTACTATTTACAAACAGGTAGAAATGGCATTGTGTTCATGGGACTTTATAAAAGAGATTCAATGAAATAGGACATTAATTGTTTGAAAATATTCAATTGCCTGTTATTTGATGCTTTTTAGTTTAAAAATATGTAACAAGTCAAAAAAATTACTCACAATACCAGAAACATTCGCATCAATGAGTTTACTTTTTGGTGATCGCACTTATGCTTCACCTGATGACTAAGAAAACAAAAACTACTGTTACCTTAGTTATTACGATTTTAACGCGCATGGAGTATGTCTACATCAAATTTTCAAAAATTTTAATCATAAACTTTAAATCTCACAAGAAAAAAAATAATAAAAGTAATAAAAATTTGAGAATACCACATTTAAATCTGCTTAAAATCTTTAAAATCCCTTTAATATAATACCCATATTGCTAACAGTATTTTTTGTTATCTTTTCATTCATAGTTCTCATTATCATGAAAAACTTAACATTGTTTAATGTACAGAAAAACTTTTCTTATTACCAAAATATTTCATAAAATGAACATAAAAAGAAATCTGTAATGTTATCTAATTTACAAACTGAAAAAAAAATTAAAAGGAAAATAATCTTTAAAAGAAAGCACGTCAGTTTTTTTTTTTTTTCAACTTTTATACGTAATTTTTCAAAGACAAACATCGATAAACGTAAAATAAAAAGAAGCTTCATACCTGTAAGTTAGCATATCCAAATAAAAACATGTAAATAAATTTATAAAAAAAGTACATACTTTAATCACCACTTTAAATGAAAAATAAAAGAAGTTCAGTTGTCCAGTGATTTCAAGCGTGAATCATTTTTACTATCGTTTAGCCTTGAAAACACAGCTGTTCTTTGACCTATATTTGGCGCGAGGAAAATGTTTCTTATCACCTAAGTAGAATAAGGAATTATTGGTTTTCAATCTCGGAACGTAATATTGCGCTTGTTGCAATCGTCTTAACAAACTCCTTTCTTTCAAATAGATCCAGAAAATACTCCACATGTAGAAATAAACATTTATACGGATGGTTCCAAGATGGAAGATGAAACGGCATATGCCTTCTGTGTGTATCAGAGAGGAGAGTTAATCCATGAGGATCAAACTAAGTTAAGTAAAGAAAATACTGTTTTTCAGGCAGAGCTCCTGGCCATAGAAGAGGCTGTGCTGTGGATTAGGAACTCCCCTCATAAAGAAGTATTAATACACTCGGACAGTCTCTCAAGTCTCTTAGCAATAGAAGATGTTTTTTTCAAAAAATCTCATCGCAGTACAAATTATCAAACTACTCCAAGAAACAAGAAAAAAGATCTTCTTTAAATGGGTCCGTGGACATGTGGGTAATGTGGGGAATGAGCATGCAGATTCTTTGGCAAAAGAAGCAACCAAAGCCACATCACATGCCAAATACAAATTCTTTCCCAACCCTCCTTCTTACTTGAAGAAGCTTCTAAAATCATCTCTACACGAACAATGGCAGACTCGCTGGGACTATGGTACCACAGGACGGTACGCATACGCTTTAGCCCCAAAAGTCTCGGAAAATAGAATCCTGCTGCATAGAAATCTTTTTCTGTTTGCCACTAACCACGGCCCATTTTCATCATATCTTTATAAATTTGACAGGGTTCCTTCTCCATTATGTGTATGCGGTCAGCGAGCTACATCATTGCATTATATCTTTAACTGTACTCTTACATCATATTACCATATAAGAAAATCTCCAAAAATTTCTTTGTCTCAGTGGTTCTCAGTGGTTTTGTCAAATCCATCATTTTGTCAAAAGATAATTGAATGTATGAAAGTTTTAGAAAACAACCATTATTTGTTTCAAAATGTTTTGCCATTTATAGATGATGATGAGAACGTATCTTAACAAATAGACAGATACCACCAATTCAAAATAAACTCTTAGCCACAAACAACACGATTGAACTATAATTGAACTGTTGCAAGAACAATAGACTTTTGAACTTTTGTGTGTGTATATAATTATATAATATTCATCATAATTATTCACTATTTTACCTATTTTTTATATTCTACATTATTATTAATATTATGAATCTCCTTCTAATTTAGTATACATATACGTAGCTTTTATTGTATTTTTGCAGAACGCCCAGCTTTGCAGAGTAATTGAGCTTTTGCCGCTCCAACAAGTTTAAAAATCCTATTATCTATTATCTCATGATCTTATTAATTACAAATATCTAAATTTCTCTCGTAAACGCCCAGTAAAAATTGGGCTTTCCATCGTGTATATATTGTACTTATATTGTATTTAATCTTAATATTCTCAATTGGCTTTCCTGTAGGTCCCTTCGGGCCTTTTATTTATTATTATTTTTTTTTTTTTGTGTGTGTGTGTGTGTGTGGTGACGGCGGTAGTAGATGGAAACCGCTGGGTGGGGCTTGTGAGTGCTTAAGCCATTTGACTCCCCACCTAGCTGACCCTCGTCTTAACAAACAGTTCTTTTCGTTGGTTGCCTGGGAAAGAAAAAAAAAAGTTACCTTTAAATCTCACAACTTCTGTTATCAGACGACGCAGAGAGAGAGAGGGCAAACAAACAACAACAACAACAACAACAAAAATAAAGGTTTCATTTCTTGTTTCGTCCAAACTTTTCATGGCAGGTTGTTTTTCAGACTTAGATAATGACACAGAGATTTTTACAGTGGTAAGTCTTTTCCGGGTGTCCTTTTGCCGTAGAAATTGATTTAAAAAGTTTTTAGCCGACTTACGACGTTTTCGGAAACACGTCACTGGCCAGGCATGGGATTACCGGCGTTGAGATTATGTAAGCGCTGGGATTTTCGTTGGATTTCCACGGCAGGTGACGTGCTAGGCTTGGGATCTTTCAAAGCATATGAGCGGGATCTATCCGGTCCGAATTCAGCATTCACTGGGTTAAATTAATTGTTAGTGGCCGATCTCAGCTCTCGGAATTTGACTTCGTGTGGGTTAAGGCTTGGATTTTCTTCACGCGCATCCTTTATCCTACCGACTTCTGTAATAAATAAAGTAAAATGATATTCCAGGTGGTATTGGTCCTAGATAATAGTTAAGCTGTGATGGGATGAGAAATTGACTCGGGAACCTTTATGCGAATCGAACTCATTTATTAGGCGCTCATCATACATCTGATTCGCGAGTCGATCGCCGGTCCGGGAGCCAACAGCGTAGAATTTTGGGAGATTACATTGGCGTAAGTTTAGCTAGCATCTCAAATGGCCAAATTCCTTGTTTTTCGCGCGTGTTCTGGGTAATATGCTGAAGATTCTAATATTTTCCAGCAGAGGGCAGAATTGTTAATTTGGGAGGAACATCTAATTTAATTGGTTCATTAAGTTTTGATTGATCTGTGGTCAAGACCCGCACAATTCCCAGGGACTGTGACGTATCTGCCCTACCCACAGATGCCTGCAAAAAGCGCTTAGATTAGCAGTTTCACACTTAAGAATCGTCCTAAAATGATATCTGAAAGTAATAAGATGTATTGCTGGGAAACAAAGTTACAAGTGGAGAAACTGGTTTTAGAATGAGATTTAACGTTAAGCGAAAGAAACTTCGGATTTTAATTTAAATTTATGAAATTTAATTTTGGAATTTTGAATTTTAAAGGGTTTTTATCCTTTCATATATATATATATATCATATATATATATATATATATATATATATATATATATACTGATATATATATATACTGATTTGATATATACTAATTTTATACACTGGTTTCCAAAAATTAAGGAAAAACAACAAAAATAGCGATTACTTAAAATGTTACATGTAGCTTTTAATAAAACTGAGTCATAATATACAACACATAGTAAGATTTAAAATAACATTAAAAGAAACTACCATACAATTGTGGTGCTTCAGAAATTAACGCATTCATATAATAAACAATATAATGTTAACAGTGTGGTATAGGAAAAGTACCTTTAATATGGAGTATGATCACCCCTAGAAGCAATACAGCACATACAGCTTTGTCAATTATGCGATCGATAAGTTTTCTAGGAATTGCGGGTCATTGCTCTTATAAAGCAGATGTAAGCGTGGAAAGAGTCTGAGGAGGGTGATTGAGAGCAGAAACACATCTTCCTAAAGCATCCCAAACATGCTCGAAGGCATTCAAGTCCGGTGATCGAGCTGGTCATTCCATGCGCTGAATTTTATGATACTGAAGATAATCTTACAGGATCCGATCCCTGTGCGGTCTAGCGTTGTTGTCCTGTAGCAAGAAATCATTACATATTGCACCGGCATAAGGGTGCCCATAATCATTAAGAATATAATCTCTATATACGTGAGTATTCACAGTTCCACGTGGAAAGACATGGAGATCTGTACGTCCACCAAAAGAGATACCACCTCAAACACAGACAGTGCTCCCTCCGTATTTATCACATTCACGAATATTTGATGGATGATAGACTGTTACCTATTTTCTCTAAGTCAAACAACGCATACAATCGCTTTGGAGGCTAAACCGGGTCTGATTTGTGAAGGGAGCACTCTTCCATTGATCAGCCGTACAGCGGACATGTTTACGAGCCCAACTTAAACGCTCCCTCCGGTGACGTGAGGTGAGCAACACAAAAATGGCAAGTCGTCTCACGTAAAGACCACCTTTATGAAGCGTTCTTCGCACAGTAGACGTTGATACCAATCTTTTAGTTGCTGCAGCAAGGAAGGCTCTAAGGGGGTTGCTGTTCTATTCCTTCGTACTCATAACCGCAAATATCGGTCATATGTGTTTGTCGTAGCTCTTGCCCATCCTTGGCTGAACATTCTGGAGTCCGAATCAGTCATTTGAAATTATTGCCTAAGCCTATGAACATCATAAGGATTCACATTTAGCCATCTGGCCTCCTCTGTCTGACATTGACCTGCCTCCAATATTCCAATAGCTCTATATCGCAGTTCAGTGGACAAATGATACCTCGAGGTCGTATGAATGAATATGCTATTTAAGATTTCTTATTTCATAATTACAGCAATGCCTAAAGCCGTATTCTCTAACATGCATTTTTATGCTCCTTACAGATGACGCAATGCGATTGCAGCGCCACTAATTTGCAGTTTGTAATTTTATTCAGCATCTTTTAATTACTAGTATATGCAAATTTCATACGGGTAGGTTTCTTTTTTAACGGGTTATCGCTCTTTTTGTGATTTTCCTTAATTTTTGGAAATCAGTGTGTATATATATATATAAATTTTAAATATATAAAAAAAATTGTAAATAAAAAATGCATATGTGTAAAGAACATAATTTTTATATCCGACATATAAAACTATTTACAGAAATGTCCATATAAAAATATTTGTGAGGTTGAGGAAGCTAATCCTTTTTCCCGGCAGAAATTGAGTCTAATGTCATCACTGTATGTAGTTACTTAATAAATATTTTCGGGAATGCCTATTGTAACTCTTACACGAATCATTTCTTAGAATATTACTAAAATATATTATTTATCAAAAAGAAATAATTTTAGTTTAGCTCTTCTGAAATTTCAAATGTATTACCATGAAAGAATATATACAAAAGATGAAAAAGATTCGCTCTTATCTTTCCGATGCAAAACAACCATTTGTTCCGGAAAATACTTGTACAAATAACATAATCGGACTTTTGCTACAGAAAGAAAACAAAGTTGAAATAGCGATTTCTCATTTAATATGATTTATGCCAGATACATCATAATATTAGTTGAATTCCCACAAGTCTTAAAATGCGAGCACATCGGAACCTAGCTGACTTGAGGACATTTTAAATAAAAACTTATGGATAAGATTATTTATATGGTATATCAAATCTTTAAGATTTAAAAATTGCTGTTTTTCAAAAATAATAAAATAAATAAATAACTTTACACCTACGCTGTATTTGAAATAGGCACCGGGCATTTTCTGTTTCAGAGTTATCAGAATAAAAGTAGAAAACTTGTCGAATTGTTTTTTTAGTTCGGGGATGAATAGTAATGTTCACGAGGACGAATAAGGAGTTCAAAAAATAGCAACAATTTTACTTTTAATAAATTTGTATCATAAGAAACTCAAAATTAACTGTAGCTGGAGTGGAGTAAATATGATTCCCTCCCCCCCCCCCCCCAGAAATTTAAGGGGACTAATGGGAGATATATATACTAAAAGTGGTAAAATGCTTAGTAATAGTCTTGGGTATATGATTATTTTGTAAGAAATACATAATTTTATTTGCACCCAAACTCAAAATTTAAGGAAATATATCTCCAAAAACCATACTTTAAAATCTTTAAATTATCTTACTTTATGACTATAAAAACTTTTCCGTTGCGCTTCAAAACGTTTGTTGAATAACACTTAAAAAATCTTAGGTAAATTATTCTAATTGGAATTTATTCAGTAAGAAATTTCAAGACTTTTTATTCATTTAATTTTGGAATATGTTTAAAACTTAGTTATAAATCCACAAACAGAGAGATCTAAAGAGAAACCGATTTTCCATCGACTCATACAAAATGATAGCTAGTTGTTTTAATCACATATTTTCAAATTGTAACCTGCTGTGACTGAACAGATTGCTGAGCAGATATGTATTCGATATTTTATTTGTTAAATTTTATATTTTATCACAATTATAATATTATAAATAAAAATGCATTAGAAACATCAAGTCTTCAAGACTACAGTATCTACCGTATAAAAATAGTTTAAGCTTTCCTCGAAACTACGTTAGAAAAGAAGAAATTACTTACAATTTCTATGAGTGTGTAAGTATTAGTGAGCAAGGAATCAACAGACAAGATCGTAGACTACATATTTTAATTTTTATTTTTCAAAAACTAGTGTTATACCACAGCAAATTTACTACAAAATCTTCAGAAAAATATAGTTTTTAAGTGTCTTTCAATAATATTCTAAGTTTCTATTTACTCTAAATCACTATTTAATAAATTAGGTAAGAGTTTTATTGTACAGGGGTTTCATGAATTGACTGATTTTCAGATATTCAATCAAAATGAAAAAGGTAAAAATCTAAATAATACAGCTTAAATAGTAGACCCGGATCAACATTGTGAATGTCTTCTAATTTTGGTTTGTATTTACAACCAATTTAAAATAAAGAATTCTCGATTTAGCCCCCAATTCGGGGCTAATGTGAAACATCTGTGGGGCACCTTTATTTGGAGTATTATGTAGTATATATTATATATATAGTATAGAATTTACTATATGGAGTATTATATAGTATAGTCCCATTCAATTTGACTAATTTGAGATAGGGTCTTGATTTTTTTACCTTTATTTTTATGGCAAGCAATATGTTTTTATTCATAATAAAACAATTATGGATTTTGTCTCACAAAAAAACCCCGACTTGAATTACTTGATTTTACATTGATTTTATATACTCTATATTAACCTACAAATCCATCCACCGTAATAATATAGTTCTCCAAATGAAAAATCATATGTTAATTTTAATGCTTTACATTTTTTGTTCTTTTTAATGATTTTTTAATTTATAAAAGTTTAAACGATTTGAACATTGTTTATTTTATTTCTTTATAACACTCTCAGAAGAAAAACAGTACAAAGAGGGGTGGGGGAATTGCTGGTTAATGACTTTCTCACCAAACTGATAGCTCCAAGCCACTTGATGAAAATCACTAAAATTAAAGTATTTTAAAATGTTTATTTATTTTTGGTTCCGTTTATTGTTTAAATATATAAAAAATTGTTTTTGTTTTACGGTATTCATGCCAGTCTCTCTTTGAGTTAAATCTTTGAATTTTAAAGAACAATTTCTTCTAATAATCAGATTTTGGCGATATTCAAATGATACCAAAGAAATGATACCTTTCAAGGAAAAAGAAATATCAAAACCCATGCACATTTTCGAAAGTTATGCGTGAGCAGGTCCGACAAATACATACGAACGCGGTTGAATTGATAACCTCACACTTTTTTTCTAAAATTCGGTTAATAAAAGAATCATAAAGACAAATATAGTATTTATATATAGTAAGATTCAAGTAATTGGAAAAATTTGGGGGTTTTATCTCATATTATCCCCGTTTGACCCTAGTTTGTTTACAGTGTTTAGGATAATTCTGTAAGTGTTGAAACTTCAATCGAATTTAAACCCACTTTCAGAAAAAGCGTATCATATTATTTTTAAATTATAATTTGTCCTGATCAAAACTTTTGTTGAAAATCCTGAAAGTTAAAATAACAACAAGCGTTTTTTTTTCTTTTTTTAAAAATTTCATAGAAACTGTAATATTTTCGTGAATATGCGTTTTTTTCCTGCACAAATGCGTTCAAATATTTCAAAAAGATACATAATTATGTAACTGATCTATAAAAAACTATAAGCTTTTAATGATACAGGCCTTCTGTAAATGTAAACTTTTTTTCTATTGGTTATTCGTCACTTAACTTCTCTCGTGACTAGTAGATTTTCATTCCAAATGTGAGTTAAATCATTTTCTTTTTTATCCAAGAACAGTTCCTCAAAACTTGATATTCAAACTTAATAAGTCGAATAATACCAGTGCTTTTTTGAAACGCAGTATAGTCTTGAATTTATTTATATATTTTATTATTTCTGAAGAAATCAAAACTTTCATAATGTAAAAAAAAAAAAAAAAAAAAAAAAAAAAATCATACCTTGAAAATAACAAAATACAGAAGGTTTTATAAAAAAATTTCTCCAAATCGCTGGGTTTCGATGATAAATCTCTAGGGCATTCAAGTATGGTATTGTTACACTCTTTTATTCTTTTATTAGCTTTATGCATGTATACGGTAAAATGATAAAAATTATGTATGTAGGTGTGTTTGCGATAACAATACAACATGTCAATATTTTTAATACTAATTATAAATTAATATTTTTATTTTAAATCATATATCCGTAAGCAGACCCCAGATGATAAACCGAATAACATGTTTTATGTTTGCAGCTATATATGATGTTATAACAGGAGTGGAGTTAATTATGCGCTGATCCATACTTGCTAAGATATACCAATTGATCGTTAAACTGCAACATTAAAATAGTTTAAACACTAGAAAGTAGAAAATCAATTGTAAATCGAAAATAGTTTAATAGTTTTTTAAATGCGCTTATATCAATTAATAGATAATAAATTAAATTATGATTATGCATTAACAAAATAATTTAGAAATTATAAATCGGTAATTTATGTTTTTTTTCCTTTTCCCATATTTAAATGCAAATAAACTTTGTAACAAAAAATGTATTTATTTAAATACATTCACTAATTCGTGCTTTTACCAATTTTAAGTCAAAACGGTTAGTTTTCCATAATCGGGGTCACACTATAATAACTTATTTTAACGGTAAGGTTTATACATGAGTTGAAGTCATGAAATTAGGCATGAATTTTAAGATAATTTTTGACTCTTTATGAGTGTTTCTTGAAATATATTTTTACTTTTATTCAAATAAATTATTTGGTCGTAAGTAAATGATTTTAAGAATGTTTTTATGTTTTTGAATATGTGCTATGTGTGAATTTTTACTTTGATTTTTTAAAAAGCTTATTACTTTTCGTAAAGTGACGAGTTTTTTCTTCACTAGAAACAGGTGTAAAATATATTATAAATAAAATTTACATGCAATTTGAATAAAATTTACTTTGAAACAAGTGATAAAATGCATAAAAGTTTTCAAAAAAGCAATTTTTAGGTTTTATAAATATATAAAAAACTTCATATACTATCATTAATATCTTTCTGTCTTGCGGAATTATAAATATATTTCCTAGAAATAATGTACACACTGAAAGAAATTCCAAAAAAGAAAGAGTGTAGCTCTTTTCTTACATAATCAATTTCGAAGAAAAGCAATCCTTTGTTCTGGAAAATACCGTCACTAGTAACAGAAATGTACATTACGGTACTTTGCAGAAGGGAAAAAAGGTAAATAGAGATTTCTCTAATAAAGTCACAAATGCCTTATGTATCATAACATTGACATTTTTTATTGCATTAGATATATATAGAGATAAATTATTTGGTCACCAGTAAATGGATTTAAGTATTTCCGCTATATATTTTTCCTTATGCAGCTGGATATGTTTATATTTGTCTTAACTTAGAACATTATTAAACATTATTCAATAACATAAATCAGCACGATTTATTGCAGAATTTCTTATGGACAATTGGATAATAAAATTTACACATAATTTGAATAATAATCATTATTTTGAAGCAATTGATAAAATGTATAAAAGTTGTCAATAAAGCAATTTTTACGTTCCTAAATATAAACAGCATCATATATTATCATTAACCCTCTAAGTGTTTGGGGCGTAATATTCCGTTCACTAAGGTCTCACAGCAATACAAGTAATATTTAAGATAATATAATTTATAGATTCATTGAATTTTAAATACATTGAAGATTGATTAATACTCTCAAGGATTACATTCATATTTGTAATTGAATTTATATATATATATATATCATGTTGAAATAATCATATATTCTTAGCATTTAAAACTAAATGCAAAGAAAATAACATTACAATTTTACCCTTTTGCAAGACACTCGGAGGGTTTGTAATTATGCCTTATAGAATTATAAAAGTATTTCTTAGAAAAAATGTACACACTGAAAGAAATTCCAAAAAAGAAAGAGCGTAGCTCTTTTCTTATACAATCAATTTCGAAGAAAAGCAGTCATTTGTTCTGGAAAATGCCGCCACTAGTAACAAAAATGTACATTACGGTATTATGCAGAAGGAAAAAAAGACAAATAGAGATTTCTCGAATAAAGTCACAAATGCCTTAGGTATCATAACGTTGACATTTTTTATTGCATTAGATACACAGGTAAAAAATTTGGTCGTCAATAAATGAATTTAAGTATGTCCTCTATATATTTTTCTTTATGAAGCTGGATATTTTTATATTTGTATTACCTTAGAACATCATTAAACATTGTTCAATGACATAAATCAGCGAGTTTTATTGCAGAATTACTCCTGAACAATGTGATAATAAAATTTACATACAATTTGAATAATCTTTATTTTGAAACAATTGATAAAATGCATAAAAGTTTTCAAAAAAGCAATTTTTATGTTGTCTAAATATAAACAGCATCATATACTTTCATTAATGTATTTTTGTCATATTGAAATATAAATGTATTTCCTAGGAATAATGTACACACTGAAAGAAAGTCCAAAAAAAGAAAGTGCACCGTTCTTTTCTTGCATAATCAATTTCGCGGCAAAGTAATTTTTTATTCTGGAAAATAATGTCGCTAATAACAAAAATGTATTTGTTAATGTAAAGTCACAAATGCTTTATGTATTATAACATTGATATATTTTATTGCATTAGATATACAGATAAATTATTTGATCAACAGCAAATGAATTTAAGTAAGTCTGCTATATATTTCACCTTATGCAGTTGGATATTTTTATATTTATCTTAGAACATCATTAAACTTTGTTCAGTGAAATAAATTGGCGAACTTTATTGAAGAATCACTTTTGAACAATGTCATAAAGTATCATAATTTTTTTATTGGGGAAATTTATCATTGCTCTAAATAAATTATAGCACATAGATGTTTCGGTTTATAGGAGGCAGCAGTAATAACTGATTGCATAATTTCCCTATATATATGTTATTACTATTCATTTAAATTATTCTAAATTGCCGGCCTATTCATTATTTCCTTTTTTTTTAATACGCTCTGTTATTTATTTCTAGTTAAATTCTTATAATTTTAATACGCATATCTTGATACTAGATTTATTCCAAAACGTAATCTAAACTTTTAATCCCTTCATTAATTTTTATCGTCTACCAAACTGTAAAGTTCTGAACGCAGTTATTTATTTTTCGAATGTTTATCAAAGCCACTTTTACATTTTTATTCTATTTCATCTCATTTACCCGCCTGCGAGGCGTCAACCTTTTCACATCGAAATCATTCCATTAGCGGCGCCGGGATTCTTTCCTGTGACGTTTCTTGATCGCTCTCCATTGGCTGAGTGTCGGATCCG
Organism: Maratus speciosus; assembly: GCA_963932465.1. NCBI lineage: Eukaryota > Metazoa > Arthropoda > Arachnida > Araneae > Salticidae > Maratus > Maratus speciosus. The sequence goes on from OZ010791.1 coordinate 133,231,334, forward strand.
AGTTTCACTTCGAGGCCCGTTCGTGATTGTGGTTGGTTTAGCCTGAAGTTTCTATTTCAATCGGAATTCCTCCGCTCATTCTAATAAATAGTGAGAGCATGAGCTCAGAACCAGAGATTTTTGTGCTGTTTGATTGTTTACATAACCTGTTACTCGGTGTCCTTAGCCATGTAGAATATTCATTTCGTGAATTAACATCTATTTAGCATGAGTAACTAGTTTATGCTCGAGTGGAATGCTCTGATTTCTCATCCTACGGGAATTGTTAGTGCCGGTATGTTCTGATGGAATAAACAGTTTTCCTATGACTACGTTTCCATGTGTTTAACTGGGAAAACCCCCGATTTCTTCATATGCCTGTTTTCACCACTCACGCGGCCTAACCTACCTTGTTTTCATAATGAAATAATAAGTGTTTGATTGGACTCTACAAATATTAACATCGCTCTACAGCTGCTAAATGTTCGCAGAGTTGACACCTTCACTAGCAATGCTTGTGCTAAGAGGTAGGATTGCTTACAACATCACCAACGGCTGATTAAAATGTGGTATGAATCCAGTAACATGCAAATATAAAGCACTACATGATATCTCGACGTAAGCTATTAAATTGTTTCGTAACATATATATCTATAGGTTGTATCGGGAACGATCGTTCATATTTGGTGGAGAGGTAAAAGAAGACAATTTCACATTGGAAAGTATGGGCGCAAACGAATGCATGGCGTTGTAGAGGGCGCTCGGTATCCATAATTTCTACTCACTCGGAAAGCTATCTGACGAGTCCAGCCGGTCGTCATTCGAGAAGGTGTCTTTGTAGAAGTAAAATCTCTCAGTATATGTTAAATAAATATGTGGATATGCATCTAATTTACGGTGCAATAGGGGGAAAAGGTCAGAGAGCTTCGGAAATGCATCAGGAAACCATTTAAACTGGTACAATCCTCAGGATCAAAAGTTTCAATCTTCAAAAGTTAACATGTTCATCGAAAACAGTGCGAAACTAGATTGGTTATCAGAGTCTGTCATGCTAGAAAAGGCGACCGATCGACCGAAGACTTTCAGTCAATGAAGCTATCTTAACCTTTTATCTATTGACGATACTTATATGTATCATTAAAATAACTTGTAATAAAATTCATTTAATAAGTCGATTAGTTGTAATACAGTTTAGAGTTATAGATACATTACTTTATCTTGTTCCAAAAGCATTATTGGTTACACAAAACAAAATCAAAAAGATGATTTATTTTGCCTTTGCATCGTTTCAGGTTTCTTGGCGTTGGGAGTGGGATTTTTCAATTTTGAAATATTTCTATATTTTTATTGTATGAATATTATATTTGTACATTTCCTACTTCTACAAAGTACTAAGAAAAATATTTAAAATAAAAGATTTGAGTGGGATTATTGTTAGAATGTTATTCCATATGGAAGGCATGAATACGAAATTCCTCAATAGGTAAACAATAAAAAAAGTTAAAAGTTTTACCTTTATGTTTTGATGTGTTTCAATGGAAATATACTCTTCTTTGGATGAACAAAAAACATTTATTAGAAGATTGAATACACTAGAATAATATATATGCTGGTCACAGTACAGATCACACTTCACAATAAAAACAAAACAGATGTATAAGACTATTTACAAACACAAAGAAATCCTTTGAACTATGGCTTGTTGCAGTTTTTTTTTTATCATATTATATTCCTTTGGAATATTATTGGATTTTTTAATCAAGCAGCATTTTGCTGCCAACTGCTATAAGGGAAGAAGCAACACTCACTGAACTGAGTGTCTGTCACAGTAGATCAAATAAAAAATGATTGTCTGATGCTGCCATCTGGTGGATGTTCTTGAAAACAAAAGAGCATTTTCTAACATCTCTCCCGTTTTGTGATAGAATCTGACACCAGGTGGATAAGGTTTCTACAAAGTTCAAATTTGGCTTTTGGCAGTGGCTTCGTCATTATATCTGCTATCATTTCATTTGTTGATAGATATTTGACATCTATAACATTTTTAGTTTTTAAATCTCGTATGTAATGATACTTTGTATCAATGTGCTTAGTGCGGGATTTAAATTTTTCACTTTCAACCAATTTAATTGTAGATTGGTTATCCTCAAAAATTCTAATAGGAAAATGTTGTTGTAAATTGAGATCTTTACATAATTTTAAGATCCATAGCACCTCTTGAGTTCCTTGTGACAGTGCCACATATTCAGCTTCTGCTGACGATAACGTCACACATGTTTGTTTTCGCGAGAACCAAGAAATGCAGCTATTGCCTAAGAAGATTACATTTCCTGAGGTGGATTTTCTGTCTGTAGCATCTTGTCCCCAGTCTGCATCCGAGTATGCAACTATATTAGGATATTCTTTTGAAGAAATGTGGAGATCAAGGTCTTTCGTTGTTTTTAAGTATCTTATTACCCTCTTAACAGCATTCCAGTCCTTTTCTCTTGGATTATTGCATCTTCGACTTAGTATGTGTGTAGGAGCGGTAATATCAGGTCTTGTACATGAGGAAATATATAAAAGACTTCCTATAGCTTGTCTGTAATTATCATTTGATGATAAAAGATTTTCTTCTTTATCTAAACTATAATAGTTAGTTTCCATTGGGGTATAAGTTGGTTTGGCTTCTTCAAGCTGAAAATCCTTAACTAATTGAGTTATTTTACTTCTTTGTGAAAGTAAATAACTTCCATCTTCTTTTCTGTAAATTTCTATACCTAAGAAGTATTTTGCTTCTCCTAGTGATGTTATGGGATAAGATTTCTTTAAGTAATTTATTACTTCATTAACTTCATTTTCATCTTCTGAGCTCATCAGCATATCATCTACATACAGTATGAGATGAATTGTCTTCTTTGATTTTTCTTTTATGAACAAACATGGATCAGCTTCACTTTGTTTAAATCCATATGCCTTTAGAGTATTCTCTATTTCTTCATTCCAGCACTTGGCGGCTTGTTTAAGACCATATATAGCCTTTTTTAATTTATAGACTTTGTCTTTATTTTCTTCATCATGAAAGCCTTCTGGTTGATGCATGTATAATTCTTCATTATCTAGTTTACCATGTAGAAAGGCTGTTTTAACATCTACTTGAAATACTCTGGCTTTATGATAAGCTGCCCAGGTCAGAAAAGCTCTAATAGTTGTATGTTTGACGACAGGAGAGAAGGTTTCATCATAATCAGTGCGTAATTTTTGAGCGAAACCTTTGGCAACTAATCGTGCTTTGCATTTTATTGCTTCTCCATTTTCATTATGTTTTGTTTTGTAAACCCATTTACAGCCAATGGCGTGCTTGCCTTTGGGTAAAGTAACAAGCTCAAACACTTCATTTTCCTTTAAAGAGTTAAATTCTTCCTTCATAGCTTGAAACCATTTCTGTTGATCTTTTACTGGTAATTGTAAAACATCTTTAAAGGTTTCAGGATCTTGATTTTTGGAACAACTGTCTTCAGTTTTGTAAGAATATCTTTCTGGTGGAATTCCTTTAGTCTCTCTGTTAGATATTCTTCTCTGGAAATTATCTTCACTTTCTTCAGTTGTTGGGCTATCTACTGATTTTTCATCCGTATTTATTTCTTCTGCAGTATTTTCTATTTGGATAGCATCACTATCATTTTCAAGATTTTCTTCTGAAAAATTTAAATGCATTAAATCTGAGATTCGCTCTTCAGGATTTTCTTGAAAGACATTTTCACAGTTCATATTTTCAAAAAACTTCACTGTTCTGCTTATCACTATTTTTCTACCACCTATATAAATTCGATATCCTTTGCTTCTTAAATCGTAACCAACAAAGACTCCTTCAGTGGCCTTTTCGTCAAATTTTTGTCTCTTCTGTTTATGAACATACACATATGCTTTGCATCCAAATACTTTAAGGTGACTCAAATTTGGCTTATGCCCATTCCACAGTTCATATGGTGTCTTTTCAGTTGGTTTTGTAGGTAATCTATTTTGTAAGTAGGCTGCTGTAGCTATGGCTTCTGCCCAGAATGTTTTTGGCAATTTAGCATTTATAAGCATGGCTTTACTCATTTCAATAAGCGAGCGATTCTTTCTTTCTGCAACTCCATTTTGGGACGGTGAATATGGCGTCGTTGTTTCATGATTTATTCCTAAGTTTTTAAGGTAGCCTTTGACAGATTCGTTGCAATATTCTGTTCCATTGTCACTACGCAAAGATTTAATCTTCAATTTAAATTTGTTTGTTGTTGATGCAACATACTCTTTTAATTTATCAAATACTTCATCTTTAGAAGAAATAAAATATACTTGTGTATAACGAGAGTAATCATCAATAAATGTAACGAAATATCTTTTTGATCCCATACTTTTTGTTTCTGCAGGACCGCATACGTCGCTGTATATCAAATCAAGTGGTTTTTTACTTCTGTATTGCGTTTCTTTTGGAAATGATTTTTCTGTTAACTTAGCTTTTATGCAACTTGAACATTCAGTATTATGAGAACAATTATTCACAGTAATACCTAAAGCTAAATCATCCTTTTGAATTTTCTTGATGGATTCCAAATTTCTATGGCCCAGCCTTTGGTGCCATTTTAGAATGCAGTTAACATTAGAACAAACGGGTAATATTTCTGAAGCACTATATACCTTTTCATTTGTAGGTATTATTTTTAATCTGTATAACCCCTCATCAGCTTTTGCATCTGCAACTAAGATGTTGCCCTTTTTAATTAAACATATATCATCTTTAAATGTTACAACAAAACCTTTCTCAGTACAAGACTGGACAGATAATAAATTACTATCCAACTCGGGAACATAAAGCACATGATCCAATGTAACTCTATTTGTTTGACCATTAAGTGTTTCAATATTAAAAGTACATTTACCCTTTCCCTTTGCAGTTAATTTAGTTCCATTAGCAATTGTAATTGTATCTTTATTCGAACTTTTTAATTCTGAGAACAGTTCCAAGGAATTAGCTAAATGAACAGACGCACCTGAATCAATAACAAAAGACAAATTTTTGTTTTTATTTCCATTTTGTTGAGATTTCATAACAAAATTCAAAGAATTTGATTCTTCCATTAATTCATGATAGTTTTGAGAATCTGATAGATTTTCATTTTGACTAGCAGTAGAGGCAGAGAAATTGTTTGGTTTATTAAACTGTTGACGTGATCTATCTTGGGTGAAATTTGGTTTTGTTTTGTTAGTATTATTACCCTTTAAGTGAAAACAATCTTCACGGTTGTGATTATTCTTTTTGCAATGAGAACAAAATTTTTGCTTATTCAAATGCTTTGGTTTATCCCTATTACCCTTCAAAGCAATAGATTCAAATTTTGTTGAAATTTGTTTAGTTTCAACTCTTCTAAGATACTCATCAATTAATTTGTTTTGAACATATTTTAATGATAAATCTGTTTCATATTTACTTTCAATAGCAGTTATAAAGGTACTATAAGAATTTGGTAAGGAACAGAGCAAAATAGCTATTAAATTATCATCTTGTATTACTTCACCTATACTTCTTAATTTTTCTGCTAATTCTAAGACAGAATTAATATGATCCTGCATTTTAATGCTTTCATTATATTTAATGGAATACAGCTTCCTAAGAAGATAAAGTTTATTTGTTAAATTTACTCTTTCATGAACAGATTTCAATTGATCATATGTCTCTTTAGCACTTTTAGCATGTCTGACATGAACAATTTGTGAATCTGAGATATTTAAACAAATTAATGCCCTAGCATTTCTATCATTTTTTACCCAATTATCATCATTTTCCTTTTTAGGTTCAAATACAACATCATACAGACCTTCTTTGATTAACAATTGCTCTATTTTAAACTTCCAAACTGAATAGTTGTCATCAGTTAATTTATCAACATAATGAGATTCTCTAATACTAGACATTATGATATAATAATATTTGCTTATTTCACAGAAAATAAAACTTTTTCTCTTATTAATACATCAAAACAACAATTATAAACTCAAATATAATGCTAATGATGAAATAAGAACAAAATAAAATTCTTGAGAACAATTTTTGAAGTTACTTTTGATTTCAGAAAAACTGTTCTTAAATGTTAAATTCTTTGTTTAAAACATAAATTTACATTTGCAACTTATATAATAAAATTTCAATAAGAAACTGGCAAAATCAAAATCAAAATAATTTCTTTTCTTATCAATACACTTTTGGTTTCAAAATAAGAACAATTCTTTGAATTTTCTTTTGTATCATTCACTTGTGAAAAATACCAACATTCAGAAAATAATTATTTCTTTGAATTTAATTATATTATATTTTCTTCTTTTATATTACTATATTTAAAATTGAGATAAGCTCAGTCTCATAATCGACTGTTAGAATGTTATTCCATATGGAAGGCATGAATACGAAATTCCTCAATAGGTAAACAATAAAAAAAGTTAAAAGTTTTACCTTTATGTTTTGATGTGTTTCAATGGAAATATACTCTTCTTTGGATGAACAAAAAACATTTATTAGAAGATTGAATACACTAGAATAATATATATGCTGGTCACAGTACAGATCACACTTCACAATAAAAACAAAACAGATGTATAAGACTATTTACAAACACAAAGAAATCCTTTGAACTATGGCTTGTTGCAGTTTTTTTTTTTATCATATTATATTCCTTTGGAATATTATTGGATTTTTTAATCAAGCAGCATTTTGCTGCCAACTGCTATAAGGGAAGAAGCAACACTCACTGAACTGAGTGTCTGTCACAGTAGATCAAATAAAAAATGATTGTCTGATGCTGCCATCTGGTGGATGTTCTTGAAAACAAAAGAGCATTTTCTAACAATTATAAATATTGCAAAAAATCCCTATAAATTCAAACTTAATGAATCCTTCTAAATACTCCAATCCTTCAAAATTACTTTTAAAATTTATTAAATGATTATGTAAACCTTCTAATATAGTTTAAACAGGTAACGAAAATGGTTTAAAAGATAACATTTTCATGAATTCATAATTTAGTACATTTAGTAAAGGGTTAAAGAGCACTTTCCATTTGCGCAGCTTTCTGATGCAGTTCCCCTATCGCACCGTAAATAAGATGCACATCTGCATATTCATTTAACACGTAATGACTCATATTACTTCTGCAAACTCTCCTTGTAGAATGACGACCAGCGGGACTTGTAAGCCACTTTCCTATGTGAAATTGTGTGTCTTATTTTACTATTTCCGTCCTCCCTACCAAATTTGAAAGATCATTCATGATAAACCCTGTATAATAACAAGGAAAACTTTTTCTGTGTGTGTGTGAGTGTGTGAAGGAGGGGAAGAGGGCGTTGTGTTCTAAAAGTACAACTGCACGCAGAACTACGAAATTTTGCAGATAGGTACACGTCTATATCTGAAGTAATGTGCCATGAAGTATGATTTTGGATTATATTTTTTTATTTAATTTTTGTGCCACTTTTAGCCCTTTTTTGAAGTTTTCAGTTAATTTTTCTACATTAACAAAAAATACCGGTTTCAATATTTTTGTTTTATATGGTTAGTTTTACCCTCGTTTCAATGGTTTACAAGTAATTCATACTGCGAAGTTTCCACATTTTTGTATGCGATTTTTAGAGGGATTTTTTTTGGCGTTCCGCTACAATTTTTCCACAATAGTAAAAATTATTTTGTTTCGAACTTCTTGCTTATAACAATAAACTTTGTGACCCTCGACTTTTGAGTTTTTAGGAATTGTAATAGTCATTTTTATTGATTTTAATAAACTCTTCAATTTGTTCGACGTTTTTTCGACCTTTCTAAAGTATTCCGGTCACAATGGCTTATAAAGTCCATAGTAATTAGTATTTTTTATTAGTATTCTATGTATTATTTTAGAATTATCTATATCATTATACTATGCTAAAATATTAATACCATATTTGTTTTACAAATGTGTAAAAATCGACGCAAAACTGAAAAAAAAGCTAAAAGCCACATAAAAATATTCTACAAATTCTTTCAGAATATATCGTGAACTTTTTAATGCAATGTTTTTTTTATGTTTTAATGTTTTTAGGTTTTAATGTTTTTTAATGTTTCTTTTGTTCATTTTGAGGACATTTTTTCCACATTACAAAATGCATTCGGTTTCATACTTTAGCCAATTAAAGCACATTTTTCTTCCGCGATTTGTGGCGGGTTTTTTTTCTTTTTTTTTGTTTCGCGTTTATTTTAGCGTTCGTAAAAGTATTTTGTTTGAAATTTTAACTCATTGGAGTAAATTTTGTCCCCTGTGAGATCTGTGTTTTTAGCAATTTTTCTGAGATTTTTTGCGTGTTTTATTTTATAGATTTCTGACGATTTTTATACATTAAAAAATGAATCTGGCTTTAATCTCTTAGCAAACTATTAAAACATTTGTCCTCTTTTCAAAAAAGTGTTTTTCGGAATTTGTATAGCGATTTTCGAACTTTTCGTGAATATTTTATCTGATGTTTAGACTTTTTGTATTTCACGGCAATATTTCGACATTCACTAAAGAAATCCTGTTTTGTTAGCGCAATATAACTTTATCCTCTGTGACATTTGAAATACATTTTTAACATATTGCGTTTACTGGCGTTTCGTGCGATTTTTTTCACATTATTAAAAATAATCCCTTTTCAATCCTCAAGAACAATGTACAATTTTTTTTTCAATTTTCAATAAAGTTTATTTTAAATTCGTGCATATATTTTTAGAGTTTTGTTTTTGCCTTTTCTGGTTTTTTTGACGGGACCGGGCGACGCCGCGCCGTTCATCACATATTTTTTGATGTTGGATCAATATTTTCAAATTTTTATAGAGAATAGCTACTTCATATTTTGCGACATTTATTAACATGGCAAAACATTACTATTTCAATAAATCTGTCAAAAATGACGGAAAAAGTGTCGGGAATGTATTAATGTGAACAAGAGTTTTCTTCTAAAGGAATAAAACTTCTTAATAGCAACATCATATCTTTTAACAGTATTATCATCAACTCAGAGTCATATAATAAGATTTTTGTTTTATCACAGTTATTTTTCAAATTTGTGTTCATTTAGACTTTTTAATGACTTGTTTATAGGGAATGGGGGAAGAAATGATAAACTACCCACTATAAGATTTCATGAATTTTTTGATATCTTCTTAATAAGTGAAGTTCTGGAAACAAGTACTAGTAGTAACTATAATAACTTTAGTTTCAATTGTTATTTTACTTTTTTTTTTAAATTTCTTTTATGAAAAATACAAAATGGCTGTATTTCCCACCTACCTTGAGTAGAGTGGCCATCATAAATAACTGAACAAATTACATTGATTCAGGATGTATATTTGTTAATCAACACAAGCTAAAACAACACACATTAAAATTAAGTATATTTTGTAATATTTTAAATATTAAATCATTACAAAATAAAATAATCAGTAATTATTATCCATATGCTGAATTGGGGAATACAAATGGCCTCAGCAGGCATACAGGCAGTGAATTCCGAGAATAAGCGCTTCTTTGCAGAAGTTTTTGCTCTGACCTGATTTCTTTCTTTCAAAGAAAATACTCTTGGAAAGTATTTTGTTAAGAACAATTAATAAAATATAATTTCCGAGCAAAGTAGCTTTCTGGCAGGTTTGCCCGGTATCCGTATGGCCACTTTTCTTGGAATGATACCATTAGAAAAACTGTAAGCTAGCATCAAATCTAGATAATTAAGTGTTTTCAAACACACATTATTTAACTTTACTTCCCACTGATCCTTCATGACTGATCACTTCCACCAATTATAACTTTACTTCCCACTGATAAAACTGCATATGAGCAATAATTATATCACTACATATTACTTAGCTATAAGCAAGAGATTTTACTACTTGCCTGAAATCAAAAATGCGGAAAAAAATAAAAAATAAAATAAAAAAATAAAATGAGAACTAGAAAAGTGTAGCGTTGCTTCAAAGTCACAGACAATACTACACGTATTTGTCACATCTGTTTCATCCAGTTCCTGCGTGGTGATCGCACTATACAGGGGAAAAAATCAAACGACCACTTTATTCTTCATTCCCCTACATACCAAAAGCTTAATCTATTAGAAAATGTATTTTTAGGAGACACTGTATACTAAATGTAGGAAATGTATACTGAACATGGGATAAATTGCACTGCACTAAGCACTCTCACCGGACAGTCCATTGTCTTGTATCAATTACAGATGTAATGTCCATCCTATATCTGTCGGTGTTTGCTTGGTTGTCAGGGGGTTAAAATTACTGGCATGAGAATTAAAAATATTTACTGAAACCGAATATGAAATTCATAATAAGTATAGAGGGTGCAAGGGGAAGTCCCTTTAACCTAAAAATAATTGCGAACGGAGAGAGCTATGCAATTGAGGTAACGGTATAGTAAAGCGACTACGCCCGACCTAATGCGTACGACGGCAGAACCCTAGTGGCGGAATTTCGATGATAGCCATTGCAAATCGAAAACGAAAAGATATAGAGCGAAATTTTCAATTAGAAAGTTTTAGAGCATCAATTAATTAGTACGAAACGACATTGGTTCACATGAATAAGAAAAATCGTGTCCTGTATACCCAAAAATGTCCGAAATCAATGAGCAACGATTCTGTTTTGCATATTCACATTCCGGAAAAGTATTCGAATGAATTTCTTAGGAAATAAAAACTCGCTAATTTTTATTTTCATTACAAAAGCAAAATTTTATTAAAATATTCTTGGTACCATTTGTCAGTTTTGGAATTAATATTAGGTGGATAGGCCGTCTAGCCACCGCCTTTGAAAGGGTTAAATCAATGTCGTCGAATTGAAGAAGCTTGCAATAGACGTTCCATGCTGAGAAATGTGCATGCAGAATTAATCTCACGAATACAAGCGTGTATCGTGAGCAATGGCGACCTTTTCGAACATATTGAATATTAACTTTTTATCACTGTTAGACAGTTTGTCTTTTTTGTTTTTTTGTGAGATGTTATCAAAATGTATTGAGATAAGTACTTATTTATACCATAAATTGTGCGTTTTTCTTCATACTTCTGGCTATACCATTCAAACGTTTGCACAAACTGGAGTGCATCGATTTCTGGCATTTTTGGGTATACAGGCAAAGATTTGTCTTATCCATGTAAACCTAATGTCGTTTCGTACTAATTAATTGATGCTCTAAAACTCTCTAATTGGAAATTTTGCCCTATCCCTTTTCGTTTTCGATTTGCAAAGGCTATCTTCCAAATTTAGCCACTAGGGGCGCTGCTGTTGTTTGCATTAAATTGGGCGTAGTCGCTTCACTATAGCGTTACCTCTCTTGCATAGCTGTAGCTCTCTCCGTTCGCAAGTATTTTCAGGTTAAAGGGACTTTCCTTTGCACCCTGTATAAAAAAAGTGAATTTTGATTCCAAGAATAATTCTAATTGGAGAAATGTAATTTTTGTTTGATATTTATTTACTCTTAAATCATATTGTTCTGGACTATACTTAAAAAAAAAGTCATGCAAGAGAAATTTTTTTGATAATGACGACATAGAAAATAGTGATTCTTCTTGAATAAAATGCGAATTATCTTATCATTAATAAAACACAATTTGCATAACTACAGACATACACACATTAAAATTTTATTAAAAACAATTAAAATATAGTTAAAAATATATATAAACGTTTCAGCTATTTTCATAGCACTCATCTGACTGATGAGGGCTATGAAAATAGCTGAAACGTTTATATATATTTTTAACTATATTTTAATTGTTTTTAATAAAATTTTAATGTGTGTATGTCTGTAGTTATGCAAATTGTGTTTTATTATTAAGTAATCCAGACGTAATTATGTATGTATTTTTATATCTTATCATTACAGGTTAACTTTCTAAAATTCGGCAATTTTCTTCTACTTTTAACATGAATTCGTCTTTGATGTATTAAATTTTGAAATATTCTAAAGAAATTTTATTATTTATTTTATCAAGACAGCTTCATTAAACACTATTGATTCTACTACATTTTGGTTTATCACTATCGAATAAAAAAAGTGACACTCAATTCCAAGCCTACAGAATTATCAGTATATTCTAAACCTTTCATGCAGAATCTGCAAATCGCTGATTTTATATTTTCCTTTAAATATCTACTGTTTATAGTAAATAGCAGTTTATGTGAATAACAACACATGAGTTGGATATTTATAAGAAGAATCTATTGTCATATTCAGATAGCTTTCATTATACATGCGTAAATTCAATTGGAAATTACATCGGATTTTCTGTCATATTACAAAGAATATTATGTAATGAAAAATAATACATATTAAGGGGTCTTGTACCTTTTAAATGCGTCGAACATTAACTAAAATCTTCAAAGTTTGAATTAGTCTTATCTTCAAAACTTTTTTATATATAAACATGAAATTTTGGATATTGATTAAACAGATTGTGCTTTGTAAAGTGCTACCATTAAAAATTTATTAACCCTTTACAGAATTTGTGTATTGTTGAAATAAAAATAGCTCTTTTTTTTACCCCATAAGTCATTGCGCGCATGATATCTTGAGAAAGTATGTATGGATTGTCATGAAATTTGGTAAATATACTAAACAAATATGTGTGTTTAAAATGATCTACATTTAAGTATTTACAATGGTAATATTTTTAGTTATGACTATTTTTATTCATTAAAAATACAATTCTTTTTATCTTTTTTTACGAAAATATTTTTTTTATATAGTTAATGAAATAATTTTAGCCTAAGAGTAGATCATTTTAAACACACATATATGTTTAGTATTTTTACCAAATTTCATGCCAATCCATACATACTTTCTCAAGATATCATGCGCGCAATGACTTATGGGGTAAAAAAGAGAGCTATTTGGATTTCAACAATACACAAATTCTGTAAAGGGTTAATAAATTTCTAATGGTAGCATATTACAAAGCATGGTCTGTTTAATCAATATCCAAAATTTCATGTTTATACATAAAAAGGCTTTGAAGATAGACTAATTCAAACTTTGAAGTTTTTCGTTAATGTTCGACGCGTTTAAAAGGTACAAGTCCCCTTAAGTAATGTTTGTTCAAAATAGTCATGGTTCATTCAGAACAAAGAACAAATTTTCCTAAAGATTCAGGGGACATTCAATAATTATATTGTATATTTAAGCGCATATTTAGTTTGAAGTTTTTTATTTCAATTCAGTTAAATTATAACATATTTTGAGAGAATTTTCGTAACATATATAAGATACACAAAATGTAAATATATTGCTTACAGGTGTCAAGTACGATAAAATCCTTTAAAAAACATTAAAGTCATTTAAAATTCATAACGTTTTCGACCGACACTTACTCGGTCATCCTCCGTGAAAAACTAGCAGTTGTTCTGTTTCCGCGTCTCCAGCCTTGTCCGGAATAGACCATTTCACTTCAAGGGTGGATTGGAAAATAAGGGGGGGGGGACATAAATGCTATTCTTTTATCGAAAAGTACAGATTTATTAACTATTTATTAATTCTTTCCAGACTGCGTGGATATCATACGATAATATATCGTTACAAACTATTTCTTTATTTGATATTATTTCTAGAGATTCTCTTATGATAGCTTCTTGGTGGTTACTTGTATGGAAAATAATTTTGGCTCTATTGAAATCTACTTTTATAGGTTGAATTTGTGCTAATCTTGATAATGCAGTGTGTGGTCTATTCAATCTCAGATCTGCTTCATGTTCCTTAATTCTGTCACGAAATTTCCGCAGTGTCATACCTATATACATAAAATCTCTATTATCTTTCTTGAAGGGTATAATATATACTCCCGATCTATTGATGGCTTGGATAGGGTCAATTTTCGTATTTAACAAATCCTTTAATTTTCGGGGGAGGGACTGCGATTAATATAATACCAAACTTGAGGAGGGAATGCCTCATACTCTCGAAAAACCTTGGGATATAATTAACTTTACAGAATTTCAAACTTTTAATCGGAACTGTATTTTGCCTTTCTTCATTTTTCCTTTTAAGTCTGTTTATGATTTTTTCAATGAAATGAGATGGAACAGAATTTTCGGCTGCTATTTTTCTAATTATATCTATTTCTTCATTAAGGAACTGGCTCGAACAAACTTCAAATGCTCTTTTTATATAAAAATTGAAAGGTTTATTGTTAGGTAAAATTGAAAGGTTATTAAAATTAAAAGAATTTTACTGAAAAATTTTTTCTCATTGCAAAAATTATAATTAACTGTGCTACGTTTCTGTTTTTGACGATCCATTTTTCAAGTTTTCTACACAATTCCATCTAAAGAATTTTCAATATGTTTTAAATCTCGCAGGCAGACTTTCAAAATCTTTGTTTTAATATTTTCCCTTTAAATACCTTCAGGTTATAGCTGGCAGCTTCTATGAATAACGAGACATGAGTTGAATACTTTTATGGAAAATGTAGTGTCATATCTCGTATTCTTTGACGTTTAATCAATATTTCAAAATGTGCTTTAAAGAATAGCTATTCCATATTTTGTTACATTTATGAATGTGACAAAACATTGCCATTTCAATAAATGTGTCAAGAATTTTAAAGGGCAAACGTGCTTTCTTGTCAATTTATAAACTTTATTTTTAACATCACTATATACAGGTTGGCCATAATTAAAATCCACGTGTTCGAAGGTGTCTACAGATTAAACTATTTCTAATATTTTTAAAAGCTTTGGTATTGATAATTTTTATAGTATGTAGAAACGAGTCATGCAATAAAAAAGAATAGTTTTATATTTTACCGATAGATGCCGCTTAAGTCTTAGAGATTTTTTATTAGTACATATTAAAATTTCTCAAAATATATTGACGTAAAATGTGTTAACGGCATTATTTCTTACCAGTGCTATAATTACTATCATTTTAACGAAAAAAGTTTACTAAGTGAAAGTTTCATAGAAAAGTTTAAAAAATTACCTGGTAAGAAATTCTCCATATTTCTGTTATACATACAGCCATCTTAAGACACACTATAAATACAATTAAATACAATAAACACAACTGGAGTGAAAAATTAGCCGAAGCCAGGACTCGAACCTGGGTCGAGAATGTAACGTGCTGTTGCTCTACTGTTAATCTACCCTGGCCGAGCCTGGAAATGTCAGACTAATAAGCAAGGTTGGGAACGTCACCGTCCATCTATTAGATAATACTGGATGACGTGATAACGATGAATACATTTCTTTTTCCATCGATCCGCAATCTATATATATATTTAAAAAAAAAGTCTGAATTTCTTATTATTCGACGCGCAGCCGAAACTACTGAACCTAAAATTTTGAAAATTGGGGTAAAAATACTTCTTATGACATAGCGTGCCGCTAAGAAATGATTTTCTAAAATTCCACCCCTAAGGTGGGTAAAAAAAGAACGAACTTTTAAAAAATTCCTTAAAAATCTTATTTTATAGTTATTTTCAACTAATAACATATTTTGGTGCATTTTTGTATGCTGAATCGAATGGTACTAAGTAAATTCTTTTAAGTTCAATAGTTCGCGAGATAAGGTGTATCCCAACGAAATAAAGCCACCGTAATTTTGTGCCATAACTGGGCACAAAACAAACAAATAAAATTGAAACAAATATATTAAGAATGTCTATATAGAAATACATGTTTATAAGGAGTAACCCATTTCTAGCCCCACCTGGGCAAAGGAAAAAGGTTAATGTGTAAAAAAAAAGGGAGAAAAGTGTCCCGCCAAAATAAAGCCACTGTATTTATTGGTAACTACCGACATTCGAGTTGCTGAGTTCAACATGTTTATGACGTCAGGAAGTCGTCAAATACTTGTTCTGTGACAGTAGAGATTTGCACGGACTTTAGAAAGTTGTATTTTCTTTTTCTCCTGTTGTATGGCAATGGGAGAAAAAAATAATCTGGATGGGCCAGACATCCTTGCTTTCTATTGGTATGACATGAAGAAAGAAGAGGAAATTTCCTATAAAAGACAGCAAGGTGGAGGCTCATTAACAGTATGCGGAGGCTTTGGTTGAGGAGATAAACATAACTTGGCTGTTCTCTAACCTCTAACTCAGTCTCTAACCTGGCTGTTCTACCATTTTCAAACGGAATTGTTAGACTAATTTGGATTTTTCAGCAGGATAAACCTCCATTCACGCTACAAAATCGTCCTGGGAATAGTTTTTGGAGAATCGGGTGCATGCCACGAAATTACCTGCCCTTTTTCCACGATCTCAATCCCCAAGAAAATGTGTGTGGTATTCTCAGTAGGGTTGTATATGCCTATGGTTGGCAGTTTCAGTCTGTGGCAAAATTGAAGGTCGTCATCATTGAAGCTACTGTCCTCCAAGGAGTGGTAAATGGTATGCCACATCCTATGTTCCAAGTCATATATAAGCATGGCGGATATATTGCCTATTAACGGTAGTGGCTTTATTTCGGTGGGACACCTCCCCCACTCTTTTCTTACAAATTATTTTTTCCTGTCCTGGTAATGCAGGGAGTGAGTTACTCCTTGTAAATACGTATTTGTATATAGATTTTCTTAATATATTTGTTTCGTTCTTATTGGTTTGTTTCGTGTCCAATTACAGCACACAATCACGGTGGCTTTTTTTCGGTGGGAAACACCTTATTTCATATTGTTGTAATTTGGCGCTACCTTTGGCGCCAAAAGCTCAAATTTTCAAGTATGTAATAATTTCTAAAAATTCATTCTGTTACTATAGCTAGGGAAGAAATTCAAATCGAATAATTTTTTAATCAAATCTTTTGGTTAAATAATTAAAACAGCTATGTCAGTTAGGAATAAAATTACAAACACTTCAAAAACTAAAACTAAATTTAAAAAAATAAATAAATCTGTGGTACTTTTTAGGTGCGTTCGTAATTATATAAATACATAGCACCTATAGTCGTCGTTCAGTCCGTCTGTCTGTCCGTCTGTCTGTCCGTCTGTCCGTCCGTCCGCATATAATAGAACAAAAACTACCCAACCGAATGGTCTGAAATTTTAAATATATGATTGTTGTAAAATTTTGTCGAGCCATTTCAAATTTTATGAAAATCGGATGTATAGTTAAATTACAGGGACAGTCAAAATTTTTCTTTACATTACGGCCAATGGGAAAAATTATTGCACGTGCATTTTAATGATGTTACAGCTTTCCGAATGGGCTGAAATTTTAAACATATAATTGCTGCAAAATTTTGTCGAGCCATTTCAAATTTCATGAAAATCGGATGTATAGCTTAATTACAGGGACAGTCAAAAGTTTTCCGTTACATTAAGGGGAATGGGAAAAAAAATATTGCAAGTGCATTTTAATGATGTTACAGATTATGCACTTATGAATTGCAAATAAATACACATTCAGTACAATATGGGGTGCAAAAAATAATTATAAAACTAGTTATAGTACGAACGCACCTCATTTGCCACGTTTGACGAGCAATTTCCAACTTGTTTCTTCTACCAACACCATGCTAAAATGTATGGTATTGCGCCATTTATTTCAACACTAATCTTGCAAACGATTTTTATTGAAAACCGTGCCAAATAATAACCTTTGTTATTTATTCAGCGTGAAAATTTTTTGTGAGAATTAATCCATCGTAATCTTGCAAAACTTTTTAATTTGTTATTTTTTGTAATAAAAAATATTTATTCTTAATTATAACTTACATTTATTACTAATAGTTATTAGTGACATAGATTTTACCATTTGGCAGTTATCTGATGATGAAACAGCTACAATAAAATTATTTCAAAAGTTAGGAATTATACGTATAAAAATGTTTTGTTCAAAAAACCATAAATGTCTTCATTTAAATAATGAAATATTTACTGTAATGTGAGAGATAGGTATTACGTATGCTACGCTGCAAAAATACTAAAAGACATTTACAATTTCAAGACTGCTGTTTAAAACTATATATATATAAATATAAGAAAGTCTGGATTTTGAATTAATCAACGCACAGCGCAAACTGCTGAATCTAAAATTTTGAAAATTGGGGTAAAAAGACTTCTTATCACATATCGCTAATACTGAATCGAATGGTACAAACCAAATTCTTTTAAGTCCAATATTTCGTGAGATATTTCATAATTTTTCTAATTTGGCGGTGTCTTGGTGCACCAAAACCTCGAAATACCCAACATTACAAGTGATAATTCATCCATATTCATTCATATTATATCACGTTACTGTAGAAACGGAAGAAATTAAAATTAAATCTTTTGGTTAAAGAATTAAACCGGTTGTATGAGTTTGAAAAAAAAAAAAATACAAACGCCTTGAAAAAAAGAAAAAAAAAATATTGAATTTATTTAAATACAAGGAAACAATTCACTGAGAAATTAACATTACAAAACGGAAATGTTTAAAAATGATAGCAATGTTTGTAGGCCTAAAAATAACTTAAATCCGGGCAATGTAGGTAATGTGCCAAGCATGGCGACAATTGCACTAAATACAGCAACCCTTATTTTTTTGTCCATTTCATAGTCATTTATTTTTATAGATTTTTTTTTAAATTATGGTTTATAGTATGCAGTTTTATGTTATATATTTTATTTATTTATTTACTTTAAACAATTTGCCATTTTTAACAAGATTAATTAAGAATGTTAAATTACTTTTTTGAACGTAATTGGCAAGCGATAAACCACTTTGTCAATTGTCAACCGTTTTTGTTGATCTATCTCATGGTGCGAGTAATACGTAAGTACTACTTTTTTCAATGGAAGAAATGGCAAAGAGGTCATATACGCCCCATACTGGCGCGATTTTTTTCGACGTCAGTATGACCCCACCAGTGGCTGAGAGGTTCTGCTCTCGAAGATGGTAGATGGGAGGTGCTGGGTTGGAACCCAATCGCACCCGTCGGCATAACCGTTTCGGAGTTTTCGTGGTTTTCTTCGAAACCGTGGATTCCCATGCATAAATACGAGTTAGGTTCCCTTAGAAAGACCCCCACAGAGGGCACTCCCCCTAGGGCCTATATCCCTCGAGTTGATAATCGGCCGTCAAAAATTAACACCCAACACGACGCCAGTTTGGCGAAAACATCAACAGTATAAATAACAACAACTGGGGTACCATACCAAGCAAAATAACGACACTTTGGCGTCAGTTAAGTACCCATTGCATATATCAGATTGATGTGAGTAAAAAATTGCGCCAATATGGGGTTATTGCGCCAATATATATGACATCTGTGCCGAAGAAATTAGTATTGAAATAATACATTGCGATTTATCATTTACTCCTGGATAAGAAGAAAAAAGGGGTACTTTTATGTCATCCGTGTGTAAATCTGGCCATTAGCCATTTTTAAAATTGCCAATAGCAGTAGTTTCATTTCGCGTATGTAAATTAAAAACCAGTCTTTCTTTTAAATTATGGCATTATTTCCTAGTATTGTTTTACTTTTAAGTTTTTTCACTGAAATTAGTGTAAGGCATGTTTATGTATATGTATGTATTTTAAATGAAATGAACGAAACGTTTATATTTTGAAAGAAAAAAATAAAATAAGAATAAGGTATGAAACAATCTTTGTTGATTTATTACTTGCGCCGGGTAACATAAAAATATCACAAAAGCCATATATTCACCTTTCTTTGGGTAGTTGTTCATGGTATTCCTCGTTAATCTTCCATAATTGGATACCTCGCCAATCGGTGTATTAACAACAATGTTGAAAGCATTGTTTATGTACGAATCGAAAACTTCACGATTAATTCTACTACAGAAAATCGTATCATCATCATCCACTACATATTTAGAACGGAAATTTGCATTTCATTCAGATTGTTTATAATATTTTGATAGGATATGCCACTATTAGTTAGGTAACGTGTTTGGAACAGTTTTTGTGTATACACAGTGTTATAGGTTTCTTAGTTATGGAGATAAAGGAAAAATTTAGAAAAATTAAGTGAACCTGATTACACAATCTTGCGATGAAAAATATACAAGTGAATTGGTAGCTGATCTTTATGTGTTTTTGGGATCTAATTTAAAAACAAATAATAAAAAAATTCTATCACGTGACGTTTTCTTGAAAAATTCAACTTTAGTTGGATTTTTATGAACATTCTATCGTCCATACGCCCCGTTCCTCATGGACCTGGTGTGCCAGTGCCGTTGCTTTCAGTTGAATTGCAAAGTCATATTTTCAGGGTCTTCAGGCTCGGAACATCCAGAGGTTTTCAAGGCTCCCATAATGAATACCTTAGTCCATCTCTCTGGTTGAACTTAGTGATCTGATTAGAGATCTGGGCTTTTTGGAATAGGCAGCACAATTGTTGGATTCCAGATTGGAAGAAAATAAACTTATTAGCCAAAGAAACCGCTTTTTATTAGTACAGGAATCGAGAAAAGGAATTTGCAAAGTAGTACTTTGAGGAGGAGGAGAACCTGGTCTATTGATGTGATGTTTCCAGATTGATGAGCAATTTTAATATCCCCTGCGATAAAGATGAATGAAGGTTGTTAATACATTCATCGAAATGGAGCCTTAAACCTCCTTCTTCCAAGCCAGTATGCATCTGTACCAGTTGGATCATCGGTGAATTTAAAAGAACCTATAAAACCTGGGTTACATCCTCAACAAAATTAAATATGCCGACCTCGGTTGGGCCGTTTGCGGTGATTTGAAAGTTACCTCCATGATTCTTGGTCAATAAGACGGATACACAAAGTATCTATGTTTCATTTGTGAGTGGGACAGCCGTGATAAAACTCAACATTGGATTAAAAAATAATGGCCAAAAAGACCAAATCTTAAACCATACACTAAGAATGTGATTCGGAACAGTTTAGTTGAACCAAAAATTGTATTGTTTCAAATGATTGAAATTATTTCAAATACCTATGTTAAAAGTTTCAGATTTATCCGAAGCAAAGTTGAAAGAGGAAATCTTTGTTGGTTCAAATATCCGCAAGCTTAAGAAGGATAAAGAATTTGAGACTAGTATGACCACAAAGGAAAAAGAAGCTTGGGTTGCCTTCAAAGATGTCGTCAGCAAATATCTGTGTAATTACAAGGATCCTGACTATAAACCAATTGTAATGAAGATGATGGGCAAATTTAAAGCGTTGGATTGTTCCATAAGTATCAAAAAACATTTCCTTCACTCACATGTGCACTTTTTCACCCGTAATTTTAGGATCAGTTAGCGAAGAACAAGGTGAAAGGCTCCATCAAGATATCAAAGATATGGAGCGCACAAAAGAAAGATGGGATAAGATCATGCTTGCCGACTACTTTTGGATGTTAACACGAACACGAGATAGGCATGAGATTGAACATAAAAGAAGAACATCAAAAAGAAGTTTCATAGAGAAAGGGTACGTACTTAAATAGAAGCTTTTTTGTTTTGATTTGTTTTTTGCTCAGTTTAAAATTTGTTTTAAACTTTCATGTACACATACATAATACTTGTCCCTCTTGGTCAGTTGTCTATTTTATGTACGTTGCCTTAATAAAAACAAATTAAAATAGTATGTAGATGATATTTTTCTAGAATCTGCACCATAATTTGATGTAAAAAGTTTAAACTATAGGGAACTTTTTGTTTTGTCCTCGACCAGATTCGGCTTGAGTGATATGACAACAGTTGTTTTCATCCATTTAAACCTACTAAAAAGTAATCGGTTATTGAAAAATCAATTTACCTCACTGAGAATCGATTATTTTACATACATTTACATTCATAAAAACCACTGTTGCCAGACAGTAGATGCAAAATTGTTCGAGAGAATTCCTTTTTAAATAGTATTTCAGCAAAAATATCGACATCGATTTACAAAAAATCATGATGTGATGGGACAAAATGGAGATCATGTTCGAAATCAACACACCAAATAATATAAGAATAAGCGAAAACAAAAACTTCAACAAAATCTATATAACAAACTTATTTTTCAAAAACTTCAATTTCGCAGGCCTGTGTTATTAAGGGTTAGCCTTTAAGAAAAATTCTATTGTACAGATATTGATTCAAGTGGCACTGTTGCATAACTTTTCAGGAATGGTTTTAGTCAGTGGCGTGGCGTCCGGTCATCGCTGGATGCGACGATGACCAAGCAGTATTTTAAAACTCTTAATAAGCTTTTAAAACTCTACGATCCAGTTTTAGCAGAACATTTGGAGTTCATGTATAAGTGAAGGTAAGATTTAAAGTTTCTTTTTTGAACATTCAACCATTGAATTTTAGAGTTAATAATTTTTCACCACAAACTTAAATAATTGCGATGACCACCGAAAATTTTCACGCCACGCCACTGGTTTTAGTATATGATATTTCATTATATGTTGCTTAGTTAAAGAGCTATTGGAAAAGTTATAGAGAAAGATGAACGCAATTATGAAAGATACATCTACTGTAATTATATATATTGCAAATTTGTCTTTCCTTTCACCCATTTATAATTTGAATTTTGCTGGATGCATTTTGGTGGTACTTACACTGTTAGTTAAATAATCTTTTGTGGGTGGCTAGTACTTCTTGCATGATTGGTACTTCTTGCATGGATGGTACTTTGAGCAAAAAGTTGCATGGTGGACTGTAGCGAAATTTTCTTCTGAGTTATAGTGTTTCTGAAGCACAAACTTGACAACAAATCAGATTGCAGAAAATCACATTACAAGAGAATGTTTAAAAATTATGTGAACCCGATTGTGAAAGATTACCTTTTATTTAAATCTCTACTGATCGTATTTTGATTGGAGTTGCACAATTAGGTAATATTTCAGGGATTGTTTCAATATTTAACATATCATTCTACATTTTTAATTATGGAGCAATGAGGAAAGTTCTCAGTAGTGTAGTTCTAAAAAAAAACATAGGACAAAATCTACATGCAGGGGGTATATACTTGAGAGCATATATGTTATAGCTATGAAGGGTGTGCAGAGTTTCTAAAACAACCCAAAAGGTCTACCACCTATAGCCTACGCTACATTCCTGAAAGTTCTACAATCAACAAAATGTACCTGAAAGTACAATCACGTAAACGCGATTATGAAAGGTATATTTAACTATCTACTCCACATATAAAGTACAAAGAGCAATTTTGGTCCGACCACTTATAACTGGAGTTCTTCTGAATGGATTTTGAGAAGACTTGAATTGTTAGCTAGATAAATTTTCAAGAAAGGTTATCGTATAAAGAACATTTCATTCTACGTTGCTTAGTTATAGAATTATGTGCGAAAGTTCTTTAATGAGTGAACCCTATTTTGAAAGATTAGCCTTTTTAAAATGTTTTAAAAGGCTCTACTTAGTTCGATGGAATTAGCACTGGTTGTTAGATAATTTTTCAGGAAATGTTTTACTATATAACACATTGTTCTACATTGCTTTGCTATAGAATTACAGGCGAATGTTCTATAATCTGGTGAACCCGATTATGAAAATTTAGTCTTATTCGAAGGTTTTACGAAACAGATTTTGATGAGATTTGCATTTTTTTTTAATTTTCAGGGATGATTTTAATGTGCTACATATTGTTCTGCTGTTCTTTTCCATATACAGTTGTAAATAATCAACTACAAAATTTGCTTCTTAACAATCCAAATTTTGTGTGAGACATTAGAAGATACAAAATCGTAATGGCGTTCACATTGTTTCCAGCAATGCGGAAGATCATTGGAGATAAATGATTATCATGCTATAGAACACAAGATCAAATAAACCGATATATTTGTTTGGAGAAACTGTCCGGCGTAGGGGTTGAAGGCGGATAGTGTAGGGGAGGGTAGTATACAGTGAGACGAAAATTATTATTACATAACAAATGGCAACGATTTTAATTCTTCTGAAAGAATTTTTGCTACAACTTTAAGCTACACAAATACGGTACACATTAATGTATAAATGGTTTAAAAAAAGTTATTTATAAAAGCACAGAAGCAGCATAAAGGAGTTTCGAAAATTGTCTCACCGTGTACCACAAGTGGAACACAGTGAGACAATGTATATATTTTCATAAATCATACATTTATATGCCTTATCAATAATTTTCTGCAGTTTATGACTTCTAATTAATATTTCTAGATTTTTTTTTTTTTTTTTTTTAAATATGAGCCTCGGTTGGACAATGGCAGGCCTTGGGCTACCTTCATGCAAACTTTCAGCCTCTTACGTTTAGTAGATTACACTAACCATCGCACGCCCCACTCACACACAGATAGAGAGAGAGAGAGAGAAAACTTCTTTTATTAATAAATAACTTTTTTTACGTCAGAACCGCACAGTAGACACACAATTAGGTAAGTCTCACTGTGTACCACATCTGTGTGTCTCACTGCGTACTTTCGTTACGTTGTAACAAAATGGATGCCATATCTGTTTCAACATCAGTCTCATAGATTTGAATGCTTGTGTCGTTTTGTCGACATAGTCTATCATTAGATAAACTAGGTTTGGTTAAGTAAATATATGCAATAATGAAATAAATAAAGTCTAAAATGGACGTTTATATAACTTTAACACCTGTAAAATAAATAATTACTTACTATTTTGTTGGACGAGTAACCGAAAAGTCGAAACTATATCCACGTATTGCATAAGATGAGGTGGGTCAGTGTGTGTTCCAGCTAGGAGAAAAAAATATAACTATATGTCAAAATGGCTACTGTGTCACTGTGTGCAATGTCTCACTGTGTACCCCCCCCCCTACCCTATATTTAAGCACACAAATTAACGTCTGAATTCCATTTTTAATTATTAAAGGCACACATATATTAAGACACACTATAAATACAATTAAATACAATAAACATAACTGGAGGGACGCTAATTTATGTGCTTTAACATACTGCCACCTGTTTTAAAATTTTTAAATTACTTTTTTATTGCAGAACTTACTTGGGTATTCTCTAATCTGAATAACTAACCAATATATTTTTTAAAAAATATTTCAAATAGTTTAGATTTAATTGGACTCCTTTAATTGTACCTTCCATTTTGGAAAAAAAAAACCCGCAAGAAAGTGGAATTTCAGATTTTTATTCTAAAATGAGTCTTAGTATTATTAGAATATTCTGTCCAAATTTTGGAACGCTTCGATAAATAATAAATGAGTAACTTTTCCTTAACTTTCCTAAGCCTTAATTTTCAACGTCCCTGTAAGCGAAATGCTTAAACCCATTTTTCTCAGTTCGAAATTTTTTGTATTTTCATTTTAACCGAAATACTAACGCTTCTACAATAATTAAGCAAATTGTCTAATTTTTTTTTAAAGTTTCTTTAGACCCTGTGTGCAATAACTCAGTATAAAAAATTTTTACATGTTTGAAACTTAAAATAAAAATAATGAATTTAAAAATACGCTATTTCCCATGTTTTTTTTTTCATATTCATTCACTAATTATTTTTTTCAGCTGATTTAATTGACTAATAAAAAATCCGATACTTAGACTTATAGAAACAAAACTGCTCTGAATAAAGGATTAAAAAATCTATTTCCAAATATCAAAAATGAAAAAGAAGACGGAATCTGAAAATTTTTAATTTTTTTTTATTCAAATAGCATAAATAAATTACATAAAAGCAATTGAAAATTCAATTGTTTTTGTGCATTTGATTTATGTTTTGCGACACTCTGGCCGAAACCCACCGCCACTACTGAATAATAGTTTGTTGCGAATTGTAATTAGCCTGAAACCCATTGCTGTGCTTTTTTTTAAATGCCATCTGCTGTCGAGACCATGGTTTTTTGGTTGTTTTTTCTTGTTCAGGTTACATCTGTTGAAATTTCTCAGATGTTTGTTGTTTATTCTTAGTTTAATTATGGTTCGAGATTCTGTCTCTGCCGAATGCATTTAACACATAATGTGCTATATATATATATATATATATATATATATATATATATATATATATATATATATATATATATATATGTGTGTGTGTGTGTGTATGTAAGATATATATATATATATATATATATATATATATAGATAGATAGATAGATAGTTCTATTAAACGATTTAGACAAGTGAAAAAACAATATCTTCTTGGTAGGCTTGTTAATCTTTTCTTTAAAATGATCTAAACCAATCAATTTTATCGTTCGTATTCCGCCAAAGTATTATATATGTACTATCGGTCTCTGCCCCCTGCAAGCTACGCTAGCCAACCCCCGTTCAGACACCGCAGAATTTAATAACACGCTAATCTGATGGGTTTTAAAAATATTAGAGAAGATTGAATTATACTGAAAAAAAAAAATGCAGATTTCCCTCTAAACTGGTTTCCATTCAATTCCCTTTGATTGCATAAATTTAAGGCCAAATCAGTTGCAGTTAAGACTTCAAATGGTTGTTTTCGTTTTTGATTAAAGAGGATCAGTTAAACATTTGAAAAGAAGGTAAAATAAAATGAATTAATTATACAGAGTCTTTGTCTCCCGGTATTTTAAAACAATCTCTAAAACAATAGCTTAAGTCATGTTCCGGGCGGACCACTTCGCTTTTTATTCTCTAGGTGCCATTTTGGTACTTTAATATTAGCCAGGTACAGGTGATAAGTCGCCAAATATTATTCTATCGCCATCATTTCATCTATATTATAATAATTCGTCATCAATTGCCATAAACAAATACGGTCTGATTCCTTCGTCTTTCATTTGAAATTTTGGCACAGATGTCATATACGCCCATATTGGCGCATTTTTTTTCCGAAGCCAATTTGGGGAAAGCATCAACAGCATAAATAACAACATCCAGCTTACCATATCAAGCGAAATAACGATACTTTTGCGCCAGTTAAATACCCGTTGCGTATATGACATTGGCGTCAGAAAACAATCGTGCCAATATGGGGCCGTATATGACATCTGTGGTGAAAGTTTTCCATTTTGATTAAAAAATCAATTTTTTTTTCGAATAAAACTACACAAAAGTTGCCATGGTCGCAAAGAATTCTTGGTACTGTTACGCTAGCCGGGTGCAAATCTCGGCAATAGCTTTCTTTACAACTCGCCAGTTAGCATTTTTTATGAAAATTCAGCGAAATTCTCGTTTTCGAATACCAGTTACATATGCATTTTTGGTATTACTTAGCTATCCCGTCGACCAAAACTCTATCGCCAAACTGTAAGATTAAATGGCAATAATGGTTGATCGTAAATGTCACATTCACTTGACTTTAAGCAAGTTACACGTGTATACGTCACCAAGTGATTTTTATTCCGACGTTTTATTTGTATATTTATTAATGTTATACTAATTTATTTGTTCTTTCGTTATTTAAAATAATAATTATGTCAATTTATATAATTTGGCGAGTAGTTTGGCAATTTATATAATTAGGCGAAATTGGTCGACGGAATAACTAAGTAGTACCGTATTTTTTAATTATTTTCTATTATTTTCTAAAGGAAATAACAAAAAAAATGATAATTATAGAGCAAAATAATTTATATAATTTTAAAAAGTAAATAAAATAAATAAACATTTATTATTAAATAAAAAACAATAACAGGGCTTCCATGTCAATCAAAATAATGTCATTTTGGCGCCAATTAGGTACCCCGGTGCGTATATGACATCTGTGCCTAATATTTTTCTTTTCGTTTTCGTTTTCTTTTCTTTTTTTTAAAAGAAAGAAGTGAAAGTCATCAATTTTAAACGTTTCAGTTTTAAATGAAAGTTTTGTATTTTAAATAAAATGAATGACAGGATTATATTTTAAATGAAATTAATGAAATATAAAAAAAAAAATGCGACGGAAAAAATGTTTGGCGATTTATCACCTACGTCTCGCTAACATAAAAATACTGAGTTCTTGATTTCGCTATCAGAATGTTTCGATTTGGCGAAAGATTGTTCAAGTAAATTGAATTATGAATAAAAATAACATGATACATTTCTTAGCATACATTTAAGGGAGGCCACACTGGTCGCCAAATTAGATTAAAATAAAAACCTTTTCTGAAATATGAAAAAATATATCTGTTATGATTAAAATTTTTGTTACCATCATTAGAAAAAAGTATTTAAAATTAGAAAAAAAATTAATATTTTGAAAACTGATTCGAATTTAAAAATTTTAATACCAGTTTTGAGATCTGTGGATCAATACGGATTTTTGGTGTTAATTTCATCGCAAAGTATTCCATGTTTTAGGAGAAATCGCCGTGAAACAATCAGTCGTTTCAAAGAATCGTTTCATAAATTCGTTTCATTTCAGCCGTTTCATAAATCCGTTTCATTAGGATTCTATATATATATATATATATAGGGTAGATAGACAACCTAGTAGCTCATAAGTCACGAATTAGTTGAAAACCTTCTCATCATTTCATTACACGTATGTCGCGGCTTTCCTATTTATAAAGATACAACAGTATGCTCCCCACGAAAGATTTCATCGAAAGTCGTTTCGACGGATTAAATTTTAATTATCGCTACAGCTAAAGATCACTTTTGTAGCTACAGCTAAAACTTTAGATCATTTTTGAGCATTTCAGTTTACTGGCTGATTGCAAATATTATTTTGTTATCCAATTTATTGTTTATTTACTAATTGTCCTCGTATCCAAAATTTCACGGAACAGTCAAAAAAGTGCCAGAAGGGTTTGTGAAGTATTTCTGTAGATATTCCATAAAATATCTGAAATCATAAGTGTCAAGTGTATATGTACGTTATCAAAATTACAACTTTTTTCAATGACAGATTTTTTAAGATAATTTCCAAAGATGATTTGTATTTTCTTATTCAATGAACATTTCAAATACTTCATCATCTTTGAGTGAATGATAAATTCTTATATCGATATAATATTTGGAGAGAACTCTCACAAAAAACAGCATCGTAGTATCTCCATGCACTTGATTCACAGTATACAGTAACTTAATGAAACGTTAAATATAATCAGACGCAGCAAATAATAATGCATAACATTAAGAAATTCATTCATAATTTTTGCATAATGTGATTAATTACAATACCATTAAAATGTACGAACACATAGACGATAAATTACTCCTTAAATTCAACATAAAAATGAAAATGTCCCTGGTACTTTAATACACTTTGGAACGCACTTAATACACTTTGGTTAATAATAAAAAATGCTATAACGTACAATCTAAAAAGAAAGCGAAACTTGCAACCATATTAGTTAGAAATGCAAACATTATCAGTGTTTGCTTCCCGCTGAGTAAAGGAATAGTCTCAGGAAAGTTTACAAATGTTAAATAAACATAATCTTAATAACTTTTGATAACAATCAAGAGATGCATACAGAACAAGGAAGTTTTTCTTCATATAATGCATTCATTTCTCATAGTAAACGGAATTATTTAAAATTTTTTGAAGAATGGCGATTTAAAATGGTATTTCTTTTTCAGCAGAGTTTAAATAGATAGAATACCACATATTTTTATTTTAAATGAAAGATATAGTTTTATTTAAAAAAAATGTGCATGTTGTATATCTGAAACTTTTCAACTCATCTCAACATTTGTAGTAGATGTATCTGATATAGTATTAAATTAGAACAAACCCGCTGTTAAATGGATCTTTAAAGAATTTCTGAAGAAAATCTTTTTATTCTGTTTAAAATTCAACTTAACAACTGTATGATATACGAGGGCTGTTCAATAAATAATGATCATATGTTTTTATTAGCATACTTTATTTTACACAACTTTACTTTTATGATTCCATTGGTGTATATTAATGGGCAATAGAAACGTGGTAATGTTCTTACAGTTATTTCCCATAGTATCTCAGTAGCAGCCATGAAAATTCAGATTCCATGAGTATCGCCTACGGGTACGATAGAGAAAACAGACAATGAACAAATATGTTCTTGCCTGCTGAACAAGCATTTCTATGTAAATTCCCATCGTCTAGGTGTATTCTATCTCTCCTGAAACTTTGTAACCGCTGTGCTAAAACACCGTATATATATATATCACATAACAGCTTCTGGGAAATTGTGTCAAATTCTAATCTTAAAAAGGTCTTAATTTTTCTCAACTTAAAAGTATTTTATGTGTAAAATTTTCATATCTTAACATTCCTTAATACGTAATGTAATTAAAAATGTAATGTTATGTAATTAATTATAATAATATAATTTAAAATATACCTGAAAGATCAAATAATATATATCACAAATATTCTTTTCAAAGGCGATTGTTGGTATAAAAACTTTTAATTAAAAAAAATTTTTAACGTTGATCAATTTTTTTATTTCTCAGACATAGATTCATTATTAAACACGTCATTTTTTCTGAAAGTACCATTACCTATAACAAAAGTTTCTTATAGATCTGAGTGAAACAATATGATAATGTTGATTGTTTGATTGTCAGGTAGAAATGATATATATCATCGTTAATTTATGTTTTTATTTGTTTTATTCTATATAATGATAAACTACTTGATGCTTTAGATAACGATTTGATAGCGGCTTTTTGCATGTTATGTATGTTAGCATAAAATGCATTATCAATCAATATCATTGTATAAGATATCAAATTATTTCTTATAAAATCCATGTATAAAATTGGTTCTTTGAAAGGAAGACCGTGTGTCTTACATTGTATTTTGCATGTTGGAAAAACTTTAAGTTAACATGCTAATTTTGTTGTTTAGAATAAAATTCCACAAAGTGTTCTATATCTTGAATTTTAACACATATATCTGAAATAATATGTAAAGTTAATTCAAATGTAAATGTAAAAGTACTTTTATCTACAATTGGAGAGCTGAGTGGAAGAACGTGTTATGCGAAATTAAAAAAAAAAAAAAAAAGATTTTATCGTTTGGACGAAGGTGTTATCAGGTATTCTATCACATGGTAAAGCTAAAATACAAAAGTTCTATTTAGCCTTGAAGATTTAAGACATTATTCATTAAAATTTAATATTTTAATATTTAATAATCCAAATAATATTAATATGTTTTAATATTTAAAAAATAAATATGAATAAGTTTTTTTGATAGAGTTTAGTACCACACCTGTTAATATTTTAAACACATGGTATCAAACAGAAAATAAATCATTAAAATTCAGAACAAAAACTTTCACATAAAATTTCTCCAAATGTAATTTTTTTTTACTTAACATGTTCTTCCACTTAGCTCTTCAATTGTCAAAAACTTGTAATATTGGCAAATGGAAATAAGTATATGACAGCAGCTTTTTTAAAAATATAGGATAACGTGATGACGTCATGCTTGTAATATTTCATGCGGCATGATCTGTGGCGACACCAAAGGGTCGTTTACACGGAGCGAGTTTACTAGCTACAAGCCGGCGAATTCACTAGCTGCTAATAAACTCGCCCCGTGTAAACACGTTGGCTAGCGAACTATCTGGCAGCTCAGCGAGTGCGAAAAAAGTTGAAAGCTCGGCTACTTTTCTCGCTACTCGCTGGCGTGTTAGCTATCTGGCTAGTAAACTCGCTGTGTGTAAACGTTGTTGCTAGTGAAATCGCTGCGAGTATTCCGTGGTTCGGGGTTCTGTAGACTGTAAATGTAAACAATGTCGACTGAAGTAGTTCGTGTCGGTGTGAATGAACAAAATATATTTTTCGAATAAACTTAACAATTAGGATACCAATAATTAAAATATTTTTGAGAATTATTCACTGTTTGAAATAACTACCGTAATTATCACAAGGTGAATATTTTAATTATTTTAGATAGATAGTTGAAAATACTAATGTCGGGGAATTGCAGTTATCAAATTATTGAGACTGTACAGTACAGGGTTTAGAGGGCAATAATTGAAAAAAAAATCGAAAAAAAAAGTTTTTGGCGTATTAGTGAATAGATTCGTATATTTTCCACTATTTTTCTCAGTTAAACTACCTGAAAGTACTTTTAGTAATTAGTATTACAAATATGATAGGAATGATACTGAGGGTTGAATGTTTTAAATACTAAATAAAATAATTTCAAAATAAAACTGCAGAACTATGATGGCGTTTGAGGCTACTGATCTGCAGATTTACTAGTTCAATTATTACCATAGATTTTATTAATATTACAATCATTTTTTCTAAGAGATGAATAAGTAAAAATGTTTAAGACAGAAAATAATAGATTTTTAACAACTTCAGTAACTTATTTTTTTTTTTTTTTTTTTTTTTTTTTTTTTTTTTTTTTTTTTTTTTTTACGAATTTAATATTTCTAACTGAGCAAAAAAATGCCCAGGCCAGGAATCGAACACAGATCATTGGCTTACAGGGCTAATGCTCTACCGTTTAAGCTAACTGGGCCGACAACCGTTGAGCATATTTGCAAGCCAAGGATCTGTGTTCGATTCCCGGCCTGGGCATTTTTTCGCTCAGTTGGAAATATTCAATTCGTATGATAGCTTTAGCAATCAGTTTGATTGTGTTAAAATAATAGTTTACCGTAATTTCCCGCGTATCCGCTACGGCTTCGTTAAGTCTTTTCAGGCCGGAAATTTTATTGAAAAAAGAAGTCAAATAAGTGACAAGCAGAAGCAAGTCACATTTTATTTAAAATAAACTCTGGTAGGAAATTGAGTTATCCGAGGTGCGGCAGCTGGACGCGAAATTACGCGCTTTAGTTTTTATTTAAATGGGGAGGGGCTGAGCCCTATGAGCCTCTCTTTTCCATATGCCCTTAAACAATATGCTTTACTTCCTGGTTTGTTTCATTGATTGGCAGATAAACTAAACAGGGCAGAGTTATAAAAAAAATATGTGATTAAAATATTGAAAATTTTATTAACCACATGAAATTAATTAAAAGCAGCACTATTTATAAAATTTTGGTGTTCCTATTAAACATCAGTGAAATTGCAGTTTTAGCAACGATTACATGGGTTGTCCATTACTGAAAATAGACTAATTAAACGTTACAATAATGGACACGGGTCTTAAAACCTTAAAAATTAATGAAATTTTATAAATGATCATTAGAATATAAAATTCAAATTTCATCTTTTAATTTCGTATTGAAGTAATCTGTGTGTTTTATTTTTTATAACACAGGGTACTCTTGGTATACATTTAAAAACTCGGCAATATCATTTGCGTTCCACTTCAATTTTCCAAGGACACACACACACACATAAAAAAAAAAAAAACAGACAGGAAAACTCGGCACTTAATATAAAAACAAGCACTGTTTTCAGAAAAAACATAAAAGAAAGCTTTAGAACGCAGCAAATGACGCAATAGCGAGTTGGCTACTGAGCGAGCAAACAAGTTCGTGTGTAAACGATCACTATCTCGCTAGCTGACTCGCTCGCTACTTTTCTCGCCGGCTTGTAGCTAGTAAACTAGCTCCGTGTAAACGAGCCTTTACACTAGCTGCCAGCTTGTACGGATTTTTCTTATCACTAGAATTTAATAGAAATTTTTGACTTATTTAAACATTAAAAATTCTTGATTTTCGGTGATTCAATTAGCTAACATTTACTATTAAATTTTAGGGGTATGAAAAATCTGTACAAGTTTCCAGCTATGCTTATAGGTTAACAGTTGCTAAATTTGAAGTTTTGTGATATGCAACTATTTCTTTGAGCATGGGTCGTCGGATATCATTGACTGAAGAAAATAAAGATAAAATCGCCCTTTTTTGGATTGCGATATGCGTGAAAGGCGAATTGCCCTAAAAATGAATAGATTTAAAACAGTTGTGCACAATTTAATTTTAAAAAAAATAAAAGATGTGGACGACTATGAAAACTCCCAGACCTGCGCAAACGTATGGTTTTTAGAATGTTTCTTGAAGATTATGCCCATTCTTTTCTTTAATTATAAAATTTTCTCTAGAACTTTTAGTAACGTCCAGAGTTTTTAGAAATGTATTGAAAAGAAATACTTGAGTACTGCTAAATTCAAATCCATGGCAAAGCTACAAAAGCCTCAAATTGATGAAAGACTAAAAATTCGCATAATCGAATGTTTTAAAATACAATCTATGGCAAAAATTGTTTTTACTGATGAAATTAACATCAATCTGGATATATCACATGATTTAAGATATGACTGGCATGATATGCAAAGTGAGCCATATCTCCTTTCAAAATGTGTAAAAGGCTCAGTGATGATTTCGGTAGGCTTTAATGCAAAAGGAATAATAAGTTTGGTTTTCACTATGACAAACACAAACTTCTTTGACTATCAAGATAATTTTGGTAAAAAATTTATTCCAGTTACAGATAAACTTGTTTTCAAAATTATATTTTTCTTCGAGATACCGCTTCTATTCACAATTTTTTGTGTACTTGAAATTAAATATCGGCAAACACCATTAAAGCTTTGAACTTTGCAGATAAAGGTTTTGGTTTAAATACCATCGAAAATTTCTTCGGAATTTTAGTCGGTCAAGTTTGTTCGAACAGAAAGTAGTTTGGTTCGATTGTGGAATTGAAAGCAGCCATTTTGGGAATATGGAACCAAATACCCATTTCCACATGCAAAAATCTAACCAAACTCTTCCCAAAGTATTATTTGGCACTCAATCGTGTAAAGAGAAAGCAAACAAGGTGCTTAAAATTAATCCAAATATCATGCGCATGAGTAATTTAAATATTAAATATACTGATCCTAAATATTTTTCCATCAAATTGTATTGCATAAAAAAGTGCGTATTTTTTTTTTAAACATATTATTATCATTTGAAATAAATAACAAAAATTTCATAACTGAATGAGTATAATATTTTAATGAATTTAGTTTTTCATTAAAGAAAAAGTTTTACTGCTTTTGTTGATGGTCCTAAACAATTTTTCAGCACTGCAAACAACGCATTAGATCTTAATTTTAGGGCATGTTTTTTACTACACACTTATTAATTTAAACTATTTTTTTAGAAAAATCTGTAAATATATTAATATTCTTATTACATTTTATTATTTTATTATAGCCTTATTATCTTACTATATTCTTGTTATCTTATATTAATATTCAAAACAATCTGCATTATTGGGGGATTTAACTTCATAAAAAGTGACATCTGCTTCGTTTTTTACTTCAAAATGACGTCGTTTTCCCAGACTATCAATTTTAACTTTTCAAAAATAGGAGACCAGTGTCAGGGGCCAGAATCTCAATAGCGGTAGAAGGAAACGGGTAAAGTGGGCAGACTTTATCTACGACTTTAAAGTGGAAGGCTACATTTTTTTTAGTTGTGAACTAATTTTATTGTTATTTCGCATTTTTTTTTATTTTAGGCAAGATGAACCATTTCTTTATTATAGCTAAATAATATGTACATTTAAAAGTATGTGTTCTTATGTTGTTTGATAAGTGTGAAATAACTTTTTAAATTATGTCTGTTTAAAAACACTAAGTCATGTAGTTTAGAAGCTAGACCCCAGTTTTCCTAATGGCGTTATTCCAGGAAAAGTGGCCACAAAGATATCAGGGAAAATGGCCAGATGGCTACTTTTCCAAGAAAGGATTTTCTATTCATTGTTCGTAACAAGATACCATTAAAGAGCATTTTCTTTAACCCATTACCCGTTGGTGTTGCGTTCACGCAACGCTCAAAATAATTGCTTATACTTAAATTAATTACTTTGGCACCACTATTTCAGAATTTAAAAAAAGTGCTTTATTTAATGGGGAAAATTTCGCTATATTATTAAAGCGAAGTTTACATTTCTGAATTTGTGGTGACAAACGACTTTCAACAAGAAATTTGAAAATTCTTACTCTATAGTTTTGGCGGTTAATGGGTTAAAAGGAAGAATACAGGTGGGGACAATAACGTCTGCACAGAAAGGGTTACTCTCGACATTTGCAGTTGCTGGGTGTAAGAAGTTCTTTATTTTTCATGACTGCACAGCAATGCATATTTGGCATTGACGTTCGATTAAAAAAATACAACTGTGTTTCTTTTACTAAATTTTACAAAACACTGATATATACACGTTTCGTTATATAACATTCACATATTAGGGTTTTTTTCGGTATAGCTTTTCCTGAATAAGACATGTTATGTTATTGAAGGTCAAATCATTTCTAATTTAAGAAGATGCAATGTGAACTGAATTTGTACATTAAACTAAAACTGCATTATTTGAATACTTAATACAAAGAGTAAAAATTCTACGTTAAAATTAACTAAAAAAGTATTTCGATGGGGAATTTTACATTTCTTTCAAAATTGTTACTTAATATGTTCATCTACTGAACTCTTTAATTATACTGCGTCGTTTTCCCGTTAGAATTTTGAATTTAAAGGAAACTGCCTATAAAAATATGAGTTTGAAAATTGATTCATCTTGGATTTCAAAATTTCAGAATTTATATATATATATATATATCATTAATTTAATTACTATAAATCTTGTTTCCAATCTTCGAATATATTTTTATCATAGTTGAAATTTTATATATTTTTTAAAATATTTTTTAAAAGCATGCTATTAAAATATTTCATAAAAAGTGCAAAAGATATATAAATTTTGTGTTTAAAATTGATGACTACCTTAGGTCAAAACATCTTGAACTAAATATTTAATAAAATACACTCTGACGCAAAATAATAAAAAACAATATATATATATATATATATATATATATATATATATATATATATTATAGAATATATATATAATTAAAAGTTAGAATACAAATTCTATTCGTTTTTTTTTATGATTAAAATTTAAATGAGTTATCCTTTTAAGGATACACTTTACTGTCTTCTATACAGAGGTAATGTTTTCATAATAAATTCAAGATAAAATTTTATACGATCATACATGATTTTTCTTCAAAGAAATTACATTTTAAAATAATAGTATGAAAACTCATAAAATATTACTTTTTATGATTTTTATAACAGAAAATGCGTCAAATATAGGAATGAATATATGAAAAAAGATAAAATTTGCTTCATTCAGTTGTAAAATAAACTGAAGTAATTTAGATTCTAAATTGTAGTAGTTTTATATTTTTATAAAATTGATACTATTTGAAGCATTATATATCTATTAATGTTTTAAAACAAATATTTTATTATTTATTAGTGGTTTAATAATTTAGATATTTTGGCATATACACATATTTGAAAATGTAGCACCTATAACAGTTTATGCTGCTTATTAAAATGCTTATTTAGGCTTCTTATTAAAGTGATAAACCTAAAAAAATTCGTTTTGCGTATTATTGGATTAATAGGTCTGACATTGGGGAATCTTGCAACAGGAAAAGTTTAGTAAATGTAATTATTTAGACAACCTAGATTACGTAGTATATCTATTTGCCACGGTCTAAAGGCTGCAAATTGTGTCTAAGGATAAAATTGCTCAATTCTTGACAGCTCTTCTACATCTTCATTTTTCAGTGTTTTAAAATTAATGCTAAGTGATATGCATTTATGTTACAATAAAAACATGCGAATATTCTTTTGTTTCTGCTGTAAAATATAGTATTTTTTAATTATGTTACTTTCGGTGAGCAATATGTATATTGAAAAAAGGTGTTCGATTCATTGTTTTTGCACATGTAACCATCATTTGCTAGTCTGAGTATATAATAATGCCTTATTTCACATACTGAACTTTTGTAACCAAAAAAGTATTATTTAAATTCCTATCAACTCTTAAATATCGTCATTGTGAAAATGTTTTTTATGTGTGTTTATAAAAAAGTCTTATGAGAAAGTCCTTTATGTGTAATATTAACGAAAACTAAATATATGAATAATCTTCTTTTGTTTTAATTTAAATTTTTGTTCTCAATGAGTGACATGATAAATGATGCCTTCGTAATTTCAAATAATTTCTGAACAAAATTTGCCATAGCAAAAATTTTGCCGTAATCATTACACAGACATAATCGAGGTTATTTAATACTTGTACTTACATAGAATCAGAAAATTTCGCAATTTGTCATCGAAAGAGAGATTTAAATCTGAAGTAGTTTTAAGATAAGTCAGTGTTCTAAAGATAAAATATTTCGAACTAGCGAGTTTGCAAAATATTTTGCTTTAAAAAAAATACGTATCTGCATCTAAAACAAATATTTATGAGCGTTTTACATTTGTTATTTTAAAAGTAGAAATATATTTGTAAAGTTGAATTGCAAATCTTCTTCAAAGTTTTGAATGAAAATATACTTTTGTTTTAAGGAAAAGAATTCTACTTCTCACAGTCTCTCAAGAGATAATTTAGAATGCATAAACGTTGAATATTTTGGAGAATTGTATGTAGTTTCGTTTAAAGGAATATTCAGATGAATATTCGTGAATTTTTATCAGCACTATTTTTATTTTAAAAGTTACCTTTAGATGTATATATAGAGAATCTTATTATCAGTAATACAAATGTATAGAGTTGAAAATACGTGTCATAACAAATATTTTACTGTTTAATATAGTCATAATAAAGTTAAAATATTTTAAATATACGGTTTTTCCGTTCAAGAAGAACCTTAATTTCGTCCACAATTTTGTCAGTAATGAAAATATTCTAACGATATCTCTATTAGATTGAATTTGCTGTCCTTAAAATATGAAGATATCACAAAAACAGCGAAACGTCGCCGACATTCCCGATCAAGGAACAGTGAGCATTACTCGCTATTATATTCAAAGAATAGCTAACATTGCATATGCATAGGTTATCACTAACTGAATTTTACTACATTTTCAGCGATTTCCGTGATGATATTCCATTTCACAGAATAAATATTATTTCGAAAATTGTGTTACTTTATCTTCATTATTGTATGCTACGAATAGGAATACTGAATGTGCTTAATATGAGGCCTCCTAAAGTTTAAAGTGTAGTGAATGACGACTCTTGTTTCCTGTATGCAATTTTGTATTTTGAAGCATATTATATTTTACGCCTTGCCTTGACACTGTTTTGAGCTCAACTCCTTGCGCATTCCACCAGAATTTTGTGTTTGCTGTTTGACAACAGCAGCCTTCTTCGTTTTTCGTTGTTGTTCTCACGTCGAATTTTCTTATGGAATAAAAACCTCAACTAGTGAGCTATTTTGCTAGCAAAAATGACCAGGGTGTCATTATTTTTAGTAATAACGTCTATTATTTATTCATGTAAAATAATTTTACAGATTATGCCTTTAATTCGAGTGGAATTGCCTACCAACTAATATGTTCGTAACTGACTATGCTGTCAGTTCGGATTCAAGTTCCTGTATATATGAATATAAAAAGAACTGTTTTGTTATCAGATACTCATCGTATCCTTTAACTATCTTCGCATTTATATTTGAACTTGTTGCAGTCCGTTGACAATTTACGTACACGCACAACCCTTAAAATTTGTTCACAAAATTTTGAAGAAATCTGTCTATTTGATAGACAATGGACAAGAAGAGAATTCACAACTCCTAAAAAACCATTTCGTATTATTGCAGTAATAGGTCTAACTCAGGCGCATCTTGTTACACTGTGAGAAAAATTCGTCATTTTACACGATATTATTCGTTTTATTAAATAAATAATTTCCTTTCTCCTAGAAAACAGGTATTTTCCCTTAATTCTTCCCGGAAGTCTGAAAAAAGAAGGGCGAAATTTCCTTTATTCCATGAATGCAATTGGCTGTATTAATACCAAAGTTGGAATTTACTTTGTAAATAAAAACCAAAAATTCAATAAAGTAATATATATAATTTATTTAAAACCAAACCAAAATAGCGCTTTCGAATTTAATAAAGTAGCAATTTCCTCATTTATTTAAACTTATTCGAAATTTATTTTTTAGAGTACAGTCGAAACTTGTTAACGCGAACACTCAAGGGGAAACATATTTTGTTCAAGTTAAAAGTAGTTCATGTTATTCGCACTTAAATACATGACATACAACTGCGGCGGGACAATCGGAAACAGTTCGTGCAAAAAGTAATTCGCTTTAAATGTTCGTGCTAACGAGGTTTGACTGTATTAAGAAAATATTCGCATGAAAAACATATTTTAAACGAAAAAACTAAAAAAAAAAAATTATATAGTATTTTAATCAGGATGAGAAAATCGATTTTATTCAAAAAAACAAATATTTCTTCTCGAATTAATTTAAAATTATAATATTCATACTTTACACCGAACAATAAATTTTTATTAGTAGATAAAAAAAAAAAATTCTTTTTAAAAATATTTCTAATATGTCATAATTTTCATAATCTATTATTCTATAAGTGTAAAAACGCCAACCATTGTTTCTTAACGACGCAAGCCCTAGCAATTAAGTTTAAATTTTCGACCTTTCTGAACAAGA
This sequence comes from Maratus speciosus, assembly GCA_963932465.1. Taxonomy (NCBI): domain Eukaryota; kingdom Metazoa; phylum Arthropoda; class Arachnida; order Araneae; family Salticidae; genus Maratus; species Maratus speciosus. The sequence goes on from OZ010791.1 coordinate 133,271,573, forward strand.
AATTTAACAAACCTTACCAATCGCCCATTTGAAGAAACCCATATCTTCATTTTAAACTCGTCTTCTACAAAGCGCCCTCTATCCGAATGCTTATAGTGATATTGGCGAGACTAGAGAGGGTTGACCCACTTTTTACAAAATAATTTTTTATTTTTTAAATATTGAACGTAGAATAAAGTTTTATATATAATTTTATTCGTTATACAATCAGTTATCAAAATAAAATTGCTACATAAGTGTAATATATAAGAAATTTCAAAAATGATTGATTTTAATTATGAGGAAATAATGGGTCAAGGCTCCCCACATACGGGAGGGTTGACCCACTATATGGGATGCTTGACCCACTTTGTTTTATATTGAATATTTGTAAAGATAAATAAAATCAATTTAAGAAAAGTAAACTAACTTTATGCTACATGCCTTAATTATTATAGAAAAATATTTTTGAAAATATGATGCTTAAACAAACCTGTTTAGGCGCAATCACGCGTCAGAGAAGAAAATTTTGATTTAAACAGGATTTTTTCAGACCAGGTATAATTGTACAGAAAGGAAAATGAAATTTTCACATTTAAGACAGTATTCCGCTAGAGACAGGTTCCGTTTTCATTAGTTTCATGCATTATAATGCCCGGAATTAGTAGCCACTGTCCCACTTTTTTTTTTGTCTCTTTGTCTTACTTTTTGTGACATTCAACCTGACAACTCTAATTGTCACATAATTTGGGTTCATCTCACTCTATTCATCATGTTGAAATTTGTCTACATACATTCCTAAAGCTTTTCCATCAATGCTATGTTCTTTTGCAACGGCATGAGAACTTAATTTATCATTAACTTCTTTAACCTTTTCAGGGGCTAAGTACTTTCAGTGCTAAAATGTTTAAATAAATGACTGGCACCGGAATATACGATCAAATTTATTTGAAAATATGAAAAAGGCTATCTTTCACATGCATTTTAAACGGAAAAGATTTTAGCAAAATTATCGTGTCATTGTGGCGTTTGGAAATTATAATTAAGTGGTTTCACAATCATACCACTGCCCCTGAATCGGTTAAAACTGATGCTTTCGTACTTTCTAGTCCTTTCTAATTATTTCCACTGTTTCTATTTACCTATTGTAAGTAATATTTAAATGGAAAAAGTTCCTATCAACTTTCCCATTTATATTTCATTAATGTTTTACGCGCAATGGATATTATAGCAATTTTCACATCTTTCTTTAATCAGTTTTAAACCTTTTCTTTAACCCCATTTTACTCTGACTTTGCAGAATAAATTTACATTCATTTTTATACATAACCATTAATCTTTCATTATGCGCAATGTATATTAACACTAGAACCGCCGGAAATTTAACTCAAGTGTTATAATACTAATTTATACCAGAATTTGTATTTAAAAATATTTAACATATTTATCTAACTTATTTCTCCGCGGTGCATTTTCAACATTGTTTAGAAAAAATTTTCGGGTTCGAATCGAAATATTTTCATTTTTTACCTGTCAAAATGACCGCTATGGCGGTTCTAGTGTTAAAAAGATTTCCAAAACCCCTTTATTAACACATTGCAGAAGGGCAAATTTTATCAAATCGGAATTTTAAAGCAGTAGAAGCTCCTCCCTATTCTGAAAGTCTTTTGTAAATCGGTGGTCTAGATAGGTTCCCCAAGTTTATATATCGGTAAATATCTTTAAATGCATGGTTTAATATAAAATGTCTTTCAATCTAAAAACAATATGGGCTACATGATATAAATGTATTTTCTGTAAGGTTGAAGCCACGCCCTTAGTCAATGATGTATTTTGAATAAAAACGATAATTCTCGTTTCCAGTCGTGAATGTGTTAAGAGAGCCTTGAACATCTGGTCAACCCTCCCCACATACCCCTTTTCTAAAGAATAGCACATTGATACGTTAAGCCTAACATACTGTATAATCTTTATGCGTGGAATGAAAGCTAGATATTTCTGCATTACTTAAAACCTACTTACTTAAATTTGTATGATATATTTTATCTGAAAAAAGCTTACAAAATAGTTCTAAAAACACAATTTTTAGGTTGAAAACTCACAGGGGATTTTTCCACACCTAGTTCGATTATCTGTATGAAACAGAGACTGTTGTTTGAGCATTCCAATAGCTTTGGTTGACACCTATTGATAAAATTCTTTTAAATATGAAAATTGGTGGGTGGGTCAAGCCTGCCGTATGGTCAACCCTCCCTAGTCTCCCCTACACGTAAAAAGTTCAACCGACAAAAATCCCTGTGGCACGTTCTATTTCCCGTTTTAGAAGGCCGCTTTTTCTGTTTTCCAAACATTTCATTGACTGTTCGGGAAAAGTCTAACCCATCGTCAGATTTCCAAGCATTTGATTGGCTGTTACTGGCCATTCGCTTCGTTTCAGGCGTCAAAAGAAAGTTGCTTGCTTTTGAAGCGACTCCCCCGGAGCCATAGGATTACATGGAGATGCCTGGAATTTGAAGCGACTTTGATCCCTCGTGTAATAGCACTTTTAAGATGCTCGATTCAAAACTCGCGATCCCAAGTTCAATAGGATTCAAGTTCAAGCCAACAGGATCCACAGAAGATCGAGAGGCAGTTTTTTAACACTTTTTTTCAGATTACGAAATTTTTCTGTCCTAGGATGTAGAAATATATTCAGTTCTCGGATATATAAAGGTTGTAGTGCTGCAAGAAATATTTCCGTGAATTGAAGAAAGCATTTCTGAGAACCCACAGAAAAGGTTTCATAAAGGATAACCACTGGATAACCACTGGATAATAAATCCGGATAACCACTGGGTTATGCGATATATATCCATTTGCAACCAACGAAGACAATTTTGACAGGGGATAAAAGTACTCAATTTTCCAAAGTTTACTACGTCATTACTTTTAAGTGTTTTACGCTCTCTTGGACCCTGTTAGTGGTGTGTACAGAGCTAAATGCTATAATGTTATGTTACATTAAAAACATGCAACTATTTTTTTCGTCTCTTTTGTAAAACATTGTTTTGTTGAGATATGTTACTTTTTATGTGGGTAGGCGATAAATATATTCAAAATAAAAATTTTATTGATTGTTATAGTAGATGTAAAGAATATTTACTTATCTGTATTTCCTTAAACTGAAAAAAAATGTAACAGTAGTCCATAAAATTGGTGGCAGCATTTCTGCCCCCACACTATTAAGTAATTTAGCACATAAAACTGGTTTTACTTTACGCTAATGTGCAATATTACAGCAGTGTTAACAGTTTAAATTACTCCATAAAATTAAGGGCAGTTTGTTGCTATGAATTTTTTGGAGTAACGTTACACAATTTTTTTACAGTGTATATAATATTAAACAAAAAAATAAGCAAATGTATAGTCAACGTACAACAGTTATTTTATAAAAATCAATACACCGAGCTATGAAAAAGGAAATTTAGAAAATCATTCGAAGCAAAACCTAAAAGAGACATATAAAGTGCAGTTTTCTAAATTAAGTAAATGCTCTATTTTAATCGACACTAGTTTCACTATATGGCCAAAGGTGACCGATCACTTGCGATTTTAGACGTTTTGTTAAATATCTAAAATACTTAAGGAATTAAGCTGAAACTGCAGGTGTGTAAACAGTATAGTGTAGGTCATATATTTCAGCGACGATTGTTCCACGAAACCCCATTAAAGACCGTCAACTAATTGAAAAAGAACGAATATCTTTTGGATAACCCTATAAAAACTAATGTAGCAAAAGAGTTCAAACAAGAGATTGTTAATAAGTGGCTTATTGTAATACACTGTGTTCATTTCTATGAGAATAGCATGTATACCCGTAGAGGAATTAAGGTTTTTATAAAAACAGTCCCAAATTTTGCCAAGTTTTTTGCTTATAAATTGCAGAGTTCTTAATATAAAAAATTTCTTTTCAGAAAATATGACAAACAACATTGTACACAATACTCTGCAATCAGAATTAAAAAATAATAAAAATTGGATGAAAAATGGGCAGGTTTACTAAAAAATGTTTCACTGCGCATGCGCGAATGAAATCAAAATATAATGTGCATAATATATTAGCTAAGCATATAGAGCAACTTTTCTGAAAGTCTCAAAATCATAGCTTGAAAATTCTAAAAATTATCGTCGATAGAATAAGCTCGAAGTCCGTTGTTCCCAAAAGGAAGCAAAAAAAAAAAAATGAGGGGTTGTATCCAAATATGTACATGCAATATTGAGTACGCTATCTTAGCACTAATCAACAGATATTTGATACAACCCCTCATCTTTTTGCTTCTTTTTGGGAACAACGGATTTCGAGGTTATTCTATCGATGATAATTTTCAGAATTTTCAAGCGTTAATTTTGAGACTTTCACAAAAGTTGCTCTATATACTTAGCTAATACATTATACATATTATATTTTGATTACATTCGCGCATGCGCAGTGAAATATTTTTTGTAAATCTGCTCGTTTTTCATCCAATTTTTAGGGTTCCGTACTTAAAAAGTAAAAACGGAACCATTATAAGATCACTGCTGTGTCTGTCCGTCTGTCCGTCGGTCTGTCTGTCTGTCTGTCACAGCCATTTTACTCGTAAACTATGTAACATGGAAAGTTTAAATTCGGGGAAGTAATAAAGACCATTGACCCACATATTTTCAGATTAATAAACATTCTTAAATATATTTAGTAAAAAATTAGAGGGGCTAATTATGCTACTTGAAAAAAAAATCTTTTCTTTGTATATCATGTGGGATATCCTGTGAAAGCTTTTCTAACACTGAACTCAAAAATGCATTCTTTTTAATTTTACGTATTATATATTCGGAGATATTGTTGAAAATGTAGCGCAAAAATATGTTCCACCCATCTAATTCCGAATCTACTGAAACTAAAATTAGGATAAAATTAGAGGTAGTAGACGTTAACATAAATCTTGCTCGAAAATTATAGCGATTACCCTAGGTCACATAGTTTTTGAGTAATTAGCATTTTTCTGTTATGCACAAATTTCGATTTACGGGCATTCAGAAAAATTGTTGAGCATCGCTGAATATACCTATCGTTGCAGAAGAATAAAAGCATTGTTGATAATGATTTTCGAAAAACATCATTGGCAATTAGCCGAGATATTAACCTTTAAAGGGACGGTCAGTTTGCACATACACAAGGACAGGGGCGGTGTACTCTATGCCTAGTTAACAACTTTTAATGATATATATGTGAAATGTAATGTCCAGTAACAGTATAAAAGCAATAAACGTCAAATTGTTAAAAACATACTAATTTAAGGGGTCTCGGGACTCTAAAAAGTGGAAAAAATGAAAAAAAGACCATTTTAACATTTAATGTCTTAAAATGTATATGATTTTAAAACACAATCTTAATTCGGATGAAATATATAAGTATGTTCTTTCGTTTCATGTATTTTAAAAATTGCAAGATACAGAATTAGTATTTATAGGGGGCTCGAAACTGTTAGATATTTGTCGAACAAAAAATTGGCATAACAGTTTACGCGCAGTATTACAAAATAAATATTGCAACTAGAATGAAAATTTTGGTGCTTACTTATACTTCAGATTGTAATAATTTCCCTGAACTTAAATAAATTTGTATTTAAAGCATTTTTATATTTTTAATGCAATGTTGCATTTAGCTAATACAAAATTTTGAAAATTTCAACAGTAAAATCACCTAATAAAATATTTTTTTTAACAATAAAAAGGAAATTTTAGGTTCAGTTTATACAGACTAGCATGAAATATATGTTTTGAAAATTTCATGAAAAAATATTCAGAAGTTTTTGAGGTATCCTGCGCGTTATGCCCCAAAAATGCCATTTGGAAAATAATGACTAAGTTTCGGAAACTCCGCTTCAGCTATTGAGCGGGTATAATTCTAAAAGCCAAAACTTCTGTTCTAATGGGAATTTCAAGGAAACAATTATATCAAAATATTGAGAAAAGATAGGAGTTTAACATCTAAAAAAATTAAAATTTCTTAAATTTTGAAGCTTTAAGAGTCCTGTGACCACGTAATCCTTTCCGGCACGGAATAATTCTATTTATAAACTTATGAAATAACGAACTGACACCAGAACTTATAAACGAATTTATTAGAAAATACGAACTTGCTTATTTTCACGTACATGGTAAAAGGGAAATTTAATTAAATATTTTTGGTGCCTTTTGTCTGTTTTGGAATTAAAATTAGGTCCGTTTTTTAAGGACATCGCCCTCGAAAGATTTAATTAGAATGAATCGCATAAATACTGTGGAATTCGCAATAGTTTACATTGATTGTATCTCTCAATACGCCTCGAGAGACTTTAAAAGTTAATAAACACCTATCTGGAAAAACGCGGCACTGACCAAAGCGGCGTTGCATCTTTGAGACCTCAATTCGAAGCGCGCTTAGCACAATGCGAAATATAAACTTTGAACAAAGGTTTTGTTTTAGCTACATTGTAGAAATAAAGGTTATTACTACTCTGATTTCAGTTTCATGAAATGCCAAATGAAGTTTAACTATGCACTGCTTTTATTGTCAGTACCGAATTAAGTTCACCATAAACAGATTAGGATAATATTAAAAAAAGAGTTATACGAATAGCTATATTTGATATTATTTAGGTTCCATATCGCTTTGAACTTTCATGGTATACCAATTTACACTTTTCTAATATATACAGTTATACCCAACCCTTCGTTGTATAGTTTTTTACAAAGTCTTAGTATTCTTTTAGCAATGTTTTTTTTTTTAAATAATACAATTACAAATTCATATATTTATTCTACGGAACCCTCTGTACGCGAGTAATGCTCGCACTTGACCGTTTATTACTTACATTCATCCAATTAAGAACTCTGCAAATTATAAGCAAAAAACTTGGCAAAATTTGGCACTGGTTTTTTAAAAACCTTAATTTCTATACAAGTATACATGCTATCCTCATAAAAATGATCGCAGTATATTACAATAGGCCACTTATTAATAATATCGAGTTTGATCGGTTTTGCGACATTAGTTTTCACAGAGTTATCCAAAAGATATTAGTTCTTTTTAAATTTCTTGACGGTCCCCTATGGGGTTTCAGGAAAAAATCTTCGCGGAAATATATGACCTATACTATACTGTTTACACACCTGCAGTTTCAGGTTAATTCACATGTACTTTTCTAGATATTTAACAAAACGTCTAAAATCGCAAGTGACCGGTCACCTTTGGCCATATAGTGTATAACAACTCCGCATACAAGTTCTTTATAATAATAAATTTCTAAAAAAAAAAAAAAAAAAAGTGTGTTTAAGAATAGCAGGTCTAAATATGCATACATAACGTGTACTAATATTGTTATATTAAAACCTCCCTGTTTGTTTGTATTTGACAACTACTCCTCCAAAAAACTTTGGAGAATTGTGCGATAAACATGACAACAGTTGTTCATAACAACCACATTTATCCAAGCATATCATGCCCCACCAGTGGCTGAGAGGTTCTGCTCTCGAAGCTGGTAGACGGGAGGTGCTGGGTTCGATCCCAATCGCGCCCGTCGGCCTAATCGTTCGGAGTTTTCGTGGTTTTCTTCTAACCTTGGATTTCCAAGCTTTAATACGGGTTAGGTTCCCTTAGAAAGACCCCCACGAAGGGCACTCCCCCCTGGGCCTATATCCCTCGTGCAGATAATTGGTCGTCATAAATACAACCAACCAACCAACCAAGCATATCATATAAGGTCTCAGCATTAAAAAAAAATAATTAGTTTCTGCGACTTCAAATTTCTTATAATTTTAAATATTTTTTCTGTTATGGGTGAATCGGAATTATTTAATTTTTACGATGAAAAGACGCAACAGTAAGAATTATTAGACTTTTTTTACTCTATTTGCACATTACAATTGAAGAGAGAAAAATTGTCATAATGGTAAAAGCGTTGGTAAAAAAATAATCTTAATCAAATTAAATTTTTCAAGAAAATCCGAAGAAAAAAACCATATTTTCACACATTCAAATTTCATAAATTTATTTATTCTACAAAATCAAAAATCGTCTGAAAAGAAAAAAAAAATCAATTTAAATTGAGGATGAAAAAATAATCTTTTTAAAGAAAATTTTTTCATGAAAATTCAAAGGCAAAAAAAGCCCATTTTCAACATATTCAAGTTTCATTTATTCTACAAAAACAAAAATCGTCTGTCAACATAATGACATTGAAAAATCATTACTTTTTTTTTCGATATACCTTCTAACAAGGATGTATATTTAAACTTCTTATATTTAGGTTGATAAATTCTAAAAATTAAATTTAAAGAAAAGCATATAGTGTTTTCAATTAATCATGTGTCAAAGATTGCAGTTAAGGTAGTTAAGGAAACTTTTCACAACGGCGCTAAAACTAAGATTTATTATAAATGAAATTAGAAGCTAAATCTTAACCGAGAACTATACTTTTGACAAAAGAAGATATGCATCATGAATCACAATTCAAAACGCAGTTTTCATGTAATCTGTTACATTAGTCATAACACAGCACATTAAATGCCGGATCGAATAATATTTACTTGAAAAATGCAACTACAAATATTGAAGTTTGATGCTTCATACGAGACCGAAACGAAAAATTGCCTGTATGGCAGCGTCGTGGCCGGTGCTTGCATAGCACGCACTCCTTCCGGTAGGTGCGCGGCACACAACTCGTTCTGAGTATAATGCACTCAGTATTGTCGCTGTCTAAGCTTGCGTATTGTTAATGAATTTTTATATATATATATAAAAGAACTTTTGTTTGCTCCTCCTTTTTTGTAATCACCGATTTAAAGGAACAGCGTTCGGCTGTTAAATTTTGCTTCCTACTCTGAAAAAATGCCCCAGAAACCGTTTTCATGTTTAACAGCCTACAAAGATAGCACTATGGGAAATCCTTAACTGTACTATGGGTTCTTTTTTTCAAAAAGATGAAACCTCGGACTCTGACATCTCGTTCTAAACGTCTTTCTAATTCCAGACCAGACTAAAATGTCGAGAAAGTTTATGTAATTTTTCTTTAAGACATTTAAGGACCATTGATGTAATTGCGAATCTAGTTCTTCTTGCGCCAGATGGAGGACTGTTTTTTTTTCCCATAATGCATCTGCTCCAGCAGCTTTATTAGTTCACTAGTTCATGGCAAAAAACGGCATGACTCCTATTCCCTTATTTCCAATTCTCCTGACCTTACTCAGTAACAATTTTATTTATTCCACGAATAAAGAGCTACATGAAAGGACATCGTTTAAACGACGTGGAATTTCTGAAGAAAAAAACAGCAAGGCAGATGCTTGGAAACATATAGACAGACCCCTTTGAATAATGTTTTCAAAAATGGAATAATTGATTAGACAAGTGTATAAAGTTAAATTGAATTATGAGTATATTGAATGTGTTAATGTGGTTTTCTAAAAGAAAATTCAATTCAGGTTTTATACAGAAATTACAGTTATTTTTGGGTCTTGTCTCGTATTTAAAAAATGTTCCGTTGTATATTTTCTATGAATGCATGCTTCCTTAACTTATACGCCGATTGTATTTAAAAAATCTTCCATTATATACTTCCTGTGAACACATGCTTCAATAAATTATGCCTCTATGATTATTTATTGATAATTCTTTAAACACTACGTATTTTAAAAACATCTAAAAAAATTAATTATTTTACTAAATCCAGATACATGAGAAACGTTGTATCCAAATTATACGATAAATGCATACTAAAGCATACAAATAGTCACTCTCTATTACAACGTAAGTCAACAGTGTTAATTGTCACAACAATTGGGATTACCTCCGTAAATTCAAAAACTTTCTTAACAAAGACTAACACGACATGCACTTTTCAAATAGCATTACATAAAACTTTTCTCAAGTTACTTTTAAAAATTCTATACGCTCTGCTTGAATGCTAATCACATAAGGAAACCAATTCTTAAGAAAGTTTCATAATTTGTTTTCATAAAAGATTTATATCTTGAGTTGCTGTAGTTCTTTTATGATAAAATATCTTAAACTCTCGATTTTTTAAAATTTACTTTCAAAAATATACAAAGTTACTTTGATCTAATTCTCTAATATTTCTAAGAATTTTCTTCTTTCTGTTTTTAAAAAAGAATTATATTCTGTAAAGCATAAGTTCAATTCCTGTTAAACAGTTAGACTGGAGTATTATAGCATTTTATTGAAAAATATTTTATGTTTCAGTCAGCTTGAGATATGACTTCAAAACAGATATGATTCAAAACAGTAATTCAAAACAGATGCGATTCAAAACCTTAATTCAAAACATGTATAATACAAAAAAATTTGATTTCATTTTTTTGTTTTTCTGATTGTGTTGCGGAAGCTTTCGTGCCCATCCACTAAATAAGTACTCATAATTCAGAAATTAAACATTAAAGGGGATTTATTAAAAGAAAGAAAATGGGCTGATTACAATAGAGAAGGGTGATTAACTTAACAATGATAGATATTATAAGCTCACTCACTGAAACGAAGTTTATTTCAAACGCTAACACTTACATTAATGGGATCATTCCATGAAAACGGACAAAATGCCCTACACGTGACACTTACATAAATTTTATATCTATTAACTTAAAAATATTTAAAATATAAACTATACATTACAAATAACAACATAGTTGTGTTAATTTGTGGATAAAATTGCATTGTAAAAAAAAAGAAGTTTTATTTTGAAAAACTGTACCACAATTGATATGGAATGCCCCAAAATTGCTACTCTAATAGTTTTTAGGGAACAAGGTTTACTCAAGATAACTAAAAACTCTTAAAACACTACATAAAAATGTCACTTTAAATATAGTGCATTATCACTAAGAGGGATTCCCTTAGAACTCAACTTATCTATATTTGGAAACACTAAATGGAAACTCATTGACACAACTTAGAAACTCTAAATCGAACATTAACTTTAAATGGACAGCTCAAAATGTCGGAACGAGGAAGAATTCTAAACGGAAAATTCGGAATCAACAAACTTCCGTTTAGCAGGCATAAAGGCCAGATTTAATCCAGATCCAACGTTACATAGTTCTACTAGCGTGTTTATACTAGGCCTCCCCCCCCCCCCCCCCGGAAACCTCATTAGAATATTACTGTGCAAAATAGCCGCAACAATGAGATTCAGCCGTACTTGGCGAATAAGTGGTTGGTTCAAGCAAAATATTAGAATCCGGACAACAAGTTTAGACGCAAAACTCAATCATCCTAACTTTTTAAAATAGCAATCATTCTAACTTTATAAAATAATAGCTAGGAGTTACGCTACAGATGAATATACTAATCTTCTTTATGTATTTTAAGTCAACTGTTTTGTATGTAAGAAACTAATTGTTTTTATACAAATTGATTTTAAGAAATAAGTAGTATGAGGGCGTGTGAAATATAAATCATAATTTTCTTATATGCATTTATTGATTATGAAAAAGACAAATAAAACCATTAATTTTCCACAACATAGTCTCCTGCTCACTCTATACATTTTCCCACAGCTCTACGGAAGTTTGTAGATCACACCAACAGAGAAAATTTGAAGTTGAGTAATCTCATGAAAATACGCGTTTCTCAACTTCTCCATTTCTTAAATATAGATACCCTTTCAGCGATTATTTCAAGCGTACAAACTGAATATAATACAGGATGACAAATCTGAGCTGTAGGGAGCGTTTTCAAAGGTTTTCATGTGCACTCTTTTCTAGTTTATCCATCGACAAAACCGTAAAAAACTTTCTAAAGCCAAGGGAATCTGTGATTGTGGAAGTAACACTCCGGTTGTTGATGCCCAACTCTACGGCGAATTTATCAATAGCCAGCCGCTTATCATCTTCGATAAATAACAAACTGAACGGAATTTGCATCGGTTAAACTTGACCTTGGGAGCAGATCTTGACTTTCAGTTTGATCATATTATCGCCCACCATAAACTTGCTGGCCTAATAAAACAGTTTATTTTGAGATATTTGTAGCATCACCGATTTGCGACTTCAACGCAGTCAATTTTTCTGATGGTTTAATACTTTTCTACACTACATAATTTAATATAAATCTTTCCGCAACGGATGACGGAACCTCTTGCTCACTCATCGCTGTACTTAGTAAGGGAGGGAAAGACACAACTCGACTTATCGGACACACTTAAGACATAAATTTTCAATGATCCTTTTTACACGCAGCTAGGAAATCTCTGAAGAGCCGAAGGGCAAAAGTTCGGTTTTTAATTGACTCAAAATCGGAATTTCTTATCATTGTTCATTATTTACAATTACAAATGTGTAATAGTTTGGCATTTAAAAAAAAATACTTTATTATGTTCTAAATATAACTTTTTTATCTTAAGATTGTTTTTAAAAAAGAAAAGAAAGCATTACTTACTTTTAAATGTTTTTTGTCATTATACTCTATTATAAAAATGTTTCTATCTACAGAGTATACTTAAATTTCTAATGCAGACATCCGATGCATAGCATTTAGAAATTTTTACAAGCTTACCACAGAATAAATACTATGGCAATTAGAGATAGTTTCGTCAGAAACTTGCCGTATTTGTGTCCATATGAAAAGTGGGGTGGATGTGAAGATAAAATTATACCTTTATTCCAAACTGTATTATTATGCTTTGATATAAACTTTATGTGAATATTGAACGAAAGGTATTTGTTCTTTAGAATACCAAACAATATCAACCATTTTTTTTAGATATCTTATTACTCTTATTTAAATTTCATTTTTGAATATTTTGAATAATTTACATACACACACATATATATATAGTAAAGTGAGGACAGACTCTGCGGTGGGACAGATGCCACAGAGATTGCATTGGCGACACTAGCGCTCCCTAGGCCAAATTAAGAATCTCGTTGTGTGCCTAAGTGCTGTCTGCTGTCTTGTATGCGTTTCCACTGCTTAACTATTAGTATTTAAATATTTCTGCAAGCTTTTATGCTTCAAACCTGCGTGGTAAGTTGCTAACATTATTCTAATAAAGTTTTATTGCATATTTTAGGACAAATAAAGAGATATTTCTTTACAAAACCGATTGTAACTGTAGTCTAGATTCTCATGGAATACAGACATGTGCTTGCCTTTCTCTCGCGCCATTAAAATCACACAAAATGGTTGTGCGGCATCTTACCCGCCACTGTGGGACAGATGCCGTACTGCGGTTAAAGGACAGATGCCGCAAAATATATTTTTTTTTGGTTAAATAAATTCATCACTACAATTTCAGTAGAATTTGCATGTAAATGAATGCATATTCAGCACATTTCTTTATTTAGCTAATAGTATTTGTTTAACCCTTTATGTACTGAATTATTAATTCATGAAAATTTTATCTTCTAAAGCCTTTTTTGTGAATTATTTGAACTAAATTAGAAGATTTACATAACCATTTAATAAATTTTAGAAGGATTGAAGGATTGAGGAGGATTAATTAAATTTGAATTTAGAGGGATTTTGTGCAATATTTGTAACCCCACTCAAATCTTTTATTTTAAATATTTTTCTGAGTATTTTCTGGAATTAAGAAATGCATAAAGATATGTTCTTACAATAGAAAATTAGAAATATTTCCGAATTGAAATATCTCCTCCCCCCCAACGCCAAGAAAGCTGAAAAGATGCAAAGGCAAAAGAATGTATCCTTTTAAAAATATTTTTGTTTTCTGTAACCAATAATGCTTCTGGAACAAGATAAAGTAATGTATCTAATAACTCATTCTAAACTGTATTACAACTAATGGATGTATTAAATGATTTTTAAAACAAGTTATTTTAATGGTACTTATAAGTGCCATCAGTAGTTAAGTGGTTAAAAAAGGCAGAATAAGATGGGATTGCTATGAGTGCCACTAGAATAATTGGAATAATGCAATTTTTTTAAACTACTTTCTAATACTTGGGGACAAGCTGCGACGTCTCGAACAGCTATTTCAGGTTTTAAGGCTACGAATTTTACCATTAGATAAGGCAGCGATTCCAAACCATACTTTCATAACTGATAACAACATAAATGAACCACAACAAAATGAATCAATTAAAATCCATGCAGATAATTTGGATATGCGGCAAAATGATGAAGACCAATTAGAAGGAACATCTTCTACTTATCGAAATATTCTGGGCAACAATGTTGGTTCGCCATGTCTGAATAAGGTAAACGTAGACCTTCTACAATTGTCACTATCTAAGCTGTTAAACAAAATTTCTCCTATTCCAGTGGTCAAAAGATTTATACAGACAAGTAGGAGAAAGCAAAAGACTGCAAATATTTCAAGCACAGATTTTATAAACAAGAAAAATGAAGAAGGAAATAAAAAGCAAAAGAAACATGAAAACGTCAAAGAACGACAGCTTGGCGGAAGTAAAATGTGCAAAAAAAAGGGGGGGGGGGTGGGAGATCAACTTGAAAACACCTCACTTGAGGAATAAACTGAAATGTGAGTCATCTTCCGACAGTGACGAAAGTATTCCTCTTATGGATTCTTAAGGTAGTATTGGAAAGGAATTTGATGACTCTGAATGTGCTGAGTGTCTGGAGTCATATCAAGAAACAAAATCAAAAGTGGACTGGATTCAGTGCATAACATGCAATCGGTGGCATCATGAAACATGCTCACTTTACTCTTAAAACGGAAAGTGTGGTGATTGTGGGCGAATAGAAATACAAAATAAAGAAAAATGAGAAGAAAAGCCAAAAATAAAAAGACTACGCCTAAAATGAATGGAAGTAGTACTTAAGAGGAAACTACAATGGTCACCTGGATAATAAACAAGTGGTTTATATCTTTTTTGTAATTATGCTGTCTATTGTTTCCAGTCAAAGGTTTTTTTTTCTTTTTTGTTATTTTTTTGTTCTTTTTTTTCATGTGTTTTCTTTTGTTGTTTTATTTTTCGAGCTTGCACTTTTGCAATTTCGTTAAACTTTTCACAATTTAGTGATATATATATAATTTATGTTAGTTTACTGTTATTTATTTTCATTTTAAGTAGTTTGAGGAAATAAAAATGTGATTTACATGAAAAAAGAAACAGCATAGTTTTTTTCCCCATCGTAAAAGAAGTGGTCAGAACAGATAATTCGAATCTGTTATATTAGTAGAACAAATTGTTAAAATGCAGTTGTCGAGTGAAAACAATGGAATGCATCGTTTCGTGAAATTTCCCCAGAAGAAATTGAAACAACTCATAATATCGCCTAAGCACTTTATTAGCACATCTTGCAAAAGGTGCAGTTTCCACCAAGATAATTAGCCATCGCTCCGTAGTAGTAATTAGGTTTAAACAAAGTTCCAGATAATCGAATAACAGGACGGTGACCAGGGGAAGGATGAAAACTGGAAATACGGCTCAAACCTGCTAGAATCAGCTGAAACACAGCGAGTATCAACTTTTTGTTCCTCACGTGTAAGGATACCAATATGACATAGGTCGCGGTCTCAACCAATGAATAATTAAGAACGTCACGTCATATAAAGAGTGCGAACAGAGCTAGCGGATGAATTTGGAGGAAAAAAGGATAACATCAGAAATGCGCGGGAAAGTAAAATTGGAAGCTAAAAGAATATTCTCGAAAGAAAAAAGCGCGGGAATGGAACATTTAATTTAAGAATACTAAAAGCGTAATATTCATGCGATTAAGACAAGTGAGACATTAAATTAAAGGGAATTTAACAGAGCTAACGATAGATATTATTTAATAATAAAGATTTAGTGAATATAAAGTAGTAATTTAGAATAAGATAAGGAAATCGCGGTATTAGATCCAATAATGTAACATATATATATATTAATTAATATATATAAATATCGTTGATTTTGTAAGCTAAAAATTTTATTTTATGTTATAGCTAGTTCGCATTTGAAGGGGTTTATAAATATTTATAGACGGTAACAGATTTATTTTATATGTATTTGGTCTTTAATCGGGTAAATTTATTATGCAATAATAGCTAATAATGTTACTAAAAAAGTTATGATTATTCGCATTGCCTGCAATTTTGTTAAATTGCTTCTTTTTATTAAAAATTTATGCATTTAAGATCAAGTTTCATTTTTGAAAATTTTCTGTTAAAAACATATGGTTATCATCAACCAAAAAAAAAAAAAAAAAAAAAAAAAAATGTATAGGCACTATAATACAGTATTTTTATAATATATAACAAAATTATAAATTCAATATTTTAAATTTGCTATTGGTATTTGCCGTAGTTAAACTACGAAAGAGTACAATATTTACAAGTATCACAAGAATGTTCCGTTCTTCCTTGAAAAAAGAAAATCCTAAAAATATGCCAAAAATGGTATTACTCAACATATGGTATTATGTTCAAAACAATTTATCTTCTATACTAGCGAATATAATTTCTCCCGTTATTTTATAATAATCATTCTTTCACAATGACATAGTTATGGGAACTGTTTAATTTTTCCTTAGGTTTTTTTTTAAGCAAATGTATAATGTCTGTTATACATGGACATTTTTCATTTAAAGTTAATTTTTGAATTTTAATAAAATTTTAGAGATTTTCTCCTTTTACGTTAGACAATTAAATACGTAAAATCATTATTTATCTTAATTAGAAAGTAACAATTCTCAAAAGTGAAATTTTATAAACAAAGAAAGCTTTTAATAGCAAATTGTTTAAAAATTGTAACTATTACATTAAAATATGAACATTATAATAACATAGAAAAGTCACTATGTAGAAAATTATTCTATTAAATGTTGACAAGAAAAGTTATTAACACAAAGACGAAGACAAAATATGAAGAAAAAACAATGTTTTAACTACCGTCATATGAATGGAAAATGAACAAATCTGGTTATCAGACTTGAAATAATTCATCTCAGGGAGATACGTCTTGAAATTGTTCGTTTAATAGTATCAAAAAGTTTTCAGCACGTCAAAGGTGAATTATAGTCAACGGTGAACGCTATTCTATCCTATTCTGGCTATTTTCCGATTAAAACTAGATATTATAACCCTTTATATCACCGCGGTGTATATCTGCAACATATCCAAAATCGGTGTTAGCTATAGGGTAATTCTGGTATTTATGCCGCACATTTTCTTGAATCGGTGTATAAAGTTCCATGGTGGACATAAAATAAAAAAAATCATGCTGTGCTATTTAATGTTAAGGGGTCTCAGGACTCTTAAAGCTTTAAAATGTTTGAAATTTTAATCTTTTTAGATGATAAACTTCTATGTTTTCTGAACATTTTGATATAATTGTTATCTTGAAATTCCTATTAGAACAGAAGTTGTGGCTTTTAGAATGATACTTGCTCAATAGCTGAAGCGGTGTTTTCAAAACTTTGAAGTCATTTTTCTCCAAATGACGTTCTTGGGCATAACGCGCACGATATCTCAAAAACTTCTGAATATTTTTTCATGAAAATTTCAAAACATATGTTTCATGTCAGTTTGTATAAACTGAACCTAAAATTTCATTATTATTGTAAAAAGAAAATATTTATTCCGGGGATTATATTGTTGAATTTTTCTAAATTTTGCATTAGTTAAATAAAACTTTGTATTAAAAATATAAAAATGCTTTAAATACAAATTTATTTAGGTTCAGTGCAATTATTATAATCAATCTGAAGTATAAGGAGGCACCAAAATTTTTATTCTAGTTGCAAAATTTATTTTGTAATCGTGCGCATAATCTGTCATGCCGATTTTTTGCTCGTCAAATATCTAACAGCTTAGAGCTCCCTGTAAATGCTAATTATGCATCTTGAAATTTTTTAAATATTTAAAATGAAAGAACACACTTATATCTTTCATTCCCAATTAAAATTGTGTCGTAATATCAAATACATTTTAAGACATTAAATGTTGAAAATGGTCTATTTTTTTTCATTTTTTCCAATTTTAAGAGACCTGAGACCGCTTAAATATACAACGCGTGTACTGCGACAAAAAAATTCAAAAAAAATTATTAATATTTTTGAAGATTTTTTTTCTAAAACATTACACAGCGGCGCGTCACCCGTACATTCAGGCTGAGACGCCGCACTTGTGCAATAGTTATGCCGCGCTTGTAATAATAACAGAATGAAGTTATAAATAAAAATATTTAAGTAAATATTAATATCTGGACTATAATTATGGATGTAATAACAAAATGAAACTAAATGAGTACAATGAAACGTATTAGTAGATTCTTTTAATTAATAATTGTTGCCTAATTTCCATATTAAAATTATCGACTAATTTTTTACATTAAATTTTAATTGTTATTTCAGCAACAACGTAACATCAATGTATTAGAAAGGGAAAAGAAAAAAGGTAAAATTGTGTTTACATAATTTATTTGTTAACCCTTTCGGGACCGGTGGCTTTTACACAAATTTTAATCGTTGGTACCACTTTTTAAAAAGAAGTTATCTTTACTTAAGTAATCATGAAAATGCCCTAATTAAACAAAACAAATATTACCTTTCTTTTTTACTGGCGTTAGAAACAAATTTTTGTAAGCTCTTTATGAAGGTTCTTATATGCACCTATGATCCCGAATGGGTTAAGATATTGATTCAATCTACAGAAAAAGTGCAGTCTTTATGTAACTACATTTAAACACATGATGCAACGAAGACAATTACACTTCCTCTCTTTTGGAGTAGTGTGCAAAGAACGTCTGCGTTACGCGTAATCCAATTTTTCATTATTTTCATCTTGACTTGCATCTTTCTTGCCCTTCTTACTTTTTATTTTCCGTTTTTTTCTCCTTTGGTTTTAGTAAACTTGATAACATATCTAACATGGTTAGTCTGTGCAAAAAGAAATGGAAAATTTAATAACACTTAATCATCCCGCACAAAAGAAACTGCGGCATGTATACCGGAATAGCAGTGCGGCATGTATCCCATTTTGCATGGTGCAGACGTCGGTCATCACAGTTACCTGCCATCGCTAACTGAAATGGCGTAATCATACACAGAGTACTCTATACAAACGGTACACTTAGTTTTGACTTCGAAATCATACATGCATTTAGTAATTAGTGTATGAAAAGTATTTAAACATAATGTGTTTATAAGTTTGGACAGTGAAATCATGAACTACGCAAATTAAGGATTGTACTTCTACAATTAAACATCAAAATGGGATTCACGCTATACACTGGTTAAAATAATGTCAAGCGCACCTATACTGTGCGTTTGACGACCATTTATCGATAATTACGAGAAATACAAGGGGTGCGGCATCTATTCCGTATGCGGCGACTCTCCCGGAGTTACCCTATAGCGCACTTTAAATCGCAATTTTATTTATTGCTTCTACCTCCCAACACAGAAGTTAATTTAAATGCTTCATATAGTTCTTAACAGACGGCGATATTGAGTTAATTTTCCATTCCAAAGTTTTTCTTTTTATCAGTTTTACATCATTATTTCTAAAATTAAATTGTATAGACTTGCAAAAGAATTTTTTACAAGGTAATTTTGTATACTTTACAATTTTCTATGTGAAAATTAGTGGGAATGTTATGGTAAATGTGTAAATTTCTGATTACTGCAGCTGTGAATAAAGTACATTTTAATCTATATACTTTTATTTAATATTCTATTTTTTTACACGTTTAATATTATGTGTTCCATCATCTAAGTACAGATTTTTTAAATTAGAGTTAATGAGTCACGAAGTTTTAACCTCGACAACAAAGTTTCTCTTCTTATTGCAGTACGACTATACCTCCATCTACACTTCGTACAGGTGCATCGTCAAGACCCCATGATGATATGAGACATTCTCACATAATTTTGATTTTTAAGTCCCTGAATAATAATTTGTATTTTAGTACATATTCTTGGTTTTTTTTTCTTATATTGGACAACATCCCATTGCATGATTGTATAACAATATTAACGAGATAAATAATTTTTGGACGATCTAGGGATCCAAATATACAACGAAATTCCTTAACATCCCGTGTCCCTGATGCTGATTTTTAAGTTTGAAGCTGTATAAAATTGTTTCAATAAAATTATATCGATGGAATTTTTTTTCGAAATTGGGACTATTGTTTTATATAAATATGTAGCCAAAAATTAACCTGCACAAATTTTTACGGCTGTTATTATTTTTTGAACCGTGTTCCTGAAATTTAGATTACTTACCGCTCTCTTGCTAAAATTATACAGAATATCACTTCAGATGCAGCCAAATAATTTTATTCAACTCTTTTGTCATGCAGAGTTACGGTAGTGAAAAAATGGCTAAAATTCTTCGAAAGGAAATTTATTGAAAAATATAAATCAGCATTTAAATATTAATTTCAAGCATTGTGGCTTTATAAGTAGCCTTACTCATGTTTATTTTTATTTATAAGTTTATTTTTAGGTTTATTTACCCAAGGTTTAATCCTGCACTTTTTCAGGTAAATTAATTTTTTTTAATTTAATCCAATGTAAATAACTGTTTCAAACAATCAATGAACACTGTGGCTATCACTTAGTCTTAACATGATTTGCCTAAAAATAGATTGTAATTTTCATTACCGTCCGATCCTTACCGTCTGGATTTTTTTCCTTACCCAAGGTCTGTACAGGACCTTGAATTCCAGACTAAGAAATACTTCTGTACCAGTATTTTCTTATAAATATTCTCTCCTTAAATAAGGCAAAATTAACTTAAACTACATTTATTTTTCTATAAAAAATACTGATATTTGACCTTGAAAATAACGGTACCAGTACTAGCCTTGTTACCCTCCCATTCTTAACATTCCTGTAAGACAATGTTATGCAAAATTTTGTACTAAAAATACTACATTGTGATTATTTCTTATTTAAATGTTCTATGGATACTATGCAAATTCATTATAAGTATGAATTTGGAAGAAAAAAAATTAGAGAGGTAAAATGTTAAGGGGATGATAAGGAAAGTTAAACTCGCAAGTTTAACTTTAACCTCAGTTAAATAAAAAAATGGTCACTGACGGTCATTTTTTCTTTATTTTGAATAATTATAAAATTCGTCTATAAGTTTAAAATGTTATTTTATTAAGTTTAATTTCACCAGATTTTTATTCCTGAAAGTTAAAATTTTGAGAGACTGCCTCATATAACAAAGTAAAATTGCGCATATATTCTATACTCGTCAAGCAGTCGGTAAAAATTCTTACCCTTAATTTCTTACACCAAATTTGTTATTCCTTAAATTAGACATGCTTAAAACACTCAATATTTACATTTTAGTTTTAGCTTTCTAATGGGAATAGCAGCAAACGGTTTTAAATATTATTTAAAATTTTTTGTAAGGACACGTAGTTTCAGAAGGATACTTATACAAGAAATATATTTTAAACAAACTTTTGTAATTAGAAATTTTACTAGGTAGTTCATATGAAAAAATATAAGAGATTAAAATAAATAAGATCATACTAAAATAAGCGTAGGTACTGCCATTCAGTATGTATGTTTACTTTGAGATGTTAAATTTTATTTCTAGTCCTTTTTTCATTCATTGAAATTAGGAAATATGTTTGCTCAGTCGCACATAAAGTAATTTAGCTTTTATAATATTTGCTTTTAAACAAATCACTGTTTTATAAAGCTACTTACGTACTTTGATTTCATGCGTCTGAAAATATTTTGTATAAAAATAGTTTATGTTTAACTTAGCAATAAATTTCACATTAAATAAATATTTTACTTGTAAATTTTAATTAAAAAAATAGAGTTTTCATTATGTTATATTTATTGTATAAATTTCTTAGTGTAATATTATACAGAACACACTAGAAATGTTTTACTCATAAATGTGTTAGAAGGGTTTAAAAGGAGCTTCGAAAAAATATATAAGGGATTTATTAAAATATTTAAATTTTGAAAAATCATAGCTAGAAATAATTTTATGCTAATGTCACATATATGGTTTAATCATTATTATATGCACAGAGTGCTTGGAATTCTCCCAATTAATTTTTTTTTAAGTAGAAGAAAGAAGATTCGTGAATTCATAAATGTAACAGTAAAGTTAACAAAGTACAGAAAGTAAAATTTAATTACAGTAACTTGGAAAAAGTAATGAGTGTAAGATTTATTTTAAAACTAGTGATAATTAAAAAAATAATAATATTTAGACTCAGGTACTTGAGAACAATTCAATTACTGATTTCAAACAGGAATATACGCATTGGATGTCATCAATCATTGAAACATCTGCCAGCCGCAATTACCGCTTCTACAAGCTGTCAAAACTGACTGATTTTTGATCTTGTCCCCTTTCGGACACGTATTTACAGTAGCTGATGACGAGCTCTTAATATTTTTATCTCGAAACGCGTCATATATATTGTTTTATTTTATGGTGATTTTTTCTATGGATTTTAGCTTGTTAATTAGGCGCTGGTCACTGGTCAAGTGGTTATCCCTGATTTTCTTGGATGAGAACTGCACTCTTCTCATCACGTACGACGTCTAATGACTGTCCTCATGAATCACACACCAGGTTGCGCTCTCATAAACCTTCATCATTCTCGCGAGAAGCCCCATCGACTTCGTAGATTTTTCATCGACTTGACTGACGAATTCCGATGTTTTGATGATTTCATATTGAAGACAATGTGGTTTCTTACATGAAACCTGGCATCTTTCATTTTTCTCCCTAGATTGAAAAGGAATGTGTATTCTTGAGCCAATTTGTCACTCAACCATGACTCTTCATATCTTCAGTTAGTTTATGTTCTGACATGTATACTTGTAACAGAAAAAAAATGTAACTATGATATAAAGGGTGATATTTCACCTGTAACATGTGTTCTCAAATAACTGACGCACCCTGTATATTACAAATAAAAGAATATAAACATAAATAAATATCATTCCAAAATAATAACTCATCTGATACAGAAGTTTTAAAACATACCTTATCTAAAATTCCCTTTAAAGTATTAAACACAACTAAAAAATATCAACGTGATAATAATAGCTATTATATAATCTTATATATAATCTTTGAATAATAAGTGGTAAAATGCAAATCTTGAAAAAAAATATATGTGCAGCCGTGGGAAAAAAGTAATCATCCCCTACTAATTCTGCAACACATTATCGTAGAAGAAAGTTACTGGTACGAAACAATTGGGGAAAAAAGTCTACTTTTAAATGATGTAAAAGGGCATCTACATATTAAAACAAAACCAAACTTTGGTTTTTTCAATAAAAGTACCCAAATTTGACCCCATAAATAAATTCTCCACCATTGAATGAGCCTAAATTCTAATTTTCATGAAATTTGCACGATTAGTTCAAGATAATATAACTATTTTAAAATGAATATATTTTAAGGGTTGTATACAAATTCAAGTTCAGTACTCGATTGTTGAAATGCTACAGAATGAGTAAATCTATTATTGTATTATATCTTGCCAATATGACCATTTCACTCACTTAATATATTTCGACTATCGCCAAGACCAATAAAATGGTATCAATAAACTGGCATCAATAAAACGAGTAAAATATATTTTTTTAATTATAATTTTCTGCACTTAACAATCAACTTGACGTTCTTTAAGCAAAATTTGAAAACTACTTGGTAGAAAAAATTTAAATTATGGATTCCCAAAAAGCCGGACATAAAAAATATAAATCCATTAAAAATTGTAGATTGCAATTCATGAATTTTCGAATATTAATTTCATAATTCAAAATGCATATCATTAATTATAAAAATTGCAAACTCAACGTTTTTATGTTTGGTTTTTTTAAATACTATACCCATAAAAATGATCACATTAGGATTTTCATTTCAGAAGATATTAATAAAAATATGATTTTAAGATAATAGATAATAAGAGATAAGATAAGAGATTAAGTAAAGAAGATAGTAATAAAAATATGTAATTTACATTAAAAGCTTTAAATTTTGAATTTAAATTTCAAAAAGTTATCATCCAAATGATTTGAAATTTCATATCTAGCCATAGTTTGAACCATAGATTTAAAATATCTTGTCAAAATAGGGTGTTAAAAATGAAAAAAAAAAAGGCTGGCATTTATATGTAGTGGCCCCTAAGCAAATTTTATATACACCATTTAAAAGTAAATTTTATTTTCAATCGTTTGTTAACAGTAACTTTTTTTCTACCATAATTCGTTGCAAAATCAGTAGCGGAGTTCACTTTTTTTACACGACTGCACAGTGCACAGGTCTATTATGTATTATACTTGTAACGACTTCTTTAAAGATCTTCATTGTGTTCTATAAAAATTATCTATTATTTTTGTAGTATAAAATTGACAGTATCCTTTGTTTGAAACGTGTTTTTTAAGTGTTTAAATTTTAAATACTATATTTTAGAATTTATTTCCAGATTCATGAGTATAGGGTTTCTTTAAAGCATTATAGAATAAAAAAAAATAAAGTAAAATACAATAGTAGCTTGAAACATAAAAATTTAAAATCCTTTCCAATTTTTTCATAGAAAAAATAAACAATAACTACTATATTTACAAACCTTTAATAATTAAAACTATATATACAGAGTGATTATAAATGAATATCCCAACTTTACAGGGCTATTAAAAAAATGTAAGACATTGTTGTTTATTGGAAATGAAAAATAACAGTTAAAAGTCTAAATTCAACACAGTTATAAGTGTTCATCATGGACTCCTCCAGAAACGCACACGATATCGGTATTAGTAATTCATCCCACACTTCTTTTAAGCATATTCAGTGTGACTATTTCAACAGATGTAGCATAGATATGCGTTTTGTTTGTTCGTCAATGTCTAATGGTACCGATGGAACAAGGACCTCATCTTTCATGAGGTCCTTGTTCCATCTTTGATGAGGACCTCATTTTTGGACCTCATCTTTGATGAGGTCCCACAAAAAAATCATGCTGAAAAACGTGTGGGAGGAGTTATTGTGCCGCCTGGATACCATTCGTGTTTCTGGAGGAGCTCACATTGAGCACCTATAACTGAGTTGAATTTAAACTTCCAACTGTTATTTTTCATTTCCGATGAACAAAAAGGTTGTATTTTTTTGTTTTATTTTAATAGTCCTATAAATTTCGGATATTCATTTATAATCACACTGTATATTGCAGTGTATATTGATTATTCGTGCTACTTACCTTCCGAGCCGATCCCCACAAATTGGACCTCCGGGGGGAACTTTTCTAAATTTCGCGGATATCATTCATGCCCACCGTGGGGCAAATTTAGGGAGAGTGGCTCGAGATGTGCATAGCACGAATAAGAGGTCACATGCATTTCCAACAATATGTTAAATGTAGGGGTCGGCAAAAGTTAGAAAAAAGACAAATTTTTGGTCTATTATCGCGCCTCCTGGAGTACATCTCCCCCTCTCTTTGAAATGTCGTTTGCAGGAATGTGTTACTGTGCACGGTGACTATATTGAAAAGGAGTAATACAATGTAGCAATTTCATAAATTTCACTCAATTATTTCTATGTGAGAACAAAAGCATATTGATACACCCTCGTATTAGAGGCACACGTAGTTAAAGGAGTTTTCAACGATATTATCTAGATGTATATTTCTGCAGGTTTGTTTAATTTTGGTTTACAAGATGTAATAAACATATTTGAAGTGTATTAAAAACCAACTCACCAAAGTAGATTATATGTTAGTAAAAAAAAAAACATTTTACGAAAACAAAAAATAGAAATTAAATGTACCCAAAATTAGAGAAATTCACATTTAACAGAGATGACTGACATGCATATAATATTTAGTAAATACACTGGCCTCCAGAAGTTAAGGTACACGGACTAAATGCGTCCGATTGCACACGTTTTGTCGAATATCTACAAAACTTATTGGCGAATTGTTCTTGAACTTCTGGGATGAAAAGAACATGTTTCATTTCATATTTATCGGTGAAGATTTAGTCGGGGGTACAATTAGGGGGCTAATAATAAATTTAATAATAAAATAATATTTGCGATCACCTATGTAACAGGAAAGTCTGGAAATGGTTTGTCAATGTGGTAAATGACTATTTGCATCCTGTTCCACGTTGATATGCATTTGTGTAAGCATAGCACTCATATTCGTGAAGATGTTAAAGTTTTTGTGAAAAACTCAAGCTTTTTTTTATAGCATACAGAGTTTTCAACCAAATTTAACACAACTTTCCAAAAACCTGACAAAGAGCAGTAGAAACAGTATACTGCAATTAAAACATGAATATATTGAAAATTTGATAAGATATGGGTATTTTTATGAGATAATTTTTAACTGCGCATGCGCGGAAGATTTCAAAATTTTTATTTCATAATTTCGTACTCAGTATTTTGGGGCAACTTCTATAAAAAGTCCAGTCAAATGTTGTGAAAACTTAGAAAGATATAGTGAGCTGATTGAAAAGTTGTGTAAAATCCCTTATAATAAAGCTATTTTTAGGAAGCAACTCACTATATCGACCCTATCTTTGTGAATTTTCGCAATATTTGACTAGACTTTTTATATAAGTTGCCCTAAATATCTGACTACCAAATTCTGAAATAAAAACTTTGAAATCTGCCGCGCATGCGCAGTTAAATATTATCTCATAAAAATGCTCATATCTCATCAAATATTCAATATATTCATGTTTTAATTGCAGTATACTGTTTCTACTGTTCTTTGTCAGGTTTTTGGTAATTTATGTTAAATTTGATTGAAAACTCTGCATGCTATAAAAAAAAAGTTTGAGTTTTTCACAAAAACAATAACATCTTCACGAATATGAGTGCTATGCTTACACAAATACATACAAATGTTGAACAGGACCCAAATAGCCATTTACCTCAGTGACAAGCCATTTCCAGACTTCCCTGTTACATAGGTGATCGTAAATATTATTTTATTATTAAATTTATTATTAGCCCCTTAATTGAACCCCCGACTAAATCTTCACCGAGAAATATGAAATGAAACATTTTTTTTTTCATCCCAGAAGTTCAAGAACAATTCGCCAATAAGTTTTGTAGATATTCGACAAAACGTGTGCAATCGACCGCATTTAGTCCGTGTACCTTAACTTTTGGAGGCCAGTGTATAATATATAAGTAATTTGAAAATCTATTAAATAACAAAATACACAATGTGAACTTCAAGATGTTTTATAATGCCATCGTGATATTTTATTTTATTTATTTATTTATTATAGTTCAAAATATTTTGAAAATATGTTATCTTTAATTTTCAAATCGATAATGTCATTTTGAAAAAGACAAACCATAATTTTTATTTTTCTTATATACAATTTAAAAGGAAAAATCTAGATATTCAAACAAATTAATGATTGAGAGAAACAAATGTATTTCTATACTTGCAACATGATTATTTTTTGATTGCCATTGTTATTTATCTTAAGAAAAACTGCAATTTTATTGTTTAATTATTTTCTTTAGGTTCGTAAAAAGATCAGTCATCTTATAAGAAGAAAATATACGAAGTAGAATAGAACCGATCGACGCAGTATCCAATTAAAAGGAAACAAACAGTGAAAGCAGCAATTAAGGAAAATACATATTGACTACATACCATTTCCATGAATGGCATTCCAAATTATGATTAGTATGAGAAGAGAAAGTATCTCTGATTTATCAAACAGTTCATGATTGATTGTATTTGCCAAAGCAAATAGTATGCATTTACTCTACTTTGAATTACTAGTTGAACATTAAAATGATACAATATATAGAATATCCCACGAAAATGCTACATTATAATAGAGAAAAACGTATTCGTAAAACAAATATATGTATAGTATGATAAATTATAAAAAATGTTTTTATATAACATCAATAATCTATAATATCATTAAATTTAATATATTTTAGCTACGTCATTTTCAATTTTATCAAATGGTATATAAACTTTTTAAGGATACAAAGTGTCATACAATTACTTTTTCACTATATTTTTGATTAATATTTATTTGTTATAAATTAAAGGTGTTAAAAAAACGGAAAGTTAAGAATGTGTCCATATACATGTATCCATGTGACCATATACACACAACCATCCTTTAAAATTGCATTTCTTAGGTTATTTCATATTAATTGTAATTTAATTAAGTTTATTGTGCAGCGCTATTTACCGTTTTTTATTTTATAAAAATTCTCTTAAAAAAATAACTTCTAAAAATTCACAAAACCATGCACAAAGCTACATAATTATATTAAAAATAATTTTTGTTACAATGTATTGTATAACTTAAAATTGAATTGTCCTTTATTTTTCCAATATAACAGCTAGTAATTTACTTAATTGTGTGTATTTAATTTGCTTTGTTTATAAATTTCTTTGCTGTGTGTATGGTTAAAATATATTACATAGTTAAATGGTACACTATGATACAGTTTAATACGTTTTTATGTATTTTAATTATGATTATTTATATTTAATTACATATACATTATAAGATTTGTAAGGGCAGATATGCCTATGCTATAGAAGGCCGAAAAAACGGTGTTTTGTAGAATTTTGTTCTGAAAAAAAATGAAAATTTTAGTTTCTTGTTTTTTACATGTTTTATATTATCAGTTGAAGAACATTTCGAAAAAAACAAAAATTAAAATTAATCACGTGGCTTGAGATACATAGGTGAATGGCCTAGCGGGAGGGCCGTGCAATTTCAAAGGGGCGGAATCTGATAGATCGGCAGAGTTGTTTGCAATAAATTTTCTTTAAGGGTTTTTAAAGTAGCTCAGATTGTCTTGAACTTTAAGCAATTTGAGGCCAACAATTTTAAATAAATGGAATGCCGATCCATTAAAAAAAATGTTTGTTTAGGACACCGTTTTTTTGCATTTAGGCGTGCTTCTAAAAATGTTTAAATTTTACAAAAATAGCTGAAAGCGATCTAAGCTTTTATAAACTATGTTCATAAAAAAACAGCAACATCGATTTATTAGCTTTTGAGTTCTCGCCCTATTTAAAAAGAGCCATTCTGTGTGAAACGCTTTTATAGTTTTACGCCCTCTGTATAATGGTTTTCAAACAAGCTCATAGCTTAGCACTCCTAACTTCCCTTATATAACACCAGCATTAAATTTCAAGGGTGGTGCTAAATAGAAAGTTACAATCTCTCGGGCGCACAAGTGATTCAAAACGGAGCACGGAGTGTGTAAGCAGTAACCCCTTGCCTGTAGAATATATTTGAGAAAAACGTGCCAAAAATGGATTTTTAATTTTAATTAATTTTTCAACTACTTTTCAATAGTGAAATTACGTTTGAAATTATTGAATATTAAAGATGTGATTTATGACATTGCTAACAAGGCGTAAATCAACTTAATGAAAAATGTCCAAGCCGGGAATCGAACCTGGGCCCCTGGAATAGATCTCCAGTGGTCTAACACTAAGCCGCAAGGACGATGCCCAGCTTGGCATCTCTCACTTATATATAAGTCGGTAATGCTGCGACCGCAGCACTAGATGGAAAAGTCTTCATGGACACACAATCAATGTCTTTAATATTCAATAATTTCAAGCGTAATTTCACTGATGAAAAGTAGTTAAAAATTAATTAAATTGTATATTCACCTATGCTGGGTTCATTTGCGTCTCATGTTACGACGCAAAATTTTGTGCTCATGAAGACTTTTCCATCTAGTAGCTGCGGTAGCAATCTTAGCGACTTATGTGAGTGAGAAATGCCAAACTGGGCTTCGTCCTTGTGGCTTAGTGGTAGAGAACTGGAGATCTATTCCAGGGGTCCGTGTTCGATTCCCGGCTTGGACATTTTTCACTAAGTTGGTTTACGCCTTGTTAGCAATGTGATAATTCACGTCTTTAATATTCAATAATTTCAAGCGTCATTTCATGCTGAAAAGTAGTTGAAAAATTAACTAAAATTGTATATTCGCCGATGCTGGGTTCATTTGTGTCTCATGTTACACCACTAGATTGTGTGCTCATGAAGACTTTTCCATCTAGTGCTGCGATCGCAGCCTTACCGACCTATATACACTATGACGCAAAAGTTTAGACAATGAAGAAATTCTTACATACTTTGAAAAATATTTATTCAATTTTCAAATCACTGCTTGAAATTAATGTGCTGTACATATAAACAATATTTATAACAAAGAAAAGTGGAATTGTGCATATTGCAATAAATTAAATGGTAACAAAAATAAACTGCTGTCTCAAAAGTTTAGACACAAATTAAATAAAATCGAAATAAACAATTTTTAAAACCTGGTTGCGCATCCATGCTTATGTATTACGTCATATACACGAGATTGCATGGAAGAAACTAAATCTTGCATAGTTTGTGGATCGATATCGTACCATGCATTCTCAATAGATGTCTTAAGTTCCTTTTCAGAAGAGTATTGTCTAGCGTTGCTACAAACTTTGCGACACATGATGCTCCAAAGGTTTTCTATAGGGTTAAGATCTGGGCTACATGCTGGCCAGTCGAGAACTCTTATATTATGGGAATTAAACCAAGATTTTGAATGTTTTGCAGTGTGAATTGAAGCATTGTCTTGCTGAAATTCCCACTGAGGACCCCCTAGAAGCTCAGCAAATGGCAGTAGGTTTTCTTCTACTGTCTGTGTATAATGCTGTGAAGTTTGACGACCACTGGTGAAGGTCAGAGATACTTGTCCATTATAGCAAAAGGCTGCCCAAACCATCACCGAGCCCCCTCCTTGTCTGCGACTAAAAAAACGTCGAGGTTCCTTCCGCAAGTCATGCCAATACGATAAACAACCATCTGGACCATCCAGATTCCACTTTTTTTCATCGCTAAATATGACTGACTGCCATTTCTCTCCATATGACATAAGCTTTCGAGCCCACATAAGTCTTTGTAACTTATGATGTGGTTTCAGAGCTGGTTTCTTCTGCATTTTGCTATAAACGATTGTTCCTTTTTCCAAAATTCGTCTACGAATCGTATCCTTTGATACAGAGAGTCCCGATGAGCTTTGAACTCCACGTACGCTCATTTGTTGAGTACTCGCTAGTCTTTGTATCAGGCGATCCTCTCGTACATTTGTCACACGTGGCCTCCCAGACCGATATTTTGCTTTATATTCGGAACCACTCGATAAAACTCGATAAACAGATTTTTTTGACCTATTAATAATAGCAGAAATTTCAGAAACGCTCTTCCCTTCACCTTTCAACTGCCAAATCCTTGAAACCTCATTCACTTGAATTTCTTTAGCTCTCGGCATGTCGACTATGAAGCGCAATCGTTTGCAGAACTTAAGTACTCCAAATTTGTGACATCATCGATTCTAAATTTGCATATGCCAGCGAATATTCAAAGAAATTTAAAATAGTGTCTAAACTTTTGCGACAAGCACATTTGAATTTTTATGAAAAAAATTAGTATTATAGCAAATAAAACGACTGTCTTTTGTACATAGCATTTTAAATCAGTTTTTGAATATATTTACAGGTTTTTGTAATTCTGACGTCATAATTCTACATTTTAAAGCTGAATGACGTCATTGTCTAAACTTTTGCGTCATAGTGTATAAGTGAGAGATGCCAAGCTGGGCATCGTCCTTGTGGCTTAGTGGTAGAGCACTGGAAATCTATTCCAGGGGCCCGGGTTCGATTCCCGGCTTGGAAAATTTTCACTAAGTTGGTTTACGCCTTGTTAGCAATGTGATAATTCCCGTCTTTAATATTCAATAGATTTTTATTTCTCTTTAATTTTGTTCGTTATTATCATTAAAATGTTAGAAATAGATTATTAAAAAAATAAACGAAATAAAAACTATATTCAATATTTTCACATAATAATGAGGGTAAATTACATGCTATGCTTTGGACGAACTGAGTTCGGGCTTCACGGAATTGAAACTCTGATTTTTCTCCTGCCCGAACTAAGTTCGGGTGTCAAAAGTAAAGTGTTAAATATCTACGAAATGACTTAAAGTTCTGCCAAATCGTCTTACAGTGATAATCTACAGACTGTAGGGACTAGAGAAATGCAAATAGAAACATAAATCGAATTTTTATCCAAAAAAGCAAATTCCCCCTTAAGTTAATATCAAAATCAAATGCTTACACTTGTGCTATATATACAGTTATGTATAAACAGCTATTTTGACACTATTCGTTCATATACATTTTTTGAATATAAAGTATATTTATACTAATGTACATTTAAGGAGTTTAATTTAATCAAGTAATTAATGTGTACTACCTAGTAAATTATTTTAATTAAAAGCTTCCTTATTAATGAGAAATATAAAAACAGATACCCACAAAATTTTTCCATCAATGATAAAACCTTTCAGTGTAAGGAATTGCAATTTCATAAACATGTCCAACATAAAAAATTATTGCGTCAAAACATTAAGGTTTTTGATAATAAATGTGAAAAAATTTCAAAAATTTAATATTACCAGTAATCATTTTTATAAAATAGTTTATGTATTTCGATAGAAAATCTCCAAGATTTTTTTTTCGTTGTTAAGGTTTATAGCTATTATATAATCTATGTTATAAATTTGTGTTTAATTACTAATTCAAAAATGAAACAGTCCTTAAATTTAAAAATATATGTGATAACTAATATAGATTAACACTGTAATTCATAAAACGTAATTTTTCCATATGCAAAGCAGCGTTTTTGAATTTTTCTAATTATGGAAAATGTCAATTCTTCATAGTGCAGGATGTCAAAAAAAGAAATTTCCTGTTTCAATGGTATACTTTAAAAGTTTAATTAAAACCATTTGTGACAAAGCATACATCAAACTCAAGGGAACCTAACCTAGGTTTTCTTAGAAATATTGTGCATGTGCACCTTTAATTATACGCTACACATCCAACCTAAAGTCCAATTCTTCCCACACTTCGGTTAACTAGTCCGAAGTAACGGAAAAAAATAGCCTTTTCAATTCCATGTCTCAGCTCTGGCAAAACATTAGGTAAAATCTGAACGTAGACAAGATCTTCTATAAAACCCCAAGAGAAAAATTGCATGGTTCTAAGGGTAAATATCACAAAATACGGAAATTGTAGTCTGCACAATAAAATTTCCATTTAATGTTATATAATGCAATTTTTTTTTTATTCTATTAAATAATATTCTTAAAAGTATTTTCAAGAAACATTTTATTCATAATAACACAAAAATAATGCAATTAAAGGACTTAAAATTTCAGATTGTCATTTCCCTGGCATGTCACACTGTGATGTGTGCAAGGTAAAAGGCTTTCTGCTATCACGTACAAATAGCTTTTTCTAGTTTTTTTTATTTATAATTAATAATTATACCTTACATAATACATATATGTGAAAGGTCACAAGTTCTGTATTTAACAAATAATTTTCAATAATTAAAATATGATTGTCACTGAAAAGGAAAGTCATTGTCCTGGCCTGCCCATTTTAGTTCTTTATGAGGTATAAAGGTGGCGCTGCAGAGTAATTCGTCTTGTTTTTAATATAGTTCAAGTCACAAGCAGTAAAATCATTGCTACCTGAAAGACCTTTTAGATATCTTTGAAAATAATGTGTTTAAAGGCTTTGTAAAAATTGAGTAGACTTTTATTATGTCATTTTTCTGGTTTCTATAAATTACAAATAAAACTCATCATTACACTGAATTTAAGCTACTATAGAGGAACATGTTCCTTTAAGCAAAATTAAAATCTTAGATCGAAAATAAAAAAACAAGAATGTGAAAAATATTTTAGAATGAAATTGACATTATTGTGGCGGTCATTATCCTGTCATACATATGCCAAGAAAATGACACACCATTGTAAGTACATAAAAATGAACTTAAGCTCCTCAAAGTTTTACAATTTTACAGATAAATTTCTTTATTCAACTTTTCAACCAACATTTTATAAAAAACAGAAGCTTTGAAACGATTTCAATTTTCAACATTTTTGTTTTCAAAATCTCACATCTTGTGATATTCACCCCTAACTGCTTTGAAATCTTCAGCACAACAGTAATATTTTAGGCTCAGGTGTCGCCACATTGCGTATGTCGCACAGCAGGTAAGTAAATAACAAAGCAGCACTCGCACGGGCGCTTATCTAAAACTGTTTGAGTTACTCTTTATTTGTGAATTGATCCAACATTCTACACCGCTCACAGTTGATACTATTGAAATTTATAACTGGGACGTTCTTTTACAGTCTGTGTATTAAAATAGCTTAATATAAAAATAAAAAAATCCCTGCCGGCCCGGCCTACAGGCAGAGGTAGATTTCGAAGTCAAATATACTAATTTCACAAACAAAAACTAAATCATGATTAGATATAAATCCACTTTAACAATTTTATCTGGCCGCTTTTGACGAGTTTTTATTTCATTTTTATATAATAGCTGGTTTTATAAGAATCATGTTAGGGCGGTATTAAAAAAAATACTTTTCCATGCTCAACAACTCGACATTTTCTGGCATAATTCCAGATTCATTTTTAATATAAAAAAAATATGAAACTTGCTGACGTGATTTTTGAAGAGATTTATAAGCGTCCTGTGTTTTTATTTTTGGTTCAATTAATTAAAACTTGATATATAAACAATTATTTTCTCAGAAGACCAATATTTTTTGTTTCTAACACAATCGCTTCGGGAAATTCCGTTCAAAATGCCCACTTTGACATCATTTTTTGAAATATATTCTGCCTCTATCCAAAAATCGATCATTACAGTACATTATATAGTTTCTGAATAAGCGAATCTACCAATTAAATGCGTTTGAAAGCAAAAATGAATTTAAAAATGAGTCAGAAAATAATCAGTTTGGATTTGAGTGACAATGATTTTTCCAACACAATCCACTTCGGTAGATTCGGTTCAAAGTGCCCCTTTTAACAGCATTTAAAAAAAATATATTCTGCCTCTATCAAACAATCGACCATTACGGTAGTTTATATAGTTTCTGAGTAAGGAAACGTACCAATTGGAAGCCTTTGAGAGCAAAAATGAATTGTAAAATGAGTTAGAAAATAAGCAGTTTGCATTTGAATACACCCTTACTAACATGATTTTTTTTCGTCAACCGGTATGTATTTTTAATTTGTTTTGCTGTAAGAATTGGTCCTATCCAAAACTTGTCTATATAGATGTTGTAGACAAAATTAAGAAGATATATGATAAATTCATGGGAATTTTATATCTTTTGAATTGACGGAGTTGGGGATTTTTTTCTTCTTCAAACCCTCTTTTTGTTTTCTTTTTTAACTTTTTTTGCGGTACGAATTGTTCCTATCAAAAACTTGTGAATATAAAAGTTTAGATAATGTTAAGGAGATTTATAATAAAATTAATTGGATTTGATATCTTGAAAATTGACAAAGTTATGATTTTTTTTCTCCCAAAAACTCTATTTTTTGCGCCCCTTGAGCCCATTTTTAACTTTATCAAAAATCTGTGATACATAAATTTTTGACCCTATTTTTAGAAGTAATAAAAACTTTAAACTGATTTGATATGTACAAAAATTAAGAAGTTATGGTGGTTTTCTGTTTTCACAAAACCCCTCGCTATTTCCATCCCCTTGGTCCGATTTTGCCCATTAACGAACTTGGCCGAGATTTTATGGCCATTGATTTTATGTATCAGTTTGGAAGAGATTGGTGCAGAATTACGAAAGTTATCGTGTCCAGAAGAAAGTGATATATATATATATATATATAGATCGATAGATAGATAGATAGATAGATATAAAGTTTTTTACTGAGGGTGGTTTTGGGTTCTAGGGGTCATGATCGGTGTAGATCTGCAAAAATGTTTTCAGAAATTCCAACATAGGAACGATCCCAATAGGTAGTATTTCATACGAAATCTACCTAAAACTGAGAGTAAATAATCATATTATATGAATGAGTTCTCTAAACACTTATCATAACTTTAGGTATTGTAACAAGTTTTACATTTATGCATGCCATTGTTATACCATACAGTAGTTTTTCTAAAGTTGTACAGTGAAGAAATTTCCCAAAATGCTGGAAAAAACACAGGAACAAAATTTTAAGCACAAATTTGTATAAATGTATGCTAATTTTTAAAAATGTATAGCTGACTTTTATTGAGTAAATTCAAGACCAATCAATTTATTTCTACTCATAATATCGTGATATGAAATATTTCGAAAATCCATTATCTCTGTTGTTTAAAACCCATTGTTAGGTTATTTTATAAAAAATATATATTTCATTGTATTAATATATATTTTTATGAAATACATAATCCTTTCATAGTTAATATTTGAGACTTATTGTGAACGTATATTTTTGTATATTTTTTTCTGATTCTAAATGTATTATTAACATTTAATTTTTTCCATTGACATGTTAAATTGCTTATCTAACTTACCGATTTTATTAATATTATGAAGTATGTTGCATTTCAAACAGGTCACAGAATGAAACACATATGTTGTAAAAAGATTCGACGTGCGTTATCAACGATTAAAGCGAAGCTTATACAAATGTATATTACCATACGTAATCCACAAAACTATAATTGTGGGAGCTCAGATGATAAAGGTTGTACGCGACAGAGAAAGAGTTAATAATATAATTAAGGACAATAAATTGTCGTCTACCGTCTGTTAAATTACTATTTGAAAAAATCCCGGTCAGCTCGACCTACAGGCACAAGTAGATTTCGAAGTTAAGAAATATTTTAATCAACAAAAATTAATCAACATTAGAGATAAACCCAGCTTAACAATTTTATTTTCAGCAGCTTTTGATGAGTTTTAATTTAATTTTTCTGAAAGAGCTGGTTTTATCAGATCATCTTAATACCCAGATATCACGCACATTAGGAGCAAGGTTGATTTTTTTCCTGATATTATCTTGCCCTAAAAAGAATTCGCTGTAAATCTCCTGCAAGGTTACTACTTACACAATACTTGTGTAAGTAGATTGTTGTGAAAGTTATACAAGACTGTCATTAATCCACGAAAGTGATGGAAGCAAAAAATCCCTCTTTTTAGAGAATGAATATTCAACACATGCGTAGAAACTGCAGAAATTGGGTGCCACTCAAAGGCAAAACACGCACATCATCGTTACTGTTATGGAATCTAATTTTCATTGATTGGTTAAGTTAAGGAGCCCAGAAATTTTTTTTTAATATTTTAATTCTTCAAATGTTTTTTTTTTTTTTTTTTTTTTTTTTTTGTTTTTTTTTGTTTTTTTTTTTTTTTTTTTTTTTTTTTTAAGTAACACTTTATTTATAATCTACATCTTTTTTTATAAAAAATTTTTTACAAATAAAAAGTTATGTTAATTTACTAAGTTATGTTTACGTTTTCGGCCACTTTAAATTTGTATTGAAAATTTTAATTTTTAAATGAATTTTTCTCAATATTATTGATTTTTTTCTAAAATTTTGTTTTCAGTGATGTATATTTATTTAATTTTGCTTTAACACCATTCAAGTCTATGATTTTTAACCCGTTCGGAACTACATCCCTTACACAAATTTTATTCGGTTGGCACCGCTTTTCTTAAACGCTATACTTATCAAATACCAAAAAAAGTAATTGAATTTAACAGTACAAAATTATCTTTATTTGATAATAGTTATCAAAACGATGCATGCAACTTCTGACGGCGCGTATACATCACTGCGTGCAGATCAATAGAACTGAAGTGTTTAAAATTATAGCGTAAAAGTTGTAAGCACATAATGTGGCGTGACAAGATTACTACTTCGCAATAAGACTGCAGTACTTATGACAAGACAAATTTAATTTTTTACTACATTGCACAGAATTTGCAGTACTTTAGTCGTGACAGAACTAAATTTTCTACTTATTCGCCGTTCATTTGCAATAAATATGATACAGCAAGCATTTAACTTGCACGACAAGTTAACTACTAGTTCAAAGTGCGGTGACTTCGGCGTTTGCGTTATCTTGCTGCAGTCGTTTTATGAACTTTCAGTCTTGTCATGCTGAACTTGCTGAAACTTTCCAGGTTTGCGAAGCAAAACTGATGCAAATTTTCTGCAAACTAAAATTGCTATGTGGGTGTCTTTTTTTTCTTCTACACCCACCCCTTTTTTTAACTTTTTCTAGCTGTAAGACTTGTTCCTATCAAAGACGTGCAAATGTAAAAGTTCTAGATAATATTAAGAAGATTTATAACAAATTTAACTGGATTCGATATCTCGAGAAGTGATGAAGATATGAATTATTTTTCATAAAACCCAATTTTTCCAGCCCTTCAGACAATTTTGTTTGCTATCAAAAATCTGTCATACTTAAAACTTGCCACTTTTCCTAGAAGTAATAATAACTTTAAACGGATTTGATATGAATTATAAATAAGAAGTTACAGAGTTTTATCTGTTTTCACAAATACCCTCTCAGTTTCCACACCCTTGGTCCAATTTTGCACTTTAACAAACTTCAGCGAGATTTTCTGCTCCTTGATTTTCTGTATCAGTTTGGAAGAGATTTGTGCAGAATGACGTTATCGTGTCCATAAAAAAGTCACATATATATACATATATATATATATATATATGTGTGTGACATAACTACAATATAGGTTGGCGAAAATCATATTGTCCTTGTTTTCCATTTTTATGCACACAGACGTGTTGGCCGGCTGGTTATTAAAGACGAACATAGATGGAATAAATTATGGAGAACCAGTCAACTGAGCTAAATTCCAATTTTATTTAGCATTTTCAAGAACAATTTTGTACTGAAATGCTCCATTTATTCGATGCAAAATATGTTATTTACTGCCCGGTGGTAAGTGAAAATTATGAAGAAAAAGGAACTTCACGTTCACTTTAGAAGTCATATAAAGCCTTCTATCTCAATGCTAATCTCCCACATTTACTATTTCGGTACACTACATCTTTTTACATACGTAGATACACATTTTTCTACACATTTCTTCACCTTCTTCAACATTTCTCTCTCTATCTGGCTGCCGTAATCAGTATTATTTATACTACCACGCTCACCGATACAATATAAGTCTTATGATTCATTTTCCCTAATCATATTCACTGATTAGACGAACTATTCTCCCTTCCGGTCGTATTAGTCTCTAGGTAAACGATTTCCCTACCGCAAAAGATTGTTCTAGAATATTCAATAGTCCAGCACCCAGAGGCTCAAAATTCCAAAACAAGTAATATGCTCGTGGCACCCCAAGGTCATGCCTGGTAATGTTTAAATCTATTTGAGAAAGAAAAAAAAAGAATCTAAAGAATTAAAATTTAATCTATGGTTTTTACTTGAATTCGATTTTGTGATTGTAATTGTGGTTGTGAGGTTTGTTGC
Organism: Maratus speciosus; assembly: GCA_963932465.1. NCBI lineage: Eukaryota > Metazoa > Arthropoda > Arachnida > Araneae > Salticidae > Maratus > Maratus speciosus. The sequence goes on from OZ010791.1 coordinate 133,310,875, forward strand.
GGTTTTGTTTGTTCTTTGGGTTGCCCATGAAACATTCTAAAATCATCTTGTGAAAAATAGGGTCGTAATCTAGAAACATACACAATAACTGAATTTGGCGCTGTCTCATAATTAAATTTATCTTTTTCATAAGTTACTTCAGAAAGTTTATTGATAATTTTGTATAATCCTGAGAAAGCAGGTTCTATTTGTCTAAAGTTAGGATATTTAAATGCCTCATAAATTACAGAATCTCGTATTTTATTGGAGATTCAACAAAATGTCTATGGGTCTTTTAATTTTAAGATTAAATTCACATGTTCGCTCTTTTACAATTTTGTGCGCTCTATTCACTGAGATATCGCGCAAGATTATTATCCTCCTATAAAATCTGAATCAGAATTATTAACATCGCGAAAAATTTTAAGAAGTTATGACATTTCCATAATCTGGTTGCACCGTACAGTCATTGTTATCGTTCTGAAAAAAGTCCTGAGTAGTCATATAATTTTCACTTGTAGATGGTAACTCTACATCATTTTTACCTAAATTCAAAATTTGACTACTATCATCAGTTGTTACCACATTATTATCATTATATAATTTATCAAAATATTATTATACAAATTCTCATGACAACCAGCTGTTACCAAATAATTATTTTGTTCTAATTTATTCATATCTACGTTATGAAAGTGAAGGGATTTCTTATTCTGTATGGATATACTCTTGTTTATAATTCTCTTCCCTTGTCTTACAGTACAATTTCTGCGTCTATAGTTAAATAGATCATAATCCAAATTTGTATTACACTCTAAAAAGTTAACATTTTTTAAGTTTACCCACTTTAAGAGAAATACTACATTTTTTTTATTTATATGTAGCAACCCTTTTGCCTTACCAATAGTAACTGTAGGTATAGTTTCAATTTTAGCATATCTTTTAACAAATTTGAGGGGAAATATTGCAGTATTGGTTCCAGTGTCCACTATAAATGGTAAATTATAACTAGTTATACATGCATACACAATTAATTGTCAAATACTAGGAATAGTAGGTGGTGAATTGCTAGGAAGAGTATAAGAGGACGTTGAATCATTTCTAAATAAACACTCTTGTTCCCAATGATATACATTATTTACACAATTAATTGTACATATTCTACATGGTCTAGAAGGGTGTGACTTATGAAAATAATTATTTTGAAATTTTCTAGACCCTTGATTTTGATATTGTCTTTATGGAATCCAATTCCTAGGTGCATTATTGTACCTGTTTGGCAGAAACCAATAACTAGGTGGCTGAAACTGTTGAAAATTTTGTCTAACTGGTTTCTGATTTATTGTTTGGATTGGAATTTGAGGGGTGGAAACTATTACAAACGGCTTAACAAAACGGTACTATTTCGAGGATTTACATTAGTATTATTTCTATATTCATGTTTTAATACATGTGTTAACCCTTGTATTAGAAGAGTTTCACAAAGATGGAGTTTCCTCCAATTTCTACTTTTTTATGAAAGTAATTTTCTAAATTATCTAATTTTAGACTTGAGAAATCAGAAAAATTTGGAATATTTAATTCAGTAAATTTTTCTTTGAAGATTTTTGAAATCTGTTCGTAACTAGTACAATTTTCACATTCATTGATATACACCTTTAGTGCTTTACCCTTTAAATATTCTGAAATAGATTTAAGTTTTCACTCTACATCTTTATTTTCCCTATTACACATATCATCATAATAATTTAGCAAAGCCTGAATTTCCATTCTAGTACTAGGATCAAAATCTACTAATTTAGGTTCAGCCATTGTATTAGTATTCATTAAATAAAAAATGCACTTCTATTTTCTTTAAAATATCCTGACCTTAACCACACTTAGAGTAAAATCTTAAACTAATAGAGTTCTTCATTTTTTTAATAACGGATAAAGTACTATTTCAGATTTTAGCAATAAATAAATAAATACCCTTCATGAATAAGTAATAAATAAACCTCATAACTGGATAAAATAAATAACTCTCATAACTGAATAATCTAAATAAATCTCAATAAATAAATAACAATAACAGAAATAATAACATAGCAAGTGTAAAAATATTGTGAAAAAGAACTCACACCAGGCATCTTGTTCTCACAGTCACCAGCACTATAAGTTTTATTTACATTGGCGATGTAGACTTCTGGCAATGATCTTTAGTAAAGATCATAAACAAACGTGTTCACCATAAGCACTTTATATTCATATCGCCTTCAATTGCCGTGATGCGAGATCCTTGTCTACTAAATAATTATATGTAACAGTAGAGGTTGGCGAATATCATATTTTCCTGGGTTTCCATTTTTATGCATACAGGCGTATTGGCTGGCTGTTTGATAAAGACGAACATATATGGAATAAATAATGGAGAACCCGCCAACTGAGCTAAATTCCAATTTTATTTAGCATTTTCAAGAACAATTTTGCAGGGAAATGCTCTATTCATTCGATGCAAAATATGTTATGTACTGCCCGCTGGTACGTGAAAATTATGAAGAAAAAGGAACTTCACGTTCACATTCGAAGTCGTATAAATAGCCTTCCATCTCAACGCTGATCTCCCACATTTACCCTTTCGGTACAATACATCTTTTTACATACGTAGATACACTCTGTTCTACACATTTCTCCACTTTTCTGCCACATTTCTTCATCGTCTACCTCATGTCACTCTCTATGTGGCTGCCGCAATCAGTATTTATACAACCTCGTTCAACGATACAAAATAAGTCATCTGATTCCTTTTCCCCAATTTTATTCACTACTTAAACAGACTATTCGCACTGCCGGTCGTATTAATCTCGAGGTAAACGAGCTTCTTACCACCAAACATTGTTGAGTTTCTTACCGCCAAAGATTGTTCCAGAATATTCCATAGTCCTGCACCCAGACGCGCAAGGTGTAAACAATCTTTAGTCTCTGCTGTCGAGATGACTTCTTAAAATAGCTTTTTCCCTCGACAAACGATTTTTTATAAAAAGAAAAATGAATTTAATTTGCATAAGTTTTAAATCATTGAAATATTCTAGATGGCAGCTGGATATTTTTAGTAAAAGAATGAATTTAAAAGAAATAGGTTTTTTAGACGGGATAATTTATGAGTTACAATATTATAGCAATTAAATAAAGAATTGAGGGGAATATGGTATACTGGGATTTAATAGCAGATTTTTATAGGAATTTAAATAAAAAAAAGTTTTTACTAAAGAAATATAAATTGTTAGAGCAATTAATTTTTAGATTTAAGCAATTTGGAATAAATATTATTATATTGATTAAGATTTTATGGAGATTAATAGTTTTGACTTAATAAACTGGTGTAATCCAGGGAATATTACTAAAAAAGGAAATTTATATAAAATATTTAAAACTTGCCGAAAAATTTTAAATTTTGCAATATATATATATATATATATATATATATATATATATACATAGATAGGTAGATAAAGATTTGAACAGGTGGTGGATTTGATTCTAGGGGTCATGATCGGCATAGATCTCTAATTTGTTTTCAGAAATTCCAACATAGGGATAATATAATAGGTAGTGTTTCTTACGTAATATACCTAATATCCTAAAACTCACAGAGATTTTATTTGATAAAGGATACAATTGACAATAAAAGTAAATAGATATTTCGAACTTAACAGCTCAATTTCTCAAAATAATGATTGTGTCACTTACCACTTTTATCATCTGGGCTCTTCAATTGACATTGACTTTCACTTCAGAATGATGAGTTTCTTATCCATTTATGATATATACTTTAGCGAAAAAATATCAATCTTAATTTTTTCCACATAATTTCTCTCAGACAAAGCAATCATTTATTTCTGAAATTGTCATCACAAGGAAGAGTTTATATGAGAGATGGTTCGGTAAGTATCCAAGAAATATTGTTTGGATGATTAATGCGATAAAAGCAAGATTTATAATACTGATCAACAATTCTTTATTTTACTATGTGTATAACGAAACGATGTGTTTAATAACAATAGATATTATTGAAAATTATTTTATATTTTCAGTGTGCCAGTTGTACGGTAATCCAACAAGATTGTATCCTCGATAGTGTAGCTTTTAGAAAACAATAAAAAGAAACAAATTGCACCGCATATACACAAACAAAACTATTCTGACTTCCACGTCAGAATAACGAGTTTCTTATTCATTTAAGATATATACTTTAGCGAAGGAAAATCGATCTTAACATTTTACAGATAATCTGTCTCAAACAGCTTAGTTATATGACTAGTTGATTTATTTAATAAATAATAGATGGTATTAAACTTGCATACATTGCATTCAATTATACCTCCGTAACATTGAGACGCAATGGCAAAAAAGCGTTTTGTGTGTTTGAGTTTGATATAAGCAAGTGTATTGTAGCTGTTCAGTGCAAGTTCGAAACTAAATACGGAAAGACAGCGCGGGAACATAAGGTCGTATAACAGATGGAGCATATATTGAACATTTGTGAGGAGCAAATTCAAAATTTGATTATAATTCCTCTACATGTATGTATATTTTGAGTAAATACATTGACTATATATTTAGCTTAATAAAGCTTTGAATTTGTGGTATTCATTTTCACCTACCCTGTATTATAGGTGCAGATTTACGGTCGCCAGTCACCACTTGGCGACTAAATTTTTTGCTGTGGCGACTAATTTTCTGTGTCTTAGTCGCCAGAGATAAATTTCCATTGTTCCCAATCCCGGCCGCGGAATTTATATATATATATTTCTTTCTTTTGCAAATTGAAAATCACCTGCTCTTTTCATTAGCCGGGATCAAGTATGACCTTAATAAAAAGTCAGGGAATTTTTGTGATATCAGTTACGCTCACCCTGTGATATACTGCTTTCTTGCTGAACATTCTGTTCGAATATAATTCTGCGCATGCCCACAACATAATAATGATTAGCAGCTGCGAAGCTCGGCACATGAGTGCGCTAATGGTAAAGCTTCTCCCTTGGACTCCAGCGAAATCAAGCATTTCTTCCGAAGTTTCGTTCGAAATCCAGAGTTGAAATAAATACCCCTTCACTGAAGGTCTGCTCACGAGACAGTCCAAAGTTACCGATGCGATGGAGATTATTTAAGGGCTTTGGATCATGGAGTCGCGAGGATAGAGGATTGCGAACCCTGAAGAAAAAAAGAACAAAAAGAAAAATAAACTCTTACGAAAAAAAAAAAATATTCTTGCATTGTAAATGTTTTCTGCAACTGAGAGATTTTTATAGTTCAAAATAATCTTACACATTCCTATTTTTATTTTATATGTATACTTTTATATGACAAAATTGAAATAAGAAATAAAGTTTTCCTAAAATTTCTCATTACCGTGACTGCTTAGTTCATACTTGTTTTGTTATTCAATTGTATCTTGTCCAACTTTATCTTCTGATTTTTCCAGATTTATATCATACATTTTTAACATCAAAGTTTCAAGAATTTTAGGATTAAATTAAATATACGCATTTGTAGTAATTTGACTGTTTTCTTGTACATGTGTATTTATTAATTAAACTAATTTTCATTTTGAATTCCTGAGTTTTTTTGTTAATTTCTTTCCATATAAACACTATTCTTTTATGAGTTTGTTTCACAATGTGGCCACTAGATTTTGGTTAAGAGCCAAAGTTGCAAACTAGATTTCCGGGATTTAGAAGAAACTGGCTCCTTAAAAATTTTGGAAATCTGCACCTATACCCTGTATACAGATTTTAAAAATAAATATTGTTTAACTGTATTATATATATATATATATATATTTGATGTTTGGTAAAGGTTTTTAAAAATGCTTTCAAACACGATTTCAAATATTTGTCTATTTAATTGTAAAAATAAATTTTTCATTTCTACTGATAAATAATTTAAATTAAAAATATTTCGTGAGCAACATAAGTTCCGTGAGTCATATATATGGAGCTAATATCTGACAATTAAATTTTGTTTTTTTCTCATTTCTTTTTAATATTTAAATATCGCACAATTCGTTAATTACACATACGAATAGGAAAAGAACATTCCTTCGAAAGCAATATATTGTTGTTTAATGAATTACAAATACTTTTCAAGCTGGTTTTTCTTTTATTCTTTTTTCTTTATTAGAAAAAATTTCAAAAGATCAATTCTCTATATTTAATATATAAATAGGTTAGAATTTTTTTCCGCCTAATTTTTCACAAACAAAATAAAACCTTTGTCGATAGAAAATTAAAAAATAAAAAAAAATATAAATAAAATGTCGCAAATTAAACGGTATGTAATGGAACTACGCGCTTGAACCACTGAAATTATCAGAATAAAAAAGAATTCTGTAAATAGCAAAAATTTTGATGTTTTCTTCTCCTATTAGCTCATGCTATGCAGCTAATATGAAATTGTTTATTTTAATGAACTTCAAAACTTTATTTCAATACATTTTGTGTTTTTTATTCATATAAAAGTACTTTTGCTGTTATTAATAGGCATTTTAAAAAATATAATTAATACAAAAATCTATTAATTTTTCTTGAAATTGAATTTCATCTATATTCTGTAATCTCGAAAGCTTAAGTAGATTCTTTTATTACTTTTTAATTTATTTCTCGATTTCATAATGAAAAACTGTATTATTTGTCTTTCATAAAGTATACTGCAATCCATCATAGTATTTTTCTTTCCTTTCATTCATCTTATACAAAAATGCCATGTGTCATTTGTCATTTAATGACATATAACGTATACGCTGGATCTGTTAAAACACAGCTACAGACACTTTATTTCGTTATTTAAATTTTACTTTTTCTTAGATGTTTCTTATACATTTTGATGAAAATTTGAATGAAATATGAGATCTCATATAAACAGTGATTGTAGGACCTGAATATCATAACAAGCATTGTTACAAAATACTCTAGAATAGAAGAAAAATATCTGTTTTTAGTTATTCTCAATAAATATGAATTTTTCATGTATCATTTATTGCGGAAGAAAAAATATTAAATTATAAATTTTTATAAAATAAATTTTAAGAAATTACAAACTATAAATTCCTCATAAAAAATACCCTATGTCAGATTTAATTAACAATTTCACTTTCAATTTGTTTCAAATAGACATTCTCTTTGAATTTTAATGATTTTCGCAGTTCACACGTATAAAATCTGTGAACGAATGTTATAAATCATATGTCAAACATCGCATTCACCATATAAGGGTTTTGAAATACTTTTTAACTCACAATATCTGTTTCGTTTAATGCGATAAGACAATATAAAATTTCACAAATCGGTTTTTGAAAAGCGAGTAATAATAAGTTTTAGAAGTCGCGACGGAATTGATTAAGTTTTAATTGTGTGTAATTAACTTTTAAAGGTGTATTTCTGGTATTAGGCTGAGCAAAAAGTTCTGAGAAATTTGTGTAAGTTGTGTTGTTATGCGCAAATTAACAACAAACGCAACAAGGACTATTCTCAAAGTAGAGACCATTATAGTCCAAGACTTTCTGCAAGATTTCGGATTTGCTAGAAGTACCATTGCGGTTCCTTGGAATCGAAAATCTCTTGACTTGCATTAATCTCATCGACGACTTTCAGAATATTTAGACCTTTTCTTCAATAATGCCGGATCAACACACGAAAATGATACTATTCAATAGGCATTTTGGAACCGAAATTCCTGAACTCCTATTGATATACCACTAGTACTCCTATATACGATACAGATTCTGGTAACTATTAGATTAAAAATTTCCCAGAACTTTTTGCTCAACCTAATAAAACGTTTGAGATTTCTTTCTTCAGGATCTCAAGTTTCTTTGTACTGGTTTCTAGCCCTACTTAACGGTTGAGTTACTAACGGACAATATGGTAGCCATGATTAAAAGCGGATATGTTTTCCGTACAGCTAAAGGTTTTATGTTTTTCTTAGAAATAAATATTTATTTACAATATTTGCAATATACAGTGTGTCCACGTATAACCTGGCCGACCTTTATTTTCGCAAACGTTGGTCCTAGATGCATACTTCCAATTACAAAAATGGTTTAAATAAGGTAAATATATTTTTTTAAAGCGATTTGGGTCAAGAAAAACATTTATTAAAAAATTACGAAATTTAAATTTTTATACTGTCCTCCGGTCCTATAAGTGATATTTAGTAAAAATTTACTGTGACACTAACAAGTAAGACAGAAAAAGCCCCACTCCTCTAACATTAAAATTGAACGAGTTATGAAACTTTGAAATGCATGACTTATACTCGTTTTTTGCATATCAAAACAGATGATTTCGACCATGCTTTCAAGGGTCGTATATAGAATACTTAAACTTATTTCAAGGTATCTGCGGTTTGAAAGAAATCGTACAACTATTACGATTGAGTTAACTTTACAAGTTAAGTTTCAGATTAGTTAAAATAATTGTATTTTAACATATGTTGTATTTTGTAAGGATTTGAGGCTATGATGTATTTTAACAAAAATTATGTTATTTTCATAAGGTTTTATTTAACTTGCAACGATCATCTTTCCAGTTAAAATTTTGTACACGAACTTTAACTGGCTTTCAAATGTCCGATCGAAGTTAAAATTTTACATACTGACTTAAATCCGATTACAATGTAATATTATTATGATTTTCGACGATTACAAACTTATACATACTTATATTAGAGGATAACACAAAAAAAATCGTATACGTTACGGTCAACACGTTTAAGAAATGGTTTTAGATAAGATAACATAAACCTGCGATGGTTGTGTTTTTTAACTTTTATAATTACGTTTTATGTATTTGTTAAAGCTAAATACAAAAATTACTTTCATTTGTAATCATCATGTCAGGATTTTTAGCAAATAGTAAATTTCAAGGTTAAAAAATAGCGAAAAATCTTATACTATAAAATAGATGTAAGACTTTTTTATTCCGTTTAATTTTATTTAATTCAATAATTTATTCATTTTTGTGGCTTATCCTGGGTCTCTTACACCTAAACAGCTCAGGCGTCCGACGAGGTTGCGAGCGGAGGGGGGACCAGTTTTAATTTTGAGCTTTTCAACTTTGAAATTTGCGATTTGAGAAAAATCCTGGCGTGATGGTTTAAAATGAAGGTCATTTTCGGATTCAGCGCTAAAAAATACACCTGAATCAATGTTCAAAAGCTAAAAAGCGTGGCACAACCCAAAATTTTAAAGACGGTGAAATCTAACGGCATTTTAAAATATGTATCATTTTTGTAATGAATTGAGGCTGTTTTTTTTCATCCTTTTACTTAACAAGAACTCTGTTATTTTTATCCTCTTATATGTTCAGTACAAATTGTATATTTTGTACTAATATGTCAAAATGATTAAAGATTTCAAATTTATATTCAAATGCTAATTTTACTCTCAACCATTTCTTTAATGTATCTGACGAAATTATATTTCTACAAAATTTGTGAATGACCCCTAATTTGCAGCAAAAAATATGCTTCATCTTAAAACAGCTATTATTCGGTCAATTTTAATCGTAGAGTAACGGGACTTTTTTCCCTTATTTGTCAGTGTAACAGGAAAATTTTACTAAACATAACTTATAGGACCGGGGGACCGTATAAAAATTTAGAGTCTGCAATTCTTCGCTAAATTGCTTTTTCGCTTCAATTTTTTTTTTATCTTAACTCTGCACCTAATTTTAACCACTTTTGTAATTGGAAGTATGCATCTAGGACCAACGGTTGCGAAAATAAAGGTCGGCCAGGTTATACGTGAACGGACACACTGTATAAACTCTGATTTCCTTTCTGGAGAAAATATCACTCATTCAATGTAATAAAGGTGTCGTATGGGATCTAGAACGGTACCACATATACCGGTGCTAAAAAGACGCTCATAATTTTAAGTAGTTGAGATCTGCCATTTTATTTATAACATACAGAATGTATGCCTTTTGCCTCCCATTCCTACTATAATCGGTCTTTAATAATGAGCTCGACTAAGAATAAACTGGACGAAGCAGTGGTCTTTTGGTAGCCTCAGAGCCCCTAGCCCTTTCCGCTTTTCTTTGCTTTTAATTTGTGTAATTTGCTATTTAAATTTGTCCAGTTTTAATTTTTGAATTTTTTTTCAACCTGGCTTCCGCTAGAGAGTCTTATACTCGGGGCGTGACTGGGTTCCTATGAACCTGTCTTCCGCAAAAGAGTCGGAATAAGTAGAAGAATAAAGGGCTGCGGACAGAAAGAGGCCGCTCACCGTAGCGGTTGATTTAAAATTATTGTTTCTTTTAAAACCATATTGTTATCTGACAGTTATCAACATGTGTCGTGAGGGAAAATAACGATAAAAAAGTTTTTTAATTAATTTGTGTCAAAATATTATTCATGTCGTTTATTTGGATCTTGCTCCCGCTTTTAGGACAGCTAAAAAGTGCGTTCTCTGTTTCGAAAGGGCGATAACTATCTAAACGATAAAATTGGCTCTGGGCAAAATTTCTGGAATTAATAATGACTTAATCTGTGATTTAGTGAATAATAATACATTGATTACAATTGAAGAGATTGCAATTGAAGGGACTAAATATTGACAATTCGACTGCATTTCGACATAAAAAAACCACTTCGAAATTAAAAGCATTTGAAATCGGGCACGAACTTTACCAATCACACAATATATTAAAGAATTGAAAGACATAAATCTAATCAGAAATAGTTTTTTTATATGTAAATTTTATTCACACAATTTAATACTATCATTATGTTCTATATTTTTACGAAAAAATTTTGAATTTGTGGACTTTCTGAATTTCTATTATTTAATGTAGTTACACGTTTTGAGTTATCATGATTAGAAATGAACTATTTCTGATATATATATGTTCAAAGATAATTGTCTGAATGCCTCTGTGTTAAAAATATTAATCGGAGCTGTAATTAAATAACTAATAAACGAAATTCTGAAAAAATATCTTACTTAGTTCGACTTAGATACAAAATAAGTTTCAATACATAGTGTTTTTGTTTTTATAAACAGTGTTTTTGTAGTTATATCTTGGCATCTAAAGCATAGAAATGCATCAAACTCAATATGGAAAAAAATGCCCGCTTTATTTGCATTTTGCTTTGATCACTCAAAAGGAGAAGCTGATATGTGACTGTTCATTCGTTTAACATTACAACTGTAATGTAAAATCAGATTAATTGGATCTCGAAGAGTTACTCGCATAAAAATGTTGTAAAAATGGTTTTCGTGTATGATTTTCTTCTATTAAGACTAGTCAGCAAGTGCATTTAAAATATCTCACAATTTAAATGCTTTTTCGATGCGTCCTACAATTTAAATGCTTTTTCGATGCGTCCTACAATTTAAATTCCATTTTAAGTAAGCATATTCAAAATTACACTATTTAAGTTATTTTCAGAACTGGTATCTGCTTCAGTATTTCGACTTTTTAAACCAGTTATTTTATGCAAATAATCCAAATTTTAATTATTTTTTGCATAATTATAGAAAAATAGTTGTTAGAAGCAGGTCTGTAGCATTAGATAATGGGTCATTCCATGTCAGTTCAGGCAGGCATGTAACCCACCATCACAGATTTTGATGAAACTGCGTGTGTTTGTTCCTTTTATTAAGATATGATTCCCAGTATTTTTTTTTACTCCTTGATCGAATAGTTTCTGAGAAAAAAATTGTCAAAATTTTGAAAATTGCCATCAGTTGGCATTCTTGACTGCTCGATTTTCAAATGTAGCATGACATAAATATGACCATATTTCAATATCTATTCCACAAATCATCTTCAAATAATTTATGCATAATATATAGGGTACGTATTTTATGAAAAAAAATACTGTTATGCTTATATAACATTTTAAGTGTGTCTAAAAAATGTTTAATCTTTGAAGTCGTGATTTTTTTATGAAAAATAATGCATTACCTAAAATAGCATTATTAACAAAAGGCGGTATTTTTATTAAATTTATTTTTTGTGGGGGATATACTTAAAGGTGTCCTTTACCTGATTCTGAAATAAAAGTAGTGGGATTTTGGGTGTTTTTAGTAGTATTTCATATTTAAAAATATTTTGAGGCGTATTTCAAATCAAATCAAGCAGAGTCATTCCATGTCAGTTCGCCTAAGATATTTAATTCACTGTCACAAATTTCAATAAAACTGGGTATGTTTATAGCTCATTTTAAGACAGGATCAAGGAAATTAAAGGTGATTACAAGTAAAATATTTTTTAAGATAAAAAAAATATCTAAATTTTGAAATTTTTTAAAAAATGTTTTTAATGGCAGATCTATATTCAAAGACTGCATAAAAAAAAAGTCATTTCAATATAAAATCACTAAATAAGTTTCAAATAATGTATATGTGACAAATAATGTAGGCAGATTATTATTTATTGTTGTTTGTCATGTTTAAATGCTAAGAGTGTGTTTAATCTTGTGAATTCTTAAAATCAAGAATTTTGTGAAAAATAATGTGTTAATCAAAAATTTATTATTAACCGAAGGCAGGCTGTTATTACTTTTTTTTAATTGTAAGTAAAAATATCATTTAAATAGTTATAAAATAAAAATAGTGAAAATATGAGCAATTTTAACAAAATTTTCATAAAATGTGAATGTTTAATGATAAATATTGAAGCTTTTCATGCTAAGATGTACTAAAATGACTACGATATCGTGTATTTCTACTCTTGCTTAAATATAATACATACAATAATAAAATAACAAATATTATTTACAGCAATAAAAATTAAATTAAATAGTACCAGTTCCTTTACCAACACTACATTGCTCAACAGCCGACTTAAAATCAACAGCCCGCACTCTTATTGAAAAATACTTTCAACTGTTCAAATAATAAATAAACTGCATTTAAAAATTTTAATATCAACTTATTATCTTAAGACGATAATAATAACTAAACAACATGATGAATTTATAAATCAGCTTTTAATTGAAAAGTCATGAAATGGTCCCTTTAAATATTGTTGTTCATCGAGTCAATCAAAACAAATTATATAAAAAAAAATAATGAGCCTAATATGCTGACTGCAATGACACTTCTAACAAAACTAATTAATTCATTACCATCTGAAATCAAACCCGAAAGATCAAAAGAAAAAAAAATCATCTGTAGTGTGAATGTGACATACTCAGTGGTTGTTGAGGTATGTCTTTGTGACATTTTCACCTGTACTTCAATAAAATATAAACATGTAAGCTTTTTTCATTCATCCAAATTAAGTAAAACAATTATAAAATTTTGTTGTCATTACACCAGATGTTAAATTTTTCGTTACATACTATTAGATAAGTTCTTTACTTTTAGACATTATTGACATAATATCATAAAATTTGCTATATGTATTTTCTGTAAGTGTATAAACAATATATATATGCTTTATTAAACATAAATGAATAATTTTTAAATAATTTGTTTGAGAACAGGGATACACACATATATATGTTGAAAATCCATCTTTCAGCAATATTGTGATGAAATAAATCAAATTACCGTAATTTCCGGTGTATAGCCCGCGGATCATACAATCGTGTTTCGACCCAGAAATTTTTAAAAATAAAATGTAACTTTTTAGATCACAGTAAATATTGGTCTTCAAATACTGAATAAAATTTCTGGATCCAAACTGAATTGTTTGATCTGCGGGCTATACACCCGAAATTACGGTACATATCATTAGAAACTGAATAAAGTTACAAAAGTGCAACTCATTAAGTTTTAAATATTTTTTTAGATATAGTTATTTGAAAGATATAAATATAATGGATTATGCATTTTTTGCATATATTTAAAGCACAATACGTCAAAATTTTCTTCAACAGAGTGAAATTTGTTTTTTCTTTTTCAATATTAGCAGCTCAATGCTAAATTTTCAATATTAACAGCCAAATATGAGTTTAAAGATTAGGACTGTCATCTTGAAAATTTCTATTGGGCGGTGAGGAGCTAGTGATTTTTCTCTTTTTTGGAAAGGGATAATTGCTCTTCGCCCTAGAAGTTTTACTAAAAAACAATATTGTTTATTTTTTCCTTAAGAAACGAACATAAAAGATAATTTGAAAAATAAAATAAATGTATAAATAAAAATATTTCCAGGGATGATACATTGGATAGGTTTTACATTTGAAAATATTGATAATTTTACATATGATTTAAATACTACTAAAACCAACCAAAATCCCACTATTTTTATTTCAGATCCAGTTATAATGTAGTATTATGTACAATTTAAAATTAAAAAATTAGTCATAGAAACTCCGCCTCTGATTGATAAAGATTTTTTAATAATTTCATTATTTTTTGTAAAATATTTTTGATTTCAAAGATTATACAATTTTTTAGACACATTTAAATATTTTTTAACATTACACCAATATTTTTTTTTATAATCTACATACTTTATTTACCTTGCTTAAATTATTCGAAGAAGATTTCTTTCTTAGTTATTGAAATATGATTTTATATATAAAATGAGGCCTTTGAAAATTGAACAATCATTAGAGGCAACTCGTGGCATTTTTCCAAAATTTTGATAATTTTTTCTCATATGTTCAATATTTTTATTTTATAACCATTTAAAAGATATTTTTACGTACAATAAAAAAAAGCAATAACACCCTGCCTTCGGTTAATAATAAATTTTTGATTAACACATTATTTTTGACAAAATTCTTGATTTTAAAAATTCATAAGATAAAAGACCCTCTTAGTGTTTAAACATGATAAAAAACAAGAAATAATAATCAGCCTACATTATTTGTCACATATACATTATTTGAAACCTATTTAGTGATTTTATATTGAAATGACTTTTTTTTTTTTTTAATGTAGTCTTTGAATATCGAACTGTCATTAAAAAAATTTAAAACAATTTTTCAAAATTTTGATATTTTTTATCTAAAAAAATATTTTACTTAGGATCAAGAAAATTAAAGGTGATTACGTCTTAAAATAAGCTATAAACAAACCCAATTTCATTGAAATTTGTGACAGTGATTAAATGGCTTAGGGGAACTGACATGGAATGACTCTGCTTGATTTGATATGAAATGCACCTCAAAATATTTTTAAATAGGAAATACTACCAAAAACACCCAAAATCCCACTATTTTTATTTCAGAATCAGGTAAAGGACACCTTTAAGTATATCTCCCATAAAAAATAAATTTAATAAAAATACCGCCTTTTGTTGATAATGCTTTTTTTGTTAATGCATTATTTTTCATAAAAAATTCACGACTTCAAAGTTTAAATATTTTTTTATACACACTTAAAATGTTATAAGCGTAACAATATATTTTTTTCATAAGCTGAGTACCCTAAATATTGTGCATAAATTATTTGAAGATGATTTGTAGAGTAGATATTGAAATATGATTATATATATGGCATGCTACATTTGAAAACCGAGCTATCAAGAATGCCAACTGACGGCAGTTTTTCAAAATTTTGACAATTTTTTTCTCAGAAACTCTTTCACCAAGGAGCAAAAAAAATTACTGGTGATCATATCTTAATAGTAAGAACAAACACACGCAGTTTCCTTAAAATCTGTGATGGTGGGTTACATATTGATATTTTACTGCCTGATTTGACGTGGAATGCCCCTAATGTTATAGAAGTAGTGAAATTTCGGGTTTCTGCACAATTAATTTTTTTAAGCGATAGCTGGTGTTATTAGTATAACTATACACTAGCAGGAATGACCGAGCTAAGCTCGGTCAAAATGAGCTTTGTGTTTATCTCGATATATTATTCCCACCAAATCATTCTTGCTGTTTTAGATACAATTAGCTTGATCCTGAGACATAGTGACCCAAAATGACGTACTAATCGAATTTTCTCGAACATGCGACCTAATACAATGCTCTTCTCGAGCCTGAAAATGATGGAATAAAAAATTTAGTGAAAATCGTCAGTCATATTCTAGATAAAATAAGCTTGACCCACGTTGATTAAAAAAAAAAAAAAAAAAAAAAAAAAAAACACTAACCGAAATTTATCGAAAGTGTGATCTAATTCAGTGGTATTTTTGTTCTCTGAAACGGTATAACAAAAAAAAAATTGTCAAAATTGTTTGAACATTTTTGAGATGGATGCCGTTAGCCTGACTCCGACCCATTATCGCCAAAATGACCCACTAAAAGAATTTTCTTGAGCATGCGACCCATCCCACTGGTTTTATATTGTCCAGAAACGGCGTAGTACACAGTTTTGTCAAAATCTTTTGAGCCGTTTTTTAGATAAAGTTAGCTTGATCCTGATCCATTAGGACCCAAAATGACCCATTCATTGAATTTTCTCGTACATGCGACCCTGCCCAATGGTCTTATCATGCTCGGAAACGGTATTATACAAAATGTTTTCAAAATGTTTCGAAGCGCTTTTTAAATACAATTAGCTTGGCCCTGACCCATGGTGAGCCAAAATGACTCACTAATCGAATTTCCTTGAACATGCGACCTAGCCCAATGGTCTTCTCGAGCCCGAAAATGATAGAATACAAAATTTAGTCAAAATCGTTTAAGCCGTTTTTTAGATAAAATTAGCTGGACCCTGACCCATTGTGACCCAAAATGACCCACTAATCGAATTTTCTCGAACATGTGACTTACCCCAATTCTCTTCTCATGCCCAGAAATGGTATAATATAAAATTTGGTCAAAATGTTTTGAGCGTGCTTTTAGATTCAATTAGCTTGACTCTGGCTCATTATGACCCAAAATGACCCACTAATTGAATTTTCTCGAACATGTGACTTAGCCCAAACGTCATCTTATGACCAGAAACGGCCGTATATTAAAAAAAAAATTGTGAAAATGTCTTGAGCCGTTTTTAGATGTAATTAGCTTGACCCTGACGCGTAATGTCCCACTAATCGAATTTTCTCAAACACGTGACCCATCTCAATGGTCTTTTTGTGCCCGAAAACAATAGCTTACAGAATTTCGTCAAAATAGTAGAGCCGTTATCTAGATAAACTCAGCTGGACCCACGGTGACCCAAAAATGACCCACTAATCGAATTTTCTTGAACACGTTATCCATCCCAATGGTCTTTTTGTGCCCAAAAACAATAGCTTACAGAATTTCGTCAAAATAGTAGAGCCGTTATCTAGATAAACTCAGCTGGACCCACGGTGACCCAAAAATGACCCACTAATCGAATTTTCTTGAACACGTTATCCATCCCAATGGTCTTTTCGTGCCCGAAAACAATAGGGTGGAAAATTTCGTCAAAATCGTTAGAGCCGTTATCTAGATAGATTGACCTACGGTGACCCAAAAATGACCCACTAATCGAATTTTCTTGAACATGTGACTTAGCTTAATGGTCTTCTCGTAATCCAAAACTGTAAAATATAGAGTTTAGTAAAAATCGTTAGAGCCGTTTTTAGATAAAAATAGCTAGACCCACAGTGACCCAAAAATGACCCACTAATCGAATTTTTTCGAACATCTGACCCATCCCAATGATCCTTTCGTGCCCGAAAATGGTTAGATACAAAATTTATTCAAAATCGATTAAGCCATTCTTTAGATATAATTAGCTTGACCCTGACCCATTATGACCCAAAACGACCCACTAATCGAATTTTCTCGAACACGAGAGCCATCCCAATGGTTTTTTTCGTGCCTGAAAATGGTTAGATACAAAATTTAGTCAAAATCGATTGAGCCGTTCTCTAGATATAATTAGCTTGACTCCAACACATTATGACCCAAAATGACCCACTAATCGAATTTTCTCGAACATGAGATCCATCCCAATGGTCTTTTCGCTCCCGAAAATGGTTAGATACAAAATTCAGTCAAAATCGATTGAGCCAATCTCTAGATATAATTAGCTTGACCCTGACATATTATGACCCAAAATGACCCACTAATCGAGTTTTCTAGAACACATGACCCATGCCAATCGTCTTTTCGTGCCCGAAAACAGTAGGGGAAAATTTCGTCAAAATCGTTAGAACCGTTATCTAGATAAACTTAGCTTCACCCACGGTGACATAAAAATGACCCCCTAATCGAATTTTCTCGAACATGTGACTTAGCCCAATGCTCTTCTCGTAATCCAAAACTGTAGAATATAGAGTTTAGTGAAAATCGTTAGAGCCGTTTTTTAGATAAAAATAGCTAGACCCACAGTGACCCAAAAATGACCCACAAATCAAAATTTGTCGAACACGTGACCTAGCCCAATAGTCTTCTCGTGCCAAAAAATGGTTGGATACAAAATTTGGTCAAAATCGATTGAGCCGTTCTTTAGATATCATTAGCTAGAACCTGACCCATTATGACCCAAAATCACCCACTAATCGAATTTTCTCGAACACGAGACCCATCCCAATGGTCTTTACGTGCCCGAAAACGGTAGGGTTCAAAATTTAATTAAAATCGTTAGAGCCGTTCTCAAGATAAAATTTACATACGCACACACAATTTTTGCTCGCATTATAGTATAAGATGTAGGTATTTGTCCAACTATGAAAATTCTGCAAGTGGTGATTTTTCAGAATTTTCAACGCAGCTAATAAGAATGTTTCGGATTTAGGTTCATCAGCTTGTCTTTCCACAGCCTAACTCAAGTAAATACTTTTCGTCATCATTGGTATTAAAGTATTTTATTGAAGTTTAATGTAGAACGTTCCCTATTGAAGATAATGTACAGATAGGCCAACGAATAAGACCCTAATTTCAAAAATAAATATCTCAAAAAGAAAGATGTATATGATTATGAGGTAAAAGGTTTGTTTATTAGCTTAGCTGTAAAAATGTTATACAGAAATTTCAAAATTTAGTTGCAAAAGCCGTTAATAGAATGCGCTGTAATCGCAATACCTACAAATTCTGCTTCGAATTCCATAACAGTAGCGTCTCATTCCTAGATGGTTCCCTATGGAGGGGTGAAAAATTGGGATTGTCCTCTTTTTCGTTGAGTGAATAAAAATCACAGAAATATTTTTAGCACAATTAAACTTATTTTATAATGACTTAACAAATAATATAATGATAAAGAGTGATAAGAAAATGTGAAAGCTGTAAATTATCATTTTGTGACTTATGTTTAAAATCCGGCTTAGTGGATCTATAAAAAGTGGCATAGTTTTCGTAAAATCAAAAACGTTGTTACAAAAAATCACATCCCGGACATCTATTTTACCATTACCAATGCTTTAATATATATATTTTATAATTTATATTAGTGGACATTTAATACTTGTACTTACATGCTACTTGTATAGAAAATTTAGTTTTGAAAATATCTTATTTTGCCAGTGAAAAAGGAGCTTTATATTTTAATTTGTTGCAGTTCTATAAAAAAATAAATAAACTAGCGAATTTACATAATACCTTATTGAAGAAAACGTCCTCTGTCTACTCAGCAAATATTTACTAGGTTTTTATTCTTGCTGTTTTGAAAACAGGTATATTTGTAAAGTACAGATGCTTGTTCAAAGTTTTGAATGAAAGTGTATCTTTATTTTTAGGAAACGTATTTTATTTCCGGATTTTTCAAAAGACAATTTAAAATTCGGAAAGACTGAACGTTTTTACAATTCAGTATAATATTTTAAAAAATATGTTTACTTATGGAAGTATTTATATTTTTATGAAGTACATGGAGTTCCAAACCGGGTTTCCGGTGTTAGAGAATATTGGTAAAAAACGTATATTTTATATTAATTGAAAACTGTAACAGATTTTTACATTTAATAACTATATATACAGGGTGTCCGGTCTCAACGGTGTCCAATGGCTAATTCTTAAACTGTTAGTCATAGACATATAGTTCAAATTAGAAAAATGCTTTAAATCAGATAAAGAAATATTTTAAAAGCGATTTGGGTCAATAAAAAAATTTCTTAAAAAATCTTTCTTCCTATAAGTTATATTTAGTAAAATTTTCCTATTACACTGACAAGTAAGACAAAAAAAGTCTCATTCATATGACACTAAAATTGTGCGAGTTATGAAACTTTAAAAATACATGACTTATGCCACTTTTCTGCTCTGAAAACAAATGAGTTCGGCTTGGCTTTGAGGGGTCATATTCCAAGTGCTTAAAGTATTCGAAGATCTCATTCCATGTGCATTTGCGCTTTGAGAAAAAATCCTACCAGTATTACGATTAAGTTAACATTTATTAAGTTTCAGATTGGCTGAAATAACATATGTTTTATTTTGTCAGGATTTGAGACTGTTTCTTTTATGATTTCTTTTAATAAAATCATGTTATTTTTATAAGTTTTTATGTTACTTCAACGATCTTATGTATGTTTTTCCAGTTCAAAATTTGTATTCGAACTTTAACCCACTTTCAAATATCCGAACGAGATTACATTTTACATACTGGCGCAAATCCGATAACAATCTAATATTATTATGATTTTCGGTGGTTACCATTTATACTTATTTTATAGGATAACACAAAACATTTCGGATAGATTACCGGCAAGAAGTTTATGAAAAAGTTTTAGATTAGATAATACAAGACGAAGATTGTTGGGTTTTTTAACTTTTATGTATTTTTTAGCAATGAATCCAAAAATTGCCTTAATTTTTAACCATCATGTCAGGATATTTCGCAAATCTTAAATTGTCGAATTTAAAGAATAACAAAAATCGGATACTATAAAGTAGAGGAGATGGCTGTATTTTTTAACCTTTGATAATTGATTTTTACGTACTTTTTAGCACTAAATCTGAAAATGACTTTCATTTTTAACCATCACATTAGAATTTTTTTGCAAATGTGTAAGTTAAAATATAGTGAAAATCTCATACTATAAAACATACGTAAAACTTTTTTTATTTTATTTTATTCAATAATTTATTCGACATTTTTGCTTATCTTGAGATTCCTACAGCTGGGTGGTGTGATGAGATGGGGGGAGGAGATTAAATTTTAACTTTGAACTTTTTAACTTTGAAATTTACAATTTACGAAAAATCTTGATGTGATGGCTAAAACTGAAGGTCAATTCCTGATTCAGCGGTATAGAATACACAAGAATCAATTATCAAAAGCTAAAAAACACGAAATAACCCAACTTTTGCAGGCTAATGGAATCTAATAATATTTTAAAATAAGTATCATTTTGTAAAGAATTAATTTAGCACCATTTTATTTAACAAAAATTCTGTTTTTATCTTTCTTCTTAGGGGTGTATTCCGATCCAAACTGCTTATTTTCTGATTCATTTTAAAATTCATTTTTGCTCTCAAACGCATCAAACTGGGAAATTCTCTTATTTAGAAACTATATAATGTGCCGTGCTTCTTAATTTTTTGATAAATGCAGAAAATACTGTAAAAAACGCTGTCAAAGTTGGCGTTTTGAACCGAATTTTCCGAAGCGGGCGATCTGGGAATGAAAAAAATGGCCATACTGAGAAAATAATTGTTTAAAAATCAAATTCTAATTAATTGAGCTGAAAATGAAATCACACGGCATGTTAAACATGTCTTCAGAAATCACCCCAGCAAGTTTCATGTTTTTACTTTTAAAAATGAGTCGGAAAATGTCTCAGAAAATTTCGAGCTGTTGAGGGTGAAAAAATATTTTTTCGAATACACCCTTAAATGTGTATTACAAATTGTATATTTTGCATTAATATGTCAGAATGACTAAAGATTTCAAATTTATATTGGAATGTTAATTTTACTCTCAACCATTTTTCAATATATCTGACGAAATTATATTTCGAGTAAATTTGTGAATGACCCCCAATTTGCAGCAAAAAATATGCTCCAAATTTAAACAGGTATTACTCGGTCAATTTAAATCGTAGAACAACGGGACTTTTTTTGTATTACTTGTCAGTGTAAAAGGAAAATTTTACTAAATATAACTTATAGGACCGGGGGACCGTATAAAAATTTAAATTTCGTAATTTTTTAAGAAATGTTTTTATTGACCCAAATCGCTTTTAAAATATTTCTTTACCTGATTTAAAACATTTTTGTAATTGGAACTACATGTCTATGACTAACGGTTTAGGAATTAGCCATTGGACACCGTTGAGACCGGACACCCTGTATATCAGGTTTTTCACAAATAATACCAGAAATCTTTTTTATATGGAAATTAGCAATTATGCATTCCAATTAAATTTTGAAATTTATTAAAAGCGGTACTTTTGTACAGGTCTTGTGCCAGAAATTAACCCGAGAGTAGTCCCGTCTTTTTTCAGAACGTTATTAGTATCGATTTTTTTTTTTTTTTTTTTTTTTTTTTTTTTTTTTTGCCACCGACCTCCTGCATACAGAAATTGTAAAATAAGAAATATTTTTCATTTAATATTCGAAAATTACATTTCAATGAAGTTATAAATTTACAGTTAAATAAACTATACATTTTATTCGTGAGATGTGGAATCATGCGAAAAAGTAAAAATGAACTGACTTTAGCGATCGTTGCGCAGACATTTCCACCAATTTCACCTTTACTTGTAAAAATGTACCTGAAGAAAAAAAAAAAACTGAGATATCTTATTATTTCAATATGGTGGTGAAGAGACTTGTAAAGTCAGCTACGTGGCAGTTCTCCTTTGTATTTGTAAAGGGATATGAGTTAGGAGAAGATTATTTACATGGGCGTCAAAAAGACCGACACGCGAGAACTTCCGCGTTAACAATCGAAGAAATCTCCAAAGATCGCTACCCCTTTTTATTCTGTTAATTTCAGTGGTTAAAGAGTTTTCCGATTACATGTATTAAATTTGTGAGTTATTTATATTTTATTATTTTACTAGTATAAATACCCATCAAAAATGGCGGAAGGTGAATGATAAATCTTCAAAACAACAGTTAAAAAATCATTTTTCTGACTTAAAAAAGAAAAAAAAAAAAAGATGTCTCATGCATTTTGTTAATTAAAAAGAATTATCCTTTGATTTTTTATGATTAGAAAAAAGAAATTATGTAAACTACAATTTAGTCATCAGCGTTTAAACGCACCATTTCCAGCTACACATTCTCTGACGAAAATGCTTGTTTAGGTTCCCTCTACATTACAAAATTTGTTGCTTAGCGAGACACTTTTTTTCGCTACAAACTATTTTAAAATTCAGAATTTTGTCTTCAAGATAATTAAAATATGCTATACTGATAAGAAATATTCATTTTATTTGCAATGTCTTCAAATTTGATAAAATGCATTGTAAAAAAAAGTACGATTGCAACAGAAAGTTGACGCCAAAAGATTTTGCAAGAAACATAAGCTCCTAATTTATTGGGAATTAAAATGGCCTACAGAAGCTCTTCTCTCAAACTTCGGTAAAGAAAAAAATTGTCCCTTTAATTTCCCTTTAAATAATGCTAAAGTGCCATTGAAATAATTTTTTATTGTAAATGCATTTGAAAGTTTTAGATATTCAAATTCGGATAATTTTTACTTTGTCATATAAGACAGAAAAAAATGTCACAGGAAATCTGAACTTGTGCAACAGAATAATCATTTTGAATAAATTAAAAATACATGTAATGCAATGTGATTGCACGGACCTACCTAGAGCGAAAGTTAGACTTTTATCCACCAGATGCCGATAGTTATCAATTACTTTTAAATTAGAACTTGTTGTTGTTATTTTTGTTGATTTGTCCCTTAAATTTAGAAATTAATTGGATAATTTTTGAAGGTTTTAAACATAGTTAAAATATTTAAAGGCTTTAATATACTATTACATATATTTTAAAACCAGCATCGGCGTTAACCAGTATTTTTTATGAAGCGTTCAAAGAGTCATTGATTTGTTTGTAGATTTGAAGGAATTTGAAACTGAATGCCGACAGTATCGTTTGTCTAGATCTGATTTTATGTTTATAATAGCTTAATTTTTTTTAGACCTTAATACATTATAAAGGGTTATGATACACATGTTTTATGTGAAAAAATGCTAAACAGATATGATTTCAAGTAGAAAAAAATAGCATTTAGCTGTCATGTGTTAGGATATGTTTTTCATTAAGCCTAACATGCTGTTTAGCCACGGTCGACTCGTAGACCAGAGTGGTTCGCACCGGCATGGTTACTAACAGTTTCCTGCACTCAGATTTTATTATAAGTAGATTTTTCGATTGATAAAGTTTTAATTTCTACTATTCTGCTATGCATAATATAAGCCAGAGACAAATTCTGAAGTACTTTATTTATATTAAGTGAAAAAAAAATGCTTTGTAATTGTCTGTCTGCAAGTGACAGAGATAGATTTTAGAAAAATCATGCTTGAAAATTATTTTAAAAACAATAGAAATTGAATGAATTGCAATACAGTTTTCAAACAAATTACAGTATAATTTTCAAACAAATTGCATTTGAAAGTTTTTTTTTTTCTATTGGACAATGTAAAATTTAAAAAATGTGCGGTATTTTGAAGTAAAAAAAAAAAATCCGACAAATTTAATAAAAGTTAAATTTAATCGACTGCTGGTGCGACGGTTTAAATGACGTCAGCGTTACGCACTGATACGTTGTTGTTTTTTTGTAATGTAGATATATATTTTGCTTTGCCTATATGGGTAAGAAAAAATGATTAGATTTATAAAAATATTAAAATGAATGTTTTATGAAAACTTCAGATTTGCAAGTTTTGGATAGATTTGCACATTTTGGAAAGTTTTGATAATTACATCAGCCAAACTTTTTTTGGCTGATGATGAATGTCTAACTGTCCAGTGTCTAATTCCCATATTTATCTGGATGTTCTTCCCATCTGCATGTTACACAATTTCTGAAAGCGCTGAGATATTTAATAACATAGTTTTTATAAAAACTGAGCATTTCTCTGGTCTTAAATATAAATTAGTATTCATTATATTTTGGTGCATATTAGACAACAGGTCGTGCTTGTATGCTTGTCATTTTTCAAATTGTTTGGCACTATATTTCGTTATATTGGAGATACAATTCAACCAAAATGAATACGTAAAATGTTTATTATGAAAAACAGTTGTTTTATATTAGTTTTGATGCAAATGTTATGTTTGTTTACGACATCATAGATTTATCTCATTTTTAAAAAGAAAGTAATTAAATTATTATTAGAAATTAAATTACACAGATGTTGATTCTGTTTCAGCTTTGAATAAAATACACGGAGTACAGTTGATTTATGCTTTTTAACTATTTACTGTAACACCATACTAAATTAAAAAAAATTACCAATACTTAATTTGTATAACTAAAGTATTAGATGAAAAAAAAAATCATAGTTACTCATCATTCTATTTTTTAAGACCATCCACTTTACTCAATTACTCTTTATACATTTCTTCAACTGTGCTTTCTAAAAAGACGTAGATTTATATCTTCAACGGGTACTTCTGAAGAATTACCATCTGAACATTGATTTTCATTTTTAAAAAACATTCTTTATGTATGTTTCAACTGACTTACTCTTCAGGTAATGAACAAAAAATGTGTTTTTGATTTGTAGTGACAAACTCTGTACTTTTTCTTCTAAGTACATATACAGGGGTACCGATATTTTCAAGGCAAAATATCAGTATTTTTTTTTTTATAGAACAATAAATCTACTTTAATCGCGCGAAATTTCGGCTTATTTAAGTGGAGATTATCTGTAAGAAAATACTGGTACGAATAATTTCTTACTCTGTATATTCAAGGACCCGTTCGAACATTGGTGTATTGCGACTAATGTTTAAAGTACAAAAAATAATTTTTTTCCTTAGACAATAATCTGTAAATTTCTGTACTATTTATTTTGTGACAATTTGCATTTCTGAAATATGTATAAAAAAGTCATCCTGTACCAAAATAATATTGCATTTTTTAAATGTATATTTTAAATATTATAGTTACCAATTTTCGTCCGATATTTTCATTTATTATTAGGGGAGAGTAGCCGAAGTTGGACCACTTCACTTATTTTCAGGTGTAACTCACTTAATTTTTGGAATATCGGCAAAAGATCACTGCTCGGGGTCAATCTATTCATCTATTAATTAAATAAATATTTAGATCAATTTCTTTTTGGAAATGTTAAATTTCATTTTAATTTGAATAATTGGTCAAAAGTGGTCCAAATTCAGTAACTGGTCGCCTAACTTGGACCCCCAGTCTTCTAAATTGGACCAAATAATATCAGGTTGTTTTAACGACCAGGGAATACAACTAATTTTATTAAAAGCAAAGTTTCCGATTAATGAAACAATCAAACAAAATAACAGCAATGAAATATATGAAATAAAATATCTGAAAATAAGAGTAATTGTATTAAATCAAAATGTATTGAAAATATAAATCAAAGTTATCAGTAATAAAGAATAGAAATTATGGAACTATTTGTCAGTTACTTGAATATCATGTAAGGAGTGATGCAAAGCTTATACATGAATTTTGTTTATTGTTTTTGTTTTTCAGCGCAAACAACGTGGAACTGTATATGGCAATCTGAACACTGAATCATTTCTGCTATTTTATTTTTCTTACAAATTAGGCAAAACCAACCATCACTGTCTAGATTTTTCTTTTTAGATTCTGAATTATCAGACATTCTTTTTTGCAACAGAAGTTTTCTTTACATTATGTTTGTATTTCTTCTCTTCCATCATTTTCTTGCTGATTGTATATATATATATATATTACGCCTATTTTTTAAAACTCAATGTTCCAAATGCTTTTGTGCTATGAAAGCTTCCTTTTTGTCTTTTTTTTTTCATTTCAAGGTTTAGTTTATATGGCGATGATGTTAGCACAACTGTTTTTTGGCTCCCTCTGTACTTTGATTTAATTGAATTTAGCAAGGGAAATAACATTTCTAAGGATTTTTTTGCTTTTCGGGAGGATTTGTAGCTGCAGCCTTGTTGCAGGTCACTTTCTTCACAACTTACTGACTGCTTTTTGTTTCCTATATCTTTAACAGCTTTTGCTGTCACGGGTGTTTTTCTTCCAGACAGTTTGTCTATGTCTTTTTCAACATTTTCATCAAGGTTTGAGATTTTATGCGTTTTAATGGCAAAAAAGTATAATTCCACTCTCCAGAACTGTGAAAAGTCTTCCATCACAAATATTTTGTAGAAGGAAAAAGTTTGAATTCAACTCTGTAAATGAAATATGTCGTAGGAATAAAGAATTAAAAAAAAATAAATAAATACAATTACATACAAGATAAAAGACATTGCAAACAAAATTTATTGCATAGACATGTAAAAATATTTTTACGTTTATATAGGCCTAAACTGTATAAAAAATTAATCCAGATATAAAAAAAACTTGCATGGAGATAGTAATTCAATATAAAATATAAAAAAAAAATAGTGTACAACAAATCCGCGTGAAAAATATGCGCAATAAACAGATGAATTCATATATGTATATCAAAACATAACTACTTACCTTAGTTTTAAAATATTCGCTTACGTTTAGTATGAAAAAATTAGATCAAAACAGCTAACTTTAGGTTTTTTAAAATTGTCTGAAAACAGCACGTGGTAGGCGGCTGCTTCTTCTAATCTTGAGTGACGCCATTCTGATGAGTAGTATTTCAGCGGTAGATGACGTATCTTCCTGCAATTAACGGCAGAATGACAACGGTCCAACTAAAGCGGCGGTCCAAATATGGCTACTCTCCCCTATATGAAAGTAAATTTAAAATGATACCGTTTGGCATTGAAACATATACCGATAATTACAAGAAACGTTTATTAAATTTTTATTAAAATACTATCATTATAACGATTATTTACTAAAACAGAATATTTTTATTTTTAAAAATTTAGTTCGTTGGTACACATAGTATGGATCATAATCAATAGATGTTGGCTGGTCTTAGAGACCAGAATGAAGAAAATCACTGAAAAAATGGCGCATAACAACAACAACAAAAAATACTAATAAATATGTTTTTCTTACATTAAGGGAACTCGGCACCCTTTGAACATTTCTTTTTTAATTTAAGGATTTTAAGATACGTTTTTGACATACCAAAAACGCACTCTGATCGTATCAAGGAATTGTCAATTCATCTAGAAAAAAATTGAAAATTTAATTTTATTTAAATAAGTAAATTTTAAAATGTATCTTCTCGTACAATTTTGAACATTTTGAGCTATTTCTTTTTTTAAACTATTCTTAGAAGTGTGCTGTATAATTGTAAGCATCCGATTTACCATAAGTTAATTAGTTTGGGAGAACAAAAAATAAAACATGCAATTAGGTTTAAAATTACTGTAAAAACTGAATTTATTTTGCATTTTTATGTTCGAAAAACTTTTTACTTTATTGTAAATCTAATAGTTTGCTTTATCAAATACATCACAAGGAGCAACCAAAAATAATAAAACAAGTCAACTGAAAAATATGCATAATAGTGTAATCACTTTGAACGTGCTAATCGTCGAGTAAACACAAACTGAAAAAAATCACTTTAAAGTAAAATGGATGTGGCATTTACAGAGACAGCGATGTAACAAAATCGATTTTAACTGTGTTTATAAAACTCGGATTTTTACGAAACTTCATCAGAATATATTACACTCTAAAAACGACATTTTCAAAACTGAACAAAAAATACTCAAATCTGAGCATGTCACATACTCAAAATGGCTCCGAATCAAAGTTACTCAAGTTTGAAAATCGTATATATTCATTTCTGGAAACACGGACATACTCAAATATGAGCCCATGATGGTTTAATCTTGAGTATGTGCATGTTTTCAGAAATGAGTATATGTATGTTTCAAACTTAAATAATTTTGATTCGGAGCCATTTTGAGTATGCGACATGCTCAGATTTGAGTATTTTTTGCTGCGAATTGAAAAAGCCGTTTTTAGAGTGTACGTACGCAACATAGTGCATAGCTAAATCTAAACATAAGATAACTTATAGAAATTAAGTGTGCATACAATAAAAATAGGGATAAATACTTCGAGACAACAAAATTAATGAAATTACCTTCTAATTTTTCAATGAAATCTTGCAAAGTCTTTCTTTTACGAATTCATCTATTCTTCGATTTTGAAGACAAAAAAAAAAAAAAACAAACGCTATGCTTCTACGATCACATTACGATGGCTTTTAAGTGTTCTTCAGCGATTACGATAAGATGCAGTTCGCCACATTTCATCTAATAAAACATTATTGAAAGGAACGTTTCATTCGAAATCATAACAAATGAAATAATACGAATAAATTCAACTACACAGGTGAAATTTACTACATTTAACGAGAAAAAAGTTTCATTTTTCAGTTATTCAGTTTTCAGTTATTTTTCATTTTGACGAATAAATTCAACTACGCAGGTGAAATTTACTACATTTAACGAGAAAAAAGTAGTTTTATTTGAAACTAAGTATTTCTGGTATTTGAAAATTAAAAGCATTGAGTCGTCATACTTGAAACAAAAAGTTTCATAACAAAGTGAAAACATCGATTTGCTCAGATTTGAAAGTGTCATTTTTCTCAGTGAGGGTTAATAAAGTATAAATTAAGAAAAAAATTAGAAAATCGATATTTTTGACATTTTTCGCCAAATGAAGGTCACCGAGACCTCTTAACATTTATAATGAAAATAGTTTTCAATAAATTAAACTTCACCAATTATACATAGATAACTTTGAAAAAATCCATTTTTCTAGCTATAAAATCATAGTTTTATTTAATTAAAATAAAAGAACTTTGTAAAAAATGCAATAAACTTATGAATAATCACAAATTACTTCAAATTGAACGACGCACCACATTAATATCGCAAAAAATATGTGGCTTCTTAAATTCGTGCGCTTTCTCAACAAAACACTTAAGGGGAGCGGGAAAGCCCAATCTCCGCCAAGTTAAATTCATCAACTTTATGTACCGTTTTCTCAGAAATGGTGAAAGATAGAGGTCTAGATTTTTTAGAGTAGCTAAAATAACATGATTTACGTATTTTAACAGACAATTTTCTTTCTAAATGAGACTCAGAATCAATTATTAATTATTTATTAAAAGTGATTTTTAAATTAGCATTTTTGGTAAGATTTCACTGCCGAAAACAAATAATTCTCAACAAATCATTAAATACCTCTGTTAAAGTATACAATATAACATAAGTAATAATTAAAAATCTGGGTTCTTAAATTTAATAGATATTGAAAAAATTCCTTCCGGCCAGTGCCGGGAGGAAGAGGTATATTTCATATTCCTTATTTTTTAAAAGCCAGCTTATATTATTCAAACACACGGAGCTCAAATTAGTGGAACCCGATTATAGAAGATTAAATACTAATTTTTGTCAATATTGAATATGAATGAGAATTTCGCCAAATTAGTCAGCGTTATCAAAGCTGGTTTTATTAAAGTGATTTATATTTGGTCGCCAAATTCGGTGATATCCCGAATTATATTAATAATTATATTAACCCGAATTATCGGTGATAGTCCGCCATTTTAAAACAACATAATGGGAGCAACAAAGCTCACCAATGAACTTGGTGGAGACCTTAGTAATTCCTGTGCACATACTTATTCATATCTAAATCGGTTGATATATACAAGTGCTGTTGCAGGCAAAAAATCAGATTTTTCAAAATGTCACATACATTCGAAATTCAAACTGCTATATCTCGGCCTTTTTTTAGATAAAGGCAAAACAAAAATGATCCGGAATCTTTGTAACAAGCTGAAACACATAACAAAAAAATCTTTTTTCAATTTCTAAGTTTTTGTACCTCATTTTAAATTAATTTTTTTTTTAATTTTTAAATGGCCGCCATTTTGAAACAAGATGGCGGATGATGTTAGCAAACGAATTTGGCCGAGAGATTGCTATGTACTATGCACATGCCTTGTCTCATCCTAATCGGTTCATAAATCGGTTACCGCGTGACAAAAATCAGATCGTTTCAAAATGTCAGCCATGCTAGAAATTCAAAGTGCTATAACTCAACCGTTTTTTTAAGATATAGACGAAACAAAAAATGTTCCGGAATCTTCGTATCAAGCTCAAACACATAAGAAAAAAAAATCGATTTATAATTTTTTTTGTACTTCATTTTAAATTGTATCAAGCCCAAACACATAAGAAAATGTATTTTTTAATGTCTAATTATTTTGTTGCTCATTTCAAAATTATTTTTTTAATTTTTTTAAGTGGCCGCCATTTTGAAACAAGATGACGGATGAGGCTGGCCAACGAACTCGGTCGAGACATTGGTATGTACTATGTACACATGAATTTTTATCCAAATCGGTACATAAATACGAGAGTAGAGTATGACAAAGATCTTATATATATGAATATATATATATATATATATATGTGTATGTATATCAATTTTGAACGGAGGGTGGTTTCGGGGTCTAGGGATCATGATCGGTGAAAATATACCGAAATTTTTCGGAATCGTTTTCCTCCGAACGGCTGCAATAGGTAGCTTTTTGTAATGAAAGCGACCTAAAACAGGAACATAAACATGAAAAATCCGAGTTTTGAGTAAAAGTCAATTAAACATTTAAATTGCCATTAAGTTGTGAAGTACTCTTAGAAAGAATGAATAATTTCATCACTTTTTTATATATAAACATGTGTGACACACCGTTAGAAAGATAAAAGTTTAAACTATTTAATGATATAAAAAAGTAAAAATCGGTTTTTTGATTGAATTTTGCTTTCCCGTTCCCCTTAAGCGACATGCATTTTTCTACCCGTTAAATAAAATGCCTCATGAATGTACTCTTATTTTATCTTAATTATAAAAATATTTGTCAATCTGTTTAATAATAAAAGTTAAAATATTAGTTTATGGCAATAAAAAACATTTCTGTTTGATTTCAACATTAAATTTCGAAACTGTATCTAACTCAAATAATTTACTAGTGGACACATATCATCTGCAAATCCTTTGCATAATCTGATTTATTTATATTTACTGATACAGCTTTTTAGATGTCATACCAAATTATATTGTTAAATATGATGCATTCTTAACAGCTTTTATAAAAGGGAATAGTTTCTCAAGAAAGACCGTCACAATGTTCATTTTATAAAAAACATGGCATCTGTTAACACTGATAAATAAGAAATATTTTCTTGGAAAATTTTAACAGTTAAGAATCCATACCCCAGGGAATTTAGGAAATATTCACAGAAAGGTAAAGTTGGTTTCCATTTCAGAGATTACTGTGTTTAAATATATCTCATTAAGTTATTTTATTGCCTTTTAAAGTACTTTGATTCTACAGTCGAATGAGCCTGAAAGTGAACAAATATCTGCAACATATAATACATCTAAGCGCCAATAAGATGTGTTTCGTTTATGTGAAAGATGCACCACAGCAGCGCCACATGTTGGGCGATTTACACCAAAACATAATCAGCACCAATTCATATGAAGTATTATTTTAAATTTGTACATTTTTCACAGGGGAATGAGAAAACAGAAATAGAAATACATAGATAGAATAATACAGGGTTCGTACACATTTCTCTAAATAAAAATCAAGGACTTTTAAGGAGATTCAGGGACCAAAAAAAAAAGTGTAAGTACCTACAAATAAAATAAACAAATGAATTATAATATGCATTTTTTAATAAAGGGTTTCATTTTTATAAATACAAGTTTTTAACATTCAAATGGCTGGGATGGAGGGATTTCAGCGTGTGGCAGTAGAAATTTAGAAAATTTTAAAATAACAAATACAGCAGAAGAAAAAACTAGTCGGATGTGCCAATCCCAAAACTTTTTTCTATCTCATAAATATTAATACTACAAAATTAACTATCAGAGTTCCAATATTAAATGGCAATATACAGTGGCGGTCAAAAGTTTCCGGCCAGTTAGTTTTTTTAATTTGTTTTACAGAACGTTTTAGCGAAGACGAAGTTCAATTGCTCCAAAAGTTAGGAATAAGCAAATTACCTCTGATCACGTGATTATTTTGATTGGTTAATTAAGATACTTGATGCAAAGGGGAGGAATTCAAAATTCGCGCGTGCAAAAGTTTCCGGTCATTCGTCATTCGTTAGTTTTTGTTATCGCTAAAGTGTTTTTTTGGCCATGTTTGTTAATTAATCAAGGTGAATAATGTATCTGAAATTCAAAAATGAAAAGTTTAACAATTTATTGTTCCTAAATGAGCGATTTGTTTGTCGCTAAAGGGACAATCCGCTCGAGAGATTGAGGCAAATTTGTCGATCGAAAAATTTGCTGTAAAATTTATTTAAAAAAATATATAAAGATGGTCATGGCCTTCGGAACTTACCACGGTCCGGGGGACCCCGGAAAATGACTTTTCTTATGGACAGAATTACCAGAAGAAAAGCAGTTGATGACCCGCGTAAAAATGCCGCTGCAATTCCACGCCATTTATGGTGTTAGAAGCGATTTATGGTGTTATGGTTATTGTTGAAACAAGTCTATCTACAATTTCAAGACGCTTATGTGACGTAGAACATTATGGAACAGTCGGTGTTAAAAAACCTTCCATAAGTAAAAGAATTCAGAGGGCCCGAATGACGTTTGCCAAGGAATACAAAGACTGGACAAGTGAAAACTGGAAAAAAAGTACTATTTTCAGATGAATTGATGTTCAATCTTATTGTGAGTGATAAAAAACATTACAACCGATGACCTAAAAACAAAAGATAAGGTGCGAGATGTATTATTCCTTCAATGAAGCACAGCGGAGGACACGTTATATTGTGGGGAGCATTTTCTGGAAAATGCGCCTGTCCGTTATTTGAAATCCTCGGCAAGATGAATAGTGCACTGCATAAGGATATCTTGCAAGATCATTTGCTGCCTTATTGGAGGAAAAATTGTGGTCTCAACTATTTGTTTCATCATGATAGCGACCAGAAGCATACATCCAAGCTCGTCAAGCAGTGGCTTTCGCACAAAAAACTTCGCTTTTGAAATGGACAGCCCAATCATCCGACCTGAATATAATAGAAAATCTTTAAAACTAACTTAAAAATGTTTGTGGAATTATAATTATTCCAATTTAGCAGCATTTTCACAAAAAATGCAAGAACCGTGGACAAAACTTAACATTGATGATCTACAACTGTTCATTGAATCGATGCCGCGTTGCTGCGCCACAGTACATATTGCTAAATTTATGAATACAAAATACTAATTGTAAATGTTGTTGATCACTGTTATTTTCTTTTATAACACCATTTTTTTTCAAAACTTGCCAAGGTGGCCGGAAACTTTTGAGGACATGCGTTTTCTTTTGCAATTAATTTTGTCAATTAAATTTACTAATATTTAATTTTTATTCCATAAATAAATTCTTAACTGTTATGCCAATAAAATGTATAAGTATAACTTTGAGATTCCTCTTCATATGGGTATACTTACAAATTAACCAAAAAATTTATGCTGGCCGGAAACTTTTGACCGCCACTGTATGCCCATCATGAGGATTCTGAAGGTATGAAATTCCTTGCATTATATCTTGAGATATGACTATTGCTAAAATAGTGTAAATCCTGCAAAATACAGCATAGAAGCGCTACTTGTTGGGTAGTGTACACTAAAAACTAATCAGCAACAACTTGTGTTAAAGTCTGACTGAATCTGAAGTTTGAGGAAAATCCAAGTATTAGTTTTTGAGATAGAGCTATTGCGAAAATCGAAAAAAATGCTCACAACAACTCCCTCTATTGAACTATTAATGGCAAAACCTTAAAACCTTATCACTAACAACTTGTTTCAACGTCTAACTGAATCTGATGTTTGACAAAAATTTGTGCATTTGTTGTTGAGATAGAGCTATTGCGGAAATCATGAAAAATTCAGCATAGTAGCGTCACCTGTTTGGCTATTTACACCAAAACATAATCAGCCCCTATATTTATCAGGGTATGCCTTAATCTGAAGTTTGATGGCTTTCATTCAAGGACGTTGTGCATAATTTCTTGGGGAATAACAAAGCTACAAAATACAAGTGTATAGTTCAAAATATGGTAAACAATTTTAAAAAGCTAAAATGTCACATGTCATTGCAGCTTCATTTCTTGCACTCTCACATCATTGACTTTTTCACAGATAATGTGGGAGCAATTGGCGAAGAGTATGGTGAACGATCACCAACAAATTTCTGCTATGGAGTCTCGTTGTCGTTCGCAACGGAATTTAGCACTGATTGCCGATTACTGTTGGTTCATCAAGAGAGAAGTTACTGAACATAAATATAAACTCAAAAATAGGTTCTAATGTACTCAAATTAATACACTAAAATTCTATTCAGCTGCGTAAAATGTGTGGAAAATATGTCGAAAATGTGTAAAGACAGTATACAAGTATGCTGCTGGTAATTTTAACGTTTGTGTGTTATTATTATGCATTAATGTACGATTTTCGAAATTGTGATATATCGTGATAACCAATAAATGCATATTCTTCAGTTTAAAAAAAAAAATAAGAACCTAATAAAAATTTCTAATATCATTTTTATTTACTCAAAATTGTACGTAATTGGAATATTAGCTTTAAATTAAAGAAAAATAATAAAAAGTGAATTATTGTTTATCAGTGTAATTGATATATATAATATATATATAATATCAAATTAAAGTTTTCATACTTCTTAATTGATTAATTTACTTGTCCTTAAATTAACATTCCTGTTTCTTTTGGAAAGACATTCAAATATTCATTTGTATTTATATGTCAAAATTTATAACTTTATTTTATGTAAAAAAGAAATAATTTTAACAATTTTTATACCTAAATATTTTGTTGTAAGCTACAAATTTCATGGTGTTCCGTCTTAATTTGACAGTGTGCATAGTGTAAATATATGGTAATCCCATATTATTCATATTCTACATAGGTTTATACTTTTTGGTTTGAGCTATACCTTCTTTTTCAAATAGATCGTAAAGGGAGCAGTGAAGGCCTTAAATAACAGGAAAATGTTAAATTGTATCGTAATTCTTTGATATCGATATTTTACAGTCCGCTTGACGCATTTATGCGTCATTTTTAAAACTGCCTTTAAGAAATTCTAAATTCTCCCAGAAGTTTGAATAGTTATTTTTGGTTATTATTATGCCTAATTGCGTGGCAACCCGATGTGTTCCTTTTAAATTGCATGGAATCATTCAATTATTTTGAGCAGAACTAAATATCCATCTATTGTAAATTTTGAACGCAGTTGTAGTATTAATTTTATTAAATACAATATTTCAAACAATACACTATTTTTACAATTTAAATTAAAAGCTTTCCCAATAATAACGCACATATTTTGTAACTTTATTTTTCAAAAGCTTTTCATTCTTCCAAGATTTGGCTTCTAGATTCAGAGTTGTTATAAACGACGTCATTTGGATGAATTTGTATAACATGGACTGTGTTTTGGCGAATTTATTAAAAAGTATTTTATATTTGTGAATTAAAATACATGCTTAGGAGAATGTAACTCTTCTCGCAAAAACGTTTGATTTAAAAATGTCGTTTTTAAAAGTTTTAATCGCCATCGTCAGGAAATAGTTAAAAATATGTTTTTCTACTTTAAATTAAATTAAATACGATACGATACATTTCCTGAAGTTTGAGTATGTTAATATAAGTTTGAATTTTTTGAAATTTCTTGGAAAATACAATTAAATCACAATATTATTTTTATTATCTTTTCAATTAAAGTTTATTTCAATTAGAAAGTGACGTCAAACAAAGAAATTTAATAATCCCTATCTTTTCCTTCTTTTTCACTTTTATCCACAAAAATGGAGGAAATGAATTGCCATCATTACAGAAATCTCATTAAAAATTGCGAAAAAATTAATTTCTCTCAAACGAATTTGAAATTTAAAATTATTAGTCCATTTTAGACATTCTCGGATCCATGTGGCTACCTGGCTACCATTAATTTAATCTACCAACGTTCCAGATTCTAAGAGGAGATGCTGTGAAGTACAAATGAACGGTTAACTTTTTAGAATAAATAATTGATGAAGTTTTAATTTTGTTATGATAAAATAGCCACAGACAAATTTTTATATTGTTTTAAGCTCAAATAGGTTATTTCTCATTGGAGTCGAACGGAATGAAGACAGATAAAAAAAAAAATCATGCTTGAAAATTATTTTAAAAACAGTCAATTAAGATACACTTTTAAAACAAATTAAATTTGAAAGTAATTTTTTTTTCCTATATCACGGTGTAAAAATTTTAAATTTCCAATGTTTAGATATTTAAAATATTTCTGTAGAAGTAACTGCAAAATCGAAATTTCATAGTTAAGTTTTCCCATTTACGAAAGGGCGTCAACGTTACGCACGTGCACAATTTCCTTTTATAATACAGATAGATATTTCTTGAATAAATAAATGAAAATTAGTGTTAACATTTTCATTGTTTAATCTCAATCTTTCTGAATAAAAAAACGCCTGATTTTCCAACACTCTTTACGTCCTGTATTGTGTTAAATAAGGTGAAGATTAACTTTCGGAATCAAAGGTGGAAAACGAGTTTCTGGATTGTTTCAAGAAGTTTATGTTACGGGATGTCTTAATCCATTTGTGCTCCCTTTACTCGCCTGATTTTAATCCTATGGATTATTGTGTGATATGGTTGAGTTTTTAACCAAACGAACTTACAGTATCAGAAACATCCAATGGACTTTACCTGCGAATGGCAACAGCCACGCCACAGCGGTTACCCTCCAAAAAAGACTGAAGAAGGGATGACAGTGTTAAAATGTTCTTCACGCATACACTGTAAAAAATAATCCGACCAAGTTTCCTATAGGTTGACAGAAAAATAGTTGCCCTTATCGGGAAGGAAAATTTTCCGACCCAGTTCGGAATAAAATCCAAATAATACCATTTTAGTTACTATTTCCTAGATTTTACGGATTTTGTTCAGAGCTGGGGCGGAAAATTTTCCGTCCCGAGAAGGGCAACTATTTTTCCGTCTCCTACATGAAACTTGGTCAGATTTTTTTTTACATTATATAGTTATTTTTCTTCTATATACCCGCAGCTGACGTCGCATGAGTAAAATCCATTGATTGAAAGAATAATACTGCAAAAAAAAAAATAAATAAAAATTATGTTATCTGCGAAAATATAGTTTAAGCACGAACGAAAATATACAGTTACTTTTTCCGAATTGCACATGATTTGGAACAGATTTTTTATAACTAGGAACGTCAGAAACCACTATATTTTCGAGATTTCAGTAGTCCTTTATAAAAACAGTTCCTTATGCTTCCACCATTTTTTGGAAAAGTCTCCGAGTTTGTTTATACCATATTCACCAGTTTTCTAAAATAGGTATATTTGTTTTGCAAATCATTCCCAAATAAACGTATTCAGCTGCGTAAATGAATGGATGCAAAAATAACCAAATAATAGTATTTTCATGTTAATACTAATGCTGTTAATTTATCATGTTTGTATGTAAAACATGTGTTGTTGATCATGAAAATGTTTACTTGGAAATGCATAGCATCCGAAAAATCTATATTACGTATTGAGAAAACTGATTAAAAGTACATTTGTAAGAAATGCGTGGTAACGTTCACGAAATCAGCGGCAACGAAAGATTTACTCTTGTCTTATTACTTTCTTTCGTCTTTATAAAACACTTCTGTAAATCTAGAATATACAGAGTGTCCATAATTAAACGTCCCTACTTTAAAGTTGTCTACAGACAAAACTAAAGTTGTGAAATTTTGTGAAAGATTTATTAAAGAGATGGGAATTTGTTTAAGCTAAAAAAATTTAAAAATAAATATAGTTCAAATTTTCGCCACCAGAGGGCGATTTTTAATGAGTTACACATTGAGTATTACGACAGTTTAGGAATTTTATTTACAGGATGTTCATAATTAATTGAACCTATTTTAAAGTTTTCTACAGACGAATCCATTGTTCAGAATGTTGTGAATTTTTTTGGAGGACATAATAAAACTATGGGAATTTGTTTGAGTGAAAAAAAATTAGAAGCCCGTTTTTTAACGAGTTACACATATAGCATACATTTACGATAGTTTAACACATTTTGTTAAAACCAAACATGTTCTGCATGACTTTCATCATTTTCAGATACCACCTGGAATCGTAAGATAGCATATTCCACAGCTGACCGCGGTGTGTTCTGGGAAATGCTAGGAACATGTAGTGAAATGCTGTCTTTAGAATCAGGTTAAGTTAATCCATAATTTTTCTAAACTATCGTAATGCTAAATGTCTAATTTATTTAAAACCGCCCTCTGGTGGCGAAATTTTAAACTATTTTTATTTATTTTTATTTATATTTATTTTTAGCTTAAACAAATTCCCATCTCTTTATTATATCTTTCAAAAAATTTCACAACTTTATGAATAATTGTTTTGTCTGTAGACAACTTTAAAGTAGGGTCGTTTAATTATGGACACCCTGTATATTGGTTCCTGCGGTTTCTAAGGATAAAGAAAGCTTTTTGGAATCGTTGGCAAGTCGAAATATTTCACTGTATACTTTCGTTTTAGTTATAATATAATCTGATAAATAAAGAAACATGTCTTTGTTTTTTACCATATAGGACAGGTAGTGCCAGGTAACGGAAATTTCCCGATACCATTATGGCTGCACACACACGCTCTGTTCATTAAACTATATTTACTTTTTGCACATTTATATCACTTATTCATTTTCCCAATGGTATTTATCTTATGATGGGAATTTCATGTTTAATATTCCATGACAAACGGCCAAAAATAGCCCGAACTCCTTCTATAGGTCGCAAAAAATGTCATTGTTTTTTTTGAAAATACTTTAACGTTTTATAAATATTATCGAGACATTAATTTTAACATGATGAATATAATGGGTAATCATTGTTTACTTATATCAAAATTATTGCCAAAAATTAAACACTTGTATTAATTTTTGTATATTTACAAATATTCTATTTTTTTCTATAAACATAAAATCCTAAATTTCGTTTATTAGAAGTATTTAAAACTAAAAGTAGTAAAGTTAATATAGCACTTGAATAATAATACTTGACTGTAAGTTTAAGAAATACCGCACGTTAAATTTCATGAAAAAACAAAATGTTAATCCCTTTGAGAATTCAAATATACTTTCAAGAGAGATTGTGATGCAATGCATTGCAGCACAAAATAAATGTTGTACATACTAATTAATAATAAATATACCCCAAAATCTCTTTCGCAATCTTAAATATTGAAATATTTTTAAAAATGTATACTTTTCTGAAAATGTATACAGTCATTTTAATAATGTTTGGCCTACATACATACAAAAATCATTTTATTAAATTAATTTAGAACAAATCTCAATTTTAAATTTAAATATACAGTACATGAAACGTTACAACAAATGATTTTGCTTCCTAATTTAAGTAAATTTTCAACAAAGACTCTCACGACTTACATGTTAATACAACCGTTGCATAAAAATTTTCAAGTTATTTTCGAAGGTATTTTTACTCGCCTTGCATGCTAATCACATAACAGAAGCCGATTCTTTGCAGAATGTTTTGTAATTTGTTATCGGAAATAGAGATTTGAATCTTAAGTTGTTTTGGTTTTCTAACGGGGAAATATCTTAAATTCTCGATTTTACATATTTTACTGGTAAAAGTACAAATATTTCTTCATCTGACTTTCAAGTAAATGTTCATAAGAACATTATCTATATGTTTTGTAAGAGAAAAGCAATTTCCGTTGAATATTTTGACTAAAGCTAAAACTTTATTTGAAAAAATTGATGGATTTATAACCCTCTCAGATATGAACAGTAAACTACTTTAGAAACATTATACAAGCAATAACTTTCAAGGACATAACACTTTAAAATACTTGAACTAATTTAGTAGCAGTAAATCAATTCATAATCATCTTAGATATCATTAACTGATTTCAAAACAGGAAGCAATTCAAGAATACAAACATTTGAACACATAAATAAATACATTAAGTAATAATAAATCATTCTACAATAAACAAACTTTCCGATTATTGCTAAATCATCCTACTCAAGATAAACAATGATATTAATATGTGAAATATGTTCGCGAAATTTGTTTTAATATCAACCCACGAATGCTGCAGCTGCCTGACGTCATCAAAAGAACTCTGACTCAAAAAAAAAACTCTTTTTATTATTAAGTTAGTTGCCCATTTTATCTCAAAAGAGAAACATGTAATATTTAATTTTGTTGCTGCAAAAGGCAGCTGTTTGTAACGCATTAATTTAAAATGTAAAGTCAAAATTTTAATATAATTCTCTATAACAA
The DNA here is from genome assembly GCA_963932465.1 of Maratus speciosus. Classification (NCBI taxonomy): domain Eukaryota; kingdom Metazoa; phylum Arthropoda; class Arachnida; order Araneae; family Salticidae; genus Maratus; species Maratus speciosus. The sequence goes on from OZ010791.1 coordinate 133,352,115, forward strand.
AAGTGATCAAGTCTCAAGTGTGGATTAAATATAAATAATATAATACATTTAACCAACACCTTTTTTTAACAACACTTTAGCTTCGTAATAAATGGATTACCCACCGGAGTTAAAAATGTGCACCAAGCCGAAGCATGAGGAATATTGCTGCTGAAGAAAGATAAAGGTAAGCAATTACCTATATTATTATATTAATTGTGTTTTAATGGCCAGAATGATATCTATTTATTTATCTAAGTACTAGTGCGCGTAACCTGCTGTGCAGAGTAGAGGTGGCTTTTTGCCAACAATTTGATTATGAGACCGAAAAGGTCTGTATTTAGTAGGTAAATAATATGTGAAAAAGAAAAAAAAACTACTGGCCATACATGTGTGCACATTAAAAAGAAATTGAAAATTATTGAAAATATAGTTAGTTGATGATGAAATAAATATTGTGCATTTTTTTTATTGATATATATGAAATGTTAAAGAATTGAAGAAAATTAAATATATAAGAAGTTTTATATAGAATAAAATAAAAACAGCAATTCCTCACATAATTCCTCACATAAGTAAAACTTATATAACTAGAGAAATGGCCGCATCACGCGAGATACAGTTGGTAGAAAAATTAAATGCGAGTAACTACAACAATTGGAAATTCAAAACTGAAATGTTACTGATTAGAGAAGACTTGTTTAACGTAATTAGCGAAGATAGGCCCACGCCAGTCACAACCGATTGGGAGAAAAAGGACAAGAAAGCCAGAGCGATAATAAATCTATCAATTGAAGATTCACAAATCGTCCATGTAAAAGGGCTTAACACAGCCAAAGAGACATGGAACGTACTTAAAACGATACACGAACGGGCGAACCTCTCTAGTAAATTATTTTCGTTAAGAAAGCTTTATGGAGCCAAGCTCCAAGAAAACGGGAACCTAATCAAACACATAACATACATTCTAGAACTAATAGACAAACTCTCAGCGATCGGGGAAACAATTAGCGACTCCCATCTTTCAGCTTTATTGCTGTGTTCGCTACCCCCTAGTTATAATACTTTGATCACTGCACTTGAATCGCGAAATGAAGACGAGCTTACACCACAATTTATTAGAAGTAAATTAACAGATGAGTACAATAGAAGGGTCGAAAACACAGACCAGGGTGAAAATTCAACAAAAGCGTTTAAAACGCAGAAAAGATTTCCTAATGATAACTTTAAAAAAGATAAACAGTGCACGTACTGCAAATTGAGAAATCACACGTACAGAGAATGTTGGCATTTGAAAAATTGAAACAATCACCCAAATACACAAAAACAACAACAAACATACAAAAACAAACATTACTCATCATCGTTGTGCTATCAACAATCTGATAACCAGATAGGAAACACTGACCTCGAATCAGTAGAAAAGAGAAATTATAGAACGGAAATAAAACCAGATCAAGGCAGCGACGCAGCCTTTCTAATAGACAAAGCAGGAAAACAAACCTGGATTATTGATTCTGGTTCATCTTCACATATCCTAAACAATAAAAATGAGTTTACTAAATTAAATGACACCGAAAAAACAACGGTCATAATTGCCAACGGAAAAACTCTAAATTCGCTAGGTACAGGAGAAACTACATTCACGACGCAAACATCCGATGGAGGCATAAATAAAATTACGTTGAAAGAAGTGTTATATGTACCGGAGCTAGAATCTAATTTAATTTCAGTAAGTAAAGCCACAAAGAATGGTATAAATTATTTTTTGATAAAGATCGATGCACGCTGTCCCGAAATGGGAAAATCTATTTGGAGGCAAAAATGAAAAATAACCTATACGAAGTTGAATTATTAGAAAATGCTGATAGGAACATAGTAAATATGGCACATGAATGCAAAAGTAAAGACTGCCTGGAACTTTGGCACAAACGCCTAGGGCATAGAAATTACAATTCCATAAAGGAAATGGTTAAAGATGATTTAGCCTATGGCATAAAACTGAACAATTGCAAACATGGAACAACATGCGAAACATGCATAAAAACAAAAACAAGCGATGCTCCCTATCCCAAAACAGTGTATAGAAACAAAACAGGTAGAGTACTCGATCTAGTGCACACGGATGTATGCACAGCGATAGGAACCCCCACAATAGGCGGTAAAACAATGTTTGTAACTTTCATTGACGACTACTCTAGATTTACTGTAATATACTTATTAAAACATAAAGATGAAGTAAAGGATAAACTAATCGACTATATATAGCTATGGTTCGAAACCAGTTCGGGATATATCCGAAAGCAATAAGATCGGATAACGGGGGAGAGTACATAAATAGTGGGATAGAGGATTACCTAAGAAAAAGGGGTATTAAACATCAATTAACCATGCCGTATTGCCCGAGCCAAAATGGCATTGCGGAGAGAAAAAATAGGTCGCTATTAGACATGACTAGAAGCCTACTCAGAGAAGCAGATCTGCCACAAAGATTTTGGGGAGAAGCAATTAACACCGCGAATCATTTACAGAATCGCTTACCAACAAGATCGACAAATAAAACCCCATTTGAGCTATGGTTTAATCGCAAACCAAATTTACACTATTTGCGAACATTCGGATGCAAAGCTTACCTATATGTGAATAAACAACATCGAGGAAAATTGGACGACAGGGCTCAGGAAGGGATTTTTGTAGGATACGATAACAACTCAAAAGGATATCGCGTATACACTAAAGAAAATAAAATTGTAATTGGCAGAACAGTGAAATTCATAGAAAATAGCAAAATTAACCTAAAAGAAAATAAAAAGACAGAAAACTCATATGACGACAAACATTACATTGAAACAGAGATAAACAACACAACCGAAGAACCAACCACGTCCAAACAACCGACCAATGAACCAAGAAGATCTGAAAGATCGAACAGGGGGGTACCACCAGACAGATATGCCTGTTATGTAAAAAATGATGATATGACAGAACCCACTAGTTGGAATGAAATATTGGAAATAAATAATCCCAAAGAAAAGGAAAATTGGCTTAAAGCCACACAAGCGGAAATCAATTCGCTGAGACAACACAACACATGGGAATTAGCGGATCCTCCACCTAACAAAAAGGTTATAGGTTGCAAATGGATATTCAAAAAGAAATTAGACAGTTACGGAAACACTCAAAAGTACAAAGCACGTTTAGTAGCCAAAGGGTTTAGTCAAAAATATGGGGAAAACTACGACGAGACTTTCGCCCCAGTAGTGTCACAAACAACTGTGAGAACATTTTTGACAGTAGCCGCACATAAGCAGTTGAACGTGCGACACGTAGATATCGACACAGCCTTTCTCTACGGTGAGTTAGAAGACGAAATTTATATGAAACAACCGGAGGGGTACATTGAGAAAAACTCAGAAAACAAAGTGTGTAAACTAAAAAAATCGATCTACGGACTAAAACAGGCAGCCAGAACTTGGAACAAAAGAATAGAACAATCTTTAAAAAATTTAAACTTTCAACAAAGCACCGTGGACTCATGTCTATATACACGAAAAGAAAAGAAAACTTCAACTTACGTAATAGTGTATGTTGACGACATTTTGATAGGCGGTGAAAACGAAACGATTGAAGACATAATAAAATCTTTAAAGGAAGAATTTGCATTAAAGGACCTTGGGGAAGTAGCTCACTATTTAGGCATGGAAATAAAGAAATCAGAAAACGGGTATAAACTGAATCAAAGACTAAAAATAGAAGAACTTGCAAGAAAATTTAATTTAGAAAACGCAAAACCTGTAAGCACTCCTATGGATGCCGGTTTTCACAAATTAGAAGACGAAGAAAATCTATTACCCAACAATACGAAATTCAGACAAGCGATAGGATCATTGCTATAGATAGGAACCACTACGCGTCCAGACATATCAGCCGCTGTTAACATACTCAGCAGAAGATGTGAAAATCCGCGCCTAAAAGACTGGAACGGTGTGAAACGCATAATAAGTTACCTGAACACTACAAAATCGTTAAACCTCACCTTAAACATAAGTCACAATCCACAACTCATTGGTTTTTCTGACTCCGACTGGGCGGGGGACACACGAACCAGAAAAGCAACTACTGGAAACCTATTCATGTTGGGAAACAGTCCCATTCAATGGTACACGAAAAGGCAAAATTGCATTGCCTATTCATTGGCAGAAGCTGAATTTGTAGCTGCAGCTAGTGCAGGACAGGAAATTGCCTGGCTGAGTAAATTATTAGCAGAACTGGACTTGAAACAAAATTTACCAGTAATACTATATGAAGACAACCAGAGCGTCATCAAGATGGTGGAGAACGAAAAATTCTCAAAACGCACCAAGCACATAGACGTGCGTTACCACGCAATAAAACAGATGAAAGAAGATGGAATACTAGATCTTCGTTACTGCCCAACACAAGACATGACAGCAGACGCGCTGACCAAGCCACTGGCCAAGCCTCAATTCTGAAACATCCTGAATCCATGCAACTATTACCGGATGCATCTGAGATGGTTAAGGAAGGGTGATGGATTTATAACCCTCTCAGATATGAACAGTAAACTATTTTAGAAACATTATACAAGCAATAACTTTCAAGGACATAACACTTTAAAATACTTGAACTAATTTAGTAGCAGTAAATCAATTCATAATCATATTAGATATCATTAACTGATTTCAAAACAGGAAGCAATTCAAGAATACAAACATTTGAACACATAAATAAATACATTAAGTAATAATAAATCATTCTACAATAAACAAACTTTCCGATTATTGCTAAATCATCCTACTCAAGATAAACAATGATATTAATATGTGAAATATGTTCGCGAAATTTGTTTTAATATCAACCCACGAATGCTGCAGCTATCTGACGTCATCAAAAGAACTCTGACTCAAAAAAAAACTCTTTTTATTATTAAGTTAGTTGCCCATTTTATCTCAAAAGAGAAACATGTAATATTTAATTTTGTTACTGCAAAAGGCAGCTGTTTGTAACGCATTAATTTAAAATGTAAAGTCAAAATTTTAATATAATTCTCTATAACAAAAGTGATCAAGTCTCAAGTGTGGATTAAATATAAATAATATAATACATTTAACCAACACCTTTTTTTAACAACACTTTAGCTTCGTAATAAATGGATTACCCACCGGAGTTAAAAATGTGCACCAAGCCGAAGCATGAGGAATATTGCTGCTGAAGAAAGATAAAGGTAAGCAATTACCTATATTATTATATTAATTGTGTTTTAATGGCCAGAATGATATATATTTATTTATCTAAGTACTAGTGCGCGTAACCTGCTGTGCAGAGTAGAGGTGGCTTTTTGCCAACAAAAATAAATATATATATATATTTATTGACGTCTCAAATATAATTTCAAACAACAATACGTTTGTTTTTGTAGTAATTGCTAAATAGATTTTGTTTGAAGACCGGTTATATGTCTATTTTTCGTTTATATATATTTTTTGTGGGGATCGATTTAAAGAAATTTACGTATTTTTTGTCACGGTATTTTCAAATACTACATAATAGCATGTACATACAACACATAAATCAGAGATTTAAGAGTGCTAATCACATAACAGAAGCCGATTCTTTGCAGAATGTTTTGTAATTTGTCATCGAAAATAGAGATTTGAATCTTAATTTGTTTTGGTTTTCTAACGGGGAAATATCTTAAATTCTCAATTTTGCATATTTTACTGGTAAAAGTACAAATATTCCTTCATCTGACTTTCAAGTAAATGTTCATAAGAATATTATTTATATGTTTTGAAAGAGAAAAGCAATTTCTGTTGAATATTTTGACTAAAGCTAAAACTTTATTTGAAAAAAAAATTATATTTATGGATGTCTTAAATATAGTTTCAAATAACAAAACGTTTTGTTTCGTAGTAATTGCTAAATAGATTTTGTTTGAAGATTGGTTATGGGTCTATTTTTCGTACTGTTATATTTTTTGTGGGGATCGATTTAAAGAAGTATATGTATTTTTTGTCACGGTATTTTCAAATACTACATAAAATCATATACATACAACACATAAATCAGAGATTTAAGAGTGTTTTAAATACCAGTTTATGTTGGCTAGTAATAATTAAAAAACTAAGAATCTTTGCGTATTGTTTTCTTTTCAATTGTTTTAAATTTAATTAAGTATGTCATTAGTATTATTTTTTATATAATAATTTCAGCTGGGAGGGGGAGGGAGTGTTTTCGTATTCAAATTCATTTCTTAATATTTTTACGAGGTTCAACTAGCTGATGAGGCCAACCCAGGGTCTAAAGCCCCACTAGCCACACCCATTTTTTTATTATTTACAAGAGGACAAGATCACCCACCGGGGCACCCACCAAAATTTGGCATAGGTGTTATCTCCCCGGAGGAAGTTCCCCACTACTAACCATCGAAACCCAAACTAAGGCAACCGGACCGGAAATGTAACAGGTTCAAATCTAAGAAAAATTAGTAATACAAAGGAAATATGCCCCAGCACCAAAAATAAATAAACATATAAAGATCTTGAAAGATTATGGCATCCACATTATCAAAACCAGGTGCTTTGTTATTATGCTGCAGTTTCAGAACAAAGCTCAGTTCTAGTCTTGTAAAGGGGTGAAAATCCGGATCATCCGAATAGTCAGATGAACTCTCATAACTATGAATATTTACAGGCACATTGTCAAGCATAAAATGTTCAACCATAAGTTGATGCGCTATATCATCGTAAGTGTCAAATACTGTAGAGTTCTCCATTGTAGAAAAAGCCATATCAAACATTGCCATAAGCTTCATTTTTTAATTTTTATTATTTACAAATGTGAACTAATCGAAATACATTTTATTTGTTTTTAACTTTCAGATATTTCTTTAAGTTGAAATAATTTATCAACAAATACCGCCAAGACTTACACTTTACGACAAGCTTATTATGATACATTTTAACTCTGTTTTTATTTATGTTATATGTCAATTTATTTGACAATATTTTGAGGATACATGTTTATGTATTAAATTTGGAAATTTCAGTTTTCTTTTACAGAAAGTAATACATTGTACATAATAGGTGCGAGGTTTAATACATCATAAAGAGGTCTTAATTTACAAAAAACATTTGCTAAGATTGTTAGAACTTGTGTTCATTTATATAAACATTAAAAGTTTCAATTTAATAAACATTAAAACATCTAACTTTATTTTAATAAAATAATTTATAAAAGAAAAGATAAAAGGAATCCAAAAGCATATGAAATAGTACTCTTTATTTTAAATTTAATACTACAGAGGATTAAATGTCACACTAAACGATATTGCTTTTGTAAATTTGTAGAAAAGACATTCTACCAAAAGCATTACATAATACGCTTCATGTTATTTTCGAAGATATGTTACACAATCATGCATGATCACGATATTCACTTATTGAAGGCAGTTCTATTCAAAAAGTTTCGTAACTTGTCATCGAAAAGAGAGATTTAAATTTTAAGATGTTTTAGTTTTCTCACAAAAACCTATTCTAAACCCCCGACTTTGCATTTTTTACTTAAAACATAGAAATTTCCTTTTGAAGGATAACAGCTTTCTGTAAAGGAGAAATGCAATTCTTGTAAAACAGTTTAACTGAAACATTATTTTTGTTTTAATTAAAGATATTTTATATTTGTACATGGCCTGAGATAATATTTCACAACAAAAAATGTTCCATTTTCGATAATTTTACATAACGTTTCGTTTGAAGCAGTATAGTGGTGACTGTTTTTCATATTTTATTTTTCTATAGAGTTTTACAGAAATATAAATTTACCGTAGTGCCTTATTTAGTATTACTATGAATTTGTAATATCCAAATTTACCAGTAATGTAATTAGATTATGCCATTTAAAAAAATAATCTGCACCTTATGCCTGTTTTTATATAACCAATAAGGCACTGGGTTTGAATGAATAAATAAGTAAAAATATTTCTACTATTTTTCTTTTGTAATAACTGAAGAAATAAGTGGAAGAACATGTTAAGTAACAAAAATTACATTTGGAGAAATTTGATGTGAAAGTTTTTGTTGCCAATTTTAATGATTTATTTTCTGTTTGATACCATGCGTTTAAAATATTAACAGGTGTGGTACTAACCTCTATCAAAAAAACTTATTCATATTTAATTTTTAAATATTAAAAAATATTAATATTATTTGCATTATTAAATATTAAAATATTAAATATTAAGGAATAATGTCTTAAATCTTCAAGGCTAAATAGAACTTTGGTATTTTAACTTTACCATGTGATAGAATACCTGATAACACCTTCGTCCAAAAGATAAAATAATATTTAAGAAAATGTAGCATAACATGTTTTTCCACTCAGCTCTTCAATTAAAATTTACTTCATCTGTGCCTTATTTTTTTAAATTTTTAAACTGTGCCATTTTTATAAAATTATATATCATTTTCTTGTGTTAGTGAAAATAGAAATTTTATTCATTTTATGTCTACGCTGGTATAACCCCAGAAAGTGTTAGCTGCATCCTCATAAGTCATGTATATAAGCAACGTAGCATAAAAATATGAAAAATCCTTACCATTCATGTCGATATGCGAATTTTCATGAGCAGAACTAAGTACAAATTTATGCAGTCTGCTTCCTTTTTATTTTTATTTTAAATATACTGTGGTATCCAACCCGAATGACCCGGTTTAGAACATAGACGATAAGCATTTTATCTCTAACTCTAATATAATTTTCATTTTTAAAAAAATATTTTCTTTTGCACTGTCCATTAATAACAGTAAAAAGCTTTTTTATACCTAAAGTATCCATAATGTATTTAAACAAGGCTTTTAAATTTGTAAACAACGAAACTTTCGTGTTCATTTCAGCAATTTAAGTGCATAGTTCGATTATATGTCTTTATGTTTTATTTATATTATATATTTTTTAATATATTTATTTACTGATGGAGTTTTAATTCCATTCTAGAATATTATACGGAAACAAATGCTGAACTATTTATAGGGTTTTAAGTGTAAATGGATTTAACATTTGTAATGAGGCTGTACGCAATCGACTTGAATTAAAAGAATTCGTGATTGAAAATTATTTCAAAGGACACAGTAAGTGAGTAAATTGAGTGACAGTTTTCAAACAAATTTCATTTGAAAATACATTTCTTTCCTATGCGATGGTATAAAAAATAAAAATGTATACTATTTAGAAGTTGCAGCAGTTTAGAATGCAAAAATTTTCATTAGCGAAAACTGCAAACCCGAAATTTCATCGTCAAGTGTTTCAATTTTCAAAATGACGTTAGTATTACAAAAGAAAACGTTTGTCCTTTTTAATAGACACGCAACATGAAAGCAGTAAAATGCATGTTATGTTTTATTTAAATTTACATTACCCCATGCATTCGATTTTATCATTCCTATGATCAGAGTCCGATTTTTGAAATATTAAAATTAATAATTAATTTTTCAATGGATATATCAATTATATTAGCTGGCGTAGTAATTCTTATTACTATTATATTTACTATTATTATTATTTATATTATTATTATATTATTATTGAGAATAAGAAACTTCTAGACAAAAATTAAAGTTACTGTTATATTTCCATTGACCGATGCCAAATAAAAATTAAATCATTGTTGATTAAGACTCAATTCCGAAAAATAAAAGATTCATGGAAATGACTCAAAGACAAAAGATTTTACAGCGTATTGTGCACAAAATTATAATCATTTATGAACAACAACACATTTAAAGTTGTTAGAAGCTTGTTAAAGTTGACTACTTTACGTTGAGTTACTAAATTACAAGAAAAAAAATTCTTGGAAAAATCACTTCTCTAATTCATCAATTTTTTTAAATCTTACAGAGAATAAATCTGGAATAAAGGACGTGGGCAGAATCGATACTACATGTCTTATAATAATGTGTATTATCGGAATTCCATCTAAAAATTGCATAATCACTCGGGGTTATAGACGTTCTTCAAATATTATTTATGTGAATAATTGGCTGATAATATAAACGATATTTAAAAAAATGAATCAGAAGATGACTATAACAGACAGTGTTGAAGTACTACTGTGTAGAACAAATAGCACTATTATAAAACAAGATGGTACACGTATGCGATCATGCAAAAGTACCTACATGTACTTTATTTTATCATGACAATATTTCATCACAGATATTTTTTCCCCTAACCATGGTCCGTTCACTAGCTATCTAATCAAGTTCAATAAACGTCTTCATGTCAATGTATTTATGGAGCATATGCAAATTCTCTCCACTACTTAGTGAACCATACACTGACAGCTGCGTATCATATGATGAAGCTGAATAATATTATTTTTCAAATAGTTTAATTTTATAAAAAAAAAAAAAAACTCTACAACAGATTGTACTTATGTATACATCTAATAGCAAAAACCAAGTTCTCAAAACCCATGAGCAAAATATGGTGTATTTCTGATACACTATGATGATGATATTCATTTATTTAGTGCAGAAGCTTTTAATATACAGTTTACATTTAGTATTAATGTGTCAGATAGCACATAGATGTATAGCGTTTTTAACACAGTCCACCTTGGTTTAAGAGATTTTATAACTGACGTTTCTTTGATCGTCTGATGGTCTTTCTACACTGTAAAAAAAAAACACTGTAAATTTGCCAGCACAAACTCTATCACAGTTGAATGTACTGTATCTTTCTTTGGTTTCCTGACTATTTAAACATGAAAATACAGTAGTTGCGTAAAATTAACAGTACAATGTACTGGCAATTTTGACTCATTTGGGCGACAACACAAACTACGGGCGTCCAAATTGCCAGTACATAGTGCTGTTAATTTTACGCAACTACTGTATTTTCCATGTTTAAATAGTCAGGAAACCAAAGAAAGATACAGTACAGTCAACTGTGATCGAGTTTGTGCGCGAGATGAACAGTACTCTGCTCTGTAAAAATGTCGTTTTTTTACAGTTTGTGTATCTGTTTGCCTGCCTTGTTATCTGTGTCTCTGTGTGTCCTCTATAACATTTAAACATTCTCAGATTGTCATACAATTGATATATGTTATTGAGTTTTAAAATAGAATGGATGCTATTAAAATTTAAATTTTTACCATACATAATTCATTAACAGGGTCAGGTCACTCAAAATAAGTCTGTTATAGTTGAGTCTAAGGAAAAACAGTTTGCAATGCATTTGAAATTTGAAGGAAATGCATTTTATTTATTAACGGGAATTACTGCACAGAAATTTGAATACCATGTTCTTAGCATACTATACAGTGTATATACAAATGTACAGGGCAAACCTAATTGTTATAGAAAGTAATCCAGATACTTTCACCACTATAGATGACAATTACTGAAATTAGTTGTGTCATGTGTTATGTGTTTTTCAAATTGTCTACTTAGATACCATCTTTAATCTTATTAACCCCTTGAGGCGCGGAGGGATATATTATATATCACCGAAGTTTAATGCAGATTCGCACCAGAAACGTTTGATTAAATTTCACTTTTTAAACTTTGGGTGGAGGAAAAAGCCATGAAATTGTTTTTCCTCTTTTTGAAGCAATTATTTTTTTTTAATTCCGATGTTTAATTGAACTTTACAGAAACACAATTCCCTGCCCCTCAAAAGCTTAAACGGTGACGTTTACTCACAGTATTTCGATTTCGTTGAACAGTTTTTAATAATATATGCTTGAAGCAGTATTTTCCTTTTTTGTATACATCCTGCTATTGTTGGTGCTCTGTCATGATGTTACTTTATTGTATTCAGTTTCAGTTAAAATAATGATTTAACTAAAATAAGAATAAAAAGAATAATAAAGAAAATTATTGTTATTTTATAGAAGGCATTTGTATTTATTATTTATTTCATTGTACATACATATATAATTTATTGTTTAAGGGGGTTAATCTTCGAACACATCGAAAAATAAACAAATATAATTATGTTTCAGGCTTCAAATCTTGTGTAATAAGTCAAAAATATAAATAAAACTTCATTTAAATATAAAGCTTATATTTACATTTATATTTAAAAAATATATATACTTGTAAATTCACAAATAAATAAATAAATATTGAAATGATAAGTTTAAAAATGTATATGATAATAAGAGAAAAAAAAGCACACGTTTTGCGCGCATAATAAAATCTGAAAATATGCATATAAAGTGGTAATTTTAGTGAAAATAAATACATAATAGTGTTAATTCTATACTAAAACCAGAATATTTGCAAAAAAATATTGAATGTAATCTTTTTTCCCGTTTTAAGTTGTAGAGAATACAGAAAAGAACATGTGGTGAAAATTTCTTTTGATTGCCATGCATAGTGTTTTAGCAACACTACACGCAGTATAAAAATTCATCGTTTTGAATAAACGTGACTCTAAGTTTAATTATCATATGTAGTCTTAATACGTAGTCTTCTTAAAACTGCCATAATTAGTAAATTAATGGGATTTTTTTAATGAGGTATTTTACATATTGTTCAGAAATGATTACGAAATCAAAATATGTATTAAAAATCGAACATTTTGAAAGTTTAAAGATATCCTACCCCCCTTAACAAAGTTACAAGTTTTATAATTTTAACAATTTAATATTTAAAGTTGTAATTTAATTATAGAAAAATACAACAAAGACAACTATTAAAATACGCGCCGTTCTCAGTCGAAACAAATTAATTTGTTTTTTTTAAATGCAAATTGATCAAAGAAAATGGTGACACGTTAAAATTAAATTTATGAGTTATAAAACAGATGTATCCAACAAGGATGTTATTTATTAGTGGATATTCTTTCAGCTTTACATTACACTTAAAAGAAAAAATAATTCATTGTACGTTCTTGCAAAGAAAATGAATAAATAGCAAAATAAATGAAACTAATTAAATATTTGAGCTTTATTTTTAAATATTTATAAAATATATATTATGGAATGAAATAAAGCTGAAAAATGTATTAATAAATGATAAAGAAAGTTGGTTTACGTTGAATTTGTTTAATTTTGTTTTTCTAATTTTTATTTTATTTCATGTTTGTTTATCTAACACTCTTTCAGTTTTTAAATATTGTTTCCACTTAATAATAATACGCGAATAAAAAATTGTTACCAGAAATAAGTTATTTTTTCACAATGGTGAATCTTCTATTAATTTTTGTAAAGTAACTCTATTGTAAAAAAAAAAAAAAAAAAAAAAAAAAAATCGCGACTTTTAAAATATAAAGATTTACACAGTAAATTATGAATTATCTGGTAACTAGAGAACCAGAGGTATGTCAGAAAATCTAAACCATTATAAAATAGGGAAGTTATTGTAAGATGCATTTTCAAATAGTAAAAATGTTAATCTATATTTAAGTTTAAAAATAATGAAATAATAACTGGTAAATATAAACAAATTAATACAATAAATGATACTACTAGTTACAAAAGAAATATTTTGAACAAATAGAAACCAGACTTAAGGAGAATATTCTGTAATTTTATGTAATCTATATTTTATGTTTTTTTTTTTTTTTCATAAGTAGAAATAAGACAATTTTAAGGGAAAATATTGACGATATTGTTTTTTATTTAGATGAAATTTTCATTCCGCAAAATTTAGATTTTGTGAAATAGTTAATAGACTTGCAATACACATATTCCTTGTTGAATTTAAAGTCATTTTTGAAGTTAAGAGAAATTAGAATATGCAAGTTTTTTGTTGACCAAAATTCTTAGAGATTACCGATATCTTTCGATCTATTTGTAATCATTTTTTCTGACAACATTTTGTAATATTTAATAATAAAGTGTGGTTATAATTAAAGTTACCCTGTTTAGACCTATGTGGAGTCTGCTCTGTTTCACATATATCGATTGAACTTGGAATATCAGTTATATGAACCATGGGGGAAAGAAATCTGCAATAAAAATTTTTAGTTCAAATTTGGATCGATAAGTTGCGGTTTTCATCTACGAGAAAGGACTCTTTCTCAATTTGCATCCTGGCATTTAAAAAGCAACATGTATTTTTGACAAAGTGTGTTTTGAAACCCAATAACAATTCTATTTAAGGTCTCACTACATTTTCCTTTAAGTATGTAAATTTACTAATATCTGATTTTTATAGTCTTATCTTTTTCGCAGCAACAACTTGTTTATGATTGTTTGATAAACACGTAGATCTGAATCAGACTAATATTCTGTTTAATGGAGTGACTGAAACTTGATTACATTCAGATTTTCCTTCTGGTGAAATATTTTGATACAGATCGTTATAATATGTTTAGGGTGGGGCGAAAAAAATTATTTTTTAAAAAATCAAAAACGGGTAGGTGCCAAAAGTTGCATTTATACTAGTATATCAAGTACGTGAAATTTTACCGCTGAAAAAAAAATGGCTTGAGTCTGCGCTTTTGGTCCAAATGTTGACATTTTGGATAAAATTTGACATTTTTTCAAAAAAATTAAAAAAATCCTATAGGGATGGTAATTATTTAAAAGTGTTATTTAAACCTTTGTTATGAACGACTCAACATATTTAAACGATAAAACGATATCTTTATTCTGTATAACAGGAGCAAAATTGACAATTTTCGGTAAAAAGGGACGTTGAAACTTTGTTGTGTCATTCAACGAATTGTTGTTTAAAATACAGCTCTTACGTAGTTGCTTACAAAAGTTCCCAGGACATCTGTCTCGACCACGCTACCATCTGAACACAATGTTTTATTTATACTTAGAATTGTGATTTTTTATCAAATAACGGCATAAGTTTTAAATGTATCAACCTAGTCCATCTCTTTTTTGTATCCACAGACATTGGATGCTGCTGCTGTGATCTACTTCACGTATTTTTATACTGCTTGTGTAAGAGAAAGTAAAAAATGTAATGCAGTGGGGATGATATTTATGTAATCTATTCAGCCGTCTATTATCTTTAGCAAAATTTCACCCGATAAATGGATATTGATTATGGGTTCTGTTACAGCAACAATTTCCCAATCAATTTGATTTATATAGTTATTCGCTTCAAAGTTAATTGTCGATATTTCAGATTTGCGTACGCCATCATTTACTCTCATATTTCAACAATTATGTGCTGAGCAGCTAGCTGTTTAATGTGATGGCGATCGTCAGAAAGCATTGAAATTAGAATTTCCTCTGCGTATGCAAAGCAACCATTGTTCTAAATAATTTTTTTTTTTGTATTTGTTTTATTCCGTTTTCTGTGTTGTTTAGTAGCCGAATAATTTACCATGAGTTTTTAGATTCCTTCTTTCGATGTGGATTACATTTGATGGTAAACCATCCTGGAGCCAAACGTGGATTGCGTAGTACTTTTTGAGTGAACATAGAGATTCTGATAGGAAGTGAGTGCTCATTTAAAGGCGGAGAATTCTGTTCATCGTTGCCATCCATTCTGCGTGGGACATGTTTAGAATGAAACATTACAATGGATCACATGTCACCTCAGAGTCCAGTGAATTTCCTCTGCATCATTTATTAGATAAGATCATTGGCAAAAATTAGATTCTAACCCACAGGGATTCACCGGACCAATAGGAAAATCTTTGTCCACCTGCCATTCCCATCTTATTTCAATTTTTGAAGCCATAAAGAGAAATTTTGAAACATTATTTCCTGAAATCAAGAAAAGGGTACTCAGCGCAGACCAGAAATACCTGCTAGACATTTGCAAAGTTATTTCATCAATATATTGCTCAGAAGAACTAGCGAATAGGAACCCAAGAAACATGTCCTACGCAAGATGGCTCACATACGGGAATAAATTTTTTCGCCTTTATATAAGCACTGTTTGACCATCAGAGTCTGTAGGTTCATTCACAAAGTATGTAATCCAAGTTTATGCCGCAGGATGGTTTACACCAAATGTAATCCACATCTAAAAAATATATCTACAAACTTATGGGAAATTACGCGGCTAATAAACATCACAAAAAACGGCATAAAACAAATGCTAAAAAAATTATTTAGGACAATGTTTGCTTTGCCCATCGAGAGCAAATTCTTATTGCAATGCTCTCTGACGATCGCCATCACATTAAACAGCAAGCTCTCAGCATATGAAAAATGCAATAGGTACAGTAAATGATGGCATATCCAAAGATGAAATATCTAAATATTGTTGAACATTGGAGTAACAGAACTCACTATCACATTAACTGGATGCAATTTCGGTGAAGATAATAGAGGGCTCAATAGATTTCATTAATTCCACTGCATTGCTCTGCTTGCCTTATCATATACAAGCAGTATAAATATACGTGAAGGAGTGTTACAGCAGCAGCATCCAACGTCTGTGGATACAAAGATAGATGGACTAGGTTGATAATTATAAAACGTACGTCAATCTTTGAAAAAAATCACAATTCAATGTATAAATAAAACATTCTGCTCAGATGGTAGGGTGGTTGAGTTATGCATTGCTGTGACATGAAATGCAGCCACTTCCACGTGATAGCTCCTGGGTAGTTTTGAAAGCAATAAGATAATAGCTGTATTCTAAAGAACAATTAGTTTTACGACACAACAGTGGCAATGCCTTTTTTTTAACAAAAGTTGTCAGTTTTGCTCCAGTTATACAGAATAAATATACCGTTTTATCGTTTAAATATGTTAAGTCATTAATAATAAAGGTTTAAATAACACATTTAAATAATAACATTTTCTATAGGAATATTTTTATTTTTTTGAAAAAATGTGACATTCTACCCAAAATTTCGACTTTTGGACCAAAAGCCCAGACTCAAGCCATTTTTTTTTCAGCGGTAAAATTTCACGCAGTTGATGTACTAGTATAAAGGCAACTTTTGGCACCTACCCGTTTTTGATTTCTAAAAAATAATTTTTTTCGCTCCACCCTAAGGTATGTAAATTCAATTTTTAGTTATAAAGGGTGTATCCGAAAAAGTGGATAATACTTTTCGGGGTGATAGAACGAAGCTATACGAGTAAATTTCGTCATGGAATGTATGGTCAGAATGCAAACGGTATGTAGTTCAAAGGTAGTTTTCCACTGTCTCAGGGCGATGGATTAGTTGAGGTGGTCCCATAGCTTGGTCACCAAGATCACCGGATCTCTCGCGTTTGGGCTTTTTCCTGTGGAGCCATATGAAAAGCTAATCTGCGAGTGCCTCATTGAAACAGATATGGATCTAGTCGCCAGGAGTGCCGTTGTTGCCGGCAATATTCGGGAAATTCCTGGTGTCTAGGCAAATGTGCGACAGCCCTATCCAGCAGGTGTGAATCGTGCGTTGCAGCTGGTGGAAGATATTTTGAGCAATTTCATTGAGCATGTACATTAATTACACTAATGTTATTAAAATGTTTTCTGAAGTATCATCTCTAATTCTTAAGTTAAGTTTTTAACTGCGACAGTGGAAAATACATTTTAACTTCTCACAGCGTGCATTCCGACAGTAGATTCTATGACGAAATTTGCTCATACAACTACGTTCTATAACTCCATAAAGTTTTGTCCTGTTTTTCAGATACACCCTGTATAAATTTCATTGTCTTCTCTCTGAAAAAAAAACTCAATGTAAACGAAGATTTGCGACGTTTGACTATATTGTGACATGGTTTAACTTAATTTGAGAAATCCTATCGTCTACTGAAGGCGTGTTAAACTCGCCAAATTAAGCATTACATACAAAGTTGCAGGCTACATTAAAAATAACAACAGCCGGTTTTTATTGTTATCATCACCGCATTATCATTATCGCACAGTAATTGTTAATTCAGTATATACAATCATGTTAAAGAACTACAATTGCAAAATTACGAAGTTATTTTATTTCACAGTTTATTTTACTTATTTAAAGCGCTTCATAATACTTTTTTTTCATTAAATGTATAAAACACAATTGAATTTGATAAATCGTTGTTTTTAAAAATTTTATTCATATGATGTAAATATCGATCATTTCCCTCTTTTATTATTCCGTTAAAATGAATGTAAATGGTACTTTACCAAATACAACATAATATAATTAAAACATGCCTAATTTTGCTTGTACGTTGGAAATTCTGTCAAATGGTAAATATTTATTGAAATTTAAAACTGTAATTGAAATTTGAATATATTTTATTTCTAATGTGGGGTCAAACTGACTTTCATTCAAATGCAATAATGAGTATTAAAATTCAATTACAACAGTTAAAAATATAAGAGAAGTAAATATATTAAATCGTTTTGAATATTTCTCGAAATTTAAAAATATTTTATTGAATTCATTTGTAATATATTAGGAAAAAATAAATTAGTATATTCTGAAAATTTCAGCCCCGATGATTTTGGAATGACGCATGGCAGCGTGATAATTAAACAAACTTTGTTAAAAAAGTGTTTTGTCAATATAATATATTATACTTTAAAACATTAACATTATTAAATATCATTATGACATTGTGATATTTTCTTCGAAGTTTAAGTTTACTTAAGGTGATTTCTAATATCAGCAAAATTGTATCCTCAGGAAGTATTTTAATAATCCGCATTTGTATATATTTAAAAATAGTAATGTTTTATAACTGTTAAAAATCTTATGAGTGTAAATCTATCTTATCTTACTGGAATGAAGGAGATTTGTTTATTTTCACTACGCATATTTCCAAGATATTTACCAGATTAACAATGATAACACCGTGGCTAAGAATGTAATTCACAATTTTAAATCGGTTTTTAAGATTATATCTGGCATTTAAAATTTAAAGCCAGAACAAAATTATATCAGAATTTGTTGCCTTGATCTCTGCATTTATCTTTTAATTTTATAGCCTCTTATTCTTGTGCAGAAACACTTATTTGAAAGCTAAACTTAACCCTTAAATGCATGATTTTTTATTCTGTTCCGAAAAAATTATATATGATTCTCAGAAATGTTTATTACACTGGAAAAATAATGGAAAAATCACTTTCGTACATTTTCGTACATTTCGATACATTTTTCGTATGGTACGTCAACCTTTTCTTGTGTTGCACATCTGCAATACAAGTAAAAACTACTGCTATTACTATAATATTGCAAATTAGTAAACATTTTAATAAATATGAATCTAGTTACCTTGTTTTATACATTTTGTTTTGTTTTTTTTTTTTATTTTGAAACAATTTAACCCTTAAATGCATGAATGCATGAATTATTCTTTTAGAATTGTGTTTTTATTATTATTATTATTATTATTATTAAAGATTAGACACCAGAGATTTTAAGATAGATTTTTAGCTTTATTTAGTAGCATATTTTTTTAATTGTTACAGGATTAAAACTTTTGTATAAATATACTGGTTGCTAAGAGTTACATAAAAAGTGCTGCAGGTATACATCACTTTAGTCCAGGCATTTTGTGATTGAACATGGGCAAAATTGCAATAGAAGCTTTTTACAGAATTTTTTAATCAGGAACTACTGCTTAATAGCATACTAAAAATCAGACAAAATCTGAGCACGGGAACACCCCTATATAGGGATTTCAAAATGACGGAGGGTATTGTTTGGAACTAAGGCAGAGAATATATCGCTTACGGAAATATATCGCTTTATTTTCACAATTTAACTTTGAAGTATACTCAAAAACGATAAACAGTACACAAAAGTCTACTATTTCTGACAAGTTACTGCTTAAGTTCATTTTTACAGAAATATTCCAGTGAAGAAATAAAAGTATCAATAGTTTTCATCATATTTATAGTTAGAAGTTAGGTAGTTCTTGTTACATCCATTGACTTGGCACACCCCAGAAGCTGTAGAACAGGGCAATCAATTACGCTTGCATCAGCATCGTAAAGTAACACAGTTTGTCTTTCAAGAACATGGAATCATATTAAGTAAATAATCTGTAGCTGGTAGTCACTCGCAGAGTATTGGGTAGCACGAGTGTTTTTTTACATACCAGCCCCATTCTGCTGGCTTGGTTCTTTCTTCCGATATTTATTTGTAAGTAAGTGTGATAGCTATGATATTTTGTAGAAGAATCGGTCAGAGGCAAACGTTCAGGTGTAATAAATGATTTTACTGTAGTTACTTTCCTTACCAACATTTGGTGACGTAGTTTGTCTATAGAATCCAGTGCCTTGCAGTCATAAAACAGAAGCATTGCTTTTCTTCCAGCCTCAGCCATATCTGAATGTAGGCTTGAATTTGAACAAAATATTTTTGCAATAGAACGGAGCTCTGTCTTGTTCATCTGTTTGAGAAATGATGAGGATTTCCCAATCAAAAAAATTCTGGATGTTGTATCGCAGTCCGTGAAAGCATGCAGAAACAGAAGGAAGTTGCAATTTTCACGACCTAACAGAGATTGCATGTTGAGGATATGATAGACTGGTTCGTAACATGATCCTCGTCTTATGTCACTGCGATAGTATAGCTTGAAGCCATTGTCCTTTGCCTGTTAAAGAAGGAGAATCAGCAAGTCGGTATCTTCACCTATTACAGTGGTATGTGCATGTGCATGTTCTGAAGATGAGACTGGAGCACGAACAATGTCTATATTGGCATCCCCATCTGTGTTGGGAACAGTACAGCCCTGTTTCTTAAGCAATTCGCCTATGAGGGAAGTCATTGCTTGCTTGTTTTTTCATTGTCCAGAAACTCTTCCTTTTTTCCAATAAATTTCACGTATGGGCTGAAATTAATATCTCTACTGTTTTTTTTTTTTTTTTTTTTTTTTTTTTTTTTTTTTTTTGTAGCGTCATCTGTGAGCCACATCATTGATTGTTGGATACCCAATGTAATTATCAAAAACCATGATAGGTTTTCCATATTGTTTAACAATAAAATCAGCGTAAGACATTGCAATATTTTCATATGTATCATTTTTTACACCAGGAAATGCGACGCAAGAAAGATCCTCCATCCAATATGTACCTTTCTGTACTTTCCACGTTGTCATATTTTTCATTGTGTAAATTATTAATGTGTTTGATTAGTGCTTGAGCTAACTGAGATTTGTCTGAATTCCTCATCATACTTGGTGATTCAAATAATGCTGCAGGGTACGCACACGGTTCATAACGCATGACATCTCCGAGATTCATTTCACCACAAGTGCCAGTAATCATCCTTCTTTGGAAGAGGAGCGCTGGATCTATTTGTATATCTAAGTCATCTTTATAACTACAAATGGCGGCAGCAGATCCTAGAGTTTTCACTTTCTTTGACCTTTTAGCCGAATACCTAAATATATCCTTCCCTATCATTTTGGAGATGATGATCATACCAAATAAGTGCAACTCATCAACATTAACTTCTCTTTTAGCTGTTGCGCCTGTAACAATTTTGCGTAGAGTAGAATCAGAATGAAATGGCGATATGTGTTCCAGTACATCGGCCACTTTTTAAATGTCATTGCTGCTCCTCTTCTGTCTGCTGTCTCTTATAGGTATTTTTGATAATTTTATAAAAGTTACACACTCCCAATGTTATTCCTATGGGAGTTTGAAGCTAAAAGTTAGCATAGAACACAATTTTTAACTATTTTCAAAACATCATTTAGTACACTTAAAATTGATATTTTGAATTGAAACTGGCAACAGAGCAAAGTATATACACTTACGTTAATAAAAAGCACAGTATGGAGCTGTTTATAGCATTTATTATGTACGTTAGAGGTTAGAGATTAATTAAAAAAGGTTAACATTACAATAATCTCCACAGAGATGCATTATTAAATGGCCGCCAATGGTAAAGCATGTACTTTTCAGAGGCTCATTAAAATACTAAAATTTATAAAAAGAATCTAAAACTCACTCACTAGTGTTCTATAAGCTTCAAATTACACAAATAATGTAGTAATCCGCTGTTAAATAATCATTTAACACCATAAATATAATCTTGAAAAACACTGACATGACAAACTACTCTGGTCAGATCACAATCACAGCACAGCATGTATAAAAAATATCGATATCTTTGCTTAAAGTCTCCTTAACAAAGTAAATTGGTGATGAAATGTCCATAAATGCAGGGGTCGTGCGTGTCCTGAAATTTTATAGCCAGGAAATTTTTCGGTACCAGTATTTTCTTATAGAAAATTACTTCTTAAATAAGGCGAAATTTCGCGCGTTTAAGCTAGATTTATTCTTCTATTAAAAAATACTGATATTTGCCCTGAAAAATTCCCTAAAGCATATTATTAAAAATGTTCCGATGCCTGGGAAAGTTATGCACAAGTAGCATTTATAAGCACTGGAATCGATTCGGAGCCAGTTGCAATTGCGGATACATGAGATAGAGGAACGGGATTAACAGAAAGTAGAGAAATTTAAAAGAACTATATCTCGCGAACCACTGGGCCGATTTTCATGCGGTAGGGCTTAAAATGTTCAGGAAGACTTAATATGTAGAAAGAAAATATAGTATAGGGCTTGCCTAAAGGGCGGAGATATATCTCCCCATCGCCGGAGCTTGAAAAACTCACCGCATACCGGATGACTGTTAGGAGATCGGTCTAGTAGTAAAACAGTTTAGAATGAGTTATAGATACTTTATCTTGTTCCAAAAACATTATTGGTTGTCAGTTGTTCGATAAAAATGAATATTTGCAGTCCAAATTGTTTAGTGCTGCCCTCTGTCGTCTTCCGTCTCAACTAAAAGCTATACAACAGCACAACAACGCAAAACGGCATATGATTCAGTCCGTTTTGAAATCCGTTTTTAAGGGTGTTCCCGTGATCGGATTTTGTCTGATTTTGGTTATATTTCTCAGTAATGGTTACGGATTAAAAATCAGTTAACAGAGCTTCTATTGCAATTTTGCTCGGGTTGAAGGTGTTTTTACTTTAATTTGCCTGGACTACTTTGTATTTAAGGTTTAAACGAAAAACTGCATCCAGTCAAAAAATTTTATAAATGAGTCAAATATACCTGATACGGCTATTGTACTACTTAGCGTAGGTAATTTTTAATGTTGCATCATTTCTGAGAAAGACAGCCAGCTGAATGGAATTCTGCGTTTAAGAAGAATATTTCAGATCTTCCAGTTTATTTTTCTGAAGTTTGAAACCAAATATTTACGATTTTTCTTTTTACATTGTGTTGTAGTACATTTTAAAGTTACGTTATTTTCAAGCATAACAAGCAATTCAACATGTGAAACATACAATTTCAGTAACCTACTGTAAAAATCTTTTAAGTGAATTTTGCAACGTTAATATTCAATTATTTAAATTTCTGCACATTTATTTTTTTCTAATCTGTTTTAAGAAATTCCAGAATATGAGGCACTCTTTCGATACAAAGAAATTGGTCAAAGTTTACATGTGCGAGTTATAAACCTGGCATAAAAATATATTTGTACATCAATGAGCAAAAGAATAACATTTGATTATCTAAATGCTCATGAGTACAATTCTAAATTATTTGTGGTAACTGAAGCGGAGTTGACAGTAGCGCATGTCCGCATTTTGGATTGGCTTATTAGTTTATGTTTGAAATATTGCTTATACTTTTTAATGGTTTTTATTTTATTTTCATGCTACATGCCGCCTCACTGTTTCTTTGCGGGTAAATAGAAAGATTTTGTTTTCGCAGCGACATTGTTTTCATTTCCAAGGACGAATTAAAAACTAATCTATTATGAAAATCTCTAATGGTTTTAGATGAATCGTCACACAGATTGTCAGTTATCTCTTTAAAAAGACGGGACGTAAAGTTATCTTCAATATGGAAGCACCTTGATACCGCCCATGATGTTCAGCATTTAGCTGCTTATTTGATTAACATATATAGGGCATAATTAACATTCCATATAAACCAATACTTAACACTTAATACTGAATACTTAACAACTAATACTGGGCATACAACTTAACATTTATTTAATTGTACTCCAACTGAAAAGATTCTCATTCTCCAACTTCTTCATTAAAAAAACCGGACTTATGGTTACTTTCAATTAGGAAGCCCCTAAATGTTGAACACACTGTTCTGTACTTAGCTGTTTATTGGTTTTCCATTAATAGGAAATGATAAAAACTCTAAATGAACCAATACGTAACAATACTGAATATTTAACAATTAATCTGAATATTGAACACTTCATACAGAATATTGAACTCTTAGAAGTGAATATTGAACTTTATGTTTAATCTCTGACTTAACACTTAAATACACTCCAAATGATAAGAAGTAAAAAGCTCTGTACTAGAGGGAATTGTGGATTCGCAGATAAATTCTGTTAATTCTGCAGCATTATGCATTTTAAAACAATTACACATATAATATTTGTGAAAGTTGTTCATAAAAATGCGTATAAAATTATTCTGTGAAATTAGAGTATCTTCAGTATAGATAAATTTGAATTTAAATTTTTAAGTTATTTTTTTCACACCTCAAACATTGTTAAAAATTAATATTACTGAATTTAAAATCGTATTTTAAATGCAAATTTCTGAAATCATAATCTGTCTATATAAACATGTATTTTAAACTGGAAAATTGCATTTTTTTGCGAACGAATTAATTATTATTTAAACGGATAGTATACCCGAAATTTGATTGATATTAAAAATTACTGGCAACTATTCAGAAAATAGACGAGACGCATTTTTAAATTATTTTTCTGTCGTAGAATCTGTCATAAAAATACTTACAAATGAAATAATGGAGTTATTGGAAAAGTAAAAACACAAATTCTAAAGAAAGTAAAATTACACTAATACAAATATTTCATGCAGTATTTTTCTTAAAATACGGAAAAAATGTTTTAAAAATAAATAAAAATTTAATACAAAATATCAAGAATAATTGAACTACCAATTGGAAGAAGGGAATAAACGCCACTTTTTGACACATTCATTTTTCTACACTTTTACATTCTTTTCTTAGTCGTGAGTTCGAAGAAAAAAAAAACATACGAAGTGAATGGTTTTTGTTATTTTCTTCGAACTTACAATTAAACACTACACGTCTAAAGAACGTAAAAATGTAGAAAAATGAATGTTTCAAAAAGTGGCGTTTATTCCCTTCTTCCAATTGGTAGTTCAATTATAATTATAATGAAGTGCTAAAATATATATATATATATATATATATATATATATATATATTTAAAACCTTGAATACTCTGTTAACATGTAATATTCAGGAATGTGGCTTCTTTTAAAAGCTAATTATTTACAATAATCAGTCACGCTAATATTTAAGTTTTCTTGTGCCTTAGAAAGAAACAGGATGTAGCAAATCACTTTTAAAATAGTATTTAGAAACCAATTTTTAAGAAGGAACAATTAGCTTAAAACCAATGAATTTTATAAATTATTCCTTTAAAAATAAATTATCGAAAAGTATCTAAGAATACGAATTTGACAAAAAATAATTATATAAAGACGAAAAAAATAACTATTTCTTATTCTTATAATTAGCTATTTTAACTACAGTTTCTACCAATGGTTCTATCTATTTACATCTCTTTAAAAAGACAGGGCGTAAAGTTATCCTCAGTTAGGAAGCCCTTCAATTCTCCTCACACTGTTCAGCACTTAGTTATTTATTGTTTTTCCATTAATGGGGCCTGATTTAGAAAAAAAAACAATAGTTAGTAAATGTTTGTACTTAATTTTGTAAATATGATGGAATTTCTCTGATCGTTATATCAAAACATTCGAAGTATAATATAACTCATTATCAAACATTAGAGAGAAACACCAATTATATTGAACCGAAAATTCTATTAAAAGGCAATAAACAGTGAAATCAACAAGTAAGGAAAATTCAAATTGTCTGCATATTCATTCGATGAATGGCACTCTAATTTATGATTAGTGGGAGAGGAGAATGTATCTGTGATTTTCAAAACGGAGCGTAATTGATGGAGTTTTCAAAGGCAATTATCATGCATTCCATCCATTTAACAATATAAATTGAACACTGAAGTATACACATCATGTAGACTATTTCATAGAAAATTCTACATTATATTTTAGAGGAACTAGTATTCGTAAAATTAACACATACATCCACGTACATCACATGTTTGCATTATGTATTTCCTATTTATAGCATATGAATGTAAAATAAAAATATAAGATTAGTTTCTTTTATACATGTATAATTTACTGTCTGAAAAACTCACTACAGAATAATCAAATTCAATATGTGTTAAGCAATACGTATTTTTTAATCTTTAAATTAAATTATAATCATACTAGCAAACTCCGCGGCTTTGCTCGCGTAATATTTGAAATATGCCAAGTGATATTTATATGTCTAATTTTTATTAAAAGGTACTAACTAATTTTTTATTTTATTAAAAGGCAATATTTTATTTTATTAAAAGGTACTTATTACTTTTAGGAATAATAAAAAAAAATTACTATTTAAAACACAGTTACATTAAACATCATTGTTATACATTTTATTACATAAATTATACATTTAGGAATAATTCGCAAATTACTATTTGAAAGACCGTCTGAATAAACTTTGTTTTTACACTGCATTAACCAGAAAGGAGACTTAAATTAATAAAACGAAATAAAACTAAATAAATAATAATTTAGAAAATATTTTGAAACTTTTATGCTCAATTAATACGCACATTTCAGTATTCATTTGAAGTTTTGAATTTTTTAGAAACCATCTTCTTACATCTTAAAATTAACCATCATGTCAAATTCCAAGCTTCTTGTCTAACAGTCTACCACATCTGTGGTGTTAGTGGCACCAACATAAAATGCCGAAATAGAGTTGAAATAGAATGTCTCGAAAAATGTTGAAATAGAGACTGTCACCATTAATTTGCCAACATTAACCTGCAAATCGGTTGGTATTTCCTAATATTCTATAGAAAACGGAATTTAGATATTTTTAAAGGCTTTCTTGTTGTTCCTGCCAACCAGATGGCAGTAAAACCAGCATAAAATTACAAAAAACACAATTTAGTTCGTTTTTTGCTCCTTCACCCCCTTTGAGGTAGTGGCACCGACATGAAATACAGCCTATGTTGGAGCGAGGGCTGTCACCTTCGTTTTCACACCAATATTTTTTAAATCGGTTCGGTACTTCTTGATATTCCGTAAAAATCGCAATTTAGAAACCATCTTCTTACATCTTAAAATTAACGACCATGTCAAATTCCAAGTCCTACCACCTCTCTCAACATAAAGGGTTATGTTGAAATAGGAACTGTCACCATTAATTTGCCAACATTAATTTTTAAATTGCTTTGTTATTTAGAAACGTAATTTAGAAAGCTTTTAAAGGTCTTTTTTAGAGCGTTTGTTGTTCCTGTGAACCCCAGTTGGTAGAATCATCGGCATAAAATATAGCCTGTGTAGGATCAAAGACTATTACCATTGATTCGCAACTATTAGTTTTATATTCTGTTTATATTCCCTGAAATTGCTTAGAAATCGTAATTTAGGACT
Organism: Maratus speciosus; assembly: GCA_963932465.1. NCBI lineage: Eukaryota > Metazoa > Arthropoda > Arachnida > Araneae > Salticidae > Maratus > Maratus speciosus. Next base: position 133,379,546 of record OZ010791.1, read on the forward strand.
TTTTTAGAACGCTTTTCGCACCTCCACTTCGCTTCACCCCTTTTTAATTCGAATTTATTTTCGACAGTCCGTCGAGGGCATTTATATTTTATAAGTAACTACCATGCCATATTTAAAGTTTCTAGCCTTTTCAGTATCACAGAAATCGCAATTTAGAAAGTTTTTAGCTACTGCAACCCTCTGGTGGTAGTGGCACAGACATAAAATATGGCTTATGTTTGAGCAGGTTCAATCACCAACAATTTATCATCAATATTTTTTTAATCGGTTTGGTATTTGATAAGATTACATAAAAATTGTAATTTATAACGCTTTTCGCTCACTTCATCTTTTTAAATTTGAAATTTTCTTTCGACAGTTCTTAGAAAGCGGTTGCATCTTGTAAGTAAATACCATGCCATACTTCAAAGTTTTAGATCCTTCAGTTATGCAAAAAAAACGCAAATTAGAACATGTTTTGCTTTTGCAACCCTCAGATGGTAGTGACAGCATCATAAAATATAACATATGTTATAGCAGGGACTGTCACCATTGGTTTGCAACCATTACTTTTGGAATAGTTTTGGAATTTCTTATGATGGTGTAGAAATCGCAATTTAGAACGTTTTTAAAACGCTTTTCGCGCATTTTCACCCCTTTTTAAATTTCCAATTTTTTCGAAACTGTTCTTAAAGATCACATGTAATAAATATGTACCTTGCCTAATTTTAAGTTGCTAGACATTACCGATCACAAAAATTGAAATTTGGAACGCTTTTATGCTCCTGCAACATCTAGGTGATAGTGATACCGACTTAAAATATCGTCTATGTTATAGCAGAGGCTGTCAGCATCAATTTCTTACAATTACTTTTGAAATCAGTTTGATTCTTCCTGAGATATTGGTGACAAATCGGCATTTAGAACGTTTTTAGAACGCTTTTCGCTCATTTTGCTCCGGCATCTGCTCTGGGGTAGTGGAAACAGATATAAAATATAGCCTATCTTGGAGTAAGATCTGTCAACATAATTTTTACACAATTATATTTGAAATCGGTTCAGTATTTCCTGAGATTGCATAGAAATCGCAATTTAGAACGTTTTTTACAACGCTTTTTGCGCATTTTGACCCCCCCCCCCTTTTAAATTTCCATTTTTTTAGGAAATGTTCTTAGAGATCAATGATATTTTATAACTAACTACCATTCTAAATTTCACGATTCAAGGCCCTTCCGTCACGCAAAAACCGCAATTTAGAACGTTTTTCTCCTGCACCCCCTTTGGGGTAGTGGCACCGACATAAAATATAACCTATGCTGGAGCAAGGGTTGTCACCATCATTTTGACGGCATTATTTTTTCAATCGGTTTGGTATTTCCTGAGATTGTGTAGAAATCACCATTTACAACGTTTTTTAGAACGCTTTTCGCGCATTTTCACCCCTTTTAAATTTCGAATTGTTTAAGAACTGTTCTTAGACATCATTTATATCTTATAAGTAACTAATATTCGAAATTTCATATTTCTAGGCCGTTCAGTAACGCAAAAATCGCATTTTTAGAACGTTTTTTGCTCCTGCACCCCCTTTGGGGTAGTGGCGCCGACATAAAATATAGCCTATGTTCTAATTTGGGCTAACACCATCATTTTGCTACCATTACTTTTGAAATCGGTTTGGTATTTCCAGAGATTATGTAGAAACTACCATTTAGAACGTTTTTTAGAACGCTTTTCGCGCATTTTCACCCCTTTTAAATTTCGAATTGTTTAAGAACTGTTCTTAGACATCATTTATATCTTATAAGTAACTAATATTCCAAATTTCATATTTTTAGGCCCTTCCGTAACGCAAAAATCGCATTTTTAGAACGTTTTTTGCTCCTGCACCCCCTTTGGGGTAGTGGCACCGACATACGATATAGCCTATGTTCTAAGTTGGACTAACACCATCATTTTGATACCATTACTTTTGGAATCGGTTCGGTAGTTCCTGATCTTACCTCCGACAAATAAACAATTTTTTCCTCTTTATAATAGGAGTATAGATTGACGGCATAAGTTTCACTCATTACTTTTCTAAAAATTTCTAATTTCATATTAGATGATTACGTTTATTGTACATTAAGAAAACTGTGTAAATATACATGCCAACCTTCTGATATTTTAAAATGAAATAATCATTTTTAGAGCCTGAAATGTAAATAAATTAATGATATTTAATAAGTACCACATAGAAACAAGACACGTCATTAAATTATTTTATTAAATAATTTTTCTGGTTTCACGCACATATTTTATCCGTTCAATACTGTAGACTTAGCAATTATCTGTAAGTATAGCAATCCTAGTGCTTTCTATAATTGAATGTTCATTGTTTATTTCAATCATAAAACGTTTACTTTTGAAAAGGTACTTTTTACATAGAGGATTGGTACCACAACTATATATTTTATACAAAAATAATCCGACTTTATAAATTATGTACACATTATTTTAAAAGTTACATTAGTTATGTTATTTATAGAAATTAAGATCTTATCCCCTGTATTTTCATCAAAATGTATTTTAATAAATATAATTTTATATCTGTCAATTTTTTGTATTCATGTTACCCCTTTTAAATAATTTATCAGGAAATTAAAAATTAATTTTTATCTTTTCATAGCTCTTTTTCACTCTTCCACCCACACGCAAATACTTCTTAAACTCTTTCCCATATATTTATGGCATTTTCTCAGTAGTTATTACTATTTAAATATGATTAATGCAGTTGTGTTTCTCGTTAAAATAGTTTTAAGGTATGGGTGTTTAATTAGCCAAAATGTAGGGATGATTGTGTGGGTAAATAAAGTAAGCTTAACTTACGAAACGAAATACTTTTTTGGAAGACAATTTTTTTAAGTATTTAGAGCCAAACTGTCGTTACTTATCGGATCATCCTCGAACCACATAAAATAAACTAAATTTACACCTGTTATTTACGATAACATTTTACGGTTTACTTCGTGGCAACATTCAAAATAGTTTAATTTTTTTTTTCAAGATAGATCTATACTCAAATCTAGATATTTTATCAATGTCTCTAATTCTCATTAAAAAAATTCTCGTTTTATTTCGTTTCTAACAGAATTCGAGTAAAATGTATTTTGTGACATTTTAAAGTACGTTCACAGCCTTATTCTGTTTTTGTGATGTTGTATACTCTATGAAATTTCTTATATCTAATTTAGTCAGCTAATCATTTATTTATCGCAAACTTTGATAACGATTAGGTTCGTATCTAATTTATACTAACACGCATACGCTCTGTAAAAAAAAAAAAAGTTTTACTTTAATCGAGTAGTTGTAGTGACAAACGACTTAAACTCAGCATTTATCTACATTAACGAATCCAAGTTTACCTTAGATTGAGACTGCCACATAAGAGTAATGAACGCCTTTTCTTTACCGGTTACACACCTAGACGAAAAAAAAAAATCAATCTTTATTTTTTTTCTGGATAATCCGTCACAGACAAAACAATCATTTACATCAGACATTGTTATAAAAGAAAAGTACCTTTGAGAGATTGTTTGGTGTTTTATATCTATATAGATTATTCGATTCATGTTACGAATGCGTGATGTATGATAATGAAGGTAAATTTCATATTTTATTAGAATTTCAGGTTGAAATCTTACTTAATGATAACGAAATATTAGACAAAATAAAATATGCATTTTTTTATAACAGTTGTATATTATTAATGTTTAGCGCCTTTGTGGTTTGTTTGGCGACAGAAAGGTAGTGAAAAATAAGTAAGAAAAATCATCAGATTAATAATTAAATAAACAAACTAGAGGCATAAACAACATTAATGTAAAAGAAAAGCTATTAAAAATTCATGAAAAGATAAATTGAATGTCAATGAAGGCAGAAGAAACCTTTCAAAGAAATTGGAACATTTATAGCTAAGGGTCAAATGATGAAATCACAATGAGAGTATTAAATTATCATATTGAATTTTAGATCGAAGCGATGTGCTCATAAAAGGTTTGAAGTCATAACAAGTAAGATTTTTTAAAAATACTGATGATGGGTATGCTATACAAGCAAATGTGCAAGTCTGCCAATGAATGTGAACAACTAATGAACTTGTGGAAAAAGTAAATAATGGTAAAACAAAATAAAAAAGTATGAAAAATTGCTGAACAATATGTAGGGAAAAGTTGCATTAGATAAATCTTCTACACATCTGCAAAACCAGCGATGTGAAATTCAGCATTCTAAAGCTCAGTTAAAGGAGCAAGCAAAATCCCCAATCCCTGTTTTCTCTTGCCTGACTGCAAAGCACACTAAGCTACGGGTATTGAACCTTTCTGAATTCTCCCTACTTCGCTAGAACGCACCCGGGAGGGAGACTGTGGGAATTCAGTTTTTCGTGTTTTCAACTATAAGGACTGGCAACGAGTATAAATCTTCGTTCCGTAGAACACCACTATGTCACAGTCTGCTAAAAATTGAGAGACAGATGGCAGTTTTCTGAAAAAATACTGTTCGAGATGATTTGCTCTTCTATCTTTTTTCCTTGTGCAAGTCATGTTTTAAAAGTGTGTAAAGTTTTTGTATACTGTATAAAGTTAAAAATAAGTTTTTAATGGATTTCAGCAAGATATCCGATCAAAAAGTGATTGTATAACTTCATGCTTTTATTCTGAATGATTAAAGCTGTGTTGGTGTTATCTATAAAATGTTAAATAAGCTTCTGGTGCTTCTCATACAAGTCTAATAATCAATTATCTAATGTCTGAGTGTGTTCAAAATGAAATAAAAATATTCTAGTGTTACGAAAAAGCCTTCTCATAACAAATAAATAACATTTCTGATCAATGAAGCATTAACGTGGTTCTCAGTTTAATATATTAAATAATTATCAATTCATTTTGAATATTCCAATATGACATATTACATTAATTTATTTAAATTCTCACTTTTATTAATTCTCATTTTATTTATTCTGTTTATGTTTTAATAAGTAACCCAGAGTTATGATAATATAGGTTGAGTAGTTTATGTGTCGATGTGCTGAATTATATTAATAAGTATATTATGAATCTGCTAATCTTAATAAATACCAAAAGTAAGTAATACTCATGTTTTCCAATTTCACAACGATTGTATTAGCACTACGAATTATTGATCGCTATACATTTAATATTTATCCTAACAATAGAAGTTTCTGCCACTTACCTAACTGACCCTAACGCACTAGACTTTATCCTGTATACAATGGTTTATAAATAAACAATTTAACATTAGCGAAAAGGGAATGTGATTAAAATAAACACAAGTTTAAATTTTAACAAGAACAAAAAACAATGCATCCGTTATAAACTATGAAACTCTTTCCAACAGTAAGAGATAATTGTTAGGAAATTCAATTTTACCACACAATGAAATGAGATAACTAGAAAAACAAATTAAAACACATTTAATAATTAACAACCATTTTCAACAATTTTTGTGCATAAATGATAACAAGTGCGAATATTTTCTGAAAGCTCTGTATATGATCTATAGAATTTATATACACAACAATACCTTAAAATGTAGTTGCATTTTAAACAGCATACCGCAGCTGAAACGCTCTTGAAGCATGTATCACTAATAGACATTGATCGAATTTTTTAAGAACGATTCTGTAAATGAACGATAAATGCTAAGCACTCCGTAATCTATGGGAAATATGTTTCAGTGCACTTTAGTGATGCATATCAATTTCAATATTATTGAAGTAATGTAAAATCAATAAAATAGTCTGGAAAGAATTTTTCACTTGAGATCAAAATGTATTAAAATATTTTTGCATATCCCTGTAAAAGAAATATAAATGCTACTTATTCTTAATTTTAAAGAAGGCATAACGTAGTTTAACTCAGTAATGCATATAAAGTTCATCACGTTTGAAGTAGTGTAACATTATTAAAATGCACTTCAAAAATTGTTTCACTATAGACAGTAATGCAATCGCATTCTTTTGTGTGTTTCTTTAACAGAACTCTAAAATTTACATGCATCCCCAAATAGATAAAATGCTATAATTAATACTAATAAAATAATAATATATAGTACGTTCAGTGACATATATACATCCAATGGCAATCCCAGTATATTTACCAGAGTTAAGTAGCAAACAGGCAGACAGAGAGACAGCAAACTGAAATCATAAAGACTTTCAAACTATATTAGAAAGGGTTAAAAAAGAAAAGAAAATCATGCATGAAGAACAGTATAGGAAACACTTTCCGACACATTCGGAATAGTGCAACAAACTATCACAGTTTAATAAGGAGAGTAGATGTTTAGAAGATATCTAACTAGGAAAGTCTCATTAAAGCGCATAATCAGAATATTTTGAAAAGAAATCTGACGAAACTACTTATCTATGTAATAAAGGATCAGTCAAATTTAGCGGCGTAATTCCAGCAAGAAGTCAGTAAAAAAAAAAAAAAAAAAGTGCTTTAGAATATTATTTGGCAAAAGACGAACGCTCCTCGAGGTTTGGTCAGCTATACATTTTTCTCCAAATGCAAGCGATTTTAACGCATTTGGAAATTGCTAGTTAAATCAGGTTTTAAATACGGAGTACTTAATGAATTTTAACTTAAACGATGAAACACTTTATTTATTTATTTTTTTTTTTTTTACATTTATTTAATGTTACACTGTGTCACTTGCAGGAAAAAAAATTAAGTGTATTTTAAAAGTAACAACATGATTAAGGGGACACAGGACCTTTGAGTTTCTCGAAACGATCAAAAACAGCGCCTTTTGCAATGTACCAAAACACAAATAATATTCAATTAGGGGAGACTAGGGAGGCTTGACCTACCCATCAGTCCTAATATTTAAAAGAATTTCAGAGTTTTATCAATAGGTGCCAACCAAAGCTACTGGAATGCTTAAAGAACCGTCTTTATTTCATACATATAATCGAAATACGTGTGGAAAAAATCAATTATGAAGTGTTTTCAATCTAAAAGTTGTGTTTTTTAGAAATATTTTGTAAGCTTTTTTCAGATACAATATATCCTATAAATTTAAGCAAAGAGGTTTTAATAATGCAGAAATATCAAACTTCCATTCCAGGCATACAGATTGTACAGTAAGTTAGGCTTAACATTAGAATGTGTTATTCTTTAGAAAAGGACTATGTAGGATACTTGACCCAATCAATGTGAGGGAGGGTTTAACAGATGCTCAAGAATCCCTCAAATAAGTGTTTTGGAAATCTTTTTATTATACACTGTGCATAGTGAAAGGATAATGGTTATATATAAAAAGAATGTAAATTTATTCTCTAAAGCTACAATAAAATGGGGTGATAGAAAAGAACATTTTAAAATGGATTAAAGAAAGATGTGGAAAATTACTATAGTATCCACTGCAAGAAAAATGTAATAAATATAAATGGGAAAGTTGATAGATTTTTTTTCCCATTTAAATATTACTTACAACAGGTAAATTGTAAAAGTGGAATCGACTAGAAAGTATGAAAACAGCAGTCCTAAACAATCAGGAGCAGTGGTATGTTTATGAAACCACTTAATTTTAATTCCTAAAGGCCACATTGGCACCAGAATTTGCATAAAATATGTTCCATTTAATATGGTTGTGAAATATAGTGTTTCTCTTATTTCCAAATACATTTTTCCAGTGCCAGTCATTTATTTCAACATTTTAGTATTGAAAATACTAATTAACAGCTGAAAGGGTTAACAGATGTCAATGATAAGTTATGTACTCATGCGTCTGCAAAAGAACATAGCATTGATCGAAAAACTGTAGGAAGACATGTAGACAAATTTCACCAAGATGAGTACAGTTGGTTGAAGCCAACTATGTGACAACTAGAGTTTTCAGGTAGAGTGAAACAAACAGCAGGACAAGGAGAAAAAAAGCGGGAGAGTGGCTCCTAAATACGGACATAATGATACATGAAACTTTATAAAAACGGAACTTGTCTCTAACGGAATACTATATTAAATATTAAAATTTCTTTTCCCCTTCTGTACAATTATACCTACTTAGACAAATTCCTATTTTAAACCCAATTTTCTCCTCTATCTTGTAATTGCGTCTAAACAGGAATGTTTAAGCATCATATTTTCCTAATTATTTTTTAATAATAATTAAAGCATGTAGCATAAAGTTATTGATTTTTTAAAACTGATTTTATTTCCCATCACAAATATTTCAATATAAAACAAAGTGGGTCAACCCTCCCATATGTGGGGAGCCTTTACCCACTATTTTTTCATGATTAAAATCAATCATTTTTAAATTTATTATATATTACACTTTTGTATCAATTTTGTTGTGATAACTGATTGTATAACGAATAAAATATATATAAAACTTTATTCTACGCTCAATTTTTAAAAATAAAAAATCATTTTCTAAAAAGTGGGTCAACCCCCCTAGTCTCCCCTAATATCTTTTTTTCTCTTTCTGCCGAAAGTATATATTCAGAACAATTTTATTCAGAAATATAAATGTTCTATATACAAAATTAATAGTTAAATGTTAAGTTTAAAAATTCATCTCACTAATGCGTGGATTAAAATCATTAATTGCTGCACCCACGGTAAAACTTTAAATTATTCATATAGAAAACAATAAAAAAATAGAATTATAATACACATACTTCAAAATTGAAACCAAAATATATTTAAAAATTTTCTTAAAAATTAATTTTCACACAGAAAACAAAAATCAAAATTTTAAATTTTTTGTAAAGCTTTTAAAATGATTTTTTTTTTGTTTTTTGCATGTAGATTACAAAGAAATATATATTTGGTTATGTTTTTTAAAGCTGTAGCTTATATAATTTGAAAGTAATACAGTCAAACTTGGATAATTCGAAGTGCAAGGGACTACTGCAAAACTTCGAATTATCCCAAAAAATTTATTTTTATGTCGTAAAATAATCAATCGCAACAGAAATTGCGAAAGAAAAATGTGTTTATTAATTTTAAATAAAAAAACTACAGGTTTTTAAAATATTGAGATATTACAGATTGCTTTAATGAGCTTACTTGATTTTTTTTTTTTTAAACAAAATCGTCAAGGATACCTACAGCTCGAAACACACCTTCACTCACGTTAGATTGTTCTTCTACATAACGACGATATTCCGCTAGATGGAAGACTGCCAATATCTTCATAGTCTTCTGTTGGAATGTTCTTATTGTTTAGAACTTCGGATAGAATATCTGTTTCAGATAAGCCCAGCACAAATGTCTATGTTTTTATCAATGTCGACGTAATCATCAAATGGTATGTTGTCTTCCCAGAAAACTGGGGGAGGTAAATTTTCTTCATCTAAAGGCTCGCTAGGGACGTGTTCCTGATGAATTCTGCTTTCCAGAAACAATTTGCTATTGTTTTATGGCTCACTTTGGACCGTGCATTTAAACACATACTTGATGCATCAAGGAGGGTAATGGGAAGCTTTTGGGAAGATTCAGTAAGCAGGTGCTGAATGACTAGGGATCCGTAGAAATGGTTCAGATTTTTAATGATGCCTTGATCCATTGGTTCCACTACTGAGGTCATGTTTGGCGGAAAAAATTCAACCGTGACATTTTCCAAAGCGGGTATCGATTTATGAGTCGTGCAGTTATCAATAAACAGGATGATTTTTCTGGGTTTTTTTTTTTTTTTTTTTTGTACGTGTGATTGAGATCTAGCAGCCATTCTTCAAAAAGATTCGCAGTCATCCATGCTTTCGTGTTAGAACGGTATTCTATAGGCTTTGTTTAGACATTATTAAAACACCTTGGATTTCTTGATTTTCCAATCTTCAGTAAAGGTAACTTCTCAGTGTCGTCCATGTTTGCTCCCACAAGTAGGGTTATTCGGTCTTTACTGTGTTTTCCTCCACTATATTTTCACCTTTAAAATCCAAAGTCTTTGCAGGGGTACAATTAAAAAAAAGTCCAGTTTTGTCGACATTAAAAATGTCTCTGTCCTCTGTATGCTCAATGGTTTGAACAACTTTTTCTTTCCACTCATTTACTGCATCTTGATCCACACTTGAACTTTCACCGCACACAGACTTAAAGGAAATTTCATTTCTTTCCTTAAACCCGTCTAACCATCCGGAGCTTGCTTTGAGGTTGTTGTTTCCTAAGCTGACTGCAAATTCTTCCGCTTTTGCACGAATAAGTGTTCGACTGAGAGGAATGTTTTTGTCCCGCGCTTGCTTAACCCACTTCAAGACACACTCGTCCACATCAGGATTATCGGGTTCTCTAGCTCATTTGCGATTTCGATTAGATTTAAAAAAAAAAAAAATATTTATTTTTCAAAAAGGCCAAAAGAGTGTTAGGTGCTATTCCATACTCTTTTGCGATGATGCATTTCTTCTTTACACCCTTTTCTAACCCACGAATCACAGCAATTTTTTCATCGAAAGATAAGGTTTTATACGGGACACGGGCTTACTCAACGACATGCTTGCACTGAACCCTCACCACAAAAACTAAAAGCACAATGAAGAAAACTCAAGCGACTACAGTCGTGGTACGAACGAATTGCAACGCGCGTCATCTATGATTTATCGCATTGACGAGAGTAGCATGTGTCACTTACAAAGGAAAATGCTTACGTTTCTCCTCCCTTTATCCCTGCTCTGTTTTCTAGAACAGATAAGACTATTCTCACACCCTCTTCCCTTCCCTAAAGAATTTTCCACAATGGCTAAAAATAACCCGTCCACTTTTCAAATAACTACATTGAAACTAGATTTTGTCATTTTTGAAAGGGTAAAAACTTCGAATTAAAGAAGTTGGACTTCGAAGTTTCCACAATAGCTGAAAATAACCCTGCCACTTTTCAAATAAACTGCATTGAAACTAGATTTTGTCATTTTTGAAATTTTAAAAACTTCGAATTAAAGAAGTTGGACTTCGAAATAACCAAGATTTTTTAACATTAACTGAATACAAGTTTCAAGGGACTGGCAAAAAACTTCGAATTATCCACGAATTCAAATTAAAGATGTTCGAATTATCCAAGTTCGACTGTACTGCGCACAAATTCCAAATTTTCAATCGGGGAAAATACGTTTTAAAACCTTCAAAATCTACAGACTTTCAATTATATTCACCGCCTATAAATGGTAATAACTCAAGAACTAATACAGATTTTTGAATGGGGTTATTTATATTATGGGGTGTTTTAATATACTTTTTTGTAAGTTAATTATTTTAGAGATGTTTTCCTTATAATTAAAAATTACTTAAGATACACAAATATTATTTCTATTTTATTTTACTTAAGAACTTTACAATGAACCGACAATTTATTAGCAGTTATCGCTATTCTCTTGAAATCGTTAATCTTTAATACATCGACGGAAATTGTATATTACTAGAAAGATTTTTGCAGTTAAAAAACACGTTTGTGAAGTAAAATCTCATATATTTATTCTTTTTATTTCCTAAAGCTTAATTTTTTTTTTTCAATTAATAATTTCTTATTTCTATTTTTGTGTGGAATTTAAGAGTGTTAGAACAAAAAATTAAATTTACACGTTCATGCTGCAGTATAATTGTTATATATATATATATATATATATATATATATATATATATAATTCATTTTTTCCTGACGGAAAAGTTTTACATTACCCTTGTAAAAATGTTTTTTAAAATTTTGTTTGTAGGATTCACTTTTAAAATGGCTGTGTCATTTTTCATTCATCATAAAAAAGTAATGCAATCCATCATGACATTTTCGTTGCATCTATTCATCTTCTACAAAACTGACGTCTTTAATTTGTCATTTACTGACATAAAACACATTCTAAAAAAAATTCTCTGATCTACTAAAACTCAGCTACGAGCATTTTTTTAAATCTTTGCAACTCTAACAGTTTTTCATGAAAATTTGCATGCATTATGATAACCATTGATACCATATAAACAGATGCGGGAACTAAATGTCATTTTTACCATTCTAGAAAATGTGATTGATATTTAAAGGGCGATGTGAATATAATTTATTTTTCTTTCACCACGTCTAATAAATAAAATAAAACTTTACAAAATGTTAAGCACATCGCAACAATTATGATGATAATAAATCTTAATCTTCTTCCAATAATTAATTGCTTTATTTAAAAATTAATTATTTATAATTAATTGCTATATTCAATTACTTGTCTGGGGGTTTTCTGTAAGTTTATTCTCGCTTTTCATACCTACATTTTCAGTTCCAGTGAATTGCTCTGTTTTTTGCACATAATGATAAAAATAAATATCCAAATGATTTATTTAAATAAAAAATAAATAAGTGCTTATCAGAATAATGTTTTTAGAAACCTATTTTAGCACGAACTTTCTTTGTTACCATCTAATAAAATAAAGCCGCATTTTTAAAAAAAAATCCTCTTTACTAAAATTCTAGATACTGAAATAATAGTCAGGCATGTGATTTCCTCGTTTTTGCACACCAGTATATTCTTAGAGAAAATGTTGTTATCTTAAATCGCAAAAATGTTTCGATTAAATGAAATATCATTTTCTCTAAGAATATACTGGTGTGCAAAATCGCGGAAATCACATGCCTGATATAGCACATCGAATAAAATGATTTTTAAATGCGCATATGAAGCAAATGTTCCAAAGTGTTTTATTTCCAATACAATGTCCATTAGTATCGCCTTCCAGAACAGCACTATTGGTACGTTTCAACTGGCAAAATTGAATACGCATGTTCATCGGAGCCCATATCTTGTGAACATGCAGTTGAAGGAAATTGAATTTGTATATTGAACAAAGAAAAATATTCTATAAATTCTTGACAACATGTGAGCTACAGAAGCGTTGAAGGAATGGTGTAATTTAGGATTCCATTTTACATGATGCATTGCTAATTAGAAACATTCCTTACTTATATGAGCGTTTATATCATGTAGGGTATTTCAATATAACCTATATTAAAAAATATATATTTAGTAATTTCTAAACTCACTTTGTTCAGGAGTTTTTTTTTACATATCTTCCATTCGTGACATTTAGGAGTAACAAGGTGGATATAATCTACATTTTGTTTCATAAAACACAAAAGACAAAACATTCTTTGAAGACAATTTGAATCACTAAGGAAAATATTACTTATGACAACCTTTCTTAATTCAATTCATCGTACGTATTTGAAATTACACCATGTAGTGCTGGAGAAATTTAATACCGGATAATGCATTCTGAAATACGGTGGTTATGTTTCCCTCTCATTCGTATTTTATCACTATTATTGTCAAAATTGATTTCTAATTATTGTATGCGAATAAGATGTATTCTTTGAATCAGTCTGAATCCGTACACACACAATTGTGCTTACATGGATGGTGTTGATAGCATGTTGATACACATAAATGTTTCAAACTTAAATTGAAACATCTGTGCTATTCTAAAACATTAAGGCAACTGTATAGTTAAAATCATATGGTCTGCCATTGTCATGCAAATGCCTTATTCATTTTCCAGGTATTTTGTTTTATAAATGTATTACAATTTGTGGTTCACTGCCACTTATTTTCTAACTCCAAATATACAGTGAAACCTCTCAAAGGAAACAACCCATTAGACCATAAATAATTGGTCTTTCAGAGAGGTGGTCTCTGAACAGAGATATGGGTAAAGCAAAGTTTCGTGAAATACATACGACAAAAAATATTGAATTAGTTTATTATATTTTATGTCTATATAGCTTTAAAGAAGGAATTAATTGTAGTTTACTGTTATTTTAACACAATTTATCATTAACAATTTTTGTGTCTGAACAGTCATTGATCATTTTAAACAAATTATTTATTGTAGTATCATCTCTATTAGGTATTGAACTTTCTAACAATCTATTGATTTAAACAAATGTTTCTTGAGATGAAATAGAAGCTTTAACTGGTGGAAGCTCATCGTGTGAATCATAATAAGCCCCTAAATCTGATTTTAGAAAATCTCGATTGTAGTATCATTCGTTTTTTATACATGGTTGTATAATTATTTTTTTTTAATATAAATATTTCATAAAATTTCACTAATGGGATATTTTTTGACCTTGTACACTTAAACCACTGCAATAGAACTTCATTAAGCTTAGTAATGTTTTCTTTTCTTTTTCTTCTAGTTTAATTGCACAAGAATAGAATTCTTCATACTCTTTCAACAGAGAATATTTGTTTTTCAACGTATTGTTTATTTAAGTGTTGCTACAATTAAACTATGCCACCAATTTCCTCTCTCATGTTCCATTCTTGTGTGCTCTTAAAACTTTCGTCTTCAAAGTTAGCACAATTATTTTAAACATCTAAATTGGCATACTAAGCACATAGCAAGAAAAACACAATATGCACTTCGATTCGAATATGACTGCATTATAACTTCCACTGTTAAACAAAACCGAGGTGATAACAACAAGTGACAATCTTTACAAGAAAAGAACTGAATTGTAATAAACTGGAATCTGGACCCCCCTCCCCCCGCCATTTTTATTCTTGAAAAAGAAATCTGCACTTTACAGATATCTAAAATTCGACCAATTCCAGAAGAGGGGACAGTACCCTTCTCTCAGCAACACAAACTATTCCCTCCTAGCCACAATGACATTAAACGCGGTGATGCATGAGAACCAGGCCTTTTCCTCCTAAACAAGGGTAAGAGATTACCTTGATTCGCCTGGTCTAAGAAAGCAGACTTAGCTGAGGGTGTTTTCCGGAGAGTAATGGAATTTCGAGATTTCCCCATGCATAGAATCCTACTCTTCGACTGAAAAGCTGAAAAGTGATCTTTCATGGAGGGAAACGGGAATTAGTGGTCCTTTAATGGAGAAAAATTAACATTGAGTCTATAGTCAAAAGTTATAGACCATAAATAAATAGTCTTTATTAGAGGTGGTCTCATTACAGAAGTAATAGACCATAAATAAACGGTCTTTATTACAGGTGGTCTCTTTCAGAGATGTTTCACTATATTTAATTGGATGATTCACATTTGTTCCAATACGAAACGCAGGATCTGAAATTTGGTTCAAAAAATATTAATCCATGCATAAAGATGCATTTTATTTTCCCAGATGTGTAAAAATGTATTTTAGCCGTAACTCGAACACAGGCTTTGCCAGCCAACTCTAAAAAACAAAACTATCATGGACGAGACTGGGAGACACAATTTACTTATCGAAACTTTAAGCTATAGCATCCAGTCTGTAATAAATAACGCTGAACAACAATTTAAACCATGTGTAATGGGACTCCACGGTAAATGTTAAATACGTAATTGAATAATTTTAATTCTATGTAATTGACTGAAAAGAAATGTACGTTGATTTCTTTTTTAGAATTCTGTGAAAAAGAATCAATGTCAGAACTAAATCTATGCGGGATTGTGAATTCTGGTATTATTCAGAATAGTACGTAGATCATTTGCAGCTAAAGCCTAAGGTACTGATTTCGATTCCCTGACAGAATACGTTTTAAATTAGTTCAAAAAAATTAAGTTTGTATGATTTTTTTACTGTTTGTTCTACTCGTAGTTAAAAAGCTTCATCCCTTATTGTTGTTTTCAAAATTATTTATTTACTTAGAGCGTGACACGCAACATACTAAAACAATTTTTTTTAAGCACGAGTATGACCTCGTTAATTGGGATATATTTCTTGCTATTTGTTGTCATTGCTTACTTTTAAGTTCTTAGTGAAAAATCTAATATCATATTTAATTTTTCGCCCATTTTCGTATTTTATACTAGGCACATATAACATAATAAACATGTGCATTGTCATGGAAAATATACAAAAATATTTCAGACATATTCGTACTTTCATAAACATAATATTATGGAAAGTTAACTTAAACATTCCATCATAATTATTCTGCAGTAAATTTTAAATTACACATATTACATGTCTGAGACCAACATACTAAATTATGAATGATGCAAGATATGAGAAACATCCTTGACTTCGTAAACATTACATGATTAAGGTCGAACAACTGCGTAAATTACATGCGGCCGGGTACCACGGAAATTTTAATATGTTCGTGAATTATGGAAATGTATTTCTGTCAGTTTAATGATATCTCAGTAAGTAGTATTTTATCAATTCTTTCAATGAAACTAATCTTATTAAACACAAAACCACTTACAATAATGCACGTTTCAAAAATAGAAGTTAAAAATAATGATGAAGAGTATTATTGTATTATTGATTAAAATTTTATTCACATAAGTCAATTAATTATGCCCACTTTATCGAAACTAGATTTTTTTAAACCTTTTAACTTGCAAAAAATGTCAAATGTTTAAATAAAATCTTTTATAATTGCCGTAACTTCCTGCGTCTGCTAACGTCATAAAAAGACGCCCCAAACTGATTTTTAATATCGCATTTGGTGAATAACAATATAATAAAGACTCCAGGGAAACGTTTTTCAAACAAATCTGATTTATTAAATAATAATAATTTAAATTAATGTCGTTCATTTATAAAATAGAGCTTTATGGTTTCGTATGATGAAATACAAAATGCATATGAAGAGTTCAGAGGACAAAGATGGTATGCGACAAAATAAAATAAAACAAAGTTGTCGTGTGATTGAAGATAAGCAATGGTTTTCTACTATCTTGAACATCCTGTCTCTAAGCATCTGTGAAATTACTATTTGAAAAAAAAAACTGACTTTGATTATAACTGACAAATGAGGCATTTGACAACTAACGAAAATAAAGATATGGAACTTTACAGCTCAATTTCTGAAAATGATTATTATGTCATTTACCACCTTTATCGTCTGAGATCTTCACATATCAATATAATCACTAATAATATTATCATTATTGACCAAAGTAATAAATAAATTCTTACGTTGTGAATGCAGTGGAATCACGAATCGCAGTTGAATCAAGAACCCTCCCCCATCAGCCTCATTTATAAAGTTTAATTAAAATATCAAATAAAGTCTTTGTGCAAGAATATTAAAAGGCAGAACATCTACGTTTAAAAATGCACAAATAATACACAAAAAGCAGTAAACAATTGTTTCGAATCTACAAACATAATTCTAATTCAGTCGTGCTAGAAGAGAGTCCAGCCTTGTTTTTTCTACCACGCTGTGCTCTATGTTGCTATGAAGAAAAATCTCGTTTGTAGATTCGAAACAGATGTTTTCTGCTTTTTGTGTATTATTTGTGCATTTCTAAAAGTTGGTTTTCTGCCTTTTAAGGAATCAAGTTTAATTTTTGTAAAAAACTCGTCGTAACATGCATGAAAAATGTGTCATTTTAAGAGGGTATATCAGTTGTATTGTTGAAAGAGGATCATCCATTTTGATTTTGTGGTTTTCAAAAACAATCTAAATTTGTCGGTATGTTATAATATATGTTATGTTTGTAAAGATTTTCGTTATTTTTAAATTGAAAAGATTTCATACTATGCCCTTGTTTTCTATGTAAAAGAGGTCATTACATGGTCAACAATGCTGTGTCAGCTGTACGTTTTTTCCGAGCGTTCCTGAAACATTAAAATAATAATTTAGCATATGGTTGGACAGTTAAAAAACAAATGTCCATTAAAGAAATATGTTTGTAAAATTTAAAGTTGGATTTATGCAATTAGTTACAGCGGCATTCTGTCATTATTTATTAATTATCATATAAATTTTGTAATTATTCTAATTCCGAAAAAAACTTTAGGGCTATATTTTAGGCACTATGAGTTATTAGAAACTGCAGAACTGAAATTCATTTTTTAAGGTTTCAAACTGATATCCGCCCCTTAAATTTAGCGCTAGAGTATTTGAAAACAGACATCTGTTGCACTAAGAATAAAATAAAGCAAGCTAAAACTTTTTTGAGGTATATAATCTAATTCAGCAAAGAACTTCAATTTTGGAAAATGTGAAATATAATTACAGTTTTGAATAATATTTTGAAAGGTTACAAGAGGTTTGAAAGGTTACAAGCAATACAAGAAACAAAAACATCTCTTGTTTTAAAGATTGCCCATTTAAAATTACAGCCTAATATTTTTGGTCTCAGCGTTACTCAAAAAATGTATAACTCAAACGTCGTTTAATATATTCCCGTTCTAATATGCAGAGTTTGTTATTAACCCGGGAGAACGCGCGCATACCCAGGGTATGAATGGTTTTTACTTTGTCACCAATAAATACAAATAAAGATCGTCACCTTATTTAATTGGAGATAATTTTGCGATTAAAAAGTTGAAAATAACTTTTATAAAGATAGTGGTGACAATTGTAAAAACCGTACACACTCTGAGTCTATCAGACCCGGCGCGCGTCCTCGCGGGTTAACCAAATAAAGCTATCCTCAGGGTGTGAGGGTGATTTGAGTACTCAGGTTTATAAATGAGTAAAAACTCCAACACAATACTTTAGGAGACTTAAACTTTTTTTTTTTTTTATTATAAAGAACCTTTAAAAGGAGGGCCGTGGAAATACAGAGAGAAGGGGAGAATTTCTTTAACTGCCCAGTGGCAGAAGCCCACAGCGGGGCTTAATTACAGCCTACATACCTCTAGGTCAGGAGCAAAAGAGAGTTCGATTTTGTTACAATTACTTACACATTGGCAAACATAAGATAACCATATGTAAGATATTTGACGATAAAACGAATCGAGTAGACAAAACAATCAAGAAGTTTTACATTGAATAAAATTATACGCCATGGCGTGTTTATAGATTTACACGTAGCTAAAATTCCTGTGGGAAAGCGGGATGATTGAAGAAATAGCTAACACGTGATATTAACTGTTCGTTACAGACTTAACGACAGCTGATATTAGTCAGCAGGGCATATGGCTTTTATCTGAGCAACTAAAGAGTGGGAAAAATAGGAATGCAAGCCAAGAGGCTCAGAAAATATGCATTACATATTGTCGGCTGCGAGGCGAAATAAATTCACTTCTATTTTATTCTTTTATTTTATCTCAACGGAAAATCACTGCGGTTAAAATATATTTCTATCCGTGTGAAAGTGAAAGAAAAACGAACTGACTGATAAATGATGCATGCATTTAAAACGTACTTTTAAAGTATAAATGAAACTTACAGTAGTGTGTGTGTGTGTGTGTTGGGGGGTGGGGGGGGGGGGTCAATGAATACCGAACATATGAAATCAAATATAAAATGTCAAATCTAAACTATATATTGTATTTGAAAGGGGGGGGGGATAATGACAACATATAATGAACCAGTAAAGTTAAATGTTGATTTTTCGAGGGGAGATAAGGTAAAATGAATATATAACGGGAAAGCCGTTATACAGGGTTCGTACGGTTGCTTGAATTTCATGACTAAGAAATTCTTCGGTACCAGTATTTTCTTGCGGAAACTCTTCTGAAATAAGGCGAAATTTTGCTCGTTTAAAGTAGATTAATTTTTCCATAAAAAAATTCTGATATTGGGCCTTGAAAATAACGGTACCCGTATGAACCTTGTATCCTGTAAACCCTAAATGTATATAAAAAATATTTTTTTTTTTTTAAGTTCTGTGAAAACATAAAATAACTATTTCTAAGTTACCCTCGAATACAAAAAGTGTTCTTTTATCTTCAGGGATCTCAGAAACCAATATCATCCTCCATTAAAAAAAAGTATCGTATTTTCTGGGTGCAAGATCGAAAATCTTTGCGATGACTTTTATGCGTAACATGCCAGTTTTCGGAGCACGAATTATCGGTTTGACATATGGTTTTAATTTTTAAGTAGGCATTTTCACCTACGTAACGTGATTTATAGAGGTGCAAGAGAAATAAAATAATGTTAATTTTATTATATTAATTTAGAATTTTCGTTTCTTGAACACAAGTGTTGATCATGAAACTGCTTACTTGAGAATGGACAGCAACCGACAAATTGATATGTTGCGTTGATAAAAGGTTGACAAAACTGACTATTACACCATACAAACCACTCGAAAACGTTTACAAAAATTACAAGTAGCAAAAAAAAACCCATCTCAGTTAGTGATTCATCTTTAAATCTAAAAGAAGAAGAAAAAAAAACTAGTTTCTGAGGATCCAGAAAAAGAAAAAAAACGATACCCGGAATCGTGGGTAACTTGGAAATGAAAAATTTGAATTTTGTAGAAAAGATGCCAAGAAGGGTTATATGTTTCTCGCGTATCTGGGTATGTTGATTTATTTATACCCTCGAAACATCCCAACGGCTGGATGGATTTTAATGAATGAAGTATCTATCGATTCATCTTAACCGTCCGATGATAACCATCGGACTAGGTTTTGTTTTTATAAATTCAAAATAGCGGCCGTAAAATACAAATGGGCGGTAGAGACGGAAAAAAAAATTACGCATCATATTCAGTGGCATATCATTGGATAAGGCTTTGAAAATGAAGACAATATTTCATTGACTATTTTACAGTCAGAAGCTCCGTTCAAATATTACACAACCAGGAAGTTGTGTAGGTAGGATCTCTACCTTTACTGCAACTGTAACCTTCATAGACGGATATAGACGGACATATATACGGACCTTCATAGACCACTATAGGCCTCATCAAAACAGTGTTTATAGATAGGAAATAAAAATTAAACACAACTTAAAAGTCATGAATACAAGTAAATAAAAAAATAGGTAAGTAATATAAAAAATAGTCTCACATTGATGAGAAATAATTAATTAGTCCGCTTTTTACGCAGTCGGGTTGTTCCGTACTTGTAATCTCATTGTAGCATCACCCTTGGCAACGGAGCACCACTCCCGCATCTGTGTCAATTGGCATCTATTCTTGTAACACTTTTTTATGCAACCTACTTCATGTATTTATTGCGTAGTTACTTTTTTGAAGAAAAAACAATCTCAAAATGGCAACATGCCATTCTCTCAACTTTGAAGAAAAATTCAAATTCAAAATTGGCAACTAGCTATATTCTCTTTCTATCTTTAAAAAATAAAACGTTGTTTTTGTTAGTGAATTACAGTCCGCTTAATTTTCTTAGTACACCTCCGTACATAATGGTCCTAGCGAGCCGGAGATTAAACCAGCGTAATTAGAATTTACTATATTGTCAACAAGACATTTAAACAAAACAAAAAAAAGTCCGACACGGACATAACAGCGCTCAATAGAAGACGTGGAAACATAAAGGCGCAAGTTACAAAGATTTTCAATGGCAAGATTCTTTGTGTTTCAAAACTGAAAGCTCAACTAGAGCTGCTCCGAAAAACCGAGAACAAATTTGAGTTGATTAAGGAGGAATACTACAAAATTGTAGATGAAGAAAAGATCAGTGAATTAGAAGAGCAGATTTCACAGACGGATGAAGATATTCAAAACTAGACGTAAGCTTACAATCCTTTATTAATAAACAGTATGAAGAAAAAAATCCTAAAATTAACATTTCTGAGTTTAAACTGTCTAATAATAGTAGTGATATTACGAAACGAATCAGCTTAAAGCTCCCTAAAATTCCCCTGCCAACTTTCAGTGGCAAGTTTGAAGAATGGTCAGTATTTAAAACGACCTTCAAAGAAATAGTCATTGATAATCCCGCTTTAAAGTTTAATAAAAAATTGTTTTATCTCCACGGTGCGTTAATGGGTGATCCCAGAACTTTACAAACCGCTGATGATACTTTCACTTCCCTCTTCAACGCATTAGAACAAAGATATGAAAACAAAAGAATTATAGTAGACTGTCATATAAAAATATTTGTAATATATATTCAATGAAACATGAATCGGCTAAAGTTCTCCGTAATTTATTAGACAATTTAAAGAAGAATTTAAGAGCTCTAAAAGACTTAACATTTGAAAGAGACACATTTTCAAACGCATTTTACTAAATATTGTACTAGATAAGCTTGACCGCGAAACTCGGAAACAATACGAGTTAACATTAAGGGACAATGAAGTTCCCAATTTCGATCAAGTTTTGGAATTTTTGGAACGTAGACATCAGATTTTAAGCAGCATTAATTCTAGCATCGCTACAAAATCCACTAATACAGCATTATTCCTTAAAACGAATAAAGCGCAAAATAAATTGTGTATTGTATGTAAAACCGAAGCTCACCCACTTTATCACTGTGATAATTATAAAAACATGAAGTTAATTGATCGAATAAATATCGTTAAGAAAAACAAACTTTGCTTTAACTGCTTGCGATGTCATTTATTTAGCAAATGTAATTCAAAAACCACTTGTTTTGCTTCCAAATCGAAACATCACACCTTACTCCATAATTACTCATCACCAGACACTAAAATTGACTTTCAACAAACAATAAACAATCCATTTTCGGAAGAATCAATAAATAGAAATCCTCTTTCAGAGGCGCAAAACGAAACTGCAATTCATTTATTTTTTTCGCACGGCAGTAAATCAGTCTTGATAAATACAGCCATGATTTATTTGAAAGATAATAATGGCATAAATCGCCCATTCAGAGCGATTTTACATTCAGCCTCGGAAAGTAATTTTATCAGTTTCGATGCAGTTAAATCACTGGGATTGAAAAAGGAATCAATAAACATTCCGATTAGCGGGATAAATAATTCTCTCATATGTCTGAAGTCAAAGGTCAAGACATGTTTATCTAATAAATCTGGCGAATTTCAACGAGCTGTTGAATTATTACTAATTCCAAAAATAACAGATGTTATGTCAGCAAGGAAATTAAACATACAACATTTAATCCCATATAAAATATACTTAGCTGATTCACAGTTCTATATTCCAAACAAAATCGAAGTAATTTTGGGTGCTGAATAATTTTTTTGATTTCCTCCTTCCGGAAAAAATAAATTTAGGCAATAATTTAACGTTGCAGTCCAGCATTTTCGTTATCTTGTTTCAGGAATCATTTTCGATACGGAAATAAACACTACTGAAAGATATTGCTTCCTAACAAAAAGTTAAGAAAATTTAAACAATACACTAAAGAGTTTTTGGGAGATCGAGGAAGTAAATGACGTGCAACCCTGTATAAGTGAAGAATTGGCTTATTGTAATAATCATTTTGATAAGACACATTTTAGAAATTCTAGTGGCAAATTTGTTGTAGAAATGCCTTTCAAACCAGAAATCTCTGAAACCTATTTAGGCAGTTCCAAACGCATTGCATCAAAAAGATTAAACTTTCTTTGGCAACGTCTAGATCGCGATCCTACAATGAGAAATTTATACACAGAATTTCTTAACGAATACAAGCTGCTGAATCATATGCATGAAATAATAGAAGCTAATGATTTAGCTCAAGGATATTACCTTCCCCATCACGGAGTTTTAAGACCGTCGAGCGCCACAACGAAACTGCGCTTTGTTTTCGACGCTAGTGCCAAAACAACTAATGGAAATTCCCTTAATGATTTATTATGTAAGGGTGAAGTGCTGCAAGACGATCTCTTTACTATTTTAATAAGATAAAGGAAACATATTTATGCATTCACTACAGACATCAAGCAGATGTTTAGAATGATAGAAATAAATCCCTCTCAATATGAATTTTTGAAAATTCTGTGGAAGGAAAACAAGGCTTCTCCCACACAAATTTTCCAACTTTCTACGGTTACATATGGGACAGCATGCGCCCCATTTTTAGCGACTAAAGTGTTACAACAACTCGCCTTGGATGAACAGCAAGATTTTCCCTTAGTTTCAAAAATTCTCTTGCAAAATTTTTATATGGATGATTGCCTATCGGGTTCCTCCAACTTAGAGGAATTTAATTTAGTTAAAGGTGAATTAACGCAACTTCTCTTAAGAGGGGGCATGCAACTACACAAGTGGTGCACTAATATAGCTCAATCTAGTGACTATCAATTATTTCCCTTTGATAGGAATTCCGAACAAATAACAGTTAAAACGCTGGGGATGTTATGGAACAGTGCCAGTGATGCATTTACATACAAGGTCAACATCAGCGCCGTCAACAATTTTACAAAAAGAACAGTCATTTCGCAAATTGCTCGAATTTATGATCCTCTTGGCCTCCTAGGGCCAGTAATTACCAAGGTAACAATATTTATGCAACAATTGTGGCTACTTAAATTAGAGTGGAATGAAGTATTACCTACGCATATCTCCAAACAATGGAGAAATTTCCTGTTTTCTTTACCACATTTAGAATCTATTCAGGTGCGTTACTGCGGAGTACGTCAATTCAGTGGTACTGAATGGATTCTCAGACGCTTCATCAAAGGCTTACGGTGCAGTCTTGTACGTTCAAACGTCTAACTCTAGTGAAACTGTTACTCATCTTCTCTGCAGCAAAAGTCGTGTAGCACCAACAAAGGTAATGACTGTGCCTCGTCTGGAATTATCTGCGTGTTTGTTTCTAGCTAAACTAACCTGCAAGGTCTTAGACTGTTTAAAACTTCAGATCGGTGATGCTCGATTGTTTTCAGATTCTACTATAGCGTTATCCTGGATAGAAACTGCTCCAAATCTATCAAAGACATTTGTAGGCAATCGCGTTATGCAAATCTAAGAGTTTTCAAAGAACTTTCACTGGTTTCATGTCCCTTCTCAACACAACCCTGCTGATTTAACAAGTAGAGGGCTGGATGTGAGAAACCTTGCCTCCAGTGAGCTGTGGTTGAGGGGTCCTCCACTTAGTGTTCTTAATAACTTTTTAACAGAAACTTTTTCAAACATTAACTTTGAAAATGAACATTATTCCCAAGAACTCAAGACTGTGTGCAATATAACCCTGTATATTAATTCTAATGATTTTTTGATGATTTAATTAGTCTTACCAATAATTTTCAGAAATTAATTAGAGTAGTAGCTTATATTTATAGGTTTTCTTCAGCTTGTAAAAAACAAGGAATTACAACAGGCCCCTTGTCAGTTGACGAGCTGGAGAGAGCAGAAATGTGCATTATTAAAATTGTACAGGTAAGCTATTTCTCTAGTGAAATTTCTGCTCTGAAAAAAGGGAAATATAGTAGATAGCTCAAGTAAGTTAAAATTCTTGAGTCCATTCTTAGACAATAGCAACATTTTAAGGGTAGGAAGTAGACTCAAGAAATCGAATTTAAACTTCTATCACAAACACCCAATGGTTTTAGCAGCAAACTGCCACTTAACTAAATTGATATTTAAATCTTATCACGAGAGAAATTTTCATGTCGGACCTCAAGCTCTGCTGAATACTGTGCGTCAAAAATATTGGCCACTTGGCGGCAGGAATATTGCGCGTAAGGTTGTACATGAATGTGTACGATGTTTTAAATTTAAGCCCATTCTGGCTAACCAAATGATGGGGGATCTTCCTCCCGAAAGAATAGTACCTAACTCCCCATTTTCAAATGTAGGTTTAGATCTTTGTGGTCCCTACGAAATAAAATATAAGGGCCAAAGAAAGGGCATTTTTCAAAAAATCTACGTCGTTATATTTGTGTGTGTGGTCACTAAGGCCGTCCATTTAGAATTCGTCTCCGACTTAACGTCTGAAGCTATAATAGCAACGTTAAAGAGATTCTTCTCGCGTCGCGGTAAAAGTTCGGTAATTTTTAGCGACAATGCTACTAATTTTGTCGGGGCTTCAGCAGAATTGAAGCGTTTGCACAAACTTGGAATAAGTAATGAAGTTTAAAATTTTTTCGCCTCAGAAGGCATTAATTGGAAATCTTCCCCTCCTAGAGCGCCCAACATTGGTGGCCTTTGGGAGGCAGGATTTAAGGCCTTCAAATATCATTTCAATAGGGTAGTGGGCTCAACTCTACTTACTCTAGAGGAATTTCTAACGGTAATTACTCAGATCGAAGCAATACTAAATTCGCGACCACTTTCTCCGTTATCGACGGATGCAAACGATCTTCAAGTTCTGACCCCAGGCCACTTTCTGATAGGAAAACCGCTTAATTCAATTACCGAATCTAATTTGCTTGAAGTAAAGGAAAATTTATTAAATAGATGACAAAGTGTTCAAAAAATTGTTCAAGTTATCTGGCAGAATAATTATTTAAATAATCTTCAACAAAGAAATAAATGGCTATTTAAAAGGCGAAATATTCTGCCAGGAATGTTAGTTATGATTAAGGATTCCCAACTCCCCCTTTGCACCTGGTCTGTAGGTCGCATTACTAAGGTATTCCCAGGTGCAGATGGAATGGCTAGGGTTTCGGAATTACGCACCGCTAAAGGCATATTTAAACGGCCTGTAACTAAATTAAGTGTTTTACCAATTAGTGATAATTTGTCAAAAAACTGAACTTTAATTTAATTTTCTTATGTATTAGTGCTTATATGATTCTCATAATTAGTACTATTATATGTCTCTTTATTATTCATGTTGCATTTTGTATTTTGAAATATAATATTTCAAAGCCGGGCGGGATGTTCCGTACTTGTAATCTCATTGTAGCATCTCCCTTGGCGACAGAACACCATTCCCGCATCTGTGCCAATTGGCATCTATTCTTGTAACCCTTTTTTATGCGACACGTTCATGTATTTACTGCGTAGTTATTTTTTTTTTTGAAGAAAAAACAATCTCAAAATGGCAACAAGCCATTCTCCCAACTCTGAAGAAAAATTCGAATTCAAAATTGGCAACTAGCTATATTCTCTTTCTATCCTTGAAAAATAAAACTTTGTTTTTGTTAGTGAATTACAGTCCGCTTAATTTTCTTAGTACACCCCGTTTTTGATTTTTTTGATTTCTTTTTTTATTCTACATTGTGAGAAAATCTTCATTGTGTGTACAAAAGTGCGGAACACGCTCAATATCATTTTTTTCACCCAAATGGAATGCCAAAACTATTTTACCTTAAAATAGGTTTTAATTTATTTAAATTAATTTAATGATAAGGTAACTACAGCAATAATTCATTGAACTCTAAAATTTTATCAATGGACAGAAAATTTTAGCCAGTAAAGACTGCAAGTGTGATTTCTACTGTTTGCGTCGCAGAAATATCATTGTGTTTGAGAGGTGTATTATCAGGTTTAATTCGCGATCGCATAATAATGAATTTTGACTTTTATATTTTGAACATAATATGTTGATAACAACAGCTTAACAAAACGTAATGTCTGTAATTTTAGTCAGGTTGAAATACCGATTGAAATAACAAGCAGAAGCTATTTATTCAATGAGTAGGTGGAATACACTTTCGGCATGTTCACATTAATGAAAGCTTGACAAAGATACAAAATCAGAATCAATTATTTAAAACGATAAAAATGATAATTGATAGTGGAGTTGGTGCAATTAAATTTAGGCAATAACGAACTATCTGACTGTAGGGAAAATCCCCCCCATGCCCCCCAAAATAAGGAATTCAAAATCACTTTCAAATCAACATAACCTCGTCGCCGTTCTGCAGAAACCTAAGAAAATCACTTTAGCTAACTGTAATCGCTATAATGCCGTTACGATCGGAACTTCTTGGATTCCAAAAATCCTTTATTAAAAATACGAAGCTCAACTTCTTACGACTTTGGTAAATCTCGAATACATAGGTTCTATTCGAAACAGGTTTTTGGAAAGTTTTGCTTGTAGTTTCCTCGTGGAGAAATGGAAGATAGAATACATAACTAGAGTAGGGTAACTCCGGAAGATGCCGGGATAGATGCCGCACCCCTTGTATTTCTTGTAATTACCGATATATAGTCGTCAAACTCGCAGTATAGGTGCGCAATGAGATTATTTTAACCAGTGTATAGCGTGAATCTCATTTCGTTGTTTACTTGTAGAAGTACAATCCTTATTTTGACGTAAGTGCATGATTTCACTGTTGAAAATTTTAAACACGTTATGCTTAAATACTTTTCATACACTAATTACTAAATGCGTGCATTATTTCGAAGTCAAAACTAACTGTAGCGTTTGTATAGAGTACTGTGTGTATGGTTACGCCATTCCCCTTAGCGATGGCAGGGGACTGTGATGGCCGAGGTCTGCCCCGTGCAAAATGGGACACATGTCGCATTGCAATTCCGGTATACATGCCGCAGTTTCTTTTGTACGAGATGATTAAGCAGTATTAATTTTTCCTTTTATTTTTGCACAGACTAACCATTATAGGCATGTTATCAAGTTTACTAAAATCAAAGGAGGAAAAGGAAAAGTAAAAAGTAAGAAGGGCAAGAAAGATGCAAGTCAAGATGATAATAATGAAAAATTGGATTACGCGTAACGCGCGTAACGGGATCATAGATGCATATAAGCACCTTCATAAAGAGCATAAAAAAATTTGATTCTGGCACCAGTAAAAAAGAAAAGTACTATTTGCTTTCTTTAATTAGAGCATTTTCAGGATTACTTAAGTAAAGGTAACTTCTTTTTAAAGAGAGGTACCAACGAAATAAAATTTGTGTATAAGCCGCCGGTTCCGAAAGGGTTAACAAATAAATTATATAAACACAGTTTTACTTTTTCTCTTTTCCCTCTCTAATACAATGATGTTACGTTGTTGCTGAAATAACAATTAAAATTTAATGTAAAAAAATAAGTCGATTTTAATAGTGAAAGTAGGCAAACAATTATTAATTTGAATCTACTAATACGTTTCATTGTACTCACTGTAAAAAATATCCGACCAAGTATCCTGAGGGGATGGAAAAATAGTTGCCTTTCTCGTAAAGGAAAATTTTCCGACCCAGCTCGGAATAAAATCCGTAAAAAAAGAAAATAGTAGCTATCACATTTATTTTTCTCTCTCTCTAATACATTGATGTTACGCTGTATCTGAAATAACAATTAAAATTTAATATAAAAAAAAGGCGATAATTTTAACAGTGAAAGTTGGCAACCAATTATTATTTTAAATCTACTAATACGTTTCGTTGTACTCATTTAGTTTCCTTTTGTTATTACATCGTTAGTTATAGTCCAGATATGAATATTTTTTTAATATTTTTATTTATAATTTCATTCTGTTCTAATTACAAGCGCGGCATAACTACCGCACGGCTGCGGCGTCTCAGCCTGAATGTACGGGGGACGCGCTGCAGTGTAATGTTTTAGAAAAAAAATGTTAAAAAAATATTAATTATTTATTTTTAATTTTTTTGTCGCAGTATACGCGTAGTATATTTAACATTAAATAGCACAGCATGATATATTTTTATTTTATGACTTTATACACAAATTCAAAAAAATATGCGGTATAAATCCCGGAATTACTCTACATTAACGCCAAGATTCTTGGTTTAAAAAAAAAATCACACTATAACCGTCAGAAAAACTTTCAGGAAAACTCAAGGTATATGAGACAAAAAAAAAAAATAATAATAAAAAATAAAATGCATTCTTCATTTATGTAAAAAACCTGCATTTTCCTAAACTTTTTTTTTCCGAATCCCCTTCTGTTTTCTTTATGTTAAAAAACCTGCACTCCCCTTTACTTTTTTGTTCGAAATACCTGCAGTGTACCTTTTGTAACCCCCCCCCCCCCCTCTATCTTTCCATTAGTTTAAAATGTATATTATCACTGCCTATTTTTGTTTAAAATTTCAGCAGCTGTCCGTGTGAAATAACCTGTTAATATGCTGCATATTTTTATTTTAACATTTTTGTGGAAGTTTTTTTTTTCTGACCTTTTGACTCTGTAAGCTTAAGAGCCGGGGATGTCATGCGATTATGCACAATAACTATGTCAATGGGAGCATTATTTTAAAATTTCTATTTGTATACTATAGCAGCTAAAGTTTCGATCAATTGTGAATTATTTTACTTTTTTTATTTTTGATGCAGATATTTTGACAAAGTCCCGTTCTACTTTCAAACTGATTCCAAAAGCGAAAAAAAAATTGCAAAAAAATTGCAAAAAAAAGAAAAAAATGTAACCGGTTAGATATTGAGCTCATATACCATTAACGAAAATCCTTTAAAAATAATGTGTTCGAAATCCTTTGAATCGATCACCTACCACACTATATCTTCGTGCAGATCTTTATTTAGATATGTAGAAACTATTATATCAATTCATTTAAATTCAAGAGCCAAATAGTATTTCTTAAATGTAAAACGGCACTCTAAAATTTTAATATAATACACATATTTAATAATTAAAATAATTGTAACTAATATCTTATCAATTTTGGTTATAAAATTTTCATAATTCTTATGATAAACCATACATGCTATCCAAGATTATATTAAAATCCATAATAAATGCATCTATCATTTAACTTTAATTTATACGATTCACAATGTCAAAATTTCCCATTATGTTTTGTATATTTAATGATATATTTGGGAAGAGATTGCGTGAATTTATGGCTGTAATTATGTTTGTAGTCAAATGATGACCAGATAGTTCAATCTAACTTCAAATCATTTGAAGGTTATCCAGCAGCCATTAGTTATTCTCCAAATATCCAGACACATAGATAAATTAAGCTAATTGAAGTAACATATGTTTGAAGAGATATGATAAAATAATAGATTGTTTATTCAAAAATGACCTTGCAAAACTTATTTATACATGAATTAGTATTTATTTATAAGCACAAATTAAGTTTGCTAGATTAATAAACCCAAAGTTCAAATGTACTTGCGACAAGCCTATGTAATATATATTAATTTTGAATGAATTTGTATAAAGTTTTGGGAAAAACATAACATTTGAATATAAAGAAAGGTATAAAAAGTACAACTTGCAAAGTAGAAAATTTTAACCTTCTCACAGTATAAAAGAAAAGAAAAGAGAATAGCAACAATAAGTTTTTTCATTCAGAATTGTGACATACCTTGTGCAACTAAATGAATTTTCTACTCTTTTTACACATCAAAATATTTGTTATTCTGATTTAAAAAATGAAAAAAAAATGTTTAAAGAAATTATTAGTCTATTTTGAGACAGATTTGGGTAATTTTCAATGGATGATATTTGAAACATGTGTATAGTTCCTTACAAGGAAAAAAAAAACTCTTAAAAATAAAGTAACTTATTATTTCTTGTCGATAGAATAAAGTAATATCATAATAACTTAAAAAAGGTTGATAAATGAATACATTTCAAGGAATATATAAGTAGAGTGTTTTGGAATATTTTAATTTTTGCGATACTTATAGTGTTAACCAGAACCGTGCAAGAAAAGTGTGAGGAAGATTTCAGGGGCTTCCCTGTTGCAATCGTCAGATTTCAAAGAAATTTGACGGTCAATTTGAAATGAAATTTATTTCTTAAACTTCTAAACATCCCACACTATTACTTTTTATACCGTCGTATGGAGAAAAAAATTTACTTTTAAATGCATTTTGTTTGAAAGCTGTATCTCAATTTGTTTCTGAGTTATTAATTTTTTTTTTGTAGTTTTTATTACTTTTTTGTCATAGTGGCAACACTCTGTTTTTCATCTCTGTTGAAAGTAAACGGAAATACTGATTACTGTATAAACCAATCAGAAAACGAATAAAATTATGATTAAACCAATAAAAACCTTCAGATATGCTTTTGATTTCCTACCCTGACGAGGACAATAACCATTTTTCCAAATGGTAAAAAAAAAAGGAATTATTGAGTATTTTAATAAAAATATGATCCCCCCCCCCCTATTTTCACTGCTTTCTTTGAAGTTAAATATAATTATATTTTCAATTCCTAATAACATTTTCATTTATCTAGCATATAACGTTACTTAATCTTCTTCTCATTAGGTTCCTTTATAAGTAATTCGTAATAAACCCATAATCCGATTATCTTAAAATAAAACTCATATCATATAAGTATTTAGAGAAAAAATAATTACATAATCGGAATAAAACGGATAAAATTTTTCTCTTCGTATTCACATTTATGTTCTAAATTGATTATTTTCATTTAATTTTATCAATAAACGCATTTCTGTAATTAATTAAAGAAAGTAAATTTCTAAATTAACGTAAAAAGTGTTATTAAGTAATTTTATTTAGGAAAGTTTTTTATTACGGTAGTATTTATAAAGGACTTTAACCCTCTCGCTGCGTAAGTAATTCTTCACGATGAGTGTTTTTTACAGAATTTTTAATATTTTATCACCGGTTCTTTAAAGCAGAAATTGTTGACTGTCGTAATCGGGGAAAATGTCCTGATTAAATCAGACAAAGTTTTCGCTGAAAAATAACTGGTGGGAATAACCAAATAGTATTAATTAGACGGGAAAATGCATGCCCGAGTATTTCTCGGGTTGCGCACCGAGAGGGTTAATGAACTATAAATTAAATTTTATGCAATAACTTATCGATTTACAATTTTTAAATTAGAAAATCAATCATATTACACATTATATTTTTACAGCATTATTATCAAAAGCTTATACAGGGTGTCCAGTGAGAATAAGACCCTGATTTCAAAATTAAATATCTCAAAAACAAAGATCAATAGAATTATGCACTAAACGGTTTGTTTATAAGTTAAGCTGTAAAAATGTTTATACAGAAATTTCAAAATTTAGTTGCAAAAACCGTTAACAGATGGTGCTGTTACCGGTTAATCATAATGCCTGTAAATTGTGCTTCGAAGTCCAGAGCGCTAGCGTCTCATTCCCAGATGGTTCCTTATGGAAGAACGAAAATTGGGAAAGGCTACATTTTCGATGGAGTGATGTGCATAAGTGAGAGACATCTGGTCACGTAATTATTGCACCAGCTTTAATTTTAGAGAATTTCAATTAATAGAACTCTCAATAAAAAGGTTAGAAATAATTATATAAGAACTTATTAAAATATTTTATTAAATTCAATTGTAATGCCATATAATCATTTAAGTCAAAATGTATAAATATAGAAAAATAATTTTGTACTTTTTATTTATTTTTATATTTTGAAATCACGGTATAATATTTTGGTATTATAGATTATACCTGAATTATTAAAAGTAAAAAAGTAATTTTGAAATTTTCATTTATATTTTTAAATCACGGCACAATATTTTGATTTTACCACAGCACATATATTTCTTTTCATTGCAAACAAAGTTTTAGGGACCGTAATTATGTATTAAATTAGTTCATTTAAAAAAGGAATTGTACTTGAGATATAAACGTTGCGAATTTGCATCCTATTTATATAGTATTTTGTTCTCTCTTTGTTTCCAGAAATCATACTTTTTCTCCTAATTAATTTTCTAAATGATAAAACAGTCATGAATTATATTTGCTTTATAAAATTAAATCTAAGAAAAATCTGTAGAACTAAGAAATACAGCATTGCAACTGTTAAAAATGATATCTAGTTTTTTAAAATAATTATGACTAGAAGATATTATTTCTCGTGGTGAAAAAAGTATTGAAACAACCTACATTTTGAGAACAACTTAATTTCATAATATATTCATGTAAATTTCGTTAATTTAGTCAAATTAATTAATAGAAACAACTGTAAGTATAGATTAACGGATACTTTACTTAGATTTTTAAATTTCTCTTCAATTTTTTTAGAAAATACCTGCATATTTATATAATTTAAATCAAAATGAAAATCAAAATGTACACGTTACTTTAAAATTTTAAAGCATATAGATAAAAGGCATTTGTTTTTAAAATTGGACATTCAAAACCTTTGCGCAGTTTTTACATAAAAGAAGACGAACACAGTGTTGGAATTCTTAAGATCAAAAGATTTTGAATTAGTAATATAAAAGATTTATAGTAGTTATGCGTGAGTTTAATTTTAAATAGAATAACAGTCATTTGACTAAAATTGGACGTTTGAACGTTTCGTGTACTTTTGAAATGTTTTTAAAATTGGACTTTTGAATGTTTTGCGTATTGTTTACACAAAAGAAGACAAACACGTTGTTAGAATTTCACTTTCAATCGGTATTTATAATTAATAAAATGTTATTTTCGTCCGTATAAAGACTATTTTTAACGATTAAAACACATTTTGCAATATTGAACAGGTGAAATAAGTGTTTTCGCTTACCAATGAAAATTTACTTTAAGGTTAAGTGTTTTTCAATAATTCATACAATCGAAGAATATTTTTATTCTTTTGCCAATATATACATAAGTAAAGTGACACAATTTTATAGTTTATCAGATTTTTAAAAATAAGACTATATGTATTATGTAAACCATTTTATACTGCTTTCACAAAGATGCGGCTTTTCTCAGTCAAGCTACCTTTTTCGAGAGCACACACACTTTTACCTTTCTTTGAGTAAAAATACAATTAATAAAATAATAATAATAAAACATTTAAATGTGTGTATATGAAAAATGTTTTTTTTCTTATATGGCTTCTTAAGAAACGTTTTATTGGTTAAATATTAACATGTCTGTGCTAATTTAATTTAGTATGCATGCATGTTTAAATTTTTTTCAAAATATCTTATGCGAAACATAATCAATTTTGTAAATTAATATAATACCCAATGCGGTACCTTACTCTCTAATATTTTTCTTTAACATCTATATGTTAAAATATATAACAAATTAACACCTCGTAATAATATACTAATTTTATTTGCTAAAAAGAGTAATTTAAAATTTTAAAAAACAATGAAAATAGGTTTATTAAACTGTTTACATGTTTCGATTCTACTTGATTTATTTTGATAAAAAAAAAAAAACTTTGTACTTATGTTAATTTTTTTAAATGGTTCGGGTGGGGGCGAAATATGTAACATTTGAATGAAGTACTTTTTACTGTATTTTTATTTTTACAGTTTTTTAACGTTTTAATTTACACCTCTTAGTAATCATAGCTATCTTCTCTTAACTATGCTTCATTTTTTTTAAAAATTCGCAAACTGCTACAACAGTTAGGAATTTTGCTTTTACATATTTTTCCAGCGAGGGAAGTAAACCCTTTTATAATCACATTTTTCATGTTTCATTTTCATAACCAGGTCACTTTTGTAATATAACATGCTACTGTATTTTTTACAAAAATCGCCTGAGTCGAATTAGCAATTTTGCTGGAATGTAACAATAAGTTTCTTCTATTCTAAAGAATTGCGTTTAATATTCTCAGTCGACTGGAAGATTAGTTTTTACATGATGAAAAGAAACGTCAGAACTAGTAATTACATAAATTTCACTCTTAAGAAATAGGTTTTCTTTTCCTTTAATATAGCTTTATTTGAAAAAGAAAAATTCTTTTAAAAAAGTTTCTAAATTTACATGAAGTTTTATGTAACATTGTAGTTTGGGAATTCTTACGGTAAAATGGTTTTTCTAGAATTAAGATTTCTTACAAGGCAATTACAGTTCGAACAACTTGTTTTCAGTCATTTTAATATTTAAATAAGTCACTTTGATATTTAAATGAAGCTGATTAGATAGATTTAAAATAGTTACGTATTGCTGAAGAGATACATTCGAGATATCGTTTGAGTGTAAAATTGGAATGTTACAATTTCTAGTTTGTTGTATGTTAACATGGAAATGGGGAAATTTTTTGCATGTTTTTTCTTTGTTTGTTTCTTTTAACTGCAGAATGTTTGTCATTCAATTTCTACTATTAGTTCACACTCTCCCTATATTTATTTGCATATTTTGTTCAAATTTTGAGTCGTTAATAAAATACTTATTATTCATCCTATCAAGTTGAAGTAATTTTTTTTTAACTTGTACTGGATGACAATTGATGTTAATACAGTTTTTTTTTTCATACACTATTCATTAATTAAATATTCATTAATTAATTTTAGTTTTATATGAGAGACAAAATGGCAGTCATTGGTTATTGAACAGCATTTAATGCATCTTTATATCTATAAGGTGGCTTACCATAGGGAGGACCCTGTCCTGTCGCCAAATACCGCCTAGTTTGTGGCCAACTTGGCGATATATCGCCAAATTTTGCGACAAAAAAGGGTCGCCAAAAGTGACGCCAACTTGGCGATATCTCTAATATTTCGCCAAATTCCCATAGACTTCCATTGTAAACCTACTTGCTTATAGAAAATCAACAAATTACGATATTTTATGCAACAAAAACTAATATTAGCTTAAGGGATTACATTAAATTTTTCTTTGATGACCAAAAGTGGGAATTGAATTTAAAAACAAAATTTTTATATTACTTATTTTTTAAATCAATTGCTGGCTTTATTTAAAGGTTTCAGTAATTGATGATTTTTAAGTAAAATGATGCAAAATGTGAACTGAAGTTTCTACGAAATACACAATATGAACTTTAGAAAGCTCACCGTTTTGCGTAAAATGCGACAAAGATCTATATATATATATATATATATATATATATATTACGCTATCGTACATGGCACAGAAATCGCTCTTATTTGTTAATTGTTTAATAGCAACGCTTGAATTAAACGAATCTCATAGGTTATTGAACATCATTTAATGCATCTCCATACGTATAAGGGAGAGGGACCATAGGAGGGTGACCCTGTGCCTACCAAATGCTACCAAGTTCGTCGTCAACTTGGCGATATATCGCCAAATTTGGGGCGACCAAAATTAGGCGCCAAAAGGGACGCCAAATTGGCGATATATCTGATAGTTCACCAAATTCCCATAGACTTCCAGTGTAAAACTATAAGGTTTACTTCCTTAAAGAAAATCAACAAATTGAGATATTTTAATTGAGATACTTTGAACCGATGAACCAATCCAGATGTTATTGAAGTGCCTACAAGATTTGCATTGCTCTTGTGTTGAGAATTATAAGACAGCGCGAATAATATTTCCTTTCTAACAACAAAAGTATTTTCGCGTGAATATTAAAAAGAGAAAGAAAACTTTGGTGAAAATTACATCAGATTTAAAACGACAAATTAAAAATGTCTTATTTAATAAAACTTTCTCATAGAGTTGTGAAAAAATACCGGGAGACAAAGACTATAATTAGTTAAATAGTTTTATATTAGCTTTCTGATCTGATTTAATTAAAGACGAAAACAACCCATTAACAGAGAGATATCCACTGTTTTTTTTATTATAATTCATTCTTCCGATTTTTTATTTATTTATTTATTTTATTTATTTATTTATTTATTTTTTTACAGCCGATTAAATTAGCTTTTAAAGATTGCTGTGTCTGAACGGGGATTGGCGGTCGAAGCTCGTAGGGGGTAGAGCCGCCTAGTAATAATATAAAATACAAAGTTATAAACAAAGTCATAAACAATAATATACAAAGATAATAATATAATTACAAGTTAAATATATACATTATATTTAAATTTGCTAGTATTTTCGGCTTCCAATCCAGCGGCCATCTTCATGGGATATTTTTAAAAATTGCTTTTTCATTCGTTCAATTACGTCACTTCGTTTGAAATGGGAGATTCTATAATTATTAGAGTAGCTGGAAGTAGAAGTACCAGTGCCGTGGATTGATCTTATGTAGATAAATACAGGATGTCCGGGCTATAAGTATCCAAACGTTATGGCTTATTTATACGAAACTACTCATTAGAATATAATAGACATCACCTCCGAGGATTGGAAACCCCTCCGAGATTTTAAAACATTGAACAAAACAAAAAACTAAAACTATGGATGAGTGTAAAACGCGTATTATAGAAGAAATTTGTCTCATAACTCCTGATCTGCTACGAAACATTTAGAGAGAACTGGATTACCGTTTAGATGTTTGTCGTGCTCCCTAAGGTGCACGCATCGAAGTCTATTGATATTAAAACTTTGTGAGATGCTATTTTTATTAAAATACATTTTTTTTTTAAATTCTCGTTTGTCTTTCCATTTATTTTAATATGTCAATTTGTTCCCATAAGTAACTTTAATTTTAAATGAGTAGCCGGACGATAGTAGAAGTAGCAGTGTTTCGGATTAAACTTGCGTAGAGAAAAATATATAAATGCGGTACCATTCATTTTAATACGTCACATTTCTACGTCCAAAATCGGTTATACTAAAAATTTTAAGCAAAACTGTATAGTTTTTGTAGCACTCACACAGTGATAACTTAACTAAAAAATATTTAATCTAATAAAAATCAGCACAAGTCTGTAATGAAAAACAAAAATAAATACAATATAACATTTTTTTTTAATTACTCTGATTAATAATGAAAATAACAGATGAAACAAACATTTATTCTTTTTATTATAGAACTAATTAATACGTTTCTAATAAAAATTTTAATGTGAATATCTGAAAAAAATATATCAAAATTGCTCAAATAAAACTTCAATTTCAGTATTTACATTTCTTTTCTTTTCTGTTTTATTTCTTATGAATTTAAAATATTAAACATTCTGCTTCAATAGCCATAGAAACATTTTATGTATAACCGAAAATTTACTCGGATTTCTTATTATGACTTTATAAATAACTTATCAGACTTCATGGATAAATCTAGTAATTAAGAAATGTTGACTTTTTAAATGCTAAGGTATAAAGATAATAAATATATTCCGGTTTGTTTTAATCTTGCTTGTTTTGAAAGTTCATATAATAATGAAATAAACAAGCAAAAATTGTATATATATATAAGTACATAGATAGACATATTTATTTAGAGTATAACGTTTTTAACTATATTTTATGAGTCATTGTTTATATGACACAAAACTTTTATTATATGATTTAAATATTTAATTATATGCGTATGTTTTCCGTTGTTATAAAAATTTTAGATTTAAAAGAACAAAATAATAACATAAAAGCAGCAGATAACAGGAAAAGAATCTGAATAAGGTAAATACAATGCTGAGGAAAAGTAAATTAGAATACTTTAATTAAATATGCAAAAATTAAAAATAAATTACATGCGTTTTATAAAGTTTATTTCTATTTACATCGTTTATGATTCATTTGAGTAACAGTAATATAAATTAAACTAAAATTCTGTATTTATAAATTTTATTAAATGTATGTAGCGAGCTATAAAAATTTGGTAATTGAAAAACACTTGAGTATTTTGTATTTGAAAATATTTTTGACAAACATGTTAAGGACACAAACAAGGTAAAAAAGTGTATGATTTGCAGTATAACTGCTATCCTACACGTTAGTTTTTATAATATCAGAGCAATATTCTTCGTCCGCTATAAATATATTATTTCAGAAAATAGTTTGAATACACATATCGCAAAAGCGTGCCTCTGTTGCGAAAATAAAATGTAAACTATACAGTGTGGTTCAAATGGTCATGCCCAAATGGCATGTGTGGGCATGTCAGGTCATGAGGAACAAGAATTGCACAGGAACAGGGGGTCGGAAATGTCATCGTGACGGTGCACTTACATCGTA
Source organism: Maratus speciosus (assembly GCA_963932465.1). NCBI lineage: Eukaryota > Metazoa > Arthropoda > Arachnida > Araneae > Salticidae > Maratus > Maratus speciosus. The sequence goes on from OZ010791.1 coordinate 133,418,686, forward strand.
AACGAGACGCCAAAAAAAAAAAAAAAAAAAAAAAGACCATTGTTTTACAAAAACTCATTTTTAATACAAAATACAAATTAAAAATGTTACAACTCATAACAAGTGCTCAAAATGTGCTCCATTAGCCGTGATGCATTCTTCACATTCGCGCCGCATGAAATCGGGATTACGTTCCAATCGGCCCGTATCATGGGCACCGCGATCCCAGTATCTAACCCTCCTGGATATTTACCTCTGGAGGATATCTCAGGTCTCTGGTGTACGAGAAATACGGTCCATCGACTATGGAGTTCATAGCACGGATCGCTTAAACGACGGCACTTATCCGGGGTACTCCTGGCCAATTGGAACGTGTTCGCGTTTGCATGCGGCGCTGATGTGAAGCGTACATGACGGTAAATGGGGCGCATTCTGAGCACCTATTATGCGTTGTAACATTTCTGATTTGTATTTTGTACTTAGATTACGTACTTTATAAAATAAGCGTCTTTTTACAACGTTTGTTATATTTTCTTTGCGCCACGGTCACGATGCAATTTCTCCATTACGATCGTGTTTCCGGCTCCCAGATCCTATGCAATTCTTGCTCTTCAAGACCTGACACATATCCACACGTACCATTCGGAAATGCTCGTTTGTACCACATTGTATAGATCTGTCATTCGGAAATCTAAATATGACCGACATTTTTCAAACAAGTACCACTTTAAAGACTAAGAGAGTTTTCAAAAATAACAAATAATAAGGGATTGTTACATTAATTTACAAGGTTACATCAAAATAGAAACACAAAAAGTATTTTCAATGTCTTAGATAATAATGAAATAAAAAGCATCATGGAAGTATTATTTATTCACTGTGGCGCAAGCCAGAATTCAGCTCTAGGGGGCGTGGGAGAGGTTGAGTTGTTGATATCGATTATCGCCGGTTATTTGAATCACTGGCTAATCAAATCGTTCTATTTAATGGAAGAAATCATAACGCTTTTTTACCTGGATATTAGAATCAGCATTTACGCTGGTTATGATTCATTGAAAGAACGTTTACAATATTAGAGTTTCAAAACTTAAAATGCATCAATGAAATAACATAAAACTATGTTAGATTTATATAAAATGTTTAAAAAAGTCATAGACAAATTTTAGAAGATGAAAGAGCACAGTACAACAAACATTTTTTGTATCGAAAATCAGTGTTGCAATCCAATTTTTCAGTCACAAATACACAGGGCTTCACCCCAAGACAATCCCTGTTCATAACTTTAATAATGAAGCAATTTTAGCAAAATTTTCAATCGACTTACCTTGCTTTGTGTCAATGTAATAATATCGCGAGAATTGCTGGAATGTATAAATATCCACGCCCAAACAGTGCCGAATTATGTATTCTATATTTTGGAATGTAGGACCATTAAACACTGTGTAGTTGAATGAATTACTGTACACTACCAGCACTTTAAGTGACATCGAATTTTGCGTAAAGGGAAAGCAATGTAAATTTATTGGAAATTTCGTTAAAATATTTTCATTATCGTTACAGTTTTCAAAAAATATCTGGATTCGTCTTGAAGTCTTATCTGTACAAATATTATAAAAAAAACAATGCTTTTTTGTGTGTTTAGAAGGAGTAATTTCTGAAACTACCAAACCGATTTGAAAAATAATAGTGACAGTTCCTGTTTCAAAACATGCTGTATTTTATGTCGGTGGCATTACCACTCAAGTGGGTGCAAGAGCCCAGGAGCCAAGAGAGTCCGAGATGCAGCAAGAAAAAAACGTTCTAAAAATGCGACTTATGTGTTACTGAAGAGCCTAGAAACTTAAATTTGGTATGGCAGTTACTTTATAATATAAATGCTCACTAATAACAGTTTCTAAAATATTCGGAATTTAAAAGAGTGAACATGAGCGAACAGCCTTCTAAATTACGATTTCTATGTAATATCAGGAAATACCAAACCGATTTGAAATGTAATGGTTGAAAATTGATGATTACATTCACAGCTCGAATATAGGCTGTATTTTATGTCGGTGCCACTATCACCAGGGGCTTGCAGGAGCAGAAAACTTTCTAAAATTGTGATTTTTGTGATAATGAAGGGGTTAGAAATTATGGAACCATTGGGACTATTGAATTGTTAATTAGAGAAACGTGAAATTTCGCATGGTAGATACTCATAAGATTTAAATGATCTCTAAGAACAGTTACTAAAAATTTCGAAATTTAAAAGTGTGAAATGAGAAAAAAAGGCTCTAAAACCTTTTAAATTAGGACTTCTATGAGATCTCAGGAAATACCTAATAGATTTCAAAAGTACTGGTGGCTAACATTGCTTCTACCAAAAGAGGAGGGGGGGGGGTGCTGGAGGAACGAAAAACTTTCTAAATTTGTTATTTTTGTGATATTGAAGAGGCTAGAAAATTGGTATGTTAGTTAATTATAAGATGTAAATGCTCTCTAAAAATGGTTTCTTAAGAAAACCAAATTTTAAAAGAGGGAAATGAGCAAAAGCCGTTAAAAAAAATTGATTCGATTTCTATGGAATTGTTAAATATATAAACTTTAAAATTGGCGTCGTAGATACTTATAAGATCTAAATGCTCTCTAAGAACAGTTTCTAAAATATTGAATATTTAAAAGGGTAAAATGAGTGAAAGCATTCTAAAAACTCTCTAAATTACGATTTCTATAGAATCTCGGATATGCCAAACCGATTTCAAAAGTAATGTTGGTAAATTGATAGTGACTGTCCCTGGTCCAACATAAGCTATATTTAATGTTGGTGCCACTACTACAAGGGGGTTGGTAGACAGTTATACTGGAAGCTTGGATATACAATGAGAGTTACTTTTAAGATATAAATGAACGGTTTCTAAAAAATCCAAAACTTCAAATGAAAATTAAAATGAGCATAAAAGATTGAAAATACATTCTAAATTATTAATTCTAATCATTCTAATCCTGTTATTCTAATTAAATTAGAATCAGTTTTAGTTCTTCTCATTAAATGAAGTCTTATTTTCGGCTAATGCAGTGTAAGAATAAAGTTTAGTCAAACTGTGTCTTAGTTAGTAAGTTTTGAATTATCCGTAGCAGTATTATTTAGTCTAATAAAAATAGGTGCACAAATACCTCTTGGCATATTTCAATTATTGCACGAGCAAAGGTACGGGTTTTGCTAGTACCCTATATTTTTCGCTGGATAAACGGTTTGCAACCTGATTTACTACACAAATTTGCTAATCTCTACCTGCTCTTAAACATTGCCCTACCTTTTTTAAAAAACCCTGTGTATGTCACATTTATTTTCAATGTATGTATGCTTTATAAATGTTATTTCTTTTTCTTTTCTTTTTTATATTTTTATTATATTTTTACTGAATATTTAGATATATATATAATTTTCTGTTAGATATACCGTACCTATAGCAGAATTAAAGATACGTGATTCTTACCTCCGGTTGCAAAAAACAGGCGAAAAAATTCAATTACCTTTTAGAGAAAAGATAGAGTTTTTGCTTTATCTTTCACTTTCACGAAATAGTTGTGAAAGGATCTACTTATACATACTTTTAGTTAAATTAAAGGCGTTGCAGCTAAATAACTAAAAGAAATCTCCCCCCCTCACACACATTCCTCCTCCCAATGATATTTTGTAGTTTTTACGTTTTATCTAATTTAAACAGTGTTTGTAATTTTGTCCTCTTGAAAAAAAAAATAATGGGTCATAATTTTGACGATATGCAGGTAGTATCATTTATGATTAATAAGAGTACATCAAGGTATAACTAATTTATTCTTTATTAATTTAAGTTGATGCTTAATTACCATAACTTTGTGTGTAAGATATAGATAGTAATTTTATTTATTTTATAAGAAAATGCTTTATATTTAATGTCTGCCTTTCCTGCTCACAGTCAGGTATCAATAATTCCATGCAATTGCAACCAGTAATTCCTTCCTATGGGTAACGGGTAGTAATTCCTAGTAATTCCTTCCTACGGGGCAGCGCCCCCCCGAGAGCAGGAACTCCTGGGGAAAATTTCAAGCTATATTACCAACTAATAAACTGCAATTTTTGAACTTGTGTACCCCCATCCTGGAACAAATCGTTCAAAATAAACACTGAAATAAACTGTTCAAACACAATCAGAAGCAGCCTTTTATGTTAATATCTTTTATTTATTTATTTATTTTTTTAATTCTTACTTTTTCAAAGGATTTTACGCACATAACTTGGGTTTAGAGATAACTGAGAGCAAAAACTCAAAACGGGACGTTTGAAACTGAGAGAAATCTAGAAAGCGTACGTTTTACGTTTTTATCTGGAATTTAATGGTACATTATCATTTCGAACAGGGAACAAAGACAGAAATGCAATTAAAAAATTCTCCAGGGTATAATACTTAAATTCAGAGCTTCTGTGCGGCAGGAAGTGACATATCTTTCAGCCTAAGATGTCTCGAAAATATAACTGTTTCTCCTTTACAAAACAAATGACCAGGTTTTACTTAACTAATGCATAAAATGTACGCTTTCACAGTTTTAAATACAATATTCGGCGTTTAATTGAATCACTATGTTGAGTTCAATTTTATCCAACAAAGCTGCGGATTCCGAATAAGCCGAAAAAATTAATATTACCTTTGATTTTGATTCATAAAAGCGGCTGACTTGCGGAACTAGTGATTCATATAAGCGGCAATTATACTAATTATTTTAGCTCTGGGAGGGGTTTTAACCCCGAAAATCCCTCCTTCGCTGCGCCAGTGTTATTCATATTTGCCTTGTGCATTCTTCTTTTGCTCGCCTCTTTATATTTCATGTCATTATTGTTCAAAATTTCATCAATTCTTATTTAAATATTTTACAAATTTATGGTTCAATATTTCACCAATTGAATGTTCAACTTTTCACCAGTTTATGGTTCAACCTTAGCACCAAATGTTTGAACTATATTTCACCATCTTATTTCACTCATTAACTATTTCTATTTTTGGCAGCTACTGCAGCACCAAAAATTGGTTCAACCTTGATCCAAATTTTTAACAGTGTTTTATGTTTACAAGGACGATTTTGGTGCATAAAACTGTTATTTAGATCAATTATTGTTGTTACGTCGTTTAAGTCTCATAATGCTGCAAATAATACTTTGTATTAATTTAAGAAAATATTTCATCTTTAATCATGGAAATGTTAAAAGAACCCAGCAAAGATAGTGAAATCCATATATTTAGGCGCATCGGCTCCTTCATACACCACCTATAGCAGAACATACACATGTATTTAAAGCCTGAAATTTACATTTGAAACTTGTTAAGCCTTTAATAATCATTGACTCTGTACCAGATTTTGGGAATATTAAATTATTTTAATATAATTGCAATAATTCTAAATGATGAATATTTTTAGAAGCATGGTTCAAAAATATGCAAAGATACATTCTCAATGTAACATATGCAGCTCAGTCAGAGTAGGCGGTCGTACGCATACATACCTTCTTAAAATTGAAGAAGTAACAGTTTGATATCGATTGAGAGATATAGTACTGATCGGTTACTTGTATAAACTTCAAAACATCTAGAACTTTCTTCTATATTCTGTATTCTTAAATTTGATTTCAATATGTTGTATTTTTGAGTATCTATTAAATGTCTAAGTTTAATACACATTAATTTAAATTAATCATTCCCTTGTTACTATGCGTAAATATCTGAAAAAACACATTTTATTTATCTTAGCATGACTAACTGCTACAAACACTGCGTCTAATAAAAACATTGAAAAATCTTAAATTTTAACTGATTTGAAATTTTTATTTTCTTCAAGACATTTTAGTGTATGTTAAATTGAAATATATTTATTTGCACAAAAGAATGAATTTGTGAGATATTTAGACTATATATTTTTTTTAAATAATAAACAAGGGTAAATTTAATAAACACATTTATTAAATTTTATTTCTTGTTTTGTTTCATTTGAAAGAAAAAGGAGTTTTGTATTTTTAATGAAAAAGTTCATGTTCTGTATGGTAATTCACGTTTACATAACTAAAATTTAAACATTATTTGGAATATACTTTTATTTTTTTAAAACGTATTGCTAAGTTATTTAATTCAAGGTTTCGGATAAAACATTCTTTCATTTAGAATTTTGATTAAGTTTTGTGACTGTTAGAAAAGCTTTTGTTTTACTGATGCACAATTTATTGAAATACAAACACACAATTCCACTTTTTTTTTTTTTTTTTTTTTTTTTTTTTGTATTCTATATTTTTTATTAAAATGTAACATTTTTATCTACAAATGTAATTACAAGCGAGGTAACTTTTCAAATTTGTAGGTGTTTCTTAAAATTAAAACATGCTTCTTAACAGATCATATTTTATTATAATGTTATTAATAATTTAATAATAGCTCTTTGCATATATAAAATATTATTAAAACCTTTAGAACTTTATATGAGAGGTAAGTAAAGGAATTTCTAGCAAACATTAAAGACATTTAGTTTCATGATTTTCTTGTTAATGAAATCAACACATTTTTACAGACTTTAAGATTAATGACGCATAAAAATTTTGTCATGCTTCAAAACACTTAAAAATACGTGAATCATTATCTTTAGAATTTATCTTCACGAGACCATCACTATTCTCTCAAACAATCTTTGAAAAATTAACTAAATGACAACATGAAGGCTAAAATGATGAATCATTGTTGGAAATTATCTTTAGCATATGTTACATAATGCTTGTAGGCTGACATCTATAACTAGCATGAATAACAAGAGACTGAAAAATAGAAAAACTTGTACGTGTTACTTTTAAAACAAAGGAAATTTTGCATATTCCGTGAGTAAATGACAGATATATCATGCCAGTTTTGTCGAAGATAAATGATCTTCATGTTATAACGAACTGTCCTTATAAAATATTTAAAAAATATAAGGCGTTTAATTGCAAAATTTCAGTTTAAATAAATCCTACAGTTATTGTGATGCATAAGTAAATAAGTTAACTTATTCATGTCCTTGGCCACATATGTAAAAGTTTAGTTTATTATAATTATACTTACTGTCAATAATAATAATAAAAAAATGATAATAACTTATTCACTATAGGACACCTTAACAAGAGAAGTAAAAATGTTATAGTTTGAATGCACTGCTAATGTTATTTCCGATGTTATATATACATAAAAAACACGTGCAAATTACTTATTATAATATTCATAATATTATAATAAGTAATGCTTCGTCAGTCAGTGTTGGATTATTTGAACAAATTGCTAATATTTGGTAAAAATAATATCAGATATTTTAAATATATTAAGTTTTAGTAATTTGCAGAAATGTAAAAAACAAATTTACTGTTAGTTTTTTTTTATTTTATAAGATATCATTTCACTCATAAAATAATATTAACGCTCAGCAGCCAGAAATGTGGACGTTATTTTTTTTTAAATTTTTGCTGTTTTTTTTTCTCTTTTTTGGAATCCCATTAATATAAATTGAATAAACCTGTAAAAAATGTACCCCTTTTCTTTCTCACCATAAAAAGATTGTCCCTGAAGAGGTTAAAATTTCACCCAATATGTTATAAGGTGAAATATTTTACTAAAACTATGCAATTTCAGGCCACCAGTATTTTCACTTAGTCTTTCATTTCACCGATAATGTCAAACAACTTTAATGCAAGAGGCACCACAACGTAGGAATTATGCCAATAAAGGTTCTTAAGACCATTAATTAACAAGATGAAGACAAAGACAAAAACATAGAATAAGAAACAAGAGTTCTGATTTTACTATAATCGTTTAAGTATAATTAGAACAAAGCTGGTTATCTTTCGTGAAATAGCCCTGAAATTAAGCACTTATTAGCATTAAAATATTTAGATGGATCATCACGACAAATGCGAATTCTATTCTATTATGAAACCCCATCATTGAGAAGCACTTCTCTCAAATCTCATAGACGGCAGATGCCGGATTCGAACCCAATTGCTCCTCGTCTAATCTCTCTGATATTTCCTTGCTTTTCTTCCACTCTTCAGTTACCTTGCGTATGTATTACATTCCCTTAGAAAGACATCCCCACCAGACTCACACATAGGACACACACCCTTTAAGCTATATCACTCACGTAAATAATCCGTCATAATAAAAAAACAACAGCAAAATATATTCTCTCCTGATTTGTTCCCGTTTTAAACTAGAAGCAGGTATCGCTTATTGCAATGCGACTCTAGCGCTGTTTGTAAATTTATATTTTCATTCAGTTAAAAATTTCTAAACAAATTTTTTTATTTCTAATATGATAGAGAAAATAGTGAACAATTAAACAACAAACATTTTCGTAAATTTCGCAGATTTTTTTAAATTATATTATTATTTAGTCGTTAAGCCTGATCATGAAATATTTTAGATAGCAGAACGTGAGACAATTAATGTTTTTTAAGTCATTAGTAAAGAATTGTTAATCTAATAAAATTTAAGAATTTATATATTACATAAGAAATGCACGCCCGACTATCGATTCACGAATATATATTTGAAATATACCAGATTCATTTTACGGTGAACCCTAGTTTTTTAGCTCTCGCGTGTAAACGATGACATTTGCGTCCTTAGGCAACCACCATAAAATCCTAACATAATTGGGAACACCGCACTATCGAAATAAAAAACACACCTAAAGCATGTTTTGTAAGTTTCAATATAAAATTTAGACGGGTAATGCAATAAATCAAGTTATGTTTGGTATTTATTATTTTTTCCATGGAAACAATTTTCACACTTCGTGCTCGCTATTCGGATAATACAGGGTATCCTTGAAATTCAGTATTCGCAGTTTACATCCTCAAAGCATGGAAAATACATCTTATTGCAAATAATATTTAGCGTATTTGCTATGACATACCGTAGGCTTTTATAAATTTTAAATATTTGTTATAATGTCAGCATTAAAAAAAAAGCCTTGGTCTCCAAAAAATCATCCTTAAAATGATTGTAAGAAATCTAAATTTCAAAATATCTAAAATATCCTATTTAGAACTATAGAAAATTCAATTGTAAGCGCTTTTTTTTTTAAATTTAAAGAAAGCTGTTGAGTTGTTATTGAATATTGAAAATGCCAGTTAACTTCGAAAAATTACATTTAGAGTTTAAAGTTTGGTTTAGTGTAAATTAATTACAATAGCATGATTGTCAATGGTACTCTTCTAATGATTCGAATTTCAAAAATAAATTTAAAATAATATAATCTATAAATAGATAATAATATTATATTTAAAAAAATTGGCCTTGTATTGCACTTTCAATTAACGGATTCAGATGATTTAATTATGTGACTGCATTTATGTAAACAAATTAATATGGTATCTTTCGAAACAAAATAATTTTCTAAGTGAGAGGAAAGCAAATAAACAAATATAATATAAACATTTCTATAGATAGTAGTAGATAATATTTTTTTCAATGAAAAATCCCCACTTTTCCAAACGGTAATTTGATGTTCACTGTATTAATAATTCTGTTTCTCTTTTAGATTTTTTTGGCTTTTATCCCAAGAACGGACATCACAGTTTTTGTGATACTTACAAATAGGGCTTATGCAGTGTAAACGGGGCCAAATTTTATATTGAAATTTTGGTATTTGAATTTTTTTATGCAATATTTCTTTTGTAAATTAGTATATCAGGCTTTTTGCCCCATGTGTGGCAGCATATTTTTGCTTACAACATTTTTTATGTCGTACTTTTCGCTTGTGATTAAAAAAAGTAAAACATATTTATTTGTTTATTTAGTACTTTCTAATTTCTAATCTGCATCCTGATGGATAAACAGGTAATGTATAGATATATGAGTGTTAGTACAACAATTCTAGAAATGAGACTTATTAACTACATTTTTATGAGCCCTTACTTTAATGTCCTTTACTTGGAACACGGAAATGAATGACTTATACATCAGAGTTTTATAGGGTAACCATTTTTATCACCCAAAAAATAAAATAGATAATCTTTTCCGTTAGCAACCATGGATGATTCCTATCAAATCATTCCTGATTTAAATAGAATTAATCAGTTAGTAAATGAATGGATTATTGTTTACACACCAAACCATAGCCCACACCCCACACACTTATACATATATATATATATATATAAGTAATATAACCTCTCTGAAATTTGTAGTTGATGTGATTTTATGTCTCTCCAGTAGTCACAAAAATATACCACACCTGCTATCATATAATTAAAGACTCCATTCAAGCCCAATACATGAATCTTCGCTAACGACTAGGCAGTAGAGCATACATAGTCCGATTCGCAGACATTTAACAGAAATAAAAGGCATCGCTAGTGAAACTCTTCACTAATATAATACTAAGCAAGGTAAATGCAACTATAGAGAGCCACTAATTTATAAACTTTAAAAAACAGGCCCAAAAGGCATTTCTGAAAAACGACTGGAAGGTATCTGATTGACTAACATCCTCAAATGTTAATTTTCCATAAACTGTTTGGAATAATTGTTTTCTTTTCTGCTGGTATAAGTTTTCATTTAAAACATTGTTTCTTTAATATATGTTTTATTTTAACTAACTACTGTTGCTTTACTCAGTTACATAGTAAATTATTTGTTTGATAAGTCGAAAACTTAAAGATTCATGCATACTAAATTTACCAAGCCCATCACTAGAGCATAGAGAAAAGTATGATTTTTTTCTTTTCATTTTTTTTCGGAAAATATATTTTGAAACTTTGAATGTTTATTCTGATACATGAAGTTTAGGACTAATCTAAAAATATGCATATATCTTTTGGAATGCATTAACAATTTAACGAGAAGTAGACAAACGTCCTTTAGTGAAACACTAGTGGTACGTTTACCTTAATTGGCAGACATCAATTTTACAAAATAGCAAATTATCGTGGAATCGACGGTGTTTCCAAGTAAAATATCGTCTATACAATTATCCGTAAATGAAAAATCCTTATATTCCAATCGACAGTTTACAGTAGCAGAGCATTCTGCACAAACTAAGATACCACCATATGAAAAAGCATTAGCAATGGTATTCTGTCAATTTATAATTCTACTGTAATAGTCAATCAGAATTTTCATCATTTAACGATAGTAAAAATAATATTCCACATTATTAATCGAGATGTTACTTCCTGATGACGTTCATAGATACCAGGAAATCCAAACAATAAAACATTCTGTATATGATATTCATTCGGGCCGTTAAACACTATGCGTGCATGCGTACAATACCTGAAAAAAAAATGAAAATCCTTGAAAACTGTCAGATAGTCCCAAAAAATGAAAATAAAACATTACGTGGATACTTTTAAATAGAATTTTGAAAAGGAAAATAAATGCCATCGTACGCATTTTAAGTATTACTCGTTTGTTTTAAAGATAGGTGACATCAAAAGTCATCGTACGAGAAATAAGTAAACTAGGGATACAGAATTCATTCGGGTACCGTTATTTTCAAGGCGAAATATCAGTATTTTTTATAGAAAAATAAATGCAGTTTAAAAGCACCAAATTATGCCTTATTTAAGGAAAAGATTTTTTGTAAGAAAAAGAATTTTTTAGTCTGGAAATTCAAGGACCCGTGCGAACCTTTGGTTATTAAAATTATATTACATGGGAAAATATAGATTTTTTAAAGATAGGCTGGAATTTTAAACTTCGTTTTATACATACATATGTATATATGTGTGTGTGTATCTACACAACGCTAAAATATTACTTTATAGAAAAACGCAAAAGAACATCAATTCATCCAAAATCCTTTCTGTGCTCGTTATATTTTTTACGGTACAATAGGTATTTAATTGAAACAATCGTTCAAATTGTTATATACCAATATGATTCGTAAATAATTTTACAATTTTTATCTCTGACTGCTATTTACTATTCATTTATAAACGCAAAAAAAGGTGTGTTTTTTTTTATTTTAAATGCTAATTGGACGTTCTCAGATAAAGGTAAATTTCATGCCATTGGACAAAAAATTTGAATTAATCAAGTTAAATATAAACATTTAAATTTTCTGTTACCATTTCTGTTCAAGCACTACATTGTTCACTAGATTTAAAGGAGAAATACTTATTTTTGAATATATAGAAATAAACATAAGTTGTCAATGTTAGTATGAAGGCTTATCGCAAGTTAGAACATTTTTAAATGAAACCTTTTTTTATAAGATTTAAAATGCTTCAGAAGAAATTCAATGAACATATGAGTACATTTCATGGTCTCCATTTCTTAGACAAATGGCACTTTATGCAAAACAGAAAACATTTCTATTAAATATACTTACTTAAAATATGTTTCTAGCATAAGCTATTATTACTATGCTGCATAGTAATGTTTGATTCTTTTCTCCACAAAATGTCGTTTTGATATGGAATTGTTCCTACATTGTATAGCTCTATATCTTCGCACAGCGAGTAATGGTGGTTTTTATTTAAGTATGCAAGAACTATATTAATTTGTGCCTTATGTTACAAAATTGCAGTCATTTTATTTAAGATGTATCATTTACACTTTCAACACTTATTTATTTAAACTTTTAAAATCATAGTACAGGTAAAAAGGGATTTTTTTAATAACTGATTATCATTCAAAAAAATTTTGAAGAACTCCGTTTTTGCAATGAACATGAAGATCAGATGCGTCTCCAAAAGATTAAGTTGTTTTGTCATGTTTTTGGTGTGATATCGTTTGATATCACATATATTATTCTTTATAGGTAATTAATATGATCCCTAGATAGTTAAAATTTAATATTAACTATCAATATAAATATGCGCCGTTCTATTTCTTTTTGTATATTTCAGTTTTAAATTAATCTACTTCACTATTCAGATTACCTTAACGTTCCCAGGAAACTCTCTGTGCTCTTTTATCTAAGAAAATAAAATAAAAAAAGAATATTATTCACAGCCATTTCAATTCGAAAGATTCATTCTTTTCGCGTTGCATCTGCCTATAAAATTTCTCTCTGTCAGACTTTTTAATTCGATGCTTTACTAAGAGATAGTGAAAACTTTGTTTAAACCAGTGGTTAGATAATAATATCCAGATGTACTTTTAAACTTATGTCGCCTTTCATTTTACCGCACGCATTCTAATGCTATCGACAGCCTTCGCATTCTTTCTTACTTTCTCACGTACTAGCGCTTGGCTAATTATCGCCTATTAGGATTTTCATCTAAATTTAAACTATCCCATGTATTCCAATGTATCGGTCATCCCTTGGCATGATCTGTGTGTTACCTAATATCTATTTATCGCCAAAACTTTACGAATGAAAATTGTGAACTCTGATACTCGATCTCTGGCCGCACTACAGTAAAGATTTAGCAGCGTTCTTTATCTCCTGTATTCCGGGGTCACCCCGCAAGAATGTTATACTGCTCGCTTGTCTTCACTAAAATGCCACATACACATCTTGGATCTTTTAACTGAATCTCTCGTAGTACCTGAGTTTTTGCATCTACGCAACGTACATTAAACTGATACGGCTTATTTGATACAGATAAAATAACTATTTAAAATTTAAATCAATTTATCGTTAAAAGGATGAATGAAATCAGTAGAATATAACTTAGTGCTAAAGATCAGAGGAGATTCAGGCGATTATATTTGTGGCATGGGTGACCGGTTTGAACTAAATCTTGGATGCTAAAGGACATAAATATATTTTTTTAAAGCATGAATTCCTATTTACGCCGTGGTATGGACTTTCAACGATGCGGCATTGGATTCGGATGTGTTTTTCACAGCTTAACGAGAAACTGTATATTTCTGCATACTGTTCCCATCGGATCGTATTTCTGAAGTTTGCTGAATATTATGCTCTACTCCGAGGGAAATATGACTTCCATAACAAGGATTTCTAATCGCCTATGGAGACCAGTGATATCGACTAGGGTGCCGATCCATTTCCCTAAGCCCATTCACGGAACGGTCAAGTGGCATGTTTGTGAAATGTGTCTGGGAGTGTTGATATTACGGCGCGTACCAAATAGCCGACGGAGCTATGCTCTCCTGGATTATGATTTTCTTTTTTTTTTTTCGTGTGTTTATCGCTCGTAAGATTTGCGGCTTTGTCATCGATATTCATCTTTAAAGGAGTTAAGTAAAAAGAAAGAGAGAGAAAGTAGTCCAGGCAATAGAGAATTTTACCTAACAAAATTAATGGTAATTCTGGAAATTGGCTTACTTTATGTTTTTTTGGGTCGCTGAATCCGAAATTGTAACTTCCCACCAAAATTTCCCCCGGCAACACCCCAAAATTTTGGTAAAAAACCCCCCAAAAAGGTTTTTATTAAAAAAAAAATCAAACCTTTTATTGTTTTTTGGGGAAAAGTATCTAAAAATTCAGAAAGTAGATAAAATTTGCAACAAATTAGATATATGACATTATGAGTTAGGATGAAGGGGAAGGGGGGTTCTGCCTCGGAACATGCGCGCGGTGCTGCGTGGACTGAGTTACACAATTCCACTTAACCACTCACACGTTTAAATTCGCCCTCCCATCTCCCCTCCGAATTTTCCTTATAAGGTTTACTTTAAGTTTTTTGGGTCACTGAATCCGAATTTTTAACTTCCCCCCCCCCCCGAAAACCACCGAAAATAGTTGTTATTAACTTAAATTTCTTATTGTTTTAGGGGAAAAGCATTACGAAATTCATAAACTAGACAAAATTTGCAACAAATAGTATACATGATTTTATGGCGTAGGATAAACTGGGAGAGAGGGGGCTGCCTCGGAACATTCCCCGCGAGCTTTTTTCAAAAACCAAATTTTTTCAAAAAATCAATTTTTTCGGGGGTTGCCGGGTGAAATTTTGGTGGGAAGTTAAAAATTCGGATTCAGCGACCCAAAAAACATAAAGTGAGTCAAAATCTAGAACTAGTATTAATTTTACCAGGTAAAATCCTCTATTGCCTGGACTTCAGAACTTAGTGCACGTAGCGCCGCAGTGCATGTTCAGAGGCAGCCCTCCCCCTCCCCGTTCATCCTACGTCATAATGTCATGCATCCTATTTGTTGCAAATTTTGTCTAGTTTCTGAATTTTGTAATGATTTTCCCCTAAAACAATAAGAAATTTAAGTTAAAATCAATTATTTTATTTTATTTTATTTTTTTTGGGGGGGGGGGGTTCGGGTGGGGGGAGGGTTTGGGGGTAAGTTAAAAATTCGGATTCAGCGACCCAAAAAACTTAAAGTAAACCTTATAGAGAAAATTCCGCGGGGAGATGGGAGGGCGAATGTAAACGTGTGAGTGGTTAAGTGGAATTGCGCAATTTAGTTCACGCAGCACCGCGCGCATGTTTCGAGGCAGATATCCTCCTTCCCCTTCATCCTACGTCATAATGTCATGTTTCTAATTTGATGCAAATTTTGTCTACTTTCTGAATTTCTAGATACCTTTTCCCTAAAACAATAAAAAAAATGATTTTTTTTAATAAAAACCTTTTTTGGGGGCATTTTACCTAAATTTGGGGAGGGGGGGGGGGTTGCCGGGGTAAATTTTGGTGGGAAGTTAAAAATTCCAATTCAACGACCCAAAAAACATATAGTAAGTCTTTTTCCAGAACTACCATGAATTTTGTTAGGTAGAGCCCCTATACGGTCTCTAGTGCCTGGACTAAAGAGAAAGCAAGTGATTATAATTCTAGATGTCACCCATTGCGTCTTTTACATCATTTAACTCACACGTCACGATTAGTGGACTTTGTATAGAGTTTGCTTCCAACTTTGATTAACGGCTGCTATTAATCGTCACGAAATCAGCGTAGTGCATATTTTCATATTCATCTTGGTTGCTTTTTAATAATAATAATAATAATAATAATAATAACATATCGTCCTTCCACTGTTACGTTTTAAGTTTTTTTTTTTTTTTTTTTTTAGGAAATATTATAAATGCAATGACATTTCTACATTTCACTGTGTTATTAATCTGCCCTTCACGATAGTGATGTGAATACAGCTAAAGTTATAGTGATACTGAAAAGTCATGCCGTGGAACTTAATTTGATTCACATAAGTTAACAATGACGGACAGAATGAGTCAAGGAATTATCTTTAATAATAATAATAATAATAATAATAAATTCTTTAACAGGAATTAAAGGAATATTACGTGCGTGACATATATATATATATATATATATATAAAGGAAGATATTTTCATTCCTACTCCACATTTGCATTAATTTTAATTTCATAAAATAATTCGAGTTTTTATGAAATAATTATTATTTTTATATATATTCTGATTATTTAGTGCTTATATTATTGCATATTTTATTATTTAGTAGATATTTAATTCTTTTATATGAATGCACCTTGCTATTACGTTTGTTGCTTTTTACTATCTATTTTGAGGACTATTTATGTTTTCTGTTTAAAAAAAGAAATGAAAACAAAAATAATTGATTGAGAGTACTCCTTTAAATCCATTTTACAACTGTGTTACAATATCCACGATACATTTCCATATAACACAAACTTTTGCAATGAACAGATTTTTTTAAATTGAGAAAGTTATAAGTTATTGTATTTGTATGTTTATCTTTTTATTTTACTTTTTAATGTGGTTCTCAATCTTATTTTAGCTATTTGTTTATTTTACTGATGAGGAGTATTGTTTTATTTTAGTAATTTGTTTCTTTTTTACACTAAGTTAGTAGCTCATGTGCGATAGTTTTTAACATTAGTTACTCTGCTTATTTTTTTTACATACATTTTGTTGCCTACATGGATGTGACTTGTTTCAGTTATGCTATTAACACAATCAGTATAGTTAATTAACGTTGGATGACAAGTAAGTTTTCATTTCAAGGATTATGTTTTTAGCTATGCCGGGTTACTTTTTACGAAAACTAAACGAAAAAAAAAATTTCATTATTGAGTATGTGCAATTATTTGGTTCTTTTACAAAATATTTTAATTTTATAAATTGATGATTGACATGATTTTTATTAAATGTGTTTAACTTTTTTTTTTTTATCAAAGGTAAGTTTTTTAGGTAGCTTTCATTAGAAAAAGCTACCTATTGCAGCCGTTCGGAGGAAAGCGATTTCAAAAAAAATTTAGTATATTTTCATCGATCATGACCCCCAGACCCCGAAACCACCCTCCGTTCAAAATTTATATACATATGACCTATGTCACACTGTAACTCTCGTAATTATAAACCGATTTCGATGTAATTCGGTTTGTACATAGTACATACAAATGTCTCGACTGAGTTCGTTGGCCAGCTTCATCCGCCGTTTTGTTTCAAAATGGCGGCCATTTAAATTAAAAAAAAATTTTAAAATTTGAAATGTTGTACCAAAAAATTAAAAATGGAAAAATATTTTTTTCTTATGTATTTGACCTTTATACGAAAATTACGGAGCAGTTTTTGTTTCGTCTATATCTTAAAAAATGGCTGAGTTATAGCATTTTGAATTTCTAGCTTGGCTGACATTTTGAAACGTCCTGAATTTTGTCACGCGATAAAAGGCGTATTTATGAACCGATTTCGATGTAATTCGGTGTGTACATAGTACATACCAATGTCTCGACCGAGTTTGTTGGCCAGCTTCATCCGCCATTTTGTTTCAAAATGGCGGCCATTTAAAATTTAAAAAAAAATTAAAATTTGAAATGTGGTAATAAAAAATTGAAAATGGAAAAATACTTTTTTCTTATGTATTTGATCTTTATACAAAGATTTCGGAGCAGCTTTTGTTTCATCCATATCTTAAAAAATGGCAGAGTATTGGCATTTTGAATTTCTAGCGTGGCTGACATTTTGAAACGTCCTGATTTTTGTCACGTAATAACAGGCGTATTTATGAACCGATTTGGATGTACCTTGGTGTGTACATAGTACATACAAATATCTCGACCGAGTTCGTTGGCCAGCTTCATCCCTTGTTTCATGATGGCGGCCATTTAAAAAAATTTAAAAAATAAAAAAATTAAAATGAGATACCAAAAAAAAATTTAGAAAATGAAAAAGATTTTTTTTTTGTATGTGTTTGACCTTAATACAAAGATTCCGGAACAGTTTTTGTTTCGCCTATACCTAAAAAAATGGCTGAGTTATAGCATTTTGAATTTCTAGCGTGGCTGACAATATAAAACGACATGATTTTTGTCACGCGATAACAGGCGTATTTATGAACCGATTTGGATGTAACTTAGTCTGTACAAAGTACATACCAATGTCTCGACCGAGTTCGTTGGCCAGCTTCATTCGCCATCTTGTTTCAAAAGGGTTGCCATTTAAAAAAATTAAATTTAAAATTTAAAATGAGGTATTAAAAAATTGGAAAATGAAAAAGATTTTTTTTATGTGTTTGGCCTTGATACAAAGATTCTGGAGCAGTTTTTGTTTCTGAAAATTTGTTCTTTTGTTTATATCTTAAAAAAATGGTTGAATTATAGCACTTTGAATTTCTAGCATGGCTAACATTTTGAAACGATCTTGTATTTGTCACGCGATAACACACGTATTCGTCTATTTCCATGTAAGAAGGCATGTGGGTAGTATACATCAATATCTCGACCAAATACGCTGGCCAGCTTCATCCTCCATCTTGTTTCAAAATGGTGGCCATTAAATTAAAAAAAAATATATTTAAAGTGAGGTGCAAAAAAATTAGAAATTGAAAAAGGTTTCTTTCTTAAGTATTTGACCTAAATATAAGGATTCAGGAGCATTTTTTGTTTGTCTTTACCTTAAAAAATGGCTCAGATATAGCAGTTTCAATTTCTATTGTGGGTGACATTTTGAAAAATCTGATTTTTTGCATGCGACAGCACTCGTATATATCAACCGATTCCGATATGAGTGAGCATGTGCACAGCAATTACTAAGGTCTCGACCAAGTTCACTGGTTAGCCTCATTCACCATGTTGTCTTAAAATGGCAGGCACTTTAAGAAATCGCCGAATTTGGCAGCCAAATATAAGTTACTTTAAACAAAAGCAGCTTGGATAAAGCTGACTAATTTCGCGAAATTCTCATTCATTATATTGATAAAAATTAGTATTGAATCTCCTATATTCGGTTTCCACTAAATTGAGCTTCGTGTGTTTGAATGATATAAGTTGGCTTTTTTAAAATAAGGAATATGAAAGCTACCTCTTCCTCCCGGCACTGGCCGGAAGGACTTTGTAAATATATATACATATTTGTTTCCCTTTGCTTTGAAAAAAAAGTTTAATAATTAAAGCAATCTGGAAATATTTTATGCTTGACAACTGAATAACGTTGAAGTTTTTGAAAATGTGATAGGTTAAAATTTTGTGCATTTTAAGTTTATTTAATTTCAAATGTTGTGTCATTTAATATTGCGATAATTTTATGTTACCCATAGTTTTCCTTGCAGAAAATTCAACTTTTTTTTTTTTAATTCCTTTTCTTATGGTTACATTTCACGAATTGGTTAGGTAAAAAAAAAAAAAAAAAAAAAAAAAAGTGTGTGACAGAAGATATTTTTTGGTAAATTTTGAGAATTTTTTTTGCCAGTGATAATGTTTTTATTAGTAAGATGTTCAGAATTGTGTAGAACCATTATAGATAGCAGTCGCCCACTTATGCTCAGAAAAAAATGAGGATACATTGAGCATCAAAGAAAATATTTACTGCTACGGCTTACGTAATATGTAGAACATAAAAAAAAATTAAAGAAAGAGGTTTGGATTTCTTATAAAATACAATCTGGTTTTATTTTTTTTTTCTCTCGAAATACACATTATTGTGAGGGATTCTAAAAAAAATCATTATTTTTTATTATTATTTCACCTTGTTATTTGTATTTGTGTGTATTTGTGTGTTGTTATTATTTCACCTTATACACTTAGGTACATCTTATTGCTTCACCATATGGCATTGGTGATAATTTAATTCACATTCAACACTTAACCTTAAAGTTAAAATGTTGTTATTTTTTTTAAATTAGGTGTGTACTGTTTGGTATATTTTTTTTCTCACTCGATTGTTTACTTCGGGAATTGTCGGATGATTAAAAGATAGTATTGTGGAGTGAAAATACACTGATGCGGGTTGTCAGATTTTTTTTTCACATGTAATTTATTTTTAAATCAGAAGGGTACACAGCAACACCATACACTTTCTACACCATTTGCATTTTTTTTTTGTTACATATTTTTAGATATTCGGAATAAAGCCTTAGACACTTGTTTATATAGTTTCAGGTCAAAGGTTGAGTACATATATTTCCCTTTTTTATCACACAAGAAGCAAGTCCTGGTTACACATTTTTTTTCGCTTTTCTTTACTGATAAACGCGTTAGTTCTTCTTTTAAATATTACGTTATACATTCTTTTTGGAACTGGAGATACAATGTTGTTTGGTTCCTTGTGTACGCGAAGGATTTTGTTCATAGAAAATACACATTAGTTCATTGTATGTTTTACTCAGAGTAAACCTTACACTAGTTCGTTAAGTTGCCATTTTTTTGTGTGCATGAGGGACTAATAGCACTATTATTTTGTTCTTTTGTGACGATGCTTAGTTCATTGCATTTTTTTCTGTTTTTTTACACACATTATCTCATTGGTTTTTTTCGTTGGTTTTACATATTAGTTCATTGTTGTAAATTTTTTATTTGCTTTTTTTTTTTGATTGGCAAATTAGTTCATAGCAATTTGTGTCTTTTACACAAACTTTAGTTCATCGTATTACTTTTACACTAGTCAGTGAAATACTCCTACACATTAGTTCATTGAAATTATTTTTCACTTTTGTTCATTTATATACTTAGATTACTTTGTTCATTTAAACATGCAACTAAGTCCTTGAATTTAACCTTTGTTCACTGACATACATTGCTTCGATACTCGTAGACATCGTCAGTTCATTGAGATTTGCTTACATTTTTAGTCATGGATATTTGTTTGTTTGTTTTAAAACATTGCACACTGAATTGAAAATATCCATTTTTTTTTCAAGTTTTAAGCCTTTGCACATTAACATTGTTTTTGTATTTTTATTTTTATGTCTCACCATACCAGGACTACTTTTAACTTTGCATGATAATTACAACATAAACATTTATTAAATTTTATATTTTGCATACTCTTAATTTTTGTTTTTTTTTTCTTTTCATATTTGTATGCTATGACATTCTCATGTCACCATCATTTTGTTCGACAACAAAGATTTCTCAGTGTATAGGAGGCTACCTCTTCACATGCTATGCATATATATATATACATTTTTTTTTCAGGCTCATGATTTTTTTCTCTTCTAGTTTTATGCTACACCAGGTTTTCAACATTAAACTTTCTCACATTTTAAAAGTTACCAGATATTAAATTATCGTTTAATTTCTTGGTTCTAAATACCATGACACAGTAATGCCATCACCACTTTCCTTAATTGCAAATTGACAGTTTGACATTTTTGACAGTTACATAATTTTAATCATTCACTGATATTTATGACAACATCAGACTGTTGTAACAGATGCTGTTCACTTTTGTCATATGCTTTTTCTACAATCACATAATATATTATCTTATCTCAAGTAATACTTGTAAAGTAATATTTTGATACACACCACTTTTAAATTATACAAGCCAGACGATGTGTTAAAAAAAAAACAGTTGCTTTTAAATCACAAATGCTGTTCACTTGCAGTAAATTGTTAGGAATTTCCTTATCCTTATCCATCGTAGAGATGCTCATTAACACAATGTCATCTCGACATTTTAAAAAGTTAAGACTTTGATAAATAAACGGGCTCACTGCATGAGGTATTTGTACTTGCTGTTATTAGATAACGACTACTAATCACAAAAAATAAGAAATGTTTTTTTTTTAATGTTTTATTATATTTTGATATTGAACACAGTTCTTTTGTTTTGTCATCAATTCACCTATCTTGCATTTCTAATTACTGCACTCAGAAACTGTGTTCGATTTAAAATTATGGTCTTATGGTCACACATTTAATTTTTGCTGAGAGACAATCATGAAAGAGTGCCCCAATAAATTTTCTCTGCCACAGAAGCTATATTTCTTATTCCTATTGTGATAAAAACTATTTAGCTGTTTTGCATAGTGTATGTTAATTAGTTATATGTTGTGTTTATATATATATTTTTTGCCCTCACTCCTATGATCCGATCTGGATCAAAATTTTGAGAAGAATTATATAACTTCAATTATAGCTTCTCAATACTGGTTATGACAAGCATTTTCTAACAAATATTTGCAAATTTATTGGTATTGGTACCTTACTTTTAATGTGACGTTACAAAATACAAAACAGGTTAAAAAAAAAATTCCTGTTGTTGAATATATATGTGCACAAGTACAGTAAAGAATACTGTATATGAAAAGAAAGTCTATAAGACTAGTTCACGTGAACATTTATCATCTTCTACTGAACCCTTACAAAAAAGGATATTATGAAGGATAATTAAGTCATGACATATTTACTCGCATATATATTTTTATTCCAATTTCAAAGTATTGTTTTGTATTGTTTCATGTAAAGTTTTTTTTTTCTTTGGCGAAGACACAGATTTTTTTTCTTTTCCATACCCATCTTTGGGCATTGAAATCTCGTCGGTTTTTTGGGGAGAAATATGTGATATCTTTTGATATCACATACATTATTCTTTATAGGTAATTAATATGATCCCTAGATAGTTAAAATTTAATATTAACTATCAATATAAATATGCGTCGTTCTATTTCTTTTTGTATATCTCAGTTTTAAATTAATCTACGTCCCTTTTCAGATTACTTTAACGTTCCCAGAAAACTCTCTCTGCTCTTTTATCTAAGGGAAAAAAAAGAATATTATTCACAGCCATTTCATTTCAAATGATTCATTCTTTTCGCGTTGCATCTCCCTATAAAATTTCTCTCTGTCAGACTTTTTAATTCGATGCTTTACTAAGAGATAGTGAAAACTTTGTTTAAACCAGTGGTTAGATAATAATATCCAGATGTACTTTTAAACTTATGTCGCCTTTCAATTTACCGCACGCATTCTAATGCTATCGACAGCCTTCGCATTCTTTCTTACTTTCTCACGTACTAGCGCTTGGCTAATTATGGCCTATTAGGCTTTTCATCTAAATTTAAACTATCCCATGTATTCCAATGTAACGGTCATCCCTTGGCAAGATCTGTGTCTTACCAAATATCTATTTATCGTCAAAACTTTACGAATGAAAATTGTGACCTCTGATACTCGATCTCTGGCCGCACTACAGTAAAGATGTAGCAACGTTTTTTATCCCCCGTATTCCGGGGTCACCCCGCGAGAATGTTATATTGCTCGCTTGTCTTCAATAAAATGCCACATACACATCTTGGATCTTTTAACTGAATCTCTCCTAGTACCTGAGTTTTTGCATCTACGTAACGTACCTTAAACTGACACGGCTTATTTGATACAGATAAAATAACTATTTAAAATTTAAATCAATTTATTGTTAAAAGGATTAATGAAATCAATAGTATATTTCGGTCAAACGGGCGCCATTTTTAGCACAGAGACGGGGGAAAATTCATTTTTTTCCCTTTTTAAGTAGCTCAAGTGAGGTATCACTTCTTATATACTTTTTAGCTCACAGGCTATCAAAGCCTGAGACTAATGTGCCCGCAGGTTCTGTATGCATGTATGTACGTAACGCGATAACTCTTGATAGAAATATCCGATTTGATTAATTTTTTTTCCTTGGTTCATTATCATAAGGCGCTTCCCTGATTAGTTTTGGGGGTTCCTTGGTTAATATTAAGGTGGGTACGGGGGGGGGTAATACCCCCTTAAGTTAGATAAATTGGTTTTTCATTCAGAATTTCCAAAATTGCTTAAATTTTGGTATACCGGTTAATTCTGATAAGGTGCTTTCCTGATTCGATTCTGAGTATTCATTGTTTAAGTAAAAAGGGGGATCGGGGGTGGGGGGGGGGGTGAAACCCCCTTAATTTAGAAAAATTTGTTTTCTTATCCGATTTGCTTCAAATTTGGTATACCGGTTTACTATGATAAGGCGATTCCGTAATTAGATTTGGAGATTCATTGTTTAAGTTTAAAGGGGGGGATCGGGGAGTAATACCCGCTTAATTTAGATAAATGGGTTTTTATATCCGATTTGCCTAAAATTTGGTATACTAATCTATTTGGAAGTCTAATCCTTCCCATTAATTTATTTTTCAAAAGGCATTATTCTTTGAAGTAAGAGTATAATATAGAATTAGTGTGAATAGACTGTGAGCTCAATGCCATCAGTTTACCTAGGCACTTTTCTTTTTTATTTGTTTAATTCTGAATAGCATGATGCTATTGTAAATTCGATGCAATCATTTGTTACAATGTAACGGCAAGTTTTATTAATGCAAAGTTGCAAGTTATACTTTATGCAAGTAGAATAGATATTTACAGTAATAACTGATCGCCACTCACGAAAATTTGGGAGAACTTCGTTTTAGCACTTGAAAGGAATATGCGATGAGTCCCCCAAAATTAATGTTGTTTTAACGTGACTTCTTTTTTTCGTAGGGGTGGAGAAAAGGGCGGCAGCTTAACTCGGGGGTAATAATTCCACTTTTTAAAATCAAGATTACGATCTCTCATTCGAAAGTTATAATAGGTTTTATGAATATAAAGTCGAAAATCATGCTTTACTATTCAACACAAGTTTGTCATATTTATTTACGTTCAAGTATTGTTATTTATATCAAAGAAAATAATCTCAAACTTTTTAAATGTCCTTAATATAACAAGAAACAATCTCAGTATCTTCTCAGACTCCTTCATAGGCATTAATGTTGTCAGAATCCATGTATTCATAATTCTGTATTTGTAAAACCCATAAAATCATTCATTACTTTGTATTCATAAAACCGACTAACTTTATAGAAAAATGATCGTATCGACTTGCTGATGGAGCCATTCGGTTCAGAAATAAAAATACATAATGAACGGTAGCCCACTTGACCTAATTAAAAAAAGTTGAATACTTCTTCCGTCCGCGCGAGATAAATTGTCCCCTTTTGCCCCCTAAAACTCTGTAAAACAAATTTATTTTGGGGATTCAATGGATTTCATTGCTAGGCACAAAGCGAAGATTTTCCAAAATTTTTTAGAATACCCATCAATTGTCTGTGAAACCTATTTTACCTACGGAATGTACAATTATTGTCTTTGTATTCCTACAGAAAAAAAAATGAATGGCACCAAAGATGGAACAATGAAGACACAGGCCGCTACACACATAACTTATTACCAAGTGTTCCCATCAATTTACCGTAAATAATCGTTATCTTTTTCTTTTCTTTACAATTACAGCCCTTTCCAGAAATATATTTACGACATAGAACCGTGAATTTCCTCTTTCTATATGTGGTCTCCTTTCCACCTCTCTGCACTACGTACTGGATTGTCTTCTGACAACATATTATCATGTTAAGAAACAAAGAAGTATACCGATTCCAGGTTGGATTAATTATATTAGTGAAAGGTCCTGTTCTCATGAAGTTTATTTGGACTAATGAGATTTATAGAGAAAAATGAAGTCATTTCTAGAATTAATTATCCATACCTCTCGGACACTTATTCAGACGATGATTTATTATTTTTTGTGTTATCTTTTTTCTTTCCATTGTAAGTAGTTATTAAATATTATTATTATTATTATTTTATTATTGGTATTATACTTTTTACATGTAGTGTTTTTGTTAATAATATTTTGTATTTATTATAAATCGTCATGATTTGAACCAGGCAGCTATATTGAGAATCTTACAGATTTTTTGAGTTACTAGAGCATAAATATAAACAGTGACCAATCTTTTTAAAACTGCTGTCAAAAGGATGGACTAACAATACGGTTTCGGCCGTCCGTAAGAAAACACTGCATCCGACTTGCACCTTGGAGCTATTTTCGGGTTTACCTTCCCCATTCCCCTTTGTATTCATACAATCTGCAGTAATTTTGAAAAGAAAATTCGTAACGACTTACGAATTCTGAATGGAATGACTCCATCCGCATGTCGATACGATCATTTGCTGTAAAGTCAGGCAGATTTTATGAATGGTAGCCGACCTGACCTAATTATAACTAAAAAGAGTTGAATTTACTCCCCTCCGCGCGAGATAAAATGCCCCCCTTTTGCCTCCCAAAACACGGTAAATCAACATTTTTGCGTGAATCCATCGGATTTTTATTTCTACGGCCCTAACGAAGATTTTTGAAAATCTTTGAGACTACCCATCAGTTGTCTGTAAAACCTATTTTACCTGTATAAAGTACAAATGTTGTATTTGTGTTCACAAATCTTGCTGTAACTTAATAAAAAATATCTTAAGAATTAACGAATGATGTCATTCGATTAAGTATTTTAAAAAGTACATAATAAATGATACCTCATTGACCTACATAAAATTGTTTGTTTTACCCCTCATTTGTTAAAAATACTGCTTTTGCACCCGAAACGTAGTAAAACAACTATCCTTTTGGGGGGGAATCTTCATTTCTAGTGTCCAAATGAAGTTTTTCCCAAATTTTTTTAAATGACCATCAGTTGTATTTTACTCAGTTTTTTTTTTTTTACTATTTACCTGTACTATCAATTATAAATAGGGTTAAGAATTGCTTTCAGAATAAGTACCCATAAGCTATCTGTTGTGATAGTTTATATCTAAAATAATGTTAAAGTTATAAATGTCAATATCCTGGTAATTATCAAGGCGAATTGAATTTATGCTTGTAAGGACATAGTAAAAACAATTTTAAACAATTTAAAATCTAGTAAAATTTGCCCCTTTTTTAAATATATTCTATAATCGGAGTTTATTTAACAAAAATTTAAATAATCGACTTTAACTAAATTTTTAAAAAAAGTTTCTTTTAATCTGGCAGTGATCTACATACAAGAATGAATTATATATTTCTTATGCTGGTGATACATTTGACCTACTTATGTTTTGAATCTACTTTATTTTTTTTAAATGAACTTTAACGCTTAATATAAGCTGTTTGAATTTTATATGCTTAGAGAAAATCCACATGTAGACATAAACCAATTATTTTAAACTAAAATTGAAAGAGGTGAAATCCTTCATTTCTTTAGAAAAACTTTATAATGCGTTAAGTCAACACCGTCCATTATTCTTTTTCGTAAACAAAGAGCATGATAAAGGTTCTTAAAGCTATTAATTTTCGGAGGTGCTGTTTTTATTCAGGATTTATTGATCATGTGTTTGACGCACATTATGAATGCGCATAAAATATCTTACCATGAATTTTGTAAAAGAAATTGCTAACATAACACTTTAGCAAATGTAATAAATGACCCAAAAATATGTTTCAATAAATTTTGGAAAAGCAAAAACATAAAAGTGATTTAAGTGATACATTTGACCTACTTATGTTTTGAATCTACTTTATTTTTTTTAAATGAACTTTAACGCTTAATATAAGCTGTTTGAATTTTATATGCTTAGGGAAAATCCACATGTAGACATAAACCAATTATTTTAAACTAAAATTGAAAGAGGTGAAATCCTTCATTTCTTTAGAAAAACTTTATAATGCGTTAAGTCAACACCGTCCATTATTCTTTTTCGTAAACAAAGAGCATGATAAAGGTTCTTAAAGCTATTAATTTTCGGAGGTGCTGTTTTTATTCAGGATTTATTGATCATGTGTTTGACGCACATTATAAATGCGCATAAAATATCTTACCATGAATTTTGTAAAAGAAATTGCTAACATAACACTTTAGCAAATGTAATAAATGACCCAAAAATATGTTTCAATAAATTTTGGATAAGCAAAAACATAAAAGTGATTTAAGCAGTTCCTTAAATAACACGAAAATGTATTACTAAAGATATTTTGGGGAATATTTTAGGGATTAAAAATATTCATTAATATATTCTAAATGAGTGCAATTTTCATTTGTTAAATTACAAATTAAAAATAAGAGCTAAAGTGATGACCTCAATAAAGTCTGGAAAAGCAATGTACAAAAATGCTGGTTGGAAATTGATAAATGTTTTCTGTTTTAAATTTTATATCCTAGCATATTCCGTCATTAAAGTATGTAGGTTAATTCCGGTTAGATGCCGTTAGTCGCCCCAGCCACTGCATTTCAGCTAATGGACAAGTGTCGGAGTTAGTGACGTTCCAGTTTGCGTTTGTGAAATCGCAAAAATAAAAATAAGATCTAAGGGATAATCTGAATAAAGTCTAGAAAAACAATGCATGAAAATGGTGGTTGGTGATTCATAAGCGTTTATTGTTTTAAATTTTACTTCCTAACATATTCCGTCATTAAAGTGTGTAGGGTAAGTACCGGTTAGATGTCGTTAGTTACCCAATCATTGTATTTCAGCTAATGGACATGTGACGGAGCTAGGGACGTTCTCCTACTTACAATCGTTATAAAAATAAAAAGAAATGTGCCCAGTTAAACTGATGGCTTTGAGCTCACAGGCTATTCACACTAACTGCATATTATACTCTTATTTCATAGAATAAAGCCCCTTAAAAAATAAATGAAGGGGGATTAGACCCCGTATTCCCCCTTTATACTTAACCAATGAACCTCCAAATCTAATCAGGGAAGCTCCTTAACATACTAAACCGGTATAACAAATTTGAAGCAAATCAGATAATTCCACATGAAAAAACCATATTGCTAAATTAAGGTGGGCTAACCCCCTTCCCCCCTTTATACTTAACTAATGAACCTCCAAATCTAATAGGTAAAGCTCCTTATCAGAATGAACATAGAAAAAAATTAAAGTAAATTGGATAATTCTGCGTGAAAATCAATTTATCTAAATTAAAGGAGGGGACTTGCCCCCTTTCCCCCTTTTTAACTGAACAAATGGACCTCCAAATCTAATGAAGGAAGCGGCATAACGAAATAAACCGGTATATCAAATTTGAAGCAAATTGAATAATTCTGCATGAAAAACCCATTTAACTAAATTAAGGGGAGTCTACCCCCCCCCCCTTTATACTTCTCCAATAGACCTCCAAATCTAATCAAGGCAGCTTCTTAACATAATAAACCGGTATACTAAATTTGGAGCAAATCGAATAACTCTACATGAAAAACACATTTATCTAAATTTAGAGGAGGTCTAGCACCCCTTTCCCTTCTTTGTACTTAACTAATGAACCTTTAAATATAATCAAGGCAGCTTATCAACATAATAAGCCGGTATACCACATCTGTAGCAAATCGAATAATTCTGCATGAAAAAACTCATTTATTTAAATTAAGGGGAGGGGGCGTCTAGCCACCCTTTCCCCCCTGTATACTTAACTAATGAACCTCCAAATTTAATCAGGGATGCTTCTTAACATAATAAAGAGGTATACCAAATTTGGAGCATATCGATTAATTCTGCATGAACAACCCATTTATCTAAATTAAGGGGGAGGGGACTAGCCCAATTACCCCTATATACTTAACTAATGAACCTCCAAATTTAATCAAGAAAGTTCCTTAACATAATAAACTGATATATCAAATTTGGAGCAAATCGATTAATTGTGCATGAAAAACCCATTTATCTAAATTAAGAGGGGGGAGTGGCTAGTCCCCTTTCCCCCTTTATATTTAAACAATAAACCCCCAAAACTAATCAGGGATGCGCCTTATCAGAATGAACCTAGAAAAAAATGTGAAGCAAGTCGAATTTTTCTATCAAGAGTTATCGCGTTACGTACATACATACATACAGAACCGGCGGACACATTATCTCTCAGGCTTTGATAGCCTGTGAGCTAAAAAGCGTCGTTGATGATGTTACAGCGATATAGTTCTTCAAATGTAAGATATATTCATCAAAAAGGATAAGGCTTTTTGTGTTTGTTCTCATAAGTTAGAGATAATATCTGATTAAATATAACATATTTATCTGAAATTGTTCATGAAATATTTAGTGAAAGTTGTTGAAACAGGTATCGAACAATATCGTAGTTTATACAAAGGGTACTAGGAAAGTTCTGCAATACGGATTTATTTATCAAATTTTTTAAAAGTAATTTCCGTTACAAGCAATACAGTTCTCCATCCTTCGAAACCAGTCCTTAAACCACCTGTGCCAAGTTTTGCTATGGAGTAAGGCACACTCATTGTCCCAAGCCCTCAGAAGTACCTCATCATTGAAAAAACAGAACACCTTTCAGCTTCATTTTCACATTTGGGAAAAGTGCGAAGTCACCGGGAGCAAGATCTGGACTGTAAGGAGAGTGTTCAAGAAGTTTCAGTCCTGTAGTGGCCAACTATTAAGTTCAGGCTTTGGTCCGGTGAGCTGGAGTATTGTCATGATAGAGGAACCAGGTGTTCATTCTTGATTTTGGTCGCAGGTTCTTCAAAGATTCTATAACTTTAGGCACTGTTAATTGTACCACTTAGCAGTAACTGTCTTCTATATGTCCAAAACAATAAACTCAACAATTCCACTTGATTTGAAAAATACAGCTATCATTTTCTTCTTGACAGATCGAGATTTTCAGACAGCTACCGGTGTGTCCTCATCATCAAAGACCCAAACTTTGTTTTGAGACTTAGTCGGAACATCTTAATAGTATTGCCAGGTTTTGTCACCTTTCACGATGCTGTTCACATGCCGAGATTGTACCTTACCAAACACTTTTAGCATCTCCCAGCACCAAGTCAAACTTCGTGTCATTTGCTCTTAAGTAAGTCTATGTGGCACTCAGAGACAACACAGTTTCTTCATGTGCAAATGATCTTGCCGAAATAAATGAATTGCAGGTGCATTTAGGCCTAAGGTATCCTCTATATGCTTGTAAGTTATTCGTCTGTCTTCGTTAAGCATTTTCCTCACAGCAGTAACAGTTCCCTCCGTAATTGACGTTTGGAGCATTCCCCCTCTTTCAGCGTCCTGTAGGGAGTAATTTCCCTTTTGGATTCTCTGTACCATCTGCGTATAGTTATACGATGTGGACAGTCATCACCAAATGCAAGAGTATTTTCTTCTAAGAATTGATCTGTGTTTAAACCACGCGCGATGTTATACCGCGAAACTGTCCTTATCTCACTTCGTGACCAGAACACCACTGGAAGAAATTCACACTATCACAGCTAATGAATAACTGAGCCTACTGACTTGTGGTTATGTGCAGGTGCATAAGTATGAACATATGTCAACACGCAGCCAAAATCAGCTACCTGTGTCTTTTTGTTTCATCATATTGCAAAACTTTCCTAGTACCCTTTGTAGGTTGAATAATCTGTTGTTGAATAATCTGGTTGGAGAATCTGTTCCGATCAAGTGGGGCGTGTAAAACCTGAGGTCCAGGATAGATGGCCAAAATCATTGATTAAGTTATTTGATAAAAATCCCATTTATCTGTTATTTATATTATAGTAACATTTTTTATGAAGTTCTTCATAAGCTTTGAAGTAGATAGGTTAAATGTGCGCTACAAAAAAAAAATCATTGCTATAAAACAGAAAAATTAGGGGTGGGCATAAGGAGGGCAAGTATCACTGACTTGCCCTGTGTAAACTCGAAGCTGCAAAACTGAAACGACCAATTAGATAAATAATACTACTTTGAGTAATATACATCTACAGAAAAAGGCCATGCTGTTAATAAGGCCATCAGCATATATCTTGCGGTCTATGGCCCAAACGGTCTATGGCCCAAAACATGTCAGATATACCTGACAGTTTATGTTTCCTATAGTTTCAACGCAACTGTTATCGGCTTTGTCGTCATTTTCTGTCAATTAAATCTTTAGACTCGCCGTTGTTAAAAAAAAGCAATTAGTAAACTATCAAATGAAAGCAGCTTAAATTATTGAATAAAATTCACAATCTTTACATGATGTTCCAGATAATGCAACGATTTTTTAAGGGGCCTCGAGACTTTTAAGTTTGGAAAAAAAAATTATATTTTCAACATTTAGCATTTTAAAATGTATATGATTTTGAAACACAATTTTTATTGGGATGAAAGATATAAGCACATTCTTTCATTTCATGCATTTAAAAAATTGCAAGATGCAGAATTCACATTTACAGGGTCTCCAAACTGTTAGACATTTGACAAGCAGTAATTTGTTACAACAACTTAGCGCAGGATTACAAAATATATTTTGCAACTGGAATGAAAATTTTGTTGCTTTCTCATACTTTATATTGTAATAATTACCCTGAACCTAAATAAATTTGTATTTAAAGCATTTTTATATATTTAATATGAAGTTATATTTAGCTAGTGCAAAATTTTGAAAATTTTAAACAGTATAATCACCTAAAAAATATTTTTTGGAACAGTAAAGGGAAATTTTAGATTCAGTTTATACTGACTAACATGAAATATATGTTTTGAAAATTTCATAAAAAAAATATTCAAAAGTTTTTGAGATATCGTGCGCGTTACTTCCAAAAACGTCATTTGGAAAAAAATGACTTCAAAGTTTCGGAAACGCCACTTCAGCTATTGAGCGGGTATAATTCTAAAAGTCATAGCTTCTGCACTAATTGGAATTTCAAAGATACAACTTTATCAAAATGTATTGAAATGATGGGAATTTAACATCTAAAAAATAATTAAATTTCGATACTTTTGAAGCGTTGAGAGTCCTAAGACCCCTTAAAATACATATTGAATTATTTTTTATTTTTAATCATATTTGTGTTTGAAAGTAAAACACGCGAAAAACAGAATCCACTAATAATGACTGGCAATATAAAGGCCTGTTTTTATTATGTGATGCTTCCTTTTCATCATATATTTTCAATACCAAAGCTAATTAAACAACTTCTGTGTTTATATTCCTAGAAACCCGTGGAATCTATGAGAAATCAGTGGTATAGAAGGTTCAATAGATTGAAGGAGAAACGGAATAAGCAAATTTGGCTGTTCGAAAGGCGATGCCCGTAAATTGAGTAGCTACATAATACTCCACTACAAGGGCAACTCTTAATTTGGTTATATTTTGCTGTAATAACCACAAAACATCCTTTAATTAAAGTTAAATCCTGTATTTAGAAAATTATGACGTTATTTAAAGGGGTCCGGGACACATTTTAAAATATTTTTTACTTTTTACTATCTTTACAGATAGTAAGAAAGTATTGGATTCGTGAAAATTTTCAACTTTCGATTTTCGACGGATTTACACGTTTTAGACGTCAGAGATTCGGAGAAACATGTTTTTATAAAACGTCAGTCTGTCCGTCTGTGAGTCTGTCTGTCTGTCTGTATCTAACATAAATTTTGTGGGCACTCTATCTCAAGGACGGAATTCAATAAAAATTTATATTCAGTTGGTCCCTGATATAAATTGGTGCTGATTAGTTTTTGTTGTATATCGCGCAACTGTTGGCGCTGCTATGAAACATTTTTCACGATTAACCAGAATACCTAAACCTCCAGAACTAATGCACGGATTTCCATCAAACTTCAGATTCAGTTGGTCCTTGACATGAATTGACGTTTTATACATTTTGGTGTTAATCCCTCAATAATGGGGCTGCTATGCTGTATTTATTGTAATTACTTCAATAGCTCTATCTCAAAAACTGATCCTTGGATTTTCAACAAACTTCAGATTCAGGTATACCTGGATATGAATTAGTGCTGTTTAGTTTTTGGTATAGATCGCTCCGCCGGTGGCGCTGCTATGCAGTATTTTTTACGATTTCCACAATAGCTCAATCTCCAGAACTAATGCACGGATTTTCATCAAACTTTAGATTCAGTTAGTCCTGGACATAATTTGACGGTATACCTTGATAAGAATTAGTGCTGTTTATGTTTTGGTGCAAACCACCCAACAGATGGCCCTGCTATGCTGCATTTTTCACGATTTCCAGAATAGCTCAATCTCCACAATTAATGCATGGATTTTCATCAAACTTCAAATTCAGGTATACCTAGATATCAATTAGTGCTGTTTATGTTTTCGTGTAAATCGCTCAACAGGTGGCGCTGCTATGCTGCATTTGTCAGAATTTCCGCTATAGATCTATCTTAAGAACTAATGCACGAATTTTGATTAAACTTCAAATTCAGATATACTTTGATATGAATTGATGCTAAATTGATGTCATTTCTTGTAATATTTAAATGATTTAATTGACGTGATTTATATAGAAGATTGTTTTTTGATGGCCAAAACATACTAATTATTTTTTTGAGTTAAAATTTTGAATTTTTTTGTGATCGCTAACTCTATCATTCGAAAACAAAATCGCATCATAAATCTTCTCATATTTTTTAATTTAAAATTTAAAGTTTATTAAAAAAGCGGGGATATTTAAAATCGTTATAACTCTAAATATTATTTGTAGAATTTAATTTTTATTTTCATTAAAAAATATATGTATATAAGTTTTAATTTTGATTCAGCATTTTTAAAAATATTAATTTAAATACAAATTTTAAATATTTAAAATTAAAAACAATAACTAGCTTTTGTTTTTAAATAATATTTTCAAAAGCAATTTTTTTTCAAATTTGCAGAATCAGAATTAAATTAAACAAATTAAAAAATGTATGTTCCACGCTTGAACGATTTAACTTTAATGGTTCTTGACTTGTAAAAATTTTGATACGAGAAATGAAAAAAAAAAAAAAATATGAAGAAAAACGCATTTTCACAAGAAGTCGTTTCCACGACACCCATTGCTTAAAAGCTAGATTTTGAAAATAAACCAAAACGAAATAATTAATATTTCCTACTCCAATTAAGATAGAAACATGATTTAAGTGTCCTTTTAGGCAGAAAAAATAGAGAAAAATTTAATGCAATAAAAGTGTTTTAGAAATAGTGAAGATTTTTGTGTCCCGGAGCCCCTTAAAATTCGAGAAAGTAAATTTGACTGATTCATACGTTTCAGACACTAAAAATTCCGAAAAACATATTTTTAGAAAAAAAAATTGCTGCCCGTCTGTCAGTGTGTCTGTAAACGCTTTATCTCCCGAACAAATTGAGATAGGGACTTGAAATTTGTTATGTACTTAATATGTAATAATGAGAAGAAGCCTATTATGCATCCTTCACATGCGTCTAACAAAGCCGTTTTAAAGTGTCTTTTATTTTTAAGTTTCTTTACCACAATCACAGAACTGCAAGAGTATGCATGATTTAATATTGGTAAAAATATAGATACATATTACATACAACAATTTTTTTAAATGTTAATTCTGATATAACGTAGTTTTTTTTTTTTTTTTTTTTTTTTTTTTTTTTACCTGAAACCATAACGTGTAGTTATTTGCTATAGGTAACTTATAATTTTTTAAGTAAATTATCAGAAATCCCTGAAATACGCAAGAATATATTTCAGCACTTCCCTTTAATCAATTTCTTTAAGAAATAAATGAAAACAAATTTTTAATTAACATTTAAGTTGAAAAGGAATAAATATTTATTTCTTAGCTCCATCTAGAAGCCTTTGTTGAAAACAAAAGTATACACACATCCTCTAAGTATTTTAAGAACTTTTTAAAGACTACGCTGCTCTAACTCCTACGAGCTACGCCAATCTTGTTTCAGACCCTAAAAATCCGTTAATTTTGTCTGCTTTAAAAATATTATCAAATATTGAATTATAATTGAAAAACCAGCAGCGATTTCCCTGTAAATGGGTTTCCATGCATTTACCTTTTACTGAGGGATTTTAAGGCCGAATCAGCTGCTCTTAATTGCTGTTTTTGTGCTTGAATAAATAAGATTACTTAAACATTTGTAAATTAGCTAATGTAAAATGAAATAAGTTAAAAGTGTCTTTACTTCCCGGTATTTTTTAACAACGATATAAGAAAATTATTTTAATTAAGAGATTTTAAATGTAACGTTTTAAATCTGACGTAATTTTAAGCAAAATTTTCTTTCTCTTTGTAATATTTGCCTGAAAATATTTTTATTGTTAGAAAGGTAATATTATTATTTGCGCTGTCTTAGTATTAGCAACAATAGTTAGAAAGATCGTCTAGAAATAGGAAATGAATCTCTTATGTACGCGTAAATATATTTTTAAATTTAAATTGTTTGGCAACGTCTTTTCCCCGCTTTTAACACATATTAAATAATTTATTATTTTATAGTTTTCTTTCATTTTTAATATGCTTATGTGAAAACAATTTTTAAGACGTAGTTTTATATTTTCCTGCTCTTAACACGTAATCATTTAATTACAATTAGGAGAACTAAAATGAAAGAGGTCTTTCTTTTTATAATAGTCACGTGTGAATAATTTTTTTAATTAAAAGAAATATTATTCATTGCAATGTTTTAACAATTGACAGCAATTTAAAATAGTAACCTTTATTAATACATGTAAAAAAATGCTGAAACTTTGAAATTGAAATTGAAATAAAACCTCAAAGAATTAATCAATTTAAAAACATAAATGCTGTCTGAACACCGCGAGTTTCTGATGAATATTTTTAGAGAAAAAATATATATATTAAATTTCTCTGTATAGTTATTCCCTATAAAACCTATTTAATAGAACGACTTTGACCAATTTTGACATTAAATATATCTTAAAATATTTCGTCGATTTAAAAACTGCTTCAACGCGTTTATCAAGCATTTCTCAATAATATATTAATCCTCCACCCATATTTATTCTCCATTTTCATATTTTTGTATGCAGTAGTTTTCTTAACACTAGAAGCGCCAGAGCAGTCATTTTAACTGTTTTCACCATATCAGCTTGGCTTCTTAAAAAACCCTCTATCTAAGGGTGCCACAATTTTTTGAATTTTCCTAAAAAATATTGAAAGTTATTGCTACCAAATACGAATCGAATGAAATTAAAATTAACGTAGATATTTTTAGTTATAATAGCAGTCAAATTGACTGCTTGTAAAATTGAGTGCATTCATCTTGTTTTCCCCCTCAGAAAACACCTTTTCTTCGAAAAACATATTCCCTACACATTCTTTTCATTCACTGTTTCCATACAACTTGAAATACGTACCATCTTACCCCTCCTTTTCTTCTGTCCCCTCTTTTTTGCTAACTGTAAGGCAAGCACACTGAGGCGAAACATGTAAAATGTTTCTCGATTTTCGAGAAAAAATGTCTAAAACTGGTTTAAAACACCTTTCTTCTTTTTTAGACCTGTTTATTTCTCCTAAGTTACCATTCATTTTTATCCTGTCGCCTCAGTCTGCGGTCTGCCTAGCAAAACACATTTCCCCTACACATTCGTTTCATTCAACGTTTCTTTCAAATCTGAAATACTTTACACACATCCATCTTTCCTGCCTTTTTTGGGAAATGTAACAGCTGGGAAGTATGGAGCGCAGAATGTGCTAAAAGAAATACTGGTTCCAACGCCATATGCAAAAAGAAATGTCGGGGACAATGTGTCCAGTATGGTGGGTCGAAAAGAAAATTTTTTTTTCGGAACGCTTTAGAGCGGATAAGTTGCCTATTGTAATAAGAAGAAAAACGGCTTAAAATTTTTAAAAATCGGTTAACATTTTCCATTCGCGCATCGTACTTAAATTTGATGAAAAATTGCAAAAATCGTGCCTTTTCCCAATTTTTTTTTTATTAATTAGAACTTAAAAGTAAACACGATTTAGCTTTTTATGCTTGTTTCATGGCTTACATAATCTAAATAAATTAAATTTGAATCAATAATATAATTTTTCCGTTCGCGCAACATCTTAGAATAAAACATAAATTTAGCAATTTTTCACAATTTTCACTGTGCAATTCTTCCCTCGTTTTGCTATAACAAAACAACCCAGAACTCACCACGTGGATGTTGTTGCACGTAGAGTTCCACCTCCACCCTACACAACCATCCAATTGTTGGGTGTTGCATTTACATTATATTTGAATATATTTACAAATGTTTTCCATAAAGTAGCAGTCTTTGGCTTACTGTGTTTCTTACGTTTTCTTTTTTATATCTACTACACATTTAAAATCTGATTTTTTGGAGAAATGAGGCATAACCAATTTAGATTTCAGTGTTGTTCGGATATAGCCATCTCTAGCTTCATGTCCCTATATTTTATTCGAGGTCTCTGTCACAAGTTTGACGCATATCTAAACAGTATCGGTGTGACAGGGAAACATTTTTATTTCTCTGATAAGAGTACTGTGAGAAGTGACGAACGATGTAACATCATCTTCACTCAGGTCCCACGCCATTGGGGAAGGATACACCGCACAAGAATTCCAATTAATAATTTCTATCTAATCGGAAGCTTGAAAGTTTCAAT
Source organism: Maratus speciosus (assembly GCA_963932465.1). Classification (NCBI taxonomy): domain Eukaryota; kingdom Metazoa; phylum Arthropoda; class Arachnida; order Araneae; family Salticidae; genus Maratus; species Maratus speciosus. Next base: position 133,456,966 of record OZ010791.1, read on the forward strand.
TCGGTGGCATTACATTTCTAACAGCCTTCTTCTTTCGGACGGTTTGTCTTGCTTTTACGATCCTTCTGTAACCAATATCCCGAATATATTTTCTTTAATTGACAATCATTGCCAACAGAATATTCTCTGGGTGCCTAAAAAACATATTTCGTTCTATAACTGGATCGACAATTTGTAGTAATTCGTCGGATAAATAGCGTGATGTTTGGATTGCTTGAAATACATGTTTTGGTCCGGCAGTAAAATATTTGTTTATTTTATGCAAATTACACAGGCATGTAGGATTTTATGATAAAGCCAACTGTTTCTTTTTATGTTTTCGGATGAATCTGATACAATCTAAGGATTCGCAGTTAGTTATCTGGAATCGGATAAAGTACCAGAGTACCAATTCGCCAAGTCTTTTGGACAATGTCCCAAGGTGATTGCATTCAAAATGTCCCCAAATATACTGTTGTGCTTTGTTCAAAAAAGTCCTGTCTATATCAGGAATCGAACAATCTGCGGGTTCACAATCGACCACAGGAGCTTTTTCACAGCAAGTCAGCTGCGACCCGATTGGCGCACTAAAAGATTTAGGCCCTTCAATTTGACCGTGAATATGTTGGAAAATTTAGCGATAAGAAAGCTCATTAAAATACCGGATGCATATGCTACACATTTTATGATTTTCTTGTTGGTGGAAAGCACGGTTATTCCATCCAGTGTTTGTTACAGTACCATCACACTCTACTACTTCGAGTTTTTCCAGTGATATTGATAGTTCAGACAAACAAGAAATAATGCTTTCACTTACATCATTTGATGAAATCTAGGAAGGAGATACATGTCCAATATAAGTTGATCCAGATTTTTGGATAAGAAAATAGTGTTCTTATTTCACATTCCTGTGAAATTGCTTGGCATTAAATTTTTCGACAAACAAAGTATCTCATTTTTGTCCATGAAATAAAGATCTGAACTTTCCTCAGGGGGTGTGATTCGGCCTTTCAAATACGTCTTAAAATGACTCTTGTCTCTTTTTATTTTATAAGGTACTTGTTCCCAATATGGACATTCCTAATATCTTTAAAAGTAACAATTTTGATCGAGAGATGACGCTATATGTCCGTGAAGAAAAGCAGTTGAAAAGATAATTAAGCCTGGAAACTGCCAAAAAGCGCGCTGTTCACCATTTGCAAGGAACTTGTTGTTTCGTGGAGTGCTGATCGTAATTACAGGTGAGTTTAAATTTTTATTAGATATGGTAAAATTACTTTAAATATTGAAATATGGGGTGTTTTAGAAAGCTGATAAAACATATTTTCGATTGATATTGCATATATTGCTTAAATATGTTTTCTTTGTTTATTTATTAGAAGATTTATTAAAACTATGCCCGATTCCCAATATGGACAGCTTATGTCCACATTGGAAACACAGCAAGTGAATCTTCAGATTCACAAATTTGTAAAATATCTGTTTAATGTCATCTGAACAATCCTCCAAGAAAAAATTCCTTCAAAAAGCCCTTGCAGAATGATCGAAAGAAGCCTCCCTACAGTAGGGTATCTGTTGGCGAAATCGCAGGTACCAGCGGTATGACTTCCTCAACAAAGGAGAGCTGCTACTGCTTCTTATGCAGTATTGATGCTGTTACATACATGCAGCTATGCATCACATGCAGCAGATATGTCCATGAGGTCTGTATGGGACTTACCGCCCATGATGAAGAAGTTTTTATTTGTCAACCCTGTGAGGACTGAGTAATAACATATGTAAATTCTGCAGACAGATGCAATAAAGCTAAGCAAAACCAACTATATTATTTCATAATATTTTGTAGTAACCGAGGTGTTTGCATGGGTCTTCGAAGAGCCACAACCGAAAATGGCCTTCCCCCACTACTAAAGTGCATGTTTTGAAGATATTTACTGTGCCCCCCACTGCCCGCAATACTTTAAGATATATTTATTTTATCCCCTATCCTCTAAAATCGCTTGGAAGTGTTGCTCTTCCATACATCCTGTGTAGTAGGTCAATAAGGGGCCACCTGTCCCTAATATGGGCGTGCATGTCCATAATAGGGACAGGTGGTTCCTTATATGGACACTTGTAAACATTTTTTTGTTTTTATCATTAAAATTAAACCAGAATAATTACAAGCTAATTTTAATAATGATAGTCAATAGTCCAGGGATAGTGGTCATATATTTTTGGAGTCCTATGACGTGTACACGGGGGTGAAAAAAATCAATTTTCCTTAGGGTGTCCATATTGGGTAAAAGTAGCTTACTTATCAACCACATCAGAAGAATCTGTGTCGGTTATACAGAAAACTTGACGCTATGACAGCTTTTGGCCGATCAGAATCTCCGAAACGATCGCTGTTTAGCGCTGTTGGCTTAATTTTAATTATCATCTACCATTTGGGCTTTTAGTCGATGTATTCGGTTTGTATTTAACTCCCTCATACTCCGAGTCTTCAAAAGAAGTGTGTTTGAGTTCATCAATTTCATAGTGCACTGCCACTTTAGGAACTTTAAAACTATTTGAGGAACCACTCAGTGCTTGCTGAAGATCACAAGCTTTCCGCTCGGTCTGCACATTTAACTTTTTTGTAACTGTTTTGTAAATACATCCGATTTTCCCCCAAATTGTAAATCCTTTGAATAATCATGAAACTCAACTCAAAGACACGAATCTCCTTTCTTTTTTTTTTTTTTTTTTTACATGACCATTTAATTAGAATTACACATTGGCATGCATGTGGTCTTTTTAATGTAATATAAATACCTCACCCAACAGTTGGACGGTTGGTTAGGTAGGATGTGGGTGGAACTCAAGGTGCAACTACCACCACGTGGTGTGTTTTGTGTCGTTTTGTTTTAGCAAAACGAACTAAGAGTTGCACGGTGAAAATTGCAAAAAATTGGAAAATTTATGTTTTTATCTAAGTTTTTGCGCGAACAAAAAGTTGGATTATTGATCGGAATTTAATTTATTTAAGTTATGTAAACAATGAAGCAGGCATAAAAAGCTAAAAGGTGTTTATTTTAAAAATTTTAATTAACTTTAAAAAATTAGAAAAATGCGCGAATTTTGCAATTTTTCATCAAATTTAAATACGATGCCTGAATGGTATATATTAACCGATTAAAAAAAATAATAATGCTGTTTTTCTTCTTATTACAATAGGCAACTTTTCCGCACTAAACCGTTCCGAAAATAAAAAAATTCTTTTTTTCTACCCACCCTAGTGTCCAGTGTTTGGAAGTTGTTTATGGATGAATCCATGTTACGCCATATAAAAAAAATGCACGGAAGCAGAAAATGGACACAGTTTTAAACAGCAAATTAAACCAGGCAATATCTTTGAAAAAGATTGATTCTTTTATTGCTTTTATTTATGCAAGAGGAGCGTATGTTAGCAATGATATGGATTACGATTTTCTGTGGAATAATACAGGAGGTCCTGCTTTTCTTCGAGAAACAATGTCGCGCAATCGATTTCAAGATATAATGAAAAATCTAAGGTTTGACTAGAAGTCAACTAGGACTTAGCATTTAGAAATTGATAAGTTTTTCATGTTTTCTGATATTTGGGATGAAATAAAGAAGTGTTCTTATTCCTAAAAGGCAGGAGAACATCTATTTGTGGATGAGCACTTATTTCCATCCAAAGACAGATGTAAGTTTATACAGCATATGGCAAATAAACCAGACAAATTCGGTATCATGTTTTGGATGCTAGTTGATATTGGCTCGAAGTTTGTGTGCAATGCTTTTCCATATCTTGGAAAAAGTAAATCAAGAAGTAAAACTGAAGGCCTTCCTGAAAATATAGTAATGCGTCTTCTAAACCCATATCTAAATACTGATAGAAATATGACAGTGGGCAACTATTTTTCCTCACTATTATTGGCTAAAAGATTTAAAAAGAAAAAGTAATAAAATTTGTCGCTCAGTAAGAAGTCATCGATGAGAAATTCCGCATGAAGTAATGAAATATAAAACCTAGCTGTATGAAACTGCTTTACTAAAGAACGAATAAACTATTATTAGGGTCTATCAGGGTAAAAATAAAAAATATGCTGCTACTCAGTACCTTGCATCCAAATGTTGAAATACAAAATAAGAAGAAACCCCTAGAAACAATAGAGTTCTGCAACAAAACCAAATGTGGAGTTGATATCGTTGACCTAATGAAGCGTAAATGTTCTATTCGGGTTAGTTCACGTAGATTGCCAGTCCATATCTTATAAAATGTACTGGATTTAGCAGGAATAAATGCCTACGTTATCTACCGAGAATTGACTGGTAGAAATATTTCAAGGCATAGCTTCCTATTTAAGTTAGAGGAGGGGTTAGAGAGCTTCAGTTTAATAAAAAAAACAAGCTCAAGATTACCCCAAGTAATTTCCAGTACTAGCAATAGACTCTGAAAGAAAAGACGTCAGTGCCAGATTGTATTTTGTAACGACATCAAAAGAAAAGATGTATGTAAAAAATGTCCCTGTTATGTATGTGGAAAATGCACTTCCAGTATTAAAAATGTTGTATTGTGTAAAAATTGGGAATAACAATAAAATGAGTTTTGTTAAAATTAAGAAGAAATTTATTACAAAATTATCTATTTTTTATATAAAAAAGCTGTTGTTCTTTGGAGAAGTACTTAACACAAATAATTAAAAGTAATTAAAATATTACAAATAGTATTATAAAATTGTATAAAGCATTTACAATTTAAGATATGCATTTAATTCATTAAGCAGTCAATTTGACTGCTGTTGGCGCTTTTAGAATAGGGAGAATGCTCGGCTCTTCTAGTGTTAATATTTGCGAAGTAAAACCTCCATAGAGACCTCCAAAATCATTGACAGCTGCAGTAACAGAGTTAGTTACTTTTTTTTTAGAATATAGAGTTAATTATGTAAAATTGTATGAAAAATAAATGTCATTTTTTACTAAATGGTGTTATTTGTTGAAGAAAATAATTATGTAGTGCTTAGCAGCGACGCACGGGGGGCGGTTTAACTAATATAAAATGTTGAATTTTATTTTAAAATACACAGAAGGAAAATACTAAATATCATATTTTATTACATTTTTAATTTGTATTTTTTTATTTCTTATTCGGGTATTCTTATAAATCAGTTAATAATATTTCGGATACACGAATTAATTTAGTATATAAGAAAGATGAATAATGATTCTTTTCAATACATATTTACTTTCTGAAAACGTAGTAAATTATTCTAATTGTTATTTGTATGTATGTGTGTGTGTGTGTGTGGGGGGGGTTACGATAACAAACAACTGGTAGTTTTAATTTAACTCCAAATTTGGAGAAAATGTAATAAACCACTGTCGCAATATTTGTATTGCGTTTCATGCATTTTGAACGATGGATTGGACATTTAAGTCATATTAAATGATTTAAAAACTATTTTGTATCCGATTCTACAGGGAAAATCAGAAAGGAAATCTGATAGAATATGTGATTATTATTCCAGAGATGTAATCCAGCTGTAGTAGAGCAGTGATAACGTCTCCAGTTTCAAACAGGATGTTTAGCGTTCGAATTCAATTTATTCCGTTGTACACAGTTTATGCATTTTGTGTATTATACAATAACCACGAAATTTGCACAATAAAATTAAATTACAACAACAAAATACAATCTTTCAAGCCGAATTACAGGCAATTGAACAAGCAATCATCTAAATTATTTCCTCAATTTAAATGCTATTCAAGTTCTAACAGACAATTCTGTCTTATCCGTTCTTCTTGCTTTGAAACACGATGATTCTCCAGCTTTCCTGATATAAGTATCATATAAAAACTGTAAAAAAATCGAAAAAGCTTCTCCTTTTCCTAGGTTTAGGGACACACAGGTGTGCTGGGACACGAACTCGCTGATAAGATAGCAAAAGAAACAACACGTATTCAAGATCTAATGCTTCAGCAATTCTTCCTAATTATGAAATGAGGGCTCAAACAATATGACAATGGAATTATACGGAGAAATACCATCGCATTATTACTGAAAGTTAAAGAGAATTTTATTCTTCATCACAGAAATTTACTTACCGTCGCAAAAAAAAAAAAAAAAAAAAAAAACATGGCCCACTCCACAGTTACCTAGCAATATTTGGTAGAACCCATATGAATATTTACCAAACGACAGAAATCCCCCTTAATTATTATTTTTTAAACCTTTAATATTTTATCTACTGACGGTACTTATAAGTACCATTAAATTAACTTGCTATAAAATTCATTTAATACATCGATTAGTAGTAATACAGTTCAGAATGATTTACGGATGCATTACTTTATCTTGTTCTAAAAGCTATACAGGTTACACAAAACAAAAATATTTTTAAAAGGATGATTTCTTTGCCTTTGCATCGTATTAGCTTTCTTAGCGTTGTGGGGGGGGGGGGTTAATTTGGAAATATGTCTATATTTCTATTGTAAGAACGTAATATTTGTACATTTCCTAATTCTACAAAATACTACGAAAAATATTTCAAATAAAGGATTTCAGTGGGTTATAAATATTGCGCAAAATCCCTATAAGTTCAAATTTAAATTATCCTTCTAAATCCTTCAATACTTCTAAAGTCCTTCTAAAATTTATTAAATGATTATGTAAATTTTTAATGTTGTTTCAAAAATTCACGAAAAATGCTTTATGAGATAGAATTTTCCTGAATTTATAATTTAGTAACATAACGAGTTAAAAATTGCAACCTATATCCATGGAAGAGCGAGACTTTATGCTAGAGGAAATATAACCAGAACATTCCCGCTGGAATACGGCAAAAAATATTACTTGCGCAGTTAAAGTAGAACATACACTAAGAAAACAGAGACAAAAATTAAATAATATAATCTGCTAGAATTGTCGTTCATTCGAAAATAACATGGCTTCCGGAAAAATGGCAATGTTGCGCCTTGAACTATAGAAATTTTAAATAGCTTGTTAGATTACCAAAATTACTGATAGTAATTACTTGAGAGATTGCAATCTTTATGAGCACTGAACAGATAAGGATAAATATATAAATTATTATAAGAAATGTTGGAAACTGCAGCTGTATCATCCATCAAAATTCTATTAGCTAGTAGCAGATGTCCCTTTTGTATGTTTACCTTTCTGTTGTCCATATAACAGTATTAAAGTCGGACATTAATTTATTTAGGCACAGCTAAGATTACACAATTATACATTTCTATCAAAATTATTCCCAAACTGCACTATTAAGAAAACTTCAATATTAAGTAATAAAACAGCTTTCTTACTGCCTTTAGTTAAAATTTTAATAAATTAAATATTTCTGTATGAGAAATAAATTCTTCTTGAACAACGGTTTGAAAACAACTTTTAAAAATTTGCGTGTTGTGTATTCTAATCACTTAAACGTATATTTGTCTCTATAGAAAACGTATATGTTTCCATATTTTTCCATAGACCAACTTAGCGTGTTCCTTCAAAATTATTAATCGTCTTGAAAACTACATAAATCCATTTATCAGAATCTGACATTTTAACCAAAAGTCGAGAATGCCTTGAATAATTCAAAATCACGTAGAGCCTATTTGTTGATTTTTGTCTTAATCTTTTCAGTTTTAAAATACCTTCTTGTAACTTATTATCTTTTATAACAGCTTATACTTATTATTCAGTGCTACACACCGTATTAATATATCTCAGGAAGAAAAATGCTTATACTTATTTTGTCATTTTCTTATTTTTATCCTACTGAACACTATATTAAATTTGTTTGTTTTTTTTCGTTGTTTTTCGTATATGTATAGAAAGCATATACATTAGAGGTCTGCACGGGCCGGAATTTCCAGGCCCGGGCCCGGTCCGGCCCGAACGAAAGACATCTTGGCCCGGCCCGGCCCGGTGTAAAAATTGGAAGTTCGGCCCGAGCCCGGCCCGGCCCGTTTGTTTTTTTACAGTTCCCGGCCCGGCCCGTACAAAAATTAGTAAAAGCAGGCCCGGCCCGACACAATTTCTACAAAAAAAAAACAACGTTTTTCTCTCAATATACAATTAAAATTCTTTTAATGAATACTACATACATATTTATGGGAACATTTTACAGTAATATTTTACATTACTATGATGTTCTCAAAACAGAAAACACACAATAGTAAACATTAACGATTACTTACAGTGTTTTAGTCATCGTGTCTACAGACATTTCAAAAAGGAAATAAGGATTCATTAAAAGATTAATGTAGTTCAGAATAAAGGATTAAAAACATGATAACTTTGAAGCTGTAATAATAAAAAGTATATTTGTGAAAATATTTCTCTCATTTTTAAGGCTTTACTCAAATCCAAAGGAGCTACATTTCGACACATTTATGAATTCTTTTCTTTTCGGAAACGCGTAAGATTGTCAGGTATTCTTATTTAGAAGCTATGTAAATGTCGTTTTATTCATAGATAAAAGCAATATATCTTTCTGAAAATACTGTCAAAGTTAGCGTTTTGAATCGAATTTCCGGAAGCGATAGCACAGGAAAGGAGAAAAACGTACAGTCACGTGACAGGAATCTCTGTTACCTCTAAGTAATTTACCAAATATGGAAAAAGCTATTCGTTTCCAAATGCCTTCAATAGGCAGGTCTGTCAATTTTATGCCTTTATAGTTAAAAAATTTGTCAGAAAATGTGTCTGAAAGCTTCGCATTGTTGAGCAGTGAATATGAGAACCACCTTACGGTATATTTCCAAAGATACTGTTAAGAGAAGTTCATTATCACTATTAATACTACAAAACACAATGATTGTTCCACACATCTTGAGATCGATTAAGACCAGTTCCGTCCCGGCACGAGTCTGCTGAAAAAAAATTAAACTCGGAATCAGACATCTTGTAACTGTACGATGCCGATCTCTACGATGGACATGTTACATTTCTGTAATGATGTTGTTAAACTCGCATCGGCTCGTGACGCACAGTTATACTTCTCGAGAAAATCATATTCATTGAAAATGGATCGTATTTTATCTGCTTCGCTTAAATTCTTATATCGGGCCGACAGGCCCGATTAATTTTTTTGCCGGCCCGGCCCGGCCCGTTTATTTTGTCTGTCGGCCCGGCCCGGCCCGTTGAAAAACTTGTCCTAATTCTGCCGGCCCGGCCCGGCCCGTTTTGAAATTTACCTTCATTCCGCCGGCCCGGCCCGGCCCGCGGGCCGGGCCGGGTACGGGCCTCGGGCCAAGCCCGGGCCCGTGCAGACCTCTAATATACATATAATAAAATAAACTCAATAATTAAATTTATTCTTTTTAAAATATGTAACTGGTAGTGTACATTTGCTCAGAGTGTTAAAAGGAATTAGTATTTACTTTCACATTAAAATAATGTATGTTGTTTATGTATTTAAGTATAAATTAGTTATTTTATTTTAACTAATCTAAGAGTTTAAATTTGCATAGCAGACGTTTTGAGATTGAAAAAATCCTTAAATGTATGTTTGAATTACTGTTTTTTTTTTACAACTAGGGGGCTCGGCCCCCTACGAGCTACGCTCGCCAACCCCCGTCCAGACACCGCAGACTCTAAATGCACGCTAATTTGATCGGCTTTAAAAAGATTTCGAAAGATTGAATTATAATTTAAAAAACAGTGGCAATCTCCCTATAAACGAATTTCTATTAATTTCTCTTTGATTCGGGAATTTTAACGCCAAATCCTCTGCGGTACTACTTGATTATCCTGTCGACCAATTTCGCCAAATTATACAAATCGCCAAACCACTCGCCAAATTATACAAATTGATATAATTTTTATTTTAAATAACGGAAGAACAAATAAATTCGTACAACATTAATAAAAACACAAATAAAACGTCGAAATAAAAATAACTTGATGACGTATACACGTGTAACAACATTTCAAAATAAGCTAATATAAAAGGAATTAAGTATAGAGAGTCTTTGTCTCCTGGTATTTTTTAACAAAGCGAAAAGAAAGTTCTTTAAAATGAGACATTTTTAATTAATTCTCAAAATATCAAATAAATGTCTAGCACAATTTCTAAATTTAAACTTTTTTGCAATATTATTTTGTGTTCATTTTATGTAATAACTACAATGTGACGTAAATATGACGTAATTTCTCTTAAGACTTCTAACGCATGTTAATGAATTTATTATTTTACAATATCCTTTCTCTTTTAAAATTCACGTGTATACTTCTTATGGCGTAATTTTTAATAAGTTCCTGCTTTTTATGCGTAATTATTTAATTCTAATTTGAAAGTTTTTTTCCTGTTTATAATAGTCACGTGTAAATAAATTTTTAATTTGCAGCAAACATTATTGCTTGCGCTTTTTATACAGTTGGCAACAGTTTAAATTAGTACAATTTTCTGAAATCTGTAAAAACTATCTCTAGAAATGCTGAAAATTTGAATTTAAAATAGAAATAAAACCTGAAAAAATGAGTCAAAATAAAAAAATTAATGCAATCTGCACTCCGGCAAATTCTAACGCATAAAATGATCTAAAAATGATTACACTGCTATGTATAGTTTTTGCTGCTATAAAACTTTTTTAGTAGAACGATTTTGTCCAACTTTAGCATTAAATAACTCTTAAAATAATTCTTCGATTTGAAAACTGTCTACATCAGCGTGTTTATCAAACATCTCTGTATAAAACCACCGATTTTCATATTTTTGTATGCATTATTTTTGTTAATATTAACGAAGAAAGGCCTCCGGTCACAAAAAAATCAAAACCGGCGGCGGCGGCGGCGGCGGTGACAGCGGTAGTTACTTTTTTTTAGAATAGAGAGATTTTAATTATCAAAATTGATACTAAACATGCATTGGTTTCAATCTAGAAGAAATTTGTTTTTCTGTTTCTATTCTCTAATTAATATTGGAAACATTAGTTATTTCACTTAAGCATTTTTTACATCAGCGAATAAAATTTATTCGCAAAGTATAAAAATAATTGTCAGTTATTTATTAATTTTTGTTATTTATTTATATAATTTTTGCTTTTGCACTAAATATGCATATTAGAATTTTAGAATACATTCACAGAGTTTGACAAAGATATTATATACACAATTACAAAATAAAAGATGCTTATAATTTGAAATTTTGATCGTGTTTTAAATAGGGTAGATTGGCTGAAGATGCCGTAGTTTGTAACTTAATTGTTTTAAAAATCGCCTTTTGTTTATAATTGTTATGCATTCATTTCTTGTTAAAGTTTAGACTCTTATGTATGATTTAAAAACTTATTTCATTTGACAGATGTTATAGAAAGCACCGAAAATTTTGTTTTTGTAAACACTTGCATTTCGGCATCTTACCCATAGGTATGGGTAACATAGCCTATCTACGGGTAAGATGCGTAATGGAGTTTTAATGTAAACAATAATTTTTGTGAAGCAGTATAAAACATAATGGGACAAATAAAAGTTATTTTAATATTTTAGACATACTAAAGTTGGTAAGTTACTTAATATTAGTAAATTACAAAAATATGAATGTAAGAAACGTTGGCAATATAATAAAGAACAAACTAATATTTATTTCTTATATAATTATTTATGTTATGTTAATATATTTGTTTCTGTAACGAATCTCTTAAGAATTATTAATGCTTAAATTTTATATTTGTAATCTAGTTTATTTGCGTGGTCTAAAAGCTACTTCTAGTTCAAAAATAACCACAACGCATTTGGGGTAGGTTTGAGATACACGTCTCCCGCCTCTTTTCGGGATAATTGGAAATATATTATCTCAGAAGATAGCCAGGACCAATTTCACGATCACAGTATATTATATTATTAATTAGGATTGTTTATGTTAACACTTTGAATATTACAGTTTGAGTAATTAGGAATTTGCTAACCTAATTTACTCTGGGGTTTTGGGGTAATTGGGTGTTGATTCCCCCCTCTCCTGCGTGTTTATTTCGCATGTTTATTTTGTGTCCCCATTTTACCGTATATTAATTTACACCAAATTTTATGTATGCCTGGGTAGTAGCATAGGTGGTACCGTTATAGGAGCCCGGATCTGCCCAGCACCTTTGAACGCGTTGAAAGTGTAATAAAATATCACTATGGTTCCAAGCATCAAATCTTGTGTAATAAGTCAAAAATAAAAATCAAACTTTATTTAAATATAAAGCTTATATTTAAATCTATATTTAAAAATGAATACAATCTTGTAAATTCCTAAATAAATATTGAAATGATAAGTTTAAAATTATATGATAATAAGAGTAAAAAAAATCTTGCGCACGTGATAAAATCTGGAATTATGCATATAAAGAGGACATTTTTGTGAAAATAAGTATATAATAATGTTACATTTACACTAAAACCAGAATATTTGTAAAAAATATTGACAAAATTAATAAATTAACAAAAAAATAAAAATTTTTACTTAAAAAAAAATATTTTCAAAGTAAAAAAACAGAAAGAAAAATAAAATCATACCTTTTTTCTGGTTTTAAGTTGTAGATAATACAGAAATGAGTATGTGGTGAAAATGTCTTTTGATTTCCATGCATAGTTTTTTAGTAACACTGCGCGCAGTATGAAAATTCATCGTTTTGAATAAACGCAACGCAAAGTTTAATTATCCTATGTAATCTTAATATATAGTCTTAATAAAACTGCCATAATTAGTAAACTAATGGGAATTTTTAAATTCGGTTTATTGCATATTGTTCCAAAATGATTATGGAATTAAAACATGTATAAAAACAAATTCGAAAATTCTGAAGGTATAAAGGTATCCTACCCCCTTAAGAAAATAAAGATAAATCGGAATGAAAAAGTAATCCCATTAGAATAATATAATTATACATCCACACATTCCACAAAATGTGCATAAATAGTAGAAAAATAATTTTTATTTTTATTTTGAATTTACGAATTCTCGAAAAAAAAGCTTCAGAATTATAAAAAAAAATAACAGGGAGATTTACACTGAATACTTTCACAAATATTTATTTAATGTGTCAGTTGCTTTCAGTTATTTAAACGAGTAACCTCATTTAAACCTTAAAAATTACCTTTTCAACGTAGTGACATGAAACTTCGGAGAAACATTTTTTCTTTGACAATACCTATTTTTGAAACAGTGGGATAATTAATTTGTTCCGGACTGCGACGTAATTTCATTCCTTTATGATATTTATGTAATAAAACGTTTAATATAATTTTTTAATGAAGATATTCTTTCGAGGGAATTCTAATTTTAATTATTATTAACTTCAGGCAAACACAGAACATTTTATTTCTTAAATAAAAACAATTAACACATATCCAACAATAAAGAAAATGGGACTTATTGTTTTACAATAAATTTATTGCGCCTAAATGGGATGCGATTTCGCTTAAGTTTGTCACATTTCGGACATATCGCATATTTCAATTAATACTAGCCGGCTTTGCCACCTACGTTGATCGGCTCTTTTTAAACAATCCTTGAATAAATAAATATATATATATCTGTGAATTTGATCTTGTGTTTTAAAATGATATGGACCTTTACATTAAATGCCCTTCCGCATTGCTGAAAATAATACGAAGGTCTTTGTGCTATTATACTTTATAATTTATTAAAATAATTTGGACTGTTAAGATCCAATTACTTAAATTAAACATTTGCAGGAGACATTGGAAAATAATGATAGAACGATATTTGATATATTACAACTACCTATGAAAACAAATATCTAACTAACAATGCAAGAATCCTCAAAATCTGTCCGCTGGAACTATTTATAATGGCTAATCTGTCATATTCGCATCACCAGATTGTAGTTTTTCCCTTTATTTCCATAACTACAAAATGTAGTATGTTATGTTTTAAACTAAAACCTTTCCTCAAAATTCGTCTAACTCACACTGCAAGTTCCATCGAAATTAATTCAGCAGTATCTTTAAAAATTGCCATGTTTCAATATCTGGTTCACCTGAGTATAGAACTTTCTACCATAATATTATAAGAATTTGACTTAGAACTGTATGTTACTAAAACTTATAATAAAGTATTTTCGGAAAATTATTTCATTAACAATGAATGTTCCATCGAAATCCGTCAGTAGAACCCTTTAATAGGTGAAAATTTTCATACCTGGGTTCACCTGATTATAGATCTTTTCCCATTAATTCCATTAACTTTAATAACTAAACAATGTTGGTACATTAATATGCAATATATTAAACACCTGGATAAATAATAGATATTTAGCAGGAATATCTTCACAAATATCTACTTAAAGTATACTACTCTTTACGATATGCAAACCACTAATTCAATGACAGTTTCAAAATTGCCTTGTCTCAGACACATGGCATTTATGTAAAATATTTGTTTTACATTGTTTGTGTTTATCATTTTTACAATAGATTAATTAATTCCCTTCGAACTGGGGTAATTTTCCTCTTTAAAAACAATTTTTTAATAAAATGGGAAACAATAATTATAATTTATAACAAAAGATATTCTACTGTAGTATAATAATTTCTGAACAAAATTAGCATTTCGCAAAACCGTACATTTAAATTCTTAAATAAAAAAAATAAAAGAATTGTCCAATACAGTAAAAAAGATAACATATTAAAAAAAAAGAGTTTTTATGAGATATTTTGGAATTCTAACTGTTTAAGTTAATTATGCATTTACTCAAGTATATGTATTGATATTAGATAAATCGCGCTTCACATTTATTTTTGGCTGCTGTATTCTCAATTAAAAATTCCGAAGTTATGACAGGAATATAAAAAATATTTAGAAGGAATATATTCACAGATATCTACTTAAGGTATACTAAGCTCCCCATTATGTAAAGCTCTAACTTCAATGACAGTTTTAAAATTGTCTAGATACTTGGATGAAATATTTGTTTGACTTTGTATCTGTTTATCATTTTTACAGTAGATAAATTAATTTATGAAGAACTGGAGTAATTTGCTTCTTAAAAAAAAATTCTTTAATAAAATGGGAAATATGAATTATGATTTATAACGAAAGATATTCTATTACGTCATAATAATTTCTGAGTAATATTAGCATTATGCAAAAAAGTACATAAAAATTCTTAAACAAAAAAATACAATGCCTTGATGCACAATTTGAATTTTTGAAGAGAAGGGAAATATATTTCAAACATTCCGAATGCTAATAATTTAAGAAGATTATTAACACAATATTTTATCACTATTAAATTTCCAGTTGGCGTAGTTAAATATGCATCTATTTCAAATTATATGGACTGATATTTAAAAAAAATCACACATTGCTATAGTTTTAGTTCCTTCTTCTGCAAATTAAAAGCGAGGGAATTAATAAAGGATAACAATTTATTTTTTAAAGAAATAACTTCCCAAATATTTACACGTGAATCATTATCTGTATGTGAACGAGGAGCATCATTAAGAATTTCAAAGTTGTCTTTCAAAATTAGTGACTTAGACACTTCAATGAAGATTTTTGTTTTGTTGAATATATTTATTTTTGACACACAAGGGTAATTAATTCGCAACAAGATACAGTATACTACTCGTTTGAAGAAATTTCTTAAGAAAATGTGAAAAATTAATTCTGTTTCAGCACGAAAAATTTACATTTGAAGCATTCTAGATACTTCTGAACATTATTCTTGTATAAACGATAATCCAAGACCTAAATAAAAAATGAAAACTATTTGCTGCATATAAATGTTATATAAATATTATTAATAGACAGCGAATTATATGCAAGTACATATCTGCAAATAATTCTTTAATATAATAAGAAAAAGTATTTATGATTTATAGGAACATATACTCTACTATAACACAGTAATTTCTGAATAGAGTTAGAATTACGCAAAAATGGATAATTTAAATTCTTTAGAAAAAGAAAAAAAAAAAAAAAAAACAATACATTGATTGGAATTCATGGTGAAACAAAAAATGTATATCAAACATTCCGAATGTCAATAATTTAAGAAAAATGTAACACAATATTTGCTCATATTTGAATTTCCAGTTTAATTATGACTGGATTTCAAATTATAGGTACTGATATTCAAAGAATCACATATGGCAAGAATTTTGTGTCCCTTCTTCCGGAAATAAAAAACCAGGAAATTAATAAAGGGAAACAATTGATTTTGAAAGAAATAGCTCCCCAAATATTTACTTAACGTGCCAACCCTTATCTCTTATGCAAACCAGAAACATCATTAAGAATTTCAAAGATGTCTTTCAAACTCAGTGACTTAAGCACTTCAATGAAGGATTTGTTTTCTGTTGAAGATATTTATTTTTGTAACAAAAAAGGTAATTAATTCCCTGCAAGTTACGGTATACTTCTCTTTTGAAGATAATTCTTCAATGAAATGTGGAATATTAATTATGTTTTATCCCAAAAAATTGTCTTTGAAGGGTTTTAATTTCTATTGAACGTTATTATAGTGTAAAAGTGAAATGTCCCAACACCTAAATAAACAAGTCGAAAAGTCGAACTAGTTTTATAACAATTTACATCTTAGTGTAATAGCTTTTTCAGTCTTATGCAAAAATGCATGAATATAAAATTTAGTACGATAATATATATTAAATTCAGTCATATGGAAATAATATAACTCCATCTTAATTAGACGTAATCACTATGGCAACCTAGAATCATTACCTATCATGGTATATCATTGAATTAACTACGTCTGATAGAATTTATTAGAATGAAGAAAGCTTTTATTAATATCTTTTTAAGTTTTCACTCGATTTTCATAAAATTTGAAATAAATTTACAAAATTCTGCAACGGTTATTATCCATTTGGAAAAATGGTTATTGTCCTCGTCAGGGTAGGAAATCAAAAACATATCTGAAGCTTTTTATTGGTTGAATCCGCATTTTATTCGTTTTCTGATTGGTCTTGACAGTAATTTGTATTTTCCCTTTACTTTCAACAGAGATGGATACTTCTGTTGCCACTATGACAAAAAAGTTATAAAAAATACAAAAAAAAATATTAACTCAGAAACAAAATGAGATACAGCTTTCAAACAAATTGCATTTAAAGTACATTTTTTTCTCTATACGAGGGTGTAAAAAGTAATATTGTGGGATGTTTAGAATTTTAAGAATGAAATTTCATTTAAAATGGTCAGATTTCTACGATGGAAAAGCCTTTTCCCGAACAGCCAATAAAATGCTTGGATAATAGGTAAGTTTCAGGTGGGTAATATGTAAGTTTCAGGAAATCTGACGAGACGCAGGCGATTTTTGTCGCTTATAATTTTTACGTGTAATAACACTATTATTAATTAATTCATGGCGTACGTAATGTATGATCAACTCAGTGCGATTTTTATGTCTTAAATTTTAGTCTTTGAAAAAATCATTTTCCAAATGGTCGTTGTAATTTGTTAAATTGCTTTATACATATATATATATATCTTTAATTTCAAAATATTCGGTTGTGATTTTTTTTTTGGACTGTTATGTGCGGACAGACGGAGAGACAGATAAACGGACTGACCAGATGACGACAATAGGTGTCACATATTTATGTAATTACGAACGCACCGGAAAAATAAACAAATAGGTTGATGCAGAATTATATTGATGCTGATTTCGAATTTTCGAAGACTCGAGATACGTATTTCAAGCATTCCGAATACCAATATTTTAAGAAGATTAACACAATATTTGGTTACTATTGAATTTCCATATGGAATAATTAATCATGGATCTATTTCAAATTATATGCAGAGATATTTCTAAAAAATTACATATTTCTATAATGTTTGTCCCTTGTTCCGCAACGAAAAAAAGCTAGGAAATTAATAAAGGTAAACAAATGATTTTTGAGAGAAATAGCTTCCCAAATATTTACTTAACCTGTAAATCTTTATTTGTTATGTAAACCAGAAACCTCATTAAGAATTTCAAGGTTTTCATTAAAACTTAGTGACTTGGGTACTTCAATGAATTTTTTTTTGCGGTGAAGATATTTATTTTTATAACAAAAAGGGTAATTAATATCGAAAATCTACGGTATACATCTCTTTTGAAGATAGTTCTTTAATGAAATATGGAATATTTATTATGTTTTATCACGACAATTTTCCATTTGAAGCATTCTAATTTCTTCTAAACATTATTTCTGAGTAACAGATAATCCAATACATACATAAAAAACGAAAAGCCTTTTCTGAAAATAAATGTTATGTAAATATTATTAATTGGCAGCAATTATATGCAATTTACATATTTGTGTATTGCCTATTTGCAATTATATATATATAAAACGAGAAAATATATTTATTCATCATATCGAAAGGTATTCATTTTCAGAATAATAATTTCTGAAAAAATGATAGCATTAATCGAAAACGGAACATTTAAATTCTCAAATGAAAAACTGACAAATAGTCCAATACATTGATACTGCATTTGGATTTTTGAAGAAAGGGGAAATGTATTGCAAACATTCCCAATGCCAATAATTTAAGTATAATAATAAGAACACAATATTTTCACGCTATTGAATTTTCAGCCAGCAAAGTTAAATATGCATCTATTTTAAATTATATGCACTGATATTGAAAAGAAATCACACATTCCAATAATTTTTGGTCCCTTATTCCGGAAAGAAAAAGCGAAAATTTAATAAAGGGAAACAAATAATTTTTGATAGAAACAGCTTCCCCAATATTTATTTAATGTTTCAATCTTGATCTGTTATATAAACCAGAAACTTCATTAAGAATTTCAAAGTTGTCTTTAAAACTCAGTGACTTAGGTACTTCAATAAGGGTTTTTTTTTCTGTTGAAGATACTCGTTTTTGTAACAAAAATGGTAATTAATTCGCTACAAGACACGGTATACTTACCTTTGGAAGATAAATCTTTAATGAAATGTGGAATATAAATTACGTTTTATCACGAAAAATTTCCCTTTGAAGCATTTTATTTTCTATTGACATTCTTTTTGTGTAAATGTGAAACCTTCCAAGACCTTAATAAAAAACGAAAAGCATTTGCTGAAGATGAAGGCTATTTAAATATTATTAATAGACAGCGGGCTATATGCAATTGCATATCTGTATATGAAACTTCATATTTTAGGAATTTTTAAAATTATAGCATATAAATGCATAAAATGCTATAAATTATTTTTATATGCATATTTTAAACTTTTTACATTTTAGCACGTTCAGTTTGTTTTAAGTCACTCAATAATTTTTTACAGCACATCCAAATAATAATTTTTATCAGATTAGACACTTCTTCAACTTCATCCGCTAAAGAATGATAAATATTTTCAGAAAAATCTCCGTATAATAGAAACATATTTTAAAAGAAGCAATTACAAACTTGGAATTGGAGAAACTTCTGGGACATTCCACGTAAAATGAGCAAAAATTTAAAAAAAGTCGTGGTCGCATAGTAACCGATTTTAATAAAATTTGATACTCAGATTCAATTCATATTAAAATAGAGCACTGCAAAATTTCTACACAAAAATAAATTGTTTTAGAAATTTTGGACATTTAAAAAACTTGTGATAAAAAATGACATGTGTGCAATCGTCCAAAGTTGCAAGTTTGAAGTTTCGTGTCTTGAAAACTATTCAACAGAAATGAATTTTTTATAATATTGTAACCTCTGAAAAATTATCTTCCAATTTATTAAGTAATAATAATCTGGTAACACCATGATTAATCTTTAATTGGTTGAAAGAATTGAAAATTTGTGAATTTTGAGAAAATTAGAGACGTTATAAAAATCAAAGGAATTAAAAAAAATCTGTGAAATTGATGCCTGATGTAGTATTACATATGAAAATCAAATTCCGCAAGTTTGAAAGTTGCCATTTGTTTCCTTCATCTTCAAAAAAAAAAAAAAAAAAAAAAAAAAAAAAAAAATAGAAACTTTAAAAAAAAAATTACAAAATCATAATTTTTCCTCTTATGTATGAGCAAAAATATAAATAAAGGAATGCCCGACATTAACAATATTTCACAGACATACAGATCAATAAATCCATGATATGCTAAAGAAATTTTCAATATTGCCTTTTGATTCCTAACATAGCAAAAATGTGTTCAAAAGCAAACATGTGTTACATTGCAGGAGCTTTTCCACTTTGAATTTGAGCTCGTTTCTTAAAATACTGCACGATTTCAAGATGAAAAAAATGAGTGCTGTCATCTATTTTTTGAATCTGGATTTAGGAATTATTAAGATAGGAATAGGTATTTTGTTGTCTAAATAAATCATTTTTTTCTACTTTAATTAAAAATATCTTGAGGTAAAAATAAACTGAAATCAACAATACAAGTTTCTATGTTTAAAATATACACATTTATCCATTATGTCAAATATTTTAAAAGTTTTAGAATGCTTCCCTTCACTTTCAAAGAAGTGATAGAAATATTGCATTTTACCCTCAATATTTTTTACTATTTTTTTTTTCTCATTAAGGAATAAAAAGGCAAGAATGAAAGTTTCGATATTTAAAATATATACTTTTAGTTATAACGTCAACTTGTTTTGTAATTGTAGGTGATGTCCTTCATGTTTAAAGGAACAATAGAAACATTGCATTTTTCCCTCAAAAATTTTCAGTAATATATTTTTTTTTCAAATTACGGAATAAAAATACAATTACTAACTTACGCCAATCTGCTACTTATTATTCATTCCTAACTATAAATATTTTTAAATGTAGTCTTTCCATTCCTAAGGCTAATAATCAAAATTGAAGTTTTTAGCATGTTGACAAAATCTGGAATTTGCATCCACTTTTAATGTAAATTTTAATACTTTAACAAACAATCATGAAATCTATATTTTACATTTACTCATAAATAGATATGATCTACTTATATAATGATTTTCATTAAAATGTGTGACATGTCTGCAACAGACGATTTGCTCATTTTGTATGGAATGACCCTTCTGTTAACCCTTTACATGGCGTGGTATATTATTTATATCGTTAACAATCGTATTCAATATATATCTCAACTGCCGGTTAGCATGAAAACCGCCTTAAAACACTAAAATGGTACTGGCAATTAACCTAATTAGGTAATGAATCAGAACTGAAGTCCAGCCAGATAATTATTTAATATTATTTGAGTTTTCGTGCTTAACTTGCAGTTGAGTTAGTTAATAAATAAGAGTGGTATTTTCGCCAAATAGGACCCATTATTTCTCACTAAAATTTTGCTTTTATAATGTGCATAATTTTTTTTTCATTTTGCATTCATCATTCATTCACTTTTTGAAAGATGGTGGATATATTAAAAAGATTGCCGACAGACATCTGTTGAAAGGACATTTTCTGTATTAAAAAAAAGTGTTAGGCGAAAAACTATACAAAATCTAACTGCGTAAGATTTTAAAAAAGGCGCAGTTATATTCTCCAATAAAAAAGATTCGCCATGACATGAAAATGTATGGCGAAGTGCATGTCTTTTAATACAATTATTGAAATAATAAATTTGTAATCAAGTATTAAACATTGATTTGACTAAGTATTATTTATTTAATATATATATAAGACAAAAAACATGAACTTCATTTACTGGTAAATGTTCCTTTATCTTAAAAGATATAAGGTGACATTTTCGGTCTTAACAGATTAATTGGTGTCTTTTTAGTGCATATTTGCAAGTATATTTTGACAGATTTAAGTAGTATAAACTGATATATCGTTAATATTTTTGTTGTTCACCCCCCTTCATTTCCTTTGTTATTTCCTGCATTAACCGATCAGAATATTTAATTATATTTCATTTTAAAAGTGTTCGATATTTTCTTTTGAAAAGGTACCTAAATTATTTTAAACACAAAAGAATATTGAATTGGGTTACTTCAAAATGTGATTAGAAATATCCATACAAAATTTCAGTTTAAACAAGTTTAACAATTTTAATCAATTTGAACCTTTTTTCATATGATATTTCTTATTTGTAACCAGATATAGCTATTTGTTTCATCCTGGGAGCAGGTTTTCTGAAAAGCTAACAGGTTCAAGCAATCCATTTAAAAGTAATCGTCTTCGACATTATGTAACTGTTAATAATTTTATGAAATACAAGCGAGCCCGGTTAAAACGCTCACGGTTAATACGCGATCCCGCTTAATACGCAGATTTTTCCCGGTCCCTTGAACATCGACCATAGGACTAATGCAAAAATATCACGTTTAATACGCGAGCGGTTATTACGCGATCCCGCTTAATACGCGATAAATTTTGAGGAAAAAATCGCGCCTAAGACGCGAATTTTTTCTCTCTTCTCGAGAATTTAGCGGATTTTTTTTTTTTTTTTTTTTTTTTCATTTAGATAAAGAACACTTTTTTCCGAATTGTATTATTTACTTTATTTAATAACAGATTAAGATGAAAATTACTAATCGGAGATAGTGGTAGATGTATGAATAAAACAAAACCCCGCGAAATTAGCAAAACTGCAATTCTTCTTTGATCCCGCCTCCTACAATTCTTTGTCTCTCGCTTCGTATATGTTGTTACTGTAATACAGAGACATACACAAATTCAGGTTACTCAGATACGTCAGAAAAATTATTATGATTAGAGATGATCATACCTGTCGTTAGTGAGGTTTTAAATGTACATTATATCAATACTATGTTTTATAATGCATATTATGGGCAACACAAACTCGTAAAGATTAAACAAACTGCGGTCCGATAATTCATTTATATGTTTGCTACGTTTTATTTACTTTTACTATGCAACCATTTTTTTTTTTTTTCGCAAAGATTAATAAGGATGGTTTTTCCGTATATTGAAAAGAATGACAGATTATAATGGTACTCATTATTGCAAGTACTAAATGTGATTTAAAAACTAGTATTTTTTTTTCTGTGAAAAACATTATTCTAGTAGAAAAATTATTTTTTTTTTGTTCTATTTTTGGTTGCAACGTATTAATCGACCATAAAGTCCTACTTGAATCCATGCATATTTTTTTCAGTTGTTATTCCAGTACATCCTATAAAAAGAAACAAATGAGTTCAAGTGGAATACAATTAAATTTTAATCTAAATATACGTAAAAGACACAATTTTTGACCGTAAACATATAAATGAGAGATCTAAAGTTCATTTAGACGATTAAAAGTTTAAATAAGCCCATTTCATGCATCATTATACAAATCGCGTTTAATACGCGATCCCGCTTAATTTCTCGACTTTAGTTCACTCCGTTGAAACGCGTCTTAACCGGGTTCAATTATTTCATTTTAATATAAAGTGTTAAGTTCATCCAAAAGTTTGAAGTGTAAATTTATTGTGAATATTTTTCTTATTCATTTGTTATATAAATATTCTTTACGAAGAATCCAGAAACTTCTGTTGCTTGAGACACCAGATATTGACGATCTTTATTTTATTAAATGAGGGATAATTTAACCATTTCATGGGCCGTATGTTGTATACTCCTCACTTACTTTTTATTCCCAACTGCCAAATTTGCACCAGAAATTTCGAAAAAAAAAACCCTGTAATAATGCACTCGAAGAAAAGCATCTACTTCTTTGAAAGTAAATTGTTCGTCAATTCTGGTGGCAGTCAGTCACCTCAGCATTTTAGACACAAAATTCTTTTGCCTATGGCAGGTTAAGTAAAACCCAGATGACAACAACTTATTAACAACAAATTACAAGAACTTATTTGTACGTTGGAAAATTCACTGTTTATGTATGGTACAAGCTTTATGTATATCACCAGCATTTTTTATTAAATTTTATTAACATATTATTCACTTTATTTATTAATAGAGTATGTTGATACAATATGCGAAACATTTTTGTTTTATTAATAGTTAAAAATTGTGCGTTAAATATATTGTTTAACTATATGCTTCCCGTTTAACTTCCCATATAATAATTTTTTGATA
Organism: Maratus speciosus; assembly: GCA_963932465.1. Lineage (NCBI taxonomy): Eukaryota > Metazoa > Arthropoda > Arachnida > Araneae > Salticidae > Maratus > Maratus speciosus. Next base: position 133,480,883 of record OZ010791.1, read on the forward strand.
AAGACCATGTTTTACGGTATACATATGAAGTGAATATCCCAAATTTACAGGGCTATTAAAAGAAAACAAGAAAAGGTACAAACTTTTTGTTCAGTCTGCACTTTTTTCTCAGCATGATGTTTTTTATTGTTGTTGTTGGCCTTCATAAAAGATCAAATGTTTGTTCCACCACTATCAACTGACGCTGACGAACTTTGGACATCCATATCTACATCCATACAAACACCGAGAGCCACAAAGAGCCACAAAGAACCACACCGGTCATCTGAAAAAAGTCCTTCCGGCCAGTGCCAGGAGGAAGAAGTAGCTTTCATATTCCTTATTTTAAAAACGCCAACTTATATTATTCAAACACACGAAGCTCAATTTAGTGGAAACCGAATATAGGAGATTCAATACTAATTTTTATCAATAAAATGAATGAGAATTTCGCGAAATTAGTCACCTTTATCCAAGCTGCTTTTCCTTAAAGAAATTTATATTTGGCTGCCAAATTCGGCGATTTCTTAAAGTGCCTGCCATTTTAAGACAACATTGTGGATGAGGCTAAACTGTGAACTTGGTCGAGACCATAGTAATTGATGTGCACATGCTCACTCACATCGGAATCGGTTGATATATACGAGTGCTGTCCCTGGCAAAAATCAGATTTTTCAAAATGTCACCCACATTAGAAATTGAAACTGCTATATCTGAGTCATTTTTTAAGATAAAGACAAACAAAAAATGCTCCCAAATCCTTATATCAAGGTCAAATACTTAAGAAAGAAACCTTTTTCAATTTCTAATTTTTTTGCACCTCACTTTAAATATAATTTTTTTTTAATTTAATGGCCGCCATTTTGAAACAAGATGGCTGATGAATCTGGCCAGCGAACTTGGTCGAGATATTGATGTATACTATCCACATGCCTTCTTACATCGAAATAGGCGAATACGTGTGGTATCGCGTGACAAATACAAGATCGTTTCAAAATGTTAGTCATGCTAGAAATTCAAAGTGCTACAATTCAACCATTTTTTAAGATATAAACAAAAGAACAAATTTTCAGAAACAAAAACTGCTCCGCAATCTTTGTATCAAGGCCAAACACATAAAAAAATCTTTTTCATTTTCCAATTTTTTAATACCTCAGTTTAAATTTTAAATTTATTTTTTTTAAATGGCAACACATTTGAAACAAGACGGCAAATGAAGCTGGCCAACGAACTCGGTCGAGACATTGGTATGTATTATGTACAGACCAATTTACATCCAAATCGGTTCATGAATATGCCTGTTATCGCGTGACAAAAATCAGGTCATTTTAAAATGTCAGCTACAATAGAAATTCAAAATGCTATAACTCAGCCATTTTTTTAGATATAGACGAAACAAAAACTGTTCCGGAATCTTTGTATTAAGGTCAAACACATACAAAAAAAATCTTTTTCATTTTCCAATTTTTTGGTATCTCATATTAAATTTTAAATTAAATTTTTTTTTTTTAAATGGCCGCCATTTTGAAACAACATGACGGATGAAGCTGTCCAACGAACTCGGTCGAGAAATTTGTATGTACAATGTACACACCAAGGTACATCCAAATCGGTTCATAAATACGCCTGTTATCACGTGACAAAAATCAGGACGTTTCAAAATGTCAGCCACGCTAGAAATTCAAAATGCTATGACTCAGCCATTTTTTAAGATATAGACGAAACAAAAACTGCTCCCGAATTATTTTATCATGGTCAAACAAATAAGAAAAAATTATTTTTCCAATTTTCAAATTTTTGGTACCACATTTCAAATTTAAATTTTTCTTAAAAGTTTAAATGGCCTCCATTTTTAAACAAGATGGCGGATGAAGCTGACCAACGAACTCGGTCGAGACATTGGTATGTACTATGTATAAATGAAGTTACATCCAAATCGGTTCATAAATACGCCTTTTATCGCTTGACAAATTTCAGGACGTTTCAAAATTTCAGCCACGTTAGAAATTCAAAATGCTATAACTCGGCCATTTTTTAAAATATAGACGAAACAAAAACTGCTCTGGAATCGTTGTATAAAAATCAAATACATAAGAAAAAAATATTTTCCATTTTTAAATTTTTGGTACCACATTTCAAATTTTAATTTTTTTAAAATTTTAAATGGCCGCCATTTTGAAACAAAATGGCGGATGAAGCTGGCCAACAAACTCGGTCGAGACATTGGTATATTCTATGTACACACCGAATTACATCGAAATCGGTTCATAAATACGCCGTTTATCACGTGCCAAAAATAGGACGTTTCAAAATGTCCGTCACGCTAGAAATTCAAAATGCTATAACTCAGCCATTTTTTAAGATATAGACGAAATAAAAACTGCTCCGGAATCTTTGTATAAAGATTAAATACATAAGAAAAAAACCACATTTCAAATATCTAATTAAAAAAAAAAATTTAAATGTCTGCCATTTTGAAACAAAACGGCGGATGAAGCTGGCCAACGAACTCGGTCGAGACATTGGTATGTACTATGTACATACTGAATTACATCGAAATCGGTTCATAAATACGAGAGTTACAGTGTGACAAAGGTCAGATATATATATATATATAGATATATATATATATTAATTTTGAACGGAGGGTGGTTTCGGGGTCTGGGGGTCATGATCGATGAAAATATACCAAAATTTTTTGAAATCGCTTTCCTCCGAACGGCTGCAATAGGTAGCTTTTTGTAATGAAAGCTACCTAGAAGACGGAAAAGGAAGGAACGAGTCACCATACTGGATTGGCTCGTTCCAGTAATTAAATTATATTATATTTCGTATTAAATTATAATCAATTATTTTTTAAATATTTACGAATGTTTATTTATAGGATAATTCTATGCGTACTTGTAGTGTAAGTCACATAGATGCAAACTGAAACGACCTTTAACTACCAGTGTTTTAGAACGTAAAGATGTGACTTATTTTATCAGAGATATGTCATTAATTTAATAAGGAGAAGAAAACTTTACGAAAACAATGGAGTCAAAAAAGCAGAGCTGTTATCAACTGTTTGACTTAGTCTACAAAAACCCGTGGAACTAGCCATATAAATCATAGTAAGGGGCTTTAACGATTATTCCGTGGCTAAATCTTAAATAATGCATTAGACGTTCAACATCAACTTAAAAGATAATTGTTAGTCGAACATAATACTATAGATTAACTTTATAATTTAATAATTTGTAGGGCAATACGTTTAACATTTATACTTTTCGTTTTTGCAAAAAAATGAAAAAGGGATTTACCTTAACAATTCGAAACATTAAAACTTCATAATTTCTAAACTATTTGGCCTAATGATTTCCTGTTTGGTACCTTAAATCTGGGGCACGGCAGTGCCCCTGCCAAGTCGAGAAAGCACAGCCGTGAGCATCCTTTTCTGGAAGCATCTCAGGGTACTTTTGACAGCCCTATATCCCTTCGCTGGAATTTCCCAGGAACTTGAAACTTTGTTTTTCTAAAAGTACTCTTCAAACGGAAGCAAATGGTAAAATTTCAGCGTTTCCATCTTTTCTAGTTCAGAAAATATATGAACTCAAAGTTTCGCTTTTTCGACACTGACTGACTCACCGATCATCAAAAATCTGAGGTACATCCTGTAGCCCTAGAATCTTGAAATTTGGTAAGAAGGTAGTATTTGGGATACAAAGAAAGAAAAAATTAAAAAATTTGAAAAATTCGAAAATAAAAAAAAATCGAAAATCTTTTATTTTCCGAAATCGGTACTGTTGCCAATACTGTTGCTCACTGATTATCAACATGATAAAACGCAGTTTGTCAAGTAAACCATCGGATTTTCAACTATACTAAATCGAGCACGAAATAGCTGGGTTCTGAATACAGTAAAATTCGTTTTGTCACAGATGTCATATTCGCCCCATATTGGCCCTATTTTTTTCTGACGCCAATGTCATATACGCAATGCATACTTAACCGGCGCCAAAGTGTCTTATTTTGCTTGATATGGTAACCCGGATGTTGTTGTTTATGCTGTTGATGTTTTCGCCAAATCAGCGACGAAAAAAAACGCGCCAATATGGGGCGAATATGACATCTGTGCCACTATTTGATTATCCCGTCGATCAATTTCGCTAAACAATTCGCCAAATTATACAAATTGCCGTATTTTTATTTTAAATAACGAAAAAACAAATAAATTAATAAAACCTTAATGAAACTACAAGTAAAAAGTCGAATTAAAAATCATTTGATGACGTAACAAACACTTGTATGGTGTTTAATGTCAAGTGAATGCGACATTTACGATCATCCATTATTAGCGTTTAATCTTATAGTTTGGCGATAGTTTTTCGGTCAACGGGATAATCAAGTAGTACCTTTATTTGTTCTAGTCAATTAAAACGAAGGCACAGATGTCATATTCGCCCCATATTGGCGCGTTTTTTTTCGTCGCTGATTTGGCGAAAACATCAACAGCATAAACAACAACATCCAGGTTACCATATCAAGCAAAATAACGACCCAAATAAAGTTAATTCATTTTACCAAATGTTAATTTAGTGAATTCAAATATTTTATAAACATTCTGCAAATATGCTAACATTTCTTGATAGATAGCAGCTGTTATACTTTTGCTATATTTAGCATCACTACCATATTATTTTAAACATCGCTATAGTTTGATGCAATGTCAATAGACCATGGCGCAAAATTAGCAGCAGTTTTAAAAGCAAGAGAATTTTGCTGTCAAACTTACCTCATATTTACAAAATAGCTCACATTTGTTGCCAAACTATTGACGTAGACGTAGACAACAATTGTTGAAAAATAATAAATTCAATGTTTATAAAACATGGAGAGTGGCACTCAGGATATGACTAACATAATCGCATACGTAAAGAAAAGTTTTTTTTTTTTTTTAATGGCAATACAAACTCCCCTGCGATGTATAATTTTTTTAAATATGTTTTTTAGGCACTCAAATTATCGATTTCGAATTCAAAATCAAAATTGTACATTCCCCTCTCTCCAGAAAAAATGACATATTGAAAAGAAGTCAATTATTTTTATATTTAAAACTTAAACATTATCACTTTTGCACCACTATGACGTCATTTTCTCTGACTTTTCACTTTCAACCGTGCTATGACTACGAGTGGTAGATATGAATATTCAGTTAACAACCGTTAGTGGACTTCCAAGGGAGGCCATTTTTCATCTGTAACCGAAATCCGCAATAAACGATGCCTTTAACATTAACTAAATATGATGGGGAAATGAAACTGTCCGCATTAACCGGAGATACGTCTTAAGAGGAGACGCATTAACAAAAATTCCGCTATATTCTCCGCAACTTATTGATGTTTTGCGGATAGTATCTATCACATTTCTACATTTACTAAAACAAAATAAATATTAAAAAAAAAAACTACCGATCTATGCTCGGTCTACTGTGTACTAAAATCATTTAAATAATGAAATTATTACGATTTACTTTAAATTCGAAAGTATGGAGGATTGAAACTTTTGTGTAAAATTCTTTCACCTACTTGTTTCTAAAAATAACTTGATTGTAAGTGTTACATATTGAAAAGAGGAATAACTGAATTTCAAATTTTGGTGACACAGTTTTTTATTGTGTAAAATTTGAATTCTAGATGTCAGTGTGCATCTGCAAAATTGCTGAAAAGACGCGGTAACGAAGGGAAACGCGAAATTGTATGATATTCCAACGAAAGACATTGTTGATCGAAGAAAGTTTGAAAGGAAAAAACTGAAATGTTATATTTTGATCACAGCGAAGAAACTCCTCATCGAGTAGTTCCTACATCTGGAGATCGTTCGTATCTGTTTCATCTATATTTTCTTTTCTGTGCTAGATAACATAGCCTAGTCGTATGATATAAGATGTGCTATAGTTGAGTATGTGGTTCCGCACTGGGATTAGCTGGGATTAGTTTCTTAGGAGGTCACTTTGACGTTCTACTTCCTCTTCTTAACAGGTAGCAATAATCTATTATTTTTCCAAATGAATACCTATCACAGAGAGAAATCAACTAGAGAAAAAAAATTAGAAGACCTATTGAGGTCAAAAGGGGAAGGCCTAATCGTTCCGAGAAATCACGTTCTCAACAGCTCAAAGAAACTAGAGCTCTCTATCGTCAAAACCATTTTCGAAAACAAAAACACACATTAAAACGTTACAACGATCCACACTCTGAAATGGGAAGTTTAGCTCGCTAAGAAGTCGCGCGCTGTTCTGTTGCCCACCCTGGTATGAATATTGGAGCTTAATGACGAAAAAGGTCTAGAGGTAAGCTGCAGTTTAAAATAAACACTTTAGAAAACATTACGAGAGCTATAACTAAAAAAATGGGAAATAGACTGGAAGCAGACAAAGTTATAAAATGGACTCTGCACAGTAGAATTAACTTTGGAGGACTTTGATTGAACAGCTGATAAATTGAAACAAAAACCAATATAGTTACTAGAAAATTTAAATGAATGGATTTCAAACAGTTGCACACATGCCAATTCGCTTTTCTAGGAAAAGCGGAACATCGAAGCAATCCGGAGCCATAAAGTCTATGAAGTTAAAGATAGTGTAATTGAAATCGACGCTACTGGAAAAGCTTTCTTTTGCTTTCTCCTTAAAAAAAGAAGTGAAATCCTATCAAAAACATCGCATGTAAAAAAAAAGCCAAGTCTCCTGACTCTTTGACCGTAAAAAGATCTGAGATCATGTGTAGAGCCAAGCTTAGCTCTCTTATTAACTCTGATATTTTAATTCACAAATTACTTCTAGTCTCTACACCTTTAGTAAATGATTATTTTGTGACTTGGCAATGACGCAGCACGAGAATGTAAAGGCTGCTGTTTACATTTTAATATTAACGTTTATTTATAAAGTTTTGCACAAAATAGTTTCTATAAGAGCACTGAACATATATGTATTTGTAGCATGGAAATAATTTTACATTACATTGTAAGCCCGGATGCGAAAACTCTCTACTAGTCAAACTTGATGTCCGGAGTTTTGGGTGATTTTCTTCCTATGTAACGTGAATACGAGCCAGACCCCTCTTTTACAAAGACCCCCAATCGGTGCATCCCTCCTTCAGGCTTCTTCTATCCCTCGTGTTCATATTCAGCCTTAATCAAATAATCTAATCCCAATTCAAAACATGAGTAAAGTGTTTACGTAATAACTTTCCTGTGCTGCGTAATTGCCAAGTCACAAAATAATCATTTACTAAAGGTGTGGAGACTAGAAGTAATTTTTGAATTAAAATATCAGAGTTAATAAGAGAGCTAAGCTTTTCTCTACACATGATCTCAGAACTTTTTACGGTCAAAGAGTCAGGAGACTTGGCTTTTTTTTTACATGAGATGTTTTTGATGGGATAAAATGTACCGGAGAAACTAAATATGATGGCACAATTTGATATTCAAGTGGAACATGTTTATGTTTGGTGTAAATTCCATTTTCTAAGATTAAGAAGGTATAATGTCGAATCGGATGGCTATTTCCGTTTTTCTTCAAGGGAAATTTAATGATTAAAATATGTTTTCTTTTTCTTTCTTCCGGCTGCACAAATTAACAATTCCATTGATTATTACGAATAATGCTGTGTTAATAATAATAAAAAAAAGAATTAATTTAGTATAAAGGTTATTCATAGAAATATATAAAACTATGCTTCAATTATTAAAGTATAATCAATTATTTTTTAAATATTTACGAATGTTTATTTATAGGATAATTCTATGCGTGCTTGTAGCGTAAGTCACATAGATGAAAACTGAAACGACCTTTAACTACCAGTGTTTTAGAACGTAAAGATAAACTTATTTTATCAGAGATATGTCATTAATTTAATAAGGAGAATAAAACTTTACGAAAATAATGGAGTAAAAAAAAGCAGAGCTGTTATCAACTATTTGACTTAATCTGCAAAACCCCGTGGATCTAGCAATATAAATCATAGTAAGGGGCTTTAACGATTATTCCGTGGCTAAATCTTAAATAATCCATTAGACGTTCAACATCAACTTAAACGATAATTGTTAGTCGAACATAATACTATAGATTAACTTTATAATTTAATAAAATGTAGGCATGAAGTTTAAGGACAAGATAATCTGTCTTGTCTTATAACGTCTAGGGCAGTGGTTCCCAACGTGGGGCGTACGCCCCACCGGGGGGCAATTTGATACTCTAGATGGGCAATTCCAAATTTCTCACTCATTCGCTATCAGTTTCTTTTGTCTTTTTTTTGGGGGGGGGGGGGAGTAATGTTGTAGGCTTAAAAATAAGTGAAATACGAGCAAAATTTAAGAAATCAGATTTTTTATTGAATTTTTAAAATGTTACCTATCGAAATTTTACATAGACTTGACACCGGAATATTTATGCGAATAATCATTTAAAATATTTTTATATCTGTAAAAGTATTAAATCTCACTAATTTTTCTGGTGGTTGTTTTTGTAAAGTTTTCAATTATTTATTGAATGAGTTTTCTACTTTTATTCCTGAAGACAATTAACAATATTGGAAAAGGGAAAATAGAGAGAATGTATTATGCTGAATAACGGCTACTTAAATTTGATAAAGATGATAATCTTCAAATACTTCTTATGTATTGTGTTATCCATAGAAAGAAAAATCATTTTCCACTATCTCTTAATAAATTACAAGAATGTACTATAAAATGTATGGATTTATCAGTTTTAACGTTAAATACAAGTGTATTTTTAAGATATTTTGTAAAGATAAAAATACAGAGTGTATAAAACTTTTCTTTAACATTGAGTTAAGTTGGAAAAGTACAACAAATCTCGTTTTGGCATATACGCAAAGATGCATAATCTCATTGCATTTTTTAAATTATGTTAAAACACATTTGTGGTAAACGTTTCACCTGTTTGACAAGTTAAAAAATGTGAAATGAATAGTTACTGTTAAGGCACTATTTTACTCCCACCATGTGAATAGAGTTCACTTTTCAAATAATAAGAGACATAATTTACAGATTACGGGGGTGGGGACATAGTGACTTTACGGATGCTTTGGCGGCGCGTGGCCGATAAAAGATTGGGAACCACTGGTCTAGGGTAAAAGGGCAATTATTATACTACATTATTATTCATAATTAATAGTATTGATATTTAAAGAGGAAAACAGATGATGCATTTAATATACATATATATTTACAAATGAGTAACTAAAAACATCTATAAATTAAAGAATGAAATGTGTACTGTTATTTAGGCTTTGTGGTAACATGTGGTAGTGGCTTTTGTTATAGTGAAGATTCTCGATGGCATATCGGCAGTATAAGAGTGCTATTAACTAAATATTAGTTATTTAAATAAAGGACAGGAATCAGTTTTAATTCAGCAAATGAAGATCGAAGAATATGTGAGTCTTTTATTAATCACCAGAATATTTGAACACATTTCCAGGTTTTCTTTCACAAAAGCCATGCTGAAAGGTAGACCAAACATGCTACATATTATGCTGCCAGTACAATCATGAAGAGAAGAGTGATGAAATTGCATTTTCTTGAAATCATCGAGTATTGGCGACTACATACACAAAAATATATCAAGCCACTTATGATATGGCAAGGACCGATCAGGTAGAGGCATGTGTTCTTTTTCAGTTAGTTGAAACTCAATGGGGTGTAAAAGGGCAAAATATGAATTCGTTAACACCAAATGATAAGTGAAGGAAATACGGAGTACCATAAAACCACAAGACTAAAATTCTGCAGGCGGTTGCCGATAGTCTCATGGGGCTGAGGCCCCGAAAACGAACGTTCATAAAATTCAAAGAAGTTGAAGAAAGTGTAACAGTAATAGAATACAGTCGAATCCTGATTAGCAACTTTGTTCGTTAAACCGAGATTATTCGTTAAATCGGGATAATCAAAGGAATATTTTTATACAACAGAACAAGTTTTTAAAAAATGGCAATAAATAAGAAGAACAATGCACATTTACATTAATAATGATGTTAAACATTTGTTGCATTCTTTTTTATGTACTACTATAAATCAAAAGCATTGTAATTAAGAAAAAAAAATCTCATTTATTCTAATTTTATCTATAATTTATAAGACATCTTTTATAGATGTTTCTTTGCTTTGTTTAGATTTTGCATTCCGAACTTCTTTATCGACTTTTTTCTGAAGCTGTGAAAACAGTTCATCAACATCATGAGCCATCAACTACCGTTTCAATGTATCCAAACTGCAAAGTGCTTTTCTAAACGTTATATGCTTCATCTCTATTTCATCTTTTTCATCCGATCCACTACTACTGATATTAATAACCTCGGTGTAACGTGCATTTCCACATGTAGATATTTCTGCATCACAAGATACACATTTAGAAAATTAACAATCAGGGACATGGAAAATTTACAATAAATATTACAAAATTTCTTTCCTTTTTCTACATCGAAAAATATTCGTTAAATCGGGATTATAAATTCGCGAATTCGAAATATTTTTGTTCCATTGTCGTCGGGACCATACAAAAATTCGCTAATTCGAGAAATTTGTTAAATCGCGATTCGTTAAATCGGGGCTCGACTGTAATTTTTTGCTGCCTAAAATATAGGGCAACTAATGAAGGCAACAAATGAAGGGCACTAAAATATGCATTCTGTAGAAAATGTAGATCATTAGAATATGTTAGAATGAATATGTTAAATTAGAATATGTTGATATTAGAATATGTAGATCAAAGAATAGTTATTACACATTTAAAGGGCCACATAAAAGAATTCCATTCCATTCCATTACGGCCAATTGGAAAAAATCGTTTCAAATGATTTTTATTGGTGTTACACTATTTGAAATATAATAAAATTGATATGCATTTATGCAGGGCCCTAAAATATGCATTCTGTAGGATATGCAGTGGAAAGAACAGTTATTATTAATTTACAGGGCCACACAAAAGAATTCCGTTACATAATGATATAGGTTGCGGTGGAAATTATTTGAGGTATATTTAAATTATTTTAAACTATTTCATATACAATGAAATTGATACTATATTATATCCAAATTACTGCATATTAGCAATGATTGCTGGAAGTTAATCTTTATTATAATATGCGCTTTTCAGTTTTACAATATTTATGCATACTAGTGTGTATAAATTCTATAGTTCATATACAGGGCTGCAGAAAAGAATTCGTTAGAATTACTGATTATGAGCTTAAATTGCCTAAAGGTCACTTTTAAGTGAGTCATGCATTTATACGCTGAAATGCATTCAGTTTACTAAGAAATGTTTGTAGAATATAGATAAAATGATAAACAGGGCCACTCAAGGAATTGTATACATGGCCGTCTATGGATGATTTTATTGTGATTAGTTATTGTTAGAATAGTTATTATTGATTTACAGGGAAACACAAAAGAATTCCGTTACATAATGATATAGGGAGCGGTGGAAATGTGATTTCAGCAGTTTTAAAAGTGTTTTAGTTTGAATAAAATTTTAACTAAATAGTGGCGAGTAATAAAGGTACTAGGTAAACTACAGTGATGTACAAAAATATTCAAGTATTCTTCCATCTATTAGTATAAGTTGCTGAAAGAGAAATTTCAATCTGTTGTGTTTTTTTTTCTTTTTTTTTCTCTTTTTTTTTTTTTTTTTTTTTTTTTTTTTTTTGCTAAACTAAATTTTACCGTTAAATAGAATATGTATCAACTCACAGATCAAATACAGGGTTTCTAAAAAGAAATCGAATACACATTTGGCTATGAACAGTAACTGCTGAAATCAGTTTTATAAATGTCTTATGCATTTTCTCAAATGTTTACTCAGATATTTTACTTACCTTATTTTCCTTATTTTCCGTATACGGGGTGGCGGCTGCACCGACCACCATCTCATTGAATTCACGGCCGAAGATCTAGGATTCGTGAAAGCTCGATACGCATATTAAAATGTAACTGGTCTGACAACTCATATCTTTGTGGAAAAAACCTGCAAACTAGATTTCATGGTTGTCTGGTAGGTTCACAACTTTGTTTTCTCGCTATCAGTCTTCCATGCCTTGATACTTTTGGATTCAGGAAAAACAACTTGATGAGGTCATTGTCAGTGCGACCTCAACAAGAGTCAGTCCTTCAACAATATATTGCAAAATTGTGTATATTTTTATTAATGTTTTAATTATTATTATATTAATGTTTTAACCCATTACGACCCGATGAGCTGTATCCCTTGTACTTGAAAACAATGCTATGCATGCCTGCTGAAAGTAAAACATGCAATACAACCGCTGCCTGTTCATAAAAATTTATATTTTTCACTTTCTGGAAACCAGAACAATAGTTCGATTCAGGTTTTTATTACATACGACTGTTATATACGATTCAGAATCAAAAATTTAAACGAATATCTCACCCGCATGATTGGGCCGGCTGGGTATTAAAGGGATATTATTTATGTAATTATTATTTCAATGATACATGTATATTTCCTTTTGGTTTAAAATATCTATTTACTGGCATATGTCTGCATACTGGCTCTTCTGTTTATTTCAGAATGATTAAAAAGCATTGAAGTCGGGTTTTGTAATATCCAGTTTTCAAATATTCTATATTAGGTTTTAAATGTTTTCTAATAAAAATATAAGCTACCGTATTTATAAAAGAAAACACTGTTTTTATAATTATTATTTCTCTAAAAAATTACTTTAGGCAATATTTTCATTGATGTCAAACAATTTTCTTGAAACAGTGAACATAAAGTATAATCATTTACAAAATACATCTATTCTTATAGCAATGCTCATATTTATTTATAGATAGTGTATTTATCTTCTGTAATTATGTGGGCTTATAAAGTTATTCTCAAATCGAAACTAGCTACTTTCTGAGACATTTTAAAATTCATTTTTCTTCTCAAACATACATAATTGGCATATTTATTTATTTTAAAATTATGTAATCGATTGTTTTACGTTTTTTCTAAATAATAATATTATTTCTAATATAATATTAATAATAATATTATCGATAGCGCTGAGAAATCATTAAAAACCAGAGGGAAAACGGTAACTCAAGACAAAATTCGCTAATATCTCAGTATTTATTTTTCAAATCTTAAAATGAAATAAACTGTTGCAATGCAAGTCACTTCAATAATCCCGCTTGTAAGTATCATGCTTCTATGTTGAATAATCATGTTTCTATATATGTTTTGGAGCCTTATTATGAAAATCTTTTTTTTCTTGTATCTCACTTACAATATCATTTTGCCAAAAAAATAATTTTTATTTTATGGTACACATACTTAGTTATAAACCGCTTGGGTAAACTCATGGCATGACATTTATACTTAGATACAGTTTGTGACCTTCTGGAAATTCAGTATATTGTAGATGTGTTCTTTTTCCTTTTCTTTATGAACTTTCAGTTTTGTTGTTTATCATGCTATGTACATTCACTTTCACTTTGTTATTTAATCAGACATTTCAATAAGTTTCTGAAATTATTTTTTTCATTTATTTACACTGGATACTTTAATGTTGAGATAATTTTCATTAACACATCTCTCGTTTCTGAATTCACAACCACCCTTGTTGCTATTTTACATTTTTTTTTCGTACATCTGCACACACATGACATTTAATTCTTTACAAAATTAAACTTTATTTTATCATATTTTGTATTATATTATTTTATCATTTCATATCATTCATTATATTGAAGAGGTGTATTTCTCAAAGTTAAATTTAATTTTCCATTAATTTGATGTACTGCACTTCCGCATTTCTTTTCAATTCATTGTACGAATGGGTCTGAAATTGAAAATCCTTTTGTACATAATTTTTAAGTTTATATATATATAGTGTGCGTTAGATAAATTTTCTTCAATATTTTGCTAGGTATAAACATTTAAAAATGCCGTGTTCTATAATCTTTACATTCTTCTTTTTCAGTTTTCTCATTATATTACATACATACACTGAATACTATCAGCCATATTATATTTATCATTTAAGAAACTTCATGTTTAATTTCAGCTTAATATAAATGGATATTTAGCATTTAATATTTTGCTAGTTTCTTTTTGGTTTACAGGGTAAACTTAATAAAAAAAAGAAGAAGAGATTATAAAAATAATTTTGACGGTTATTAAATATACTAACACTGCAGGACCAGTTGACTTAGCACACATTTCTTTTCCTCCTTTCAGTACAATACACAATTGTTTACTATCATTCACACAATTCAGAATGCATGTACCATCTTTATTAAATATACATTATTATTTTTTGTTTAGCTTCACTATTTTACATTTGAAATTATTTTTTAAGTTTTGTATTAGTAACTCAACCATAGCATTTTTTGAGTGTTATAAACCCTTTCATTTGATTATTCACGGCCGGGGATGATTTTGTGAAAGTGTTTATCTTTTGCGCTTGGTTGTTACTTTGTGGTGCTGGTCGCCAACCTCTTGCCAAGTTCAAATAATATTTGTTTATCTCATTCTTTTCAATATTCTTTTAAACGATTTTAATGTATGGTACACAGTATTTTTTTTCTTCTTTCATTAACGTTTATTAGCGAATTTATCATCCTTACCATTTCATTCTCGGAAGTTATTATTTTGGAAAAGTAGTTTTACAGTACTTACTTGTAAGTGAAATGTACAATAATCTTTACAATACTACAATAATCTGCTACAAATCTGCTCTGTACAATAACCTGCTTTACCATATCCTATAAGCATGTTGGTGACATACAACTGTGCCCTTTTTATTTATTTTTCACATTACCATTCAGGGCTACCATTCAGAGTTACCATTCAGAGTTACCATTCAGAGTTACCATTCAGAGCTACCATTCAGAGTTACCATTCAGTGTTTTTCAGTGTTTGTACTTTACACGCGCACTGTTGTATATTTATATAGGAAATGTAACTTTCTGTTGTTCTTTATTTTAATTCAATGCAATTGTCAAAAGCTACACACGTTTTCCTTTTCTTTCCTGTCGTGATACTTGCAAACTTTTATATGGTGAGCATCCCATTTTGAGTAATTTCTGTCGAGATTATATTCGAGTTTTGCATATCACACACTACACACATTATACACAATTTCAATCAATGTTTTTATACCATGCAATGTGTTACTTTTGACATTAACTTAATATTCCTTATGACATAAACATAATCTCCTTTATTTAAATATCACAGATATCACATTTTAATTACATTTTTCATATCAATTATTATTTTTCATCATATTTTTTCTCATGGTTCCCTAAATTTGTCTACAGTTGAAATTAAAAAAAAAATGTGCGTTAATAAATCATGCCGCTATGGCTAGTATATTATATTTATAATATTAAGATTTAATAGGAATCTATTAGACTCCGGATAATACACATTTGCTTTGATGAAATTACAAGGATTAAGTCGTAAATGTTTCATTCTGTAGATATATACAGATATCTTAAACATTTTTTTACCACTCCTAATTTAAACACTACATTGCATCATTTACATATTTCTAGATGTCATAAAAAACAATTTTCACGTCACTGGTCCCTCTTCAAGTCTCCCACTTACAAATATATCAATATAACGCAAATCTTGCTCACTTTTAGGATTCTAAATAAAATTTTATTTGCTGATATTAGTTTTTTTTTTTTCAAGAAATGATGAACACACTTCATTTACACTCTTGTATGCCTATTCCACACTTACACGCAATTGCCACTTCATTTATGGCATACATTCAGTTTAATATTACTCCTCTTATTCAAGGCATTTTTTTTTATTTGTTAATATTAGTTCACAGTTTTTTTAATCTTTTGGTTTTGAGACTATTTTATTCACAGTCGTAAAGAAATTGCAACCTTGTTGGTGTTTATACCAGCTTTATCTTCAATTGAAGTCTAATTAATGGTTGCATTCTAACTGTACAAGCTTACTCTCTAAATGCACCTCTCTTCACTTACACATTTCTCTACACATTTCTGTACATCCAAGAGAAATTTTACCATTATCATACTACTGCATTTCTTTATAACAAATGCTTCAGAGTTTCACATAAACAGTTTTTACCTGTAACAGATTTTGATATTTTTTTCATTTTTTTTTTCTAAAAGATTAAAAAAAAAAAAACTTTATGAAACTTTGAAAACATTAAGCAAATTTATTGTATTTACCCTTTTATAAATAATTGATGTTTCTAACCACACTAGACATTTTATGTGTTGTCAAGTCTATATTATCATAGTTATGCCATGAGTACATACACATATTATTTTATTTACTAAATTTATTTTAACATAACATATAAATAAGTGTGTTGAGATTTCATATTTTAACATAATATTTTGGTTAAAACACATCAACCATTTTATGGCATGCCCAATTTTTAGCTTGAGGACTTAAAAATCAAGCAAAATGAAAGATCTGGAACTATTATATTTTTTACCCTGTGCACAGCGGAAATTCCAGATTGTGATCTCGAATGTAATAAAGAGATTTTATATAATATTTTCATCAACGAATATGTTGATAATGGTATACCATGTATTTTATATTTGAGAATTTAAATCTCAATATTTTTATTCATCAATGGATATGCTTAAAATGAATATTTTTATGAGCTCATTTATCTATATTATACATATTTTAGTTGCAACTTTGATTTTTACTATGTATGTGCCAGTGTAATGTTAATATACTTCATGTAAGTATGTCCAGCCAAACATTTAGTGGGTTATGTTATTTTTTCTGGTAAAGGGGGAGAGATATGTGATGTTGAATATAACATATCATCACATATCATTATTTATCTTCTTTTTAAAAATTAAATTCCCTATTTTAAAATTTAATTTCTCCTTTCATAATTATAAATTGAATCAAAACTTCCTTTCCTTTCTAAAAAGAATATATCTATTTCTTCTTCTCTTGCGCTTTACTTTTCAGTTACTTAACTTTCCCAAGTTCACCCAAAGCCGTTAATAAAATAAATCAAAAACAAATCTTTTTCTCCTCCTAAAATCATTATCTGTTCGAGCATATTTTCCTTCGGTTAACGAATAGATATAAAAAAAAAAGATATTTGACCATATGTTCCAATTGTAGCAGTTATTTATACACTCAGTGTTAATTTTCAATTTGATAGCCAATACAACTGTCATTTCGGCCGCAAATATTATACTCTGTTTATATTAAAATCTGCGCCCTGCATCTCCGATGCTGCTTCTAAATGCATATTTCCTATCATTTAGCTTTGGCATTCGTATTTGTACGTTGAAATGTTAAAACGCCTATCAACGGTCCTTTTGGCCACTTTTTAATTCAAAGTTCCATTAAGTGATATATCTTTGGGGTTATAATGGTCCAGGGTACCAAGATTTTGGGTCGACACATTTGCAACAATTTCTGACAAATTAATCATTCCTTCTCTGTACATGCTACTGTCAACAGCTAACAGAAAGGGTCCCTCTCTGGCATCTACATTATTCATGTCTACAGCTAATAAACTCATCCTGTCTTCAAATTTGCAGAGTTCTTCTTTTGTACTTGTCTATTGTTGTATTCAAGGAATTACGAACCTGGATTTCCAAAAAAGCGATTATTTTAAAAATGCAATACATTTATGAAAAGTTTTCGCTACAGATACATTATGGTCTACAGCACAAAATGTCTAAAATTGAATGTTGCCGGTCATTAATGGCCATATAGTGTATATTTAAATTCATAATCTGTATTTCTATCTCTAATTATATATATTTGAAGATTCATGTTTTAATCTTTCATTGTAGCTTATTATATTTATCTTTGTCTTTTATATACAAATTTCATAACTGATATTCATAGCTGAAAGTAATACTAAATATATATATATATATATATAATGATAATTAAAAACGTGAAGTTACACATTAATGTGGCATTTTTCAGTTTTATATTTAGTTACGAAATAACATAAAAAGTTTTTTCAACCATTTTTAAAATAAACTAAAATTCTTTACATCTAATTTTAGAAAAGCATTTTGTGGAGTTATGCTCACTTCCTACTGACTGATGTGAAAAATGATAACTACACATCTCAATTTTAACTCGATGATAATTCTATTTTTTGCTCTAGTTTATTAACCAATGTCTCTGTCATTTCCTTTGAATTCCATTAACTTTTAATACCTTGCGAAAATCCTTCCCATTTTTTATAACGAATTGCTATATTACGATCTTTGCAAACATTTTCCAATGGCTCTACCGTCTTGAAATTGAAATGTTTACAGTAACAGTGAAATTTATCGATCACCATTGAACGTTCTGACAATATGAGACTTGATAATTAATCTACATTGTAAATGTCACGCCATAAGTAGTATCTTATTACAAGAGTAATCTGTTGTGTTAATCTCACTTATTGGAAATTTGTTTAAAGTGCGTTCCAAACATATAAAGTTTAATTTACTCGAATTAATCTTCATAATAAATAATTGTAAATCATAATCTAGTGAGAGATAATCATTTTTTGAGCTTTTTATTTGCTGCTAAATACTTAAATTATGGTCTTTAACAGTTTTTAGTTTCAGCTGTTTTACAACCTTGCGACTGGAACTTTAATTACCATTTTTATCAGTCTTATGTCCTTTTACGAACAGTCTTATATTCTTTTGCGATCGTCTCATGATTTTTTTTTTGGTAATTGATTACCAATATTATAAATATATATAGCGTAAATTGATTACCGTGATTTTTTTTTTTTTTACCATAACACCACATCAAGTTGATTTTTGTTGCAATTATTGTAAAAAGCTATCAGGAAAATTATTATTTAGAAATTATAATATTAAAAATTGGACTTGTGTAAGACCTGATTTCATTCCTTTTTCCTGTCTATATTTATAACTATACAGAAAAACAAGTAATAGAATTTTATACTTCCATTTTCCAGTTGGCAGTGTTGAAAATTTTACTTTCTTTTTCCAAGCACATTTTGTCCGTCTGCAAGTCAGTTTCTGTGGAAACAAACATGCCCGTCAGAACATATCGGGCAATTGGTTAGTTTTCAATTAGCTGCATTACAGATAAAAAGAGTTTGGCTGCATGTAACTGAGAGAAAAACAGCATTTTTGTAAGATTTGATTTTAATAATGAGGAGAATCTTCGAAATATGAAACTTAAATTAACAAACAAGTGTGTGTCTAGTTTGCTATCGAAGTATTCGTAAGATGTAAGGATATATGTAGCATTAAAAAAATAAATACATACTTCTATATATATATAAAAAAGTAATGCTTTGAAATGGACCAATGAAAATCTGCGTAGATGCCGCGAAAAGCATGTGATTGGTCAGAGCTTTTTGACGCTATAAGGGGGGTTATGAAAGGGTTGGGACCCGGCTCTGTCGTAAAACGTCGCCAAGTTCATCGCCAAATTTGGCAACCAAAATTAGTCGCCAAATGAGACACCAGTTTGTCGCTATTTCCAGTATTTCGCCAAATTTCCAAAGACTCCATTGAAATCCAATAGGGTTTACTTGCTTACAGAAAATCAACAAATTGAGATATTTCAATGCTACAAAAACTAATATTAGCTTATGAATAGAGCTAAATTGAACTATTTACATTATTTTTAAGCACAAACACTAATTATTTACAATATTCCTAACACTATATGTATAATTTTATACTTAATAATTCTTATAATTGTGAAACTCTGTAAGCTCTAATGATTATGTGCTTGGAGATAAGGAAATGAAATTGTCAGGAGTTGGAGAGGAGCTTTTTTTTACTAAGTGGAATCTAAATATTGAATGCATAGAAAATAGGGGATCGCTAAGCGATCCTGAATGGAACCGCGTAACAATTACATCTGCGGTTAGCTTGAAAATAGGGATTGCTTCGCAATATCAAATGGAATCACGAATCGACTACGCTGGGGGTTGGTGAACGTAGCGAGCAGGGGAGCGGAGCCCCCCCCCCCCCCTAGTATTAGTAAACAAAAAAGCAATTTCCTCATCTGACAGATATATTTAAACAGGCGTATAAAGACATATATTTACTTTTTTTAATTAACACTAGATCTCCGGGAAAATTTACACAGGTTTTATAGTAATATTTAAACCAGAATTTTGTTTAAAACTATTCATTTTCTTCATTTAGATTATTTCTTTGTTGTTCACATTTTTTAATTATTATTTTTCTTTCATTTTTTGCCTTTTCATAAAATCTAAGCTTTATAATTCTAATCATTCTCTCATTTTCTTATTCTACCACTTTTTTAATATAGCATTAATCATTAATTCAGTGTCGCCAGATTGGAGATTTTGTCCCCATTTTGGGAATTTTGAACCTCCAGGAGAATTTATTTGAGACAAGTAGTTCGTAAGGAAACGTTTGTTTACTATCATCGTTTTTATGGAAAATCTTGGGTAATTTATTTCACTATTTCACATAAAGTTTACTTTTAGTCATCTGACAACACTCGATCTGTCTCGAACTGGATTTCTTTTTGGAAAACGAAAATAAAATACAGATATTAGAGATATCAAACATTATTCTGGTGGTCTTGCTCTTCGTTTTCGACATTGCAGTTTACACGTAGCTCAGGTGCATCATGTCCTACCTGAACTTTCCCCATCTGGATTTCGAGATCATTATGTGCCGCAGATTTTCCTGGTCATCGCGGACATACACACAAACACATATGCGCAATTCTTTTATTAGATTAGATTTTTACAATAGAAAGGGAAAAAATTGTAGCATCTTTTGTTTAAGGCTGCTAAATTTTCGCTTCATGGAATGACTGTATAGCTTTATTCAAGATTTGCAATTGCATACCACAATCACATTACTACATTTAAAACTGAACATCGCTCAATAAATGCAGCTCATCTGCTAGCTCTTCTTATAAGAAACTCGAAGGAAAAATTTGCGGTCTTAAACGGCATAAACTTTCACATTACTAAATCTTCAATTCTTATCCGAAAAGTTCAAACGCCCGTGTTTTATAAAGATTTAATTAAAAATATGTGAAGCAGCTATTTTTCTTTTATTATTGACGAAAGCGCAGTTATTGCTACCATGAAGGCATTACGATTAGGTACAGTCGTGGAAAAAAAAGTAAACACCCCCTACTAACTCTTCAACAAATTATCGTAGAAGAAAGTTACTGGTACCGAACGATTAGAAATAAAGTCTACTTTTAAATGATGTATATAAAAATTGCTTAGGGGGCCATCTACATATTAAAACGAACCCAAACTTTGTTTTTTTCAATGAGAGTACACAATTCTGACAGCATAAATGAACTCTACACCCTTCAATTAGCCCCAAAACGATTTTTTATGTACTTCGTACCATACGTTTCCTAGAAATTAATTATTTTAAAAGGAGCGTATTTTAAGGGCTGTATCCAAATGAAGTTCCGTACTCGACTGTTAACCGAGAGAGCCCTTTCTTGATCAAGGCAGCTTAAGCGCCACTCGAAGAGTGAATGAAGCTTGTTAGATTACAGTACAGCAGAATAAATTTCAAAATATCTACTCGCTTCCATAATATACGGCCCCTAAAACCATCATTTTGCCGTTTTTTAAGCATAATTTGAAAACTACTTGGAAGAAAAATGTGAAATTTTGGTTTTCCATAAAGCAGGACTTAATAAATCTAAATCCATCAGAAAAATTGTAGGTTGCAATTCATAATTTTTTCAAATATTAATTTCATAATGCATAATTCATATAAAAAAATTATAAAAATTGCAAATTCAGCGTATTTATATTTGGGTATATTAGTATTATTGCTACAAAAAAAATTAGCATATTAGGAGCAGAATTTCAGGAGATATAAATAAAAATATGAAAATTTAATTTAACATTAGAAGCGCTCAATTTTGAATGTTTATAATTCAAAAACTTATCATCCAAATGACTTTAAATTTGGTGTCTAGGCATAGTTTGAACCGAAGATTTGAAATACATGGTTAAAATTGGGTATTGCCATTGAAAAAAATGAAGTTTGGGTTCGTTTTAATATGTAGATGACCGCCTAAGAAAATTTTATATACATCATTTAAAAGTAGACTTTAATTTCAATCGTTCGGTACCAGTAACTTTCATCTACGATGATTTGTTGAGGAGTTAGTAGGGGTGTTTACTTTTTTTTTCCACGTCTGTACATCAGTAGGAATGAAAAAAAAATTGAAACGAGGTTTTATAGGTTAAGTCAGATAGAGTCAGATTAAGCCAACAGCCTCTCAGATTAATTCAAATCCCAACTGACTAGAGATTCTCTAAATCTTCAAAAAGTTATTGTAAAAGCGTAGAAGGAGCGAACGTAATGGAAGGCCAGCATCATTGATTGGCAACAATTTAAAAAAAAAAAACAAGCTTAACCGAACTTGTCATTGTATAATGTATATCTCATTCTCATCGTTTATCTGCGTATATCAATGGAGTCTTCTGCCAAGTTTAATTGTTTATGTTTTGTAAATGGGGAACTTTTCAAAAAAAATATATACTTGATTTGGGGAAAAAATTATGAGTTTAAATTAGTTAAACATTTTTTATAAGGGAAAATTAAAAGTTCAAAATTCACTTTTTTGAGTAGAAAATTCATTGGAGACTTTTTCGAAAAAAAAAAAAAAAAAAAAAAAAAAAAAAAGACTGATTTGGGGACAATTTCAGACATTTGGGGAGAATTGACTTTCGACTATCTGGCAACACTGCATTAATTTAAACTTAAATTATTTACGTATTTTATAATAGTACAGTTAGCCTTTTTATTTTCCAGTTGGTCTATATTAATGACACTTGATTGTAAACTGGGCGAATAGTTGCTGCAAACTCGGAAGCACCTCAAGAACTTTACAAACACTGTGTCTTACATCAACTTATTTTATGGAAACAAATTTTCGTTTAAATCAACACTTAATTATTTAATCGGAGTCAAATCTACTTCAGTTAGACGTTCTAGAGTTAATATTTATTTTCGTTAAAATGCATTTTAAATTAAACTTTGAAGGATTTCGTAAGCAAATTTGTTTTTTTTAGAACAGGCATTTTCTTAGCAATATAATAATTGATCCATTTAAGTCCTTATACAGGGTGTCCGGTCTCAACTGTGTCCAATGGCTAATTCCTAACCGTTAGTCATTAACATATAGTTCCAATTACAAAAATGTTTTAAATCAGCTAAAGAAATATTTTAAAAGCGATTGGGGTTAATAAAAATATTTCTTGAAAAATTACGAAATAAAAATTTTTATACGGTATCATGTCCTATAAGTTATATTTAGTAAAATTTTCCTATTACATTGACAAGTGAGACAAAAAAAGCCCCATTCATATAACACTAAAATTGAGCCAGTTATGAAACTTTAAAAATGCATGACTTATGCCACTTTTCTGCTCTGAAAACAGATGAGTTCGGCTTGGCTTTGAGGGGTAACATATCAAGTGCTTAAAGTGTTCAAAGATCTTATTAAGTTTCAGATTGGCTAAAATATCATACGTTTTATTTTGTCAGGATTTGAGGCTGTTTCTTTTATGATTTCTTTTAACAAAAATTATGTTTTTATGTTACTTCAACGATCATATGTATGTTTTTCCAGTTCAAAATTTGTACTCGAACTTTAACTCACTTTTAAATGTCCTATCGAGATTACATTTTACATACTGGCGCAAATTCAATATCAATCTAATATTATATGATTTTCGGTGGTTACCATTTATACTTATTTTACAGGATAACACAAAAAAAAAAATCGGATAGATTACCGCCAAGAAATTTAAGAAAAAGTTTTAGATTAGATAATACAAGACTGCGGTTGTTGTTTTTTTCTAAACTTTTATGTATTTTTTAGCATTGAATCCGAAAATTACATTAATTTTTAACTATCATACCATGATATTTCGCAAATTATAAATTGTCAAATTTAAAGAATAACAAAAAACGGATAGTATAAAGTAGAGGAGATGGTTGTGTTTTTTTAAATTTTAATAATTGATTTTTACGTACTTTTTAGCACTGAATCTGAAAATGACCTTCATTTTTAACCATCACGTTAGAATTTTTTGCAAATCGTAAGTGTGTAAGTTAACATATAGCAAAAATCTCATGCTATAAAACATATTGAAAACTTTTTTTGTTTTATTTTATTTTATTTTATTTTATTCAATAATTTATTCGATATTTTTGCTTATCCTGGGATTCTTATAGCTAAATAGCTGAGTGATCCGATGAGATGAGGGAGGAGATTCAATTTTAACTTTGAACTTTTTAACTTTGAAATTTGCGAAAACGCCTGATGTGATGGTTAAAAATGAAGGTCAATATCAGATTCAGCGATACAGAATACATAAGAATCAATTATCATAAGCTAAAAAACATGACATAACCCAACTTTAGCAGGCTAGTGTAATCTAATACAGTAAAACCTCTAAATAACGGGGGAGCGCGGAAACAGTCCGCTATTGGGGAAAATCTCAGATTCATAAATTGCTAAGAAATGCTTAATGTTTCATTAATTGACTTTTACATGCCCTAAAATATATATATGATTAATCAGAAATTAGAATTATTTTTTAAGCAATAAAACTGAAATAAAATTGTTCATACCTTTAGCTACTGTTTATTACATTCTTACGAAAAAAAATCTGTTACAAAAGTTTACTTTTGCTTGCGATTACATGTAATTTGTTTTCAATGTGAAGTTTTAACTCTGCCAGTAGTTTTAATCTTTATGAATCTGTATTTGTTGTTGTTTTAAACCAAAAATTTGTGTAACTGCTCACTGTACATATTTTGCCGCTTCTTGGAAATTCTCAATATTGCAGGAAAGCATCTCCAGTTTCAGTGTATGTTTCATGCTAATTAACAGAGCCATCTTTTGTCGAAAATTCTGATGGAATATAATTGCATACATCAACTGATTCTTCTGCACGTAACTCATCATCAATATTACTGAAATATTCGGCAGTTTGCAAGTTTCTACACTCCTGATGCATTCCATTAATTCACTTATATCGATTAATTCTTCATTTGTGTCGGAAATGTGTGTTTTATTTTCTTTTAATATAAAGCCTGCTTTTCTAAAACATTGTCGCACTCTTTCCGGTTTTATGTTTTTTTACAGCTGAGGAAATCCAAATTATAGCATCGAGAACATTAACTAATTTTAGGCAGTTCTCATGTGTATTCATAAAATCTAAATTTGAAAGAATGTGGCGTAATGAAAGCTTTCTGCACCAGTCTTTAAAATTGTGTATTACGCGTTGATCAAGTGGCTGGCATAGTGAAGTTGTGTTTTGGGGAAAACACATAATTTTAACATTGTCGAATATCAAATGTTTTGGATAAGAACTTGCATTGTCCAAAAACAAGATACCTTCCCTTTGTTGTTTTTTCATCCTATTATCAAAGGAAGTATAACCATTCGATCATTAAAGAAGTGGTCATCCACGCTTTCTTATTCGCTCTTCACAAAATACCAAATTTATTAAATTGAATGTTCTTTGGGAAACACCTGGTTTTCAGAGAATTTCCAATAATAAAAGGGATTTCAAATTCTCGTAACACATTGCAACATAATAAAATAGAGAGTCGTTCTTTTGACATATTTCCGCCGATACAGTCATCCTTTTTAAAACACAAAGTCTTATTCGGAAAAATTCTGAAACAGTGTCCGATTTCATCGGCATTGAAAATGTTTCTCTCCTCATGACCTTCACAAATTGGCCAATCCTCCACTTCTTTAAGATCTACCGATTTTACTTCCCCTCATATTGCTTTGAAAGCGATGTTGTGCCGAGATCCGAACTTTTCCGACCAACCACTGGAAACCTTAAAATCGTGCAATCCAAGTTCTTGCGACTTCTAAAACCTTTTCTTGAATCAAAGGTCCACTGATAGGAATGTTTTATTTTGATCGAACTGAAGTAAACCAATTCAGAATTATAGAATTAATTTCAATGGAATTAGTCTTCCTCAATTTCACATTTTTGGTGTTCTCGTTAGAGTTAGTAATCCACAAATTTCTTATTTCTTCTTTAGTTGTTTGGTTGATTTTTAACGGCCGATTATCTACTCAAGGGATATAGGCCTAGGGGGAGTGCCCTCCGCGGGGTTCTTTCTAAGGGAACCTAACCTGTATTTATACAAGGTTTCCCAAGGTTCGAAGAAAACCACGAAAACTCCGACCGGTTAGGCCGACGATTAGGTTCGAACTCAGCACTTCCCGTCTACGAGCTTCGAGAGCAGAACCTCTCAGCGACTGTTTCTTCTTTATTTCGTAAAATCTCTCCCACCTGTTCCTTACATATTTTAAAACGTGCAGCAAGTATCCGTAAACTCAATTTGTTTTTCACAGATACACTTACAATTTAAAATTTTTCTTTTAAAATTAATCGTTTTCTTTTTGAGGCAATTTTAGAAATATTAATCACAAACAAGTATCAAACAGTAATAGACATTGCGAAATAGTTTTTCCCTGCTCTCGTCGTATTCATGGCACCTTTAATTCTCGCTTTCAATGTTTCGGGGGGAATATCCCTCCCGGGCCACCCCCTGAATTCAACACTGGACGTGGGAGGGACATTTTTTTCAGATCATGTCCTATATATGTTTGTGATCAGAAAATTAGTGATACATTGCCCTGATAAATTTAGAGGCTTTTTGCTTTTTTTTTTCCTTTTTTTCCCCCTTGTTAAAAAATAATTTTTCATCCTTTGACGCCAAAATTAATGTCCGCTATTCGGAATGCCCGTTATTCAGAGGTTAAACATACAAAAAGTTAGGTTTTTGGAGTGGGAATTGGAAAACTGTCCGTTAAAGTGTCCGTTATGGAGGTTTTAATGTAATATTTTAAAATAGGTATAATTTTGTAAAGAATTGAGGCTGTTAATTTAGCATCATTTTATTTAACAAAAATTCTTTTTTCTTTCTTCTTAAATGTTTATTACAAATTGTATATTTTGCATTAACATGTCAGAATGATTAAAGATTTCAAATTTATATTAGTCCAGGCAATAGAGACCGTATAGGGACTCTACCTAGCAAAATTAATGGTAGTACTGGAAATCGGCTTTCTAGATGTTTTTTGGGTCGCTGAATCCGAATTTGTAACTTCCCACCAAAATTTCCCCCGGCAATCTCCCCAAATTTTGATAAAAAGACCCCCAAAAAGGTTTTTATTAAAAAATCTATTTTTTATTGTTTTAGGGGAAAAGTAGCTAGAAATTCAGAAAGTAGACAAAATTTGCAACAAATTAGATATATGACATTATGACTTAGGATGAAGGGGGAGGGGGGATCTGCCTTGGAACATGCGCCACAGTGTTGCGTGGACTAAGTTGCGCAATCCCATTTAACTACTCACACGTTTACATTAGCCCTACCATCTTCCTTCCGAACTTTCTCTATAAGGTTTACTTTACGTTTTTTGCGTCGCTGAATCCGAATTTTTAACTTACACCCAAAATTCCCCCCCCCCCCCCGAAAACACCCGCAAATAGTTGTTTTTAACTTAAATTTCTTATTGTTTTAGGGGAAAAGTATTACGAAATTCAGAAACGAAACAAAATTTGCAACAAATGGGATACATGACATTATGACGTAGGATAAACGGGGAGAGAGGGGGCTGCCTCGGAACATTCGCCGCGCGCTTTTCTGAAAAACCAAATTTTTTTAATCACTTTTTTGGGGGGTTGCCGGATGAAATTTTGGTGGAAAGTTACATATTCGCATTCAGCGACCCAAAAAACATAAAGTGAGTCGAAATTCAGAACTAGTATTAATTTTGCCAGATAAAATCCCCTATTGCCTGGACTTCATAGTTTAGTGCACGTAGCATCGCAGTGCATGTTCATAGGCAGCCCTCATCCTCCCGTTCGTCCTAATTCATAATGTCATATATCCTATTTGTTGCAAATTTTGTCTAGTTTCTGAATTTCGTAATGCTTTTCCCCTAAAACAATAAGAAATTTAAGTTAAAAACAACTATTTGCGGGGGTTCGGGGGGGATTTGGGGAGGAAGTTAAAAATTCGGATTCAGCGACCGAAAAAACTTGAAGTAAACCTTATAGAGAAAGTTCGGAGTGGAGATGGGAGGGCGAATGTAAACGTGTGAGTGGTTAAGTGGAACTGCGTAACTTAGTTTACGCAGCACCGCGCGCATGTTCCGAGGCAGATCCTCCCTTCCCCTTCATCCTAAGTCATAATGTCATATATCTAATTTGTTGGAAATTTTGTCTACTTTCTGAATTTCTAGATACTTTTTCTCTAAAACAATAAAAAAATACAATACCGATTTTTTAATAAAAACCTTTTTGGGGGGGGGCTTTTTACCAAAATTTGGGGAGGTTGCCGGGGGACATTTTGGTGGGAAGTTACAAATTCGGATTCAGCGACCTAAAAAACATCTAGAAAGCCGATTTTCAGTTCTACCATTAATTTTGCTAGGTAAAATTCCCTATTGCCTGAACTATATTGCAATTTTAATTTTACTCTCAACTATTTTTTAATATATCTGAGAAAATTATATTTCGACTAAATTTGTGAATGGCCCCAAATTTGCAGCAAAAAATATGCTCCAACTTTAAACAGCTATTACTTGGTCAATTTTAATCGTAGAATAACGGGACTTTTTGTGTATTACTTGTCAGTGTAATAGGAAAATTTTTCTAAATATATCTTACAGGACCGGGTGACCGTATAAAAATTTCAATTTCGTAATTTTTTAAAAAAAAATGTCTTTATTGACCCAAATCGCTTTTAAAATATTTCTTTACCTGATTTTAAACATTTTTGTAATTGGAACTATATGTCTATGACTAAAGGTTTAGGATTTAGCCATTGGACACCGTTGAGACCGGACACCCTGTATTGACAAAATTTTGAGGAATGTTTTGTAATAAAATCCTTTGAGTGTTCTAATATTTCATTTTTGTAAAATTGTAATTCAATAAAACATAATAATCGTGTATATGCATTTAAACAAAACATCTCATGTATTTAAAGAAATTCTTTGTAACATATTTCAGTTTTAATGTTTCTCCAATCTATATTAATATTTTTTAACATGTTTAGATGACTTTTATATCTGTCAACTGTTGTTTGTATATAATCTTTTTAAATTCACCTAATCTTCTTTTCCAAGAACAGCTAAATTTATCTCTCAATGCAGTTTTCAATGAATTATAGAAAGACAAATCTGACTGGAGATTTAAATGATAAAAAGAAAATAGCAATAGGATTTAACATCAAGGTAAATATATAAAAATGAAACATTAGAGGAATTGAATAAAAAATATATGTAGTATACTTTATGATTTTGACAGACAAATTAAGGATAAACGACACACTTATACTACATTTTAAATTTTTTTCCTCGTGAGCTTTTATGATTTTTTCAAACAAAAGCGTAAATATTCGAATAAAATATAAAGGGAAATTACTTTAGTAAGATTTTAAGAAATCCATAATTTCAAAAAAAAAAAAAATATTAGAGATTGTCTGTTAAAAATTTGTAAAATGATTATACAAAAAAAAAACATAAATAATATAATAGTGGAAATTTAACATAGAAAGTTAAAAAAAAAAAAAAGTATTGTGAAATAGAAATTAATTTTAAAATCCTGTACGCAGCTATTAAGTACATTTTTCTCTTTAAACTTATGTACTATAATCTTAATGTACTATTATGTACTATTATCTTATGAAATCTACGTATAACCAAATTCAAATTAAACCCTTTATGGGACTTTATCCTGTACATTAAGTGTAACGATGATTGGTACTGGATTATATACTTATAATATAACAAAAAAATTCGACATTTGAAAAGATTATTTATATGTCTGACACTCAAACAAATAACGTAGATGGTGGTTGGAGTAAACCCGTTTAAACAAATTTAGTGAAAAAAAATCGGAAATCAGTAGGTATTAAGGTCAGATATGTGTGTTTCATTAGTACTTAGTATTATTAGGAAATAGATGTTTTTACAATCTTTAATTTCTACCCTTAAGAAATTAATATTAAGTTCATAATTTTTTTTACTGTTTGTTAAAGTACATAATTATTAAAATGAAATTTGTAACATTCCATATAATTCATGTATTGGGAATATTTAGTGCAACATTTCAAATAAATAGCAAAACCACTGTCATGAACATTAGTAAGAAACCTCAAATTTATTCTAAAATCTTATACAATTATTAGTCCGCCTTATGTGCTATGCCCTTTATTAAAAATTCTCGCATTGTTTCTTGATAATGTTTTGTTCGTCATACCTGTCGGCACACCTACGCACAGAAGATACACAGACATTGTTCCAAAATTGTGGTCTACTTGTATTCTTCCTTAACACTTTCATTCAAACGCAGACAAAACATTATGCGATTATTAATGATTGTAGCACAGCTACTAAATTAATATCTAGATTCATCTCTGAATCTGTAGTTTTCGGTTTATCATTTTTATTTAGTTTTTCGCTATCACACACTACATTATGATGTATGCATTTACAAGTTTCACAAAAAAATTTCTACATCCTCGTAACTTGTGCCTTAAAAAAAAGAGAGAAAACAGCAACCCTTTTTACTTGCAATATATATGTCTTCAAAATCCATCTTTAATGCCTCTATTTTGAGATGCATGCGGTTTAGTGCAAAAGGAAACAAAGTTTTTCTTATGTTGATGTGTGACGATCGCATCAAATAATACCGTCGCACTAGGATATATGTTTTCATTTTAATAATGTGCAGTAAAACTTTTAAATCTTCGTTTAATCTTTAAAGAAAAAACTTCTGTAGAAATGGGAATTCTTTCTTCTTTTTAAACAACCGATTTCAAAATAGAAAAGAAAATTTGTAGAGTAAAAAAAAAAAAAAAAAAAAAAAAAAAAAAGGAAAGTTTAGAATCTTTAGCTATTAAATTTTAACTTCTTCCCGACAATATAAGGGTATCTTCAGTAAACGCAGAATACGTCGAACGCGTAAACGGTCCTTTTTTAAAAAAAAGTTTCACACGGTAAATAACGATATTTTTTTGAACTGATTGTGGTGTTTAATGCGTAGAAATACGTACTTTTAGAATCGGTTGGGGACAACAATATCTTCGGTCAGCAAAGAAGAAAACATTGAAACTGTGGAGTGAAAATGAAAATGAGCTAATTTTAAGTTAAACGTGTTATAAAGAAACTTAATGTTTTTTTTGCAAGCTTATCTGGGTTTTCTTTTCTGATTCTTTATTTTTTTAAATTAAAATTCTTTAATTGTTCTTAAAATTATTTGCTTTTTCTGGTTCTTTAATTATTAGGTTAGAATATTCACTCCTAATACAATAATATTTTATCACAAAAATCTTAAAACAATGTATTTAAGTGCAATTATTATCGTTAACAATTTAACTATAGTTATTATTAATAATAATCTCTCGTACCCATGTGCTCAATCATTATAATTCTGTGAAGACAGATTGTACAAAATAGATTTTTCTGGTTTAATAACAGATGTTCTTTTAACTGCATAACAGCAAAATAACAATAGAAGTGCATAAAAAACAAATGAAGTCAAAATTATTCATTTATAGTTTAGCAAAATGTAATATTTAGATTTTTAATTATTATTCTGTTGAATTGTGCGAAGGATCTCCTAGCTTCACCTTAACTTTTACCGTTATATGTATTTTTTTTTTTTTTCGCAGAAGTTTTACACGGGCTGAAAAACAGTTGTATTTCTAACCGATAAAAGTTTCAAAGATTTCTTAAAACAATGTATTTAAGTGCAACTATTATTATTAAAAATTTAACTATACTTATCATTAATAATAATCTCTCGTACCCATATTCGCAATCACTACAATTCTGTGAAGACAGATTGTACAAAATAGCTTTTTTATTTGGTTTGATAACAGATGTTCTTTGAATTGCATAACAGAAAAATAGCAATAGAAATGCATAAAAAACAAATGAAGTCAAAATTATTCATTTATAGTTTAGAAAAAAAAATAGATTTTTTATTATTATTCTATTAAATTGTGCGAAGAATCTCCTAGCTTTACCTTATTTTTTACCGTTATATATATATATATATATATATATATTGACGGAAGTTTTACACAGGCTGAAAAACAATTGTGTTTCTAACCGATAAAAAATTCAAAGAGTTCTTACAACAAGGATTTTTTTTACTATGAAACAACGTAATAAAAGACGAATATGCCTACTTACCAGCACTTTTAACATTAAATATCAAAATTTTTTTGCGAATGTTTCATTTAAAATATAAATTCATCCAAAATAGGCTTAAAGATATCAAATAATACAAATCTGAAGTTTATTGAAGGTTATTATCATGGGCACGTGCAACACCGGGCATGTCAGCTAGTTGAGAGTATTGTTCTGAACTAGACCTATGAATTAATGTACGTATATCAGTATTACTCTCATTTCAGATTTCATTTTTTAATCTAAATTTAAAGGAATCAATTACTTTCTCAAAAACCTCAACTAACAGAGGAAGAGAGGGAATCAATAATGTCTTGAAATCGAGATCCCGCCCCTGTCGATTGAAATAAATAAAATTTCAATATTTATGGATATATCTTCAGGACTCTTATAAGGATGTTTTTAAAATATATATATATTCTGGAAAATTATTTTATAAACTATAACAAATAAGTAAATCGAGATTTTTTATTCAAACAACGTGCATTTCAAACATTTTTTTTTTCCTATTCGACGTTGTAAAAATTGAAATTGTGCGATGTCGAGAGGAAAATAAGGAATCAGTAAATCGAAATTTTTTATTCAAGCAACGTGCTTTTCAAAGAATTTTTTTTTTCCTATTCGAAGTTGTAAAAATTGAAATTGGGCCACGTCAAGAAGTAAATAAAAAATTCAATAAAGAAATAAATGTTATGGTCTGGTCTTTTTTTGTCATTAATTTGATGTCAGCGTTACTCACAGTCATGTTTTTCTTCTGTGATACAGATGGATGCTTGTTGCATTCCTCACAATTTAAAAACGATCTTAAGAAAAGACATAAAGAGAAAATACCGAATTCTGTTTCAAAACATTAAGAATATACCAATATTCCCATGCAGTTTTTACGCACGAAAAGCTAAAGAAAAAAAATCTTTTTATTTCTGTCGAATTCATTCGTGTTGAAACATTTTATTTATCTTTGAAGAAAAATGGATGTTAAATGATATACGGTAGTGTGTTATAGCACAAACCCGTTTGAAACGGAAAACATAGGCATAACAGAAAACCCACAGTATCAAATATTTCTTCAACATTACAACACAAGATTGTACACTACAATTCAAACTATCAAATTCTTAAGTAAGGAAAGAAGTGATCTGAAATGTCTTTTCTGTTATTCTCTTGAAAATTGATTTTTTCGGAAGAAAATGCGTATTGTCGCCAATACCGATTAGTTTGAAAAGTAATTAGGTATTTTTGTTTAACAACGATGACTTTTGTTTTTTACTTTCATAAAATGTAATAACTGGCTTTCATAATTAGTTTTAATGCATTTAAAAAAATAGTTTTTTATCTTTTTATAAATTATTACATTATCGTTGTATGCACACCAATTCGCAATACATTTATCCTTACAAAATTAAAGCGTTTATCTTAATAATGAAGATTATCGATCATTATTTAACCTTCTGACATTATAGGGCTTGATAATTAATTTCCCTTTTAGGTGGCACATCATACATATTATTTGATTACAAAGTAAATCGAGAGTATTATTCTCCCTTATTTGAAATCCACTTAAAATATTCGACAAGCATAACAAGTTAGCTTCATGGGTTATAGCCGAGGAAGAAATGATCCTAAATCGTAATCCTATCACAGACAATCATTTCCTGTAATGTTTATATTGTGTTAATGCCTCTTCATGTTATTTTTTTTAAAGTTTTTATGCCTGTAATTGTTCTTCATTTTTTCCTAATGTATGATTACAAGTAAATAAATAAATAATTAAATAAAATTGCTCTGCTACCCGATTTAATTTATGCGTCAGAATGCTTAAAACAAATAAAAGTTTTTTTTACTTTTTTCCTAACTTAGTGAATACTCATTATTAAATATAATCTGATTATATTTCATTTTTTATTACTTAAATATGTATACATGATACGGATAAAGCAAGAATTAAAGGGAGAGATATGTTTAAATGCTTAAGTGGACTCTAATCATTTAAACATATGGTCTCGTAAGCGTTTAAACAATGCTAACCGTACTTTAACCGGCTAATACCGGTTCTTGACGGTCCGTGATCAAATCTGAATTGGATTACGTACGCAGTTGGTTAGTATTGAATAATCCCGTTTCTGTGTGTGTTTGTTTTGTAACGTGTTAACGATTTTATGTAATGTAGTGTCGGTGGCATTTATAAATTTATAGCTCCTATTTCTAGAACAGACCCTGTAATTAAATCTTACCGGAAAAAATGACAAAGTGTTTGATATTATTCATGAAGTAGACGTGCCCTTTGGACATGGTAGGAGGGACAGAATAGTGAACGAGGACCCTCAAAAATACAAAAATATTACTCAAGAAGCTAATAATGATATACGTTCGATTATGCAAGTCGTGCCAAAAGGAAATTAACATCCGGCAAAATGGGCACTGTGGTCAAACCAATTTTATCAAATTTAATGAATAGACGTTGCCAAGTTCATTTCATTGACACGCAGAGTAATTCTGAGAGCAATTACAATTTCATTCTTGTATAATAATCTCACCTGACGCAGTATGTCCAACTTAGGTCTTTGAATGTTAAACTACTGAAGGGTTTGTACAGTGTTGTTGGAGATTATTTTACATATTCGGAGCAAAGATTTGCAGTCCGAATATATGAGGGGGTAGGCCAACAAAGCGGTTGAAAATTTAAAGTGTATGTGGGCAGCACTAATCGTAGTAGATAGGAAACTTAGGTCATAGTTCGAACCAAGATAGTGGATAAAGGGTAAACCAGGATGTTCAAAATATTCTCATGACCTGGATATGACGAAATAATTTTTACAAATTGTCTGAAGGACTTAGATTTGTTCAATTGTTAAAAAAACACAGCCTATCATGATGGTATAAAGCACTCGCCATATAAAATTATGTTTGGCTGTGATATGAAAGAATGTTTGAAGCCATCTTAGGTCGCATCCGAAGTAACTTATGATATTTTTAATGAAAAGTTCTTGGAGGAGCTAATTATGAATCGACAAAAATCATCGACAAAAGTCAAAGTGAAGAAGGAGTGGTATATAGAGCTCATGTCGAAATATGCAAAATATAGGTAATGTAATTTTTGCTAAAAGAAATATGGCATCATTAATAATAGAATCGAAGGGGGGGGGGAATTGGGCAGAAGAGGCAAAAAACATATATCTGTCCAATATTAAGTATCCACGTGTAATGTTGATAATAACGTTATAGTTAAAATTCCAGACGTGGATAGAGGTAGAGGGGATCTCAGAAGTATTATTTTAATACTTCTTGAATATACTGGGAATGGATTGTATAAGTTTGGTAAGGAGAAGGGAATTATTCAGGAAATGTTTTCAGCAAATCAATTTGCTGCATATGAATCGAGATTATTAAACTTAAGGGATGTTTCAGTTCAAAACATGTTATTACGGAAACTCGCTCATCTATAATCAACTTCTGATGTCCAAAGATTTAAAAAATACCATTGTAAAACACAATGCGGAACAAAAAAATGTATTTGGAAAGGTGTAAATATTTTATGTAACTCTAAATGCCATTCAAGTTTATCTTGCAATAATAAAAAGAAATTAAAAATACTTCTGATTAATTTAATTTGAATCAGTATTTTCATTAACAGATTAATGTCCCTATTCATGGTTTTACTTTTATTTATAGATTACCAGTTTGATAAAATATTAGTAAAATAAGTAGTAAGAATATCATTTTTAAAGTAGAGAAACTTTTTGATAAGATATTAGTAAAGGGGCATCGGTTGCTTAAAGTAAATGATTAATGTGTCATATTTGTGGTAATGTTAGAAAAATATGGATTTTTTTTAATCCAGTATGCAAATAAAACGAGAAAATTAAATCACACTTTAAACATTATTCATGGAGCAATTTTTAAATTATTACGTAAACTCTAGTGTAAATGAATGGTGTCTGGGAAGATAAATTAGTGCGTATATAAGGTGTTATTAATGCGGTAGTAAAAAGTACGATGACCAAGGTAAGAAAGCATGAAGTGCAGTCAGTTGAATTAATTTGTAAAGGAGGCCTTTTCGACGGACTTTGTCATTGACTCTGGCTACGTGTAAAAGTACGGCAGCAACTGGTTCCTTCGCATCGATATTGCTCATTGAGACGTCTAAAACCCCAAGCAATTGATGTTGTTTAGAATGCTCACCAATTAAGCTAAATTGTTCAGGCATTAAAATGTTTATATTAAAGTAAGAAATCATGGAGATGGAATTGAAAGACAATTTCAATTATTTTACTTAACGATAAAGGAAGGCTAACGGGTCGAAAATTAATGGGGTCACTATAGTCTGAAGTTTGTTTAGGATTGTACGTGGTTATAGATATTTTCCATGGTTTTAGAAAATAGCAGAATTTTAGGATATAATTTGTCAAATCGGTCATATAGTGAACACAGTTATTAGGCGAATGTTTGAAAGCAATGTAGTAATATCATCATACACAGGGTTCTTCAGATTTTTGATGATATTACGGATAACAATTCATTGGATTTTTTAAATTGTGAAAGTTCGAATTTTTATTAAAATATAATAAAATTTAATTATTTAAAATTATGCACTGTTTAGAATGAAATAAAATTTCAGCGATAGCTAAATATATTGATCAAGTGTTGCCACCGTCAATATAACGGCAGCAATACTGGCAGACATGTTTTTGTTTTACAATATAGATTTCCTATTATAGAATATATTCCATGAGATCTAGATTGATATTTAGTGATAGAAAACTGGTGCTGATCCTATCTAATACGTCCCGCAAAGTGTTCACCAGAATGTATTTTGAGAGAACATCAGCTTCTACAGAATAAAATGAAAGAAAATTTCGTTCATTATGCACAAATGTGGAATCTTAAAACGTTTTATCTCTTGATAAATAAACATGTTTAAATTAGTCACTTATATATTTATTATTATAAATGTTAAATCCATAAACCTGGTGCTCAGTAATTTATTATAAGAATTTTTATAATATTTATGTAAATTACGACATCGTTACTTAGCATTGAATGTTCCTCAAAACAATTTGTATAAAAATTGCATTTAATTTGACATTATTTGATAAAAACGTTGTTGTTACATTTATTTTGTTTGAATAGAACCTCTTTTAGTAAATTGTACTCAAATTATTTCTAGTCATGAATTTTGAAAATTCATTATATTTGCTGTAAGCCAATCTGTGGCGACCTTAGTTGCATTTACTTTGAAGTAGGCGTATGTATTGAATATTATCCACTTTGAAAAGAGTTAGAGAATTGTTTATATTTTGCACGCAAAAACAATATTACTGCTAAATAAAAACGGACATCATTATATGAAGGCATATTATTAACCATTTGGAAAAATGGTTATTGTCTTCGACAGGGTAGGAAATCAAAAGCATATCTGAAGGTTTTTATTGATTTAATCCGCATTTTATTCGTTTTCTGATTGGTCTATACAATAATCTGTATTTCCCTTTACTTTCAACAGAGATGGATACTTCTGTTGCCATTATGACAAAAAAGTAATAAAAATTAATAACTGAGAAACAAATTGAGATACAGCTTTCAAACAAATTACATTTAAAAGTACATTTTATTCTCTATTTGACGGTGTAAAAAGTAATATTGTCGGATGTTTAGAAGTTTAAGAATGAAATTTCATTTAAAATTGGTATTCAGATTTCTTGGAAATCTGACGATGGAAAAGCCTTTTCCCGAACAGCCAATGAAATGCTTGGATAATACGTAAGTTTCAGGTGGATAATAACTAATGAAAATGAAAGAAAATGAATAACAATTTCTGCCAAAGTGTTAATTTTTATTTGTAAGATTTTCACGTGCAAAAGAAAAATGGAATGAACCAATTAAAAATTAAAAAAAAAAAGATAAATAAGACAGGAATGAATACATATAAATATTTCACACCAAATACGAGTCGCATTCGATTTTCGTCGCTTGGAATTTTTACGTGTAATACCGCTATTAATGTTTAATTCATGGCGTACGTAATGTATAATCAACTCCGTGCGATTTTTTATGTCTTAATCTTTAGTCTTTGAAAAATTCACTTTCCACATGGTCGTTGTAATTTGTTAAATTGCTTTTTTATATACTGTTTTAGATGCGTTAGTAATTATATAAATACGTAGCACCTATATTCGTCATCTGGTACGTCCGTCTGCCTGCATATAACAGCGCAAAAACCCCTCAAACGAATGGTTTTGAAATTTAATATACATAATCGTTGTAGAATTTTGTCGAATCATTTCATATTTTATGAAAATCGAATAAAACTTAAAAATATATTGGTAAAAGTTTTCATCATTCTATTAAATCTTATCAAGCGTAATTAATCCAACGATATCCCGTAATAGGTAATGATTCTAGGTTGTCATAGTGATTACGTCATACTTCGGATATTACGACATATTTTATTTCCGTATTACTGAATTTGATGTAAATTGTCGTAATAAATTTAAATTTATTCATTTTTGCATAGGAGTGCAACAGCTATTGCACCAAAATCTGGTTGTTAATAAAACTAGTTATTATAGTACGAACTCGCATCATTTGCCAAGTTTGGCGAAAATTTTTCGTCTTGTTTTTTATTGTTTTATAAACACCACAAAATTTACCAAAATAGAAAATATTAGATAAAACATATTTCAATACAACTTTTAAAATTAGACTTAGATTCCTTTTTTTAATGTGTTGCATTTCAACTTTGTTGAGATATCAACACAAAGTGACATGCTGATAATGCGAGTCGCTGTAAGTGTCGAGTAAATAGTGCATCAGCAACAGGCATCAAGGGGAAATAAGCGCAATGTGTTATCATTACTAATGCATGAGTGACCGGAAAAAAGAACAAAACTTTGTTCTCTGAAAAAATTCACGAGAATAAATCTCAGGAAATGAAACTTCTAGTAAATGTTGAATACATGATTACATTTCATCTATTCAAATAATTACACTATTTCGCAAATGAATCACATGATTTGTAATTTTCGAGCCGATTAAAAAATAGTTCAGGCCAAGTAAGTTGTTTGCATTTAACCAACCGAGCTCTCTTGGACAAATGTAGTAACCTGGAGGTGATTATCATGGTATCTGGCGTTTATTTATTTAATCACGAATACTTAGTGAGTATAAATGTATTACTGATATTGTGTTCGGATTTTCTTTTTTTTCAGACATTTTGCAATGTTTCACTAAATTAAAAATAATCCCTTAAAATGAACTGTGATAGGTAATAAAAAATTAAATAATGTGCTTAAAAAGTTATGTTTTTGAAATTTTTGAATAAAAAAGATATTGCCAATATCAATGTATAATTTCTTATTTTTTGGAGTTTTCCCATATTTGGTAGTGGCCAGGCCAATCGATGCCAGAATCGAATAAGGATTCAGACACAGACGCGTTTGTTGAGCCACATACGCTATAAAAGAAGTTCCCAATTTATTTAATTATTATAACTGAACCACCAGCTTGATTAATGCGACATAGGATGTTTTTCTTTTCACAACTGAGTGAAAATATGTCAATTCAGGACACAAAAATATAGCATTAGTTGTAACACCGAACAGGTATTTGATAGAATCTCACATTATCATTTAGGACACATTATCAAGCAGCGTGGCAACAATTCAACTAGTATGATTTTTTTCTGAATCCGTATGGTTGAGTTAACTTCTGTTTATCTACCCACTGTTAAATATGGAGTTCTATTGATTTAGGAATAACCTGTTGAGCTATGCATTTATCTCAGACCTGATACTATTGCCTACAGGCAAAGCATTAGTTTATTAAGCATATATTAGTTGGTATAGTATTGCAAGCTAAAGACAAGAAATGCAGAATGTTAGTCATGGCCAGGATACATTATTACTCAATTATATATATATATATTACACAATATGTTCTGCCTTACTATATGCAGTTCAAATTTTGATATACATACGTCCTCGTTATCATTTTACAAACATTGCAAATTTTATTCAAAGTAGAAAATAGTCGTTAAAACATATCTGTGTTCAGAAAATATTTCTGCAATTAGATTTACATTTCTCTTTTAAAGCTATAGATTGTACTTCTATTGAAAAATCAATATTAACACAATGTGACATTTTCAAAACTATTGAATCTGCAGTCGATATTGTGATCACAGATGCCAAATATTCCAGAAAATCTAGATTGAGATTCTGCCTTGGGAAAAGATACAGCTGAAGATAGACAGTAATGCGTCACACAAAAGATTAATTTTAGTAAAAAGTACGTTATTAGAAAAAAAGGAAAATAAAAGAAAGACTTTGTAATTGTATTCAAATATGCGTTTCAAGGTTATTAATTCCTCACATTATTTTGTTATATTTCAATAAATCATGCATGTTTTTCTTTAATACAATTTAGTAATATCTTATAATAACTTATATTTAGTAATACTTAATATTTAGTTTTCTTTTATATTTTTAATAATAAATGAATAGTAATAATAAAAAGCTTAGTACTAATAAAATTTTCTAGATATTAGAACGTTTTCAATGTATATTTACTTTTAAGTCTCAGCCCAAAAATATTACTGAAAGTACTCGAAAATAATGTAAAACGCATGAAGAAATCCATTAGTCTCATATTTGTAAAAATGAACATACTGAAACAATAAAATTGAGCTGTTTAATGATTTACTTTTGTTTTGTGAAATTATCATTTATCTCACTCTTTCGTCTGTTTTGGAACTTTGCGTTATTATTAAAATCAAGTCAGTCTGGGAACTGTTCGAACTCCGATTATTGTCCAGATAATTTCAGTGGGTAAAATTGACCTTTAAATTGATTGCTATTTCACTGAGATCCGCAAATAGCAACAGAGCTTCATTCTTATTTCATATCATGATTTATAGAGGTAAAAATGATGCACTTTTTAGTTTTTATTTACGTGCTGACATTTGCAAATATTCATTTTTTGATTCATTCTATACATATGAAACAAAAAAGTATTCGTATAGGAAAAATTTTGAGCTTTGGATTTTTGATGGATTTAGACATTTTGGTATGTCCTTAATGCGATGTGATTTTTTTTTGTTAATTGTCTGTCTCCTAATCTGTGAGTGACACATACATAGTGATCGAATTGTCTCAAAAACTAAAACATAAAATTCCATAGTTTTTGGGTGTTAAATGAAAAATAGGCGGAACTTCAATTCTGTGTTTTTCACACTTGGTTTTTATAGGGTGGGTTGGAATTTTAACACCATTCATATTCCGATAAACCTTAATGTAAGCAAGCGCGTGTTGTGTTTATATGTACATAGCTTAACAGAGGATTCTATTATACAGTGTTTTTTGACAATGATATCACCATCTTGGCATCTATTTGATGGAGCTACGTCAAACTTCTTATTTCTTTAGAAATTTACTTAAAGTGGTATAGATTTTGTTTGGATGCATATTTCTAAAATTTGGTCGATGCTGTGAAGAGTGTTTCACTATTTCTGTGATAGCTGCAACTTGGCTTCTTTTTTGAATGCATAATAACTTACTGGAACACCAAACATTACGTTTACTGAAGACATGCAACTGTGAAATATCCCGTGTAGTCATCCAGCACAATCACGTCCAACTGAACTGGCAGTATAAAGAGCTTATACAAATCAGATGACATATAAATCATTTCATAAGTAGGGTGGAAGTAAGTAAATGTAAAATGTACTAAATCAAAACAAAAGCGATTATATTGGTATTACACTGATTTTAGTTACTAAAACAAAAATTAAATTTGAAATTAAATTTTATGACACTTAAAATTAAAAGTTTCAACGGAATAAAAATAAATAAGTAAGACAAATAAAATGGGTTTAAAAAAAATAGTGTTTCAAGTCTGAACAACATAAAATTTCAATTAATAAAACAAGTAAAAAACAATTAATTCACTTTAGGTTAAAAATGCCAACAGGAAATTAAAATTAAACGTATAATAAACTCATTAAACTAAAATTTATCATACATTAATGAGAAATTTTCATTTAAGATATTATAATTATCACAAGTGATGTATACTTTGGTGAAGAAATGAAGTTCGCCTAATATTAGTTCACAAATTCAAAGTTCTTTCAAATTTAAAATGACCAAAGAACTGCAGATTAATATTAAGCGAACTCTATTTTCTTCCACAAACTATAGATCACGTTGTGATAATTATAGTAATATCTTAAATGTTTTTTTTTTTTTTTTCATTTATTCGTTATAAACTTTCGGCGTCTATTGAATTGAATTTAACCAGATTTAATTTTTAAGCTGTTTATTAAAGATTATTTTATTTCAATTTTAGTGTTTTTCAGTCAATAAGGTGGACTGCTATATATTGTTTCTCAAGCTTTGGAGATAGTTGTATTTCGTCAAGTTTAATAGGTCAGATATTTATTAAAATATATGTTGGTACGTTTTTTAATTTATAAAATCAAAAAGGGTTCTGCTATTCTATAAATATACGATAAACATTAAAGTGGTATCTCAATATCTTTTTGGTAAAAATTCACCAAAGGATCAGGGTCCATAAATGGCGTTTTTTTTTGCCCAAAAGAGTTTGATGTTTATATTTATGTATGTGCTAGGATACGTCATATAAATTATAAATATAGAGTAGACAAGTTGAAATGTTTAATAACAACATGATAATACATGGCATAAAGTAAACATGGCATTAAATATTTTAAGATATTAGAATGCAAACGAAACATTATGAGATGAACAAAACATGTAAAATATGATGAAAAATAATTTATCAGACTTTTCTGCGACATATTACTCACTTTCTGACCAATGGGAGTTACCAGCATCCAGAACATAATCCTTATAGTCAGCAGTGTGATTTTTTCTTCTACCACTGACTTTTGGTATCCCAAATACCGCAAAACATTTGCTATATGTGTACAACAACCCACTACATTGGCTCCTACGTTACACTAAGAAAACCAAGAATTAATAGGCGACAAATAATAGCTGTTGTACTGAATCCATGCGTTATAAATCTTCGAAACTTCGAGCTCCAGGCGATATCATAACATTCGAATTAACAAATGCATGACTTTGTGCCCTTGACGGGATTCTTCAAAGATATCTTGCAGACATGCATATTATCAGGGTTCACGCTGGCTTTTGACCAACATTTTGACCAACAAGCGATTTGGCGAATAAGAAATAAAAAACAGAAGCCAAATCTCTCTATTCTAAAAAAAAGTAACTACCGCTGTCACCGCCGCCGCCGGTTTTGAATTTTTTGTGACCGGAGGTTTTTCTTCGTTAATATTAAGAAAAATAATGCATACAAAAATATGAAAATCGGTAGTATTACACAGAAATGTTTGATAAACACGCTGATGCAGACAGTTTTCAGATCGAAGAATTATTTTAAGAGATATTTAATGCTAAAGTTGGACAAAATCGTTCCACTAAAAAAGTTTTATAGGAGCAAAAACTGTTCATAGGAATTTAATCTTTTTTTTAGATCATTTTATGCGTTAGAATTTGCCGGAGTGCAGATTGCATTAATTTTTTTATTTTGACTCATTTTTTCAGGTTTTATTTCTATTTTAAATTCAGATTTTCAGCATTTCTAGAGATATTTTTAACAGATTTTAGAAAGTTATATTAATTTGAACTGTTGCCAACTGTATAAACAGCGGAAGCAATAATGTTTGCTTCAAAAAAATATTTATACATGTAAATAAATTAAAAATTTATTTACACGTGACTATTACAAACAGAAAAAAACATTTGGAATTAGAATTAAATAATTATGTACAAAAAGCAGGAACTTATTAAAAATTATGTCATAAAAACTATAATTACACGTGAATTTTAAGAGAGAAAGGTATTTGTAAAGCAATAAATTTATTAACATGCGTTAGAAGTCTTACATAGGAGAAATTACGTCATATTTACGTCACATTACAGTTATTACATAAAATGAACACAAAATAATATTGCAAAACGGTTTAAATTTAGAAATTGCGCTAGACA
The DNA here is from genome assembly GCA_963932465.1 of Maratus speciosus. Lineage (NCBI taxonomy): Eukaryota > Metazoa > Arthropoda > Arachnida > Araneae > Salticidae > Maratus > Maratus speciosus. Next base: position 133,525,145 of record OZ010791.1, read on the forward strand.
TTTATTTGATATTTTAAGAGGATACTTTTCAACTATTTTTGTTAGGAAAGCGCAAATAATATTTAATTTCTAACACAAGTATTTTCACGTGAATATTAAAAAGAGAAAGAATAGTTTGGTCAAAATTACGTCAGATTAAAAACGATTAATTTAAAATGTCTCATTTAAAAGAACTTTCTTTTCACTTTGTTAAAAAATACCAGGAGACAAAGACTTTGTTTACTTAATTCCTTTTATATTAGATTATTTTGAAATGTTGTTACACGTGTCTACGTTATCAAGTTATTTTTATTTCGACGTTTTATTTGTATTTTTATTAATGTTGTACTAATTTATTTCTTTTTTCGTTATTTAAAATAAAATTATGTCAATTTGTATAATTTGGCGAGTGGTTTGGCGATTTATATAATTTGGCGAAATTGGTCGACGGGATAATCAAGTAGTACCGCAACGGATTTGGCGTTAAAACTCCCCAATCAAAGAGAAATGAATAGAAATCCGTTTATAGAGAGATCGCCACTGTTTTTTAAATTGTAATTCAATCTTTCGAAACCTTTTTAAAGCCGATCAAATTAGCGTGCATTTAGAGTCTACGGTGTCTGGATGGGGGTTGGCGAGCGTAGCTCGTAGCCCACTAGGCCGAGCCCCCTAGTGGAAAAAAAAAGTTAGCAAAATAAATTTTCGTGAAGCACTGAAAAATTGATCTTTAACCGCTTATTGTATCCCTTTTTTTCTAATATGTTTTGAAACAACCAAATTTTTTGTCACTGCTTATAAAATAAAAATACGACTATCCGCTGCAGAAGCTATTAAAAATAAGTACATTCTAAATGCCTCCAAAATATGCAAATGTTTCAGACATTCTGTTAATAGTCTAAATGAAAATCCAAAACAGCTATCTTTGATTTGCCATTGTGAAAATACTAATAGAAAAAATGGACCGGCCAATGATACTTTGCAAACAAGTAATAAATAGTATGGTAAATGGCTAATTTCAACACCGCAATCTAGCAGTTTTTTTCTCTGTTTGGCGTTCGATGTAATTTTGTTCGTGATGTTACCTGTGCGACGCGACGCCGCTGCCGGTGAAATTGATAGCGTTTAACTGACAACAGAAAAATTCTTCTCTCATAATCCTTTCTGTGTATTTGACTGTCGCTAAACTGAATGGGTGTTGAATCAGTACCTCTATAAATAGAGTAATGTAAATGTCACGGTGCGATTGAAGATTTAAAGTGACACCAATCGTTATGCAACGCGGATAAGAATCTCGACTACATTGGCACACACACACAAAGAGAGCAGAAATGGAGCACTCTCAATTTGGCGAGTCTGATTGTTCGTTTACTCGCAAAATAAGCATTTTGTCGCAGTTTGATGCAAGCAAGCGGGATCGAGAACCCTGCATATTATACAGATTGAGTGAGTGCTATTTGTTAATTTTAAGCTTAAAGTTGTCAGTGGCAATTATATTAGTAGAAGAATGTTCACTAGATAAGGGTCCATCTATGTCATTACCTGACGTGGATGATAAACTCTGGCCATATTGCACATTTCCTAAACTAATACTGGAGCACCCACTGTTTCTTGATGCTTTTTCTACGTCTACACGTTTATGTATAGCATTTAGGTCACAGTTTAGAAGTTTTGATAAAACCTAAACATTTATCTATCAAGTACTGAACGGCATAAGGATTCATTATTCTCCTTCAACTTTCCAACATTGTTATCTTCGAACAGCCACCACATATTTTTTGATCGATTATATTCTTATTTATTTTAGTTCATTTATCACTGTCCCCAGTAGATATTAACTTGTTAGTTTTCAGAAATCACGATATACTTTTCATTTTCTCTAAAATATTTCACTTGTTTACTATCAACCCCAAGTTAATCACAGATGTACAGCGCGGTACTATTTTTTGAGAGGTTTTGCTCTCGAAACTGTTGTACAGGAGGTGCTTGGTTTGAAACCAATTGCGGTCGTCGACATATCCGTTCGAAGTTTTCATAGTTGTCTCCAAACCTTGGTAAAGCTTGCGTAAATACGGGTTAGGTTCCATTAGAAAGAACTCCCACGGAGGGCCCTCCCTCTAGGGCCTATATCTCTCTTGCAGGAAATTGGACGTCAACACGTACAACACCAACTATTTTTTCTAAAAATATTAAAACATCTTATCCGTAGTAATATCACACGAGCCATCCATGCACAAGTCGTATTAACATGGACATAGAATTGTTCAGGACTTTCAACGTAATAGCGTTTCGAAAAAGAAAACCGTTACGCGTAAAATGTGTGAAATATGTACCGTTATACGTAGCACGGTGTTCCTCGGTTTGTCTGCTTTAATATGCTCTACCAAAAATCCCTTTGATAAGTGAGAGCTAGCCAATGAATGTTGCCTGCTAGGTGCGCTAGTATGTACAATGTTCTACGTAGGATGTTGCCATTATCATATTTGGATACAAAGTCGCGATTTGATATCAACACTATTTCGTTTGAAGTTCTGCTCTATTCTATGCGTCATGCTTATCGGCAATAGTTACGTTTATTTTACAATGCTTAAGCAGGCCGATGCATTCTAAAGTTTCTTAGTGACGCAAAAGAATGCAGCTACTTAACTATCTATTTTTTAATATTCTACTATGAGTGCAGCTTTACAACACGTTTATTTTTACATTTTCTTTTATGTTGTATATTTTCATGGTTTTTATAATATACGTAAAGAAGAAAGTATTGCACGATTGCGCGCATATAAATAATTGAGATGAAATTAGGAAAAATTGCGTATTTTCCATCAAAAACGTCGAATAATGCCAACTTTGAACTTGTGTAAGTTATGTAAATCCGAACAAAATACAAAAACTATTTTTTAAATCGCACAGGATAAATCTTCTCATACATTAAAAACACGGCTGATTCTTTCCAATTTGAAGTTATTAACTAAAAGTGGAGAGGTTAGTCTAATTTGTTTTTTAAATCCCGAATAGATCACGCTGTTAATTTGTGTTTAATTCACTGATGATTGTAACGCTGAGTTAAATTCAGAGAAATATACTGTACTTAATAAGTGTCAGTTTTTAATATTGATATTTAAATTTTTACATTAGAATAATCCGTGGAGTTAATAAATTAATATTGTTCATTCTGGACATCTGATAATTTGCGTAACAATGCGTAATTCCTTTTATATTTATTATTATTATATATATAAGACATCCATAATGTGTTAATTTTCAGATTAAGACACTTAAGTGTCTTAAATTCTTTTTCCGTCACAAATGTTTCTAAATTTAAGACGCCGATATTTGCAGTGTCGACTTATCATATCATACATAGTGTGTTTCCTACATACTATGTTTCATTTCAGTTCGGAAAAACATAGCACAGTTAAAATAGCCCCTTCATTAATTTAATCATAAAACGAAAATGTACTTTAGATGTTTTGTGCAGACCCTATAAATGATCATTAGAATTTATACTCACTAAGTAAAAATGAACAAATAACCACATAGCAGAACGAAAAATGCACTTCCAGCTATAATTGTTCATATAAATATTGGAACTGGATTATTTTATGAGTCCATGTATATGAATTATGTAAGCTATGCACACCATATTCTAAAGTAAGCATATATCAGTGCACCTCAGATATATATAATAAGTTTGATATGCTCGAAATTGTTTAACATGAAAAAAATACACCGTAAACGATTTTTTCCCCAGCTTCCTTAATGTAACGGACTATTTTGAGTATACCTGTAAATGAACAACGGATTCTACGCATACTCTATTCTACATTAAGAACCTAGTAATGCACTTCAGAAAGGTATATAAATTACAATGTGTTTGAAATTGTGAAATATCATCAAAAATCACCGCAAATGATATTTCCCCATAGGCCGTAACGTAACGAATTTCTTTTGAATGTCCATGTAAAACTACTATAAGTGCTACACACTTCATTTTCAATATCGAACATGCTATAGTGACTCTCTATAATATATATCAATTTCATGGCAATCCGACTGTATTTACGCGAATTACAGAATAGACAGACCCAATTCATTAAACACTTCAACTATGTTGGAAAGAGTGAAGAGAGCGTATTCTATTTGGTATCTTAATATTTTAAGCCTTGGTCTCGGAAATATTGTGAAAGACAGAAATTAGGATTTCACTATTACGGATAAACTGACAAAAAGGGTAAAAAAAAAAAAAAAAAAAAATACTAACACCGACTTTCTTTTGACTGCAAAGTAAATTTCACTATGGAAAACCATGAATGGTTGATACGAAACCCGTATCACTAGAAATTTTAAACGAACACAATGATTAATATTTAGTGCTACATTTGTGATGCAAGAACATTTTTTTTTTTCGTTCTTATTTAATGACATTTCACTTTGGTAGTCAATATGGCCAACCAAATGCTTTTTTTATCTCTTGTAATAATTAAAGGTCATGATATGCACAACAATTCCGATGCGTGCGTCTGACAGATAAAGCACCAATAAGCGTAATTCTAAACTGCTTTTATGCCGTGATTAATTTTTGTTCACAATCGCCCGCACGCGATGGGTCATCGTCTTCAGTGGTATAACACTAGAAAATTTTGTAATCCGACTAATACAATATACCTATATTTCACGCGTATAGGTATAGCTTTGTATACTCTTCTTTGCGTTTGCTATGAGTGGTTTTTGTTTCTGTTACGGCTATCATTTAAACATCATCTATGGGTTTTTCTTATGTAGATCTTTTTTGATTTAAAAAATATATTTGGTATTTATATAGTCACAAAGAGATTAGGATGTACAGTACGACTTACTGTATAAATCAGGACCTTAGGAGAGAAAGGGCAAATCCCGAAATTGGTGTGTTGGTAGATCAAGCTCAAACTATTTCAAGTAGTATTGGAATATGGTACTATTCAATTTAGCTTGACACTTTCAGAATACTAAGGGCGAACCAGGGCAAAACGACTGACCTACTTGTTGCTTACATCTATCTAACGTGGGAAAAAATCGATCTTTTGATTTCGCACTTTCACTTCCAAACTCCTGATATGATGACGTGCGTTTCAAAAGTCGTCTTATCCAGAAATTTCAATTTCAAAAATCGCGAAAGTGGGTGCTGCCACTGGAAAGTTCCGAAATATTATCAATGTAACTATAAATATTAGATTTCGATTACTGTTTTTCACCATTTTTTTTCAAATATATATTGAAATATCCACATTGGAAATGAAAACTGGTTTATTTGTAAGGTAGGAACGATATCCAAGGGATAATATGTCGTTTTTATGGCCATTTTATACATGAGGATATGAATTTCAAAACTCATCTTGACTAAAATTTTAAAAATAGCGTTTACACTATTAATCTATTCTATTGATTGAAGCTACACCGAAAAAACACAACAATCTGAAGAAAAAAAAACTTGTTTTATATTGTATTTCTACTATTGTAAAATCTTGGTTTGCAGTGAAAACAAATGGTTGCTGTTAAAGGTTTTTCGCGATTTCCCGAAATTTGAATTTCTGGACAAGACGACTTTTGAAACGTACGTCATCATATCAGAAGCTTGGAAGTGAAAGTGTGAACTCGAAAAATTCGATTTTTTTTTTGTTTTTTCCACGTCGGATAGACGTAGGCAACAAGTAGGTAAGACGTTTCGCGTTGGTTCGTCCTTATCATTCTCAAAATATCGAGCTAAAGTGAGTAGTACCATATTCTATAATACTACTTGCAATAGTTTGAGCTTGATCTACCAACACACCAATTTCGGGATGCGACCTCTCTCTTTTAAGGTCCTGATATATACAGTAAGTCGTATACTGTAGTATACTGTACATCCTAATCTCTTTGTGACTATATAAATACCCAAATATGTTTTAAAATCAAACTGACTATCAAAATATTTAAATTAGATTTAAGTTTCTTTTCTATTATGTTAAGTTGCAGCTGTATTGAAAAATCAATATGAACTCAAACTGACATATTCAAAACTACTGAATCGAGAATCAATATCGTGATCTCAGATGCAAAACATTCGAGGTAAACTAGATTGAGATTCTGCCATGGGAAAAGATACAGCTATGAATTCACTCTTATGTGTCACGCGAAGGATTCATTTGAGTGAAAAGTACTATGTGAAAGAGAAAATGGAGGACTAATTTGGTGTTTGAAACAAAGCATATGTTTTTAGGACTATTGCTTGCATGATGATTGACGTCACTTTAATTAAACATTTAAATGCTTTCTTTCTTAGTTTTTTCGAGAAACGTAGATAATTTTATGTAATGAAACAAATATTAAGGTGGGATCCCGATAAAAACGAGAGGCCTTCCGCTAAAGATCGCGATTTTGACTGCCGTGTGGGCAAGGATGTCTCAACATTTCATCCTTTCGGGTTGGATAAAATGAGTATAAATGTTACTTGGAAACGAAACACAGATGGTCTCCCGTTAGGCTGGCCCCCTTACCGGAACATATACTATGCAGCATCTCTGCGCCCAAGGTCAAGTAAAGAGATTTGGCACTGTGTTCATGATGTATCATAGATCGTATAGCCACAGTTTCTTTTTATATTAATTCTGAAAATTTAGTCTAGTCTGTCCTTTTGCATAGATTGTATTTCTTACATAATTGTACAGACATTAAAATTACGTGCATAAACAAACACTAAAATCATCATTTTTATAACTTTTTTGTTAGTTTTTATTTTATTGTTAATAATATAGTCCAATATGAAATACGAAGAGTTGTAGCTGTTGGGCCTTCATAAATTTGAAATGTACGCATTATTTAAACTTAACTAATTAAGCGTCTAGCCTGATAATTAAGGGCTATTTTTTTAAAATTCAGATCATTTTATTGCTTCCGCTTTTTTGAAGTAGAAATATTCATGTTTTTTTAATGGTAGATAAAGTGATGCTACTATGAAAAATCGATTACACTATTTTAAAAATTGGTGGGATTGATGCAATCTTAACTAATAATAAAAAAGAAAAGTGCCTAGCTAAACTGATGACATTGCGCTCACAGGCTATTCACACTAATTTTATATTATGCTCTTATTTTAAAGAATAATGCCCCTCGAAAAATAAGTGAAGGGATTAGCCCCATTTCCCCCTTTATACTTCATCAATGAACATCCAAATCTAATCAGGGAATCTCCTTAACATAATAAACCGGTATACAAGATTTGGAGCAAATCGAATAATTCTGCATGAAAAACCCGTTTATCTAAATTAAGGGGGTGGACTGCCCCCCCTTTCTTCATTTATCCTTAACCAATGAACCCCAAAACTAATCAGCTAAGTTCCTTAACATAATAAACCGGTATACCAAATTTGGATCAATTCGAATAATTTTGCATGAAAAACCCATTTATCTGAATTAAAGGGGGGACCAACCCCCCTTTATCCTTAACCAATGAACCCCCAAAATTAATCAGGGAAGCCCCTTAACATAATAAACCGGTATGGCAAATTCGGAGCAAATCGAATAATTCTATATGAAAAACCCATTTATCTGAATTAAGGGGGGGGGGGGACTAACCTCCCTTTTCCCCCTTATCCTTAACCAATGAACCCCAAAACTAACCAAGGAAGCTCCTTAACACAGTAAACCGGTATACCAAATTTGGAGCTAATTGAATAATTCTGAATGAAAACACCATTTATCTGAATTAAGAGGGGTGGACTAACATACCTTTTCCCCCTTTATTCTTAAACAATGAACCCCCAAAACTAATCAGGGAAGTTCCTTAACATAATAAACCGGTATACCAAATTCGGAGCAAATCGAATAATTCTGCATGAAAAACCCATTTATCTGAATTAAGGGCAGTTGGACTAAACCCCCTTTTCCCGCTTCATCCTTAACCAATGAAACCATAAAACTAATCATGGAAGCGTCTTATCAGAATGAAACTAGAAAAAAAAATTGAAGAAATTAGGATATTTCTATCAAGAGTTATCGCGTTACGTACATACGTACGTACGTACATACAGAACCGGCGGGCACATAAGCTCTCAGGCTTTGATAGCCTGTGAGCTAAAAAGGAGCCTAGACTGCCCCTGAGAGTCACGGGGGCTAGAATTAAGGTTTTAAAGTACCGTGTTAAAGTAAAAGTAGGTGATTCGATTATTAGGTAAAACATATTTTATTAAATTTAAAACGAATGTATTTCGTTTTAGTAACTGATAATTAATTTTACTTATTTCTTACCACTCGATATTCAAATAAGAATTAATTTTACAAAAATCATGAAAGTCATGATTTGAAAAGACAAATATTGATTTAAAAATATTTCACATTTTTTTAATAATTTAAATTAATAATTTTAAATGGAACAAGAGATAAACCGCTTTGATGAAAACTAAGCTGAAAAGTTTTAATTTTCTGTACACAAAAATGCATATCACATAAATGTTGTTTCAGAGAATTTTTAAGAATGTAAACCTTTCCCCAATTTACTTTTCTTCTTTTTATGAAAAACATTCAAAAAGAAGACAGATTTTTTTTTTATGACTAGAATTTTTTTTAGTATCAAGTACTGTATTTTGGCTTCAAAACCTATAATAGGAAAATTTTAAATGATTTAAACTTTCATCATTAATCAAAGAACTTATTTTTTTTTTATCCGAACAGGCAATTAAATTTTCAATTCCATTCATTCCATTCCATAAAATAAAGTCATTTATTAGCATTATGATATCATATAAATGTTTTTCAAGCATCATTAGCTTTGTTTGAAGGAACAATTAATCTTGATTTTTGAGAAAGAAATGACGTTTGGAAAATGATTCATCATAATTTTCTTAATGTTTTTAGGCTTCTTACATTTTGATTGAAAAATGTTCAAAAGATTATTCTCTAAAATTTCATAAAAAAAATTTCTATGTTTTTCATACTGTTGAATAAACACATGTGTAATTATGATTTTTTCTTCATCAGGCATAAATCTTAAACAGTCACATCTAAAGAACCGGGTGTCCAATTACTAAATGAGATACTTTTTTAGTTCTCATTTTCATGGTTTGTATAAAATATTTTCAGTATTCTTTCATTCTAAGATTTAGCTTCATAGTGGTATATTTTATGTTTATTCGTTAGCTAACCTCTGATAACTAAAACATATTCAACAGCAACAGAATAATATTAAGTTCTACGTGTACTCTGAAAGAAAGGACAATTGTATATTAATCTAGGAAAATATAATATAACCACGAACAAAAATATATGATAAACTCCTCCAAATTATATTGAAATTAGTTAAACAATATATTTTCATCATTTAAAGAAACATTTATAAAAACAAGGTTTATTTTGCTGCCACTGTTGTCTGAAAATGAAATATCAGTTTTTAGGACGCTATAATTTCTAAAATAAACATTTCCATCTGAATAATTTAATTTATACATTAAAGTTAAAAAATAAATTAATATTGATGTTTTTTAAGGGGTCTCAGGACTCTTAAAATTCGAAAAAAGAAAAAAAAAGGCCATTTTCAATATTTAATATCTTAAAATATATATGATTTTAAAACACAATTTTTATTGGCATGACAGATACAAGTATGGTCTTTCATTTCATGTATTCAAAATTGCAAGATGCATAATTAGTATTTATAGGGGGCTCCAAACAATCAGACATTTTTCGAGCAGAAAATTGGTCTAACAGCTTACGTGCAGGATTACAAAATAAATTTTGCAACTAGAATGAAATATTTTGTGCCAAATTATACCGTAGATTATAATAATTAACCTGAACTTAAATTTGTATTCAAAGTATTTTTATATTTTTAATACAAAGTTGTATTTATCTAATGCAAATATTTGAAAATTTCAACAGTAAAATCACCTAAAAAAATATTTTTTTGAACAATAAAAAGGAAATGTTAGGTTTAGTTTATACAGACTAGCATAAAACATTTGTTTTGAAAATTTCATGAAAAAATATTCAGATGTTTTATAGATATGCTGCGCGTTCTCCAAAACGTCATTTAGAGAAAAATGACTTCAAAGTTTCAGAAACGCCGCTTTATCTATTGAGAATGTGTAATTCTAAACGCCGTAAATTCTCGTTCTAATGGTGATTTCAAGTTAACAATTATATCAAAATTTTCGGGAAAAATAGGAGTTTAACATCTAAAAGGAATAAAATTTCGAATTTTTTGAAGTTTTAAAAGTCCTGATACTCTTTAATGTCAATGCTGATAATTTAGCATGTTTCTCTGCAAAAAGTGTTTGTTAAACAGGGAACTTTTACTTGGAATTTTATATCACCTGAAAAACGTATATTGGATCTTGATAAAAATGATTAATACATTACTAAAATTACTCGGAAAAGTTTCCGAATATCTTTGGTAGGAAAAGAAACTTTGTTTTGCTAAATATTTCTTAAAATATTGAAAATATATTGCTTTTGTGATTTTTCCAGACAAATAGCTTTTTCTAGGGTTTGTGGGTATCTCGCAAAATGACTTTCTACATTTTCTTTCATTCTTATATTACATTTCCATACATTAAGATATGGTTTAATTTTTTTTCAGTGTAAAAAATAGGTTTACGTTATAGATTACAAACATACATTTCTACACAGATATACAAAAATTCTTTACTTAACGAAGCAAGTAGCGATTTACAAATATTCGTGAAATATAATGCGTTTATGTAAAACATTTCCGTGTTAACATTTCTGTATTTCATTTACAAATCTGATTATATTGTCTTTTTACGTTATGGTTTACGTTATAGATTACAAAGATATATTACTCATGCATTTCTACACAGGTATACAAAAATTCTTTGCTTAACGATGCAAGTAACGCTTTACAAATATTCGTGAAATCTAAAGCAATTATGTAAAACATTTCCGTGTTAACATTTATTTATTTCCTTTACAAATATGATTATATTGTCTTTTGAAAAATAGTTACTATATTCATTAAAAATTCATTGACCTGGAATATTATAAAAGCTTCCAGATTCGAAAAAAATAATAGATGCTACATATCATGTGTCTGGTATTAAAATAAATCTTATTACATATCATATATAACAAAGTTTTAGTGAAAATATAATAGTTTGCAGTTGAGAACTTTTTTATAGTTCAGTTACATAACATTTTATAACTTCCTTCCTTAAAGTTTCCCATTTTGATACACGAAATATTATCGTCATAATCGCTGTCACGATTGAAGCTTTGAAACATCTTTGATGCAGGAAATATAGCAGACTTAATCGCTGCCATTTCCTATAGGTTGTAACGCTAGTAACATAAAGATTGATAAGAGTATTCCTTTGTAGTTTTATCTCTTTTCATCTTAAGACTTGAAGTATTTCTACGAAAAATATTGAAGGCTTAAAACAGAATATTTATATTCTAAAAGTTCTGTTATATTTAGAATATGTTTCCGCTGAACATAGCATTCGTAAAATTGCAATGCTTTAGAAGCAATAAATTTACCTTTGACATTTACGGCTGCATTATGTTTCTGAGAACAAATATTTGTTCAAAAAAGTAAGAATTTATCTATTTTTTTTTTCTCTGTAGAAGTTTGTTAAATTTTAATGAGCTTTACCTGAGATTTCAAATTAATTTTTAATATACATACTTTCTTTCTCTGCAATACCTTTTTTTTTTCAAATTTCCACTTAGTAGTATCTAAAATCCTTACATATTGTTTTATATACCTATATAAACTTTATATTTACATTATAAAGAACAAACGTGTCCGTGCATATCGCTGACATCATTTTGATTCTGGCAACAGCAGATGATTACATTTTGCTTTTATTTTAAATTTTTAACCCTTTATCTACGGAATTATGAATTCATGAAAATTTTATCTTCTAAAGCATTTTTCGTGAATTTTTTAAAACAAAATTAGAAGATTTACATAATCATTTAATAAATTTTAGATGGATTTTAGAAGTATTGATGGATATTAAAGGATTAATTAAATTTCAATTCATAGGGATTTTGTGCAATATTTATAACACTACTCAAGTCTTTTATTTTAAATATTTTTTTTAGTATTTTGTAGGATTAGGAAATGTACAAATATAATGTTCTTACAATGGAAATGTAGAAATACTTCCGAATTGAAAAATTCCTCCCCCCTTCCCGTCAGGGCTAGAAAGCTGAAAAGACGCAAAGGCAAAAGAAATCGTCCTTTTAAAAATATTATTGTTTTGTGTAACCAATAATGTTTTTGGAAAAAGATAAAGTAATGTATCTATAACTCATTCTAAATAGCATTGCTACTAATCGATGTATTAAAGTAATTTTATAACAATTTATTTTAATGGTACTTATAAGTACCGTCAGTAGATAAAGGGTTAAACTTCTAATGGGGAAATTTCACACGGGAGGAATACGTTTTCTTTTGTGTGTAACTGATAAAGTTTATCTTGAAATCCTCAAAAATCCAAGAATCGTTAAAAGAATAGAAAATAAATATTAATTACTCGTTTTAATTATGCAAAAGCATAAACAAAACCACGTGATGCAAAAACCCGACGGGATTGACTGTGACGTCATTTGCCGCTAAATTGAAATGTTTACGTTTTGCGCGTATGCTTTTTCCCATTGCTTTTCCTATTTGCAATCGTCAATTGTTTCGTCTGTTCCTTAAAATTTATTCACGTTATCGACTTTAAATTTGAGAAAAAGTAAGACCTAACTTATCTTCATATAAAATATATCATTTATTTTTTATTTGCATTAAAATTTTGATTTGAAAATGTCAATTTCGGAATTTGTGAAAGGGCAATCGACAATCTCCCAAAAAAGAGATGTCCTTTCTATGTTCTGCATTTTTAGGAAACAATTCTGATTTCATGGGTGCAAAAATATGAGAAGTTGAATCTAAAAGATTTGTATTTCTGTTCTACATTTATTTTGATTTATTAAATAATTATAATGTTTAAAATAAAACAAAAGTTTAAAAGCTAAAATAGTAGTTCGCGATTCTTGATTTTTGTTCTCGAAATGAATTATTTTCTTATTTCATCATATTTTAGTTTAACCTTTTATGTACTGAATTATGAAGTCATGAAAATTTTATCTTCTAAAGCATTTTTCGTGAATTGTTTAAATTATATTAGAAGATTTACATAATCATTTAAAAATTTTGAGATGGATTAAAGGATTTAGAAGGATTAAATAAATTTAAATTTATAGGGATTTTGTGCAATATTTATAACCCCACTCAAATTTTTTATTTTAAATATTTTTCTTAGTATTTTGTAGAATTAGGAAATGTACAAATATAATATTCTTACATTATAAATATAAAAATATTTCCGAATTGAATTATCTCCCCCTCCCCTCCCAACGTCAAGAAAGATAAAAAGAATGCAAAGGCAAAGGAAATCATCTTTTTAAAAATATTTTTGTTTTGTGTAACCAATAATGGTTTTGGAGCAATATAAAGTAATGCATCTATAACTCATTCTAAACTGTATTACAACTAATCGATGTATTAAATGAATTTTATAACAAGTTATTTTAATGGTACTTATGAGTACATCAGTGGATAAAGGGTTAAATGAAATTTTAATTATTTTACAATACTGATAAAGTATATCTGTTATAAAATAAAATATTGAGAAATAAGAAAGGCCTTTTATTTAGTTAATATTTAATATATATTTTCTGAGTAAAAACTTTCTCTGTAAATTAATAACCGAAAAATAAAAAGCAGAAAGGAGAAGGCTATAACAATACCTGAGGAAACTTAAAACTGCTACAGTTAAATGAGTCCCATAGAGAGTTCTGTATATCCACTTTAGAAAGCTTTAAAAAATATTTTTATTTTCATCCCTCCCCCCCCCACACACACACACACACAATAAAAAAAGTTCATAATAATTATATGGGAGTAATTAATGGTTTGTTTATATTTTATAAAATATTACTTAAAACTTTTTGTAAAAACATACTACACGAAAAATTTAAATGAGCTCAAATTGTGACAAACAATATTTGCAGACTATGGATCTACTGAACAACTATTTACTACTATATTTATTGTAACGTTAAGTAATGGCCAGGAAATCAATCTAAATTGTCGGATTTATTAATTTTTCTATTTAGCAAACACAGAACTAAGTGTGGCTTCTTTAAATAATTTAATTTTCTTACAAAGTTTATCTTGTAGTCGAGATAGGTTTTTTTTTTTTTTTTTTTTTTTTTCTTGCCGCTAAAATTTGAATAGTTAATTTTCCTTTTGTTAAAAAATAATGTAAAAAATTATAAATAATCATATTTATACTCTGAATACCCTGTAAAATGTTTTTAAATAAAATTTGCATTTTAGATATCTACATTTTTATACTTTAAAGTTCTTAAAAGAAATATGGAGCAAAATTATCCTTTTGACACAAATGTTTAACCCTTCATCTACTGACGATACTTTTAAGTACCATTAAAATAACTTGTTATAAAATTCATTTAATACATCGATTAGTTGCAATACAGTTTAGAATTAGTTATAGATACATTACTTTATCTTGTTTCAAAAGCATTATTGGTTACGCAAAACAAAAATATTTTTAAAAGGCCGATTTCTTTTGCCTTTGCACCTTTTCAGCTTTCTTGGCGTTGGAGGGGTCGGGAAGAATTTTTCAATTCGGAAATGTTTCTATATTTCTATTGTAAGAACATTATATTCGTACATTTCCTAATTCTACAAAATACTAAAAAAAATATTTAAAATAAAAGATTTGAGTGGGGGTTATAAATATTGCACAAAATTCCTATAAATTCAAATTTAATTAATCCTTCTCAAATTTTTTAAATGATTATGTAAATCTTCTAATATAATTTAAACAATTTACGAAAAATTCTTTAGAAGATAAAATTTTCATGAATTCATAATTCAGTACATAAAGAGTGAGTGGGAAAATTTCCACATTTAAAAATAACAAATTTATTCACAAAACTTTAAAATAATGCATTCATTCTTTGAAATTCCTTTTTTCTCTATCTTTCAAAAGTTTCGATGAAATTAAAATTTTCCTGTCATGGCCTTGCTTAGTTATCCTAAAGCATTGATACGTTTATTTATTCATATTTTTCACCTCCCCCCCACCAAAAAAAATTTTAAAAAATTCGAAATTTAAGATTTTTTTTAAGCCACTAATTTTTGCTAGTTTTTTTTTTTAAAAAAAGGGTAATTTAATTTTGTATTTTATTGTCAGTACTTGAAACACAACGGAATATTTGAGCATTATTTTTGAAAAGCTTTATTGATTTTTTTATTGCCTTTTTGAATCGGGCCTTATTCTTGACATTTTTTGCATACTCAGCATAAATTCTTTGTGCTGTTTGGTGTAACAGAGGCAAGTGATTAGAAAGTTCTCATTTTTAATTACGTATATTTTTTATTAGTACATATTTTGAAGATCATACTTTGCTTAAGAATTTGTTTGCCTGTTTGCTTAACAATTTATATTTATTAAGTCCTGCAAATTTTAGAAATTTATTAGTTATTTAAAGATTATCAATCCTTCACTATATTATTTCTTAGCAATATAACGATGATGTAGAGGCTAGTTTTCCAGAAAACTTATCGCTTCGTTTCATAGAATTTGTCCAAGTTTTTCTTTTATTATTATCTTTAGGAACACTAAAAAAGTGCTTCTCAGACGAATTTACTGTACTATTTATGCAATATGGCACTATACAATATTTATAACACACGTTGCTACTCATTTTTAAAACAGAAAATTAAAAAACTTATAAGAAATATGTCAAACACTTAAGCCAACAACGTAGCACGACGGTGTTTACATGGCGAATGACGTCACAGCCGCTTTCGTCAGAAATGCAGCGTTTTCCCGACAAAACAAAAACGGCAATTTTAAAACTAATTTAGTGGATTATTAAAGATTCAAATATACATAAAAATTGTATCGATTTTTTTTATTTTTTGTGTTCTTCAATATAAAGGTGAAAATGAAAATCGTGAAATTTCCCCATTATCGAACATTTTCAATTTTTAAACCATCGAACATGAAAAATTTGTAATTTAAAATACAATTTCTTTGAAAATCCTACCATAATTTAATATTTTTTATCTATATTGTAAAAAAATTGAGTCCGTGCATAGCACTGACGTCATTTAGATGCTGGCAAGAGCAGTCGATTAAATTTTACTTTTATTTTAATTTTTGAAACTTCTAATTATCGAATATTTTTTATTTTTACGCCGTCGAATAGAATAAAATTGTACTTTAAAATGCAATTTGTTTGAAATTTGTTTGAAAACCGTATCACGATTTACTATATTTTTTTGTGGTTTTAAAAATAATTTGCTTCAATGATTTTTTTTAAATCTATCTCAATCGCACGTATTCAGACGATCACAAAAGATCAATTCGTTTGCGTTTAATTTAATATAAATAGTTCATAATTTTTTTCCAGGTTACATTCCATAACAAAAATAAAACTTTATTAATAAATAAATAAAATAATAAAATATTAATAAAACACAAATTTAATCGATCTAACTACTTGTTTAAACTATTGAAAAGATCAGAATGAGAATATCGCTGCTGTAAATAGCAATCTTTGGCGATTTCTTCAGCTGTTAACGCCGGGGACGAGGACAATACGAAAGTATCATTTTAAATAAGTTTCAAAACTTTATTTGAATACACAATTACTATTTTTAATGTAAAAATTATTTTCGTATTGTAGTGGGCAATCTAAAAAATATATTAAATATAAAAAAAAATCTATCAGAGATTTCAATTTAAAAAATGTGATTTTCACCTATATTCTGTATCATGGTAAGCACTACTACGGCTTCAAGGTAACCGACGATTTCGATATTAGACGGTTTGCCTAAAATTAAAAAATAATTTTTTTACGAATTCTTCTTAAACTTTAGACTCATAAAGAACCTTATACTTCATATGTTTCCGCGAAAATTAGGTTATCAGCACAATTAAGAGACTAACAACAAATTGATTAAAAATATAATATTTGCCATCGTCTCTGAAATAAAATGTTCGAAATGATCTGTAACTATTGCACCTCATTGCATACAGAAAGATACACGGTTTAAAAAATCTGTGATTCTACAGGTGTAAAGTTGCAGAAATCTGAATCCTTACTAAAATTTTATCTGTACATTGTACAGAAAAGATGAGAATCTACAAAACTGGCTTTTGAAAAGCTACAGAAATCTGTAGCCTTACAAAAGAATCTACTAAAACGTCAGTAATCTTTCTAAAATTTTACCTGTAACCAGGGTTGCAGTTACATAAAAACTTCTAGCGATCCCAGTTTCCTAAAACATTCTTAGTAACCTTACAATTTTTTTTTTATTTACGATGTAAAAGTGTATCTGCACATGAATTTTTATTGTTGACGTTAAGGAAAAGTTCTAGGAATTCCAGTTTACTAGAAAAAATTTAGTAAGTTTACAGTGGTTTTTTTTTTTTTTTTTTTTTTTTTTTTTTTTTACAGTGTATGTACGCAAAAATATGTATGACAAAAAGATAAATTTCAATCAGCAACAATGACTATAAAATTGATATTTGATTTGGCCGATATAGTATAGCATTATCTAGGAATTAGTAAGGAATCTGTTTTAAACATCGTTTTTTTCTAATACTACATAGTAACTGTACTCACACCTGACATACTAGTCATGAATTTGCAATTTCATTGAAAGAATTCATGAATTTGCGCATCCATGAAAATATTAATACCATACTGTTTTACTCCTTTATATAAAAGCAAAGATAAAACGAGAAAATGTTGTCCAATTCAGTCAATATTATATCTATACAGATAATACCTTTGTTAAGAAGATAAAACTATTTTAAAAACAAGCAATATAAAAATTTTGTTTTAGGTAGCTTTCTTTACAAAAAGCTACCTATTGCAGCCGTTCGGAGGAAAGCGATTTAAAAAAATTTTGGTATATTTTCATCGATCATGACCCCCAGACCCCGAAACCACCCTCCGTTCAAAATTTATATATATCTGACATTTGTCACACTGTAACTCTCGTATTTATGAACCGATTTGGATGTAATTCGGTGTGTACATAGTACATACCAATCTCTCGACCGAGTTCGTTGGCCAGCTTCATCCGCCATTTTGTTTCAAAATGGCGGCCATTTAAATTTTTAAAAAAAATTTAAAATTTGAAATGTGGTACCAAAAAATTGAAAATGGAAAAATATTTTATTCTTATGTATTTGACCTTTATACAAAGATTTCGAAGCAGTTTTTGTTTCGTCTATATCTTAAAAAATGGCTGAGTTATAGCATTTTGAATTTCTAGCGTGGCTGACATTTTGAAACATCCCGAATTTTGTCACGCGATAAAAGGCGTATTTATGAACCGATTTGGATGTAACTTCGTTTATGCATAGTACATACCAATGTCTCGACCGGGTTTGTTGGCCAGCTTCATCCGCCATCTTGTTTAAAAATGGCGGCCATTTATATTTTTAAGAAAAATTTAAATTTGAAATGTGGTATCAAAAAATTGAAAATTGAAAAAATATTTTCTTCTTAGGTGTTTGACCTTGATAAAAAGATTCGGGAGCAGTTTTTGTTTCGTCTATATCTTAAGAAATGGCTGAGTTATAGCATTTTGAATTTCTAGCGTGGCTGACATTTTGAAACGTCCTGATTTTTCTCACGTAATAACAGGCGTATTTATGAACCGATTTGGATGTACCTTGGTGTGTACATAGTACATACAAATATGTCAACCGAGTTCATTGGCCAGCTTCATCCGCCATCTTGTTTCAAAATGGCGGCCATTTAAAAAAATTAAAAAATAAAAAAAATTAAATGAGATACCAAAAAATTGGAAAATGAAAAAAATTTTTTTTTGTATGTGTTTGACCTTAATACAAAGATTCCGGAACAGTTGTTCTTTCGTCTATATCTAAAAAAAATGGCTGAGTAATAGCATTTTGAATTTCTCTTGTGGCTGACATTTTAAAACCATCTGATTTTTGTCACGCGATAACAGGCGTATTTATGAACCGATTTCGATGTAACTTGGTCTGTACATAGTACATACCAATGTCTCGACCGAGTTCGTTGGCCAGCTTCATTCGCCATCTTGTTTCCAAAGGGTTGCCATTGAAAAAATTAAATTTAAATTTCAAAATGTATTAAAAAATTGGAAAATGAAAAATATTTTTTTTATGTGTTTGGCCTTGATAGAAAGATTCCGGAGCAGTTTTTGTTTCTGAAAATTTGTTCTTTTGTTTATATCGTAAAAAATGGTTGATTTATATCACTTTGAATTTCTAGCATGGCTAACATTTTGAAACGATCTTGTATTTGTCACGCGATAACACACGTATTCACCTATTTAGATGTAAGAAGGCATCTGGATAGTATACATCAGCACCTCGACCAAGTTCGCTGGCCAGATTCATCAGCCATCTTGTTTCAAAATGGTGGCCATTAAATTAAAAAAAAATATATATATATTTAAAGTGAGGTGCAAAAAAATTAGAAATTGAAAAAGGTTTCTTTCTTAAGTATTTTACCTTGATATAAGGATTCAGGAGCATTTTTTGTTTGTCTTTACCTTAAAAAATCGCTCAGATATAGCAGTTTCAATTCCTATTGTGGGTGACATTTTGAAAAATCTGATTTTTTGCATGCGACAGCACTCGTATATATCAACCGATTCCGATGTGAGTGAGCATGTGAACAGCAATTACTAAGGTCTCGACCAAGTTTACTGGTTAACCTCATCCACCATGTTGTCTTAAAATGGTAGGCACTTTAATAAATCGCCGAATTTGGCAACCAAATATGAGTTACTTTAAAGAAAAGCAGCTTGGATAAAGCTGACTAATTTCGCGAAATTCTCATTCATTATATTGATAAAAATTAGTATTGAATCTCCTATATTCAGTTTCCACTATATTGAGCTTCCTGTGTTTGAATGATATAAGTTGGCTTTTTTAAAATAAGGAATATGAAAGCTACCTCTTCCTCCTGGCACTGGCCGGAAGGACTTTTTAAAGTCAATTCCTACTTGGGTCATCAAAGAAAATTTTAATATAATCCCTTAAGCTAATATTAGTTTTTGTGGCACAGATGTGTACGCATATATAAGTAGGCGACAAACTTGGCAGTATTTGGCGACAGAACAGCCCCCCCCCCTATGTTAACCCCTTATTGAAAATACTTTCATTGATCTTCAATAACCAATGGTCGCCATTTTGTTTCCCATGCAAAACTAAAATTAATTAATTAAATTTTAATTAATGAATTAATATTTGAAAAAAATGTATTAACATTAATTGTCATCCAGTACAAGTTTAAAAAAAATATTTCAACTTGATAGGGTGAATAATGAGTATTTTATTAACGACTGAAAATTTGAACAAAATATATAAATATATAAATATATAAATAAATAAATATATAAATAAATAAATATAGGGAGAGTGTGAACTAATATTAGGAATTGATTGAATAAATTAATATTTTAACTACTTTTAATTGTTTATTAATATGTATAAATAGGTACTTTTTAAAATATTTGTATAGTGAAATGACGTTATCTTGAATATTTTAATATATGTTAATTAACTCTTAGAGTTTAAATGATGCATTTTTTACTTAAAAATAAATAAATAAATAAATTTTGTTGCTTTTGTTTAATGAATGATAGTACGTAATATTTTTTTACATTACAGTATATAAATTAATTACTTTATTTTAAGCAAAAAGAAAAAAAATTGATTTAGTAATATTAATTACTTGTGTCCTCTAGTTTTAACTTTTGCAAGTATTATTTACGATATATGAGAAAGGGCCTATTCTTCCATGATACCTGAAAAATTAATAGTGCTTGTATAAGTTTTTCGGTATAGATGTAATGATTAGCAGTCTGTTTTATTACAGCTATCCATTACTAAATGAAACCAAAAATCCCATTCATCATCATATATAAACGATCAAAGTCATTTATCTTCTTTATGTGTATTGTTGGCGCTACTACATCGTGATGAAGAATAATGATTCGAATTAAATATTTATTAGTAAATGGTAATCTCATTAATCAAAAATTGCAACTAAAAATGTATGCTGAACATAAAAATAAATCGGGCCATTCCATAAGATACGGACAAAATGTCTATCACGTGACGCGGTTGTTAAAATATAATCGATACAATAAAATTAAAACAATAATCTATATTTTCATATTAGCATAGTTGATGAACTTTACAACATATTTATAACTACTTAGAAGATGACACAAACGTGTACAAATATTGTTTAATGCAATCCTATTGGTTGCATAGGGTTGCATTAAACATATTTTTATATGTTTGTGTCACCTTTTGTAGTTATAAGTATGTTGTATGAAAATTTCCTATACGACACTAGTTTTTTAAAACAGTGTTTTTACTCAATTAGCATAGTTGTTTTAATAATGGGGATACAATTGTTTAACATACTTTAGCATACAATTGGATAGCATTGTTTAAGCAGCAGTAACATTATAATAAAACACTCATACTACAATATATATTAAAGCACACATACACACATAGATAACGCCTGCATTCAACAGTTAAAGGTATATACAAATATTATACAGACATAAAAACAATAAATACAATAAATTCAACTGGAGTGAAAATAGCAGTAATATTGTTCAACACGTGATGTGGAATGGCCATTTAAGGGGGTTCCGGGACATATTTTGAAAAAAAAAAAATATTTATTGAGTTAAAATTTTGAATTTTTTTGCGATGGTTAACCATATTATTTATAAACAAAATCGCATGATAAAACTTCTCATAATTTTTTTAAAGAAAATTTTAATTTTAATTTTTGTAAAAAAAGTGGGGTAGTTTAAAATCGTTATAACTCGAAATATTATTTATAGAATTTCAATTCTTTTTCATTTAAATAAACAGAAATATATAAATTTTTATTTAGAGTGAGCCAGCATTTAAAAAAAAATATTAATTTTAAAAAAAATTAAAAATATTTAACGAAAAAATGACAAAAAAAGTGGTGCAACTTAAAAAAAAAATCATATTTTCAAAAGTAAATATTTTTTTAAAAATATGTTGGCTCAAAAGTAAAGCAATATAATTGAAGAAGATATGTTCCGAGTTTCAACCCTGTATCTTTAACGGTTCTCGAGTTATAAGAATTTTAATATGAGAAATTGTGAAAAAACCTATCATGAAGAAAAACGCAATTTCACAAGAGCTCGTTTTCTTGACAACAATAGCTTGAAAGGCAGATTTTGAAAACAAACCAAAACGAAAAAATTAATATTTCCTGTTCTAATTAAGATAAAAACATAATTTAAACATCATTTTAAGCAGAAGACGGCTGAGAAATGTTTAATCCAATAATAATAATAAAAACATGAAATTTTGAAGATTCTTGTGTCCCGGACCCCCTTAACAGATTAAAAAATCTTCACATCTTAAACACTAGACTTTATAAGCTGCCCCTTTTTAATAATAAATAAATAATAAAAATAATGGATAGTATGTAATAAAAATCTCCACATATTAAATTCTAGACCTAAGTAATATATCCATTGCAGGGCCTTTCCATAAAAAAAACTGACAAAATGTCCTCCGCGCAAAACTTACATATGTACCTACATCTATTGACTTATAACATTTTAAAACATAAACTAAACATTAAAAAGAACAAAAACTCTAGATTTTCATATTAATATGGTTGTTTAAAATTTGAGGATATAATAACATTCGTATAACAGCCGAAATATGTCGAAATGCTATCATACACGTGACATGGAATTACCCAGTAATACAGTTATAATGTTGTTTTAAATTTAAAATAATGACACTCTTTAATAGTATAATGAAAATTATTTACAATCGAATGAGCATTTTTTAAGAGTATTTTTTAGTCTTTTTTGATAGTTATATCTCCAAAGAGAATAATATTATATTAATCTTTGAATTTGTATTCAAATAAAAATATCTTTAATTGACTTTTGGAAGTTGCTGGAGATGTTTCGAGACACTCCCAGTATTTTCATCGAAATTTCATCTTCTACACGCTGGAGCTGTGTGGCTTGCATCACGGCTTAGGGTCGTAATTTCGAACACAAGTCTTTGATGACGATTGTTTCATCTCTGTTTGTTCTTATTTCATCGTTTGTTGCTGTACTAAGAATAATAAACACAGTTTTTTACTCTGTTCGTATTCTTCCTTTCTTGCATTTCGTATAGTCACTACCGCGACAGGAAAGCGTTTCGGACTAGGTATTGCTATGTAATTTCCCAAAGTCTAGGTGTACTTTATCTGTGCTGAAACAACCTGTATATATATTGAAATTCAATTAATAATATGTTCCTACTCTACTATGGAAAAATGAAGATATTTATTTGGTAATTCTAAATTCAAGTACACGGTTCGCTATTATAATACAATTTTATTTGCATACATTAACATAATTCGAAAGGAATTAAGAAAAGATTAGTGAAATTTATATAAAAGCTTCTGTACCTATTATAAATATTGAAAGCGATCAGAAAAAAATATACAAAAGGCATGATGTAAAACAGTAGAACAAACATTTTTTAATATAAATGCAAATGTAACAAAATATCATCTACAATACGGACGTAGGATAAGAATTGAAAAATTGCATGCGAATGTCAGATCAGGAACTGTTTGTTCAATACGGCTATCCCATAGAAACCAATGTTTATAAATCCGCTTAGAACTATTTTACTTCTATTTGTGAAGAATCGGGAGATAAATAAATGCAGATGTAAGTATTAATGTAAAACATTTGAAATCGATACTTTATCTTTTCTTCAAGAAATAGTACGAAGGATTTCCTTTTGCATTTATTAAAATAAAGTTAATAATTTATACTAAGAAGATCCCACTACTGTTTTAAGCTATGCAAGAAACGGTAGTTTTTTTTTTTTTTTTTTTTTTTTTTTTTTGCGTTAACTAAATACAATTTTGCTTATTGTTTTCAATCACTGGAAAAACTTTGAGTAATTTAAGAAAAAAAAAAATCGTGATCACGTGTTGTAGTGTTTGTTCTGTTGTAGGTTTTTATTATGAGAGATCATTTGTCACTTTCATTTGTTGTAAATATTGTTGAAATGTTAAATATTTGTGTCAGGTTTCTCACGTTAATGAAACGCATGCTAAATGTAAATTACTGCTTAATTAATTTTATTTTCTTTCTTTATTATATTAATATGTGTACTATTATATAACTACTTGAGTTATGGATACATTTGATTATCTACGAGATTAAAATGAGTAAAAGGTATGAAAGGAAATTACAATATGTTGTTAATTCCAGTAAAATGATATTGTCTACTGGAGTGCGGTTAGTACAATAGGGAGATATGTAGCAATGGAAGAGAGAGTTGATGAAAAAAATGAAATTTTGTGATTACATGTCACGGCGTGAACGATCAACAGCGACAATTGTCGTTGCCCTCGAAAGTTGATGAGACACTCCGAAGATTTCAAGGAAAAGGCAAAGTAAGGCAGTGTTGAGAATGCCAACTTGGCGATGCTTGCCATTTTCTGTCAGTCGACACCGTGGCAACCCCCTTTCATTGTTTTCCGATTTTCTTTTCAGTGTAGATGTAACTTTTGATTTGAACCGGTGTGTCGGTAAAAATAGAACTCTCATATGAGAGTAATAATAATATTTAATATTGTTTTGTAAATAAATGTATATAAGTTTGTTTGTTTTTTTAAGAAGATGTTGTTTAATTTGAGCTGTAGAATGTGTTTACTTATTGAAGTTACGAATTTGATATATATTAGAACTAATTTATGAAGACGTTCTTATTCTTCGACGCACTATGGAATAATTTGAATTTACCGAACCTGCAATCTGAATGACGACGTATCATTTTTCTGGCGTCAAAGCTTCCAGGATGTCTGGATTTCATCATCGAATGAGGTAAGTACCTCAAATTAAATTATATTGAATAAATGGAATTATGAATATATTTATTAACTGAACTGTATCGAATAAATTGAATTCTTTATTTTATGATGGATTTCGAAACACTGAAGAAAAAAAAGAGCTACGATTCGTAGTCAAACTACGAAAATAATTGATAAAATAAGGGATTTATTACATAATACACAAGAATTAGAGCTTGAAAATAGAAAATCACAGCTGGGTCTTTTTAAACAGCAACTAAATGATAAAATAAAAGCTTTAAAATCATTAAATTCTGAAATTGAACCACTGGTTCAAAGTACTGACTTTGAAAAAGAAATCAAGAAATGGGAATCTTATAATGAGAATATTATTGAATGGAAATATAAAATTTCAAATTTTTTAAATGATAACACAGTTACTCCTGAAACTAAACAAGATTCTTCAGACATTGAAAGTGATAGTAGCAACAATAGTTCTCTACTAAAAAGTCAGAAAATTCTGAATCAAAATTTGATTAAACTTCCTAAACTTAATATATCTAAGTATTATGGTGATTCGTGTTTATGGCTCGAATTTTGTAGTCAATTTTCGAATGCTATTGACAATAATGAACATTTAACCCCGATTGATAAATTTTCCTACTTAAAGTCACTTTTGGGCGGAAGTGCTGCAAATACTATAGCAGGCTTTCCGCTGACTAAAGAAAATTATGCTCATGCTATAGAATTATTGAAAAATCGTTTTGGTCGTAATGACCTGGTAATAAATAGTCACATGACTAAACTGCTAAATTTGAAACCAGTACGAAATTCTAGTAACATTAAAGCTCTTAGAGATTTGTATGATGAATGCGAAATTCAAATAAGAAATCTTAATTCTTTAGGTGTTGCCTCAGGTTCATATGGGCACTTGTTATGTCCGATTCTTCTGAAACTTATTCCGTCAGATATTGCACTAGAATTTAATAGAAAACAAATTAAAAACACTGACTGGGATGTTAATGAGCTGATAAATTTCATTAAAGATGAAATTGAATCTCGCAAAGTCACTGTCCAATTAAACCATTTTGAAAAAATCCCTGAGAAGCAGGAAAATTATAAGAAAAATTATAAAAAATTCGTTCATTAGCTTCTGCCTTAACCACAAATATTAAGGGGTCAGGTAACCTTTGAAGCGTCCAAAAATCTAATTTTCTTTTAATAGCTTATAATTAAATATGATTCTTTGGGAACAATTAAAAGCAAACTCCATACAAAAAATCGAATTAGAAGATAAGTTATGTCTAAAACACTTTGAACTTTTGCTATATGATCAACGTTTTTTTCAATCTTTAAAGCCAATTTTCTCAAAACAGCGATTTTGATCATTGCGCGCACATTTCTGAAAAACGGTTGCCTAGAATTCCACGAAATTTTTGGTGGATGTATTAAACGTACAGAAGCACAAAATGACCTATTATTATGTTTCTCAAGTAAGAAGTTTAGAATTCACGGCTACTTTTGTATAAAAAAAATCTCGATATTTCGAATTACTCTATTTTTTTTTCTCGGTATCTACAAGTTTTATTTTTTTCATTGTAAGTCCTTTTGAAAACACTTTATATCTGTATTCATTAAATTTTTTTTGACTTGTTTCAGCCATTCAAATGGGAAAAATCATGCGCGCAATACATGCAAGAATAATTCTTTCGTAAAAATTGTATTATCTTTAAAAATAAATTTAAAAAAGAAAACTATATATGTGTATACCTTTTCTAACAACTTTGATTGATAAAATATATCGTTCCGAACATGTGTTTTCAATTTTATAATTAAAAGTTAATTAATTAAAGAATGACTGCAATTCTTACAGAGGTCACATTTCCATGTACTTTATTGGTTCAAAGGTTACCTGACCCCTTAAAAATAACTGCATATTTTGTAACCAGACTGATCACAATACTGAAAAGTGTAAGTCTTTCACCATTCCGGAAATGCGAGAAAAATTGAAAAGGGAAGGAAGGTGCTTCAAATGCTTCCGTAAATTTCACATCGCGAATTTTTGTAAAATTTCGAATGAAAATTGTAAAGTTTGTGGTAAAACATATCATAATACTATACTTTGTAATTCTAATATAAAAAAAAGCAGAAGTATCGAAAAATTCAGATAGTATTATTTCCCCCGTATCTCATTGTAAAAGCAATATAAATAATATCAGTAGAGAAGTAATATTGCAAACAATTCATGTAAAAGTGGAAGTGGGTGAAAATTCAGAAACTGTTCTTTGTTTATTTGACTCTGCTAGCCATCGAAATTTTATTACAAAAAATTTTGTTTCAAAATTAAAACCTGAAGTCATTAGAAAGGAAAAATTAACTGTCTATACTTTCGGTTCGAGAAAATCTGAAGAACGATGTTATGATGTCGTTAAGCTAAATTTAATTCACTTGACGGACAGAAAACGTAGTTTAATAATTGAAGCATTAGTCACACCGATAATAACCAATTCTTTGATACAAATTCTTCCTCTTCCAATCAAAATTAAGAGAAAACTTTCCAAATTTCGTCTTGACAGATGGGAACATTTGGAAAGTAGTGATGTTGATATATTAATAGGAGCTGACTATTTATATCAAATTAATGAAAGAACATATCCCATAAATAAATCATTGTTCGTCTGTGAAAATTTATTTGGGCATTCCCTCTGCGGGACAATTGACGTAAATAAAAATAGTGAGAGTAAGCAACCTGGGGTCTTATCCACTCAGGTTATGAAACCTATTCAAAATGATTTGAAAACATTGTGGGAGTTAGAAATATTAGGGATGAACACAGAAGAAAATATTTCTGAAATAGATAAAGAGATAATCGAAAAATTCGAAGACAGTTTGCATTTTCTTGAGCAGCGTTACGAAGCTAAATTATTGTGGAAAGATGATAAAAGAGATTTAGGAAGTAATTATAGCAATGCTAGAAACCGATTTATTAACATAAATCGAAAATTGCTTAAAGATAAGGAATTATTGCAGAAATATAAAGAAATTGTGATTGAACAGGAATTAAATAACATAGAAGAAGAATGTTCTAATAAAACTGTAAATAGCGGTTATTTTATGCCCCACCGACCTGTTTTGCGAGATGATAAACCCACAACTAAAGTTAGAATGGTATTTGATATTTCCTCAAAAGAAAACAGCAAATCATTAAATGATTGTTTGTACGGTGGCCCAAATTTGAACCCAGATTTATTAGAAATTATTATTAATTTCAGAAAATTCAATACTGCGTTTTGTGCAGATATTGAAAAGGCCTTTCTTCAAATTTCTGTAGCTAGAGAAGACCGAGAATAGCTTAAATTTCTTTGGTTCGATAATGACGCAAACAACCTTTTCAAAATTTTAAGATTTAGACGTGTACCATTTGGCGTTACATGCTCACCATTCATTTTGGCTGCCACAATTAAACATCATATAAAGAAATATCGAGATCAACATCCAAGTGTTGTAGATGTGTTAGATAATTCCCTATATGTCGATGATTTTATTTCCGGATCAGATTTAGATAACGAAGCTTATTATTTATCAGCTACAGCTTCTGAAATTCTTAAAGAAGCTGGGATGAATTTAAGAAAGTTTAAAACAAATTCTATTAAACTTAGGGAACTGTAGGAATCTGGTAACTTAGGTATAAGTGAGGAGAACACAGGTAGTATCTTAAAAGTGCTAGGATTGATATGGAATACTGAATCTGATGTTTTGAATTTAGATACGCAGCCCTTTGTAGAGTGTTATATCGATGATCGCACGAAGGGAACAGTTCTTAAAATGTTACTGAAAATTTATGATCCATTAGGATTTGTAAATCCATTTGTAATACGTATTAAAGCCTTGTTGGAAGAAACATGGCAAAGAGGTTTAGAGTGGGACAATAAATTACCCGAAGATTTGAAATGCGAGTGGAACACTTGGTGTTCAGAAGTTGTACATTCACGCACAATATACCCCGAAAATATTTTCCTAATATGATAAACATTTCTGAAAATTTACAAATTCGCATATTCTGTGATGCTAGTCCCAAAGGGTATGGAGCAGTTGCTTATTTGCGCTCCATTTCATTAACTGGCAAAATTCAAACAAGTTTTGTTTGGAGTAAATGTAGAATAGCCCCCCTCAAGAAGTTAACTATTCACGGCTGGAATTAACCAGTGCAGTAGTTGCCGCTAGAATGTGGAAATATTCAAAACAAAAATTACATATTTCGAATTTAAATATAAAGTGATGGTCGGACTCAGAAATAACTCTTTGTTGGATTAGTGGTTCTACTACAAACTGGAAACCCTTTATTTCCAATCGTGTAGCCGAAATTCAGTCATTGACAGATCCAAAGGACTGGAATTATTGTCCCGGAAAAGAAAACCCTGCAGATCTGCTTACGCGAGGGGAAGACTTATAGAAGTTAATGGGTAATTAAGTATGGTGGCGCGGCCCACCTTGGTTATCACTACCAGAAGATATGTGGCCTTCAAAAAGGGCTATAGAAATGGATCCCGAAGCTTTTAATGAAAAGAAAGCAAAACCAAATGTAACACTATTGTGTAACGAATCAAACTCTACTCCTAAGCTAGTATTTGATATGGCAAAGTTCAGTAGTTTAAATCGCGTGTATAATATTACTGCTTGGATAATGCGTTTTATTCATAATGCCAATTCGAAAAACCCTAAAATTTTAGGACCTTTAACTACCTCAGTCATAGAAATAGCAGAAAAATACTGAATTAAACAAACTCAGGAAACTTCATTTAAAGTTGAAATAGAAGCACTTAAACAAAAAAATCCACTTAATAAAGATTCTTCTTTATACAACCTTAATCCACAATTCGATGAAAACAATTTACTTGTTTTATCCGGACGACTTCAGTTTTCTGAAGTTACAAAGCAGGAAAAACATCCGTGGATACTTCCTAATAAATCTTATTTTGTAAAATTACTCATTAAGGATGCACATGAAAGAATGTACCATTTTGATGTAGCTGTCACTTTAGCTCACCTTCGTGAAAGGTATTTTATATTAAAGGGGAAAAGATTTGTAAAATCCGTCTTATGATCTTGTATGATATGTCGAAAACTTAATGCTATTCCTGGAAAGGTGGAAATAGCACCTTTACCGAAAGATAGTATCGTCAAAACACCAGTTTTTGAAACCTCTGGTGTCGATTTTGCCGGTCCGATTTATTATAAAACTTCTGAAGGTACTGGGAAGGCTTATATTGTCGTATTCACATGTGCTGTAACGAGAGCGATACATCTAGAGTTAGTCACCAATCTAAGTACTGAAACCTTTATCTTAGCACTACGAAGATTTTTCTCTAGAAGAGGTGTCTGCAAAATAATGTACAGTGGCAATGCCAAAACGTTTTCTAAGGCTGATTTGGTATTAAAAGATGCTTGGAAAAGAATTTCTAAGCAAGAAATTTTTGATTATTTGAGAAAGAATAAGATAACATGGGAGTTTATAATTCCCAGGGCTTCCTGGTGGGGCGGCTTCTGGGAAAGAATGGTCAGATTAGTCAAAACACCTTTAAAAAAGGTTCTAGGCAAAACTTGTCTCAGTTATGAAGAGCTAGAAACAATACTTAGAGAAATTGAAGCTGTGATTAATTCACGTCCTTTATGTTATCTCTACGAAGAAAATGCTGAACCATCACCTTTAACGACATCTCATTTTTTAGTTGGTAAACGATTAATGTCCTTACCTTCTTATGGATTACCAGTTTGTACTCAAGAGAAATCCAATAAGATTTTGTTGACGAGAAAATATAAATATAAGCAACAAATTACTGACCACTTTTGGAAAAGGTGGAGAAATGAATATTTGTTAGAACTTAGATCTGCTTTTCAAGTGAAAAACATAAATTCATCACCTCAGTTCAAAGTTAACGATATAGTGATAATTCATGATGAAAAGCTCCCAAAACATATGTGGAAGTGTGGTCGTGTTAAAGAACTCATATTTGGTCGTGACTCGAAAATAAGATCATGTGTTGTGTATTACAGACTGCAAAAGGCGATCTCAAACGACTGGTGCAGCTATTATACAATCTTGAATTGGACTTAGTGGACTAAAAGACACTAAAACTCTTACACTAAAAATCAGAACTATTATCGAACATTTAATTTCATTTGTTACTCATATTTACCCTTATTATTGTTTAATTTTCGTACAATTCATGTATTTTCTTTTCTTTTGTAGATATCAGCATTCTTATAAGTTTTTCTTTTACATCTGTAGCTGTATGTAAGTACGTTATCTGAAAAATTTTTATGTATGTAAGTATATTCTTATGTTTATTAAATTGTTTAATATAGATGCTGAACTAAGTGTTCAGCCGGTGGCAGGATGTTGAGAATGCCAACTTGGCGATGCTTGCCATTTTCTGTCAGTCGGCACTGTGGCAACCCCCTTTTATTGTTTTCCGATTTTCTTTTCAGTGTAGATGTAACTTTCGATTTGAACCGGTGTGTCGGTAAAAATAGAACTCTCAAATGAGGGTAATAATAATATTTAATATTGTTTTGTAAATAAATGTATATAAGTTGTTTTTTTTAAGAAGAAGTTGTTTAATTTGAGCTGTAGAGTGTGTTTACTTATTGAAGTTACGAATTTGATATATATTAGAACTAATTTATGAAGACGTTCTTATTCTTCGACGCACTATGGAATAATTTGAATTTACCGAACCTGCAATCTGAATGACGACGTACCAGGCAGTAAAAGAATCATTTGAAAGTTGAGAGTTGGAGGAGAAAGTGTGAGACATGCTGGGTGAGACAAAGTGTTTGCATTTAGAAGTATACATGCGTTTCAAGATTTTGGATAGACCTGTGCGGTAGTAGTATTGGATAAGGCGTGCTGTGTATGCTCAAGAGAGAAATTGTTGAGAGAAAATAGTGTTTTAACATAATGTGTATATAATATCCCAAAGTGTAATGTAACGTAGTGCAGAATCTGTTCAGAGACAGGTTCTGAATCGGAACCTCGCCTATAGATAAAAATATCGTATTTTGTTGTAAACCTTTAAGAGAACTGTTAATAAATCTTGAATTTATTATTTATTAAGCATCTATCGAAGTGATTCTCATCATTTCATCGGGTCCGGTATCACGCATATATACCGGTGGTGGCAGTGTGTCAAGTAAAGAATATATATGTATGCCTCCACGAGGTGCATTGAAACCAGAGTATTATTTATCACAAATTGGCAATGCCTACTACAGTTATATTTATATATATTTTAAAATTGACTTCTTTCAACTGTCCACTTTTAATGCAAAATTAAATGAATGATTGATTTTCCTTTTTTACGTTAAATATTCTAACTAATAATGTAGTGCATTAGTTAGAATTTTACTTCCAGATATTAAAAGACAAGGGTGATTAACTTGTCTTGATGTGTCATGCAACTGATATTATGGTATTATAAAGTTAATCTAGAGTATTGTGTTCCCTTGACATTTAATTATTTAGATTCACTTGACATTTAATTGTTTAGATTCACGTCACACACATCAAGGAAGATTCGATAACATTTATGTATCCATTACATTGGCTAACTTTTCCATGTATGTTAGTCTACTAATTACTCTAGTTAATGTTAATATAAAGGGCGGTCTATAAAATTCTATACATGAGAAAAATTAGAATTTATTAATTTACATAATATGCTAGATTCGTGAATATTACAGCTGACTGAGCGTTAGCTGTGAAAGTTACATTTTTATTTTAATGACTCTATATATTATTAAAAAAAATCATGATCAAGTTATTTTGTTTATCATATGTAAGACATAAAGCATATAAGATTTCTTAAACATGCAAGTAATGTGGATTTTAAGAACTGTCACTTTGACTTTTGCAGACGATTTCACGCGATGGGGCTCTTCGAAGGCTTTTTCTTGTAGATATAAATGCTCTTCCTCAGGAGGTGCACTGTAAAAAAATATATGTAAAGTTACTACGAATTTTCTAGGAAGCTGGGATGCCTAGAACTTATTATGTGACTACAACAAATTAAATTCATGTGAGAGATTGATGTTTGCACTGGAAAAAAAATATGTAAGGTTGTTAAGAATTATTTAGGAAACTAGGATGCCTAGAACTTTATATGCCACTTTAACAACAACAAAAAAAAATTCCCCGTAATTATTCCTGGTTACCTATACAATTTTAGTAAGCTTGCTGATTTCTGTAGCTTTATGAACCTAGTTTTATAGATTTGCATCGTTTAGTTCCTTTTTTCTATACAGTGTACAGATAAAAATTTAGTAAGCATACATATTTCTGAAGCTTTAAAAAAAACTAGTTTTGTAGACTTGCATTTTTTTTTATAGTGTGCTCTGTCTCTCTGAATCTCTCTTTGCTTAAAGCATTTTATGCTTCGAATTTACTGTATCTGTGCTATTTTAGGATTTAAGTACACCTATGCGTGTATTAGTGTGCATATCTTAGCGTAAGTGGCTTGTGCAGAAGACTTAATACCTAACTAAAGTACATTTACTTAATTTTTATGCATATTGAATAACAAAATCTAATATTTTCACTTTCACAGGGATCGCATTATGTAGGGAAAACTTTATAGTTCGTACCAGAACTCTTAATGAGTTACCTTCCTTATTATTTTATTTAACATATTCTAAATAAATGTACGATGAAGTTATTATTTTCAAAATAGTGGTAGGAACAATAAACATTTCCGTATAGAATGCGACCTCTGCTTTTAGTGCTTTTTTTTATACACATTGACAGCAAAGTTTTCCCTTACAACGCTCTTCAGTTGATATAAAGCTAACACGATCTGCCTAGTTTGCATTTTTTTTAATTGTTTACACTTTTTCAAATAGGTCCAGACAACTCATATAAAAAAAAAAACATAAACGCGTGTGGAACAAAGAACCTCTTGGTCCACTTGCCCCATCCTTGGGCAACTGGACAAAAGAGTAAAGAAAGATGAAACATAGATTTTTTTTTTTACATGTTAAAATGTAATTTTGAACATTTCTGTCAGATAGAGAGAACCTAACTGAACACATTTACAAAAGTTCAGAATTTTAATTCAAATGAAAATTAGCTTTTTGAAGCTGAATAGCGACAATCTACAGTCACATTGTAAAATCATGACCCAGATGCCCCACGTAACGCTATTAAGAGATGTTTGTAGAATGTCATATATAGGGACGTGCAAAGAACTTTTACATGACCACCTGTGGATGATAATTTCTGGATGTGCGATTTCAGTAATTTTAAGCTAGTTTTAGTCTGAATTAAATTTAGCCTTAATCATCGAAGTACTAAGATGGAGTCAATTTCACTTCATATGGACATAATGCCGTATCGTTTTTCATTTAGAACATGTAAGCCAAAATTATTTCCTATGAATTCTCATATAAAGGTTTCTTTCATAATTTTATCTACTTGGTAAGTTTCGCACAGTTAAATTTTTTTTCTTATGTGTAGAAATTGCGAATGAGATAACATTGACCTCATCTTAGGCAATCAGGGAATAAATGAAAGCTTTATATCATTTATCACGTTACAAGAGATACAAAGAAAATTTTAGGCATCCTGGAAATTTATTTCACTAACTGGCGCTCTGGGCACAACATTCCCACGCAAGCGAGCATAGGTGCATCCATGATTTCGTTATTTCATCTTCATGTGTTCTGTTTTATGAAACTTTTGCCATTCAACGAAATGAATATTCACGGTTTGCCTATCTAGGATGCACATTCTTTGTATGATGGACATTCCTGTCAATATTCCCCCATCTTAGGCATTTACATAATATTTTGATCATAGTACTGATAGAGTTAATATGTGACGTGGATAAAAATCTGTAATTAAGATACACAGCTTTTCAAAAGAACAACCGCCAATTGCTAGAAATTTTAAAAGCTATATTTTAAATTTATTACGCGCTTTTTTATTAAACTAAATTTTCGCATACTATATATAACATATAGAAATCTATATATCATGTAGAGGGCTGCATAAAAGAACTGGGCCTTTTCGGCTGTGTAAGGTAATTGCTGAAATGTGGTTTTTAAATATTTTATGCATTTTTTTAAAGTTTTACTGAGATATCTTATATACCCTACTAAACGTCAGAGTTTTGTTAAAGTATTAAGAAAGAAAAACAACGCTAAAAAGCACAAATGGAAGTATGTATAAACCGCATACAGATGTTTCAAAGACGCTTAGGCTTCATCATCATTCTTTAAAATTAAAATAAAGATAATATTAAATCAAAATTTGGTTTAAAGGGGGTGGGGGGCAGAGATCCATAGAGGCGCACCTTACAGCTCGACTTCTAACAGTGAAATAGCGATCCACAGTTGAGAAACAACCACGGAGTCGATCTCTTGCGCTCACAAGGAAACCAATCAAAATTGTCCAATTACTCCTGGAGAGTATAAACTAAGAGAAGAAACAGAATAAGGGGAAGAAAACGAATTATAGAAATTGGAGCTATATCATTGTAAAATTGGGAGTTCTGGACCAATCATTAACTAAACTGTTTTAAACAGCTGTATGTGGTTTATGCGTATTTATATTTATGCTTTTTAAAGTTGTTTTTCTTTCTTAATATATTGACACTGAGCACAATCCTCCCCCTTTTTATGTTTTGTTAGAGTCCTCTTGGAGTGCTGGAATGTTTTGACGCATAATTTTTCTTGCTTGTTTCCATTGTAAATATTAGATTTTTGGTAGTAACATAATTATTATTTTAAAGAATGTAAAGTGATATTTTTCAATTATTATATCCTGCTACTATGTCAAATCAGTAATTTAAGTAAAATTGATTATTCTACACATCAATTCTTTGTACAAAATGTCTTATTAACTAAATACAATACAAAATTTTAGTGATATTTTTAATTTTTACATTTACGTCACTTTAAATATTGTCAGAGGGAATTGTTTAAAATTTTTAATGGTTAGGAATCAGACCCTTGGGATTCAACGAATGAAGATGTTTAAGAGAACTTTTAGATTGAAGTTATAAAAACTTACAAAAATAATTACAATAAATAATCATCCTTATATTGGCTGCCCTGAATCATAAAACATACGTTATTTATAACTAAAATTTAACTTAAGATTTTCAAATTATTGAAACGTTTAACTTTATTCTTATAAATAATCAGTAACATGTAATTCAGATAATAAATTATGCAGATATCATATCAATTAAGGCTTTTATCTTTGGTAAGCAATGAAAAATCAGCAAAAATGACGCTAATATGACAGAATCATATATATTTTTTTGTACAGATAATTCTAAAAATAAATGTAATTTTCACCATCTCAAATTTTACACGATGCGTATTTTCATATTAATATTCACTATTTTAAAAACAATTTAACGTACAATACATTATTCATAAATATATTTCCAAACTTGATGTAACTTTTGCCAGTTATAATTTTGCATGTGAATATTAGCACTCTTGACTTGAAATGAAATAACTTTATGATGAAAATGAAAGTTTTTTTTTTTTAACTTTGCGCAATTTTCTATTCAAAATTTAAACAGAATGGTCTTTTAAATTACAATGAGAAAATGGCATCCGTAATGATATAGTAATTCTGATTGTTTCCCTTTTCTCTGTCACAATGAAAGTTACCCAGTTGCCACTACTTTGAAGAAAAATCTTAAAAGGCTATTAAAATTAAAATTAAAATATGAAAAAAAGATTATTTAAAAAATATATAAAGTACGCGCACATATATAAAAATAAAGTTCTTTCATTAAAAAAAAAAAAAAAAAAAAAAAAAAAAAAAAAAAAAAAAAAAAGAATAACCAAAATTGGTCCTGCAGAAAGCGCTGGCCAGATGAAAAAAAAAAAAAAAAAGGCCTTGTCTGTTTAATAAATAGAATTTTTTTTTTTCAGATATGACATCAAATGTCTGTTTGCCAAGTACTAAAAGACAAAATAAAAAAAAACAACAAAGGTCCATCGCAAAAAAATAACAGCTACCAGTAATTGATAGACTCCCTTATCCGTCGTTTAAATCTATCTCATCCACCGACTTTACAAAACGCGCATATTAAATTTCTGGTCATACACGATAGTTAACAATCTTTGTCTTGATTATTATTTTTCACTTTTACTTTATAATTTTTCACGTTTCATCTTTCCTTTTCCAGCATGCAAAAAAACAATGTATTCAATTCGTTGTTAATTTTCCCCAAGCACTCTTCTGGACTATGGGAAATATGAAAAAAAAAAATCTTAAAATTCTTATGTATTTAAACTTAAAGCCAAAACAGTAGAATATAGATATTAATTCGCATTTTTTTAAACGCGTGGAAAATTATCATTTGAAGCCATTTTCTGAAAAAATACTATTGGCCCAAATTGTATCAAAAGTATATTTTCTATTATCTCAAAAAAAAAAAAAAAATACGTATACATATGTTATTAAAGTCGAATATTTAATTTTTGCATATTTAAACGAACAGATTGCTAATTTGTGACATAAAATACAAATGATTTTTAAATAATCCTTATTGAAAGAAGTGTTTTGTGTATTTTTTATTAAATATTTAAAAGGTGAAAACTTGACATAAATATGATATCAACAATAAATTATAGCATTGAAATAGGAACCTTCTCTTTAAATTTGTGATACTTTGAGTTCATTCTTAAAAAATAAACTAATCCTGCTGTTAAAAAAAAAAAAAAAAAAAAAAAAAAAAAAAAAAAAAAAAAAATCAAAGAATTTTTTTTTCTGTAAAGTGCCATGCCATTAAGTTGCAATACACTTTGAAGCTCTTTTTGGGTTTATTAATTTAAATTAAAAAGGCTGATACATTAAATTAATAACTGTGTAAATACATTTTTATAAAAAGATTGTTATTTCAATTTCACATTTTTTTAAATTTTAATTTGGAAATTCCATTAGAAAGAAAAACAATATTAAAAATTAAAATGATTTATTGGAAGCCTTTGAAACGATTTTTCTATTTATATTTAGTTTTTATTTCTTTTACTATACCTATGATGGTATATGTACTTTTATGTACGTAATATGTATATGCTTTATCTGAATTAATGATACTCCAATGTTTTTTTTTTTTTTTTTTTTTTTTTTTTTTCTTTTGTACAACAGAAATAATCATTTAGCTATTTTATAATAGACGAAAAGACACCAAAATATCATTAATCTTCATATAAAAGCGATACTTTATCTTATTTTCGGGTTTGAACAGTTTCTTCATCGTGATATAGATAAATCATACGAATCATATATATATATATAACCATACAAATTAAATTAATTAATTATTTAATGTAACCAGAAATGTATCGTTAACATAACAATGCTATAATTTAATTTTATAAATGACATATCACACTGATTTGGAAATAAATATTAAAAAATAAATTACCAATAAGGTTTTCTGAGCGAAATATGCTGGCTGGTTGTCGGCCCAGTTAGCTTAAACGGAAAAAACATTGGACTTGTAAGCCAAGGATCTGGGTTCGATTCCCAACCTGGGCATTTTTTCGCTCATTTGAAAATATTCAATTCGTATGTTAAAAAATAGTTTATAGAAAATGTAGAGATTATAATATCTATATGAAGTTTATTGTTAAATTTGGTTGAAATAAAATATTATCTCATCAATTTATATGCTATGAAACCTTTTATTGGGAAATGAAAACGCGTATAAATAACACAAGTAATACAGAAATATATATCCATAAATATATTATAATCATAAGTAGCAGAAACATCAAAGGTATTATTACTGGAATCTCTCAGGCCGGAATGTCGAATCATTGATTTGCATAAAATTTTGAGACAATAGTTTAAATTACAAAAAATATTTTATTTTTGTCATTACTGTTTAGCAATATTTAACTAAGTATGGTATAACAGCTGTTGATTCGCAGGTGTTTATTCAGCCTTTAGTTGCTTTAGATAATTTTCAAAATACTAATATATTAAGAAGTCGTCTATTCTTTTATTTTGTTCAAATATATCCTTTACTAAAGACATTTCGATGAGAATATACTGTAAATTACGAAGTCAGATAAAATCCGCACAAATTCCTCTAGGCGACAGCTTTTCAGACCAATGTTCACATGTAGACAATATTTCTTAAAGTGTCAATGCACTATTTAGCAAAGAAAAAGAAATACGAACCTTTATACAATTCTTCTTAATTCGGTTTTTAATGCTTAATTGTTTGGATTAAATACAAATCAATAGATACAGACTGCGTCTGCAAGAAACTTGAAAAAAAATATTTTAGACAAAGAGTCGAATTGCACTGCTGAGTTGGCTATGTTCGATATAAAACACTTAATTCATGTCTTTGCCATTTTTGAAAAAAAGAAATTTGTATTTTAAAATTCAGCGATTATGTGAAAAAATATTAATCTTCCATTTCATGTGTTTTAAGATTAAATATTTTAAAAACCTAATTTCAAAAGTGTAAAATACATGTGAAAACTTCAGTATCGTAAAAAAAAAATTAAAAAATAGTTGTGAGGCCTGAAATTTCAGATAATATCATTATACACGAATACGCAGAGCTATACAGTTTTTATAAAATCTGGTAACCTGGAACGAATTCTGCTCGCCAGTAAAAAATCTTTACCCATTCCCTCTCCCTTTCCTTGGTTTTAATATTTTATGAATTAATTGAGAAAAACTAATAATAAGTATAGTTTAAAATTATTATTTACTTATTTTAGAATAGTACATAATTTAGAAAGATAATATAAAGTAAGTTTTCTAATGAAACTTGTGCTGTGGAATGAGAACAGAACTCATCAACGTCCTGCAAAAATTTAGGAAAAACAACAAAACCGCTGATATATTAAACAATAAATGGAACTTATCTAGAAAAACCTCAAATAAAACAAATAATCGATTATTATTGGCTAGAAAAATGTATATTTCATTATTATTATTATTATTATTTTGGCAAATACATGTGAATTTGTTTCAAGAAATTCAAATGTATCACAGTATCCTTGTTTGAAATGCTGTGAATATGTTATAATAACTTCAAAAGTGCAACACGCCCATTATTTAAAATATTGCATGCCATAAAGAATATGTACTATATAATATTTATAATATGATGTATGATGTACTTAATTATGATTATTTAAGTATTAAATTCGTGAAGGCAAAAACTTAGTTTAAAACATATTTTTTGACTTTACCAGTGGTGGAAAATTGGCGCAGAGGAGGAGCCTATTGACACCACTAATATTTTATGGTATTCTTCATCTTAATAAAAACTGTCATTAGATAAGACGAAAAATTCTACTAAAATTTAGTGGTGTCAATAGGCTCCTCCTCTGCGCCAATTTTCCACCACTGCTTTACAAATGTGTAACAGATTCTTTATCAAAAATTTTATTATAAGGAAAAAATATATGGAATGCGTAAAAATATAAAGTATATTTAACGCAAAACTATTAATAAAATAAAAATGTTTTGCATATTGTATCAACATACTCTATAAATATTCAAAGTAGGAAGTATATATAGAGAAAAATATGTTCAAACTGAATATAAAGTACGAGTGTCTTACATAAAGCTCTTATTAGTGAAAATTTTAAACTCAGAAATAAATTCCTGTAAGTTGTTATCTGAAAATAATCGATTTTACTTAAAATACATATAGCCCATTTCACTTATACCTCATCTCATTAAAAATGTGTGGTAACATCTGGTCTGTAGAAGAACATAATTTTATAGATTCTCCGTAAAGTCTATTTAAATGACGAAAAAAAAAAAAAAAAAAAAAAAAAATCATAATAAATTTTACATTTCAAATTTTCAGATGAAGCTACAATTTTATATTAAAATGAAGTATTTAATAAATTCATTAACAGTTGCATTATTTCCACGAGGACGACTTTTAAAGATATGACTGCAATCTGTTAGTTTATATAGTATTATACTAAAAAACTTAAATTCATTCGTCTAATCTTATAAAACGTATTAAATTACGTTTTTCATTTTATTCTGAAAATCATTTTTTTTTCGAATATTTTTAATAGCATTTGTTCTCTGATGTTCTATTTCCCATAATTCCTTGCAAAGCCTCCAACATTTCTTTACGTTATTAATCTGACGCCGAGACTAAATAGTTCATCATCGGTGTCACGCGTACTTCCCCTTTCCCCCGGAGTTAGGTCCTATCGTCGCATCCTTCCGCTATTCTTACAGGTTGGTTCTTTCACTTGTAATGTATTCATACTCGTGCAATTTTCGGAAATATTTAACATGGTGCATTGGCTAGGAGAGAGAGATTTTTACGAATATTGAGTTGCTTAAATAACCAATGCCACCTGGAGAGCTTTGTTTCTTGCATCTTCGTCCTGTTGTTCTAATACTTAACATCTAGTGGTTTACATTTTCTGACGCAGCAACTACCTGAACATGGGTAACATATTTCTATGAATTATGGTGCACTTTATGATCATCGAATAAATGTTTGACGAATCTAATGGCTTCGGTTATTATTAACGGGAAAATTCCAATGGTCGTCGGTTTGATCTTCCACTCTTAACCATGATTTTATGACTGCAAAACATTGAATTCTCGGTTGATTTAGATAACGAGTATATGGTTGCTGCTTAAGACTGATATGTTATATCTTACTCGTAAATACGTATCATGAAGAAAAAGATCTCCAATTATGCTGTTAAGATGCAAAATATCAGATTAACTCTTGTAATGTAAAAGAATGTTTACCAGTGAATACAGTTCATGTTAGGGTTCCGTCCATAAAAGTAAAAACTGAAACATTATAAGATCACTCTTTTGTCTGTATACCTGTCTCAGCCATTTTACTTGCAAGCTATGCAAAGTGGAAAGATCAAATTGGCTGAAGTAATAAAGGCTTTTGACTCACATATATATATATATATATATATATATATTAGTCATTCACAAGTGCATTTAGGACAAAAGAATAGGACAAATTAAATTGTTTGAAAATATATATATATATATATATGTATATCGTGTGGGGTATTGCGTGAAAGCTTTCGAAACTTCGAACTCAAAAATACATTTGTTTTCATTTTAGGTATTATATTTTCAAAGATATCATTGAAAATGTAATGAAAAAATGTTCCTCCTCTATTCCCTAATCTACTGAAACTAAAATTAGAAAAAAAAATTATGGGTAGTAGAAGTTAATTAAAACGCTGCATGAAAACTATAGCGATTAGCCTTGGTCACATAGTTTTTGAGAAAATGGGATTTTTCCGTTACACAGAAATCGCAATTTGTGTTCATTCAGCAAAAGTGTTGAGGAGCGCTGGATGTACCTCTCCGTCGCAAAAGTATAAAAGAATTGTTGATTAAGAGTTTCGAAAAAAATTGTTTTCAATTAGCCGAGATGTTAACCCTTAAAGACGCCGACGATTTCGACATACACAAGACTCGGGCGGCGTACTCTATGGGTCATCGGCTTTTAAAGCCTAGATATTAACTTTTAAAGATATCTTTGTGTAATGCAATGCCCAGTAGTAGTATGAAAGCAATAAATGTCAAACTGTTAAAAATTAACTAATTTAATTAGAAATTATGACATAATTACTATGGGATTCGTGACTTGTTTGCATTGAGTGACATCTCTTAATACACAACCGTGTCTTTAAATAATTAAAAACCTATCTGGGAAAAACATGGCACGGACCAAGGCGGTGATGCAACTTTGCGATCTCCTTTCGTACCGCGATTAGCACATTGCCATTTAAATTTTGAACAAAGGTTTCTTTTAGGTACAGTGTAAAATGAAAAGATTACTACTACGTTGAATTTGATCTTATGAAATGCCAAATAATATTTAAATATGAACTATTTTTATTGTCAGCACCAAATCAAGTTCATTATAAACAGATTAGGATAAGATAAAAAAAAAGAGTTATACAGAATAGCAATATTTGAAACTATTTAGGCTTCATATCTCTCTGAAGTATTATGGTATATCTATTTATACTTTTCTAGTATATACAGCTATACCTGATGCAATTATGTTTTATGAGGAAAATTTTCCATTTGAAGCATTCTAATTCCTACTGAACATTATTATCTGAGTAAAAGTGAAATATTTCTAGACCTAACTAAAAAAAAACGAAAAATATTTGCTTAAGGTAAAGGTTAAATAAACATTATTAATAGAGTATGCCAATTTCGTATCTGCATATGAAATTCCACATTTTAAGGCTTTTTAAAATTAAATCGTATGATTAAATCGTAAAATTAAATGCCTATAATTCTATAAAGTTATATTTAAAAGCATATATTTAAACATTCCCACATTTTAGCTTACTCAGTTTGTTTTAAATAACACAATATTTTTTTACAGAAACATATCAAAATAACAATTTTTATCAGTTTAGACTCTTCTGCAACTTTCTTCGCAAAAAATATGCTAAATTATAAATATCTTTAAAAAGATCTCTGTATTATAAAAACATATTTTAAGTGAAACCATTGTACATATTCTACAATCGTTAAAACAATTAGAAATATAGCTATAGTAAATATATTTAATGTACGTGTAATAAAATTATTCCATAATACAAATAAAAATAATAAGTTCTTAACACATGTATAATAATCACTTATAAACAGATAACGTTAAAAAATGCTATAAAAAGTGATAGAAAATCTTTATTAAGATTGACGATCGTTTCGTTGCACAAACGGCAACATTTTCAAAATCATTCAAAGATAGAAAATATTTTCACATAATTTTAAAAACAATAAACATAGTAAACAATGTCACGCGACATATGCATAATGAAAAACATTGTAAACATAGAATTAATTTAAAATATTAGATTAACTATTGCTGATCGTGGATTAATTTTCAAAACAATAACATGGTAAACAATGTCACGAGACAACATGCATAATGAAAAACATTGCAAAATATAAAATAAAAATAAAATTATCTTGGCTATTTGCGAGCGTGGATTAATTTCTACTATTGTTACTAAAATTACATAGCATCTCTTTCCAAATTTTAGGTAATTCTAAGGACACTGAATCATTGAAAATATTCTTGTGGCGTAAAAATATCTAGACCGTTATAAGCTCCGCAGCTTACTTGAGCTGAAAGTATAACGAACATGTCATTCTACATGTCACAATACACGTCACATATCAAGTCATTCATGATAATGAACATATGTAATTATGTAATTTTAGTAACAATAGTAGAAATTAATCCACGCTCGCAAATAGCCAGGATTGTTTTATTTTTATTTTATATTTTGCAATGGTTTTCATTATGCATGTTGTCTCGTGACATTGTTTACTCGTCGTTTACCATCGTGACGTACGTGACGTTACCAACGATCATGACGTCGTTTACCATGTTATTGTTTTGAAAATTAATCCACGCTCACCAATAGCTAATCTAATCTTTTAAATTAATTCTATGTTTACAATGTTTTTCATTATGCATCATGTCGCGTGACATTGTTTACTATGTTTATTGTTTTTAAATTATGTGAAAATATTTTCTATCGTTGAATGATTTTGAAAATGTTGCCGTTTGTGCAACGAAACGATCGTCAATCTTAATAAAGATTTTCTATCACTTTTTATAGCATTTTTTAACTTTATCTGTTTATAAGGGATTACTATACATGTGTTTATAACATTTCTTCGATGATGGAATGAATACGTTTGAAGTGTTTGATAAGAAAATATTTTCGCGTTTCAAATATGAAAGACTACGCCTGGATCGTGAACTT
This sequence comes from Maratus speciosus, assembly GCA_963932465.1. Classification (NCBI taxonomy): domain Eukaryota; kingdom Metazoa; phylum Arthropoda; class Arachnida; order Araneae; family Salticidae; genus Maratus; species Maratus speciosus. The sequence goes on from OZ010791.1 coordinate 133,569,884, forward strand.
TTGAATTTGGATTTTCTTAAATTATGCCGAAGTAGGAACATAATTCCGTCATTTTTGAAGAACAGAAATAAATTTGCTAATTATAACTTTACTAATCTTAATAGACAATTTGAGAGTAAATGTTTAATATTATGTGTTAGAAAGAAGTATGTCTACCTTAGTAAATTAAAACAGAGAACCTTAGATTTATATTATGAATTTGCAACCTCTACTCTACAATATATATTTGATATTCTCATGAACAGCCTGGAAAAATATAGATACGGTAAAATCCGCTTAAAAGAAAGGGTACAAGCTCGCAAGATAGAAAATCTTTGCAACGCACAAAAGTCCTATGTCAACCGTATATGCCAGCCAATGGAATTTCTGAATTTATGTAGCAGACCATTAACGGAAGATGAAATAAAATTACTTGAGCGGGGCCAAAATACATTTTTCCAACTAAGCCTAATTTAAAATCTATCATTCCAGAAATTGAAAATATTGTACTGTCGACTCATAACGATCATAAAGAAGAAATTCGCAATGTTATGTACCATGAACTGAAGAAGTTAATTAAGAAACTCACGAGTATACCGAAAGATGAATTGAATACGTTGAAAAAACTAAAACTTGATCCAGAAATCATTTTAATCCAAACGGATAAATCTAATAAATTTGCCATATTAAATACAGATGACTATAAAAACAAAATGGTACAATGCATTAACAATATGGATTGTCAAGAAATCAAGAAGAATCCACTTAACATAATCCACTTAACAAAAAAGTTAATGAATTGGTTAATAAAGGAAGCTGGCCTGATAATATGAAAGTTCTAATGAAAATTAATAAGTTAGCAGTAATCTCAGCAATTGTCGGCAGACTCAAAGACCACAAAATAGATATGCCAATAAGACCAATAGTAACTAAATGCTCAAGCCCCACATATTTTATGGAAAAAACTTTTGTAGTTTTATTGAAAAATATCTTGCTCAGCTCAGATCATGTAATTTATTCAATGTATGAGTTCATTCAATATTTGAATCACATTAATTTACTTCAGGATTATTTAATAGCCAGTCTAGATGTAGTTTCTTTATAACCATCTATTGATACCTAAAAAGCCGTTACAAATATAAATTACTGCATTGACCACATGGAGAGTATTAATGAAAGTATGAAAACTACACTTAAGAGTGCTCTTAATCTTATAGTTAATAATAATTACTTCACTTTCGACGACAAAATATACAAACAAAATAACGGAGCTCCAATGGGTTCTCCTATATCAGGATTATTAGCTGAATTCATATTACGACCTCTTGAAATAGATATTTACAAATTGGATTATACTCCACATACATGGATCAGATACGTAGACGATATTTTCATCATTTGGCAACATGCAGATACCTTGCTCAATAACTTTTTAAACCAGATTAATAGCCTTGATTCTAAAATTAGATTTACATTGGAAATAGAACAAAATGGTACGCTACCTTACTTAGATGTATTACTAATCAAGACGCACCAAGGAATAGAACGCACTGTTTACAGAAAACCCATAGCCAGTCAATCCATTATCCCTCATAATGCTCAAGCACTTTTTTCATACAAAGTTTCTGCACTTAGGCATTATATCCATAGAGCTTTCACAGTTTGTACCCCCGTGCAGTTAAATAACGAAATAAATAAATATATGATATTGCAAGAAACAACGGATACAAAGAAAGTACCATAGAAAAATTAATTAAGAGCTTAAAGAATAACAAGAAAAGAAATTTCAATCCACAAAATTCCATGATATCCACTTTACAATATTTTCCTGGTTTCTTCGAACGTCTGAAATATAAACTCAATAAATACAATATCTCCCTAGTCGCAAAACCTTCTATGAAATTAAGAAATATAGTATGCAAAAAACTAGATCCAATCGAGTCAAACCAGTTATCGGGAGTATATGAAATACCTTTCACCAAAGAAGATGGAACCAAGCAGTCTTATATAGGTATGACAACTAGAAAACTTAAAACTAGAATCAAAGAACATATAGCAGAGATAAAATACAACAGAAGAATCACAGCTTTGGCCAGATTATACAGCGAAGAACCTTTACAGATCGATTTTAAAAATAGCAAGTTAATTTATACATCAAGATTTTATTTACCATCCATAATCCGAGAATCAATACAGATATTTTTACGCAACAAGAATATTTGCAATGATTCAGTGTCCATAGAATTATCTAAAATTTGGAAAGAGATGCTATGTAATTTTAGTAACAATAGTATAAATTAATCCAAATAGCCAAGATAATTTTATTTTTATTTTATATTTTGCAATGCTTTTCATTATGCATGTTGTCTCGTGACATTGTTTACTATGTTTATTGTTTTTAAATTATATGAAAATATTTTCTATGGTTGAATGATTTTGAAAATGTTGCCGTTTGTGCAACGAAACGATCGTCAATCTTAATAAAGATTTTCTATCACTTTTTATAGCATTTTTTAACTTTATCTAATAAGTTCTTATCAAATATATGAAATGACATAGCAGCTACATTGTTGTTTCAGCATAGAAACAATGCGTTCCACAGACATAACATGTTCTCAAAGTACAGTAGAACCTCTTTTATCCGAAACTCTCGGTTAACAGAAATCCATTTTTAAAGCTCCCCCCTCCCCTCCCCCCGTTTTTTTTTTTTTTTTTTTTTTTTTTTTTTTTTTTTTTTTTTTTAACTATCACATTTCCTGTGTGGAAAATACATTTTAAAAGCTTTTTTTTAAATATCATTTTTCTTGTGTGCAAGCGGTCCTTTCCGAACTACGAGTACATATATATTTTTTCGATCCCCTTTCTTATAGTTCCTTTGAATTGAACTTGAGCTCCAGTAAGCTGCGGAGGAGAACGAAGAAAACGAACAGATTAGTAATTTTTTAGCTTTTAAATGTTTTGCAAAAGGTTTGCCACGGCTGGAGCAGCAGAAAGAGTGTAATACTTGTGAACTAATAACATTAAAAAACTCCGTGATAGAGCTTGAAATCAAAGGCAATCAAAGGAATCAAAATTCAAATCAAAGGAAACTGCGACAAACAAAGTATTTTTTAAACCAATTTGATGTATGTAAAAGGTACGTAATTTCAAAATTAAAATTCGGGTAATTTATTCTTGTTTCTATTTGTTATTGCTTTATTTTTCTTAAGCACATTTTACCATAAAAAGAAATATTGCATATATTATTTCTCCTTAATCTTAAAATTGACGCATTCTTGATTATCCGAAAATTTCGATTTTCCGAAAGAGGGTCGGTCCGAATTACTTCGGTTAATCGAGGTCCTACTGTAAAGTAATATGACTTCAGTAACCAATCAGGAATACGATACCTTCCTACTGGATAGAATTAGAAGAATGTTGTAACCCCATCTATTGCGGAGGTTTTCAAACATTATTCAGTTAAAATATTTAGTAATTGTTCATTCACTGGGGGCTGATCACTTACTGGTCAGATTACCCTATTGCTGTAAAAAATTATTGAGTTTATTTAATACAAACTGAATCTCTTAAATGTTGAAAAGTTCAAATATATGCTTTTAAATATAAGTTTATATAATTATTGCCATTTATACGCTTTAATTTTAAAAAAGCCTTAAAATTTGGAATTTCATATGCAGATATGCGATTGCATATAATCCACTGTCTATTATTAATATTTATTTAACCTTTATCTTAAGCAAATATTATTCATGTTTTTAGTTAGGTCTAGAAAGATTTCACTGTTACTCAAAAATAATGTTGAGTAGAAATAAGCACGCTTCAGAGGGAAAATTTTCGTGATAAAACATAATTAATAATCACATTTCATTAAAGATGTATCTACAAAATAGAAGTATACCGTAGTTTGTAGCGAATTAATTATCCTTTTTGTTACAAAAATAAATATATCTCTACGAAAAAAAATATATATATATATCTTCAATGAAATGCCTAAGTCACTAAGTTTGAAAGACAACTTTGAAATTCTTAATGAGGTTTCTGGTATGCTAATAGTTAAAGATTGACAAGTAAAATGAATATTTTTGAAGCTATATGATTCAAAAGCCAATTGTTTCCCTTTATTAAATATCTCGCTTTTTCCTTGACAAAAAAGGGACCAAATATTATCGGAAAATGTGATTGTATGAATATCAGTGCGTATAATTTGAAATAAATGCATAATTAACTTTGCCTCCTGGAAATGCAATAGTGAACAACATTTTGCTATTACTATTCTTAATTTATTAGCATTCGGAATGTTTGTAATACATTTCCAGACATTATATATATATATATATATATATATATATATATAATTTACACCATATTAGTTTATAAATAGCATCATGCGACTGTATTTACTTGGATATGAACTTTAAAAGTATGAAAACGCGCTAGTATTTTCACAAATGTAATTTTCGAGAATTATTACGCAACTGCAAATATACGTAAGTCGGGGATGCCTGTATATACTTTGAATTCAGTAAAAGAATAATTAAACAGTTGGAAATCCAAAAATGAGCAAATATTCCATAACAATTCTTTTTGCTGTTAATTTTGTTAACATTTGTAGCATTTATTATATAGTTTGAATAATTCAAACGTTTCAAATGTAGTAGACTATTTATTTTTAATTTAAAAAATTACTTTGACGCTTGTTCGCCAGCTAATAATATTCAGGAAAACAAATTATTTAATAGAAAGCTTCTAATCATAAAGCATAATTGATATTTTACGTGTTAACTGTTAAAAAAATATTTTTAAGGATGCCAGTTACAAAGTAGCTCGTTGAAAATTAATTATACTAATACTATAAAACATGGATAACACGGAAGAAAATATTACATCTTGCTAAGTCTGAAAAGCAATTTTTAAACTTTTATTGAGATTACACAGGGGTTAAACTTCACTAAGATCTTCACATAACAGAATTCTTCACTAACTTCACATAACAGAAATTGGATAACATAATTAGTAAAAACAGCGAAACAGCACGGAAAACTAGCGATATGCAACAATTAATATAATAAAACTTTGTAAAAAATTACCATAAAATAAAAACAATACATAGGACGCGTTTCGAGCTAAAATATTAACAGCTCGTCATCAGCTAAAGTAAACACGCGTCCGCAAAGGGACAAGCTAAAAAAAAAAAAAAGAATACAAAAATTATGGGGATTTTTTACAAAGTTTTAATATTTTAATAATTATTAAATATTCGATGCGATATTTATTGCAAAGTGTTCTATGTCGATTTTTAAATTTTTCAGTTTTTCGATTGAGAATGCTGCCGCGAAAAATTATATGAAGGATTTGTTTCTCCAATATCAAAGCACACACGAGTACTTCGAAAGGAAGAACTGCATAATTAATTTCCCCAAACGGAAATTCAATATTGATCCAAAATTGTATCTGTATTCTTCTGATTTAAAAAATATACATTTGTGTTGTATTATGCGTTTTTCTTTTACAGATTTTAAATGTGTTCCTTTTGCATTAACCTGATATATTAATTAGAAATTCGAATGATTAAAGTTTATAGAGGTTAAGCATAACTGAACATTCATTTATTTAAAAAAAATTATCTTAAGATAATTATAATGTAATTTGTAGCGAATTAATTGTTCTACAACTATAAAAAAAAATAAAATAAAATAAAATAAAATAAAAAAAATAATATTATATTTGAACGCATTACAGCAGCAAGTTAGAAAAGCACCTTTGAAAATCTTAATGGAGTTATTGGTTCACATACGATGAACAGATTGACACATTGGTAAATGCTTTCAAAAACACTCTTCGTAAAGACCTATTCCACAATTCATTTATCCATTATTCCTAACATTTTTGAAGCAGAATTCAGAAGCCAAAGACTAGAATGCAATAAGTTATTTTATTCCCCTTATATGAATACATATACAGCGCATGTAAAAACTTTAAGGACAGCAAAAAATTGTAAATATTTTCATAAATTTAAATTACGATAGTTGAAATGGTAATTTAATGTTGATCATAAAGTTGAAGTACTGGTATAAAAGTCAACAAAATATATCTGTGAGCTTTTTATTGCGAAAAATTAATACTAATTATGGAAACAAGCGGGGGTTTTTTTGCCTGTGTAAAAACTTTAAGGACACAACTATTTTTTTATATAAATATTATGTGTAATTATTATTCATTTGTAGAATAAAAGCTCTTCAGTATAGTGAGTTTTCTGCCATTTTTAGGTAGATTTCGTATGAAATACTACCCATTGGAATCGTTCCTATGTTGGAATTTCTAAAAAATTTTTGCAGATCTACACCGATCATGACCCCTAGAACCCAAAACCACCCTCAGTAAAAAACTTTATCTATCTATCTATCTATCGATATCACTTTCTTCTGGACACGATAACTTCCCTAATTCTGCACCAATCTCTTCCAAACTGATACATAAAATCAATGGGCATATAATCTCGGTCAAGTTCGTTAATGGGCAAAATCGGACCAAGGGGATGGAAATAGGGACGGGTTTTGTGAAAACCGAAAACCCCCCATAACTTCTTAATTTTTGTACATATCAAATCAGTTTAAAGTTTTTATTACTTCTAAAAATAGTGCCAAAATTTTATGTATCAGAGATTTTTGATAAAGTTAAAAATGGGCTCAAGGGGCGCAAAAAATAGGGTTTTTGGGAGAAAAAAATAACTTCGTCAATTCTCAAGATATCAATTCCAATTAATTTTATTATAAATCTCCTTAATATTATCTACAACTTGTATATTCACAAGTTTTTGATAGCGATTTTGATTCTCAAGATATCAATTCTAATTAATTTTATTATAAATCTCCTTAATATTATCTACAACTTGTATATTCACAAGTTTTTGATAGGACCAATTCGTACCGCAAAAAAAAAAATAAAAACGAAAACAAAAAGGGGAATTGAAGAAGTAAAAAATCCATAACTCCGTCAATTCAAAAGATATAAAATCCCCATGAATTTATCATATATCTTCTTAATATTGTCTACAACATCTAGATAGACAAGTTTTAGATAGGACCAATTCTTACAGAAAAAAAAAACAAATTAAAAATACATAGCGGTTGAAGTAAAAAATCATCTAAGTAAGGGTGTATTCAAATCCAAACTGCGTATTTTCTGACTCATTCTACAATTCATTTTTGCTCTCAAACGCATCCAATTGCTAGATTCTCTTATTCAGAAACTATATAATGTACAGTAATGATCGATTTTTTGATAAAGGCAGAATATATTTCATAAAATGCTGTTAAAGTGGGCATTTTGAACCGAATTTCCCAAAGCGGATTGCATTGGAAAAATCATTGCATTAGGGATGCACTCAAATCCAAACTGCTTATTTTAGACTCATTTTTAAATTCATTTTTGCTCTCAAACGAATTTAATTGGTAGATTCGCTTATTCAGAAACTATATAATGTACCGCAATGATAGATTTTTTGATAGAGGCAGAATATATTTCAAAAAATGATGCCAAAGTGGGCATTTTGAACGGAATTTCCTGAAGCAATTGTGTTATCACTTTCTGCTGGACACGATAACTTCCGTAATTCTGCACAAATCTCTTCCAAACTGATACATAAAATCAAGGGACATAAAATCTCGTCAAGTTCGTTAATGGGCAAAGGCGAAAAAAGGGGATGGAAATAGGGAGGGGTTTTGTGAAAACCTAAAAAACCCCATAACTTCTTAATTTTTGTACATATCAAATCAGTTTAAAGTTTTTATTACTTCTAAAAATAGCGCCAAAAATTCAAGCATCACAAATTTTTGATAAAATTTAAAATAGGCTTAAGGGTCGCAAAAATAGGGTTTTGTGGAGAAAAAAATTCCTTAATTCGTCAATTCTCAAGATATCAAATCCAATACTTTTATTATACATCTCCTTAATATTATCTACAACTTTTATATTCACAAGTTTTTGATAGGACTAATTCGTACCGAAAAAAAAAAATAAAATAAAAACGAAAACAAAAAAGGGGTGTTGAAGAAGAAACATTTTCATAACTCCGTCAATTCACAAGATATAAAATCTCCATGAATTTATCATATATCTTCTTAATATTGTCTTCAACATTTATATAGACAAGTTTTTGATAGGGCCAATTCTTACAGCAAAAACAAATTAAAAATACATAGCAGTTGAAGAAAAAAATCATCTTATTAAGGGTGCATTCAAATCCAAACTGTCTATTTTCTTACTCATTTTTAAATTCATTTTTGCTCCCAAACGCATCCAATTGCTAGATTCTTTTATTCAGAAACTATATAATGTACAGTAATGATCGATTTTTTGATAAAGGCAGAATATATTTCAAAAAATGATGTCAAAGTGGGCATTTTGAACAGAATTTCCCGAAGCGATTGTGTTAGAAAGGTAAAATATATTGCCCTACTGAGAAAATAATTGTTTATTAATCAAGTTTTATTTAATTGAAAGAAAAATAAAAACACACGTCGCTTATAGACCTTTTCAAAAATCACGTCAGCATGTTTCATTTTATTATTATTATTATTATTATTATTAAAAATGAATTTAAAAATGTGCCAGAAATTTCGAGTTGTTGAGTATGGATTTTTTTTTTTTTTTTTTTTTTTTTTTTTTTTTTTTTTTTAAATATCGCCTTAACATGATTCAGATAAAACCAGCTATTTTATAAAAAGGAAATAAAAACTCGTCAAAAGCAGACTGATAAAACTGTTAAAGTAAATTTATATCTAATAATGATTTAGTTTTTGTTGGTGAAATTAGTATACTTAACTTCGAAATCTGCCTCGGCCTGTAGGCCGGGCCGGCAGGGATTTTTCTATTAAGAGTTTTCTTAGTTTTATAACAATGCCTAAAGCGAGTAAACTGACTGAATATGAAAAAGGTGTCTTTGATTTTTTTGCATTATCAGAAATTAGTTCTAGGCCTGTTTCAAACGAGATAATAAGCTCTAGAACCGTCATCGGCAATTTTTTAAGATTAAAAGTTGAGCATAGGAAAAAAAAAAAAAAAGTTGAAGGCAGACCAAAAGTATTTGTCACACAGAGATGGAAGGAGCGTTTAAAGTTAGCATCAACTGGAAAATACTCAAGTAAAGATATTTTACAAACAACTGGGCGCCAAATATGCAGCACAAAAAAAAAAAAAAAAAACGAAATACAGTTAATAGATTTGAGAATTTTCCAGGCACGCCAAAATTGTGTAAACCCCCTTTACTGACTAGCCACAAAACCCAGCGCTTACAGTTTGCAAGTCAAGTGATGACTTTGGACAACAAATCGGTGCGGATTATTTTCGGCGATAAAAAGAAATGGAATTTAGATGATCCTGATGTCTAGAAATGTTATTGGCATGATTTGAGAAGAGAAATTAAAATTTCTGAAAACGTTAGTTAGGTGGCTGATCCATTAACCCTTTGCACTTTAATGTCCAGTCTGACTGGACGTCATCTTTCCTTTCAAAATTTATTTTCGGCACCAGTAAAAAAGGGAAATAAAATTTTCCTTATTTAATTAGAACATTTTTGAAGTTGTGTACTTCAAAAAAGTGGTGTGAACCGAAAAAAATTGTGTAAGGGACACCTGAATCGAAAGGGTTATGACATGGAGCTTCTTTTCGTTTAACTGGGAGGGGTCATTTGCGTTTCTTTCAGAAAAAGTTAATTCAAAGCCATATCTGAAAACTCTTTCTGATCATATTTCACCTGTTGCAACACTTCTGGGAGGGGAAAAATGAACTTTTAAGCAAGATAACACGGCCCATTCACACAAGCCATGATACAAAACTAAAGAAGGGTTTCAAAAGAAAAATATTGATCTTTTGCAATGGCCACCCAGAAGTCCCGATCTAAACACTATCGAGAACTTATGGGGAGATCTAGCGAGACGAGTTTATAAAAATGGAAATTTTTTATCCTTAGCTTTAGAACTCAGATCTACGATTGAAGATGAATGATAAAAACCAGTTTTGAACTGTGCCAAAAATCAATAATGTGTATGAAAGATAGAATATTTGTAGTTATTAAACTTAATGGTGGTTGCATAATATATTAAGTATTTATTTCTCTGTTACTGTAATGTTTTTATTTTGCTGTCCTTAAAGTTTTTGCAAGAGCAGAAATAGTGTTTTTTTTTTTTTTTTTTTTTTTTTTTTTTTTTTTAACAATGACTTTTTTTCGTGATAAAATACTTACAGATGAATTCTGTTGATATCTTTATTAGCTTTTCAACTTTATAATACTAAATATAGTAAACTTTTTTTCATCTGATTTGAAATTTATCAAAATAATTTATTCTTTTTGCTGTCCTTCGAGTTTTTAAACGCACTGTAGTTTTAAATGAGAAAGTGCATAAACAACATACCCTAATGTGAATCATATATTGATGAAATATTAAATAAATTTTCTTTGTTCTTTTTTAAAATACGAAATGCTTATAACATATTTCTAATTAGCAAATAATTTGAATTTATTGGATATTTCTAGGAAAATTTCTTGTCGCAATATACATCATTATTTAGCAAAGTCTGACAAGAGCACCTAAATGTGGTGAAGAATGCAGAAATCGAGATTAGCATTTATTTTATTTTTTTATTTTATTTTTTTTTTTTTTTACATTTTGACTTCACTTCTTAATAGCGGAATATTTTTTGCTTAAAATGAAAACCAATAACAACATCTATTCTCATTTCCTGATAAAATAAATGTTGTTTTCTTCTGAGTATGCAAAATATCTTGAAGAAAATGCGGCCAACAAAATGAGAAATTCTCATAATTATTTAACTTAAATCCTTTACAATAAATAATTTTTGAGGATTTGTAAATCACTCACTTGTTTAAAGTCTTTAAATTTGTCATTTGTGAATTTATGTTAGTGATAATTAAATTGATATTTTAAGGAGGCTTTTAATTTTAGATCTCTTTTTGTAAACCTAAATTACTAGTCCATTTAAGGATCAATTTCGGAAAAGTTCTTTTTACTGTCATCTACGATGTAATTTTGTTTGTAAAAAACCATTAAATGAATACTTGTAATATTATTTTAGATTCGGCCCTGAAGACGTTAATTTGAATGTCAAATAACCCTATCGATGTCATAGCATTGAAGGTTCGTTTCATCTACCGGAATTGAAAACGGGAAACGAAGACATGTTTGAACAAGTGTTGCTATAAAACTTTCATCGCATTTTGGAGATTGATATTTTAGTAGACCTATTAATATTTGATAGACGTACTAATTTTACTCTTGTAACACGCAATCTTTCTTCAGATGTACAAAGATTACTTTGAGTTATTTTCACATATTAATTAAATTAAAATGACTTTCAAAAGCAGAAATTGTGAATGTTGAATTGATGTATTGATGCTTTTGCAAATAGTGATGTACTGGTGTTTTTTTCTGGCTAATTTCTAAATTACGTACTTCAAATGACGAAAAAGGGAAAACATTTAACTTTTATAAACATTTTATAAAATATTGACGTCATAATCACGTTATATATTTATATACAGTGTAAAGAAACATGAAAAATACATCAAGTTTTTAATCCAAGGGGTAAGAGGATACACTGAAGTGCCGTTTTTCATTTTTCCTGTACATCTGCACTTAAGATAAATGAGCGAAATAATTGCCTTTAATTATAGTTCATTAAAGATTTAAAACGAATTTTAATTATGGAATAAACATGAATTATTTTATACAGTTCGTTTATATTTTTAGTATTTTTGAACGATGCTATTTCTAGCCAGCAAATACTTATAGTCACTTCTAAAAAGCTTTATAAGTTAAATCATTTTTCAAGAATGTTTAAGCTGCCCGTGGCATTCCCATCAAATTTCGTTTTCATGATATTGCCAAGTAAAACTATAGGCATTACGGGACTTTCTATCTATCTTATCTGAGAAAACGAAAATTGTTGAGTGTAATGGTAATAATCAATTTAGTAGCTATGTAATTCTGAAGTATGAGTGGGGATTTTGTATATATTGGTTGTTAGTATTGATATAAATAAAGAAGATGTTGTAAATAAAAAGGTAATGAATTGGTCCCAAAAATTGAAAACACAAATAATGGCTAGATAAAATATTTTATGAACCTGTTAAAATTAAAGATATACTTGATAATATCCCGTTTTTTCTGTTTGTTTCGTGTAATTCAACTAAAAAGAGAAATTTATAAAAAAAACTTTTAATGTCACCTATTTACAATACAATTGGCCACTACGGCATTGCCTCAATTGTTAATTTCTAAGAGCAACTATAGGTACGAATGCTTCGTGCTTATTAAAAAAAAGTGGAATATGTGTGTAAATCATACAACAGTAAATTTTGTTTAGGTAAAATTAACGTTGTACTGGTCATTAATTTGTTACTTTTTTTTATTAATTGTTAAAATTGAAATGCTTAAAACATGCATTTAAATATATTTAGTTATAATACAGCCTTATATTTTAAAAACTTAAAACGAATAAATCAATAAAATTGATATAAATATAGATACATAAAATGATTTGCCACCTCCAGGTTCTGTGGGGATCTAATTTAGGTTTTCAATGATGTAAATATGTTAAAATGGACGTAAAAGCAACAATAATATATTTTTTCATAGTTTACAGATCATAATTATATATTTAAAAAAATAGTTTTCTCTTATAAAGAATAATAATCAATATTTTTTTTCTTCTTTTTATTTATCATGTTAACCATCTACTATATATATGTAATGAAAATGGGAATTTTGTTCCGTTCACTAATTTGACTTCTGTTGAACGAATTTTTATGGGACTTAGACTGTTAGATAATTCTGCAGGAAAGGTTTTAGTATATTGCATATCGTTGTAAGTCGTATACGTTGCTTAGTTATAGAATTTATGAGAAACGTTCGATTATTAACGATTAGACTTTTTAAAATGTTCTACTCACAAATTTCGATGAGACTTGTATTTCAGAAAAGTTTTAGTAGGGTAACTCCGGGAGAGTCACCGCATACTGAATAGATGCCGCACCACTTGTATTTCTTGTAATTATCGATAGATGGTCGTCAGACTCACAGTATAGGTGCGCAATGAGATTATTTTAGCCAGTGTATAGCGTGAATCTCATTTCGATGTTTACTTGTAGAAGTAGAATCCTTAATTTGACGTAAGTGCCTGATTTTACTGTCCAAACTTTTAAACACATTATGTTTAAATACTTTTCATACACTAATTACTAAATGCATGCATGATTTCGAAGTCAAAACTAAGTGTAGCGTTTGTATAGAGTACCGTGTGTATGGTTACGCCCCCTTAGCGATGGCAGATAACTATGATTGCCGACGTCTGTACCATGCAAATGGGATACGTGCCGCAATGCTATTCCGGTATACATGCCGCAGTTTCTTTCGTACGAGATGATTAAGGGTTATTAACTTTTCCTTTTCTTTTTGCACAGACTAACCATGTTAGGCATGTTATCAAGTTTACTAAAACCAAAGGAGAGAAAGGGGAAAATAAAAAGTAAGAAGGGCAAGAAAGATGCAAGTCAAGAAGATAATAATGAAAAATTGGATTACGCGTAACGCAGACGTTCTTTGCAAGGAATGTTTAGAAAACTACTCCAGAAAAGAGGGAGTGTAATTGGATTTGTTGCATCAGGTGTTTAAATGTAGTTACATAAAGACTGTACTTTTTCGACACATTTTCTGTAGATTGTAGTCGAAGAAACAGGTCTCTTACCCCATTCGGGACCATGGGTGCATATAAGCACCTTCATAAAGAGCTTACAAAATTTGTTTCTGGCACCAGTAAAAATGAAAAGTAATATTTGCTTTTGTTAAGCAGAACATTTTCATGATTATTTAAGTAAAGTTAACTTCTTTTAAAAAAGTGGTATCTACCGATTAAAAATTATGTAAAAACCACCGGTACCGAAAAGGTTAAGAAATAAATTGTGTAAACACAATTTTACTTTTCTTTTCCCTTTCTAATACATTGATGTTACGTTGATGCTGAAATAACAATTAAAATTTAATGTAAAAAAAATATATAAGTCGATAATTTTTATAGTGAAAGTACGCAACAATTATTAATTTGAATCTACTAATATGTTTCGCTGTACTCACTTAGTTTCATTTTGTTATTACATCGTTAATTATAGGCCAGATATGGATATTTTTTTTAAATATTTTTATTTATAATTTCATTCTGTTATTATTACAAGCGCGGCATAACTATTGCACATTTAGGCGGCGTCTCAGCCTAAATGTACGGGTGACGCGCCGCAGTGTAATGTTTTCGAAAAAAATTGTTAAAAAATAGTAATAATTTGTTTTGTAATTTTTTGTCACAGTACACGCGTTGTATATTTAACATTAAATAGCACAGCATGATTTTTTTAAATTTTATGTCCACCATGGGCTTTATACACAAATTCAAAAAAAAATGTGCGGCATAAATCCCGGAATTACCCTATGAATTTTAGCAACATACAGTTCTACGTCGCTTAGTTATAGAATTATGGAAGGAAGTTCTATAATCAAGTGAATCCAATAATGAAAAATGTGTCTTTTTAAGGATTTTCCTTATTTAATTTCTATGGAATTAATTAAAATCTTCCCTAGTTAATTTCTATTCATTCTATAAATTAACATTATAATATCTATTTAATATTATATATTTATTTATATTATATATTAATATGAATATTAATATTATATTCTATAAATTAATTCCTTAATTAATTTCTATGCACTGTTAATTAGATGCATTTTAAGGAAAGTTTTCAGTTTATAGCATATCATTTTACGTTGATTAGTTATATAATTATAACGGAAAGTACTTTAATTAGTTTACTCGAATATGAAATGTTAGCCATTGTAAAGAAAAAAAAAAACCTGCTAGACTAATTTTGACGAGTCTTGCATTGTTAGTTAGATATTTTTTTCAAAGACAGTTGTAGTATATTAAATATAATTTTATCATGAATTTCCAAAGTCTACTGTAGAAGTTTGATGTCGGAAAAACAATTTTGAAGATTTTAATAAGGATACTTGTTTAAATAACTGAAAGAAACTGACACATTAAATAAATATCTCTGAAATTATTCTCCGTAAATAAGTCTATTGTTCCTTTTTTTCAATTATCCGTCGTTTTTGTTGAGAATTAATAAGTTCAAAATAAAACAAAGTCGTAATTTTCGAATACTAACGCACGATCTGTAAATTCTGGAATGTATAATTAACTTGTCCAATTTGGATTCCTGTTTCATTCCAATATTCAATCTATTTTATTACCATCAGTTAAGATATAATTCCGTTTTTCGAATGCAATATATTCATTCTGAATGCACAATAGCTCTGTTTTAATAATTACCATCTACTTATAATTATATTCTGTTGATCAAATGTCTCATCAGTATTTCATTTCTAGTTCTAATATTTTTTGTTATTAATTTATAGGATATTCAGAATTTGCTTTGACACAATTGGTAGAACAATTTTATATTTTTTGACAACTTAATAAAGTGCTGTTACTATAATACAGTAATAAATAATTATTATAAAATTAGGTAGCACCTTTTAAGTTGTAAAATACGTATTTTATGCAAGATCAAGTATATTTATAAATATTAATTTTTGTTCCATTTTATAGGTAAAAATATGTATGTATTGATTTATCTAAATTATATTAATATATATAGATTAAGTGAAATAAATCCTAATATAAGAAGTGTAGAAAAATAAACAATGTTAACACACTTGCATTCAGAGCACATTCAAAAAATTTTTTTTAATTCAGAAATTTTTAATTCATTCCAAAACTATAAATTGTAATTTTTTATTTGCTTAACCACTATCTGACCCGCTCGGCGTTGATCCCGTTAACAAATAGCACGAAATGCGAGAAATCTATAAAAATCACATGAAAAAATCGTGAAAAATTTCAAAATTGTTGCACGAGTTTGAAATAAATTTCGAAATAAGTAAAAAAGTTATTATAATGGGCCAGAAGATTGACACGAGGTACTTTTATTAATCTATCAAACTTGCGAAAAAATCGTACAGCTCTCGAAAAAAAAACACTAAAAATCACATAAAATATTCACGAAAACTTCGAACATTGCTCTACGAAATCCAGAGGGCAAAAAATGAAAATAGGGCAGAATTTATTATATTAGGGGGAAAATCGAATGTCAAAAATCGCCACAGATCGTGAAAAAACATAAAGATTGCATTCAAAATTGCTTTAAAAAGCAAAAAATTCGCAAAAAAGCAGCATTAATTACGAAAGACTAAATTTACTAAATCGAGATATACATTGAAAATCAAATTTATTTAATGAATATCAAAAACAACGCCGTGAAACGCGGAAAAACGCTGAACAATCGTGATTAAAAGCATTAAAATAGCAAAAATCGCACAGGAGAAATTTATTACAATAGGCTAAAAGTTTGAAACAGAATTCCGTTTTCGCATCTTAAAAAATCACCGCTGAACTAGAAAAAACGCTAAAAATTGCATTGAAAATTAGCATTAAAAAATTATATAGTATAAAAATCGTAGAGGAGAATATATCTTTGTCTCATAGCAGTAGTGGGACATCTAGTAATAATAAAAAAAAATGAGATGTCTGACTTACTGCTATGAATAACTGTTTTTCCAACTAGTGGAACAACTTCTTAAACACAAAACTTATCTTTAATATTAAATGTCATATGTGTTTTGTAAAAATACCCTTCTGTTCCACTAGATGCAGA
Source organism: Maratus speciosus (assembly GCA_963932465.1). Taxonomy (NCBI): domain Eukaryota; kingdom Metazoa; phylum Arthropoda; class Arachnida; order Araneae; family Salticidae; genus Maratus; species Maratus speciosus. The sequence continues at coordinate 133,586,646 of OZ010791.1, forward strand.
CACTGTTTTTTATAGCAGTAAGTCAGACATCTCATTTTCGATTATTACTAGATGTTCTACTATTGCTTTGAGGCGACGATATACCATAAAAGACTAACAATTTAAAACAAAATTCCTATTCCGCTGAAAGTTTGAAAGAGAATTCCTTTTACAAAGTTTTAAAAATCGTCATAGAAACAGATGCTTGTCTCGTACTTGTATTTTTGAATGGTTTTGGTTTTGTCGGGATGGTCCGGAAAGCTTCGAAGATGAACTGCACACAAAAATTGTCGAACCACTTCCTTATCAATATCCAGTTAGTCATCGAGTTTTGTTGAATAATCAGTGGGTGAAGAAAAGTCACAATATAGTGGCCTTTCTCACTCATTTGAGCGTGAGAACAGATACTGGCGCTTGGTCTTCGACGCTTACCCGACCATCATAAAAACGTCAAATCCATTCAAAAATACAAGAACGTGATAATGAAAGCAAAGTTTCTGTCGAATTTTAGGTCTTTCGCTAGCATTTTTTTTCCATTTCGAACTACAATTTAATGTTTATACTTTGCTCCTCTATTTTCACTTTAATATAAACCCTTTGGCAGCGAACGTTTGCTTGCATGGAACACTAGAAAGTAAAAAAAAAGGATGATGCTCAGCGCAGATAGTTGACCATTCAAATAACATCGTTAACAAATCAATGAACTTTCAATTCTAATAATTGATGCTACAGTCTTGAAAATTTTAAAAATAATATAAATTCATATTTGTGTTCACAGCCAACGTTAGCGTCAATGATAGGCAAGGAAATCATCAGTTGGGATATATTTAATGATTCAAAATACATGGAACTGTTCAGAATGTTTTGTAGTAAAAATTTGAATGTGTGTTTTTATTTCACAACTACACGTTCTTCAATATGAATCGATGCACGATCAACTAACATCAGTTATACGCATGGTGTGGTAATTGATCTGGAATTTTCGAGTTCTGAAATCACTTTTAATATAGTTTTTGTGATTTTCAAGGACGTTTTTGCATGAAATGCTATAAAATTACTTAATTGTTGAAGAAAATTAGAGAAAGAGAAATACTATGATTTGTGACAAATTTCTACATGTATGACCTTCGAAGCTAACAGCCGAAAAATTGCAATGTTATTGATGAAATAATTTTTTTATGGAATTGGGCCTCTGCTAGGACAAGGAGCTATTGTAAATTATTTATCTTTAAGTGCCGATACTATAGCGTCTAGAATAAAGACACCTACATTTATCACCGGATTTTGCACTGCATTTTTACTCCAATTTTGTTGACCGATATTGATTTCGTACTACTTGCACATGATTTTTTAAGAATTGTCTCAATGATTTTACTAGACTGGATGATTTAATGGATAAAACTAACATCATATATAATATACGTATGTAATTAACGTAATTTAATTTTTAAATCTTGTAAATTTTGTGTGGATGAAGTGGAAATCATTGCCATACAACCCGCTTTGATTTTTTTTTAAAGACCGAAATGTTTTTAAAAATGAGAGGTCACCTTTGCATTCTTAAAATTACACATTGACCAACCTTTCACTATAATTTAGATTTCCGCTAAGAGAAAACGGCGTCGTGTGTCTTTTGAAATGTCTTTAATTAAAAGTCTTTAGTTAGTTAGTTTCCGCGGATATTAAAACACATTTCTTGAATTATAGAGCAATATATGTTTTACATAAGGTTATTAACTTCCAAAAGTCTTATAAAATAATAATAAAAAATCAATTTAACAAATTACAACGACCATTTGGAAAATGATTTTTTTTGGAAGACTAAAATTTAAGACATAAGAAATCGCACGGAGTTGATCATACATTACGTACGCCATGAATTAAACATTAACATTCCTGGACCCAACATGAACAAATTTTAAAAGAAATTTCAGTTTTACAATTTTTGGTACTGTAAATTTTTAAACTTCTACGGAGCTGGTCATGCGTTACGTACGCCATGGATTAGACATTAATATTCCTGGACCAATTTTAATTGAAATTTCATACATTACGTACGCCATGAATAACATTTTTCGGTACTGTAAATTTTTAATCTTCTACGGAGCTGGTCATACATTACGTACGCCATGGATTAAACATTAATATTCCTGGACCAATTTTAAATGCAATTTCATTCTTAAACTTCTAAACATCCCACAATATTACCTTTTACACCGTCGTATAGAGAAAAAATGTACTTTTAAATGCAATTTGTTTGAAAGCTGTATTTCAATTTGTTTCTGAATTTTTTTTTTTTTTTGTAGTTTTTATTACTTCTTTGTCATAGTGGCAACAGAAGTATCCATCTCTGTTGAAAGTAAAGGAGAAATATAGATTACTGTATAGACTAATCAGAAAACTAATAAAATGCGGATTAAACTAATAAAACGCTTCAGATATGTTTTTGATTTCCTACCCTGACAGAGGACAATAACCATTTTTCCAAATGGTTAAAAAACAGACAAAAAACAAACAGTAATTTCATGCATTTTATATCTGTATGATATGATATACCACATAAGGTAAACATATTTTCACTTCATCTATCCGCCCTTTCAATACACTGCTTTAAATAATTTATTTTTATCTTTCCGATGAAATTGTGAACAATGAAAAATATTCATTGATATTTTCTTATTATTTCTTTAGTTTATTTCTTTAGTTTTCTGTATTTTCTATTTCTTGCTGAATTCCTGAAATTCAAATACAAAACAATAGTTATTATCACACATCTCTTGTTTATGGATAAGTTTAACACACAATTAAAATTCCAAATTGTAAACACATTTTATTTAGTAAATTGTCAGAGACAAATAATTTAGCAACACGTACATTATATGTTTCTTAAATTTTGTGTTTCCGTGCTAAAACTCGAATTTGTATATTTAATGTAAAAACAAAAATTAAATAGTTAAAAAAAAATTAAATATCATAAAATAAATAAATAAAAACGCTATTTTTTATTACTTTCTAAGACCTTTTTACGTGCTAATGTAAAAAGAAAGGCTTAAGTGAAATAATTAATAAACATACTAATTAGAGAATATAAATAGACAAAATAATTTTCATCACAACTGTAATCAATAAAAGTCTAGTATCAATTATGATAATTAAATAAAAAAAAAAAAAATACAGTAATTCAAATATCCATTTGAGAGATTCTCAAATTATCTACTATGGTAATTCATACTCTTAGATTATTGAATGTAAATTAACTAATTTATACTTAATAAATAAACAACAGACACTATACTAATGTAAAATTTAATGCTAATTCTTTTTAAAACTCTGATCAAACATGTATCGTCAAATACATATTTAAATAAGAATATATTGATTTAATGAATTTATTTATTTGTATTTTATATGCGTTGTATAAATATACGAAAAACAACGAAAAGGTTTTAATACAGTATTCAGTATGATAAAAATAATAAAACATCAATAAAAGTTTAAAGCATTTTTCTTCTTCGAAGAATATTATTACAGTGTGTTGCACTGAATAATAAGTGTAAGCTGTCACAAAGGATAATAAATTACAAGAAAATATCTTAGAACTAAAAAGATTAAGACAAAAATCAACAAATTGGCTGTACGTGCTGTTGAATTCTTCAAGGCATTCTCGACTTTTGGATAAAATGTCAGATTCTGATAAATGGACTTTTGTAGTTTTGAAAACGATTAATAAAATTGAAGGAAGACGCCATGTTGGTCTATGGAAAAAGTGGGAAACATATGCGTTTTCTTTGGAGAAAAATATACGTTTAAGTGATTAGGAAACACGTCACGCAAAAATTTAAAATGTTGCTTTCAAACTGTGGCTCACGAAGAATTTATTTCTCATACATAAATATTCAATTTAGTGGAATGTTACGTAAAGGCAATAAAAAGGCTGATTTCTGTTCCCGTGATTTTTAGGTAGATTTCGTAAGAAATACTGCTTATTACAATCTCCCCTACGTTGGAATTTCTGAAAACGTTTTGCAGATCTACTCCGATCATGAGCCTTAGAACCCAAAACTATCCCCAGTTCAAAAATCTATCTATCTATCTATCTATATATCTATATATATATATATATATATATATATATATATATATATATATATATATATATATATAACCATTAATTAAACATTACCAACCATCATCAAAAACCGCAATATTGTGAAATGACAATAAAAATGGATACCACAAACCTATAATATAAATACATCAAGCAGGACGGTCGTTCTGCCAAGCCAAGCTGAAAAAAATGCTAACCCCGCCAAACAAACAAACGCCAAGAATAACGGCAAGACACCGTAACTGCTTATTATACTGATGACAACTTCCCCATGTTAAATGGACGAAATATGCCAGCGTAAAATTTCCCATATCAAAAGAAGCAATCATCGCAGAAAAATAAAACCACCACCAGAAGGACCTAATAAAGACGATCTTCAATTTGAGATCAAATGCATCCTCATAAATTAATTATAAACAGAGATATAGATTTTTTAAAATAACGTCGAGATACTGAAAATGACAGATTTCTTTTCTTCGTCACAACTTATGTTTCAATTGAGGTAGAGACTTAAATAATGGACAGAAAAAAGTAAGGATTAAATTTTTGGATAGATATTTTCTCAATCTACGTGCTTTTATAAAATTCAGCTTTAAAAACATTAATTTTCTATTCATAATTAGCGAAAACTGTTAATTAGTTCTAAAGTTTACAAATTATGCCAAATAGCGATAAACCCGCCAAAATATTTTAGAATTCTTATACTTTTCTTTTATATTATCATTTTGCATTGATTTCATCTATGGCTGAGATTCAGATAGAATTTTCGCTGTTAGCGAAATGAGTTTGACCAATCAGAAGCCTGCATGTTTGAGAATATTTGTTGTTTCTGGATCCCGGCCTATGTCATGAAAGTTTTGAGTCATTTTTTTAGTGCCGTGGATGAAGTGCAATGTTTGTAGAAATGTAGGCTAGGATCCAGATAGATTTTTCGCTGTTAGCGAAACGAGAATCACCAATCAATAGCCTGCATTTCTGCAAACAGCGAAAAGTTCACAAAAATGCAGGCTTCTGATTGATGAATCTCGTTTCTCTAACAGCCAAAAATCTATCTAGATTGCGCCCAATGGAGGATATTCCAAATATGGGTTCGAGGCTGAAAAAAGTCACGTGATACCGGTAATTTATCCAAAGAACTTCTAACTGATAAGAAGGGAAGATACTACTACTTTGCCTCATGAACCGTTTCATTGGCTAGCGGGGATTTACATTACACGTCTACGGAGCCTTCCCTTCTTTACGATAGAAGTTTTTACCTTGACCACGTGATCAAAATGTAGATGGAATATCTTCCATTATGTTGAACACAATTTTGCATTTCCACATCCAGGAAGGGTATTGATTGTCATAACGACAATACATATTCGAAACTATTTAAGGCACTGATTCTGAACTCCTTTGCTATACATTTCGATATTAAAGAAGTTGTTGTTTCCATAGTAACAGTACTTTTCTGTATTGCTTTCTCTAAAACACAAATATAGAAATTTAACAAAGAGCGCTCAGAATCAACACCAGAACAGAGAGGCTTTATACATAAGAGTGGCGATATATGCACAGGAAGCATGCTCATTTCAAGTTTTTGCCGAAAGTATGGCTACAGCGTCTAGAATACCTTGTGTGGAAATATGCTATCCAAACAACGCTAAAAATTTGTATCCCTTAAATGTGCGACGATACTGCTAAAATCCCAAATATCGATCACAGCGACATCTGCGGGATTTAGTATTACACTGTATAGACTAGCAATATCTTGCAGTTTGAGAAAACATCCTGCAGATGTCGCTGTGATCTGTATATTTCAGCAGCATCGTTGCACAGTTAAGGGATACAATATTTTAGCACTCTTTTAAGTATTACATGGATAGCCAATTTCCACACTATATATTCTAGGTGCTATAGTACGGCAATCCACTTTCTTGAATAGAGGCTATTCTATCTACGTTATGATCACGTGGTCAAGGCAAAAACGTCTAACGCAAAGAAGGGAAGGCTCCGTCGATGTAATGTAAATCCCCGCTAGTCAATGAAACAGTTCACGGGAGAAAGCAGTAGTAGTTTCCTGTTTCCCTTCTCATCAGTTAGAAGTTCTTTAGGTAAATTGCCGGTACCACGTGACTTTTTCAGCCTTGAACCCTTATTTGGAATATCCTCCATTAGACGACACGCGCATGGACGAGCTTTATTAGACTAGGGAAATAATTCAATATGCATTAGTCTGACGATAATGACACGCTCGCAAAGACCTTTAACGAATTGTTTTTATCACTTCTACCAATAAACCTTTATTGGCAATATGTCGCTACTTCGTTATAGCGACACACTTGTTCCTAATTGGATCCCGGCCTTAATGTATCAAAATACGGAGTTTGCTTTCTGTACTATTCTTGAGCTCAGTTATAACGTCTAGAAATATAGGCCGAGATCCTGGTACATTTTTGCAAACAGTGAAAAGTTAGCAATAATTCTAGCTTCTGATTGGTCAATCTCGTTGCGATAACAAAGAAAATTCTACCTAGATCATGGTCATGGTGTGGAAACCGGCTATTCCAGTAATACTTTAAAAATTGCTAAAAATTGAATCCCATAAATATTGAAAAATACTGAATGACGAATGTCGATAGCAGCAACATTTTCTAGATCTTCTCTGAGCGAAACGTTTTCTCATTTGATGTCTTTTGAAATAGTTACATTGGAATTACCATATGTCGCTGTGATCGACATTCATCGTTCAGCCTCGTTCAACATTTATGGGATACAATTTTTAGCACCTTTTTAATAAGCCGATTTTTAAACTATATCTTCTAGATACTATAGCTCCGTTACAGCGCCTAGAAGATACAGTGTGGAAAACGGCTATTCCTATAATGCTTTAAAAAGTGCTAAAAACTTGTATCCCATAAATCTCCAACAATGCTCAGCGGCAATATGCTGATACGAGCGCCATCTCGTAACTCTTTTCAATATAAACACTGTGTTTTCAAAAATTATAGAATGTTAAATATCGGAAACTATAAATATAAGACATTTTGGTCTGTTATAAGCTAATTTAGTTAAGGAATGACGTGAAATAGGTTAAAGAGTCTCTTTTAGAGTGACTATCGTTTTTAAATCACTACGATGGCGCTACGATCGACATCTTGTTATTCAGCATCGTTGTACATTTATGGAATTCAATTTTTTAGCGCTATTTTGTAGCCGTTTTCCACACTGTATCTCCTAGGAGCTGTAGCTCCGTTATAGGCCTAGATTATATGTTGTAGAAATCGACTATCCCAGCAATACTTAAATAAGCGCGGAAATAGTGAATCCCTTAAATGTACAACGATGTTGAATTCCAAACAGTCATTTGCAGCGACATCTGCAGGATATTTTTTAAAGAAGAAAGAGACACGTGTAATGCACCGCTATAGCGTCTAGAATACATAATGTGGAAATTTGCTATCCAAGCAGCGCTAAAAAGTTGTATCCCTTAAATGTGCACTGACGCTGAAATCCAGGGAGCTGATCGCAGCGACATCTGTGATATACTTTCAAAGTAAACATCGTATTATTACAGCGGGCTTGACGCCAAGCACGCAGGTCAGATGTATGTTAATAAAATGTAAAAAAAAATGCTAGAGCGTCTAGACAAAATTATAGCGCCTAGAATATATAGTGTGGAAATTGGCTATCCCTGTAATACTTAAAAAAGTGCTAAAATATTGTATCCTTAAATGTGCAACGATGCTGCTGAAATATACAGATCGCAGCGACATCTGCAGGATATTTTCTATAACTGCAAGATATTGCTAGACTATACAAAATGTAATAGGAAAATCCCGCAGATTTCGCTGCGATCGATACCTGGGATTTTAGCAGTATCGTCGATCATTTATGGGATACAAATTTTTAGCGTTGTTTAATAAAACATTTCCACACTAGGTATTCTAGACGCTGTTACCAAATCGTCATAAAGTTTCAGGAAATATCCTGCAGATATCGCTGTGATCGACTCATTGGATTTCAGCATCATTTGAAATTTAAGAGATCCAATATTTTAGCACTTTTTAAAGTATTACTGGGATAGCCGATTTCCACACTATATATTCTAGGCGCTATAGCACCGCGGTAGCTTGTCTTTTTCGTTTACCTCGGAGTAGATATAGATGAAGTCATTTGTAGATGTTCCTAAACTGTGGCCAACAACATATAAGGCCAGTTCATAACGTCACACGGAGTTGATTATCTGTACACGGCAATGGACACACAAAAAAAAAAAAAAAAAATCGGCGCGCAGCTTTGTACTAATCATCGTTTAAAGATGCTCCAACTCTGAGGCTAACGAAAAAGACAGGCTACCGCGGTGGGTCCGATTCTTCTTTTTTTACAGACCGCTGGAGTCACGTGATGCTCGAATGCACCAAAGAAGGTACGTGAAAAGAGCATCACGTGACTCCAGCGGTTTGTAAAAAAAGAAGAGTCGGACCCACCGCGGTAGCCTGTCTTTTTCGTTAACCTCGATCCAACTCCGTATGGCTTTTAAACATCATAAACTGGCCTATTATGTCATTGGTCGCGCTAACACCCTCCCTCCTGCGTCCACCGTATATAGCGGCATCTTGTACTGGAGACTGCTAAATGGGCTGCTATCGGTCAAAATCAAGAGAGAAAAGGGCAGAAGAGAGGGAAAGAACTCGTTTTTTTTTTGGTAACTAGTTTTTCACACGGGAAGACTGACATGTCTGTTCCTTTCCTTTCATAACTTCATGGTGGTGAAATAAGCCAAAGCCTCCTAAATATTTGAAAAAGTCTTGACTCGCGTCACGAAAACATCACACAAAGCAGGCAAAGCAAAGAAACAAAATCATTCATCGGCTTGTTCATATTCACGAGCCAATGAATGATTTTTCTTCTTTGTTTTGCCTGCTTTGTGTGACGTTTTTCTGACACATGTCAAGGCTTTCTCCAATATTTAAAGGGCGTTGAATAGGCCGGGATCAAGATAGATTTTTCGCTATTAGCGGGATGAGATTGATCAATCAGACGTCTGAATTTTTCCGAACTTTTTGATGTTTGCAGTAAACACCGAAAAGCCTGCAAGGATGGAGGCTACTGATTGGTCAATGTAATTTTACTAACAGAGAAAAATTTACCTGGATCCCGGACATTAACTTTGGTTGGTTAAAACAATTTCGAATAAAATCAAATCAGGAAGCCAATGTTTGTTAACTTTTCCGGTTAGTTTAATTGAAATCTTCCTCGTCTATTACTGAAAACTAAGTTACCGTACTTTGGACAAAAAATTGAAAATGAGTACACGAATTGTACATATGTCACCACTCTAACACAGTGTTGCCAGATGGGCTACTTTTTTTAATTCAGATACTTGATTGGCACCACTTTTTTGAAATTGTAAAATGCGCCTTATTTAATGACATATTAATTAAGGCGAAAACAAAGGGAATTTTACCGTTTTTAATAAGTGCTGGCAATCAAGAAATCTGAATTAAAAAAAGTAGCCCACTGGCAACACTGCTCTAACATATAAATGTTCTCTGTTATGACCATGATTCTAAGTGCAGTTGGTTAAATTTGAGTATTTGGGCATTAGAGAAAGCAATAGTGGCCCACCGTGGCTGAGTGGATAAGACGCCATGCCGCTAATCGCTTGAGAGCGTAGGTGGAAGCAGATTCGAATCCCGCCGTGATCCGCATGTGATATGATGTATGTGTTCAATAAATCAAACAAACAAATAAGCAAGCAATAGTGAAAGGTACAGTTGGCATGGAAACAACGACTTCTTTAATTCGTATACAAAATTAATGAATAGTAGTAAATGACTCAAGTTTAAAATGTAGGCAAATGGTCTGGAAATATCAATGGCTCCCATCTAGTATTTCATAAAATTAATTTAATAGATTCACTTGATGTATAACTTGATGCAACTCTTAGCTATTGAAAATTCTGCAACAAGACTTATGTAGGTAGATCTTTTGAATGAATAATTTAGAATTCTGAGAACAAAACGAAGTTCTTAAGGGCTCTTCCTCACCCCCCCCCCCTCAAAAAAGGAAATACGATAGAAAGATATAAGAATTTGGATAGCTTCAATATGTCTGTGATCTTTTGTCAGAGTTCAGAAAAAGAGTCTGGGCATAAAAAAAAAAAAAAAAAAAAAAAAAAAAAAAATTGACGAACGATAAGACTATGATTTCAGGCAAATTTTAACCGAAAAATATTTAATTCTAATGTATATGCGGCTTTAATAATAGACTATTAAAGATAATCAATTTAGGGGAAATTTTATAGTAAATTAATATCCTCACATTCATGCAAATAGGTATGGATAAACAGACTTGAGTAAAATTACATATTTATTCTTTCTTCTCTATAACACGATCTAAATGAAGATGAAGTTATATGTACAGTTTGTATCTTTAAATTTTTAGATTTTTTATTATCAAAAATGTTCCTTTATTATGTCTAGAATTGCTAGATTTACAGATCTTCGATTCTTTAGATGCCTGCGGGGTTTCATTCTTGGATTAACCGTAGGTATTTGTAAAGGTAAATTTATTTTGCAAAACCGTCAGCAAAAAAAGTTAGAAAAAACAATTAACTTACAGACTACCTGTAAATATATATTTTATTTCAACTCTGTTTTTTACTAAATTTTCATCTTTCGTAGAAAATTTTAAGGAGATATAAATTGAGAAAGACTGATACTTTGAAAGAAAAAATTGACTTTCCTTACTTTTAAATTATTAATCACTATAAAAAATGAATGATAGGTAAACAAAATGTATAATATTGTGTTTGCTCCCTGCTTATAAAGTCTATACAAGGACTAATTTGAATTTGAGCTAGTACAATTATTTCAATTATATATCATTTGTTTTAAAAAAAGAACTGATATCTACTAAAAAACAACTTTTCAAAAGTAAAAAAAAGCCAAGCAAAAAAAAAAAAAAAAAAAAAAAAAGGTGAAAGTTGTGGCTAAAAAATAGTGTGATATCAAATTTCCAAGCTTATATTACGGTACTTATTTAACATTTTTTGATAAAAATTTACCATATGTAAGTCGAGTACTTAAGTATGCGTTGATAGAAAGCCTTTTCTCCTTTACTAAATACATCATAACGTGTTTCTGAAAATTAATTTTTTTTTAATTATGCATGATGGGCTTGGCGGCCATCTTTCCATATTTTACACAAATTTCTAAGCACTCAAGCTCGTAACATATTTGCATTATTAAGAATTTCGAACTTCTAGTTTTAGCTACAGACAGATAAATTAAGAAAGTTTTTTATTTTGAAAAAACAAATTGATTTTTACTGCTTTAACTAAATACCCCCCCCCCCCCTCCGAAAAAAGAGAATCATAAGATGAAACCTGAAGTTACTTCAGCTTTATTTTAGACACAAATTTTTAGGCACTCATTTCCATAAATTAAAAGAATAAAATGTTTGCTTTAGTAACAATTTCGAACTTCCAATCTTAACAATGGACTTGTGTGCTTAGAAATTTGTGTAAAATATGGAAAGATGGCCGCCAAGCCCATCATGCATAATTAAAAAAAAATTAATTTTCAGAAACACGTTATGATGTATTTAGTAAAGGAGAAAAGGCTTTCTATCAACGCATACTTAAGTACTCGACTTACATATGGTAAATTTTTATCAAAAAATGTTAAATAAGTACCGTAATATAAGGTTGGAAATTTGATATCACACTATTTTTTAGCCACAACTTTCACCTTTTTTTTTTTTTTTTTTTTTTTTTTTTTTTTGCTTGGCTTTTTTTTACTTTTGAAAAGTTGTTTTTTAGTAGATATAAAATACATAACTAGAAAGGTAAAAAACATAAAATGAAACTTTGCGATGATAAGAATGAAAATTTTAATGGAATTTCCTGAGAGGTATCAGATAACTACAAAGTAGAAATCATATAGATAATACACAAAGATTATGCGCTAATGCAGCAAAGATCTAAGCGTATAATATTTAAAAGATTGCTAAAACATTTAGCTACCTAGGTATATATACAATATATATAAGATATCAATATTAAGGAAAAAATAATTCAAAATGAATTGTTGCATTCAAAATGAAAACATATCATAATAAAAAACATCATAAAAAGCTTACATTCATAATTACATGCGCAAATGCAGCATAATAATTTGAATGCTAATATATAACCATTAATTAAACATTACCGACCATCATCAAAAACCGCAATATTGTGAAAAGGGCAATAAAAATAGATACCACAAACCTATAATATAAATACATATAAAATACATAACTAGAAAGGTAAAAAACATAAAATGAAACTTTGCGATGATAAGAATGAAAAATTTAATGGAATTTCCTGATATATATATATATATATAACCATTAAATAAACATTACCGACCTCCAACAAAAACAATGAATAAAATTGCAAATAAAATTGAAATATGAATAAAATTGCATTAACAAATTGACAATATATATACATATACATGGTTTCCATAATTAAACGACCCTACTTTAAAGACGTCTAAATGCGAAACTATTGATGAAAAAGATGTGAAATTTCGTGTATGACATCATGGGAGAATGGGACTTTGTTTGAACTAAAAAAAATAGTTGAAAATTTCGCCACCAGATGGAGTTTTTAATTAATTAAACATTTAGCCACCACCCACTGAATAGTTGGCCTGAGCCCCACTGAATCTGATCGAAGGCCTGAGCTCTTCGAAAAAAATGGCGTCTGTCGTTGCGGATTTCTTTTTTTTTTTCAATTTTTGTACGAATATACATTTTATACATTTAAATAATTTTTAAAAGTTTTTTCGCTATATTTATTTTCAGGAGGTGGTCTGTATATTTGTCTTATTTAATCTGAGAAAATTAAAGCGTAAAAACTTTTAAAAATGTGTAATCACATTAAAAAAGCCCCCTGGTGGTGAAATTTTTAACTATATTTTTTTTCTCTCAAACAAATTTCCATTCTTTTATTATGTACGTCACAAAATTTCGCAATTTTCTGACCAATAGTTTCGTCTGTAGACAATTTTAAAGTAGGGTCGTTTAATTATCGATACCCTGTATACAGGATAACTTTCATAATTCTGTCCCAATCTTTTCCAAACTGATACATACAATCACGGGGTAGATAATCTCGGTGAAGTGCGTTAATGGGCCAAATCGGACCAAGGGGGTGGAAATAGGGAGCGGTTTTGTGAAAACGGAAAAAAACTCCATAACTTCTTAGTTATAATACATATCAAATCGGTTTAAAGTAATTATTACTTCCGTGAAAGGGGCCAAAAATTTAGGTGACACTGATTTTTGTTAAAATATAAAATGGGCTCACGGGGCGCAAAAATACTGTTTTTTTGGGGGAAATTCATAACCTCGTCAATTCTTAGATATCGAATTCAATTAAATTTATTATAAATCTTCTTAATATTATCTACAGCTTTTAAACTGACAAAGTTTTGATAGGACCCCCTTCTCTCACCGAAAAATAATTAAATTAAATTAAATTAAATTAAAACGAAAACAAATAGGTGGGGGGGGGGGGATGAAGAAGAAAAAAAGTGCATACATTCGTCAATTCACAAGATATCCAATCCGCTTAAATTTATCATCATCTTCTTAATATTACCTACAACTTTGATATTGACAAGTTTTTGATAGCATCAACTGATACAGTAAAAATAAATAAATAAATAAATAAATAAATAAATAAAAGTAGGGGTTGAAGAAAAATTATCATATTAATGGTGTACTCAAATCCAAACGACTTATTTTCTGACTCATTTTTAAATTAATTTTCGCTCTCAAGCGCATCAATTTGGCTGGTTCTCTTATTCAGAAACTATATAATGTGCGGTATTGGTCAATTTATTAATAAAGACCGAATATATTTCAAACAATGCTGTCAAAGTGGTCATTTTGAACCAAATTTCCCGAAACGATAGTGCTGGAAAAGAAAAGAAATGTCGCACTGAGAAAATAATTGTTTGTAAATCAAGTTCTAATTAATTGAACAAGAAATAAAAACACTTGTCGCTTATAATTATCTTCAAAAGTCACGTCAGCGAGTTTCATGTTTTTACTTTTAAAAATGAGTCAGGAGATGTGTCAGGAAATTTCGTGTTGTTGAGCGTGGAAAACTATTTTTTTTTTAATATCGTCTTAATATGATTCCGATAAAATGAGCTCTTAAAAAGGAGAAATTAAAAATTAGTCAAAAAGGCCACATAAAAGTATTAAACTGAGTTTATCTCTAATCTTGATTTTGTTTTTGTTGTTGAAATTAGTACTTAACTTCGAAATCTATCTCTGCCTGTAGGCCGAGACGGCAGGGATTTTTTGTATATACTTTATTACCGCCGTTTGGGTCTAACCTTGTAATTTTATGTATATTTCTCTTATCTTAGATCTTAAAAACATTAAAATAAACTAATCGTATTATGAATGGGTTGCAAATTTGCAGATTTCACCCAAGCGAGTTGAAATAGGTAGGGATTTTGTGAAAACAGAAAAAAAACATATTTTTCATTATAGTACATATCAAATCAGTTTAAAGTTCTTATTACTTCTAGGAAAAATCCAAACATTTAGGTATGACACATTTACCTATTTATTACATTATTGACATTATTGTCAATTCTCAAGTTATCAAATTAAATTAAATTGATTATACTTCATCTTAATATTAACTACAACTTTTATATTGATAAGTTTTTTGCGAGGATCAACTATTACTGAATAAACATTGAAAGCGAAAACAAAAAAGGCGTGATGTTGACTAAAAAAAAAAAAAAAAACAATCATAAATTCGTTAATTCACATGTTATCAAATCCGCTTAGATTTATTATAAATCGTTTTAATATTATTTAAAACTTTTATATTAAAAGTTTTTGATAGGAACAAACCTTACAGCAAATACAAATTAAGAATACATAGTGGTGGATGAAAAAATTATCTTATTAAAATTATTTTGATAAAACCAGCTCTTACAGAAAATTAAAACTAAAATTTCGTCAAAAGCGGCTATATAAAATTGTTATTTTTGTTGAGATTAGTACTTAACTACGAAATGTACCTGTGCCTGTAGATTGAGCCGGCAGGGATATTTAGTGAATTGATATCTTGCGAAATAAAATACAAAACAGTAGGCATTTATCATTCCCCAATCACAATTTTCAACCACCACTGAATTCCAGACTTAATTGGGCTAGTGAATTTAGCTTTTATTTTTATTTTTGTAATTTAACAAACGCAAATTGCACCTATTCAAAGTATGTTAATGGGTATTTTAACTCCCTAAAATATCCGCAGCAAAATAACTTTTTTATTACAATTTCGTGTTATATAAAGAAATGTTCAAATCACTTTTATATTTTTGATTTTCCATAATTTATTGAAACATACTTTTGGGTCATTTATTACACTTATCAATGTGTTTTGAAAGTAATTGCTTTTACAAAATTCATGGTAAGATATTTTATGCGAATTAATAATATGCGTCAAACACACGATAAATAAATCCTGAATATAAACAGTGCCTGCGAAAATTAATAGCTTTAAGAACTTTTATCATGCTCTTTGTTTACGAAAAAGAATAATGGACGGTGTTGACTTAACGCATTATAATGTTTTTGTAAAGAAATGAAGGATTTCCCGTCTTTGAATTTCAGTTGAAATTAATTGGGTTTTGGTCTAGATGTGGCTTTTTCCTAAGCATATAAAATTCAAAAAGCTTATGTAAAGCGTTAAAAATCATTATAAAAAAATAACGTAGATGCAAAACATAAGTAGGCCAAATATATCACCAGTATATAATTTATTCTAATATGTAGGTTATACTAAGGCAAAGAGAATATTTTGCTTTGAAAATTGATTAACTTCGATAATTTAAATTCCTGTTAAATTAGCTCAAGTTACACAATGTATTAAAATGTTGGGAAATTTTGGTATTTCTTAAATTGTCCAAAATTGTTCTTACTATGTGCTTTTACTCATAAATATGATTCTCCTTAATAATTACCACTGTAATACCGTTTTTAACTCTGACCTATTTCAGTTAAAAACTATCGCAACTATAAACTATGGAATATTTATTCTGGTAGCAATAATAAATCTTCTTTATAAACTTTCTTAAAAAGGTAAATCATTTAACTAGAATTTCAGAAATAAGGAATTTGGTAAAGATACATATTAAATACAATGACTGTGATTTTGGAAAATAAAAGCACAAATTAACGTAGTTCTGGCATGCTTAGTCAAAAATTGACATTACTGGTCGTACGGATATGTGGGACTGTACAATCTAGGAACGTTTCCGTACCAATACGACATCTAGTGGAGAAAAGAATCAAGCCTTACTATGGAGCATGATAATTATAGCTTATGATATGCACAAACCTTAAATATGTATAATTAACAGTTAAACTGTTTTCTATTTTGATATGTTTCAAATGCATAAGCAATTGAGATATGAAATCTATTCATATAATCGTTGCATTTGTTCTAAATCTTTTCAACTTTTAATAAAAAGGAATTTGAAATTTTTCCAGTTTCGGACCAGCCTTCTTAATGATATTTACACCTTAACTATTTTTTTTAGATATTTAAATCATTATTTTTTTCAGCTTTAAACTACGTGAACAATGCAGTGCTTGAACAGAAATTATAACAGAAAATTTAAGCATTGATAGCTGACTTGTCTAATTCAAATTCTTTAACCAATGACATGAAATTTTCCTTTATCTGAGAATTATCCGTATATGTCCATTGTCCAATCAGTGTTTAAAATAAGAACTTTTTTTTATCCTTTAATGCAGGTCCGTAGTACATACGCTTAAAAATGAATCGCAAATAACAATAAGAATTATTTATTGTACAGTTGCTAACTAATTATATTATTATATAATAATTGGAAACATTGTTTCAATTTAATGTCCCTTTTCACTGTCAAAGAATCTAAAGATAACAACATAAGGAATTTTGGATTAATTGAATATTTTTTGGTTTTTCTGTAATTTTTTTGTGTTATATATATACACATTATATATGAGTACGTGCGTTACAAAACTCTCCTTATCTATCTATCTATCTATCTATCTCTCCTAATTTGCACAACAAAATAAAAAAACAAAATTTATTTCCTACATTCATTAAGCCCGAGAATGGAAATGGATTAAGATATTTTATTCGATTAGTTCCACATTTAAGGGGTCTCATGACTCTTAAAGCTTCAAAAATTTCGAAATTTTAAATAATTTAGATGTTAAACTCCTATTATTTCTGAACATTTTGATATACAGTAAACTCCCAACTATGCGGCCTAATGTGGCGGATGTGTAGGCCGGATAGGCCGGGGTTCTATAAATATTTCCTCACTTCCTGCTCTCCCCCCGCCATGATATTAAAAACACATATTACACATTTTAAGATAAATTTTATAAATGGAATACATACAGTTTAAAAATAATCAAAACATTGACGTAAAGAGTAAGCCTAATTCGTAAAAAAATAGTAAATATTATTTTACTGTTTATTAATAAATAATTGCACAAATATGATAAGTAATATATAAGATAAAAGAGTTTTTAGTTTTTTAAAAAGTCCTTGATAGATGACAGCTCCCTGTTTGCCCTATTTTACGACGCGATGTCCCTATATTTACGTGAACAGATGATATCAGCTGGCGTCGCTTCCTCCTGCTGACTAGTGTGCTGCGGTGTTGTCTCATTGTCTTTAACTCTTCTGAATGTGGGATGAGATTTTACCTGCTATCTTCATCGTCTCCCTGTGTCGCCATTTCTACAATATCGTTGTCAATTAAATTATTAACTTCGTCGTTTGCCACCAATTCTGTAATGTTCTCTGCATTGACATAGTCAGAGCCCAGTATACTTCTCAGCAACGAAAGAAGTTTAATTTTCTCATCTTCCACTTCAGTTTCCCCCACGGGTTTATGTCCACCTTTATGGTCCAAAAGAATATTCCAAGACCTTGCAATTACTATGTTTGGAATTTCCTCCCATGTTTCTGCCACCCACCTTATAAAAAGTCTTCGTGTATTTTGAATCGCTGATACCAACGAACGGAGAAGACGCTGGCGATACTTTTTCTTCATCATTTCAAGGACGCTCTGATTCATCGGCTGACAAATAACCGTCACAATGGGTGGTAAACAATCAACTTTGATGTCTCTATCTGCGAGTTCATGAATTGACGGATACGATGGTGGTGTTTAAAGAATTAGTAGAGATTTTCTCGGAAAATTGTTGTCTTTCAAACGTTCAGCCGGTACGAATTCATTTTCGAACCAGCTTTTAAAAATCTCTTAATTCATCCATGCTTTCTTTTGATATGTGTAATATAAGGGCAGTGGTTCCTGAATTTTCAGTTTTTTAAAAGCTCTAGCTTTGTTTGAATTTCCTGTTAAATAAACTAAAGATTTCGGTTGTCGGTTGCATTTCTACAAGCCAATATGATGACTCCCTCATTGCTTTCCTTGTATCCCACAGTAGCATCTTCTTTCTTTGATGCAAGCGTTTTTGTAGATACATTTATAACTTAAACCGGTCTCTTCGCAGTCGTACAACTGCTCCCAAGAATTTTTCTCCTGTTGAATAAGCTTAGCAAGATAATCTTTGAACAAAGGTACAACATCTTTATCAGCAAGTAAAGCCACCTCATGTATGGTAATCTGAAAGATACCTAATAGTTTTTAAAGCTATTTAACCATCCTTAACTGGTAGTAATTTTTGTATCTTCTCCTTCTAATAGTCAGGAAAACCGCGGTGCTTTTTCCTGCAATATCGGCCCAGTGACAGGCAAGCCACTCCCTCTTAAGTTTTGAAAGCACAAAAATAAAGCTTCCTCGACTTTTTTATGCTTACATTTGAGCATGATTTTTTTTTCATTCCACTTCCACTGGGTTGGTTAACACACCACTCTTCAATTTCTGCTAGATTTTTCTTCCAGACACCAACTGTAGTTTTACAAACTTCTAACTCCGAAGAAATAGTTTTTGCCGTTACCCGAGACTACAGCTGATTTATAGTGCGTAGTATCTCCTCCATAATCGCTACATCTTTTTTCGTTTATTCACCATTTCGTTAATCTTCAGTAATTAAACACGGAAGAAACCACAAGGCTATGCGAACGTAACTTGTAACAGTGGCAAATAACGTCCGCACTTTTTAACATCCGAAGCAGAACTGAAGATACAGGTTATCAAGCCCTCTCCCTTCCTGACTGCCATCTTATTGCTCTATACTGTCGTGAGTCAGAACCTTCTTACGGACGGGGACCTGCCTGTTTCGGCAGCTTGCAACATTCCTCTTTTTTTTACTAACCCTGATAGTGAGGAGGGCTGAACAGTCGGGAGTTTACTGTAATTGTTTCCTCAAAATCCCCATTAGAACAGAAGTTATGGCTTTTAGACTTTACCCGCTTAATGGTTAAAGCGTCCTTTCTAAAAATTCGAAGTCATTTTTCTCCAAATGACATTATTGGAATTACGTGCACGATATCTCAAAAACTTCCGAATATTTTTTCATGAAATTTTCAAAACATATCTGTAATAACTTGTATCTGAAGCAATTAATAATAGCCGAAGCTTAGAACACATATGATATTTATTGACATAAACAAACTTAAGAATAATACAAACGATTAATATTCATTTAAGGCCGATACATTTATGAATACAGTTATCACATCTCCCTTCTTTAGAAAGTTAAGTTCGTATCATCATTCTGTGTCCATTTTAGAGGCTAAGTCTCTTTATAGGCTTGACGACTCTGCCGGATCTTGTGGTGGCTGTGATGGGATAGTGTTTAGCATCGTGTGTGACAGAATTTGACGATTCAGGTGAAGGAGGAGGTTTGGGTGGTTCGTCTGGTGGTAGATCTGCATTCAGTGGTGGATCTGCATTCAGTGGTGGATCTGCATTCAGTGGTAGACTCATCTTCCTCTCTATGTTGACTATAATCTGAGTTGGCTTTAAGTTACTAGTGTTGCGTCTGAATGTGCGAGATGGCATAACCACGCTATAGGACCTAGTTGCAGCTTGAGAATATACCTTAGCAGGAATCCAATTCCTGTGCGCTTTACGCAGCATTACGTTTTAATTTGGCACTTTCTGATGGTTTCGCAGGAGCATCATGATAATACTTTTGCTTTAAACGAGCTTCAACAAGATGTTCTGTTGTATTTTGTAAGAGCATTGGTTTCCGGAGATCTTCGCTTATAAGAATTGTAGTTCTAAGTCTTCTGATAAACAATCCTTGGACAGGCGAGCAAAGATTACCTCTGGGTGTGTTTCGGAAGTTCAAGAGAGACATGTGGAGATCTTGACCAGATAGTATGCATTTTCCGAGGAGGCTCTTTGTCGTCTGAACTGCACGTTCAGCTAAACCATTTCCTTTAGGATATAATGGTCTAGAATGTTTGATGGTGAAACAGCCACTGTTTAGAGAATGTTTCAAACTCCCTAGATGCGTACTTTTTACAGTTGTCAATCTCCAGAACTCTCGGTATACCGTGTACACTAAACCAATCCTTCAGAATTTCGATGGTGGATTTTCTTGTCAAGTCCTCCAGAGCTTTAAAATCTATATAACCTGAGTAGCTGTCAGTAATAAGTAGATAGTCTGCGCCTTGAAATGTGAAGACATCGTACACGAGAATTTCCCAGGGCAGCTTTGCATTTTTTTTTTTTTTTTTGGAATCATAGGTTCGCTTGGTGAAGCTCTCTGAGTTCTTTGACAGGTTTCACACTTTCTGTCAAGGAAATTATGTCTTTTGACATGCCGTGCAAAAACATGGATTCGCAAGCTCTTCGAAGACAACTTGTTATTCCCAAATGTCCTTTATGAAGATTTTCTAATGCCTTCGCTCAGTATTTCTCGGGGATAATCAAATTAAGGCCTTTTAAAATTAAATCATTTTGAACTGAGAGTTCATACAAAAATGGTAGGTACTTCTTACATAAATCTGGAACTGCATTTTTGTTTTAAGGCCAACCATTAGATAAGAAGTGTTTCAACAATATAAGTTCTGTATCGGTATTTGTGAGATCTTGTAAATTTTTTAATCCTGCAGCTGTAGGTGGAATTGAAAACAGGATCTGGTAGTTGCTCTCCTGCAGCGAATCTTCATTATTACAATCTGTGCTATGTAAATCAGCTAGATACATTTCTATTCCTCGTTTGTAACCAACTTTTGGTGCATACTGTTGATCTTCTAAGAATATTTTTCGAAGTCGAGGTGGAATTCGATCCATAGATTTGTTAAAAATAGATTCCAGAGACTTGTGAGCAGTCTCGATGATCACATCATTTCCATAGACATACTGATGAATTTTTTGGTATCCGAATTTCATTGCCAGGGCTTCCTTTCCTATCTGAGGATAAGATAGTTGAGCTTTATTCAAAGCTGTGGATGAAAAAGCTATGGGTTTTCCATCTTGGAGTAGTACTGCCCCTAATGCAACAGAACTAGCATCAACTGAAAATGTAGTACTTTTGATTGGATTGTAGTATTTAAGTGAAGGCGATTTCTTCAATATTTTCTTTATTTCTGCTAAATCTCTATCTAATTCATTATTCCAATTCCATACTGTGTTTTTCTTCAATAACAACCTCATGTTATGTGTCTCTTCCGAAAGTTTAGGAATAAACTTATGTAGATACTGAAGTGCTCATGCCAAGCAATCTTTGAAACTATTTTCTGCTAGATGGTGCTTTAATTCTGCCTATGGTTTCGAGTTTCTCTGGGTCAATCATAATGCCATCACTAGTGAGGATATACCCTAAATATTTTACTTTCTGAACTTCGAATTCACATTTGTCTTTATTACGTTTTGACCTGCATTTCTTAGTACTTGTAGGACTGATCGATTATTTGAACGGAGAGTATTAATGTCAGGCGCATAAATCAAGATGTCATCCTTTGAGTTTTTAAGTCCTGGTATGCCTTGTAGAATTTTTGATATTTCACTCTGAAAAATTTCCGGAGCTGATTTTATACTGAATAGAACTCGAAGAAAAGAATATGTTCACCATGGGGTACTAAATGTTAAGAATGGCTGGGTATGAGGCGAAACTCTCAACTGCCAAAAGCCCTTTTTCAAATCTAATTTCGTGAAATATTTCGATCCGCCTACATTAGCTATAATTTCTTCTAAAGTTTTTAATGGAAATTATCTTCGCAAAAGTATTTTATTCAAATAGGATGGATCTATCCAAATTCTTATTTTTCCGTTCTGTTTCACGATAACCATGTGGTTACATATTGGTATAGCTTCGTCTACTTTTTTAATAATCTTATCCTTTACCATTATATCAAGATCCTGTTTCACAATCTTTCTTATCATAAACGGAACTCTTCTACACTGTTAAAAATATCGTGAAAAATTACCTCTGTTTTTAAAGGCTATCTATTTTCTGACCAATGAAAACGCTACATAAACGACTATACAGCGTTCTCATTGGTCAGAAAATAGATAGCCTTTAAAAACAGAGGTAATTTTTCACGATATTTTTAACAGTGTAGGTGGTTTGATCTCTTTTTGTGCGCAATGTTCTGAAAATTCAACTGTGTATTCAAAAAATTTTATACATCCTATTCCTTAATACAGATCATGAAATTCTTCCCTCAATGCGTTAACTTGTTCAATTCTTTGTATTAATCCTGCCTCGATACAGGTAATTTGCCCTAGGACTGGGCTGATTCCTCCATGTGCTATTATTAAATTAAGTTTCACACGCTTATCTTTAATTTTGCACGGAACTAACGATTCCCTTGCCAAATCAATAGCATGACCCGAATATGAGAGGAGTTTACGGATATTTGAAGGTTTTATTTTTAAATGTAATACTTTTGCTAAGCAAAATGGTATAACATTACACTGGGCACCGGTACCAAGCTTCATAGTAATAGCCCTATTGCTAATTAGGACGGTCTGATTTATTAGCATTGATGCTTGCTATCAGGAAATTTTCATCTTCCGTAATCATGTTATCATTTTCAATTTCTTGCACTTTGTACTTTTTCCGGAATTTTGACCTACATTTCTTCGCAAAATGGTTTTGTTTTCTCACAAACGTTACATTTCATTCCAAATGCTGGGTATTCATTGATTTTATGGGAACTACCACAATTTCTAAAATCATTTATCAGTTTAAAGAATTTAGTATTATAATTAGGCTTACCTATCAGTGAACCAAGCTTATGGTACAGGGTGAATTTTTTCGATATTGCGGAAATTATAGGTTGCGATTTATTATTATCAACAATATTTTTTAATTGCTTTGAAGGTTCTTCAGAAGCAAGGCAAATTTTCACAGTTTTATCTAAGTTTAAATCAGCATCGCTTAAAAGCTTTTCACTAACATCGTTGGTTTCAATTCCGAAAAATATTCGGTCGCGAAGTAATACATCTTCCATAATGCCCAACTTACAGCGAGATGTTTGCATTTTAAGACGAGTTAAAAATTCTTTAAAGCACTCACCTGACTTTTGATGTATCTGGTTGTATTTACACCACTCAAAAGTAAAATTTACCTTCGTGGTGAAGTATCCCTGGAATTTGTCTTTGAGGGCAAGTAAATTTTCTTTTTCATCAGCTCCTAAGGCAAATGTTTTGAAAATTTGTTGTGCATCACGGCCTATACATGACATGAAAGAAGTCACTTGAACTGTTTTACATTTGGAACTAAGCGTAACTGCATTCGCGTACCATTTGAAGCTTTGGAATCTTCCCATTGTTCTTTGGTATCCGAAGTAATTTGCAACGGATTTGGTGGACGTAATCCTCCTTCCGATATTATCAAATGTCAATAGTTCGTATTTGAAATTAAAACAAGTTAAAATAGTAATCAGACACCATGTAATAACTTGTATCTAAAACAATTAATAATAGCCGAAGTTTAGAACACAGAAGACATTTGAAGAGCTAAGTGGAAGAACATGTTAAGTAACAAAAATTACATTTGGAGAAATTTGAAGTGAAAGTTTTTGTTGTCAATTTTAATGATTTATTTTCTGTTTGATATCATGTGTTTAAAATATTAAGAGGTGTGGTATTAAACTCTATCAAAAATACTTATTCATATTTAATTTTTAAACATTAAAAAATATTAATATTATTTGCATTATTAAATAATAAAATATTAAATATTAATGAATAATGTCTTAAATCTTCAAGGCTAAATAGAACTTTCGTAATTTAGCGTTACCATGTGATAGAATACCTGATAACACCTTCGTCCAAAAGATAAAATAATTTTTAAGAAAATGTAGCATAATATGTTCTTCCACTCAGCTCTTCATTTATTGACATAAACAAACTTAAGAATAATATAAACGATTACGATACATTTAAGGACGATACAGTTATGAATACAGTTATCATAATATATTTTATGTTAATTTGTATCAAGTGAACCTAAAATTTCGTTTTTGTAGTTCAAATAATTTTTTTTAGGTGATTACACTGTTGAAATGTTCAAAATTTTGTATTAGCTAAACCACAAAATTCCATTAAAAATATAAAAGTGCTTTAAATACAAATTTATTTCAGATTCAGGATAATTATTACAATCTGACGTATAACTAGGCACCAAAATTTTTATTCTAATCTTAATATTTATTTTGTAACCCTGCGCATAAGCTGTCACACCAATCTTTTGCTCGTGAAATGTCTGACAGTTTGGAGCCTCGTGTAAATGCTAATTCTGCATCTAGGAATTTTTAAATTACATGAAATGAAAGAAATGCTTATATCTTTCCTTCGACTAAAAATTGTGTCTTAAAATCATATACATTTTAAGATATTAAATGTTGAAAATTGTTTTTTTTTTTTTTTTTTTTTTTTTTTCTAGATTCTGGATACCCTTTAATGTTACTTTTTTAACAAATAAGTTAAACAAATTGAACATTAAAGAATTCAAATAAATTTCATATAATATGATACGTTAAACAACCTAAAACAAATAAATGATATCGAAATGAATCATAGACTTTATTAAAGTTTTGTATTTTGCATGTATCTTATCATTTTATGTACAATCATCATAAACATAATGCAAAATCAGCAATACAAAATATTTACAACTTAAAAATGGAAAATGTATCTTTATAGATGGAACTTTTTCGATGAAATGAAAGATTATTAAGAAAAAAAATCTGGTGGCCTGCATAGTTATAGTATACTGGCATAAGGCGTAGTTTAGTTATAATATATTGGTTGAAATTGTAACTTATTAACTCATGCGTCGCTATGTGGCTTAGGGTATATTTAAACTGAATTTTCGTTTTTAATCTGGATATATTTTTTAATATTTTATAATGACTGCTCATTGTAACATGATGTTCCTTTATCATCGACAAAACTGTCAAGATTTATCTGTCATTTACTCACGGAATATGTAAATTCTTCTTTGTTTTAAAAGTAACACGTACAATTTTTTTTTTTGTATTTTTCAGTCTCTTGTTATACATGCTAGTTATAGACGTCAGCCTACAAACATTATTTAACATATGCTAAAGATAATTTCCAACAATGATTCATCATTTTAGCCTTCATGTTGTCATTTAGTTAATTTTTCAAAGATTGTTTCAGAGAATAGTGATGTTCTCGTGAAGATAAATTCGAAAGATAGTAAATCACGTACTTTGAAGTGTTTTGAAGCATGACAAAATCTTTATGCGTCATTAATCTTAAGGTTTGTAAAAATGTGTTGATTCCATTAACAAGTTAAATCATGAAACTAAATGTCCGTAATATTTGCTAGAAATTCTTTAAATTATCTCTGATATAACGTTCTAAACGTTCTTATAATGATTTATGTATGTAATGATCTATTATTAAATTATTCATAATTTTATAATAAAACATGATATTTTAAGAAGGATGTTTAAATTTAAAGGAACACATGCATAATTAAAAAGTTGTTGCGCTTGCAATTACATTTTTAGATAAAAATGTCTTCTTTCAATAAAAAAAAACATAGAATGTTAAAGGAAGGAAAAAAGGGAATTTTAAATTTGTATATTAATAAATTGTGATAAATAAAGCCAAATATTTTCTAACACTCAGAAAAAAATCGAAATTACATAGGCAACAATGTTTTCTACGAAGCCTTGAATTAAATAATGTAGCAATACGCTTTTGAAAAATTTTAAATGAAGTAAATTCTAGATAATGCTCAAAGGTTAGTTATATATATATGAAATACCCAGCAGAACAAGGACTTTTTCGTTAAAAACACAAAACGCCAATTTCAAATTAAACAAAATAAGAAACAAAAATGAATGAAATCCGTGTTTTTTTATGCATTTTTTAATAGTTTAAATGTCTTACAAATGCGTTGTTTTGTGCAAATAAATACATTTCAAGATACTTAAATTAATAAGTGTTAAAGAAAGTAAGAGTTTCAAATCTATTAAAATTTAAGCTTTTGAAATGTGTTTATTAAACGCAAAATTTTAGCAAGTGCATATAGATTTTCTAAGATAAATAATTTTTTTATTCAGATATTTACACATAATGTATTAATGAATAGTTAAAATTAATATGGTATTAAAATGAGACATTTAATAAATATTGAATTAACGATATATTGAAATAATGGAATAATGGTTTGATGTTTTGGTATTTATACAAGTATCAGTACAACAACAAATCGATATCAAACAGTTGCTTCTTATATTTTACGAATACATGTATGTGTAGTCAGGGTACTGAAAGCAGCTGTAAATATTGCGTTTAAACTAGATCTTTGCCGACTTGTGAATCATCCTTCTAAAAATATTCAATTTTCTAAAAATATTCGAAAAATATTCAATAAAAATATTCTAATTATTGCAAATAGATTAAAATAATTTAATATTCTGAAAATACGGTATGCGGTCCATATCCATACGGGGTCATTCCTCAATCAATAACTAAAACAATAAATTATAAATAATTTACGAAGACATATAATCGAAACCACTGACATAAACACAATAAAAAATACTGAACAATTTCTTCGTTTGTTAACTCCTGTCAGGAGGACAAAATTAATAAGTATATATTTTTCATTTGAACGTATTATTGCTATTTTTCATATAAATATGGTTTTTAGTATTTTTAATGGGCTATCTAATAAAATATACAGGGTCATCGAAAAATAATGCCTAGATTTTTAATAATCATAACATCGAAACCTTTTATGATAAATGTGTAATTCTTTCACTACACGATAACTGGTGAAAACAAGTTTATCAGCAGAATTCGTCTGCGTGTCTGTGTTATGCGCGGATTAGTTGCGCAGTCGACGATTTGTTATCAGGG
Source organism: Maratus speciosus (assembly GCA_963932465.1). NCBI lineage: Eukaryota > Metazoa > Arthropoda > Arachnida > Araneae > Salticidae > Maratus > Maratus speciosus. The sequence continues at coordinate 133,614,075 of OZ010791.1, forward strand.
GCAGTTTGACCTGGATACGTTCTCCGAAACAAGCCGCTGTACACTGACTATTGGCTTTGACTCCACATACCAAATCACGCACTGTGCTTTTGGTTGCACGGCCAACATTATACTGACCAACTGCAGTCTGGCGCGTTGGCTGACCTTGACGACTGCGCAACTAATCCGCGCATAACACAGACACGCAGACGAATTCTGGTGAACTAAAACCAAACTTGCATCCACCAGTTATTGTGTAGTGAAATAATTACTCATTTAAAATAAAAAAGTTTCGATGTTACGATTTTTTTTAATTCTAGGCATTATTTTTCGATGACCCTGTATATCATGTAAAAATTCTATTAGAGTTATCATACAAAAAAAAAAAAAAAAAAAAAAACTATAAACCCGTGCGAGGTTTTCTCGCAGCAATCGTCAAAAAATGATATTTGCTGATACGTTTATCAATATTTTTTGATTAAATGCATTTGTTTTGTATTTAACAAGGTGTTTTACTCTAAGTAGAAACCTTTTGAAAAACACATTATTCATTGTTGTGCGTTTAGTAAAATTATGTTAACAATAGATAAAATCTATATTATGGTTTTCATCTATAATCTGTAACCCGGGTAGCACGGGTTTATACCCTTCTCTGAATAAAGTTGGAAAAGACGACGTATTTTAAATATAGAGTTTTTTTTTTTCTAAAAATTTTATAGTTTTTATATTAGTGATGAATTGTATGTTTCAATTGCGGACAGGCTTCCTTAATTGACTGCTACATTTCCAAAAAAAAAAAAAAACCAACAAAATTAAAATTATTCTTGTAATTGTATACATATTAGTTACATAGAATTAGTTTATTTTTATTTTGGGTACATAGCTATATTACCGCTTTCTGCACTTCTGAAAATTGAAAAACACATTTTTTTTTTCTGAAAAATGAAAACAGTTCGCATTTTTAATTATTTTATCACCTAATAATGATCAATTTCTGAAACCTTTTTCTCAAACTCTGTAATCGATTTAACAAATGACATAGATTCTGCAATTAAAACAAACAAACAACGAAAAAACATGCAAAAATTTCCGCTTTTCCATGTTACCTTAGAACAAAACAGAAATGAACCCACGCAGATGCAAACCATGTTCCCGTAAATTGTAACATTTTAATATTACACTCAAATGATATATGTACTGTATTTTGTTAGATATACGTAACTATTTTATATCTATATAATCACCTTTATTTAAATATCAAAGTCACTTATTTGAATATTAAAATGACTGAGAACACGTTGTTCGAACTGTAAATGGCTTGTAACAAAATTTAATTCTAGATAAAACGTTTTGTCGTAAGAATTCCCAAACTACAATGTTACATAAAACTTCATGTAAATTTAGAAAATTTTTAAAATGAATTTTTCTTTTTCAAAGAATGCTATATTAAACAAAAAGAAAACCTCTTTCTAAAAAGTAAAATTTAAGGAATTACTAGTTCTGACGTTTCTTTTCCTCATGTAAAAACTAATCTTCCACTCGACTGAGAATATTAAACGCAATTCTTCAGACCAGAAGAAACACAATGTTACATTCCAGGAAAAATGCTAATTCGACTCTGGCGATAGTTTTTTTTTTTTTTTTTTTTTTTTTTTTTTTTTTTTTTTTTTTTTTTTATAGTAGCATTTATATTAAAAAAATGATCTGATCAACTTAAAAAAAGTGATTATAAAATGGTTTAATCCCCCATTGGAAAATATGTGAAAGCAAAAATTTCTACCTGTTGTGATTGTTGTTACTGAATTATTTATAAAAAAAAGTTTGAAATTGAAGAATAGGTATACTAATCTTACTTTTAAATAAAACAAACAAACACAAAAAAAACAGTAAATATAGGTTTATTCAACTATTTACATGTTTCGACTCTACTCGAGTCATTTAAAAAATAAATAAATAAATATAACAATACTTAAAAAAAAAAAAAAAAAAAAAAAAAAAAAAAAAAAAAAAAAAAAAAAAAAAAAAAAAAACACTAACTTAGCCGAAATTATGGTTCGAGCTACCCAATGGTATAAAAATAAAAATAAAATAAACATCCAAGTTAAATAAAATTTAACTGCATAATGTGAAAGAATACGTGGTAAATTAAATGTTGGTGTTCCGTAAACCGTGCAATTTTAGAATATTTTTATTTATTTATTTTGAAAATTACTCGGGTGCTGAACAGGTGCTGAGGACATGAGCAGCATTGAAGTGTTTCCTAGCTGAGATCAGATTAACACCCAGACTATAAATGAAATGTCTTATGTATTTGTGAGCCTTTGGGATATGTATAATTGTAGTTTAAAACTACTTAAAGGAAAAAAAATAGAAAATTAAAGAAAAAATACAGATAAAAAATGTTGGATAATACTGGAGTTAAAAATTAACTTTAAACTTAAGTCAAGTAAGTTAAATGATAATAATCTTAATAAATGGTAAACATGTTATTGTACGAAACATTTGTAAACAGACGAAATAAACGTATTTTTACTGGTTTTAAAGTTTTAATTTACACATTTTAGCCTTTTATATTAATATGTTCATATATTTTTCCAAATGTGAAAATAAACATTGCTATTCGGTATTTCGAAACTTTCTTTAAACTCGTTTGCTTGTTAAACATACCATTCTTTACTATTAAAAGGACAAAAAGCCTTTCTATTGAAAAAAAAAAAAAATAGTAATTCCATTCTAAAATTGCAACAAGTAAATACTATGTCATTAAACTAACTTGTTTCAAAACATGCTTTTCCTGTTTTGCGAAATTTTCCTTTTAAGAAAGCGAATAAGTATTTCATTTATTAGACAGTTCAGAAAATAGCAGGAACAAAAAGAACAAAGATAGTTTAAAAGTCAAATTAATTCTTTAGTAGATTTAAAATTTTTGAAACTCATGTTTTAATGATATTGTTAAATGCATGAATATATATTCGGTATATTCTGCTATTTTGTATTAGGTGTTAATATTAACATTTGTGTAATTATTTTCAAATAGGCAACATTTTTTAATTTAATACAATTTATTATACAGGGTGTCCGGTCTCAACGGTGTCCAATGGCTAATTCGTAAACCGTTAGTCTTAGACATATAGTTCCAATTACAAAAATGTTTTAAATGAGGTAAAGAGGTATTTTTAAAGTGATTTGGGTCAAGAAAAACATTTATTTAAAAATTACGAAATTTAAATTTTTATACGCCCCCCCGGTCCTATAAGTGATATTTAGTAAACTTTTGCTATTCCTCTAACAAGTACGGCAAAAAAGTCCCATTCATCTGACACTAAAATTGACAAAGTTATGGCATTTTCAATTTTATGACTTAAACCACTTTTCTGTAACTGAAAACAGATGAATTGGACCAAGCTTTCAGGGGTCGTACGCGAAGTGCTTAAAGTATTATAAAGGGCGTCCACTCCAAACGATGTTCAATGGCTAATTCCTAAACCGTTAGTCAAAAACATATAGTTCCAATTACAAAAAGGTTTTAAATAATATAAGGAAGCATTTTTAAAGCGATTTAACAGAAGGTGCTTCCCCCGTATAAATATCACAGTAGTGTTAATTTTTAGAATTAACTTTCAGATTTGTTAAAATAATTGAAGAAGTGAGCTTCAAAACTCGCCTTATCGAGAAAATCAAATTTTGGGAAATCGCGTAAAACCTTTAAATGCGCCCATTGGTATTCATTGAAAATTTGGAGATTGTAGTGTTTCATTGGTACAGTTATACCAATAGAATAGATTGATAGAGAAACACGATTTTTTAAATTTCGGATAAGGTCAGTTTCGAAACTGACGTCCTCAATAATTTAATATATGTTTTGATTTAACAATATTTTTTCCCTAATTTTTAATTAAAAAATAATTTAAAAAAATAACTGATCTAATAAATATTTGCTGAGGGGAGAGACAGTGAAATTTTCAGAAGGGGCAGGGGTGTAAAAATAATAATAATTATTATTATTTTTATCGTTAGAATAAAATGACAAATGGAACAAAATCTTAAAAAAAGAAAAGTTAATTAAAAGAGAGAATGTGGGCTATATGGGGAGAGAATGTATATGATGTCCGACCTTTAATGGATAAATCTGTGCTCTATTAGAACAAAATATTAAAATATTGTAAAGATTTTGTTATGTTTATTTGAATCATTGAAATAATCGCACAGGTTGAATCATATAATTCAAATAATTGATGTTTATTGTAAAAGAAAAAAAAAAGTGATACGAGGATAATTTTCAAAAATGGACATATTAATTTCCTTAAAATATTCAGAGCAACCATTCAAAAGTTATGTATAAAAATATAGGCATACAAAAACATTAAGATGGTACAAACAAATTACTTACAAATTGAGCTTTCTTGTGTCTATGCTTGGGACAGGAAGGATGGGGGGGGGGGGAGAGAGATGTAACAAAATTTATAGCGGAGATTTCAGGGAGAATTGATACGGTTGTTTAGTGTTCATTAGTACAACATATATTGCTGCATAAAAAAAATGTAGATTTCAAGATTATAAACTTTGTGTGTATGAGAGCCAGTGAGGGAAAAGTTTAAATTGCAATTTCAGGTGGAATTTAGATTATAGATTACTTATTAATTGTTGCAGCAATAAAGACATTCTTTTTCCCCAAGTTTTACAGCGTGATAATTCTTTGCACATCAGTAGATTTTCGCTTTTTTTTTTTTTTTTTTTTTTTTTTTTTGAAGACGTCATCTAATTTAATCGGCCCCTCTTCCCCACTTTTTGCTTCACCTGCACGCAAAGTTAAAAATGTATAGAGGTTTATATATATATTTTTTACTATTCTACTCTATTTGTCTAATTAAATAATGCATCTTCTAAAACTCGACGCCCGTTAAAAATTTTATTTCCTATTGTCTTAATTACAACACTTAATTATTAGAGCATAAAGAGGTGATAATTTAAAAAATTATTAAATTTAAAATCATTAAAAAAAGATTCAAATTTATAATTTATATAAGCAATTATAGATTTCAATTATAATTTTATTTAAGTATAAATTACTGATAAAATTAAAAATATATAGACATACTCTTAAATTAAAAAAATATAAAAAAGTATATTAAATTTAAAATTATTAAAATTAATAACTTTATTAAAATGTTAGGAAAATTTTCTACTTTGTCTTTGTAGTTAGCCGTTACTTTATAGTTATAGTAAGTTACTAATCATCTCAATCCTCCCTAAAATTTATCCCCCCCCCCCAACAACTTTTGCTCGGGCAATACATACTGTCTAAAATTATGTATGTATTTTCCCCTATACTTTATTTTATTATGCAAGAAATAACTAACCAATCTACCATATCAAACCCCCTAAAAATTCTACTCTCGCTTCCCCCAACTCACGCGAAAACACCCGTTCGCTATTGTTAATCCCATGGAAGTATTTCTTTAAGATAGCTCGTCGCAGAATATCCCCGCCCCCCCCCCCCCTTCCGTTGTAGATGATACAGATTACCCCCCTTTTTTTGTTCGAGCGCGGAGGCGATATTTACACATTAAAAGTTCAAATAACGCAAGTTAATATTTATAATTGATTGATTGGATAAAAAAAAATCCAAATAGAAAACTAATTTAGTATAAATCTATTAATTCTAAGATAGTTTACTTTTTCTAATTCTCCTGGTCCTCATACGAGTCACTTTTTTTTATCGAAACTCTATCCTCTGATGGCTTTCGTCAAGCACGATTCTCGCCAAGAATTGTCACTTTGATGCGGAAAATCTGACCAATCAAATTACGAGATACAGCATAAATGGCAAAATGTGGTTGGGAAAAAAAATATTTTGTTTTAATATGTGAGAATAATCAAAATTATCAAAATATATTTGTAATGTTAATTTACTATCAATGTTTAATGTTAAATTTTATATCTGACGATTATTTTTATTTCTAGTAAATTTGTGACTGACCCCTATTTTGCAGCAAAAAAGGTACTCCAACTTTAAACATCTATTACTCGGTCAGTTTTAATCGCAGAGGAATGGGACCTTTTTTGTCTTACTTGTCAGTGAAATAGGATATTTTTACTAAATATCACTTATAGGACCTGGGGACCGTATAAAAATTTAAATTTCGTAATTTTTTAAAAAATGTTTTTCTTGACCCAAATCGCTTTAAAAATACTTCTTTACCTCATTTGAAACATTTTTGCAATTGGAACTATATGTCTATGACTAACGGTTTAGGAATTAGCCATTGGACACCGTTGAGACCGGACACCCTGTATATTTTATTAGGGACATTCTCTTTAATGCCATTTAGAAATGTGTGAATTGATACGGATTTGAAAAGCGTAACAACTGCGACAAAAAGAATTTAAATAATATTGAGGTTTTAATAATAATAAGGGTTAAATAATATTAAGGTGATCTATAAGAAATAGCAATAGGTGTAAATAAAAATTCATTTTATTGATTTTTTTTAAAGAAAACGTGGTTATTACTTTTTTTTTAAATTTTGGAAAATTTGGAACAATATATATATACATATATATATATACATAGATAGATAGATAGATAGATAGATAGGAGAAAATACTACGCCTCATACAATTAAGTATATTAAAACTATAACTTTAAATTCAGAGAATTTAATAAAATGCACAATAAAATCACATTTAAAAACATTTCAATCAATTCGTAGATTTTTTAGAACGCTAGAAGTCGCATTCGGTCCAATTGCCGACGTCGCGAGTAAGCTCGAAACTAACAGTAAATTCGCGGTTTAACTAGATGACCGAAACCGGGGTTCTTAGAGGAAAAACTTGACTGAAATTGAAAATATATATTTTACAGCAATTATTATTTATTTAATTTTAATATGTATTCAGTTGAAATTTAAATAAATGTCTTAATAACACTTTTTGTTTTGCAAAATATTTCAAAATAACAAACATTAATAAATAATTTGAATTTATATAGATACAATGATCTACTAATTAGACTCAATTTAATTTTATAAATTTATATTCGTGATAGGAGTAATTTTTTTAAAGGGAAGAACAGTAGTAAGGCTGGTTTCGATGGTGCTCCTTCCCTAGGAGCCAATTCATGTTAAAAAATATTCAGATTTTATCATTCATTTATGTAAATTAAATAAATATTGATTTGTATTGTATATTTCAGGACATTTTAATAACATCAATATTCCTATCTAATATTTTTTAACTTACAGTATATACATAATAATAAAAATGAGATAAAAAATATCCTTACTCCGAAATCATGAAGATAAAGGCTTCTTCATATATTTTTTTTTTTTTATTTTATTTATTTTATTTTTTTTATTTTTTTTTTGTAGTGTGTGTGTGTTGAGATGAGGGCAACATTTATTATTCAATACCTTCTTCTCATGAAAGTATATCAATGGCCTTTTTCTACTTATTTTGAGGTGGAGAAGACCTTTGGATCTCCCCTGATAAAATACTTGTTTATATATATATACATATTAAGTAAATAATTTTTTTTTAAATTTAAGTAACTTTCTTATTGCAAATTTAAAACACCTGATGCGAATAAATTATATTAATTAATAGAACCATTGAATTAGGTTAATTTTCATAGTATCCCTGCATTTAATTTGAATAAATATTCAATTATACATTTCAATCCATGGAATTAATGATTAATTTAAAACTTTTTCTGACAGTAAATATCAAAATAATAAAAATAGGAAGATAGGAAATTTTCTCTGAAAGTATAAACACGCAGTAATCGTTTTATGTAATGAATTTTCACATGTCGATTCTAAATCTCCATATAGCTAATCCCCACCCTCGATAAAAACTAAAGCAATGTCTTCCCTGATGAACAGACTTGATCAGTAATGTAAGCATCTTTCAAATTATCAAAAAGTTTTACAGATTCACAACCAGTTAAACTTTTTGACGTGACATTCTAAAAACAATAAAATACTATCCGAGCAAAACAGATGAAAGAAAGCAAGACTGAGAGCAAGGGGTAGGTAAAGTTCCAAAAAAAGTGTAAACATAAACTCTGGGCGTGTTTGTTGTGGGGAGGCGGTGCATTTCATTTTTAATAGTACATCACACATACCGAAGTACCGTTCTGTATGTCGAAGATACTGATCTCCCCATCTTGGTCTTTTTCCACTGTTTAATATCTCCATCATTTTGTTATTAAGCGCAAACTGTCGAAGAAGATTCGGGATAATCATACTTCAAGTTTTAGTAAAGTAAAAAAATCATGTAAACTGACCTTAATTCACACTTCCCAGAAATTAGCCTGCCCTTAATCTCGAGGAAACAGGAAAGAGAGAAGGGGGAAAAATCACCTAACGTAAGTAATCGCACAGCGGTCTAACTATTTAAGATAGAAAGAAATGTTGAGAAAACGACTTGTAATTTTACTCACAAAAACACAAATACTCAAGTACAGCTATAGGGAATTTCAAAATTGTAATTGTATGGTGTAATCGTTTACAGGAAGGTAATAAATTTTGGCAGGGAATAGACCTAGGCGCGATAAATGCCGGGTTAAAAACCTAGAGACGTTTCGGATAAACAGTAGTTCCTAATCAGTACCGAAAAAAAAAAACCCTTAAGATCACAAAAGATTATATTAAAAATAACTTCCAGAAGAAAACACGTCAAATCAATTGGAATAGAAGTTACAGTTTTATCTTTTATAACCTGTACGTTTTTTTTCTTTTTTTTTTTTTTAAATTTAAGGCCAAACGTTTGTCTGAAACTTAAAAATGTGATTGTAAAATTGCATAAATGTGATTTTATTGTGTTTTCTATTAAATTGCCTGAATTAAAATTGATAATTTTAATACTTTTTCGACTATTTTGAAATGCACTAAAGTATTTTTATGAAATAAAATTTGTCAAATATTTTATGAGGACTTTATTTTTATTATGAATTAGAAATATGTCAAATTAAACAATAGTTAAGAAATTAAACTACTATGGTAAAAGAAATAAAAGAATATTGTTCTTTTGAATGGATTTTGTAGATAAATGAAGAGTTTTGAGGGCGCATACTTATACATAGACACAGTGAGCTAAAAGAAAATAAATTAACGTTAAATGAAAGAAAAAATTCATTTTATTGATTCTTTTCGAACAAAACGCGTACAAAGTTATGTATTTTTTATATGTTGGTTATGAGCGCTGGTGTTAAAAATGGATGTTACTATTCTAAAACGGAAGATTGTTTCAATTTTTAATGTGCTAACGACTACTATTCTAGATACTTCATTTATGGTAAGACAGAAGAGCATTTTCTAATCAAAGGGACCCTAAGGTGAGAAGGAAGTGCGTTTTTTTTTTCCACTACTGTACAGTCAACACATATTTGATCTCTTAAAAAGACAATCACGAGATCTACTTTTGTTTATATTAATTGTATTTAAAAGAAATATGTAATGTCATGCAATCATTTAATTGATTTTATTCTAGCAATTTGCTCGTAATCACATTGTTTACAGACTCAGAGCTTTTAGCGTAATTAAATTCACTTTGTGGGATAAGCCGCCTTCTGTTGTATAATATCTCCTGCCAAGCGTTATAATTATTTACAGATAAATCTAAACACTGCTATTTCACTTTTATTGAAATCGGAAGCGATGCGTGACTTCATAATATTATACAGTAGAACCTCTTTCATCCGAAACTCTTTTAACCGAATCTCTCAGTTAACCGAAATCCATTTTTAAAGTTGCCTTTTTTTACTATCACATTTCTTGTGTGCAAAAAATATTTTGAAAGCTTTTTTTGCTAACTATCATATTCCTTGTGTGCAAGAGGTCCTTTCCGAACTACGAGTACATATAAATATCTTCAATCCCCTTTCTTAGAGTTCCTTTGAATTTAACTTGAGCTCCCGTAAACTGAGGAGTGGAACGGAGAAAACGAACAAAATAGCAATTCTGAAGTTTTTGAATGTTTTGCAAAAGGTTTGGCTGGTTGGAGTACCAGAAAGACTGTAATATTGGTGAACTAATAATATTAAAAAAATCCGTGTTAGAACTTCAAAGGAAAGGAAATCGAATCTGCAACAAACAAAACATTTTTTTTCAAACCCTTATGAAATATGTAAAAGGTATTTAATTTCAAAATTAAAATTAAGGTAATTTTTCTTGTTTTTATTTTGCTATTGTTTTATTTTTATTAAGCTATTGATACCATATTAAGAAATATTGCAAATATTTCTCCTTAATCTTAAAATTAAAGCATTCTCGATTATCTGAAAGATGGTCGGTCCAAATTACTTCGGATAATCGAGATTCTACTGTACTATGAAAAATAAAACAAAATATATTATCCCTGCTGTTTTTTATTTTTGTAAATTTCGACAAAATTATAATTCCTACATATGGTAGTGTAAATGGAAAGTACTTTCGAATCTAATTAATTCTGTTTTATTTTTTTTATTCTATTTCGTATATTCAAAATGAAACTTTTTTGGACTCAATTTATATGATTTTTTTAAATATTAGGAATGATATAATAAATTAGGGAATAAACGAAAATACAATAGGAATGCTTTAAAATAAGTGTACTATTGCATTTTTTACAGTTTTTCTTTAAAAGTTTTAAAGTGAATGTTATGTACTCTAAGGAAGAAAATTAAATTAAACTTGCTCATCATCTTATACTATAATACGAGCAAAAATTGTTTGTTTGTGTGTGTGTATGTATATTTTATCTTAAAAACGGCTCTAACGATTTTGACTTAATTTTGTATTTTACCACTTTCGGACACGAGAAAACCATTGTGCTAGGTCACATGTTCTAGAAAATTCGATTAGTGGATTGTAATGGGTCAGGGTGAAGCTAATTATAACTAAAAAAACCTCAAGCGATTTTAATTAAATTTTATAACCTACCGTTTTAGGGCAGAAAAGACTATTGGGCTAAGTCACATGCTAGAGGAGTTTCGAACATGTCGAAGAGCATATTCTAAAGATTTAGCTGGGAGATTTGGAAGAAATTGGTCTAGGTCCGACCTAGCCTAAAGCTCTTTTTGAGCCCATGCTTCTCGAACATTCCATTAGTGGATCATTTTCGGTCATAATGAGTCAGAGTCAAGCTAATTTTATCTTTAAAGCGTCTCAAACAGTTTTGACAAAATTTTGTATTATGCTGTTTCCAGGTACAATATCATTAAGCTAGGTCACATGTTTGAGAAATTTCGATTAGTGTGTCCTTTTTTGGGTCACTATGAGTCAAGCTAATTTTATCTAGAAAACGGCTCAAACGATTTTGATTAAAATTTGTATTCTATCGTTTTCGGGCTCGGGAAGAGCACGCGGCTCTGTCACACGTGCGAGAAAATTAGATTAGTGGGTCATTTTGGAATCACTGCGGGTCAAGATAATTTTATCTATAAAACGGCTTAAATGATGTTGACTAAATTTTATATCCTACCGTTTTTGATTACCAGACCATTGAGCTAAGTCCCATGTTCGAACAGACTTGATTAGTGCGTCATTTTGGGTTACTGCTAGACAGAGTCACGCAACCGCGAAGTTGGCGAAATATTGGCAAAATTTGGTCGGAAAATTGACTTTCAAGATTACAAATGCCAAAAGACATACTCGGCGCCAAATGCAAGAATGTCCCCAAATTTGGCTATTTTTGTCGAAAAATTAAGCATTCAGAATGTGAAAGAATTTGTTAGAAATTCTTAATAGGACTTAAGATACATGGTTAAACGAATCAGAATTGATCTAAAAATGTAATTTGATTGATTACCTTTCGTTTTAAATGTGTAAATAGTGTAAAATTTAGAAGCATGTAGTACATAATTTTTACATTGTTTGTTTTTGTAAGTAATACTGTCATAATATATAAACATGCTTTTTTGCATTAATACAAAGAGAATGAATAATACAATGAGAGTTTTTCTTTCGAGTTGAAGATAATGCTAATTATGACCAAGCTATGCTCGGTCATCCCCGCTTATTATTATAAATGTTCTACGTTACTAACTCAAAATTTCTTGAACATAAAATTTCCAACAATAATCTTTATACATGGTCGTCTTCTTTCATATAAAAAGTACAAGAAACATTCAATCTTGCAATTTTAAACAAATTCCTGTTATTATATTTGAAATTAAGCTTGCTCATCATTACTTCTATGTATCATCAGACATTATATGTCATCATTACTTCAAATCTTCTATGTTACTAATTCAAAATTTCTTGAACTTAAAAATTCCTACACTGTGTTCGTCTTCTTATATACAAAAACTACTCAAAACCTTCAAATGTCCATTTTTTAAACAAACGCCTGTTACTCTATTTGAAATTAAACTTGTCCATCACTACTTTAAATCTTCTGTGATACTACTTCAAAATTTCTGAAACTTAAAATTTCCAACTAAATCTCAACTTCTTTCATGCAAAAAGTACTCGAAGCTTACAATCATCAAATTTTAACCAAATTCCTGTTATTCTATATGAAATAAATCTTGCTCAACATTACTATAAATCTTCTGTGTTACTAATTCGTAATTTCTTTAACTTAAAAAAATAAAAAAAATAAATAAAATGTTTTCGCATTCTTATATGTTAAAACTACGCAAAACATTCAAACATCCATTTTTAAAAACAAATGCAAGTATTCTATTTGTTTTTTAAATTTAAAAGTAACATGCACATTTTGATTTTCATTTTGTTTAAACTTGATATATATGCAGAAATATACGGATCTAACGGAATAAACATGAATATATTATGATTTTGTACAATTTAAAAGTTGTTCTCAAATTGGAGCATGCTTCAATACATTTTTAGCCACGAGAAATAATATATCACAGTCATAATTAATTAAAAAACTAGATTTCACTTGTAACAGTTGGAATGCTAAATTTAAAAATTATATAAATTTTTCTTAAATCCATTTTATAATGCAAATAGAATTCATAAATGCTTTTTAATTTAGAAAATAAATTAGTTAAAAAGTATGATTTCTTGTAAAATACAGGGAATAACCTAATATGTAAATAAGATGCAAATTAGCATTTCATTGCGAACGTTTATATCTCAGGATATACTGATCTGATTTTGGCTAGTTAGGCAGTGTTTTGGAATAAGTTGTAGTGTATAATACATCGTTCTGCATTGTTTAGTAGTAGATTTAAGGCGGAAAAGTGTAAATTAGATAAGTATAACATTTTTAAAATGTTATACTTAAAGGTTTCTAATGGTAACTACTTTGTACGTTGCGTAATTTTTGTTTAGAATGGTTAGGACATAAAATATCTTTCTACGTTGCTTAAATATAGAGTTAGTGAGGAAGTTCTATAAAACGATGATCGTTAAAGGATTTTCATAGATTTTCAATGTTATTCAGGACATTCCTAGGGGGATGGTTGTTACTTTTCTGTCATATAGGTGCAGGTGATAAATAGGCAAATATTGTTTCAATCGACCGTCGCTCGCATTGCATGAATTCAACTTAAAACATAAACTTTAACTAATTTCATTTAAAATACATATACGAGTATAATTTCGTAGAAAAAGAAGTTAACTAAAATACGGGAAAAAGTACTGAACCGATCAGAACGTATCATAATTTGACGTGTTTGCCAACCCCCTCTCCTGGGGTGGAAGGAAAAAATATTCTAACCTCTGACCACCCACTAAACAATAGTTTTGTGTAAGGTTAATTATAACCTTAAAAAACAATCATACATCAAACCAATGTACACGAAAACTGCGATATTTGAAATGCTTCTTGATTAACCAATTGAAATATTGCAAAATTTTCTGTTGAAAACATCGTATAATGTATGAATAAAACGAGAGATTTTTTTTCTTGAGAGAGCGTTTTGTGACATGTCAAAAAAGTGTCTTTATTTTATCTAATATCATGGTCGAATTAATTCCAATTATTTAGAAATGGTTCAGTGTAAATAATAATGTGTTTCATATTTGCTTTCCTCAGGTAGATTTCGTAAGATACACTACCTCTTGTATTCTCTCAATCAAGAATTTCTGAAAAATTTTTGCAGAAACAATTATCGTGTTATCATAATTCTGATAAAACTAACTGTCAGAGAAAAATGAAATTAAAAACTCATCAAAAGTGGCCAGATAAAATAGTTTAATTGGGTTTATTTCGAACCTTGATTTAGATTTTTTGGAGAAATTATTACTCAACTGTAAAATCTACCTCTGCCTGTCGGCCGAGACAGTAAGATGTTTTTTTTTTTTCACTCATTCATTGCATGTAAATAACTGCTGCTGCTTCATATTTTCTTATCTGTCCTTCCTTCATGTTTTCTGTGAATATACAACCACTGCAATCCTAGTAAGGTTCTCCATTGGATAATATAATGACTAGGAAACGATTTATTTCCTGCTGCCATGACTGTCTCATTTCCCTACTAAGACCTTATGTAAAAAGCACTGGACAAAAGTGGTTTTGTCCTATAACTAAAATTACATGATTCTAGATCAGTGTTTGGTGCTAATTCCGAATATGCTTTCCATTTATCTCTAGGTGGTCCAGGTTTTGAGAAATTTGCATATTTAAATTTATGTACACTTAAGCTTTTTTGTGCTATTTTATGCAAATTTTAGATACAATATATGCCATATCTAATTACGTTTTCTAGATAATGACTACTTGACTATTAGCTTCAGATAAATGTTACGATTTGAATATTCTTAACATTTATTTATCAGTTATTAAGCCTAATTTGCATATTTTTCAATAGTGCAATTTTTGCATCACTATCAACTTTAAAATAGTTGCCATAGAATTGGCATAATGATTTTCTAGGCTAGATTTTTATTCTGATTTCAAATCTGCAGTCTGTTTTCTTATTTCATGTCCAGTTTTTGAGTAAGATGAATTTCTACTTTTGAACGGTATTAACATAGGTTTGATATAAGATACTTTTTAGGGGTGTGTAATTCATTGACAAGAAAGTGAACAGGGTCAGATTCATATCAGAGACATAAACAAAAATTTATATAATAAAAAAAATAAGCAGTAGAATCTATCCTAACTTGATGAATTTTATCATACAAAGTATCATAAAAAGCTATTTCTGGCTTTTTTGACCTCAAACTAAAATTTCACTTTTTTTCAAAACCTAGATGTGATAGAAGGAAACAGATACAAGATTTGAAATCAGCTCAAAAACCTTGTTTAGAACCGTACTCGTGCGGCAGAACTATTTGAACGTCAAGAAATATTATTGGAAAAACCATGAAAAATATGCAAATTAGGTACAATATTTCCCAGTCACAAGTCAGTATAATCCCAGAAATAACGGTTTTGTGAAGTAAATTAGGCAGTAATCATAACATAAAACAAAAAAACCCTGTCTCATATTGCTATATTCCTTAAATTTACAAATAATTGTATAAAATTTACTAAATTTGTATAAATTGAAATATCCAAATATCTCTCAAACTTGACATGCTGGAGTAAATCTAAATCTAGATTCGGAATCAGCACGAAAAACCGCATAAAAAACAACTAATTTCTGTTTTAGGGCAGAGCAAAAGTTCAAATTTCGTGACCAGTGTAGTCAACTATAAAAGAGATAGTCCTTAACAGCGAAAATGCATTCAAATGCATTAAAAATAAATTAGCGCAATAAAGGCCGCATAATTTTCTGCTTTGTGGAAGAGCAATCTATGCAATGTTCCACATTGATGAAAATACAATGTCAAATTTAGACATATATTTCGTTTGATCCAAGCTTCGATCGGGAAAAAAACTATCTGTGAGGCAGGCGAAGACTAGTAGTATTATAATGAAAAATATGAAAAAATATAAAAATGAATTTTTAATAAATAATCAATTAAAATCATTCATAGAATACTCACTACTGCATTCGATACTACATTCGATAACTATATTTTTAAAAATATAATATGCAATAAGTTTTTTTTTTTTTTTTTTTTTTTTTTTTTTTTTTTTTTTGTAAATCGGTGAGGTATTTCATCGAATGTAATTAAACTTAATTCAAGTCCTTCACAAATAATGCCGTAATAATAAGCTTTCCAATAAAATTTATTTAATATTTTTTTACGTTAATTTAGAAATTTACATTATTTAATTAATTATAGAAATGCGTATATCGAAAAAATTAAAAGGAAATCAAACTATTCGGATATGAATTGCAAATAGGAAGAAAAAATTTAATCCGTTATATCCCGATTATGCAATTATTTTTTCTCTAAATACTACTATGAAACGAGCTTTATTTTAAGATAATCGGATTATGGGTTTATTACGAAAACATATAAAGGAACTAAATGAGCAGACGATTAAATAACATTATATGCTAGGTAAATGAAAATGTTATTAGATATTAGAATTATAAGTATATTTATCTTCAGCTAATAAAGAGCAAATAAGAAGAAAAAACCTATTTTTATTAAAATATTCTACAATTTCATTCTATGCATTTTTTTCACGGATCAAAATTACACTGAAAAAAAATCTGTAAAGTTACTAAATTTTTTCTGGGAAACTGCCATTCCTCGAACTTTTTATGTAACAGCAACAACAAAAATTCAATATAACTGATACACTTTTGCACAATAATAATTAAAAAAAAATCTTTAAGTTTACTAAGGATTTTTTAGGAAACTGGGATGCCTGAAACATTTTTTTGTAACTGCAAGTCCGGTTACATATCGAATTTTAGTAAGATTACTGTAATTTTAGTAGATTCTTTTGTAAAGCTACAGACTTCTTTAGCTTTATAAAAACTAGTTTAGTGGATTTGCACCTTTTTTTTTTTTTTTTTTTTTTTGGTACAATGTGCAGTTAAAATTTTACTAAGCATACTGTAACTTTACATCTGTTGAACTACAGAATGTTTTTTACAGTGTAGAAGTCTTACTTATTCTAAAGTTTAATTGTTAATGTACTTTCTTAAATGCTTACATAAAGGTGGAGGTACAATCGGTGAAATAAAAATGCCTCTATACGCAGCCCGCTTATGATAAAAATAAATTAAAGGGGCCCTTAGACTCATACAAATGTCTTCTTTCATATTATAAATGCCATTTTTGAAATAGGAGTAGGCTGCATAATAAAATTTTCACGAATTTCGATTTTTCCAATAGTTATACCCTATTTTGACAATTGTTGTTTGCGTTTCTTATATTAAATGAGCCTTGAAAGTTATATACTTTGTGGATACTATATGGAATTAAAAGAGATCAATATTTGATGATTCAAACGCGATAAACTTTAATTAATATCTTCCCTAAAAATATCCGAATTAATTGGGTTTTTTTTGTATTTTTTTAAGTGAGATACATTGAATACACTGAAGCACATTTTACGATTTTTTTTTTTTTTTTTTTTTACTCAAAAGTATAATTTTGTTTATGAAAATAGTTAATAAAATTGTATTAGGAAATTATGAAAATAACTCATCAATTGTTAAATAATTAGAATAAGCATCGAAAAAAACATAAGAGTGATTTTTCAGTTTGCTTGGATTCTTATTTTTTCAGATGTGACGAAATTTTATTTTTCAAAAGACTATAGAGGACATATTCAGATATCTTTGAATCACACATAAAAAAATCGAATACATCACAATAAAAAATATAAAAAATATAATTTTTACTAAAATCTGAGATATAAAAGTTTTTTCTATTAACGTTATACGTTATTACTTCTATAATTTTATTGTTGTAATTCTAAGAGATCTCCTGTGAGATCTTAATTATTTTTCTCAATTTGGAGCTATATTCTTAATAGATATATTTTTTAAACTATACAAAGATATATTAGAAAAGTTTTTCCAGTCTGCTTTAATTCAAGGAACTCGAATTCAAGAGAGGATGTTACCGATTAGTGCAACTATCAGTATCAAGTCACCCTTTTTTTTAATAAAATGTATTCATATTTTAAAAGAAGATATTATTCCATATTAAAATATACCTTTCTTGTGATTTCATCGTAAACTATTCGGAATAAAGGGAGGATAATATATTTTTAAACAGTCACGTTATCTACACTGGTGACCAAAATTAAGGCCCAATCACAAAATGATAATTTTCAAGTACGCGAATACTCAAAAGGAAACAACATAATTCGAATAATTACTATATCTACAGCACAGCAAGTCTATATAGCATCTCATTCATGTCACACATGGTCACAAGTGTCACAGTCACTACGGTGAAGCAAAAAAAAATAGGAAATTCTATACATCTCATTGTGAGTATCAAATGATCACTATATGCGACTCCACTAAGACGTCACTGCGACTGCTGCTTTTTGACGAGTCACCATGTAACTTTATAATGCAATTACATTGTGACTCTCATGTGACTGTCATCCGTAGACTCAATTTCAAAGTCCTCGTGAACGCTGCATTGTGTTAAGTTACCAAATAATGTCATATTAAAGTTACATGATGACTTTCAAGTGACAGAGAGACTGCTGTGAGGTCATCATTGTGCTATTTTGTGAAAAGTCACCATGTGACTATAATGTGATATTATTTGGTGACTTATCATAATGCAACGTTCATGATGACTTTTAAATTGAGTCTGAAAATGACAGTCACATGGGAGTCATAGTGTAACTACAATGTAAAGTAACCTGGTGACTCGACACAAAGCAGCAGTCACATATAGCGATCATTTGAGACTCATAATGATACATGTGGAATTTCCTATTTTTTGTTTTGCCGTAGTGACTGACACTTGTGACCATGTGTGACATGAATGAGATGCTATATGCTCTAACTGTGCTGTAGGGATAGTAATTATTTGAATTATATTATTTCCTTTTGAATATTCGCTTACTTAAAAATTAGCATTTTGTGACTGTTCCTTAATTTTGGACACCAGTGTAGATAATGGATAAGTGATTCTTCACTTACGTCCGGTCAAAATCAGATGAATTCTAGAAGCAAAATGCGTCAGCGACTTTGTGGTTCATCCATCATTGAACTCTGTGCTCTTGATAGTCATTAGAATCTAATTAATACAAATAATATTGATGTATTATAAGTATCAACGTGCTATATTTTTTAGACAATGCTCAAATCATAGATCTGAAAAATACACATAAATTTCTCATTCTTGAATCATTATTTTAAGTTCACGAATAATTATGAAGAAGTTGAACCAAGAATTTAGAAAAAGTTAAAAGATTTTATTGAAATTATTTATAATACGTTATTATTAACAGCAATATAACACGGCTAAACTGAGCAAAAATCTAAATCTTACATAATGATAACGATAAATTAGGTTTATTATTTTGGTACCTGTTAAAATATAGCTAAAAGAGGTCTGTGATACATTTTATTTAAATTTTTACATAAAAATTTCAGAAAGTTTTTAAGTGCTTCTTTTTAATTTTGCCATTTCGCATTTTCTCATATAGGGATAATTAAGAGTTAAAATGTTTGTCATTTGCTCTCCAAAAATAACAATGAGATATTTTTTAATGCTAAAAAAAGTTTCTTTAATATTGAAATTGCCAAAATGAGTATTTATTTTCAGTTTGATAGACACATACATATATATCAAATGTAATTTAAAGCTGCATTACGTTAAAGTTTTAGAGGTTTTTTAGTTTACAAACAAGGAAAAATGATTTGTAAAATTTTGTTTAATCTATATATTTTTATACCCATTAACGCAGATCAATATATTTTTTAAATGCATAGCAAAGTTAAAATATAAACCTATAATGCTTCTTTCTTTTATAATTTGGTTTTAATATCATGTGACACAAGAAAAAAATAATTACACTAATTTCACTCATTGCTCTCTTTAAACTCTTTGACAATAGTTAATATAACTACATTTAAGCTTTATTTGAATGGCTGCTTTTATTAGCTAGACATCTTACTTTTCCAACTGATAATAAAGGTGATTACAACAGGGAAACCCATGAAATCTGTGTCACAGTGTTCGTGCACTGTTCTGATAAACACTATTTGTCAAACACTATTTATTTTAGGGGCCCATACATATATTCTAAATATCATCCTTTTAAAATCGAATTATGTCTTAAAATAGAGTAAGAATTTCGATTAAATAACTTTTTAAAAATCTAGAATAACAAATATTAGACGTGTAAAAATATAGAAAATTCATCCAGTTTCAAAACATGTGTCGCAATTGTGGAATAAAAAAAAACTATTGTGATAATTCTCTTATTATTATTTTTTTTTATATTGTGAGAAAGTAAAAATTTTTTTACCTCCAAACCTTACGTTTTATACCTTCCTTTATATATTCTAATGTTATGTTTTTCATTAAAACATAATTCAAATTCTTTGAAATTTAATAATAATTGCATATGCTTGGCAGAAGTACATTTGAAGTTTTATAAACGTAGCAGACTTAATTTTTGCTTATAAATATATAGTATTACAGGTGTAAAAAAAAAAAAAAAAAAAAAAAAAAAAAAAAAAAAAAAAAAAAAAAAAAAAAACATTTGCAAGGTCATTTTCGAATTAAAAATCTGTTATTTTATCATATCTAACCAAACATATGTTACTTCAATCAGCTTAATTTATCTATATGTCTGGATATTTTGAGGATAACTCTTGGCTGGTGCATAACAATCAAATGATTTGAACTTAGATTGAACTATCTGGTCATCATTTGACTACAAACATAATTACTGCCATAAATTCACACAATTCGTTCCAAATATATCATTAAACACACAAAACATAATGGGAAGTTTCAACATTATGAATCGCATAAATTAAAGTTAAATGATAGATGCAGTTACTATGCGTTTCAATATAACCATGCATAGCATGTATGATTTATCATAATAATTATAAAAATTTTATTCTTTACAGTAATGAGATATTAGTTACAATTATTTTAATTGGTGAATATCAGTATTGCATAAAAATATTTTAAGTGTAGTATTTTCATAAAAAAAATATTTGATACTTAAATTGATATACTTGTTTAAATAAAAAACTTATATGCATAAGGAGAGTTACTGCACAGGTAAATCATTAATTAAAGGTAATTTCAGTTCCTTGCTTCTATTTCATCTCCCTATTTGTAGCATAGGGCTTAGATACTTTTTTTTATAAAGGTACATTAGCGGTCGAGTGATTTTTGAGATTTTGTGTGCGTCCGTGTTGTCCTAAATTATAACGTTTGTGTATTGATGAGGCCTATTCCGTCATTTCAATATCTTTCGCAAAGTGTGTGCGAATCTCTCAGGATGTAATTGTCACGTTTATTTCTGGGAATAAGATTCTGTAGCTGTATATATATTGTGGTAGGAGATTTATTCGAAATGCAACGTACTGTTAAAATACTTTAGTTATGGTTTCGAACGTCTATTTCTACACGAGGAGTCTTCTAGCTAAGTTTTCTCAGAAGCTGTTTCGTACAGAACCTGTGAATTTTAATTTCACCAGCGTCATAAGAAGTTAAGGAGACGAGGGAAAAATATTTTCTAACTTTTTTGAAATTATGAGCCTCAAAATTAAAAAAAAAATTAGAAAATATTTCTTTTTCTGATCTTTATATAGGAATATATAAAATTTAATGCACAGATTTGTTTATATAGTATATAAACCAAAATTATATTGGAGATTTTCATTGATAGTGAGTTCGCATGAGGCATTTTGAAAAGTTCTAAAATATTACGAAAAGTTCCTTTTTTCACTCAATTTTTTTTTAACTTTGTTTATGATACATGTATGCCGTAATGCATATAATGTACCATTGAATAATATTTGAAGTGCGATTTTCAAAAAATAAATAATTTATTTTAAAGGTGTCTCGTTCCCTTAAGCTTCGAATTTTCAAATAAAAGTTTATTGAAATCTATCAGTTTCCGTTTGTAATGACATAGTGACAATAGCGATATTTTATAGCCAGATAAAGTGATTTTATAGGGTTCCACAAAATGGACAGTGAGCCTATTTTGATTTGAGGAAAGTTTTTTAAACTTGTTATGTTTTGTGAAACAAATTTTCTCTACACAGTCTTAGTATAATCGGGAATCATTTTTGATTGCCTAAATTTAGATAGCCCACTTTAAATTATCATGTTTATCTTTTTAAATAATTTAAATTGCTTTTATTAAGATCTGTGACATGCCTGTCTTTCAAGTGGACATCGCGAATGGGTATGTCACACAATCACTAAAAAGATACGTTTTTCTTCTAATTTTAATTTAAATTTCATTCTGAGTAAACTGATGTACGTTACACGTGGCTACGCCGTTCCAGATATTAAGATTGTTTAGCTATCGCCAACTAACCTGATAATAAGCCTCACATGTACTATGGAATTTGTGCAAAGAAAACAGTAACTTTACCACGTAATTTAATTTATTTAAATTGTACCCCATTTTCAGGTTAAACAGATCAGGCAATCTTTTTGGTAAAAGAAGTAATATTAATAATGTTCCGCAGTTTTGCACTCATGATGAAGTTAATAAGGCAATTAAAGAATTCCCAACAAATATATCATTTTTCCAAAATTCAATATATTTACAAAAGAAAAAAAAACATGTAGGAAATTGTACGGCACACGTACAAATATAGGTGCGTTCGTACTAGAACGAAGTTTTATAAATATTCAGATCTTGGTGCAATAGTTGTTGCACTGTATTACAAAAATGCATGAATGCAAAATTTATTACGAATATATATATTAAATTCAGTAATACGGAAATAATATGACTCCATTTTAAATACGGCATAATCACCATTGCAAACTAATATCATTACCTATCATGTAATATCATTGAATTATTACATATGATAGGATTTAATATATTTATGAAAACTTCTATTAATATCTATTTAAGTTTTGATTCGATTTTCATAAAATTTTAAATGACTCGACTATAGTCTATAATGATTATATAAATTAAATTTCAAACCATTTGGCTGGGTATTTTTTGTGCTGATATATACGCACAGATGGACAGAAAGACAGATAGATGGACCAGATGACGACTATAGGTGCTACGTATGTATATAATTACGACATTTCCTCATAGATCACAATGTAATGTAATACTTTTGAGTGTCTCTGTATCTAAACTGTGAACGCAACACACTTTATTTTCAATACAGAACATGACATAGTGAATCTAAATAACATATATAAATTGCAGAGAAATCCAACTATATCAACCAAAGTTAGAGTTAGGACAGGCAGATAGACAGGCTGCCAGACGTACAGACAAACCGAATTCATAAACACATGTTTCAAATATATTGGAAAATGTTAAGAACGCTTAATAATTTGAAATGTCGCTTTCAGCAATTTACGTGTTCTTTTATGTGTTCCTGTAAATACTATGCACTTTGTATTATACAGGAAGTAACGTGTAATAAACCTCATCAGTGTATATCAATTTCATTTATGTGAAAAAGTTTAATATAATCAAAAAACGCCGCAAACAATATATTCCCCAATATGATTATGCAACGGAATTCTTTTGTGTGGCCCTAAAAATGAATATTAAATATTATTTGCACCAAATATTCTGCAGAATGCGTATTTTAATGTACTTTATAAATGCATACCAATTTCATTAATTTGGAAAGTGCATCATTAAAATGCACTAGAAACTATTTTTCCACGTTGGCCGTAATATAATGATAATTTTGAACCAATAATTTTGACTGCCCCTGATTATAATAAAATTTTAAATTTCTCGATAAACATCTGTAATAATTGTATATTTTAAATTTCAAACCATTCGATTTTATAGTTTTTGCTCTATTATATGCCGACAGACGGACAGACAAAGATACAGACAATCAGACAGACGGCCGGATCAGACGACAAATATAGGTGCTACGTATTTATATAATTACAAACGCACCTAAAAAATCTTTTTACTGGTTAAGAAAAGAGAAATGGTTGATCTTCTAAGAAGACTTACGAAAATAATATATAAAATTTTCTAAGCTACCCACGATTCCCAGAATCTTTTTTTTTTTTTTTTTTTTTTGCTTTTTATGATCTTCAGAAAGAAAAACATTTCTTAGATTTAAAGAGTAATCTCTGAAACAGATGTTTCTTTCTGCTGCCTCTGATTATCGGAACCGTTTTCTAGTGGTTTCTTAAGTGCAATACTTAGTTTTCTGAATCTGGTATCAACTCCAGCAATATCAATTTGTCGGTAAATATCAATTTTCGACTGAACAGTTTCATGAACAGCACATTTATTCAGCAAACAAACATCCAAAATTAACATAATACATTTAACATTACTTTGTTACTCTTGCGTCAATAAATTACATTACGAAGCTGAAAATGTCTATTTAAGGGGGCAGATCACCTTAAAACTTTTTAAAAAGTCGTTTTTTGTTGTCGATTATGAAAGAATAGCATGATACCAAACTTAACCTTTTTACCGCCGCGAACTGATATATTCGTTCACTAAGCTGAAGGTATTGCTGCAATAGAAGCATTATTCAAATTTATATAATTCGACAGATATAATCCAGTTATAAGAAATTAAGTTATGATTCATACTCTCAAGGCTTATATGCCTATATGTATAAAAAAATATATATATCATGTTGGAAAAAATATATTTATTTAGCATTTTAAAGAAAATCACAGAGAAAACAACATTATATTTTTGCTCTTTTGATCGGCAGTCAGGGGGCTCCCTTTGCACTCAATTTTTTTCATTCGTATTACCAGCAACTCGAAGCGATTTTAGTTATATCTTATTTTTTTAAATTTTTTATGAATAAAAATGTTATGATGTACAAAAAATTCCCCCAAAAAATTATAAAATTATTACATTTTGTAATCGTACAAAGTGTGATACCTCTCGAAGCAATTGCCAATATGTAATCTTGGCTTTTCTAGACAGGTATCACAAAATTATTTGCACTGTCTCCGTAGCGGAGCCCTCGAGTTTGAAGACAAATTTTAAATGGCTCCGCTCCGGTGCCCGCGAGTGCAAAGGTTTAAAAAAATTACGACGATACTCCAATTAAAATCGATTTTATGATAAAATTTGTGCAGCGATACCTAACCAAATGAAAGTAAATTTGAACTTTAAAGGCATTTTTCTCAAATCAGATATTTTTGACATTTCGTGCATCATATTTAGAAAACTAAGTAACATAGAAACTTAAAATTTTGGATTATATTATATTTCATATGTGTTTGTAACATCTACCTATTTCTAATTAAGTACTTTTAACTTGTTTATTTATTTTTTATTAAAGTTTTATGATACATTTTGCATATAATGGTTTAACTGCCTGAAAAAGTATTTTCATCTGTAAACTTGATTAATATTTTAGGCTGCAGATAAAGTACTATAGTGTAAGAATATGTATATGTAATATTAAGTGGCGATGTCGAACATTTTATTTTAAATCCTGCGCACAACACATGTATGTCATTCAAAATCCTTAATCAGTCTGCCTTAATGAAACTGAATTCTGATTAGGTATCATTAAAATTATTTAAAGGAAAAAGTAAATAAAGATTTGTACAATTTATTCTAAAAAAATTGTTTAATTCGACGAAATATTTATACCCACATTTTTTTTCATACTGCGTTAAAATCACTCAATATCGAGCTGTGGAAGGGGATCTTACCCTTTAAAATTTGAAAGCGTCTGACAAACCTACATTTCGTATTCCCTACACATACTAGGAACTTACTTATAAAACCGTCGGAGATATTTTCGACCAATACGCACAGAAAAAAAGCCATTTTAATGATTCTTCTTTAAATCGAGGATATCATATTTGTTTCTGAGATTTCTGAAGATAAAAGAATGCTTTTCGTAATCGAGGGTAACTAAGAATAGATACTTAAAGTCATCGTAAACCTTTTCTCTAAATACAAAAAATATTTTTTTTTATATGTTTTTACAGGACAGTTTTATTGGGTTAATAAAAAAAAAAACACTCCACATTAAAAAGGGATATATTAGTTGATGTTTATTTTAAATGTTTCGATAGCGTTATCAGTAACGTTAAAACCAACAAAATTCAGCTAACTTTAAATTTGTGATTTGTTTGGACAAGAGAGGTTTTGTAAATTCAACCTTTCAAATATTATTAAAAACTTTAAACTGTATTCAAAAGTTTGTTGAGTTAGATTATTTACCTCAAAAATGTTTCACCACTCATTATTTTATTCTTAATTCAATAAAAGGTTGTGTTCAAATACTTTACCGCTAAAATAAAGGGATAGATACTAGTTTGAAGCTTTCAAAAAATCCTATTTGTCTTTCCATTTTCTGATAAATAATAGTGACTAGCCCAAAAAGGATTTTTAGAATTATAATTATTACAAAAGTTACAGAGACAAATATGTCCCTGTAACTATTTGAAAACTTCAAATTTTATACCCATTTTTCACCAAAAGAAATTTTTTTAAGTAGCTAACAAGTATTGTAGAAGTTATTATTATTATTTTTTTTTTGCTAATTATTATTTTGAGATTTTAGTAACGCGTGCAGAAACGTACAGCTGGCTCTGCATTTTCAGGACACCTTCATTTACATGGATACCAAGGACAAAGTATGAAATCTTTTTAATGTATAAAATACGAAAATATCTCCAAACATAACATATCTTATTGAAAAATAATTATCAGTTTACGTTGTTATCGAATACCGCAAAATTTAGAAGTATAATCGTTAAAGGTATATATAAATATTATACAGACATAAAAACAATAAAGACAATAAATCCAAGGGGAGTGAAAAATTAGCCAGAGCCAGGAACCGAACCCGGGACCACAGTATATAAGACTGCTGCTCTAACCACTGAGCTACTCCGGCCGATGCCTGAGTCTGCAATTTCTCACTAACAAACCGTGTTGGGGAAGTCACCAGACATCTATACGACAGCCTTGGATGACTGGACAACGATGGATAGATTTTACTATTACATCCATCTACGAGAATTATAATAAAACACGCATACTACAATATATATTAAAACACACATACACATACATGAATGCAGGCGTTATTTATGTGTGTATGTGTGTTTTAATATATATTGTAGTATGAGTGTTTTATTATAAGTAGAATCGTCTTTCAACAATGAAATTGTTGTACTCTCTTAAAATTATATATTTTTCGTGAATGTTGCGAGTTGTAAATTTACAAAAACGAATTTGATAAATGAGGATTTTGGGGGAAGGTTTCGTCATTCAGCTGTGATTCGTAATTCCACTGAACTCGCACAATAGGAATTTATTTAATACTATGGTGAATAATGATAATATTATTAATGATTATATTGGGGGGTCCATTTGTTGGTTATTTTTTTTTTTATTATGAACGAAAACATATTTTTTATGATTGAATATCGAAAATCTTTATTGAACATGGAAGGTAGATCTATGTCATTTATGTATGGGTTACAATATCGCACATGTGGCCACTGCGGCTCCGCTTACATGCAGTTATCCGAACATAAAAAAATTCGATGACTTTTCCCATAATGCGAGGATTCATAGCCAAAATTTCAGTCGGATATTACGTTTAAGGTCTTGGATTGTGCGGACGGCATTAGCGTACGCTGTACTTTTGAGAACCCCCTAAGAAAATAATCCATTGGGGTTAAATAACACGATCTATGCGGCCAATTCACATCATAATTTCTTGAAATTACGCGATCTGGAAATTTCTCGTTCAATAAGTTCTTGCTCTCATAGCATGCATGGTCACAGTGACGTCATTGTGACGTCAATGTAAGTCACTGTGGTCACGTCGCAACTGTGACCAAAATACCACCACTCAACGACGTCACATTTTGACAGATATGTGAACTTCTTAGAAAACTTTAAAAAATTACAAAAAGTCTTCAAAACATGTTATTTACTGTAAAAAATATTTTTCTGGTAATTAAAAAAAATTGTGACGTCACTATTATGTAACTACATGTAACGTACGTCTCATTATGTGTCAAAAAAACCCATCATATTGTAAACTCCCAGTGTGACTAAACATAAGTTAAGATTAAAACGTTTCCACTTCAAACAATGAAAATAATTCAGTGTTTGTTTCCGGCTAATATTTCACAACGAAATTAGAAACTTCATCAAAAAACGTACATAAATAAAACACAAATTTAATAGACCTGTAATCGAACTGCTCGTTTAGACTACTAAAACTATTTTAATTTAAAAAACCTGTTCTAAGTAGTAAAATATTTGGCGATTTTTTCGACTATTAACTCTTGGAATGTTGCTGATATGAAAGTATCGCTATTGAATTTTGAAACTTTATTTGAATACATAATTGATATTTTTCATAGAAAAATGTTTTTTTTTTATGTTATTAATGGTCAATCTAGAAAAATGTATTATTAGTAAATATATATTAGAGATTTCAAAAATAAGAAAATGTTTTCTTCCTATATTCTGTAATCCGGGAAGCTGGTTTGTTGGTTTTTTTTTTTTAATTATTCTTATCAGCGGAAATGGCAGAAAATAATACACAGGTGGAGAAAGCAAAGATTTGTTTGTGTGTGGGCATGGGAAGGGACGGAGTTTTGTAATAAAACAATGCTTTATTATAAT
Organism: Maratus speciosus; assembly: GCA_963932465.1. Lineage (NCBI taxonomy): Eukaryota > Metazoa > Arthropoda > Arachnida > Araneae > Salticidae > Maratus > Maratus speciosus. The sequence goes on from OZ010791.1 coordinate 133,642,620, forward strand.
AAATAAAAACACTTGCATATTTTCAGTAATAAATTTTTCTGCTAGTGTTTAATTATTTTAAGTAATTCTTTAAAAATAAATTTTGCTATTTGTGTCACACTTTTAAAATAAATTTAAATTTTTCCGAATATCAAATAAAATATACAAAATGTATGCAAAACGCATGGCGAAATTAATTATTCATATTTTTTTTCTAGAAATTTATTTTGAAAAATACTGTTATTTTACAAGCTGTTTTACTCTACAGGAAATTAAAATAGAAAAAAAAATGAGAATTGCCGGAAAACTCAAATTCAAACTAAGGATCGCACTGGGGAAAAAGCGAATTTCGACGAAGAATCTGAAAAAAGCATTCGGATTTCGTCTAAGGATCACGGGAAAAAAAAAAAAAAAAAAAAAAAAAACTAATTTCTTCAATGGATCTCGAATTTTGCCAGAAGATCTCGAAAAAAAAAACGCGAATTTCTTCAGAAGATCGCGGAATAAACGTGAATTTCGATAAAGTATCGGGAAAAAAAAAACATTAAATTTTGTCAAAAAATCACGGAAAAACAAAATTTTCGTCTGATATTCGCGGGAAAAAAGTTAATTTCGTCAAAGGACCTCGAAAAACGCAAAATTTTGTGAATAAATCGCACAAATAACGCGAATTTTATCTAAGAATCGCAAATTTTGTCAAAAGATTTTCGAAAAAACGCGAATTTCATCAAACGATCGCGAATAACATGCGAATTTTGTCAAAGGATAGCGAAAAAAGTGAAATTGTGTCAATAAAATCGAGCAAATACGACAAATTTCGTCTAAGAATCGCAGAAAAAACGTGAATTTTGAAAAATTACCGAGAAAAACGCAAAACTTTGTCCATAAATCTCGCAAATAAGGTGAATTTCATGAAAGCATCGCGAAAAAATGCAAATTTCGTCGAAAGATCGTGAGAAAAAGCGAATTTCATCTAAGTATAGCAAATTTTGTAAAAAATTATAGAAAATCACGAACTTCGTCAATGGACCGCAAAAAAGGCGAAATTTTTCAATAAATCGCGCAAATAAGGAGAATTTTGTCGAAAAAAAATCCAAAATTTCTTCAAAAGATCGTGGAAAAAAAACGTAAATTTCATTTAAAAACCGCAATTTCTTCAAAAGATTGAAGAAAAAACGTGAATTTCCTCAAAGGACCTCGAAAAAAAGCGAATTTCGTCAAATGATAGCGAAGAAACGTGAAATTACGATAAATAGTGAAATGTCAATAAATCGTGCAAATAAGACGAATTTCACCAAAGAATCGCGAAAAAAGAAACGCAAATTTCGCCAAAGAATCGCGAAAACAGTAACGCAAATTTCGACAAAGTATCGTGAAAAATACATTTTTCTGTGAACTTCAGAATTTTCTTTTACTCATAATCACCCCTGCCTCCATTAGCTAGGTTCATTGATTGGACTCGAATAGCGATTTCGAATAACGATTCCATTTTTAATTAAATGTCTTGCATCTTAAAGCTGTCACAACATTGTCATTGTAGTCACATATTCGTCACAAAGTTAATGACAAAATCGTCACAAATCACACAATTTTCACAGAATTGTCACGATGTGACTTCACAACATTGTCACTGTCGTCACAGAATCATCACAGTGTTAATAAGAATTTCGTCACAAATGGCGCATATTTCAAAAATTGGTCACACTGTGACTTCACAAATAGGTCACAATGTGACGTCACAGATGGGCTCTAAAACGGCCATAGCGACTTCACATTCTAGTCATTATGACTTCACATCGACGGTCATAAAATACAGTGTGACGTCACAACGACGTTGCTGTAACGTCACCATGTCTTACGAGTAATTTGGAGAGCAGTGTGTGCCGTTGCACCGTCTTGTCAGACAATGGCATACATTACAAAAGGCATATATTTGACAGTTCATACATGCATGACACATGACAGCTGACTCAAACAACCTGTGAAATAGTCATAGTTCAAAAAAGTGGCAACAGATGGATAACCCTATATTAATATGTGAAGATCTCAGATGATAAAGGGGGCAATTGACACAATCATCATTTTCAGAAATTGAGCTGTAAAGTTCCGTATATTTATTTGTGTTTGTTGTCAAATGCACACTTTATCAATGAAAAACACTTGTTATTATTACGTTTTTTCATATAGTAATTTAACTTGAGGTAGAAAACCATTTATTATCTTCAATCGTATGATTAACTAATATTTTAGTTTATCACATACCACCTTTATCATCTAAACTTTTTATATGCATTTTATATTTCAGTATTGAAATCATGACGCTCTTTTTTAATAAATGAACGGCGTTAATTTATGTTATTTTGATTTAATAAAATAAATTTTGTTTTAAATCTTTTTCTGTTGTTTTTGATACATTATTATTCACCAAATGAGTTATTAAAAATCAGTTTTGGACATCTTACATGAGGGTTGCAGACGCAAAAAATTACGGCAGTTATAAAAAATTTTATTTACACATTTCATATTTTTAAACAAAGTTGAAAAGTATAAAGTATACTAAAACTGTCATTTTAATAAAGTAGACATAATTATTTGACTTATGTGAATGTATTATTTAAACAATAAAGCTATAAATTCTTCATCGTTATTTTTATCTTCGATTTTTGAAACATACATTAATGGAAGTGGTTTTGTGTTCAATAAGAATATTGTCTTTAAAAGAAATGATATAATACTATTTTATGAGATATCATTAAAATAAGAGAAATGCATTTCCATAATTTACAATCATATTAAAATTTCAGTGGCACCAGACCGCATGTAATTTACACAGTTGCTCAACATTAATCATGTAATGTTTAGGAAGTCAAGAATACCTCTCATATCTTGTATTATTCATAATTTAGTATGTTGCTCTCAGACATGTAATATGTGTAATTTAAAATTTACTGCAGAATAATTATGATGAAATATTTTAGTTAACTTTCCATAATATTATGTTTATAAATGCACGAATATGTATGAAGTATGTTTGTATATTTTCCAAGATAAATCATAGGTTTATTATGTTAAATGTTTATGAAATAAAATATGCAAATGGGCGAATATATAAATATGATATTTTATATTTCTCTAAGACTTTGAAAAGGGAAATCAAACCTTGCAAATGTTGTCAAAGTGTATTGGAAATATTTTTGTATTATGAAAGTGGTGCGAGGTAGAATTAAAAAATAATCGCCTGTGGCAGCCCTGTAATTTGGAATTCCTGTATAGTAAGATTAAATGATGATTTTTTTCATTTACTGTTGTGATTTCTTAAAAAGACTAAAGGTTATATATTTTTAAATAAATTCACTATTTTGGGTTTTATAATAAGTGCAAACCTATGCCTTGAATTTTCGATAATCGATGCGCACCCCAAATGAACGTATTGTAACGGACAGTCGGCAAATTAAACATAATTTTTAGGAAAACCATTGAACGCTTTTACAAATATGTAGGCTTTTTAAAATTATTTTGATATTTATTGTTATTTATTTCATAACTACTTTTTTATATTTAATGTACAGTGTCAGAAAGAAATCTTAATTTGTAATGCAATTCTCAAGCGGCATATTTCAGCTATTCATTTAAAAATTTTCTGATTCAATATTTTAAAAGTGCACGTAATGTTACAATAAATTATTTCTTATTTAGAAAATCTTCTGAACGTCGTGTTATTGTGTTGAATGATTCAATTTATTATTTTCAAGAATTCATTTTCTATATAAATGAAGTTCTGTAATTATTTTAACTCAAAGGTATTAATTAGTTAATTAGATATTTTTTAAACATTCGAACCTTAAAACTACTAATCTAATCTAATCGTCTACCCTGAGAACCTGCTTGAGGCTGATGGTTGCGTTTAGCCCCTAGACCAGGGCGGGATGTTCCTTGAAGAGGAAAAATAATTAGTTAATTATGCAAAATAAAATTACTACTAGATAAGTTCCTTAATTATTAATACTTAAGAGATAAGATAAAGTTATACATCATAAGCAAACTTGAGTTGAGTAACCATTATGAGTATATATTTTTGAGATGAAGGAGCAGCATTGAATGGGGGAGCAAGACTACCAATTAAAACTAGTGGTCATTTAGATTTGTTCATCACATTAGTTTTCACAGTACTCCACAGAATAAGATTAGCTGAGTAATAATATTATACACAATTTGGCAACACAACATAAAATGTAGTAAATTAATTTCTGGTAATTTAAGTAAGGTTTCGTTATTTAAAATAATGTATTATACTTAAGATACTACTGGTAAAATAATTTATAAGTAATTTGTTAAAATTTGGCGAGGGTTTATTGATAACCCACAACATATAGATGAAAATTTAGAGTTATTTATATACACGGCTGGCAGAACCCCCGTCATACCAACCAGATCCCATGGAATAGCTTTTATCATGTCCCTGATTTGCATTTGTATATTGCATTTGATAGAGGAATGTAGGACACTGCGATGAGTCTGCTATATGTATATGATAGTTTTCAAGACTTAAACAGTTTGAACAGTTCTTAAGTTCTGGTTTATCAGAGTTTATACAGTTCTTAGTTGGGTGACCCATTGCACAATAAGCACAAATTTAGTCTCTCTTGCAGAAATTTTCCGAGTGTCCATAGATCTGGCAATTAGCAAAACGAACTATAGGTTTGTAGAGGTGAATTCCACAATGACACAATCCCACATTAAGAAATCCCATTCTGAGAAAGATATTAGAAGTAGGACTGTCCATTTCGAGTACCAGCCGGTAGTTATTTGATTTTGATTTCTGTATGACCTTGTAGATTTTTACTAGTAAATTATTTTTAAAGTTAGGATGTAGTTTTATTAAGTTATTGATGTATTCACTTGGTATGTTCTTTGGAATACCTGTTATTATTATTCGTTTTGTGTTGTATTTGCTATATTTAATTTCTATTTTACTATTTATCTCTTCAATTTTTTCAATGCTTAAGTAAATTTCTTGCAACTGATCTTCTGTATATGTTTTTATGATGATCGTTTTCTTATTTCTTGATATCTTGCTGAAAAATAATGGTAAAGTTTCTGATTCTATTAGTTTTGTATTTATGATGTCACGTACGTCTATTACCGAAGTATCTTCTAGATACCTTATAAGAATCGCTTCCTCTGTAAGTGTATTTTCTTCCTATGTAATGACCTTCTAAAATATCTCTTCTTTATAATTTTCTTCATAGCTTTTGTCTATTTTTATTGATGTTTCTTCTAGCATTTTTTCTGATCTTCGAAGTTTTTCTTCTATCAGAATGATTTCTGTTTTTTCCATAAATTGCATTTTCAGCTGTTCACCAGAAAGATCCTCCAGATGAGAACCTCCAGAAAGAACCTCCTCTTTCTTTCTTACGGTCCGAGTTTGCTCGGTTTCTCCCTCCTCAGGAACCGTACTATTTTCATGTTCTGGTTCTTTTTGATCATTTTTAATAATTGTTGTCTGAGTACTTCTAGTCGTTGTTTTAATGATGGTGGTTGTTGATTTATTTGAAAATTCTTTTTTGTTTAATTTAGTTTTGTGTTGTTGTTCTTGAAATTCTTTCTGCATGTTCTCAATTTTTGCAGAATTATTAGACATTTTGTTTTGTTTGTCTAATAATCTCGTTTCTAACTTTTTTGCTTTTACTATTAGTTTTTCATTAATTTTCTTCTGCTCTGCATAATTCTTTAGTATATCTTGTATTTTATTTTTTTGTTGTTATTATTCTGTCTTGTTAGTGCTTTTATATTTTCTTCCATGTTTTGGAGGTCGAATGTTTGTTCCTTCATTTTTATTTCATTTTCTTCTGATAATAGTTTTTATTTTAATACTTCTTGTTGTTTTTCCTGTAATAACTTTTCTAAAATTATCTTCTCATTGTTAGTGTATATAACTTTTTCTTCAAGTTTATTCATTGTATCAGTATTTTCTTTCAGCCATTCTTTCTTTAAAGTACACTCCTCTTCACTTTCATTCTCTTCCATTTTATTATCTCTTTTACTTTCTCCAGTACTTTTGTTACTTTCTCCATGATCGCCCGCGTCACTGGCTGCTCTTTCCTGATCAGTGGTATCCTCCTCACTTGAAGGAAGGCATTTAATTTTGTCGTATTCATCCTATTCTTCCTCTTCGTCACTGAGTGGATCATAATCTTCCTCCTCAGACAATATTTCACTATCACTGGGAAGATCGTCCAGTCTATAATTTATTAGTTTTTTGTTTTCTGTAATTTGATCTTCCATTTCTTGTTTTATTAGGTGGAATATCATTATAAGTTGTAGATGATCCATTACTATTTTACCTATTTTTATCCCCTTATTTGTCATTATGCAGTCTATTTTATTAATAAACAGAAACATAAATGAAAATTATTTAAATAACATCGACTGAGTAAATGCTAAATATGTGTATGTAATAATAAGGAGTTTCGCCCTTTTACCGTAGTTAATTTATTCCAAATTCTAATAATATCTACCTTTTATACCTATATTTTAATAATATCTAAAATTTCCTTTATATTTTTATCCCATGACTTTATTCCAGCGCATTCTTTTATTTCATATTTTAAAAATCTTAATATTTTAATAACTATACTTCTTTGTAACAACCCACTCAATTACTTCATTTTTTTCATATTTTGATATATTAAATTCTTTTTCTTTCGAAGGTACCATACCTTCGAAGAATAAATACCTTTGGATACCATAACATTTTTTTATTAAATTCATTCGATTTACCCTGATTCTTTGCGAGAGCTTTTGCTTCCTAACCTTCGCTGTTAGGTAAAGAATCCTGTGTCCACGTCATGTTTCCAAGCCTCTACCTGGGATTTTAATCCTATCGCGTTCGCGTTCCTTCCATTCCGCCCCCTCTCTTTGCTGGATTGGCTCGTTGCCATATAGCCATACACGTGCTTTCTCATATTTATACGCTGACATTGGCTTGCGAGAGCAGATTTTGTACGATTTTTGTTTTGCTTAAAAACCTGCGTCACTTTGAGAGTGATTTGTCATTTAATCGCGATGTCGCTTCAGATCTTTTTAACATCATAAAGCTATTTGTAAAATGTCACACTACTTGAAAATGCGTAACTAAAAGACTAGAGGAGTTGACTTAATCTACCTGTCACTAATATATACTATATATATTTTAAATATCACGGCTTCTTCCATTATCCACGGAAAAAACCTAAGGAATCACATCCTTGCCTTCCACGCAGACCACGAAGGCACGACTGCAATCGATAATTTTGGTTGGTAATTTAAGACGAGTGTATTTTCCTATAATCTTACAATTAATTCTACAGCATTCGATTCGTATAAGATGTCGACAATCAAAATGCTACACATATACAGGGTGACTCATAAATATCGAAACAATAGGCTATCTTCTTAAATATTGCCCCTAGACACATACTTCCAATTGAAAAGTTTCTTGAAAAAAGGTGCAAAATTTGATGAGAAAAGTTTCAACTCCATGGGGGTCTATATGAGGAAATACAAAAATTAAAATTTTATACGGGCCCCGTAGAGTAAAATTCCCAATTAGGAAAATTTTCCTTATCTATTCCTGAATTAAATACAAAAAAAAAATTCATCTCGATATCTTTAAAATTCTCAGAGATATAAAAATCCAAAATTCGTGACTTACACCATTTATCCATGCCTCTGAGCGACGAGTTTTTGACTCATTTTGAATGCAAGATAGGGATCAGCCACAAATTGTACATTATTAAAAGTCGCTATAAGACAGTGCCTCTCCTTTGGACATAAAATACACAGCGTATAGATTTTACGTTAAACTTGTTTTCAAAGTATGCTGGTGGTCTGCACTAGAGGTCTGCACGGGTCGAAATATCTTGGTCCGGTCCCGAACCGACCGATAGGAAAAAAAAATTCGGCCCTACCTGGAAAAAAATTCAAATCGTAGCCTGGCCCGACCTGACTGAATTTCTACATAGTTTTTTACATCGATATGGTTAAAAGTTGTTTGGTATGGAGGAGTTCTGACCAAAAATACTTATTATATATTTTCTTTTTTCATGTTTATATTTATTATTTTTAAAGAAGTGTCATAAGCTGTGATTATTTGTTTTATTAATGAATCTCTATTTATATGTAAATGATTCACTTCTCATTTAATAACGTTAATCCATATTCCATGTGTTAGAGACAATGAAAAATGCTATAAAGTAAAATCTTTTAAGATGGAATCACATAGGAAAGAAAAAAAAATTATAGACAAGTTCCCTTCTTAGGAGTTAAATGTAGTCTATTTTTTCTCAGGTATTATTATATTAATTTTCCATGGATCAACAGATTTTTCCGTTTAAGAAAGGATTCCGTCATAGGCAGATTTTTTTCACAAGTTTTACTGTAGTTTAATTTTTTTGCCGTAAAATCTACTATCCTTTAAAAATATGAATTTTAAAATTTTATTGTAAAATAATGGCCATTTAAAAATATATGCATTTGTTGTAAAGGATTTGGGGCTGAGCCAAATTTTAGTTATTTTTGTACGGATTAGGTCAGTCAGAGATAATGATTTTAATATGGCTGTTCTCGATACCGGGACTGAAAATTTCGCCCAGGGGAGACCTAGGAATACTGAAGCCAGTCCCGGTTCTGTATGACCAATGGCCAAGAGATTCTGCTCTCATGCTGGGTTCGAACCCAATCGTGTGAAAATATAGTTTTCAGTGGTTTTCTTCGAACATTGGATATCCTTACGTAAATACGGGTTAGGTTCCCTTAGAAAGACCTCCACGGAAGGCACCCTCCCCGTTTCGGGCCCACATCCCTCGTATGGATAATTGGCCCTCATAAATCACACAAACACCCGCTTCAGTATGAAAAAATACGATCGGCCCGGCCTGGCCGAGTCTTCAGAAAAAAGTCGTCAATCCCGGGTCTGGCCCAGCCCCAGTATACAGACTTTTTTATCGGCCTCTCCGGAGCGATAAAAAGCCTGAATTTTTAAGGACTAAAATTGTGAAAAACTCTTAATCGGCATGTTTGAAAAAGCATTGTTTCAAATTTACATTAAACATTTATTTATGCACATTTAGGTAGTACTAAAAGGTGGTGGAAACGGCAAAAGCTAAACTGAATCGGAAGTTTAAGCTACCAGTATAAGTGACTTTTTCACGTGCAATTTTTTAAAATGCATTTAAATATTTTATTAGGAGCCAATAAATGTTTAAAACTTTAAATGCGTCGTAAATTAAAATGGTGTAAACTTGGAACATGTCTTTTTTGATTATTTTACATTAATTTTGTTTCGGCAAATTGAAAAATAAAATTACTTTTGAAAATATGATTTTTTTTAAAATAAGTTACGTATTTTTTAAGCAAATATTTTTAATATTTTTAAAATTAAAATAAAAAAAATTCCTGAAACAAAACTAAAATTATACTTTCCTCTTTAATTAAATGAAAAAAAAAAAAATTGAAATCCGATGAATAATGTTTCGAGTTATAAAGATTTTAAATTAAATCCGCTTAAAAAAATATTAAACATTTAAAATTTTAAAAAACATTATGCGGAATATTAGGATGTGATTTTGATTGCAAATTATACGGTTAACCATCACAAAAAAGAAAAAAAATCAAAATTCTGGCTCAACAAATATATTTTTTACATGTTTCCTAGAACTCTTAAACTAACATTGTTTCTCCGATTGTACGCATTTCAATTTGTGTCTAATCCCTTAAAACCTAATGAATTATTTAAACGGCCATAACTCTGCGAGTTTTTCAGATATGAAGATGCAATTTTTTGTGCTTAATTCAGAAATGGATAAGGAAAGTTTCCTTGATTGGAATTTTTACACTACGGGGGCCGTATAAAAATTTAATTTTCGTATTTTTTCAAATAGACACCCTATGGAGTTGCAACTTATGACATTAAATTTTGCAACTTTTTTTATGAAACTTTGCAATTGGGAGTATGGGTCTAGGGGCAATATTTAAGGAAATAGCCTATTGTTTCGATATTTATGAATCACCCTGTATATATATATACGTGGGTGGTTCAATAATTATTGTCCCTAATGTATATAAAATATTTGTGCTGCGATGGTTGATGTGGAATATCGAAGATTATTCTCTTAAATGCCTATATACTCAGTTTGAGAAACATAGCTGCTATATTAACATAGTTTTGGAGGGAGGGGGAAGTTTTAAAGACCTATTTTTGGGAAAGTTTTTAAGGAGGGGGTTGAGGGTGATGAGCTTATGAGGATACATTTGTGACAGTGTTTGAGATGTGGCTATATCACTATGATCCAGAGACTACTGTCCAAGAGACAGTAGATACGTCTCATCCACTGTCACAAATCTAGACCCATAAGCAAAAAATCAGCCTTTCCCTCCCACTCCCCTCCTTTAACTCCTCCCTCCAAAACTATGTGAATATAGAAGCTACGGTTCTGAAATTGAACATATAGGCATCTGAGACATTAGGCTTCACTATTCCACAACAACCATAGTAGAAGAAATATTTTATATACACTAGGGACAATAATTATTGATCGACCCTCGTATATATATATATATATATATATATGGGAAAGGTTTGAGGAAGTATTTGCGAGTGTTGTTCGTGTGTGGAAGGATGAAATAGAGGTATGAAAATGTAAAAAATAATTTTGAATTTCCTAAAAAATCATTTAAAAGTGGTAACATGAATGCAAATAATGGAATAGTATCAAGTTATATTTATGAAAAAGCGCATTGAGTAAAACACAGATAAGCTGATGTAAATTTATATAAATAGCATATCAAATGTAAGTTTAAAAATAACTTACATAATTAATTTTTAATATTTGATATTTTCTGTATAAAATATATAGTTGTGATACTAATCCTGTAAGGGAAAAAATACATTTATAAAAGTGAATGCTATATGATATTAAAGATAATAATGAAAATTCAATTATACATAGTACCAGATATTGCTTGCTTATATGTAATTACCCAACTACTGTTTTTAACGGGAAAAAGGCGCTCATAGTACCAGAAAATGTATTTAATAAAATTATTTAATTAGGAGTTTCTTTGTTTTATTTATCTAATTCCAGAACTTAATAAAATTTCTGTCTCTAAATATGATTATTTTACTTTAAAATGCCAGCAGGTTTTAAGTATATTTACATATTGTGCATAATATATAGAAAACGTAATGACGAAATATGAAATTTGAAATTTTTGGAAAAGTACTGATCAAAAACTTATACCGTCAATATGAGTAGAATTTAATCTAAATTTTAACACACGGAAATTTGGGTCAAGTTTTATAAAAATATTTAGCACCAGAATTTTGATTATAAACAGTTTAACTTTATTATTTAACGTTTTTCTGCTTTACATTTTTTAAACTTATTTCGTAATCAAATTTCTGGTTTGAACCAAAACATATTCATATGGTAGCTGTCAAAATGACGGATCACGGCAGTTCTAGTGTTATAAAAAGTGATACTTAACATATCTTGAATAGAAAGATTCTCTATTGAGTTTTTCAGACAATAAAGTGGTACATTATTATAAGAAATCACTTTTATATTTTCATTTTACAATCATATTTATAATGTAAAATACATAATGCAAACATGTGTTATACATGGATGTTGTGTTAATTTTACGAAACTTAATTTACATAAAATATAATGTTGTGTATTATAATAATACATGATGCTTATATGTCAGTGTTCAATTTATATTGTTAAATGGATGGATTGAACATTATTCGCCTCCGCAAATATCATCAATTACGCTCCGTTTGGAAAATCACAGATACATTCTCCTCTCATACTAATTATAAATTAGAGTGTCATTCATGAAATGAATATGCAGACAATTGGAATTTTCATTAATTGCTGAATTCACTGTTTATTGCTTTTTAATATAGTTCTGTGTTCAATACAATTTGTGTTTCTCATTTCTGTCTGATAATGAGTTCTATTACACTTTGAATGTTTTGATATAAATATCAGAGAAATTCCATCATATTTACAAGCTATTATAGGTATGTAAATCATGCCGTAATAATGAAAAACCAATAAGTAACTATGTGCTATACAGTGTGGGCAGAATTTAATTTTAACAATGTTTCATGCATTTAATTGTTAACAGTCTTTGTACGGACGAAGTTTTGTCGATATCGCAAATCACCTTAACTAAATACATAGAAACTTCAAAGTAGACTTTATAATGTTATCATGTCATTTGATAATATTAACGATTTTAAGTATAATTCATTATAATGTCGAAACAATTTTTTGAAAGATTTTTTTCCGATTTTTAATGGTACCATGCAACATTACAAAATCATCGATGCTGAAAATTTCAGACTATAATAATTTAATTTTTAAGTATATTACAAATGAATTCAATAAAATATTTTTGATATTCGATATCTATCCAAAATAATTCAATATATTTTATCCTCTTATCTTGTTAACTGCTGTAATTGAGTCACAAAACTTATTATTGCATTTGCGCGAAACTCAGTGTGATCCCATATTAAACAAATTTATCGCTGTGGTGGTTTTAAATTTCATTAAATATTTACCAGTTGACCGAATTTCTAATTTACAATGAAAAATTAGTCATATTTTAATTATATTCTGTAGTGTTTCATACACATTGTACCATTGTTATTTTCAACTTTACGGAATAATAAGAAACGGGGATGATCGATATTAACATCGTGTGGAATAAATTTCTAAACAAAAACAATTTATAAAATTAAATTGAGTTTTGTAGATTTATTGGAAAAAAGTATTATGAACATTTTTTGAAAAAAAAAAATAAACTGTGAATAAGAATGACTTTGGAATTGTGCAGTAATAGTCTTTAACATAATTATATACTGAATGAACAATTGCTGTGCAATGGTGATGATAATAATATAAATCTGCTCTTTTTTTCAATCTTTTTTTATAATTTGGCCTGCGTCTTTCAATATAATGATTAATTTGATCTTTGGTGGTAAAATAGTTTGACAAACTTGCAGTAAATGAAGAGTTTTCATAAATTTAATGACAATATACCACAATATTGCCAAACGTCGCGTCGTTAATCTTCGTTTAAATTGGGAGATTAATTTTTGTGCATATAAAGAACTGAGATAATAAAATTTACATAATTAAAAATTGAATTTACATTCGTATTGTAATGGTAAGAAGTAACGTATCTCACCAAACCGAAAATTTAAAAGGAATTAAGTTTGATATATTCCATTAAACTGAATACCAATCTGACTCAGATAAACATCTATGTGTTTATCAAAAAATGATAAACAAGTTGGTGGGGATCGAACAAAATATTTGTAACTGTCCTTTAACTGGAATACGATCACAAAACACCAAATAATTTTGCATTCTGAAAAGGGACATGTGTGGAGGCCTTAAATATAATCTGTATTGGACAAGAGGATAGTAGAACAACGAGATAATAGTATTGCTGCCATGGAAACAACGGCTTAATCAATATAGAAATGTATAAGGAGAGCTCTCTTAATCCGGCAATTACTTTTAAGATGCACTTAAAAAGCTAGCCAGTCCGACCGTAAATAAAATAACTTCAGCAACAGGTAAATTTTACATTCTAGCAATTTTTAAATGCATTAAAATCGCTTGCAATCAATTTCAATTTTGACTCAGCTACTACTATAAGGAAATGTATTACTCCTCCAGATTTAGACTTTTTTGAAGCTGTTCATATTCATAGATTTAAATACTGCTTGGTTAATGATAATAACCCTTGGTTAGTTAATGGTCTAGCGTACCTTACATATCAACTTTCTGGGTGGATTTTTTGTGTCACAATGCTTCACTTGCGCTTTAATTTCATTGTTTGCTGCAACTTGATGGTCTTTCTGTGCTGTGTTTACTGACATTTGTGCTTTTGCCTTATATGTAGTTAGGGGCAGAGACTCGGAGCTGGAGCCCGAAACCGGAGCTGTGTTTTCCCTGCAGCTAGAGCTCTAAATTTTCCCCTGCTCCAGGGCTCCTTTAGTTCTTAATATTCTTTTAAATATGATTTTCAGTCTTTTAAATTTCCAGGCTTAAGATATTTTTATTATATATATATATATATATATATATTTGTCTGAAATGAGAGATTGAAAAACTTCTTCTCCCAAAAACATGATAACACTACTTCACTTCTACTTTCTACTTGAGCTAGGTGAAACCACTATTTGAAAATAAATATTACCGCGTGTTGTTTATATGTATAGTTGTACAATTTCGTTTTTTTTTAAAGCGTTGAAGAAATTTGAAATTTTTGTGTTCAAAATTCCACCAAACTTTCTATTTTAAAAGTAAAAGATAAAAGATGTCATATTTTCTGAATAAGCATTTCAAGTTTGATGAGCAGAAAAATGCATTTTGTCAGATCTTTAATGAAGGTAAAGGACGAAAGATTTTGTGAGCAAAAAGTTAAATGTGTAAATTAAAATCTGCGACTCAAAAGTCGGAGCCGAGTAAGAGCGGTTGCCGGAGCCGGAGCCACAGAATTTTATCTAGGAGCGGAGCTGGAGCTGGACCATCAAAAATTGTTCGGCTCCGGGTGACTGTTAGGGGATACTGTTCTTTGCATAGATTTATACACAAAATTTATATTTTTGGTTTTATTCACATTACCTAATGTATTCATTCCGTGTTTAAACGTTGATGTTTGGTGATTTAAAATCGCTTGCATTTTGGAGGAAAATGTATTGCTCGTGAAATTGCATGGCGCGATTTGTTGTAAATACTTTTAAATATTTGTAACTGTCCTTTATCTCAAACACGACCACAAAACATCAGCTGTCAGGTAATTTACTTTTTAAAAAGTAACATGTATGGAGACTTTAAATATAATATGTATCGGTTTTCAAAATTTCTATCATCGCCCCTTGTAAAAAATACATTATGCTTTTTAAATGACAGGATTCAGATGCAGTAAGAGTGTGTCTTTGAACATTTTACACCTTTCATTAAATAAATATTTATGAAATTTAATTAATTTTTTAACTACATTTCAGCAGTGTAATTAGGCTTGAAAACTCTATCGTCCTATAGTCAGCAAAGTTGTATATACTTATTATAGTATTATATAGTTAGCAAAGTGGTAATTCACGTCTTTAATATTTAAATATTAATGTGTATCATTTTATTAAAATATTTTACGTAAAATAATAAGATCATCAAGATCATATGTGAAACCTGACTTACGAAATCAAATATGCACGTTTCTATAAAATGTAATCGTGTAAAATTGTGTAACAAGCGACTTTTCAATGTGTTACATTTATATCATAATACTAGTTTACATTTTATAGAAATTATTGCTATAATCTTCTTTTACATTTACGGATACAGATAGCACTTCAGTACTTTTTTCTAAAATGATTAATCCCCCTTTGAAATTAAGACATGTTTATGTAAAATGTATCATTTATTTTTCTAAAATTTCTTGTATGCAAATATCTATTTCATGTTTTCATAGTTACTATATATTTCTTAAAACGTACTACTTAAGTATCCTGATTAAATGATTATTTGTCTGAAAGCAAACATCTTAAATAGTCAATTATTTTGTTATGTGCGCCTAAGTAAACATATTAACGGAAAGGAGAAAATGACGCAGAAATAAAAATATTTTTCAATTCAAAGAAAACATATATAGTATCTATTAAAAACATAAATACGTATTTTAATTTTAGTCCGGTATTATTTATTTTTAGTTTGTTGCTTTTTATTTAAATGCTTAGCAAAATCTGTAATTGCACAAATTTGTGCGAAATAGGTTTTATGCATTAATACATTTCATAAAATTCATTACCGTTGTGGTTTTTTAGTGTTTATTTAACAGTTTCAGGATGGGCGTCATTTAAACATTTATACCCCAACCGTACTTTAAAGTACCATTAAAATAACGTGTTATAAAATTCATTTAATACACCGATTAGTAATAATACAACTTATAATTAGTTATAGACACTTTATTTTATCTTGTTCCAAAAGCATTATTAGTTGCACAAAATAAAAATATTTTTAAAAGGATTTTTTATTTTGCCTTTGCATCTTTTCAGCTTTCTTAACGTGGAAAGATTCTGATTTGGGGGGGAGAGACTTAGTTCAGAAATATTTCTATATTTCTATTGTAAGAACATTATAGTTTACATTTCATAATTCTACAAAATACAAAATATATATATATATTAAATAAAAGATTTGAGTCGAGTTATAAGTATTGCACAGAATCCCTATAAATTCAAATTTAATAAATTAATTTTAAATAGTAATATCAGTCTCAAATGTATTAAATGATTGTGTCGATCGCCTAATGTAGTTTCGAAAATTTACAAAACATGCTTTAGGAGATGGAATTTTCATGAATTTGGAACATATAGGGTTAACCACATTTAAATTTCTAATCCCAGAAATTCTGCATACTATTTTTAAGTTTATTTTCCAAAAATATATTCCGAGAATTCTACGAATTGGCAAAGCAAATTTTACGACTAATATATTCTGGTAATAGAAAAATAAAACAATACTGAACCTATATGGGGGTGATTACATCCCAACCGCCCTGAATGTGTTAGAACTCTTTATTTCCTTTTCCATAGAAAATATTAAAAATAAAGTGTAAGACTTTTAAATGCAGATGTTAAAAAAGCTAAAAACAAATTGACTGCGTGAAAAATTAGCGTAAGGAATTGCTGGTTAGAATTTTCTCATTGCAAACAGATGTATGATAAAATTTTCTACTAAACTGTTTTGGGCTTTGTAATGAAAATGCATTAATGTTATACTGGAAATTCAAAAAAGCTTATTTAGTAAATTTCTTTTTTTTTATATATAAATTGTTTATCTGAGTTTAATTTCATTTCTTAAAAATATGTAAGAAAGAAGGATTTTTATACGTTTAACTATCTAATTGCATCAAAAACGTCAAGAATAGTATAAAAAGCTTTATGAAGATTTTTTTTAAATATTTAATGAAGAAATAAGTTAATAAAACATTGTAATGACTGAACTAAAAAATAATCTTGAAACATAAAATATATAGTTTTATTGAAGCTTTGTAAATTTTCAATAGGCTTTGAATTTTACAATATTTTTATTTCCTTCTATCTGTACAAGAATAAATTATTGGATTCGTGAAAATTTTCGACTTTCGGTTTTCGACGGATTTACACGTTTTAGGGGTCAGAGATTCCGAAAAACATGTTTTCACAAAATGTCTGTCTGTATGTGACGCAAATTTTTTGGGCGCTCTCCAGAACTAATTGCGGAGAACTAACACGGAATTTAATAAAAATTTATATTCAGTTAGTCCATGATACAAATTGGTGCTGATGAGTTTTTGGTATAAAGCGCCCAACAGGTGGCGCTGCTATGCAGCATTTTTGACGATTTCCACAATAGCTCAATATCCAGAACTAAGGCGCGGATTTCCACCAAACTTCAAATTCAGTTAGTGCTTGACATAAATTGAAGTTTTATACATTTTGGTGTAAATCACTAAACAGGTGGCGCTGCTAGCTGCAATTGTGCGATTTCCCCAATAGCTCTATTTCAAGAACTAATGCACGGATTTTCAACAAACTTTAGATTCAGTTAGTTCTAGATATGAATTGACGATTTGTACATTTTTGTGCAAATCGCTCAACAAGTGGCGCTGCTATGCTGCATTTTTCAGAATTTCCACTATAGATCTGTCTCAATAACTAATGCATGATCGTTCATAAAATGTCAGATTCAGGTATACCTTTATATCAATTAGTGCTGTATACGTTTTGGTCTAAATCGCTCAACAGGTGGCGCTACTATGCTACATTTTTCAGAATTTCCGTTATAGCTCTATCTTAAGAACTAATGCACGAATTTTCATGAAACTTCGAATTCAGATATACTTTGATATGAATTTGTGCTAAATTGATGTAATTTCCTGTACACTGTTAAAAATTTGCAGCATTCTGTCCAGTAATTTGACCGTTTTAATCGAAAACGGTTACACATCCGTAATTTAACACTATTCTGACCATATTATTGGACATTTTACGATCAGAATAGAGTTAAATTATGGTTAGGAAACCGTTTTTTCAAAAAACGGTCAAATGACTGGACACAATGCTGCAAATTTTCAACAGTGTACTAAAATGATTTAATTGACGTGATTTATATAGAAGAAAGTTTTGTTACGGCCACAACATACTAGTTTAACGCTGGCTTGAAATTTGTTTAAAACGTTGCATGAAAAATAAAGTAGAGTAAGTTGTTTGTAGTTAAAATATTTAAAGAAGTCTCCTTTCTTTCTTTTGTAGTTTTTAAGTTATTTAGACACTTGCCCTTAGCGGAAAAAAGATCATACTATTTATTCGAGAAAAACTTAATCAGCATTTACAACTAGCAAAAACTAGACACACTGTAAAAAATATGCAACGACAACATATTGTAGTCAGCAAAAAATATATGATTTACATAAAGAAGTAATTAATAACAGAAACTTACGAGACGTTCTATAAGTCTTTTTTCTATATTACATTTTATCAGATTTTACTTTTAATACATTTTATTCTTAGCTTTCTCTCACATTTTACTCAATCTATCCCAGTGTTTGAACGTTTGATATGTCACACATCAAGACGTATCTATAACTGAGCGTATTTCAGATCGGCAGACAATTTTAAAGTAATATATAAAATTTTCTATGTCTATTAATTTCATTATCAAGTTTTTGAATGACGGTGAAACAGTACAACATACTAGAATCCTTATTATCCAGAACTCTGTGTTAAATGACACCACGTTCATATTTGCTCATAAGCTTGCGTCTGCATTCTAAACTTCAAAACCAAAATTGATTATTGAACACTTTCAGCATGGTACAAATTCTAATAAATGATAGAAATACTATTAAGTTATTTCAGTTAAATATCACAAAAATGATCATAAATAGACAGAAAGATGTAGATAATCCGTAAGATTTCTGGTAAAAAACTGCTGCATATTATAATTCTTCTAAGCTCCAAAAAGGGCTTTTAATTCAAGAAGGAACGCATGTAATGCAAGTCCGTTTATAATTTCAAAGAATCAAATTTTGCTAAAAGAAAATCTCATCTAAATAAAAACTAAACGTGTCATCAATTGTTCCCTTCAAATTGCTTTATTACTTATGACAAAAACATAAAAGGTACATAAGTAGAGAATATTGCATTAAGTGTTTTCAGCTTAGTTAAAATATTTCTCTTGTAAAGGGCTATACATTTATTGTATTTATTATTTTACTTGTAGTAGCTATTACTTCATTTTTCTTAAATTTAGACTATTTAGATTATTATTAAATTTAGTTTATTATTTGTACAAGTATAAAATTCTTATGACAAAAACATAACAGGTACATAAGTAGAGAATATTGCATTAAGTGTTTTTCTGCTTAGTTAAAATATTTCTCTTGTAAAGGGCTATACATTTATTGTAATTATTACTTTATTTGTAGTAGCTATTACTGCATTTTTCTTAAATGTAGACTATTTAGATTATGAGATATATACTGATAACTTCCGTATTGTGTAACGATTTAGAGTTTCTGACATATCTCTAATCCTTTAGTTGCCAGATAATTCATAATATACTGTGTATATTCTCATATTATAACTCGTCGTCATTTTTTACAATACAGTTTTTTACACCAAATCAATAAAACAAATGACCAATAAATTATTGCGAAAAAGGAACTTTATTTTTGTAACAATTTTGTATTCGCTTATTTCCACGAAAAAGAAAAATATTTAATTTTTTAAAGATGGTTACATAAAACTGACGTGAAAAAAAATAATAATGAGAAAACCAATATTAAAAAATACCGGTGTAAACCAACTTGCTTCATCATTTATCAATACATTTTTCAGGTGTATTTCATTGCATCACATATATATTTTACAAATATTTAAAAATACAACACAGATATTTAAATAATTTGTTTTATTTTGGTATTTATTCATGCTCTTTGCAAGAACGTAAAATGAATTATTTTTTTTTTTATAAGTGTAATATAAAGCTGAAATAATATTCATTAATAAATAACATCTTGGTTGGATACATCTGCTTTTATAACCAATAAATTAATTTGTATGTGTCGCCATGTTATTTTTCCAATTTGCATTTGAAATAAATTTAATTTATTTCGACTATGAAAGGAGCGTATTTTAATATTTGCGAGTGTTGCACTTTTCTATAATTAAATTACATCAGGTTTAAATATTAAATTATTAAAATTGTAAAATATGTAATTTCTTTAAACAATAAATTATATATTTGCGACTCGTGAAGAAAATACAAAATTAAAATCACACTGCCTTCTATAAAATAACAATAATTAAATTTATTATATTTTATTCTTATTTTAATTAAATTGTCATTTTACCTGAAATTGAATACAATAGAATAACATGGTAATACAGTAACAATAATATCAGGATGTATACAAAAAAAATCTTGTGTCAAGTATAGATTATGAAACGTTTTTCAACGCATTCAAAATACTGATAGTATACATCACCCTGTAAAAGGTTAAAGACGGTATCTAACAAGGGAACCACTTTTGGTGTTGCTCGCATCTAGCATCGAGACCTGGTGCGTTTTGTAACCCTATACATGAAAGTTAGAGAACCGATAAAATTTCTCTGTTAAAATCATATTTTAAATACTTTTTTATACTTTTAATTTTTTATTATTGCATTTTTATTTGTTTATTTCACGCCAAAAGTGAGTTAAGTCGGCAAATAGGGCGCGATAATTTTTCCGTCCGCTTTATCCAAACAGTAAATATACAGTACATATTACTAGTATATCAGATTGCGATTTTTTTTTAAATAATTGAGAGTAGAAGAAAGAAATATTAGGTTTTTGTTTCTTTTTCTATGCAGACGACAAATATATAAGAAATAAATATAATTCTATAAAAGCTTCGAAGATCATTGAAAACTATTTTTTAGTGAAATAGAAAATAAGCAAACTATTGTCTTTTGATATCGAATGGAATGAAGTTTCGAATGCTTAAAATGAAATGTTGCTGTATTAAATGGTCCTTTGGTAAAAGTAATCATAAAGTAAATTAATATTTTTACACAATTTAGAAAAATTACTGTTGCTAAATATACCGGACATTAAAATTTCTAGCCATTACAAATTCAGCTATGACATTTGGCTAGGGTTGCCGGAAAGCTCTATTTTTGAAAATAAACGCTAACTGTTTCCCCGCCAAAAATATGAATATAATGTTGCAATTTTTCAAAATCAAATTCGTGGGTTTTTGAAGGAATTTTCAAACTTTTTTCAATATTTTATACTTATTACTAACTAATTTTTATTTTTAAATGCTTTTCTTTAAAAAAAAATTCAATGTTAATAGTCCGATAATTGGTCTCGAAAATTGCATTTTCCGAAAGTTATGCTGCTGTAAAATCAATAAATATTATTTTAACTGAATAAATTTATCGATTCTCAAACTTCATAATATAGGGCTTTAAAATGCACTAGGTCTCAATGCTAGGTGCGAGCAACACCAAAAGTGGTTCCCTCGTAAGTAGACAGTTTGCAAAATGCATCACATATGTGAGATTTCTGCAATTGCTGTCTTTAGTGGTAAAGGTATCTGAATTATTTTCTATATCCCTTAGATTTAGCCTGTACATTTGCATGTAGACTACATACTATGCAAAAATTTAGCCAATTTAGGACACGCATAAAACTGTTGCAAAAAAAACCCCTTCAGTAATTCCCGTTAATAAATGAAAATTAGATATTTTTTTTAAATATACAAGTACATTGCAAACGATTTTCCTCATAGACTCAAATATAACGGATATTTTGTGAGCCCTGCAAACGAATGATATGCTAAAACTTAATTTGTATTGTCATACATAACATTGTTATATTCAATAACATATATCAATTACATAATAAACGAGTATATTTAAGTGAGATAAATCACAGACAGACAGATAAAAATAAACGTCAGAAAGACCGAAAAACCGACCGACCACTTGATAAACTTAAGTTATTAACACTAATAAAGTATGTTGGACTGTGTTAAAAACGCTACACGTCTATGTGCTATATGACACATTAATATCAATGTGAACTGGGCATTAAAATGTATTACACCAAACAATTGCATATGTTCATCTGAGTCTATCATAATTATACCATCTTGGGCTTGTGGGTCTTGAGGAATTGGTTGTTTTCTATTAGATGTATAGATAAGTATATTCTGTAGTAGATTGTCTTTTTATATAATTAAACCGAACAATAACATTCTTGGTTTTATCATATGATACGCAGCTGTCAGGGTATAGTGAAATAAGTAGTGGATGTAGTAGAGATGGTGCATATGCTCAAAATATACATCGACTTGAAGGCACTTTGTTGAAATTGTTTAGATAGCTAGGTGAACGGGCTACGGTTAGTTGTAAAAACATATGTGATGAGATATTAGTGTTGTAAAATAAATTGCATATAGATACTTTTGACATTATCGCATACGTATACCTTCCTCTTTCATAATAGTTCTATTTTTCAACCTAGTATAGCCATTCTTCCTGTTATAGTGATCTCCCGATTTCTATTTTTTTTATAGTTCACATCCTAAGCCAAATAGTCACGTAAATAATTTTTGAAGAACTTCCACGGACTCAACTGATTGTGAAATTTCTAGATGAAATTTAGAAAAATAGCAATATTATAATATCTGTTATATCGATTCAATCCACAGGCTTTATTCTGGAGTGACCCTGTGTAAGAGATAAAAACACCCATGAAAGAGAGAAGTTATTTTCCAGAGAAATTCTTTCTTATATTTTAGTAACTTAGCCTAAAGTAAACAAGTTTTTTAAAACTTTTAACAAGTTTAAATGTGTTGTTGTTAATAACTGATTATTATTTTCAGCACAATAGGTAAACGCTGTAAAATCTTTTGTCTTTGAGTCGTTTCCATAAATATTTATTTTCTGAAATGAGTCTTATCTTTAAATTTTTTATTTAAATTTTATTTGGTTTCGGGTCAATGTAGACATAGGATAAAATATTTTCCAGGAAATTCTTATTCTTAATCATATTAGTAGTGAAAAAATAGCAATCATATTTAATACACCAGCCATTATAGTTCATATTTCCGTTGAAAAATTAATTTTAATTTTAAAATTTCAAAAATCGGACTCTAATCATAGGAACGATAAAATCGAAAAATAGTATCGTGCATGGCATAATTGAAATTTTAAATAAGAAAAAGCATGTGTTTAACTACTTTCCCGATGCTTATCTATACAAAATATGGCGTAAATATGGCATCGAATAAATTCTTGTAAGAGATTACTGTGCCTGGTAGGAATACTTTGACCGTTAAGGATTATATCATGTTCCACTAAAATGTAAAAGTATGACAATTAATAGCTACCGCTGAAGTAGCTCTGTGATAGGTTTGTGACAGTGGATAAGACGTGGCTGCATCACTATAATCCCGAGTCCAAACGACAGTAGCCACGTCTCATTCACTGTCACACCCAACCCCCCCTCCCCCCCCCCATTCAAGCTAGGTGCGACCTCTCACACCAAAAACGAAAGGAAATATGTTAATGTAGCAGCTACAGTTCTGAGATTGGCCATATATACATCTAAGACCCTAGGCTTCAATATTCCACATCAACCATCGCAGTACAAATATTTTATACACACTCGGGACAATAATTATTGAACCACCCTCATGTATATATATATAGAAATATATATATAAACAAAGTTTTAGTTTTAGTGAAAAGATTCAACAGAAATTGTTTTTCTACTTTACAAACAATATAACGAATATTTTTCTGAACATTTACTTGAATATCAGATAAAGGGATATTTATATTTTTGGAATTAAAATATGTAAAATCGAGAATTTAAAATATTTCACCGTCAGAAACACAAAAGAACTTAAGATTTAAATCTCTATTTTTGATGACAAATTACAAAACATTCTGCAAAGAATAGTGTTCTCTATGTGATTAGCATTCAAGGTGAGTGTAAAATATCTTCGAAAACAACTTGAAAACTTCTATGCAATTGTTAACATGTAAGTCGTGACAGTCTTTATTGAATATTTTCTTAAATTATGAAGGCAAAATCAATTGTTGTGACATTTCATGTGCTGCATATTTAATGCATATACATATTTTTAGCTCACAGGCTATCAAAGCCTGAGAGCTAATGTGCCCGCCCGTTCTGTATGTATGTATGTATGTATGTATGTATGTATGTATGTATGTATGTATGTACGTACGTACGTATGTACGTAACGCGATAACTTTTGATAGAAACATCCGATTTGCTTCAAAATGTTTTCCTAGGTTCACCGTGATAAGGCGCTTCCCTGATTAGTTTTTGGAGTTCATTGGTTAAGGATAAAGGGGAAAAAACGGGGTTAGTCCACACCCCACCCCCTTAATTCAGATAAATGGGTTTTTCATGCAGAATGATTCGATTTGCTCCGAATTTGATATACCGGTTTATTATGTTAAGGAACATCCCTGATTAGTTTTGGGAGTTCATTGGTTAAGGATAAAGGGGGAAAAACGGGGTTAGTCCACTCCCCTTAATTCAGATAAATGTGTTTTTCATGCAGAATGATTCGATTTGCTCCGAATTTGGTATAGCGGTTTATTATGTTAAGAAACTTCCCTGATTAGTTTTGGGAGTTCATTGGTTAAGGATAAAGGGGGAAAAACGGAGTTAGTCAACCCCCCTTAATTCAGATAAATGTGTTTTTCATGCAGAATGATTCGATTTGCTCCGAATTTGGTATAGCGGTTTATTATGTTAAGGAACTTCCCTGATTAGTTTTGGGGGTTCATTGGTTAAGGGTAAAGGGGGAAAAACGGGGTTAGTCCACACCCCACCCCCTTAATTCAGATAAATGGGTTTTCATGCAGAATGATTCGATTTGCACCGAATTTGATATACCGGTTTATTATGTTAAGGAACATCCCTGATTAGTTTTGGGAGTTCATTGGTTAAGGATAAAGGGGGAAAAACGGTGTTAGTCCACCCCCCTTAATTCAGATAAATGTGTTTTTCATGCAGAATGATTCGATTTGCTCCGAATTTGGTATAGCGGTTTATTATGTTAAGGAACTTCCCTGATTAGTTTTGGGGGTTCATTGGTTAAGGGTAAAGGGGGAAAAACGGGGTTAGTCCACCCCCCTTAATTCAGATAAATGGGTTTTTCATGCAGAATCATTCAATTTGCTCCGAATTTGGTATACCGGTTTATTATGTTAAGGAACTTCCCTGGTTAGTTTTGGGAGTTCATTGGTTAAGGATAAAGGGGGAAAAACGGGGTTAGTCCACCCCCCTTAATTCAGATAAATGTGTTTTTCATGCAGAATGATTCGATTTGCTCCGAATTTTGTATAGGGGTTTATTATATTAAGGAACTTCCCTGATTAGTTTTGGGGGTTCATTGGTTAAGGGTAAAGGGGGAAAAACGGGGTTAGTCCACCCCCCTTAATTCAGATAAATGGGTTTTTCATGCAGAATCATTCAATTTGCTCCCAATTTGGTATACCGGTTTATTATGTTAAGGAACTTCCCTGATTAGTTTTGGGAGTTCATTGGTTAAGGATAAAGGGGAAAAACCGGGTTAGTCCACCCCCCTTAATTCAGATAAATGTGTTTTTCATGCAGAATGATTCGATTTGCTCCGAATTTGGTATAGCGGTTTATTATGTTAAGGAACTTCCCTGATTAGTTTTGGGGGTTCAATGGTTAAGGGTAAAGGGGGAAAAACGGAGTTAATCCGTCCCCCTTAATTCAGATAAATGGGTTTTTCATGCAGAATCATTCAATTTGCTCCGAATTTATTATACCGGTTTACTATGTTAAGGAACTTCCCTGATTAGTTTTGGGGTTCATTGGTTAAGGGTAAAGGGGGGAAAAGGGAGGTTAGCCCGCCCCTCTTAATTTAGATAAATGGGTTTTTCATGCAGAATGATTCGATTTGCTCCGAAGTTGGTATACTTGTTTTTTATGTTAAGGAGCTTCCCTGATTCGTTTGAGCGATTAATTGGTTAAGGATAAAGGGGGGTTAGTCCACCCCCTTAATTTAGATAAATGTTTTTTTTTATTTTGCAAGATTATTCGATTTGCTCCAAGTTTGGTATACCGGTTTATTATGATAAGGAGCTTCCCTGATTAGATTTGGAGGTTCACTGGTTAAGTATAAAGGGGGAAACGGGGGCTAATTCCCCTTCACTTATTTTTTTGAGGGGCATTATCCTTTAAAATAAGAGTATAATATACAATTAGTGTGAATAGTCTGTGAGCTCAATGCCATCAGTTTAGCTGGGCACTTTTCTTTTTTATTTTTTTCATCGGGGGCGACACTAAATTCTGAAAAAAACAGAATTCCTGTTTTCTAGGTTTTTTTTTTTTTTTTTTTTTTTTTTTTTTTTTTTTTTTATTCCTCATTATTATGTGTTCTCTATACTAATATTATAAAGAGGTAAAATTTGTTTATTTGTAGGAGGTAAGCTTTGGTACTACCGAACCGATTCCAAAAGTAATGGTATCAAAATGATGGTGTTAGTCCAACTTAGAACATAGGCTATATCGTATGTTCGTAATACTGGCCAAATGGGAATGCAGGAGCTAAAAACGTTATAAAAATGCAATTTTTTGTTACTGAAGGGCCTAGAAACATGAAATTTGGAATGGTAGTTACATATAAGATACTAATGATCTCTAAGGACCCTACTTAAAAAAATTGAAATTAAAAAGGGGTGAAAATGCGCGAAAAGCGTTCTAAAAAACGTTCTAAATGGCGATTTTTACGCAATTTCAGGAAGTACCAAACCGATTTCAAAAATAATGGTGTCAAAATGATGGTGACAACCCTTGCTCCAGCATAGGCTACATTTTATGTTTGTGCCACTACCAGTAATGGCGCAGGAGCAAAAAACGCTCGAAATTACGATTTTTGTGTTACTGAAGGATCCAGATGCATAGAATTTAGCATGGTAGTTATTTATTAGATATAAATTATCTCTAAGAACATTTCTTTAAAAAATCGAAATTTTAAAGGTGTGAAAATGCGCAAAACGCGTTCTAAAAAACGTTCTAAATGGCGATTTTTACGCAATTTCAGGAAGTACCAAACCAACTTCAAAAATAATGATGTCAAAATGATGGTGACAACCCTTGCTCCAACATAGGCTAAATTTTACATCGGTACCACTACCACTAAAGGGGGTGCAGGGTGCAGGGTGCAGGAGCAAAAAACTTCGAAATTGCGATTTTTGTGTTACTGAAGGATCCAGATGCATGGAATTTGGCATGGTAGTTACTTATTAGTTATAAATGATTTCTAAGAACATTTCATAAATTCGAAATTTAAAAGGTGTGAAAATGCGCAAAAAGCGTTCTAAAAAACGTTCTAAATGACGACTTTTACGCAATTTCAGGAAGTACCAAACCAATTTAAAAAATAATGGTGTCAAAATGATGGTGACAACCCTTGCTCCAACATAAAACGTATAAGTAACATTTTTGGGCGGTACCACTACCACTAAAGGGGGTGCAGGAGAAAAAAGCGTTCAAAATTGCGATTTTTGTGATACTGAAGGATCCAGATGCATGGAATTGGGTATGGTAATTACTTATTAGATATAAAATATCTCTAAGAACATTTCTTAAAAAATTCGAAATTTTAAAGGGGTGAAAATGCTCAAAAAACGTTCTAAAAAACGTTCTAAATGGCAATTTTTACGCAATCTCAAGAAGTACGGAACCGATTAAAAAAATAAATGGTGTGAAAACGATGGTGACGCAGCCCTATCTCTAATATAGGCTGTATTGCATGTTGGTGCCATTACCCCAAAGGGGGTGAAGGAGCAAAAAAACAATCTAAATTGCGTTTTTTGTATTACTGCAGGGGTTAGCAACTTGAAACTAGGCATGGTAGTTACTTATAAGTTATAAATGATCTCTAAGAACATTTCATAAATAATTCCAAATTTAAAAGGGGTGAAAATGGACGAAAAACATTCTAAAAAAGTTCTAAATTGCGATTTCTACGCAATCTCAGAAAGTACCCAACCGATTTCAAAAGTAATGGTTGAAAATTGATGATGCCAGCCCTTGATTCAATATAGGATCTATTTCATGCCGGAATCACTGCCACCTTGCGGTTGCACTTTAAAAAATATTCTAAATTGTGATTTTTGTGATACTGAATGGGCTTGCAACTTGAAATTTGGCATGGTAATTACTTATGAGATGTACATATTCTCTGAGAAGATTTACTTAAAAATTTGAAGTTTAAAAGGGGTGAAAATTAACGAAAACCGTTCTAAAAACGTTCTAAATAGCGATTTATACGCAATCTCAGGAAATATAAACCGATTCAGGAATAGTGGTTTGAAATTGATGGTAACAGTCCCCGCTCCAACATAGCTTATATTTTACGTTGTTGTCACTACCACCTGGGGGTTACAGGAGCAAAAAATGTTCTAAATTGTGTTTTTTGTGTTAATGAGGGATCTAACATTTTAAATTTGGAATGGTATTTAGTTCAAAGATGCAAATGCTTTTCTAATAATTGTTGAACGAAAATTCCTAATTTAAAAGGATGAAGTGAGCGAAAAGCGATAAACGTTCTAAATTACGATTTTTATGCAATCGTATGAAATACGAAACCAATCTCATGCAAATTGGTGGTGATAGAACATGCTCAAACATAAGCTATATTTTATGTCGAGGGTTGCAGGAGCAAAAAACTATCTAAATTACTATTTCTGCGGCATTGAAGAGGCTAGAAACTTTAAATATAGCTCGGTAGTTACTTATAAAATTTAAATGCCCTCTAAGAACAGTCGAAAATAAATTCAAAATTAAAAAAAGGGTGAAGCGAATGGAAGGAGTGAAAAGCATTCTAAAAGACTCCTAAATTACGATGTCTATGGAATCTCAGGAAATAATAAATCGATTGCAGAATTTATTGGTTGCAAATCAAGGGTGATAGTCCCTGATCCTATACAGGCTATATTTTATGCCGGCATCACTACCACCTGGTTGTCAGGAACAACAAGAAAGCCTTTAAAAACATCTAAATTCCATTTTCTATAGAATATTAGGAAATACCAACCGATTTCAAGGTTAATGTTGGCAAATTAATGGTGACAGTCTGTTTCAACATTTTTCGAGACATTCTATTTCAACTCTATTTCGGCATTTTATGTTGGTGCCACTAACACCAGAGAGGTGGTAGACTGTCAGCAAGATCTTGGAATTTGACATGATGGTTAATTTTAAGATATAAATGTATTAAGATGGTTTCTAAAAAATTCAAAACTTCAAATGAATATTGAAATGAGAGTATGAAATAAGCATAAAAGTCTCAAAATACTTTCTAAATTATCATATAATTGGAATTAGTTTTAGTTCTTCCTATTAATTAAAATCTCATTTCTGTCTATTGCATTTTTATAATGAAGTTTAGTCAAACTGTGGCTTAATTTGTATTTTTTGAATTGTTTGAAAAAGTGTTCTTCTAATAAAAAATAGTCATGTAATTATCACTTGGCATATTTCAACTATTACGCGAGCAAAGCCGCGGGGTTTGCTAGTATTAGATATTTTCTAATTATATTTTACTGATGTGGCTACATTGCATTAGAAAAATACTGTCTGAATTAAAATAAAATACATTTTCTCAACATTTCCGTGATATGTGTATTTTTCATTTTATCTATATTTTATTACAGAAATTTAATGATTTTAAGTTTCATGATTTCTATTTAATGAATTTGCGTCATAACGAAGTGTTTAGGTGCAACGATGAGATTTCGTTAAATGGAATTTTCACTGTATCTGTTAGTTTCACAAACATCTTTCTCTGGAAGACTGATCGTAAAACCAGCAAAACAAACGTAAAACTAAATCATTAAGAATACCAATATTCTGCTTTAATAAATGAACTTTATAATGATAAAATTTAAATATAACATTCAATAAAAATTTCTTATAATTACCGATATATTTTTCAATACCAACCATTTTTAAACATATCGTCATATAATGATAAAGGAAAGTATTCAAGCATATAATGTCAACTATAATATACGTACATTGGTAAAAATATAATGTTATGTTGATACAAGATGACTTTCTTTTTTATCTTTAAAAATGCACAGCGTCTAAATTTTATTAGTACAAGAGTTTACATGCCACAATTAAAAAAAAAAATGTACAGGAAACATCAGCCGCAATACAAGTATTTGGGGGAAAAAAAACACGCCACACCAAGTCAAAAACGGATATTTTCTTCATAACATGAAGGACAGTAAGTCAGTTAAAAATATCCATACAGAATTATTTTTAATTAATGAATTTAAACGAATGGTCAGATGGCAGTTCTCTGAATAAAACGGAAAGTGCCTATTTAAACTGATGGCATTGAGCTCACAGGCTAATCACACTAACTGTATATTACACTGTTATTTCAAAGAACAATGCCCCTCTAAAAATAAATTAGAGGGGGATTAACCCTCACACCCCTGTTCCCCCCTTTATACTTAACCAATCAACCTCAAATCTAATCAGGTAAGCGCCTTATGAGAATTAGCCTGTATACCAAATTTGAAGAAAATCGGATAGAAAAACTTCTTTATCTAAATTAAGGGGTTTAGCCTTCCGTTCCCCCCTTTATACTTAAACAATGAACCTCCAAATCTAATCAGGGAAGTGCCTTATCAGAATAAACCGGTATACTAAATTTGAAGTAAATCGGATAGAAAAAACCCATTTATCTAAGTTAAGAGGGGTTTAGTTTTCCACCCCCCCCCCTTTTTATACTTAAACAATGAACCGCAAAATCTAACCAGTGAATTGCCTTATCAGAATTTACCTGTGTACCAACTTTCAAGGAAATCTGCTAATTTTGTACGCAAATCCCATTTATCTAAGTTAAGGGTGTTAACCCCCCTGTTCCCCCCTTTATAATGTACGAATGAACTCCCAAAACTAATCAGGGAAGCGCCTTATCAGAATTAACCCAGAGAAAAAATTGAAGCAAATCGGATATTTCTATCAAGAGTTATCGCGTTACGTACATACATACGTACACACCTGTACGTACAGAACCTGCGGTCACGTTAGCTCTCAGGCTTTGATAGCCTGTGAGCTAAAAACCTTTGAAGATATGAGGGTAATTTTGAAGAATTGGGAAGATGGTTAATTTTGAAAATCACAGTTCAAGAGTTGTACGTAGAGGAAATGATTAAAAGGAATTGTCGTAAAAAACAGAGCGAAAATTAACTATAATCATTTTTGCCTTTAATCATTTAATTGTAAATAAGAAGTATTAGGCATTTAAAAAATTTAACAGGGAGTTACACCAAATAAATTATAGCAAAAAAAAACATAAATAAACAGCGTTACGTGTTATTTAATCAAACCTAAAATTGAATCTGTGTATTTTAATTTCTTAAATTAGTTATAAAATTTGGTTTCTTTCTTAGAAAAAAAAAATAGAGATTATTATATGATGTTGCAAAAAGCATAACATCGCCATCAAAACTATATGGAGTCAACAGTTTTTCATAATAAACAGTTTACGTATCAATTTTGTTTGAATTGCATCTCATAAAGACTGAAATACGAGGTGCTATAAAGTCCCCGTATTTGATGGAAAAACAAGTTTTGTGCATACGTACCTAATTTTTACTACCGACTACTTCAACATAGTCACCTTGTGAACGTATAAACAGATCCAATCGAGATTTCCACTTCTCGAAAGCACTCTGGAGTTATTCTCATAAAGCTGTCATGGACCTCCTGCGATTTTCGCTGAATGTTGGACACAGTTGCAAAACATTATCCTTTCAGTCATCTTTTAATTTTGGGAATAATGTAAAATCACATGGAGCTAGTTAAGGTGAATAAGGTGGGGGGGGGGGGTACAACAACCATGTTCTTATGAGCTAAAAACTGTGTTGTCTTTAGTGATTATTTATCAGGAGTCTTGAACCAAACTTAGCAGCAATGCGCCCATGTACAAATTATCCGACGATTTTTTTTTGGCAAAGTACATAACCGATTCCAGGTTTTCCTGAAAGGTCTTGGATAGCTAGGTGATGATCTACTCGTATGGGTTTCCCAATATATTTCACATTCTCATCTGTTTCGGTGGTACTTGGTCGCGCTAATATTTCAAGTGAATGACGGCCGGCCTTAAAATGCGAGTGCCATTAAAAAAACCATTGTCCGATTTTAAGCTTCATCACCAAAATCCGTGCAAAGCACTCCAGTAGAGTCGGTTGCAGATTTTCTGATGTTCACACAAAACTTGATGCACACGCCATTGTTAAATCACAAACTGGTCAAAAGACGAAGTCGAAAAAAATCGTAGCAATACATTGCGTGCTCACACATTGAAGTTAAGCAATAAACTTTCATGAGTAGAGGGGAGTTTTGGGAATGTAACCTTGACCAACCAATACCTGCAATTTCACAGAGACAGTTGCTGTAATAGTAGTCCGGGAACTTTCCGATAGTCTCTCGTATAGAGACAATAAATTCGCAAAATTACAAGCAATCTCACCACCTGCTGTCTGTTATGCATAGTGTTGCCAGATGCAGTGTCACAAAAAGCGGTACAGGAAGACGAAAAAGAGCGAGATGTGCTTCACTTTCGGGACAAAAAATACAGTATAACCTATGCAAATAGAACCTGTCAATTAAGAAATCGTGAAAACGTAAAAATTTCATAAACATTTTTGCATAACAGACAGCAGATGCTATTACTACGACTGTCTCCGTGAAAGCAGAGGTAAAAGTTGGTCAAGGTGATATTCGTAAACCCTCTTCTACTCACGTCACTGCTTAACTTCAATGTTTGAACGCACAACGTGTTGCTATCATTTTTTTCGACTTCGTGTTTTGAACTGTTTGTGATTTAAAAATGGTGTGTGCATCAAATTTTGTGTGAATCTCAGTCAATCTGCAACCGAATATCTTGAAATTATTTGCACGGCTTTGATGATGAAGCTTTAAATCGGACAATGGTTTATGAATGGCACTTGCATTTTAAGTCCGATCGTCATTCCCTTGAAGTTCATTGGGACAAGCACCAGCAAAACAGTTGAGAATGTGGAACCAATTGGAAAACTCACTACGGTAGTAATACCAAACAATTATGCCCATCAAGATTAAAGCTTGTTTAAAACGGAATTTTTCTCCTGTTCCTTGCAATTTCGTTTAAGGAAGTTTGCTTATAATAAATAAGCACAGCAATATTGTGCAGTAAAACCTGCAAAATCGTAATCGCTAGGGACTGCAAAAAAATCCCAATTCAGAAGGTACAATTGTATAGCATTCCTATCGTAGCTACAATTAAATGTGTACTTATAAAACATAATTCCGTCATAAATAGGCTTTGTTTACGCAGTGCTTTCTCAACCATTAACAGCAAATCATTTGAAAAGAAGTATGAAACACAAAAAATTCCGTGTTATAAAGTTTCCGCCTAGACTGGTAAATTTTCAGATATTCCTTTAGAAGGGACTCTAAAATTTTTCCTTTATTGAATGATTCTATTTTCACAGATTTTACAGTATACAGTTCCACTTAATGTAGACTAACAATCAGTGTGATACTAAAAGAAATAAAAAAAAATAGTAGATCATAAAGAATGACACTTTTGGCACCTCGCGTAGTGGTCACGCAAGACAGGTTTTGGAGACCCTGAAAACTGCGGGACGTTCCTCGTATATCGGCACTCCTTGCGACCTAATTATGCACCAGTATATGAGTACTGATTTATGTCTATGACCAAATAAATTTTCAGTCTTATTGAAATATTTTCATTAGATTTTGAATGCCTGCGCACTCAGAATTTTTTTTTAAATATTAACGGGACGGCCATTCAGCCACTGGGAATTAGGCACTATAGAATAGACATTCATCATCAGACAAAAGTGGTTTGACTGATATTTGTCAAAACTTTCCAAAATGTGTAAATGTATGCAAAGCACAGTTTTCCAAAATCAATCATTTAAAAACAAATTCTAAATACATCCTTAGTTTTTATCCAAAAAGGCAAATGTAAATAGTATTGCTAAAATCATACGTATTTTTATCGGCAAACGTCTTTTAAAAATATATATTATGCGAAAATTTAAAAAGAATCGCTCTTTCGACATTTTAAATTGTTTCTTGAAACATTCAAAAATAAAATACGTTTCCTTAAAATAAAGATACACTTTCATTCAAAACTTCGTCTGTATTTTACAAATACACCTGCTTTCTAAATAGCAAGAATAAAAACCTATTATATATTTGCTGTGTAGAGGCAAGACGTTTCGTTCAATAAAGTATTATTTAAATTCGCTTGTTTATTTTTTTAGAGAAGTACAACAATTTAAGAAATAAATCTAACTTTTCAATAGCAAAATAAGAAATTTACCAAACAAAACATTTTATACGATTAGAATATAAATAAAAGTATATAATGCCCATTAGGATAATTAAAAAATATATTTAAGCATTGGTTTTAGTAAAATGGATGTTCAGGATGTGATTTTTGTGACAGAGGTTCGATTTTACGAAAGCTATGCCATTTTTTTTAACATTCACTATGCAGTATTTTAAACTTGAGACACAAAATTATAATTTAAGACTTTCAGATTTTTTATCATTATTTATCATAATTATATTATTTGTAAAATTGTATTATTTATAAGAATATAGTATTTATATTAATTATATTGTATTTTTTGTAGCAGTAAATATAGGTCGCTTAGCTTTTAATCCTCGGACCGATAAGCAGATACTTTAATTGTATATAATAAGAAGTTCAAGAGGAGTTTGGTTAAAAAAAAATAGTATCTTCGACATTGTTACCCAATTGTCTATAAAATATTCTTTATAGCTCAGTTGAATTTTCGGAAAGTACTTATTCGTATGCAAACTTCTTATTTCGTGGTTTCATTTGCAAAATATATTTTAACCGATAGAAAATAATGTTAGTATAATTGTCATTTAATTTGACGTTTAAAGCAGGTTAGTATGACATAGTATGTACATTAGGGCGGAGTGAAAAAAACGAAAGTTGGAATTTTGATTTCGGATAGAAGTCAAAAGTTGCCTTTTAGTACCTCTAATAATTGTGCAAAATTTCAGGAATTTTGAAAAACTCCTTCAGGGATCTACCAGTGCCTTTATATTTTCATTGTTTCATACAATACGCTCTTACCATAAATTGTACATTTACAGTGGGTTTTTTTTTTTTTTTTTTTTTTTTTTTTTTTTGTAATCGTGTTTAACATTTTTTAATTTAAAAATTTTAGTGTAACTTCCTTTATAATTTTTAAACTTTAAATCTTTATTTTTGAAACTATTTATTGAGTTTTACAAATTGTTTGATCTTATTTTTAGAGACAAAATGAGTGCGAGTGGAGACAAATCAAAGTTTACCATTACTAGAAATACAGTGCAATGTCACCCATTTGGTGCTTTTTAAAAAATAAATAAAGTTGTTTTGAAAACAATAGCAGACGTTATAAAATATTACTTACATACAAGATAGTAATTAAAGCACAGCAGGAATAGTGAAGATCCACCAAAGTCAGAGGTAATTAAAATCTTCAGAGAAATGATCGAAGAAATTTGGAAAAAAGCATCAACTATTGTAATCTCCCTTGATCAAATACTAGACAACAATTTTTCTGAATACCAGAAACTTATTCGATTCCCCTATTCCAAAAGAAATGATAATTACACTAAAAAGATTCAGTTTTACAAAGCTGAAGCTGTAAGTAAACTTTTAGACATTTCAGAGTGCAAATGAAAACCAATTCCTGAGGGTATCCGCGAAAAATCAAAGAATGTTCCTCTAAAAGAACAAGAATTTCATCTTGACCAAAGGTCAACACGAAAGATGGTTATTGGCACTCTTGATAAAGCCAAGACAAGTAAATAGAAACAAAGAGACGACATACAAACAAAGGACTCGATGAGGGCTAGAAAGGAAAGTTTAAAGTCTGCAGTTTATCAGGACAGTACAGTTGATTTCTATTGTGACAGTGGTGATGAAGAAAGAAGTAGTAGCACTTCATCAGGGTGGCGAAGAATTAATATCCACATCAAAAGTATCTACTTCTAAGGATGAATCACAAAGACAAATGAGAACACATCTACCTACGGTTTCAAGGGTCTCAGATCAGTATGGGGTTTCTGATAGATGCGTAGCAGCAATAATTTCTACAGGATGTTGGCATTGTACCAGAAAACGATTCATCACATATAATTGAAAGAAGCAAAGCACGCAGAGAACGAAAGAAAACTAGAAAATGCGCTAAAAATAGTGATCTGAAACCTTTAGAAGCACGAATCTAAAGTATATATTTTGATGAAAGAAAAGATAAAACACAACATCAAGAGAATTTGAGATAGATTGCATCGAAAAACTATAAGTGAAGAACATGTATCTCTGATGGAAGAGCTAAATTCACTGTATCTTGTATACATTTCACAATCTTCTGGATCAGAAAAGCATATTGCAGAAAGCACTTTAAAATACTGAACTGAAAAAATCTCAAACCTTGATTCACTGATGGCCATATGTTGTGACAGAACAACTGTAAACACTGGGAGAAAAAAATGGTGCTATTAGGTTTTTTGAAACAAAGATTAGCCGTCCCTTGTTGTGGCTAATATGCCAGCTTCGATGTAATATGTGTCCAATTCTCTTGATGTAGTATTTTATCCTTTCTTTCATCAAAATATATACTTTCGATTCCTGCTACTAAAGCTTTCAGATCCCCTCATTTTAGCACATTCACTAGTTTTCTTTCGTTCTAAGCGTACTCTGCGTTTGCCAATTATATGTGATGTATCGTTTTCTAATACAATACCAACATTTTACAGAATTGCAGAAATTATTGCTGCCGCGCATCTATCAGAAATCCCATACTGATCTGAAAACCTTGAAACTATAGGTAGATGTGTTCTCGACTCTTCCTGAAGTAGATGCTTGTGATAGGGATATTAATTCTTCACAAACTGATGAAGTGCTACTACTTCTTTCTTCATCACCACTGTCACAATACATAACAACTGTACTGTCCTGATTAGATAAAGACTTTAAACTTTCCTTTCTAGCAATCATCGAGTTCTTTGTTTTCATGTCGTCTCTTTGTTTCAATTTACTTGCATTGGCTTTATCGAGCGTGCCAATAACAATATTTCTTGTTGACCTTTAGTCAAGAAGAAATTCTTGTACTTTTAGAGGTACCTTCTTTGCTTTCTCGCACGTACACTTAAGAATTGTTTTGCATTTGCACGCCGAAATGTCTAGAAGTTTACTTACAGCTTCAGCTTTGTAAAACTGAGACTTCTTCATGTAATTACCATTCCTTTTGGATTAAGGGAATCGAATAATTTTCTGATATTCAGAAAAATTGTTGTCTAGTATTTGATCTATACGTCTCTGGGAAACTACAATTTGATGCTGTTTTCCAAATTTCTTCGATCTTTTCTCTGAGGATCTTAAGGCCAATGTCAGGCGGACGTCTTTTTGCACGCTTTTTTACTTAAGTATTATCCCTTCACAATTCCAGCGACATTGTGTAGGGATAGTACGTAAGTGAAAAAGCGTGTAAAAAGACGTCCATCTCACATTACACTAATACCTCTGACTTTGGCGGATCTTTACCTTTACTGCTGTGCTTTCATTATTGCCTTGTATGTAAGTAATATTTTATAACATCTGCTATTGTTGTCAAAACAACTTCATTTACTTTTGAAGTAGTACAAAATGGGGGACATTCCACTACACTTCAAGTAATGGTAAACTTAGATTTGTCCCCACTCGCTCATATTTTGACTCTAAAATGGAGAATAAACAATTTGTAAAACTCAATAAAACGTTTCAAATATTTTAAAATAAATACTTAAAGTTTAAAAATTACAAAGGAAGTTACCCTAAACATTTCAAATTTTAAAATATTAAACGAGATTACCAAAAAATACTGCAAATGTACAATTTATGGTAAGAACCCATTACATGAAACAGTGAAAATATAAAGGTCCTGGTAGAGCCCTGAAGATGTTTTTCAGAATTCTTTAAATTTTGCACGTTTATTAGCGACACTAAAAGGCAACTTTTGGCTGCTATCCGAAATCAATTCTAACTTTCGATTTTTTCACTCCACCCTAATGTACATACTTCGTACGCAAGTGAACACCAGTTAGTGTCAACTTACAAGGGAGGCCATTTTTTTACCCTTAATAAAGGATGTAAGATATTTGTGGCGAAAATTTATCCTTTACGTTGAATACATTTAATTTAGTTTTTGATTAAAGTTAAATAGGTTACAAAATTCAATATAAATTAAACATTTTTTTCTTTAATTTACAATTTTAGTTAAAAAGCAATTTATTCACGAGTTCTTATTATAAAACAATCTATTCATTATGTGTAACAAAATGTTCCGTCTTACATAATTCATTTTTAATTAAAGTAATCTAGTACATTTATTTGGTTTACTCTACCAAATGTTGACGAACGGTGATTAGCAGTTTTCAAGCCCCTCATTTTTTTATGGCAAAAAGATTTATTCTGTTCATTATTGTCACTGACAATTTCTTGGTCTCTCCGTATTGAAAGTTGCTTTAAAAAATGTATTTTACAAAAGTAGTTTCGATTCAGCTCAACCAGTTTGTTAAAAAATTGGCAGTATTACCCGACACTACGGTTTACGTCGTATCTTTAACATTAATTACAAATAGGAAGGTAAAACTGCTGGGAAACTACAAATATGATGGGAAAACTGCCCTCATTAACTGGAGGTACGTTTTAAAGACCAACGCCTTAACGAGAGTCAACTATAATTATATCCTTAATGTTGATAGAAAAATTACAAAAATCAGCACATTATGTAAAGATTTTATCAAATTTTAAATCCTTGTTCTAATAATTAGTCTCAATTCACGCCATTTCTACATATAAGAAGAAAACTAATATATCAAATAGTATCGTTAAACTTAACAAATACTATTTTTAATACGTTCTAATTCAAATATTTAATCGAAATTTAATATACGAAATATTGTTGTATAAAAATTCTTTGGATCTGCTAATAACTTTAAGACTCCCCCTCCCTCCCGCCTTTGCTATATCTTTTGAAATTGGTAATATTCTTTCGAAGAATCAAAATAATTAATAGGGAAATATTACAAAATACTTATTTTAAATACAAGTAAGCCAAAATTAAATTTTTTTTTTAATATTTCAATTATTTTAAATTTCAATGAAAAATGTCTGAAAACCGAAATTTTATTTAAATTAAATTATATTTCAAGTGCACTTTTTTTTCTAAAGCAACTGTTTGTGTTAGCATACTGTTATTTTGTCATATCTTATCAAACAAATTTAACTTCAATTAGTTTAGTTTGTCTATACGTGTGGATATTTTGAAGATAACTGATGACTGCTGTATAACAATCAAATAATTTGAACTTAGATGGAACTATCTGTTCCATCATTTGATTGCACACATAATTACTGCCGTAAATTCACGCAAACTCTTTTCATATATATTATACTAAGTACACAAAACATAATGAGAAGTTTCGACATTGAGAATTCCATAAATTAAGGTTAATTGATAGATGCATTTATTATGTATTTCAATGTGGTTCTCTAAAGTATACATATTTTACCGTACCCAGCATACTTACTTTAGGGTAACATTTATCCAAAAATAGATAGGCGTATTTTAATCAGCAGATATTTGTATTAGTTGAAAAAAAGAAAAATATATACATAAAGATACATAAAGTAAAAATGTATACGATTATTGGATTTGCATGCATTATTATTATTGCATCGCTCAAGCAATATAACTATACATATGTAATTTTTAATAATAATAACAATACTTCTTCATGCAAGTAAAATTTCTGCATAGTATTTAAGAATGAGAATATAGATTTTTATTAACACATATTGGACAATTGCGTCATAAAATATAATAAATAAACACACAATCTTGCTACATGGTACACACAATAAGAAATTTAATAAACTAATATTTAAAATCTACGTTTCGAGCTGTTTCTACAGCCGTCTTCAGGAAAATATGATGGTAAAATGGCTGAAAGTTCAGAGACGAAAGCTTCCTGTGCCTCGTCTCTGAACTTTGAGCCATTTTACCACCATATTTTCCTGAAGACGGCTGTAGAAACAGCTCGAAAGGGAGATTTTAAATGTTAGATTATTGAAGTTCATATTTTGTGCACCATTTAGCAAGATTGTCTGTTTTTTTATTAATAGATGTTTTATTTCAAAACATCAGACTAAATTTAAAACACAGTACTATTGTTTTGACTGCAACCCTTCATTCATCGTAGAATAAATTTCTCTGAAATTACTCCACTTCCAAATACCTGAATTAAAATAATCAGAAACCTTTGAGGACTTGCGTTGAAGAATTAAGATTAAAATTATTTAAATAATAAAGATATGTGTATCAAAATGAATAAGATTAAATTTTCGTTTCATATTTTAATCACAGAAGTTGTAGCCTTTTAGACTTCAGCGTTTTGAATCATAAAATTATATAATTCGACTGCTGCCCCGCAGCTAATTCAAAAATACAGGCACATAATATTATCTAGTAACGAAAAAAAAAACAATGATTACTATGCATGTATACAGGAAAAATATAATAGGATTTTAGAATTTAAATATGAATTTAAAAATTATACAAATTACAAAGAATTAAATGTCTATTTATCAGCAGTCAATATCTCGAGCAAAAGGAATATTTGTCAGATTTTTTAGTGCTGCCATCTTCTGCGAATTCATTCTACTAAAAGGTCTGTCAGAAGAATTATACAACTGCATTATGTAGCAATTTATTACGCATTTATTTTTCGGTAGAAGGAATATTGTATATTATTATATTTGTTGTCGAAATAACGCTTTATTAAAATGTTTGTTTCTAATGTTTTGCAATAAATATGTCACACTATTATTAAACTGATAAAACCACTATGATGCATGTGAATTCAATTGAACAATTTATTTATACAATGTGTAAGGGGCATTCTCACAATCTTTTGACTTTTATGTCCCTGAATAATAACTTTTATTTTAATAATTTTTAATGTATTTTTTATTTCATATACTAGGGAATATCTCATAGCATGATTGCATAACAATATTAACGTGATAAATAAATATTGGACGATTTTGGGGGTCGAAATACTAGGAAAACTCCTATACCGTCCCGTGTCCCTGATGCTGATATTTAAGTTTGGAGCTGTGTGTATAAAATTATTTTAATAAACGTAATTCCTTGTAATTTTTTTCCGAAACTGGGACAGTTGTTTTATATAATTATGTAGCAAAAAATTAACATGCACGCATTTTTACGGTTGATATTATCTTTTGAACTATGATACTAGATACCTTACCGTCCCTCTTCTAAAATTAGTTTTTTCCTACACTTTGCGAGGCAATTTTTTTTTATTTAATCCAATGTAAATAACTGTTTATAAAAATTAATGAACACTGTCGCTATTACTTAATCTTAACATTATTTGCCTAAAAATAGTGGTAATTTTCCTTACCGTCCCATCCGTACCCTCCCCTTTTTTTGCCATTACCCTCCCTTTTCCGCTACACCGTCCCCCTATTTTTTCTTCCGTCCCTTCTTTAGCACTCCATTAAGTCAACTTTATACCAAAATTTTGTACAAAAATACTAGTAATTTTTATTATTTCTTATTTGAATGTCCTGTGGGTACTATGCAAATTCATTATAAGTAAAAAATTTAGAAGAAAATAGAAAGTTATAGTGGTAAAATTGTAAGGAAAATTAAACTCGCATGTTTAAATTAAACTTCAGTAAAATAAAATATTTTTCGCTGCTGACCATTTTTTTCTTTTTTTGAATAATCAAGGCATTCGTCTATCACATTAAAATGTTATTTTAGCAAGTTTAATTTCACCAGATATTTAGTCCCGAAAGTCAAAAGATTGTGAGAATGCCCCATATCTTCTTCCACTTTTTTAAACTTTTTGTAGTCGTTCCACTAAAGCAGTGTGAAAGTGTTGGAAAGTGTTTTATTATCTATTTTTAAAACATGATGTTTCTTTCTTGATAATATTGCCAGAAAAAACAGCTTTAAGAAACATTGCTGCAGAACATAAGCTATTGCAAATTGTTGTACGTCGTTATAAACGAACTATAAAGGCTACTTATTTTTCACCTTAAATATTGTTACATTTTAGGGCAACTGTGTGATTAAATTCTTTAAATTCATACTGTTTGAAATAACTTAATTTTTTTATACAATCTTATAAATAATTTTTTACACATCTTATACAATCAACCCCTATTTCAATGTAACGAAATTATTTATGTTTCCCTATATAGAAACTACATACTTGTAAACTTCAATAAAGTACTTTAATAGCGGTGAAGACCCAATATATTTACGTGCGTTAGACTCTGAATTACAGGCAGATGCACTTATGGCAGAAAAACATTTTAGCTGGGGTTTGATTCTGAAGAATCTCCAAGTAGTTTGATTCTGAAGTGGAGTAGTAATAGTAAAATAATGTGGAGTCACATATCAGAGCCTACTTTTGAATGATCGAAGCAAAATGCAAAGAAATCGAGACTTATTTTTTATATGTGGAATTTACATATCGTTTTTGATACAATTCTAATCTTTAGATGCCAAGCTATAAGTAGAAAAACTCGCTTTATAAAGCACAAAACCACTATTTATTGGAACTTAACAGTAGAAACGTCAGAGAAGTCATTTTGACTGTTTTCACAATTTTAGATTGGATTCCTCAAAAACTTCCAGCTTTAGGAATTCACACTTTCTATAATTTTCCTAAAAACCTTGAAATTTATTGCTACCATATATGAATCGAATGAGAATAAAATTACGAAAGATATTTTTAGTAATTCCTAGAAGCACCAGGAGCAGTTAAATTGACTGCTAGTAAAATTGAGTAATTTAATTTTGTTTTCTCCCTTACCGCTTTTGTTGGGAAAACACATTCTCATTCACTATTTCCATATAACAGAAATTACGTACAATCTACACCCCCCCCCCCAACACTTCTTTTCTTACTGTAGACTCCGTTTTTGCGAAATGTAACAAAATATATTTCCCCTACACATCCTTTCATTCGCCGTTTCTTCTAAAAAGGAAATAATTTCCAAACAACCATACAACTCCATACCTTTTTTCTGAGAAACGGATCAGTGGATAGTTTCAATCAGTTGAGCTGAGTTTTGTAGTATTTAATTCTTTCAAGCACATTATATTGACTGCGTGAGGACCATAGGAAAGGGTGAAACTTTTACAGGATACTTCTGAAAATGAATCTGAATTTGAAGAATTGAATAATGATGATGATATGGATTACGAGCCTCCGTAATACTTTGAAGCATTTGAAAACTTTAAAATATACTTCTAGTGATTAAAAAAAAAGCATTGGTGACAATCGTTATTCCAAAAATTTCGGTCCGTCAGTATTTCCGCTGCAAATAATTTGTCATCAGTACCTGCGGTGTCCACATCTTTCGAATCAGGTTAGAAACATTTCTGATTTTATATATTGATATTTTTTGTGATGGTGAAATAGTTGCATTTTTTAAAAGTATAATGTATAATTTATTGTCAAAAAATATACGTAAACTACTTTTTTTATATTTTAGGTTCCAGTAATGGAAAAGGTAGAAGATCAACGAGAAAACATATCCCAAATTACGAGGGAAGATATAGGGGAAGGACATAAGAATATATACTGTATATACTTCTTGAAAGATGGAACCTCGTATACTGTGACATTTATTTCACACACTTCAGCTGGGAAACATGGAGCACCGAATGTACTAATAGAAATACACGGTCAAATGGCTTGTGTAAAAAGAAATGTCGTGGACAATGTGTCCAGTGCTTGGACGTTGTTTTTGGATGAATCCATGTTACGCCATATAAAAAAAAAATATACAGAAGTAGGGGCGGTTTTGAACAATGAAGAAAATTGGGAAATATAATTAATAAAGAACAAGTTTTGTGGGCACAGCATCGAAAAGAAATTCCGTATGAAGTAACGAATTCTAAAGCATAGCTGTATGGAACTGTTTTACTAAAGAATAGAGAAACAATTTTTATCAGGGTAAAAATATTAAAAATGTGCTGCTGTTAAGTAACTTGCATCCAAATCTAAATGCTGATATGAAGAAACTTCCAGAATTAGAAGAGTTCAACAACAAATCTAAATTTGGAGTAGATATCGCTGACCAGGTGAAGCGTAAATATTATGTTCGGGCTGATTCACGTAGTTAACGTTTTACATAATGTGCTGAATTTAGCAGGAGCATTTCCTACATTATATGCCGAGAATTGACTGTTAAAATTATTCCAATTCTTCCTATTTCAGTTAACGGAGGAGTAAAGACAGCTTTATTTGCATAGAAAAACAAGCTTAGGATTGCCAAAGGAAATTTAAAACACTAGTAAAAGACTCCCAAAGAAAATGTATTTGGGCCAGATTGAACTTTCTAACAACAAGAAAACAAGTGACGTACGTAAAAAAAATTCCTCTTATGTGTGTG
The DNA here is from genome assembly GCA_963932465.1 of Maratus speciosus. Classification (NCBI taxonomy): domain Eukaryota; kingdom Metazoa; phylum Arthropoda; class Arachnida; order Araneae; family Salticidae; genus Maratus; species Maratus speciosus. The sequence continues at coordinate 133,687,323 of OZ010791.1, forward strand.
GAAAAAACACTTCCAGAACTGAAGAAGTTGTGTCTTGTAAAAACTGCGAATAGCAATAAAATGTCTTTTATTAAAAGGTAAGTAGACATTTGAAGAGCTGAGTGGAAGAACATGTTATGCTACATTTTCTTAAAAATGATTTTATCTTTTGGACGAATGTGTTATCAGGCATTCTATCAAATGGTAAATCTAAAATACCAAAGTTCTACTTAGACATGAAGATTTAAGACATTATTCTTTAATATTTAACCCGAGAGTAGTCGCGACATTTTTTAGAACGTTAGTAGTCGCGTTCGGTCCATTTGCCGCCGTTACCAGCAGGCCGAAAACGAAGGGGAAACTTGCCGGTGTTATCAGATGATCGAAAACGGATAACGTAGGGTGAAAATATTGACTGAACTTTAAAAGATTACAGCAATTATTCATTTTACAACCTTTTACAGCAAATTATTTATTTCGCTTAAGTATATATTCAGTTGGCATCTAGATAAATGTTTTTAATAACTCTTTCTTCGTTTTGCATAAATACTTAAAAGTAAATAGTAAATGATTTGATTGAATTTCTGATGTTACTATGAATCAATAATTAGTAGGAAAACATTTACGAATATGAATCTAAATTCGTGATAGGGGTATATATATTTTTTTTTTTTTGGAAGGACAGAATCAGAGTCAGGTAGATTTTTATGATACTCCGGCACTCTATATCCATTTAATAAAATAAAATTAATAAATTTAGCATCAATATATTACACTGACATTAAATTGAACAATTAAACTGAAAATAAAAATGGAACCTATGACATGCAACAGCAAACGAAATACAATACCACTAATTCACCAGCATATTATATATATATATATATATATATATATATATATATAATAAAGAAAAGGGTAAAAAATACTTAATTTCGAAATTATAAATGTAAATGTTGTAAGTACGTTTTATTTATTTATTTTGTGGGGTGTCTATGTGTGTATGAGGGGGGGGGGAGGAGGGGGGGGCTCTCGAGATTTTATGATTAAATTCATTTTTCAAATGAAAATGCATGATTTGTAGTTTTTCTACTTATTTCAGGGTGGGAGCAGCGCCCCTGAATAAAAACTCTGGATACGAACTTCGCTTATATAAAGTAAATAATAAGTTATTGAAATTATATATTTAATTTAAATACATTTGAAATTGTAGATTTAAATCCTAAGATGGATAAATTATTTTAATTAATAGAATCACTGAAAGGTTCATCTTAATAGGGATGTATTTTACAGCAACTATTTAATTAAAATAAATATTCAATTGTACATTTCATAATAAGGTATTATTGTTATAATTTATTGTTTTATAATAACATTCATTAAAATAATAAAAACAATAAGAAATTTTTCTCCGAAATTATAAATATGCAGCAATAATTTTATTTAAATGAATTTTCTCTCGTATTCTGAAAAAAATTATTCTGAAAAATAGTTTGAACAATTGATGAAGGACAACAAATTTAAATTTGTTAGATACCGTCCCCAAGCCTCTATTGGATTTTAATAATAATAAAAAAAAAACATTTTCTGCGGCATAAAAAAAAAAGTGTTTTTACTTACAGTATGAAAATTTAAAAATAGATAAATTTTGGAAAAATACTTAAAATATTTTTTTAAAATCATAGTATAAATATTCACTGAATTATCCAAAAGAGATTTTTATTTGCGTAATTTCTAACCTACATTAGAAAATTCTCATTATTGTGCAAATAAGTTATATGTATGTTCTTCGCAGATATACATACTACATTTCTGAGAAAACTGTTTTATCTTTGGAGTTTGTTTTATTGTACAAAAACGATACATTTCAGATTTTGGAGATACGGCAATTTTTTTACTGATTCCCACAAAATTATCTTCTCTTTTTTTTTAATGGTTTGGCTGTGTTATTGTCTGTTTTTTTTTTTTTTTTCATTTATATGTTCTGGTAATAAATGGAAAGCAACTTCTTTCAAATAATGATGATGAATTTCCCTTTTTTTTTCCATATTTAAACGATTATCAATTTGAGAATTTATTCCCGCAATGTTTGACAATGAAAAAAAAAATGTAAGTGACCATCCATCAGTTTTTTGTGCGAACTGACTTCACAACTAATATAATAAAACAATTTTAAGTAACATTCTAAAAGTAAAAAAAGTACTCAATGACGGGTAAAATAGCAGAAAGAAGAAAGACGAAATAACAACAGACAGATACTCCGTACTTCGAAGAAACTTTCCCCCGCAGATTTCGCGGAAATAGGAAAGGGTGAACACGAGGGGGAAAAATTCAACTAACACAAGTGGTCGCAACGCGGTCATTTAGACCGATTGAAACTTAAGAATGCGATAAAATGTTAAGAAATAGCAGGAATGACTTGCAATTTACTACACAAGAGTGTGAACACTCAAGGTCAGCTACACGGAATTTGGCTATCGTAACTTTAACAGGAAATGAGTTACAGGAAGATAACGAATTTCGGGCGGGGAAAAGACCAACGCGCGACTATTAACGGGTTAATATTTTAACCCTTAAATGCCAGGTGTTGCTTTTTGGCAACATACCCAATTTAGGCTCTAAAATACCATTAGAATAATATTGAAGCTATATTGCCTAAAGTTTCCAATAAAATACATTCTGAAAATATTAGTAAATCGATTTTCAACATGTAGATGGCAACACTTGTGCTGTTTAACAATAAAGATATATTTATTTTTTCAATTGTTGCTACTTGTTCTTTTTGTTTTGTTTGGAATCTTGCGAAATACCCTATTTTGTTCTGTAGTGAGCAAGTAAAATGTATTTCTTATTATAGTTCCTAAAATTCTTGTGTGTTTAATATTATAGAATTTTTTCAAGGGAAATTATTTTTTCAATTAAAGACCAGTATTGCCGATTAGTAACAAACTGTTTTAAAAAATGGAAGACGAAAAGCATTAATACAATGGTTTTTGAAAAATCAGGCATTTAAGGGTTAACATCTAATAATCCAAATAATATTAATAATTTTTAATACTTAAAAATTAAACATGAATAACTTTTTTTGATAGAGTTTAGTACCACACTTGTTAATATTTTAAACACATGGTATCGGACAGAAAATAAATCCTTAAAATTGACAATAAAAACTTTCACATCCAATTTCTTCAAATGTAATTTTTGTTACTTAACATGTTCTTCCACTTAGCTCTTCATTTATGACAAAATTATCTATTTTTTATAAAAAAAATAATTTTTTTTTTCTTTACAGAAGTTCTTAATAATTGAAGGTAATTAAATAATTATAAATAGTATTATAAAGTAGTATAAAGCATTTACAACTTAAGATATGCATTTAATTCATTGAGCAGCCAATTTCACTGCAGTTGGCGCTTCTAGGTAGATAGAAAGCTTGAAGCTCCTAGTGTTAGTTTATGTCTGTGCCGAACCAAATAAGAAATTTTACGGAATGCCTTTTATTAGTTATTTCATTACAGCGCCGACTTATTTTTATAACACACGGACTATTAGACAATTACTTTATAATATACATCCATGAAAAAATAATTTATCTCTAATCAGGATAACCAAACCATGTAAATACATTAAAAATTAGAAATTCAGAGCTTCTAGAAATCCAATACTTTCTTCTTAAAATTTTAGAATATAATGACAGTATTATATAGTGTTATAAATTTATCATAAAAAATGCTATTTTAGATTAGATTTATTAATTGTATTTCAATTTGTTAATATATTAATTTAAAAACTAATTCTTTAATACTTGTTACTATTTATTTGACATTTTTTATTTAGTGTATTATAGAAATATTTTATTTTTATTTACATATTACACACATAATTATCTGAAGACCATATGGGTGAATAAAGGGTATTATGATATTTCTATAACATATTAAACTTTCAATAGCATCAGACATGATATGAATTACGTGGTTGCTCCGCATTAATCACGTACTGTTTTAGAAGTCAAGGGTACCTCTCAGATCTTGCATCATTCATAATTTATTGCGTGATTCTCTGACCTGTAGTAAGAGTAATTTAAAATTTACTTCATAATGATAAATATGATTAAAAGTGTCACTTTAAATTTACATTTTATTACGCTGAATGAGACTTGGAATATTTCTGCTTCTTGTCCATTATAAAACATGTAGTTAGTGTTTCATGCGTGTAAAAATTCAAATACGGTGATCTCACCCGTTCACATCGGTGCAAGGGACTAAATAAAAACAATGAATAAACGAGAGATACGCATAAATGAAATTCAAGTAAAAATTAAATTTGAGAGAAAAGTTAAGGCAATATTAATCTTTAAATCTCTATATAATAAAACATAGTGTAACGAATCTGGGACGAACTCATCAGTCTTACCAGTCTCCTATAAGATGGAGACACGTAAGGCTTAATTTTGATTTGAGAGGTGTATGAGATTACTTATCTCTCTAAATACAAATCTTTTCTACCTGAAATCTCTCCTGTTCAACATAATTTTCTATAAATGATTCAAAATTAACAAAATTTAAATGATTTGCGATGTTGAAAAACCAGTTCAGGAATCGAGTTGAAAACAAACGCAGCATAAATCCGCGTAAACAAGAATAGCTGTAGCGAGTTCCCTTTTTGATTCATTGAAAAAAACAAACAAACAAACAAAAAAAAAAAACAGGGAGCTATGAAGAAAGGAAACGACATAAATGACGTCATTTGAAGTTGTCCTCCCTGCGTTGTGCTTACTCATGTGACGTCAGCCGCGGGTAAACAGAAGAGAAACACCAACAGGCATGAAGGACATTTTAACAATGCTTCCAATGGAGGATATTCTAAATATGGGTTCGAGGCTGAAAAAAGTCACGTGATACCGGTAATTTACCCAAAGAACGTCTAACTGATAAGAAGGGAAGGTGCTACTGCTTTGCCTCATGAACTTTTTCATTGGCTAGCGGGGATTTACATTAGACGTCTACAGAGCCTTCCCTTCTTTACGTTAGAAGTTTTTACCTTGACCACGTGATCAAAACGGAGATGGAATATCCTCCATTTTCGGATGGAGTTCTTTTTCGCCGAGACACTTCCATAGATTCGTTTCTGCTGAAATGTGACGCAAAGGTACTAGAGAGAAAAAAAACATGCTGTGTTTAAAATTTAATCTATTTATTAATAAATATACATAGAATTTTATAGGAAGGGGGTAGGTAAACGATAAAGATACAATTCCAAAGTGATATAAAAAACTAGTATTAAATAGTATAATTTCAATAGTTGTAGCTGATTTTACTTAAGCAGTTTTATTGCATATTTGTTAAATTTTTATTCTATTAAGAGATCTTAATTTTCTTATGGTATATTAGCCAGAAAGCCTGTTTTATACAGAAGTATTGTAAATGATAAAAGTATGTTTATTAGAACATAAACTAGCAGAAGTTTGCTCATCTAAACGCTTCCATATTGTCAATTATTTTTATCAGTTTTTCAAATTTTAAGTGAAACACACAATTTTTACCTACCGTAATAGGACGGGAATTTACACTAGTGGTTAAATAATGTGCAGAATAATACAATAATAAATAATATAAACGACTTAGTTAGATTATTAAAGATTTACTAATTCAAATCTAAAATATAGACATTTCAAAATTTAATTATATATCTTATTTTTAAAAATAGTTTAAAATAGAAGTTTGTTTATGAGCTAATGCCTGTCCCTAAAAATAACTTTTTGTAAGTGAAACATGAATATGTTGAACCAAATAAATCGGCTCGTTGGATGTCGTGACGGAGGATGCACTGATTGCCTTTGAAAAAGTCGATCGATGTGTTTCTACGTTTCCTACGTTATCTGATTCAATTTCGTTCGCATAATCTTTAATTTCTGTGGCTATTTCTTGTATGTCATTTCTGCTTTTATTACATTTTCAATGTATGCAAAATCGTTAATATTATTTAACAGTGGCTGATCATTGGCAGATGATGGATCCTTTTCAGATTCATTCAGATAAATCCTGCTTTATAAACATAGTTCTGAATGCATGTTTCATGAGCACTTTTCTGTGATGAACACAGCATATATATTGCATCAAGAGCGGACATATTTTTTAGATCATTTGAAGCGATTTTTGATCCAAGTAAAGCAAGAATTCTCCATTTTAAACCATTTCTGTAATTACCTTTCACACAACGAAATATTCACCAGTACAGTATTTGAAATTTAGTAATGCAGTTTGGCGGGAATCATTTTGGAAAAATCAAAGTCCAGTTTCATCGCAATTAAAGATATCACTAAGCTTATAATCTTCCGTTAAAGAAGGTAAATCATTTAAAAACAGCTCGCCATTGTCTTCTTCAACACTCCTAGAAGTTTCCCCACCTATTATGTGTATTGCTAATCTAGTTTTCCGATCCGTCCTTAGTGTGTAGATAATTTTCTATTCGAAAAGTCTATGCTAAGGCAATTCCATTTTCTTTTAATAACTGACAATCACTGGTATATTGGAAGCACACGATTCTTTAAGTCATTGCACTAAAGGCTTTTCCAATTGATGGTTTTTTTTCTTTCTATTATACTCAGTTTCTAGAAATGAATTCCACATTCTTTTTTGGCTGCCCTAATTGCATCTTTGTTTTTAAAAATGTCTTTTAAAATTGTACCAAGAATTTTGAATGGTTCTGCAAAAGATTTTTCCGTTATATATACTCTTCTAACATTTTATTAAAGAAATCGTTTTGATCGTTTACTTATTTCCAATACGTTATAAATAACCAAAAATGCTGAACTTAGCATTCGAGGACAGAAATACGAAAAAAAGAGCTTTTATACACAGGTTTAATAAAGGGATTTTCATTGCTTCACTTGTAAAAAAAAAAAAAAAAAAAAAAAATCCCCCCCCCTCCCCCCCCCCCCCCAAAAAAAAAAAAAAAAAAAAACATAGCAGGCGCGAAAGTGTATGATTCATGATTGCATCTTCCAATATTCTCCAGAAACCAAAAGCTAAAGACAGCCGCTTGGCTTCCGCTTTACAAGATAAAATATTTTTAAAAACACATGTGTAGAATAGGATGAAATGTCAAGGGAAACTTGACATTTCTGCGACTTATATGTAAAATAACCATTTCACGTTGCGACGCGTAAACGAAAAAAAAAATCATCACTATATGTTTATCCAGGACTACCGGAAATGTATTGTTAACTGAGAAAGGCGCATAAAATGGGCGACGTATTAGTGAGATATTACTATAATATTATTAAGTTAGAAATATATGTCACAATAAAAATTGAATTACATTAAAACGCATCTGAATGAAAATATATATTGTTGATGACAGCCAAATAAATATATTTATATCAATATATGAATGAAATTCCAATTTTATGTTAATAACTTCAATAGCGAAAATGTTTTCATCGATTTCAATAATATATTCTATTTCAATTGGATAGCAGCATTTATAAATGTGTATCCTGATATATGTATATTGGCTTTGGTAGACGGAAACAAGCAAAATTAGAAATTGAATTGATAAATATTTCTGAGATTCCAGGTATTTTTGTTACTTTTAAATATAAAAATAGATTTCAATCAAAACTTTATTCATACCATAACTCAAACATTTAACGCATTTGCTTAGTCGGAATACCTAAATTTATTAATTGTATTTAATTGTAAATTAAAACAAATATATATAATTTACATTTTAATTTGCAAATAATTTGCAAATTGTCGTTTTTATATTTAAAAATAAACGAAATTTAATATAGTTCAAGTAATTATTTGCGGACAGGCCTCCTAGTGATTTGACAGTAAACAAATTTTAGAGAAAGGTTAATGTTTGAAAAATATTTTAAAATATACATAAAATTAAATATTAATGTTTATAACAAAGATGTTTTGTTAAATTTCGTTGTTACATATGTTTATTTACTTAAAACTAGAATAGTAATAACTATGACTTTCTAACGTTACTTAATGTCGCATATTTTACCAGAAAGAGTTTTGTGCTTTGATGAAACATTTTTTTTATAATATTCAAGAAATAACGTCATTTTAAATATCCGAATTTCGATGTATATAATGCATTTTAAAATTCATTAATACAGACTACATGCAGTTTAAGAATTTTTTAAGGTTTAATCATGCACGGTTTAGGACATCAAAAATTCTTCTTTCATCATACTTGCATCATTCATAATTTAGTATGGTTCTCGCAGACATTCAAAATATATAAAGTAAAACTTCTTTCGGAATAATTATGATGAAAAATTTAATTTAAACGCTACATATTGCATTAAATAAAACGTGGAATACTTTTATATCTTGTTCATGATCAAGTAAGTGTTTATTAATCTATAAGTGAATAAGAATTATTGTTTTTAATTGAAATACAATTTTGTCATTATACTGTCGTTTGAAATTAAATAATACCTTCTTGTATTTTATCTTCAATAATAATCAATATTATTCAATTTAAAATTAACATTTGTGTTAAATAAAACATCCCGAACTAAATTTTCGAAAAAATACAAATGACGGTATTAAAGAGTCAACAGATAAAGATTTTTTTAAAATTTTTTTGTGTTAGTGATATGCAAAGAAGGATATAAAATTAAGTTAAGCGATATTCAACATAGTAAACATATGAATACAGAAAACTACACTTTGTCTACACAAAAAGACACAATGTAAGGTAGTTGAACAATTTGAGAAATAATGACCCTTGTGCGTGAAAGAAACTGCCATAGCGTAAATTTTCAGCTCTTTTTTCTAAATATAGAACGCAGTTACAGTCGGGCAACTATTTATTTCTACAACTTACACATGTCAGTCGCTCCTTAAAATCTCCGCATTCCTTTGGAGAAGTGCTTTATTTATTCAAAACTGTTGATACAGATTTACGAAAACAAACAGTGTACTCAGGAGTAATAAATTGACTTCCCTCTTTAATGATGACTAAATAACACTTAGATGATAGGTGAACACTACATTTAAGAGTGCAATTTTTAGATTTGTACGGCTTCCGTAATTGATGCTATTATTTAAAAGTCATATTGTTACTGCCCGAGAAGTACGGCTCATACAAAAAAACTAAGTCTGTGGAACAGCGGTGTCGCCCAGCCAAAGTTGAGCCGTCTGGTATGCGGGGCCAAGGAAGGTATAGCGAACTGTATATAAATTAATATTACGAAAACAATATTTGTGTGAAAAATACAAAAATATATATAATATAACTAGCGGAGAAGAAAATGTTTAATGAATAAGGTGAACCTGAGCCTTTGGCTTGGTGATAGATTAATATAGAAAGGTAACATAGAAAATTAGAATTTTCAATATTTGAGAGGAAAGCCAGGCGGGATAAAACCTTAGGTAGCCAACCGTCTGGACTAACGGGAGGAGAACGAATATTCCAGGGAGCTACTAAAGAAAAATTATAGTAGGAATGGGAGGCAAAACGGATACATTCTGTAGGTTATGCATATAATGGCAAATCTCACCTCCTTAAAATTGTGAGCGTCTCTTTAGCACCTACTATCTGAAAACTTTGTAGATCCCATACCACATCTTTACTATTAGTTTGAAGGAGTGATATTTTCTCCAGAAAGAAAATAAGAGTCTACGTATTGTAAATATTTTAAATAAAGTTTATATTTATTTTTCAGAACAACTTAAAACTCTCTTCCTTTTTCTACATGTGCGGAAAGCATGTCGGATTAAGAACATACGTAGTATATTCTCCCTCAGTAATTCAAACTTTAACCCTTTATGTATTGAATTATGGATTCATATAAATTTGATCTTCTAAAACATTTTTCATGAATTTTGGAAACTAGATTAGAAGATTAACACAATCAATTAAAAATTTTTAACTGGATTTATGTGCAATACTTAAAACTCCTCTCAAATCTTTTTTTTAAATTTAAAACTAATTTATTAAATTTCAATGTTAAGTGATTTTGTGCAATATTCATATCTCAACTCAAATCTTTTATATAAAATATTTAATTATTATTTTATAGAATTAGGAAATGTATAAATGTGATATTCTCACAATAGAAATATGGAAATATTTTCAAACTGAACACCCCCCCCCTCCAAACTTTTCAACGTCAAGAAAGCTGAAAGTATGCAAAGGCAAAAGAAATCATCCTTTTAAAAATATTTTTGTTCTGTGCAACTAATAATACTTTTGGAACAAGATAAAGTAAAGTATCTATAATTCAGTCTAAACTATATTACTACTAATCGATAGATTGAATAATTTTATATAAATTTATTTTAATGGTACTTTTAAGTGCCGTCAGTATATAAAGGGTTAAACACGACTAGAAGCATGTACAGACAAACCTGAGACCCAGAAGAAAGCAATCTGAAATATTTTAACAGGAACGCACCTTTAAACTTATTTAAACACAATTAAAACATAATAAATTCCGTCTTGGCTTCTAAAAAATTTTATTAATCATTTTACAAGAGTTTCTTGCTGAAATTTTATATTACCTTATCGTTAAAAGATAACAAGCATTATGACAACAAAAGTATTTGGAAAGTCTTATGCGGGTAATACAAAGTTTGATGTATGATTTTAATCACTCGTTCACAGTTTCCATACATATGACACTGAAAATCATTACAATTCAAAGATATAACAGAATATAAATTTCAAACTAATTCAAAGTGAATTTGATAATTAAATCTGAAATAGAGAAATTTTTATGGTGGATAAATTTATAATTATAATATTTTTAAATTTATTTAACAAAAATATATTAAAAATATTTATAATTTGTTCACATTATTTCAATAAAGGATGGATGGAAATTTCATATTTATTGACAAGAATTAAAACCAGATATTTTTCTATTCTGGAATATTTTGTAACAATGCTTAAAATGATATCCAGGCCCTACAACCACTGTTTAGATGAGAACTCATATTTCTTGCAAATTTTCATCAAAAAGTGTAGACATGTAAGAAAAAATAAAATTTCAATAACGAAATAAAGTGTCTGTAGCTGGGTTTTTACAGATCCAAAATCTTTTTGATTATATGTTATACGTCATTAAATGACATATGAGACATGACAGTTTGTATAAGATGAATGAATGGAAAAAATATCATGATGGATTGCAGTAGATTTTATGAAAGACAAATGATGAAGCTTTTTTATGTGAAATCGAGAAATAAATTAAAAAATACTAGGGGAACCAACTTAATCTTCCGGGATTACAGAATACAGAAGAAAATCTGATTCTTGAAAAAATAATAGATTTTTGTTTAATTATATATATATTTTTAATTCCTACTGACAACAACAAAAATTACTTTCATATGAACAATAAAACATAATGTATTGAAATAAAGTCTTGAAGTTCATTAAAGATATAATTTATATTAGCTGAATAGCATGAGATAATAGGCGAAGAAATAATAAAAAAATTCGCTAATTAAAGAATTCTTATTTATTCTGATAATTTCAGTGGTTTAAGCGCGTAGTTCGATTACATATTATTTTTGGGTGTTACTTATATCTTTTATTTTAAACTTTTTTATCGACGAGGGCTCAATTTCTTTATGAAATATTAGGCGGAAGCAAATTCTTACCTCTTTATATGTTTAGTATAAAAATGTAATCTTCTGACATTTTTCTAATAAAAAAATCAAAATAAAAAATACGTGCTTGAAAATCATTTGTAAACTATTAGAAAACAATAATTTGTTTGAAAACTGTGTATTCAGTTTTCAAACAAATTGCTTTCGAAGGAATATTTTTTTCCCTATTCGTATGTGTAATTAATGAATTTTGCGATGTTTAAAATTAAAAAGAAATCAGAAAAATTAAAATTTATTGTTCAAATATTTTCACCGTATATATGACTCGCGGAACTTATGTTACTCACCAACGTAATATATTAATTTAAATAATTTATCAGTGGCTATTTCCATAAGCACTTGTAGTGTAAGTCACATGCTACGATTTTTGGCTAACAGTATTTTAGACTTATTTTATTGGAGATATCTCATTAATTGAATAAGGCTAAACAAACTTTTCGAAAATAACCGTTGGCCAACAAGCATAGCAATTATTAGCAATGTGACTTACACCACAAAAACTCATGGAATAATTATTAGGAACCCAGTAGAAAAGTAAAAATTTCCTTTTATAATTGAAAAGAGGAATATTTGAAAATATGCTTTTTTATAAATGTTTAGCAGTCAGATATATATATATATATATATATATATATATATATATATTACAGTTTAGCAATATGTATGTTTAACGCCTGTATACAAGATAGGCCAAAATGAATGCCCCAATTTTAAAATTTGCTACTCAAAATGTAATCAATGTATTTATTCAAAATATACTTGCGTGTAGAGGTATTATAATCAAATTGTAAAGGTACTCCTCATAAATGTTTAATATGCGCTTCTTTTGTTGTACGTCCTTATGTTTCGCGCTGTCTGTCCGTAATTGGATCGGAACTTGTGCTGAACAGTGACAATAGACCTGCTTACATGAAACTCAACAACAAAAAACGCATTTTGCTGTTAAGACAGCATAACTGAATGCAGCGTCTGCAAATTTAATATCATCTATTAAATATTAAATGAGTCAACTAGTTATATAACTAAATTGTTTAGGAAAGATTTTCTTCAAAAAAAAAAAATAAGATTGATTTTTCTTCACGAAAGTATGTATATATATATATATATCAATTGGATAAGAAACTCATTATTCTGAAGTGGAAGTCAGTTTCAATTACAGTTTTGTGAATTTATCTGGCGTTTTACTCTATTTTGTATTTTTTTTCTAAAATCAATATTACCGAGAATAATCATCTTGTTGGAAACCCGAAGAACTGGCCCACTGTAAATAGAAAATATTTTTTAATAATATATATTATTATTAAATACATCCTTTAGTTATATACATAGTAATTTAAAGAATTACTGACCTTGCTTTTGTCACATTAATCACAATAGTTTGTCACATTAACTTGCTTTTGTCACATTAATCACACAATCAATATTTCTTGGATATTTATCGAACCATCTCTCATACAAACCCTTCCTCGTGATGACAATTTCCGAAATTAATGATTGCTTTGTATGGGAATGATTTTCTGTAAAAAAATAAGATTGATTCTTCATCCCTAAAGAATATATCTTAAATGGATCAGAAACTTTTTGTTCTGAAGTGGAAGTCAGTATCATTTGAAGAGCTCAGATGATAAAAGTGGCAAGTGACCTAATCATCAATTTGAGAAAATGAGAAATAAGTTCCAAATAAGCATTTGCGTTTATTGTCAAATGTCTCCTTTATCAAGTAAAATCTCGGTGAATGATAGTTTCTTTCAAACAGGAATTTAGCAGATGGTAGATTACCATTGATTATCTTCAAACATATAATTTACTGATTTGTTTTTATTTTGGCACATTCTTCCTTTATCATCTAAGCTCTTCAATTGTAGTTTCGTCGATTAAGTATGGTATTAGGCAATTAAAATAATAAAACTTTGTAAAAAATCACCATAAAATTAAAACAAAACACAGGACGCGTTTCGAGCTAAAAACATAACAGCTCGTCATCAGCTAAGCATACACGTGTCCGAAAACGAACAAGTTCAAAAATGAACTGAAGAAAAAGAATGTTGGGAAGAATGCGACAGATGGCGCTACCTGATAGAGGGATATGCAAAAGGGAAATGTAATGCCATGGGTAATCCATTGTCTCCTCTTTTATGTGATATTTATATGCATTTTGTTGAAGAAAAACTCTTCAGTTTATATAAATTTCCTTTCTGGTTTAGGTATGTTGATGACACTTTCATTTTAATTCCATCTGACCTTGATCTTTCTAATCTCCTTTCTCTTGTTAATTCTGTTGATCCTTGTATTCAATTTACTCTCGAAGTCGAAGAGAACAATTCTCTTCCTTTCCTTGACGTCTTGGTTTCAAAACTCCCAGATCGGTTCTCTACCTCCGTTTATAGAAAACCTTTCGCTGTCTCCCTTCCCCCTCATGCCCTTTCAAATCATCCTCCTCAACAAAAAGTGGCGTCCTTTTATACTTTTGTTTTTAGGGCGTTACGCATTTGTTCTGACTCTTCTGCTCTGAATAATGAAATTAATTATCTGAAATCTCTTGCCCTTGCTCGTGGTTATAATCCCTCTTTAATTGATAAAGCTTTGTATAAATTTAATAAGCCTAAACGTCCTTTTTCTGATTCAAATAATCCTCCTAATTTTAATTCTATAATAGTTCTGCCCTTTTATTCTCTTCTGTGTTTCAAAATTGCTAAAATACTTTCTCGTTTTAACTTTAAAGTTATCTTCAAACCTATGAATAAAATTAAATTCTCTTCTCTAAAAGATCCTGTTCCTACTGAGAACCGGTTGGGTGTTTATTTCATTCCTTGCTCTTGCAATTTAGGTTATATTGGTCAAACAAAGAGAGCTTTAAAATTCAGATTAGGCGAGCATCAGAGATATATTGCAAATCAAGAAATCTCTAAATCTTCGATTGCTTCTCACTGTTGGTCTTCCAGTCATTGTTTCAATTTCTCCATGGCCAAAATTATTTCTTCCCCTGCCTCTCCCTCTCACTTGGATTTTCATGAAGCATATTTTATTTCTAAAAATTCTGCTAATCTTGTCAATGATCTCCCATCATCTCCTTTCCTATCTCCAGCGTGGAAATTAATTTTGTAATTCTTTTCCCTTTTCTCTTGTTTCTTTTCTTTTTATTTTGTAAAAAAAAAAAAAAAAAAAAATAATAATAATAATAATAATAATAATAATAATAATTTGGATTTTTTTTCTTGTTCTTTTATAGTTCTTTATTTATTATTTTTATTTATATTTTTAATTTACTTCTTTTATTTTTATTTTTTCTTTTATTTCCATTTTTTCCATTTCATTTTCTCTTCTATCTTTTTTCAACACATTTCCCTTTTGCATATCCCTCTATCAGGTAGCGCCATCTGTCGCATTCTTCCCAACATTCTTTTTCTTCAGTTCATTTTTGAACTTGTTCGTTTTTCGGACACGTGTATGCTTAGCTGATGACGAGCTGTTATGTTTTTAGCTCGAAACGCGTCCTGTGTTTTGTTTTAATTTTATGGTGATTTTTTACAAAGTTTTATTATTTTAATTGCTTCATATCGCCAGTTTTCGGTGCTGTTTCGATGGTATTAGGCAGTTGGATAAGATTTGCTTCAACCGTTCACCTGGTGTGTGTTGAACGTTTTGCGATACAACCGTTTCATTTTGTGACTGTTAGAAATAAGATACATTTCAGCATATTAACTAAA
Organism: Maratus speciosus; assembly: GCA_963932465.1. Taxonomy (NCBI): domain Eukaryota; kingdom Metazoa; phylum Arthropoda; class Arachnida; order Araneae; family Salticidae; genus Maratus; species Maratus speciosus. Next base: position 133,702,654 of record OZ010791.1, read on the forward strand.
CAAAAACTTAATTTGCGGAACAAATAATAAAAAAACAATTTAATTCTTGTATTGTTCTGGTCCGAGAACGGATAGATATTAAGAAAACTATTTGAATAATGTACATAAAACATAGCCTGTGTTACTTGCTTGGTTATAATCCACCCATATTCAAAAGCATTTTATCATCCATTTTGACCCTGACATCAGGCAAACTTTTTCACACGTTAAATTTATAAAATTATTTGACTTAGTATAGAATTTAAAAAAAAAAATGTGGCATCAGGGATAAAATGAGGGTAAAGAAAAAATCAAAAAAGTTATGAGCTCCATAGGCTTTTATATGTTAAATGAACACTGAGAAGTGACACTTGCGCGGCTTCGCAATACTTAAATTAGTTGCTACATTTCAAGTGGGCGGAGTGAAAAATAACTTTCGATGCAGTTTAGTAGATCGACACCTGTAACATTATACTACAATGAATATAACGTGGTATACTAGGAGTTAGTCGAAATGTTAACTTGAATGGGAAGCAATAACACGGAAATTATAATTATGAATAATAATTTAGAAAGTACCTAAAGAAGGAAATTAATAATAAAGATCGTAACGCTGTACTGCAATTTTTACTATAATGTTTTAAAATTGATAAACTAAGCCGTGGTGCTATAAATGCTGCAGCGATTAATGCTCATCGTAGTACAATATCCCATTTGTGGAAGCAAGTAAAGTCGTCATAAATATATGATGATGAAATTTACAATTTAAGTTCACAAAATATTGATAAAAGCGGTAGAAAAAAGAGATTTTTATCAGCAATTGAGTAAAATCAAAGGTGTACCAATAACATGAAGTTAATCACTGCGCAGTTTATCATGTACTGTTACTATCCCTAAAGCAACCTTACACACACACAGTTTCTTAAGGAGCGAAAAGTTTTGCAGCATATTTCCTCCACTATTAAGCCAAGTCAAATAGGAAAAAATAAGCTCTACAGAATTCGAATTTATTTACAGCATGTTCGAACTAATGGATGCTTTTTGAAAATATTGGATCGTTTTCATACCGATGAAAAAGTGTTTTATATTATGAAAAGCAGTATTTCGTTTTACAGCACCTAAATGAAACTGAACGTTTGAGACATAGTAAAAGGAAAATGTTCATTACCAAAGTAATATTTATGGCAGCTGTGGCAAGACCAAGATGGGACTCGAATAGAAACGAAATGTTTGATGCAAAAATTGGAATATGGCCTTTTGATTATTCAGAAAATGAAAAAAAAAGAAACTCAAAAAATCGTGGAATAAGAGATGATGTGACAAAAGTTGTGATAATTGATGCTGTTGAAGCCGCTTTTGAAAATATAGAACTAGAAAAGCTTGACAGTGTATTTTTAACTTAACAAACATGTATGGAAAACATTATGATGTCAGGCAGAGGAAACTCGTACAAAGTAACCCATCCCAATAAGGAAAAACCTCGTCGTCAAAATCTTCTTCCGTGAAACCTGGCAGGTAATCCCGAAGTTACATTGTGTGCAAGAAATTCTTTAAATATCAATTAATATTGTTTCATGTGCGATTAAAATTATCACAACTTGGTATTTACATTCTCATTTCTTACTTTCCACAAATATAGAACTTATTTTGGGGCTAATATTTGGAAGAAAATTTAGAACATTCTCACGCTATTAATCCACGCCGCCATTTTGTAAGGACTCTACCAACAGTATAACACAAAAATAATTTTCTTTCAACTGAGTTCACGATTCATTAGTTAGAATATAGTTTTATGCGATTACTGGTGGAAGAATCCTTACAAACTGGGGCGTGGCTTAAGAGCGTTCTAACCCTGGATTTTTAAAACTAATTTGGTACTGTTTTAATAGACGGATGGTAAATAAATGTTGTTGATTGATAGCACAGCACTCTGAAATCTCTAAAAAATGTTTAAACAAATCATAAAATCATCAGTATCACTCATCATTACAAAAGTAATCAAATGTAGCACCTAATTTGGGATAGAAATAGCATTATTTAATGCAAGAACGCAAACATAAGAAGAACTAATCTATTATACTAAAAATGGTTTTAAACTATTGAATTACAACGTATTGTTTTGAACAATAGAGAGTATGGATTTTTAAAATATTTAATATCACGGTGATATGAGTTTTAAAAAAATATATTGACTTTGAATTTACGCAATATGACTCAGCTTAAATATACTCCTGTTTGTGAAAAATGCAACATCATGAAGGAATGACGCGACAGAGTTTAAATTTTCAGAAATGCAATGTATTATGTGTTATACAAATGACACAAATTTCAGATTCACTATGCATTCCATGGCTGAGCAGCGCCCTCTGAACTGCTGTATAAACCGTATAAATGGATGTCTGTAGCTGAAAATAGTCTATGGTAATGTGCTGGTGGGTGGGTAATCGTTAGTGAGACGTAACTATGTCTCTTCGATTCAAGAGGGCGACATTTCAACGACTGAAAGAGTTTGAACTGGGTAGAATCATCCACCTTCGTGAAGGAGGATTTTCTTATCATGTATTCGCAGCTCGCGTGTAGCGTTACAGCATCATAGTGATGCGAGTTAGGAAGCAGTACACCGAGGATAATCGGAAAACTCAGAAACTTGGGAGTGGAACCATAAAGTTGACGTCGACAAGGGATGATAGGCACCTGATCCGCATGACGCTGGCGGACCGTACAGTTCCTCGAGACCGTTGGCAGCACATTGGTCAACTGCTACAGGTACATCACTGTCCACTTCGTCAATTCGTTGACGTCTGCTGCACTGTGGACTGCGTTCAAGAACAGATGAAATTCAATAGATGAAATTTAGGTACGGATAAAAATAAGATGGAATGTTTCACCCCAGACAGACATGCAAAATCTGTTTGATTCCATGCCATGTCGTATAGCAGCACTTATAGCAATTCGTGGGGGCTAAACCAAATACTGATTTGTGATATTTAATATTGTTTTATTGCTTTGAAAATGTAATCATTTGTTTGTACTAATACCAGTCATGTTTTTTTATTAAATTTAATTTAATTCTGGTGATTCCTTAATGGTGTTGTAAAATTTAACAATCAGGAGTTTATTTTAGGACACTGGCATATAATTGACAAAGTAGTACGTAACGTTTTTGTTCCGTGTTTTATCTAGCTTTTCGGGATATTTCGTCACTGTACAACTTTACAAAAACAATTGCTAGTTAGTATTATAATGACATAAAACATGTTACAATACCTAAGCATAAAGTAAGTGTTTAACAAACTTTGCATAATATCATGCTTTACTTCCAGTTTGTTTGCTTGATTTGTTTATATATTATGCTATTTTAATATAAAATAACGCAATCAAACTTTTTATAAAATTGTATTTTTAAAAAAAAAATAGAACATAATTTATTACAACTTAGACCATAATCAGACATTTTAATAAAAATAAACATTTTTAAAAGCACACCAAAGTGCAAAGAAACACTTCAATTAAAGCTTTTGTTTTTAAAATGATCCACCGCTTTGTTGATTTTCAACTTTTTTATGTCAAATTGCTTAAAGCTTCAGATAATCTTATCTACTTTCATAATCCCTATCGAAAATTGGTTGTAGAGCGCTATGAAGATCTATCGGATTCTGCCCCGATTGGAAGTGCACGGCGCTCACGCTAGGACGTCCTCCACATACGCAACTCCAACCGCGTCTCTAATTTTTAATTAACAATTTTTAAAAAAAATTTCTTAACCCTCCAAGTGTCTTGAGAGCTTTCCTGCATTTTCATAAAAATGCTTATAAAAATAATCTTAATGTAAAATTTTCCTTGTTTGTTTCTAAAATGCACTTCATACCCCTGTATTAGATATTAAATTTAAAAGTACAATTCTGTTTAAAATATTTTTTTCTACAACAGATTTATGTTGTTTTTTGGGAAACGAAAAAATACGTCCAAACCGCTCAGAGGGTTGAAATGACAATAAATAACATGCAAAAACAAGAGTAAGTCTTCATTCCTATTAAAGAAAACAAATGAAAAAAAGACCTTTTTGGACTTATAAATTATATGCAAATCTTCCATTAATAACTAATATAAAACATATCGCTCATCTGCAAGAAAAGTGACACATCTCGCAAAAATTCGTTTTGCGTTTTATTCCACTAATAAATCTGTTATAGGTTGGATCTGTTATAGTCTTGATACAAAAAAGTTTCATAAGAGCCGTTATACGGAAAATAATTTTATTATACTATATGCCCATTTCTGACCACAGAAGAAGGGTGGATTGTGTGGGTATATCAGATTACCAACCCTCTAAACCTCAATCTACGTTTTCATTTTTAAGGGTTTTTATGCATTTACGCACGTTTCCATTCCTTTTATGCAAAGCTAAGTGCTATAATTTCATGCATTAAAATCATGCAATTTTTCTTTTGCCTCTCCTGTGAAATTTACTTTCGTAGAGATGTGACACTTATCTTGCTGGTGACTGATATGTAATTAAATTGAAGCACACAAAAATTTATTTTAACTATACCATAGAATACCATTTTACTATACCATGTATTTTAAAATATATTAAATTTACCGACACCTGATGACTTCAATTCACAGTTAACTTGTAAATTCATGTTATACAAAGACAATTTTTATAATTTATCATAATGTACATATATTTCTTTTACGGATACTTTTTTTATAATATATAATTTAGCATGTTCCGTGGAATATTCTATATAATGTATTATTTTAATGCACATTTTACTATCCAGAGTAAATGCTTACAATTTGCTTTGGCAAATACAATCAATCATGTGCTGTTTGATAAATCAGAGAAAGTTTCTACACTCAAACTAATCATAATTTGGAATGCCGTTCATGAAATGTAGTCAATATGTATTTTCCTAATTGCTGCCTTCACTGTTTATCTTATATTAATAGGATAATGGATGAATAAAAATGATCTGCTGCAATTTTGTACAATAATCGGTTCTACTATACTTCGTATATTTTCTTGGTATAACATAAGAATAATATATATATATATATATATATATATATATTTACAAATATAAAGACAATATCTAAACAATAAAACATAGGTTTTTCTTAAAATAGCAAAATACTTCAATTAAAAAACAATCATGCTGTAAGTATAAGATTACAATTGTTTCTCATTCATTAATTCGTTTGAATATCTAGCTATTTTTTCTTAAATATTATGTAACAAAAAATAAAATTATGGTTTGTCAAAATTCAGTTAAGGTTTTCGATAAAATCATACTATTAATACATCTTTCCTGATACACTGTACACCATGAAACACTATTAACAATTATAAGAAAACACTAATTTTCAATATATCGATTTGTACGATGAAGAAAACACATATTCAAAATATTCAATATCATGTCAAGTAAATGGCAACGTATCTAATTTTGGTTACATTTATATATATTGTTTGTTTTCATGAAATGTTTTTTTTTTCACAAACACATAATATGCTTTATTTATATTACCTGACGTATGTTTATTATGTTAACTAATCCAAGCTTAAACAAACCTAGATAAATATACATATATATAACATATTTCAAATCTTCATTAATTCTGGGTGCCTCTATATAATTGTTATTTCTAAATGTCTGAAATATTTTCATTGTTTTCCAACTTCAATATATATTTTTTTTTATCAATTATTTGCATTTTGTAAGTAATTTAAATATTGCTTAACTTTTATATAATAAATTTCGAAAATATTTGAAACTTTTATTTTCCAAGCTGATATTTTATTTTACTTTATTTTATTTTAATTGTATTTGTGCTATATTCTATAATATTTAAATATATCCTATATCCATAAATCTGGAAATACATTCTAAAAGGAGTACATTCAAAATAATTATAAGTTTTTATTTAACACTACAACCGCCAAGGATGTCATTTTGACCGTTTCGAAACTTTCATCCCGTATCAATTTTTTTTCTATTTAGAGAATAACTTTCAGCTGCGGTGACATTTTCTATAAATCGACAAGCTATGATATGCCAGTGATAAATTTTCCAGTCAGCAAAAATTTATGAAGTACTGCAGTAGTATACCTGACGTCATTCGCATTCGCTTAAGAATTCCACATTTACGGTCAACTCTTAAACATCTGCAGTAAAGCATGCATAGAATGTCGCTATCCCAAAATAATACACAAATGCAGCAAAAAGATGCCGCCATTAAAGAAACTCGACAAAATAATGATTATATAATGATTCATAGGCCTTCATTTGTTTGTAACATTAATATAGACAATTTCAGTCGTGACGTCAGTCATGACGTCTTAGTTGGAAACTGACTCCGAACAAACGGTTGCTATGTTGTATTTTCTATTTTGTTTCTGTGTTGCAGCTATATCTTATATATATATATCACATCCAAGTGTTTTAATACTTAATATGTACTGGTAGCATTTTCCACGATTTAAAAAGAAATGACGCATAGCAACCGTCTGTTTGGAGTCAGTTTCCAACAAAATGTCATGAGTGACGTCACATTGAAAACGTCTATAGATACTTAAAATTAAACATTTTTAATAGCTCCATGTTTCAACAGAAATTATTCGTTTATATTTTTTCAAAATAGCGCGTATTTTAATTACATTTTCTTTCGGTTGTTATGCGAAAATGGCAACAAAAAGGTATAATTGCTATTTTTCAACTATTTTACATTTACTTTCTACATAAATGGAGTATTTGAGTTTCCAAAATTAAGCAAATGGTGCTAAAATCTACAAAAAAATTAATGTTTCAAAAATAAATGCAGATACAGTTTGCAAACAAATTGTATTTAAAAGTACATTTTTTTTTCCTAATACGACTGTATAAAAATTGAAAATATGCGATGCTTAGAAGTTTAAAAAATTGCTATAGAGTATTTAAGGTAACGTACCTTCTGTAAGGTAACGCTATTTTTTTGACTCGACACAAAATAATCTGGGAGAAAGAAATAGCATACCGTACCGGGGGCTAAAAATGTAGGACAATTATTATAGTTTTAGCATATAAACTAAGAAGAAACGCAGATTGGTGCAACTTTTAAAACTGTAGTTTATATAGTTTGAAAGTAACAGTGCGCGCATTCTCATATTTAGTAATCTCACAAAACGCATCTTACATTTTCAATATCCCAATCTACTATTATACTATCTGTCTATAAATGATTATAACTCAAGAAATAATACAAATTTTTGAATGCGTTTTATTTTTCCTTTTTTTTTTTTTTTTTTTTTTTTTTCATTGTTTAGAAACGTTTAGAGAACCAGAATAAATTAATAACCATTTTTTTTAAGTTTAAAGGTCCTGTACCCCCTTAAAGATTGATATATCTCAGGGGTGGCCAACTGTGGAACGCTCGACACAACTAAAATTTTACAGTAGTCATTGCTTTATCTAATCATCGATTCAAGAAGTCACGTTTTTTTGTAAAATTTTAGTGGTAACCGGCGTGCCACAGTTGGCCACCCCTGATACAGCTATTATTGTGACTTTTATTTTCATTTAATACTTTTATGGGATTTTTACAATAAGGTATGTTATAATATAAACTTTTTTACCAGAAATAAAACTGAGTTCAAACATTTTCTTTCAAAAGACGTCACGAATGAATGCTTATTTTAGTTCTTTTTTTAGTCTACAGTTTTATTTTTTTAAAGAAATTGAAATTCATTTAAAGATGTAGTCGTTCTGACGGGCTATCACTTAGTTGTAAATATGACTGTCGATTAACAAATGCGAAGAAACCGATTGGAGATAATCCATTACTGAATTTGTATTGGGATATCTCACAAATTAGTCAGTTGCAGCCAAGTTGACTTCATTTGTGGACACTTATTTTGATCGCGAAATTTGGCGATATTTCACCAAATGGCGCTAAGCTTGGCGACAACTTGACACTAAAGTATATCAATAAACAGTTTTATGCATATGGTTGGGAAAAAGGTTACAACAATGAAAGATAATTTGCGAGAAATCATTGATTTTATTAGTTTTTGTTGAATTACTAAAAACGTACTGAACCAACTTTGATGAAACAGAATTGGTGCCAATTCTAGAGTACCCTCTTTCAATTAAAAGAAAAATCACATGAATCGATAGCAAAGTTTCGAAGTAATAGTTGAACATACATAAAAAAATATATATGCACCGAATTGATAAAGCATCTATATCAGTTGCATTCTTATTTTTTGATGAAATTAATTTTATATGTTTGTCTTATGTTATTTGTATTCTATTATTAGTTTTAAAAATTATCAATAGTTTTAAAAGAAATATTAAACACACTTACTTTCCCAAGTGAGTGAAATTAAATTTTACTTTCCTTCATGTTAATTATGAATTCAAATATATTCTTTCTTCTACATTTTAGAAAGAAAAAATGGGAAAATTCCAAGCACTTTTATTCATATAAGGTTTGTTAAATCAGATTTGTTACTTTAAATGTAGAATTATTTCTAGCGACGAAGTATTAAAATTTAAATATTTTAATGTGTCCCTTACCTATTTCTTTGAAGATCTTTTAAACTCTTCTAATACATTTATGAGTAAAACATTTTCAGTGTGTTTTATAAAATACCATACTAAGAAATTTATACAATGAATTTTTTGCGATGAAAATACCTTTTACTTTAAAATTTACAAGTAAAATATTTACTTACTGTAAAATTTATCTTTAAAAATAAACAAATCTTTTTATACAAAATATTTTCCGACACTCGAAAACAAAGTACGTAAGTAGCTTGATAAAATAGTGATTTGTTTAAAAGCAAATATTATAAAAGCTAAATTATTTTATGTACGACTAAGTAAACATGTTTCTAATGTTGAATGAATGAAAAAAGGACTAGCATTAACACATAACAACACAAAATAAACATGCCTATTGAATTGAAGTATTTACACTTATTTTAGTATGATCTTCTTTATTTTAAACTCTTTTTTTTTCATATAAACTACCTAGTAAAATTTCTAATACCAAAATTTTGTTTAAAATATGTTTCTTGTGTAAATATATTTCTAAAACGATGTGTCCTCACAAGAATTTTCGAATCATATTAAAAACTGTTTGCGACATTTCCCATTAGGAAAGCTAAAAACTAAAATTTAAATATTGAGAGTTTTAAGCATATCTAATTTACAGAACAACAAAATCGTCTTAAGAAATTACGGGCAAGAATTGTTACAGAACGTTTGACAGGTATATAATATCTATGCAATTTTTCCGTGCTATATGGTTGTGTGGTCTCGACGATGTACCTGAATACGAAGTATAGATGGAGTTAGAGCAGTGTTGCCAATGGGTCATTCCACGTAAAATGGGCAAAATTAAAAAAAAAAAAAAAAGTCGTGACCACATACTAACCAATTTTAATAAAATTCGATGCACAGGTTCAATTCATATTCAAGTAATGAATGCTCTGCAAAATATCTTGACAAAAAATAAATTTGTTTAGCAGTTTTGGACATTTAAAAAACTTGTGATATAGGATGACATGAGTGCAATCGTTCAAAGTTCCATGTTTGAAGTTCTGTATCTTGAAAACTATTTAACAGAAAGGAATTTTTTTTATAATTTTGTAAAATCTGAAAAAATATCTTTTTATTTACTGAGTAATAATAATGTAGTAACACCATGATTATTTATAAATTGGTTGTAAAAATTGAATTTTTGTGAATTATGAGAAAATTAGAAACGTTATAAAAATCAATGGAATTAAAAAACATCTGTGAAATTAATGCTTGATGTAGTACATCATATGGAGATTGAATGCCCCAAGTTTGAAAACCGCCATTTATTTCCTTCATCTTAAAAAAATTTAAAAACTTTAAAAAAAATTACAACATCATGACTTTTCCTCTTCTGTATGAGCAAAAAATAAATAAAGGACAGGATCGACATTAATAATATTGCATAAAAAATAAAGATTAATAATTCCATGATATGATCCAAAAAATTCAAGATTGCCATTTGATTCCAAACATAACAAAAAATGGGTTCAAAATAGCAATGTTTTCTACATTCCATTCGCTATACCTCTATGAATTCGCCATCGTTTGTTAAAATATTGCACGATTTAATGGAAAAAAATTCAGTGCTGCCATCTAGTTTTTTTTATTTGAATTTCGAATTAATATATAGTTTTTTTGTTCACAGTCATTTCTTTCTACTCTAATTTGAAATATTCTCTTGAGGCAAAAATAAACTGAAAGCAAGAATAAAAGTTTCTGTATTTGAAATATACACTGTTATCTATAATATCAAATAATTTAAAAGTTTACTAAAACTTTCCTTCACTTTAAAAAATTGATAGAAATATTGCATTTTACCCTCAACATATTTTACTATTTAATTTTTTTTCTCATTAAGGAATAAAAAGGCCTGAATGAAACTTCCGATATTTAAAATATATACATTTAGCTATAATGCCAAAAAAAGTAACATTGTCAAAGCTGTCCTTCATGCTTAAATAAGCAGCAGAAATATTGCATTTTTACTTCAAAATTTTTGAAATATATTTTTTTTTCTCTACGGAATAAAAATACAATTACTAACTTACGCCAATATTTTACTTATTATTCATTCCCAATTATAAATAATTTTTAATATAGTCTTTCCATTCCCAAAGCTAATAATCAGAATTGAAATTTGAAGCATGTAGACAGTACCTAGATTTTGCATTCACTTTCAATGTATATTTTAATACTTAAATAAACAATCCTGAAATTTATTATTTTACATTTACTCATAAATAGATATGATCTGCATATAGACTAATTTTCATTAAAATTTGTGACATGTCTGCCACAGCTCATTTGCTCATTTTGCATGGAATGACACCAATGGGCTCCTTTTTTTAAATTCAGATTTTACAACTGCAGAACTGCCACAGGCAACTATTTTTTTAATTCTACTTTGCACCACTTTCTCAAAATAAAAATATTTGACTTACAGTGTGACATCATTTGCAAGAGAAATACACTACAATATATTTCTTTCTTTTTTTAATGGTGGTTCGAATAGAATAAAAAAAATATTCACCTTGTCCTGAAATTGTCATCGCTTTTTGGAAACGGTAAAATTCCCCTTACTTAAGGAAACGATAATTAAAACGAAAACAAGGGGAATTTCACCCTTTTTAAAAAAATGTTTTGTCTATCAAGAAGTCTTAATTAAAAAAAGTAGCGCACTGGCAACACTGAGCTAGAGTCGTACTGCAATCAAAGGAGAAACTCTGCTATCTAGGTTAAAATATTGTGACTCAAGAACACCGATTAAAAAAATCATTACTCAGATGTCTGAATACATAATTTTTAGCATGTAAAAAATAGAATATAAAAATTAAAATATATAGAAGAAAAGGTACTTTTTCACAGCTGCAGTAACCCCCCCCCCCCCTAAAAACTAGGTCTGAGCGCTGACAAAAAAAAAATGGCGGCTGCCGAAGTCGGACTTTGTCTAATGTAGGTACAGTCCCTTAAACTTAGACATATTTCATAAAAGGTTTATGCGTCTTGTTTAATCTCAGAAAAATATCGGCAAAAACTTAAAAAAAAGTTATTGGTATAATTTTGGTAAATATTTAAGGGACCGTACACGCTGAAAAAAATCCGTCTTCGGCAGCCGCGATTTTTGTATCAGCACTCAGTCCTAGTATTCAGGGGGCGGTGAGTAAACAGATAAATACGTATTTCTCATAAATATTGTTAATTTTCTTATAAAAAATTGTAAAGTATATGAAATGAACTATGTAAAAAATCTATTTTGGACGTCTATTTAATTTCATTTTAGCAATAATTATGTAAAACTGCTAAAATGAAAAGCTTTAGCTTTAGCATGAAAAACTAGGTTGCATATACAGGGTGCAAAGGAAAGTTTCTTTAATCTGAAAATACTTGCGAACGGAGTGAGCTACAGCTATGCAGTAAGGTAACGGTATAGTAATGCGACTACGTCCGATTTAATGCAAATGACAGCAGCGCCTCTAGTGGCGAAATTTGGAAGATAGCCATTGCAAATACAAAACGAAAAGAGATAGAGCAAAATTTCCAATTAGAAACATTTAGAGCATCAATTAATTAGTACGAAACAACATTTGATTTACATGGATAAGATGAATCTTCTCCTGTATACTCCAAAATGTCCGAAATCGATGCACTCTATTTTCTCTAAACGTTTGAATAGAATAGCCAAAAGTATGAATAAATACGCACAATTTATTGCATAAATACGTACTTATCTTATAAAGTTTGATAACATCACTCAAAAAACAAAAAAAGACAAACTGTCTCACAGTGATAAAAAGTTAATATTCAGTATGTTCGAAAAGTTCCATTGTTCACGGTACAGATTTGTATTCGTGAGAGTACATCTGTATGCACATTTCTCAGCATGGAACGTCTATTGCAAGCCTCTTCAATACGACGACTGTTATCTGCAAATATCATTTAGAGACAATAAATTAATCAAAAATGAAGTAAAGTAATTTATCAATTCAATAAGTGAGATTAATTGTTATTATAATTATTTTGTAAATCATTATGTAATATTTATTGACGTTCTAATAATTTCTTAAAACATTGAGTGTAATTTATTGCCTTTATATATTTATCTTATGTTGCGCGCGTGAGCACCAATGATGTCAGATACTCTTTCTGACGAGAATGTAAACGAGTAATAATGCTCAGTTTATATTAAAGTTTTCATTATGTAACTTGCTTTTCATAATCTTTGAATCAGATTTATTTGTCGCTTAAAAGTAGATTTAATTGCTGTGATATTACAGTTGTAGTTTTTTATGAATTTTAAATTAAGTTATTAGAAATAACAACAACATAGATTTAATCTTTTCGAGGGCTGTGGCTAGACGGTCTAGCCACTGACAAATGAAACTGACAAATGACAACGATAATATTTTAATAAAATTTTGCTTTTATAATGAAAGTGCAAATCAGCGGGTTTTTATTTTCTAAGAAATTCGTTTTAATATTCTGGTGTAAGGTAATTATTTCATCATTTTATGAACAGAATTCTCCTGCCCCTGAAAGGATAAAATTAAAATTTTAAATGCATTGGAAATTACATTTTTAAAGACATTGCAGTACAGTACAACGTCACAGTTTGCAATTACACACTGCTACATTTCCTAATTGTGAATATGCAAAGTAGAATCGTCGCTCATCCATATCGGACATTTTTGGGGTATATAGGTGACGATTTTTATCTTATCCATGTGAACGAAATGTCGTTTTGTACTAATTAATTGATGCTCTAAAACTTTCTAATTGGAAATTTTGCTCTATCGCTTTTCGTTTTAGATTTCCACTGGCTATCTTCCAAATTTCGTGACTAGGGGCACTGCTGTTGTTTGCATTAGGTCGGGCGTAGTCGCTTTACTATACCGTTAACTCACTTGCATAGCTGTAGTTCTCTCCGTTCGCAAATAATTACAGGTTAAAGGGACTTTTCCTTTGCACCCTGTATACATCTCGGTGATACGGATTAAAGGTATCTAGTTTAAAGTGGGAAATAGACATAATACACTGGGTCTCATAATGATAAGAACGCCTAGAAATTTTGTGATATCCTGGAAAAAATAAATAAATAATTGTCAGAAAACTCCATTCTCGAGACAAATACAGTAATTTTACATAATACACAACTACAAAAGAAATTACCCCTTACACGTTAAGCGCCACGTCAGCCACCGGTGGTTAACACTGAACTTTCCGTTTTAAACGCGTACTCCACCGATGACTGACGTCTTTAATATGATATAAAACTAAAAATATATATATTGTTTTAAATAATTACTGAACAATTATTTAAAATTTACCTACCTTTTATTTATTACAGGATTATACTTTCTTAAAAATTACTTAAAACATTGTATATTTTTCAGCGCTTGAGTGTCAGACTCAACGTGTTAAAAGAAAATTAATGCGATCACTCAAAATAGCCCGAGAAAAAATATTATTTAGATACAATATTTTTATAGTTACAATAACTTTAACTGTCTATACTGAACATTTTCATTCGATGAAGTTAGTCGGTTTGTGCACTGAACGTCTCATATCTGATAAATAGAACATAAATTAATTTCAACATAATACCATATGTTGAGCTCAATATACAATTTTAGGAATTTTTTTATAATCAAAGATGAACGGAACATGACTGTATACTTTTGAATATTATACTCCTTTATAATTTAACTACGGCAAATACAAATATCAAATTTCTAAAACTGAATTTACAATTACGTTATATAATATGAAAATACTAAATTATGGCAGCTGTACATTTTCTAGGTTGAGGATAACCATTTTTGTTTGACTGAGCATTTTTAAAAAGGAAAACTGATATTAAATGTATAATATTATAACAAAAGGAAGAAATTTAACAAAATTTCTGGCAATGCCATTAACCATGTCTTTTTTTTTTTTTTTTTTTTTTTTTTTTTTTTTTTTTTTTTTTAACCTAAGCTCGGTAGTTATTATTACATCGTGAATTTACACGAAATAAGAGAATAAACATTTAAATTAAGTCCGTTACCGTTAAGAATATTATATATATATATATATATATATATACACTGTTCAAAACAATTAAAGAACATTGCAGTTTTAGGTGGATTTTGTATCTGGTAAACTGTTTAGCTGATTGATACATGGTCGACAGACATAGTAGGTTATATGAGAATAAATTACACATGTTTGGCAGAAAAAAAATGCATTTTATTGCGCATTTGTGTACTAAAGGAAAAAAACACAATTTGTGCATATGAGAAAAAAAGAATAAAAAAAGATGTTTTCTTCAAAGAACATCATTTCCAGTAGGGGGTATGGTTTCCACGGGTGGCCAGCAACGTTGAACACCTTTGAGGCATGGACTCAATGAGGCTATTAATGACGAGTTGGGGGTATTCTGCCCCACTCTTCCAGAAGAGCTCTTTCCAGTTCTTGGAGAGTTTGTGGGTGTTGTTGGCGGACAGAAACTCGTCTTCCTAGAGCATCCCAAACGTGCTCGATTGGATTCATGTCTGGAGAACACGCTGGCCATTCCATTCGAACGATTCCTTCCTCGAAAAGGAAATCCTCCACCAGGTTTGCACGATGTGGCCTGCAGTTATCGTCCATTAAAATGAAGTTATCTCCGATTGCTGCAGCGTAAGGGACTACAATAGGTCTGAGGATCTCATCCCTATATCGGCGACCAGTCAGAGCTTCATCTCGAATGATGTAGAGGTCAGTGTGCCCGTCAATGGAGATGCCACCAGACACCAACACTCCTCCACCGCCAAATCGGACACTTTCGTGCACGAACGCAGGATTATTCCTACTGCCAGGGTCCCTCCAGATGAAAATACGCCTATTATCCGGATGCACAGAAAAACGGGACTCGTCAGAAAACAGAATATTGCTCCATTCATTTCTCCTCCAGTTGACATGCTCGGTTGCCCACTCCCTGCGGTCGCGACGATGCCTTGATGTTAATCTAACACACACCATCGGTCGGCGAGCATACAGACCTACAGCATGGAGCCAGTTTCGGACAGTCTGAGTTGAAATCGTGGTGCCTGTAGCCGAGCGAAGGTGTTGTTGGAGAAGAGTAGCGTTCATGGTTCGGTGTCTCCGAGCTGTTAACGCTAAATACCGATCTTCATTGGTCGTTGTCCTGGTCTTCGGCCTGCACATCCACTCTCCAAAAAACGGTTCCAGATCCTGGAAATGACACTTTGCGACACTCCAATGGCTTGCGCTACTTCGGCTTGAGTTTGGCCCCCTTCTAACCTACCAACAATTCTCAAAGCTTCTGAATCTGTCAAATGACTTCGCTGAGACATCGTACTCATCGAAACAAAGCAATCACTGAATGCCGATCATCCTTGTCTTCATTCTCTTTTATCCAGTTGAAAGTCAAATTTCATTCGCTGCCGCTGAAGCGACGTTTTTGACGTCGAACTCAAAATTTGCATACTCCACAGTTTGAAAACCAGAAAAATTTGCATTTGTGATTCTCTTCTTCTATTTTCGGCAAAAAAATTTCGTTTATATCTTTATTTTATATAAAACTTCAAATATCCTTTAATTGTTTTGAGCAGTGTATATATATATATTGCTAGTTGAAAGGTAGTTATTCTGCGATATGCTGGTTCAAATTTCTAGATGCTATGCATTGAATATCTGCATTAAAAATATATTTATTTCCTGCAGATAGATATATTTTCATAGTGCAGTACAGTTCAATAAAAAAGTTGTTCTCAGTTTGATTCCTCCACGGGGAATTATACATTAATTTTTGTTTAATTATATTGCATTGATTTTAATTATACATTAATTATTAATTTTTGACATTTATATTATTGTTCTTGTTTCACTCGATATTACCTTTGCAATGAATACGCTATTACTAATTTTGGTCATTTATTTTATTGACTGTAACGCAGCACGGATGCACCGGGTACGTTTTACTTTGCATTACTGCTGCATTATTTAGTTTTTTAATTCACCAGTGCTGCCTTAAGAACAGTAGACTATGCAAAACTGCCAAATGGGTGGAACGGAAAATTTATTTTCCTATATCACTTATATCTGTATCATTTTTGGTAATCCTGTATTTAATTTGTTATTAATTTGATTTTGACGATTTACTTTCCCCAAAAAATGTTTAGCCCAACTAAATTAGTTTTTATTGTTAAAAAAATATTGAGTTTCCAAATAATAATTTCGACTTTTTAATTGTTGCTTTTTTTTTTTTTTTCAAACAAAATTCCTTCATAATTGCATTTTGAGATGTACTTCCAGAAATCAAAGTTGAAAATTAATGCTTTAAAATAATGCACGCCTTGTCAGCATTTTTAGCAAAATGGGTTTAAATTAGGTGATAATGTTAAACAAGTTCATGCATTTAGTGCATAATGTTAAGCAAATTAACGCATATTAATTATGTTTCAACGAAAAAGTCCATTACATAAAATTTCATAGCGAACATTCAAAGAATCAAAAAAATTTTAAGTATTTCACCAGAAAAATATGTGACTATTAATTTTGAAAACTGTACAATTGCTTGATTAAAAATCGGAGAAACTAAAATGCCGACAGGTTTTGAAATTGCTGTTCTAAAACATTAAATGAATAAGCGTTACTAGTTACTTGCTGGGGTTCGATATACTTCTATAGTCCCAAAATTGACCTCTGTAATTGATTAAAAATGGCAAAAAAGATGTTTTTCCAACATGATATAATTCATTTTATTTCGTATAGTCATATAAGCCTTGAGAGTATTAATCGTAATTTACTTTTTCAAAACTGGATTTTATGCGTAGAATAATTATATTAATTTAAATAATGCTACTTTTGCAGTGAAACCTACAGCTTAGTGAACGGTTATATCAGTTCGCGGCGGTGAGAAGTTTAATAGAAAAAACTTTTTCTTCAAATTTTGAACCGAACCGATCAAAGTGATGTTACATTTTAAGAAGTTGAAATGGGATTTAAAAAGGAAAGCATAATTAAAAAATATAAATCTTAATTTATTTATATTTCAGAATTAATCCTCGTCATGTGTAAAATTCCAGTATATTATTCTGTTCATCCATAAAACTTTACCATCTTGCGATGGAAAGAGTATGCTATATATGAACTATGTTAACCCGCGATAAGGCGCACCAAAATATTGCACACGAGCAGGCGCGCTGGAAATGTCATACCCGACGGGTGTTTTGACCTTTAAATATCATAAAATGCAAGTTTTTTATTTTCTGTAACAAAGAAATAAAGAAAATAGCGCTGAAAAAAAATTATCCATAAAAATTGACAAGTTAACGATTTCTTTATGATAACAAAAATGCATTGACATTTTAAAGGCCCATTCCTCACACAATAGACCGATATGATCCATATCTATGTACTTATTACATTTTGGGCATGTGTATTTAGTTTTTCTATCGTTATTTCTCATCGTGGCTTAGATATTTTGTCATCTTAACTGCAAAAGAAATATTGAACTTGAGAGACTTAGAATGACTCGAGAAGTCGCACTGGTATCTGACAAACATTAAATACAATTGCAAAAAAAAAAAAAAAAAAAAAACTATTGTTGGAATTTTACTGCGAATTCTTTCATTTCAAGAGGATGTCCTCTAACACAGCTACACGTTTTTGACCAATTTAACTAAATAGATGTGTGAGATAAGAAAGCATGAATGCAACTCCGGGTATCAATTACCCTGCGCGTGTGATCCTGGGTTAATATAAAAATTAATATACCACTATCATAAGCATATGCATAAAACAAAATACATGCAAATACGACGATTAAGGGAATATCAAATTAATTCAGGATCGGTTTCTAGTTTATATACATTAAATTGTACCTTTTTTATGATAAAAAACTAAAAATAAAAGTTTAAATGTTCATTTATTATTAATAAACTATAAATTATCTTGTATTAATTGATAGTTTTCGGTGTAGCTATCTATAAAAACAAGATAACACCTCGAAACGTTAAGGGTAGTATGTAATGTAACTTACTATCTTTATCTTAAAAGCTTCAATATCAGAGTTATTAAAATAAATTATTATGCATTTTTGTCTTTAACTCTTTCGGGACCGACGGCTTTTACACAAATTTTATTCGGTTGGCACAACTTTTCTTAAAATTGTTACCTTTATTTTAATAACCACGAAAATGGTCTAACCAAATATTACTTTTATTTTTTACTACTGCCAAATATGAATTCTGTATGATCTTTTTGAAATTGTATATATGCACTAATGGTCTCGAATGGTTTAAAAATCTATCAAAACAAGCTTATATATAAAATAAAATAATAAAATTATGCGAAGCTCTCATGGATGAAAACACAGTATCCGATTGTGGTTTTATCCCGTTTTAAGAAGTATTTATTTGGAATAAGATTTATTATGGTTTTTTTTACACGAGACTTTTTTTCTGAAGATTAGATTTTATTCCATGATAGTTACCCCACACCACACGAACAAAAATAAATATAATTAATTGCACTAGGAGAGGGCAACAAGACTATTCCCAATCATTTACCGATAACCATGCAATATATCTTCATCGTATCTAATAAAACAACGAATATCTCTTCATTACTATTATCAAAGTATTGTGACAATAACAAAGCAATCCATGTTTCCAGAATTCGTTGTTCAGAAACTCGCAAGAGAATTTTTTTTATCGTTGACCAGATTTTCAGAAAAGTGATTACTCTCTTTGTGTTGATTGCCTTTGAAATGCGATAACAATTTCCCTTTTTTGGTCAGAGTATATATTCCATATAACATGTTTATTATATCATAGTAGTAGTGTGTATTAATACATCTTTCATACATGGTTAAATCATGTTTTCTTTTATTACATGATCCTATAAACATCGCTATTTATATAACTTGCAATAAACTGAACTTCTCGTACTGTCTAGTATTCTATTCAATAGTTAAAAAGAATGTAATTTGAAATCCTGTGTAAAAATATCCAAATACTAACAGACGTTTATAATTTTCAGACAGAGAATACTCCTAAACTATAGCGCAGATATTTATACAGAAAAAAAGAAAAATCAGGTTTAGTAATATGTTGTCAATAATTACTGTCACTTGTTGGATATAAGTACCATAATTATAAAATGTATACAATGTCATTTAGTACTAAACATGAAAGGAAAATTCCATATAGCTTATAATCGTAAAGGAAGAATTTTTAGTAAAGATGTTATTGACACCAAATTACATTAAGATGTTTAGAAAACTACCAACAATTAACTGGTTAATACACGAAAAATATTTGTAGACGTTTACTATTATTTTTTTCTGAAAAGCGATATATACTGTATTAAAACAAAATTACAAAGATGATATTAAATGTATTAGGGACAGCAAAATGAGCGCGACTTTTTTTTATACAAGGAGTCTTATCAACGAATGGACCTTGGTAAAGCAAGGAGCCTTTCAGATTCGACAAAAATTCGTCCTCTTTTCGCGTCCCTTAACAGGGTCGAAGACGCTATTTCAATTGTCTCTGGCAATCAGTTGCCAAGTGTGTTAAAATTTACCACAATTCTACACTGTTGAAATAGATTTAATAAAAATTATGCAACAATATTATATTTAAAAGTGTCAAAAAGCCACTTAATTAAGATATTTTTTTTCAAAAAAATATATTTGTCATTATTATAGAGTTACTTTTCTACTAACATAGAGTTTGAAGTATTTTTTATTATCAGACAGAGAGGTAGTGACGAATTTATTTAAAGCATTTCAAAAAGATAAAAAGCTTGATGAGACATTCAAAGCCAGCCGATAAATCACAGATTTGCAACCCGGAAGAGGTAAATTTTAGGAGCCATTCAGTACTTAAAACTTTTTTTCAAATCCAAATGAACTACTTATTCAAACAATTCTGAAATAAATTTTGTTCAGAAACGCATGAAATTGAAAGGTCTTCTTATTCATGAACTATTTAATGGAGTGGTGATTTGAATTAAATAATGTCAAAGTTGGCGTTTGGGACAGAATTTCATTACGCGAGAGCGCAGTAACTGAAAAAACGTGTCACAAGCCACATGACAACAAATCGCTGATAACTTGTTAAGTATTTTATTTATCAACTAACAGAATACACCATTCGATTTCAAGTCGCTTCAATAGTCACGCCTATTAATGTTTTGTATTTAAGTTTAAACATGAGCCAGGAAATGTGTCTGGAAGTTTCGATTTGTTGAGAATGTAATTTGAAAACCGCCTAAGTAACAAAAATTCAGTACACATTTTAAGTATTTCAACAAGTAGTCAGTTTCTATGATTCAGTATGAAATCACATCTTACGTGTAAACATAACGTTATGAGGAGCAATTGCGTTATTTGTTAATGTAAAAAAAGCTGGTAAGTGTGATCGGAGGTCGCAATATGTGTACCTAATAAGGTATTATGAACAATTTTATTATTCTTAATTGTTTTAATAAATTGTCTCCAAATATTCCAGCTCACTAATATTAAACATTTTCATTGGTTGAAATATCGAAAATTAAAACGCATTGCTATTTTACATGAAGTTATTAAATTGAGCTTTTTGACAAAACCACAGTCCAATTCAGCGAATATTCAGTAACCTAATTTTCTATTCTCTTCAAAAGTAAAAGAAATATAATTAGTAATATAGATATTTCCCAAAGCTTGATTGATATATTAACACTAGAACGGCGGGAAATTTTATTCAAGTTTTATAAAAATATTTCACATCACAATTTTTACTTAAAACTGTTTAACTTACTTATTTAAGTTATTTTTGTGCAGCATATATTAATCTTAAATTATAAAAAGTTTTCTGGTTCGAATCGACATGTATTCATTTGGCAGGGGTCAAAATGACCCCTCGCCGCCGTTCTAGTGTTAAGAGCCATCGCGAATTTGTGTGTCTTTCAAGATAATATTATTATCTTGAATTATTATCATATATTTTGGAAATCCATGATACAAGGATATCCAGGATAGAGTACGTGATAGCTATTTAGCATTTAATGTGCTTGGATGATGTATTAGTGTAATAATTTTCCTCACAAATTTCAGAATGTTCAACCACCAAATATTAACACACCAAATATGTGTCCCCTAGTATGAACCTCGATGTCAGTAAGTATTCCTATGTAATAATATCAAACCTTATGTTTATGTAAACATGTTTTGCTGAAACAACGAAAAATAAAATGCATTGCTATTTTACATGAAGCTATTAAATTGAGTTTTTTGGCAAAGCTACAATCTAATCCCCTAGACACTCACTAATTTAATGTTCTAATTATTTCAAATGCATATGTGCATAGTGGAATTTATTTAGCCATTTAGCAATATAGAGATATCCTAAAGATCGATCGATTTATCAAGTGTCATCGTTGCTTCGTGTCTCCTTCAAGATAATGTTAGTAGTCTTGAATAATTATCATCTATTTTGGAAGTGCGTGATAGGAGAGAGTTCTCGAGAGTTAGATAGCATTTAATATCCATGGAGGAAGTATATGTGTGATAATTTTCCACACAAGTTTCGAAATGTTATATACACCGAATGTGTGTCTCCAACAAAGAACCTTTCGATCATTTAAATTTTTTTGGTAAATTGTCCGTACGTCTTGTTGTATAATAATATCAGATTTCTTCTTTATAAATAGGTGTTTGGCAATAACATCAAAATGTAAAATGTATTGCTATTTTACATGAAATTACTGATAGATAGTCAGAACTGATAGATTGATATTCATATAATTGATATCTATATCTATCTATCTATCTATCTATCTATCTATCAATCTATCTATCTATCTATATATATATATATATATACATTTTTTTTTCTTTTTCTTTTTTTTTTCTTTTTTTTTTTACAGAGGACACTAACTAATTTAATGTTCTTAACTTCACAATTGAAGAGCTAAGTGGAAGAACATGTTAAGTAACAAAAATTACATTTGATGAAATTTGAAGTGAAAGTTTATGCTGTAAATTTTAATGATTTATTTTCTGCTTGATACCATGTGTTTAAAATATTAACAGGTATGGTACTAAACTCTCTCAGAAAAACTTATTCATATTTAATTTTCAAATATTAAAATTTATTAATATTATTGACATTATTAAATATTAAAATATTAAATATTAATGAATAATGTCTTAAATCTTCAGGACTAAATAGAATCTTAGTATTTTAGCTTCACCATGTGATTAGGATACCTCATAACACTTTCATCCAAAAGATAATTTTTTTTTTTAGAAAATGTAGCATAACATGTTCATCCATTCAGCTCTTCAATTAAAAGCACCCAACGAATTCATTTAGCAATACATCAATTTCAGAAAACCCGATTATCATATTAGGTGTGATCAGGACTTTTTCTGTCCTTCAAGGTAATGTTAGTGTATTTTACGTGCAGTTAATAAATTGCGGGGTTTTTTTTGGTGTGGGAGGGGGGGGGGGGGCAAAACTACCCCTAGTCACCTACTAATTGAATGTTCTATTCACTTCAAAAGTACATGTCCATAATGAAATTCATTTAGAATTTTGCAATATAGAGATTTCTCAAAGATATGTCGACGTATCAAGTGTAATCATGACTTCGTGTGTTCTTCAAGATTATGTTAGTAGTCTTGGATAATTATCACCTATTAAGGAAATGCGTGATAGAATAGAGTACTTGAGAGTTAGATAGCATTTAATGTTCATGGAGAATGTATTGATCTAATAATTTTCCTCACAAGTTTCGAAAGGTTATACACACCGAATAAGTGTCTCCTATAAAGAGCCTTTTGACTATTTATTTGTTTGGTAAATTCTCCGTATATCTTGTTGTACAGTAATATGAAACCTTTAATTACACTGGTGAAAACAATTAAAGGGACAAACGTTTTCTTTTAAAAATAAATAAATAAACAAAAATAAATTATCTCTATACTCAAATAAGGTATCAGATGATAGTTAAGCTCCTCGTGGACACACATGCCACGCAGTTGTCTGTGTCGCCATAAGGCTGTGACGCTGTGATCGCGTTTGTGCAGAGGTACCTCTCTTGGCCGCCAAAGTTTGTAGCGTAAGGACGTTTTAAAACATCGTAGCATAACCCAATCCTATTTTTTTTAATTTCTTTGTTTACCCATTATTAGTATGGCTAGTCGCCATCGTCTAGATGATGCCATAAGATGGCGGATTGTTAGAAGACTCAAGGCCGGCCAATCACAGGCTACCTGTTGTAAGGACAAAGGGATTCCCAGAAATGTGGTGTCCACTCTGTGAAAACAGTTCACAGAGACAGGAACAGTGGTCCGCTGACCTGGTCAAGGCCGCGAGAGAGAAACAACGCCGGCTGAAGACCGTTATTTGAGACTTCTATCCAAAAGGGATAGGTCCGCGACAGCGACACAACTGTTTAATCACCTGTATAATGCAATAGGAAAATGCATTTAACGGATAACAGTCACCCAGAGATTTAATGCAGGTGGCCTGTATGTCTGGCGCCCTGTAATCTGCATCCCCCAGGTAGCACAAAGATATTGGCCAATATCAAAATGAGATATTGGCCAATATTAAAATGTAATATTGGTTAATCATTAAATGACCCCCCTTAAAAAAGATATTCACGAATATTATTTTTGGATATTTGGCCAATTTTTCCCAACTTCTCTGAATATCAGTTTATGACATTAAGCGATATATGTTTCTGTCATTGCTGAATATCATTATTTGACATTGAGTGATATATGTTTCGATATTCCAGAATAACATTTTTAAATATTAAATACTTTTTAGACATTAAATTCTTTTGTAAACCCCAACAACTGCGATTTGCAAATGTGGAGAACGTATACTTCTCACTGAGCTAGAAGTTGATGCTCAAAGAGATTTTTAGTTTTAATCTTATGAAAGATTAACGAAGAAAACCTACTAAAATTATAATAATAAGAAACTTTCAATAGAAAGTGGTGGCAGTAGATTTTTCTGTTGGTGACGAAAAGAATGTCTGACAAAATTATAATTTAATTATCTCATACTTTTTCAATCACAACCAACTTTTTTTTCTTTTTCTCTTTACATTCTTTTAACATATATTTATTTAAATATCACTTTTTTATTATTAAGTTTGTTAGAAATTTAAAAAGAAATTATGTTGAAAACTAATGACCTACGTTTTACACTAAACTTGTATTCTTTCTATAATAAAAAATAAAATTATTTTAAAAGTCTGAAATTCGAAAGCCTTTTAAAAAGATAAACGTAGTATCCAATAAAAAATACCTAAATTGATCTCTTTTTTATTGAAAAACTTTATATAATAAAAAAGCATCTTTCGTTTTTTATAAAGCTAACAACTGTTATATTTTAACATCGTTATATGCACTGCATTATTATTGTAAATACAAATAATTCTAGAGCAATAATTATATATTTCCTCATCAAGTTTTTATTAGCACTATCAATAGATTTTAATATGAAATGATTTTCTTGAGAAATTTTTCTATTTTGCAATTTCTATAAATTTCTATATAAATTGTACTACAAAAAAATTTCCATACTAATCTCAATAGATTTCTATGGGTTTTTGTTTTCCAAATATATACATATATATAAATAACTATAGATTTCTAAAGAAAATTTGCGTTTTCGTTAACGAAAACTCTGAAAATGGGCGGTCCTTCAGAACTTTCCATTCACTTTGGTCAATATTACAAACTTCGTCAGATATGCTAAATGTCGACAGATATCTTGAAATGTCTGAAAAATGATATTGTTTTTATGAATATCGACAGATATCTCTGAATGTTGGAACACTAATATCATTTTTACGACATTGGCCAATGTAAATAAAATATCAAAAATAAGGCATTAAAAATACAAGTTTTCTAAAAATAGTAAAATTTTATTGTTTAGAATACTATTTACGTATTATAATGTTATAAGTAATGCAAAAAATTCGTTTGGATGCTTTCTTTTAAAAACTAATTTTAAGTTACATCTGTGAATATCGGCAGATATTGTAAATTTGACGTCTGACATTCAGTGACTTTCGAGATATCGGCCAATATTGATCGGGACATTGACCGATATCTGTGTGCTACATGGGCCCTTTGACTGTAAACACCAAAAAGTCCGTCTAGAATGGTGCCGAGACCACCTGTCTTGAACAGAGGATACTTGGGGGGCGGGTTCTCTTCAGTGATGAGTCACAATTCAGTCTAGACAGCGACTCGAGACGTGTTCTCATCCGGAGAGAACCCGGGAGTCGATATCGGCCGTCTAACATTGTCGAAAAGGATAACTATGGTGGAGGTGGTCTTATGGTTTGGGCAGGCATCATGTCAGACGTGCGTAATGACCTTCATGTGTTTGATAGAGTTACTCTGACAGGTCGGCGGTACAGGGACAAGATCCTTGCACCCTATGTGAGACTTTTCCGCAGAGCATAAGGACCAAATTTCGTGTTTATGGACGATAACGCCCTTCCGCATAGGACTCAGTTGGTGGACAAATACCACGAATCGGAGGCCGTTCAACGAATGGAGTGGCCTTCGATGTCCCCGTGACCTTCATCCCATCAAACAAACATGTATGGGACGCTCTTGGACGATCAATTGCAGCTCGAAGACCAGCTCCAGCGACCATCTATGGGCTCAAGGGTGTCTTGGTGCAAGAGTGGGTGCAGTTGCCACAGGGGTTGATAAGGAGCCTGGTAAACAGTATGAAACGCTGATGCGAGAGCTCTGTAGCTGTTACAGGCGTTCATACACCCTATTAGACATGTTTTTCTCTGACTGACACTGTGTTGGTCAGCTGCTGTGCAGGACACTTAACCAGTTTCCTAATTTATGGTGCAGGTTGAGCGCATTTTTGTTTTCCCATATATTGGTCTTATATCCGATGATATCTTGGCCAAGTTTGGTTTTATTTGTTTTGTTATTTTTGTTTATTGCAAAAAAAAATCATTTTTCCCTTTAATTGTTTTCACTAGTGTATAAATAGATGTTTGACAGCAACATAAAAAGGTAAAATGCATTGCTATTTTACATGAAATTGAATTGAGTTCTTTGGGAAAACTGATAGATTGATACCGATATAATTGATATCTATATTTTTCACTCAGGACACTAACTAATTTGATGTACCTTTTACTTTAAAATTACAAGTGCACAGAGAAATTCATTTAACAATACATAGATATCCTAATGTTCGATTGATATATCAAGTGCGATCATGACTGTGCCTGTCCTTCAAGTTAATGTTACTGTATTTTACTTGAAGTTAATAAATTGCATTATTTTGGCAAAACTAACACTCTAATCCCCTAGACACAAATTTCATGTTCTATTCAGTTCAAAAGTATATCCCATAGTGAATTTCATTTAGCAATATACATATTTCGCAGAGCTTGATTGATATATCAAGAGCCATCACGAATTTGTGTGTCCTTCAAGATAATGTTTATAGTCCTGAATTATTATCATCTATTTTGTATATCCATGATAGGATGGAGGAGTACTAGAGAGTTAGATAGCATTTAATGTGCTTGGAGGATGTATTGGTGCAATAATTTTCCTCAAAAGATTCGAAATGTTATCTACACCAAATATGTGTCTCCTATTATTTTTTATTAAATTGTTACTAACATTACTGTATAACAATATCAAACTTTTTCTTTTTGCAAACACATGTTTGGAGGAAACATAGAAAGAAGAAATGCATTAATATTTTACAGGGGGTTATTGAATTGAGTTTTTTGAAAAAAAAACAGATGGATTGATGCGCATATAATTGATATCTGCACTTTTTTAAACAGTACACTCAATAAGTTAATGTTTTATTCAGTTCAAAATTACAGACACACAGTGAAATTCATAGATTTTTAGAATTCATAGAGGGATTTTTAGAAATACACAGATTTCCCAAAGCTCCATTGATATATCAAGTGTGATCATGACTTTGTTTGTCCTTCAAGATAATGTTAGTCGTTTTTAATTATTATTATCTGAATTGAAATATATCCCAAATTCAAATTTGGGTAGCATTTAATATGCTTTCGTGATGTATTAGTGTAATTATTCGTCAAAAGTTCTGATGTGTTAACTACACCCCAGTAGCTGAAAATGTGAGACAGGTGACCTGCGTCAGAGATAATTTTGCCAATTGCAGGTTATTTCTTTGATAAAATATTTGGCCTGCAGATTATTATTAATTATCTGAGAGTTTGTATTCAAATGATATTAACAATTCCAAAACTTTTTGAAGAGTCAGTGATATCTATGTTTTCTACACCTTACAGGAGATTTTCTAATACATTACTACTCCAAGTTTCATAGAAAAAAATTATTCATATTTTCCTTGAAATATTATTAGCAATTTAGTTTATTTTTCCTTTTTCATTTCACTTCCTAATGTCACTGGCTATAGAGTATGATATATTTTGTAAAGGTTCATCCTGTTATTTAATTCTGCAGTTTTTTTTATAAGTTTTAAAACTTACATATTAAAGAATTAAATAAATTAGAATACCAAATTTTAAAGTTATATGTAAAAAGTTTACAACATGCTTTGGCTGTAGAAGATTTTTGTAGCAAGAATAGATCTTTGTCGCAGGCATAGGGCGCATTCACGGACTGCATCCTGAGTTACATATGGTTACACTTCTGTAACCCGAAGCGTTAACATATCAATATCACGTGACTTTTTGCGGGTTACCAGTAGCATTCAGAGACGGAAATTATCCAGAGTTCAGATAACCCCATTACCTATACAATTATGCTGGGTAAAGTGATCGCATGGTTGAGAAATCTGATTTGTTTCCCATTTTATAGCTTAACTGTGGCTGTTAACTGAAAAATGTCAGTTTTGATTAATTTTTTTTGCTTAGTTTTGATTAATTGGTTAATTGGTGCATTAATCTTACAAAATATAAAAATAATCACTTAATTTGAAAATATCATGTTTACCACCGAATGAATGAATCTCCGATTCAGCCGAAAATGTTTAGCAAAATCGCTGTCCGACATTGTTGCGACAGTAATTTACACATAAAGTTAACTCTCGGAACACCTTACGTTCAAAGAACAATGCTAATTGGGAAAATATCATGATCTGAGAAATAATTGAAAAATATTTGCGCTTTCAAAAGTTCAGCTCCCACCATGTTCGTAAATGTAAATAAAAAATACTCCCAACTTTATTCAAAAGCGTTCAGCGCCGTTTTAACCCAACCTTACACTGAGAAAAACCAACAAAACGTCATTCCCCAATTTACAGAGTAACCCGTGTTTTGCTCTCTGAACTCGCCCACAGTTTACATCGTCTGTTACTTGAGATCGACACCAAATATGTATTTACTATTATGAGCCTTTTGATTATTTTAAATTGTTAAAATGTGTCTCTAAATATTGCTTTATAATAATAGCAATTTTTTTTTTACAGATAGATGATAGACAGAAACGGTATTTTGCATACTCCGTTAAATGATTTAACTGGAGATTTTTTTAGAATTTCTCAAAATCATTGTGCTTTCAGTGCTAATTTTAAAAGAATATGCTAAAAATCATTAATTTCTGGATGTCTTTGGCATTATGGAACTAAGAACAGAATTTAAATAAAACTTGTAATAATTTGAATTACTGTTTCGAGTCATTGTATTATAAAATTTCAATACATCTGCTTTGTGGTAAAATTCCTACAAATATGTTTCAATAAAATATACAGTAATGTAATGGTTATTTAAAAAAAATATATCACATTACATATTCTTTGAATGAAAACTACGAAATAGATTAGCAAAAAGATATAACATAAACAAATACTGCAAAATGTATCTCAATTAATATATTCAAACACGCAATTAACGTTCCCTGTTAATTTACGTATTTTTACTATTTAATCCAAACTTGCTTCTGAATCCTAATACACCATGCACGGTATTGGCATGAGCATTGCATGTATTCGCTAACTACATAAGCTAACTGTAATAAATGTATTTATTGTAAAAGTTATTGTAAGTATTGTAAAACTCAACGTGTATCGCTGATGTCGAAAAAATGCTTATTTAAACAAATGTAGCTTTATAACGTTCGACTCAAAGTTAATTGTGCATACTAAATTTAATACTTAATTTATTCCACAATATTGTTATAATTTGAAAAAGAGAAGAAACTGCATTATCATACAGATAAGTTATGCTATACACAAGGAAAATGCCCAGTGATGTCGGAGAAATAAATTGTTTTAAGCAAACGAGACACCATTTGTTATTTCTTTTTAAGGGAATCGGTAGTTTTACTTTTGAAAGCAGAAAGAAAAAAAAAGAAAATATCATTGTTTATTTAAATGAATTTAGATATCCGTAGAATATTTTGATAAAGTTTTGTATAGATAAGGCAGTTAAAAATATGCGATAAGCACGTTTAGACAGTAAGCATGCATTTTCGTTTAAATGTTTCATTAAAAAGATCTTTATAATAACAAGGGTATAAACCCGGTCTTCACCAGTTAAAGAATATAGGGATTTTTTTTTCTTTTTGAAAACTCCGATAGATTTTTCACATTAAATATAGTTTTTTAGAATGCTCAGTAACAATACAAAATATCATACTTAATAATAATATAATATTAAAAACAGCAATTATACATTCATATAAAATTTTGGAATTTATTAAAAGCGATGTTTTTGTTTTGGTTCCGTGCCAGGATTTAACAGCCGAAGAAATCGCCAAGGATTACTATGTACAGTCAGCCTTGTTTGATTATGTTCATTTCAGTGGTTTTAACTTTTAGTTTGATTACATGTCTCAAATTTCTTTTTTATTTATTCATTAATAAATGTTTTAATTTCGCGATGGAATACGAGCTTCAAACAAACGTTGAGTTATTTATAGTAATTTAATTGCAAACAGATTTATCTTGTATAATCCTCTGCACTCGATATAGATTTAACAAAAAAAAATAGTTTTTAAACAATAAAATTTGAATAAATAGCGATGCAATTTTCAAACAAATTACTTTTGAAAGTACATTCTTTTACCTCTTTGGTGTTGTAAAAATTGAAAATCTGCAAGGTTTAGGTGTTCAAAAGATTTAAATGGAAGCGAAATTTAATCATCTATTGTTACCAGCGTAAAAATGACTTCAGCGTTACAAACGGACATCTGACCTTTATAATATAGACTGCGCGCAGCTTGTGTTTTACAACGTTTCATTATGATCAAAATACTAACAGTTAACATATTTCAATTGACTGGAATTTTTTTTTTAAATGGGCGATCCATTTGTTGCATTTTATAAAATTAAGGATTAGAATTTCAGTAATATAATGCTTTTAATAAATATCTGAAATACTAATTTTTAAATATGTCATGACATTTTATGGAACCTTCATGGAAGAAAACTTGTAAAACGTATTTAATTGTTAAAAAATTTGTACAAGTATAGGTTTAAAATATTCTTATTTTTTTACAGTAAAATTTTAAATTTGTACTACACAATTTGCTATGCTAAATCAAGTTCCTTCATAAACTCACAAAAATGGTATCGTAAAGTTATTATAAAAAAAAAAAATCAAAGGATTCCTTGTCTTTTTTACTTTGTGTTTCTTACTTATTTTTTTAAACATACATTTATTTTTAACTTAATTATATATACATATTAGATGGCTCCGTCACGTACGAGCTACGCTCGCTACCCTCGTTCAGACGTCCAGGACTTCATTCTAAAAACACGCTAATTTTATCGATTTTAAAAAGATTACAGAAGTTTGAATTATAATTAAAAAACCAGTGGTGATCTACATTTAAATGGGTTTCCATATTTTCCACTTATATTGTGAAATTTTAAGGCGCCATCAGCTGCTGTTAAGAGATCCAATGGATATTTTCGTTTTTGATAAAATAAGATCAGTTAATCGTTTGAAAATAAGCTAATATAAATTGAGTTAAGTAAGACATAGTATTTGGCTACCCCGCGGCTTTCCTTGCGTAATAGTTGAAATATGCCAAGTGATATTTGCATTACTATTTTTTATTAGAAAAACACTTTTTGAAATAATTCAAAAAATACAAATTAAGCCACACTTTGACTAAACTTCGTTATAAAAGTGCAATAGACAGAAATGGGATTTTAATTAATAAGACGAACTAAAACTAATTCCAGTTAAATGATAATTTAGATAGTAGTTTGGGACTTTTATGCTCATTTCATACGCTTTTTTCAGAATTCATTTGAAGTTTTGAATTTTTTAGAAACCATCTTAACACATTTACATCTTAAAATTAACCATCATGTCAAATTCCAACCTTCTTGTCTTACAGTCTACCACCCCTCTGGTATTAGTGGCACCGACATAAAATGCCAAAGCAAAGTTGAAATAGAATGTCTCGAAAAATGTTGAAACAGAGACAGTCATCATTAATTTACCAACATTAACTTTGAAAACGGTTGGTATTTCACAATATTGTATAGAAAACGGAATTTAGATGTTTTTAAAGACTTTCTTGTTGTTCCTGCCAACCAGGTGGTAGTGACACCGGCATAAAATATAGCTCGTATAGAATCAGAGATTATCATTCTTGATTCGCAACCAATAACTCCTGTAATCGGTTTATTATTTCCTGAGATTCCATAGAAATCGTAATTTAGACTCTCTTAGAATGCTTTTCGCTCCTTCCCTTCGCTTTACCCCTTTTTAATTTCGAATTTATTTTCGACAGTTCATAGAGGACATTTATATTTTATAAGTAACTACCGTGTTATATTTAAAGTTTCTAGCCTCTTCAGTACCGCAGAAATCGCAATTTAGAGTGTTTTTTGCTCCTGCAATCCTCTATATAAAATATAGCCTAAGTTTCAGCGGTTTCTATTACCACCAATTTGCAACCATTATGTTTGAAATCAGTTTCGTATTTCATGCGATTGCATAAAAATCGTAATTTAGAACGGTTATAGAACGCTTTTCACTCACTTCATTCTTTTAAATTTAGAATTTTCTTTCGAAAATTCTTATAAATCATTTGCGTCTTTGAAGTAATTACCATTCCAAATTTAAAATTTTAGACCTCCCTCAGTAACACAAAAACGCAATTTAGAACATTTTTTGCTCCTGTAACCCCCAGGTGGTAGTGACAACAACGTAAAATATAGGCTATGTTGTAGAGGGGACTCTCACCATCAGTTTGAAATCATTACTTCTTAAATCGGTTTATATTTCCGGAGATTGCGTAGAAATCGCTATTTAGAACGTTTTCATAACGCTTTTCGTTCATTTTTACCCCTTTAAATTTCAAATTTTTAAGGAACTCTTCACAGAGAGTATTTAGATCTCATAAGTAATTACCATGCCAAATTTCCGGATGCTAGCCCCTTCAGTATCACAAAAATAAATTTAGAACGTTTTTTAAAATGCAACCGCAAGGTGGTAGTGACGACGACATGAAATAGATCCTATATTGGAGCAAGGGCTATCATCATCGATTTCAACCATTACTTTTTAAATCGGTTGGTACTTTCTGAGACTTCGTAGAAATTGCAGTTTAAACCGTTTTTTAGAACGCTTCTCATCCATTTTCCCCCCTTTTAAATTTCGAATTATTTAGGAAATGTTCTTAGAGATCATTTATATCTTATAAGTAACTGTCATGCCTAGTTTCAACTTTCTAGCCCCTGCAGTATTACAAAAAAAACGTAATTTATATCGTTTTTAACTTTTTCACCCCCTTTGGGGTAGCGGCACCAACATGAAATACAGCCTATGTTAGAGCGAGGGCTGTCTCCATCGTTTTCACACCATTATTTTTTAAATCAGCTCCGTAATTCCTGAGATTACGTAGAAATCGCAACTTATAATGTTTTTTAGAACGCTTTTCGCTCATTTTCACTACTTTTAAATTTCGATTTTTTAGTAAATGTTCTTTGAGATCATTTGTATCTTATAAATAACTGCACTGCCTAATTTCAGGATTCTAGGCCCTTCAGTAACACAAAAATCGCAATTTAGAACGTTTTTTTTTTTTTTTTTCTTGCTTCTGCAATCCGTAGGTGGTAGGTACACCGACATGAAACAGAGCCTATGTTGGAGCAAGGGCTGTCATCATCAATTTCCAACCATTTCTTTTGAAACAGATTGGGTACTTTCTGAGATTGCGTAGAAATTGCCAATTAGAACGTTTTTAGAACGATTTTCGCGCATTTTCACCCCTTTTAAATTTCGAATTTTTTAAGAAATGTTCTTAGAGATCATTTATATCTTATAAGTAACTACCATTCCGAATTCCTTGTATCTGGGCCCTTCAGTAACACAAAAATCGCAATTTCGAACGTTTTTTTTTTTTTTTTTTTTTTGCTAATGCACCCCGTTTAGGGTTAGTGGCACCGACGTAAAATGTAGCCTATATTGGAGCAAGTGTTGTCACCATTATTTTTTAAATCGGTTTGGTACTTCTGGAGATTGCGTAAAAATCGCCATTTAGAATGTTTTTTAGAACGCTTTTTGCGCATTTTCACCCCTTTTAAATTTCGAATATTTTAAGAAATGTTCTTAGAGATAATTTATATCTAATAAGTAAATGCCATGCCAAATTCCATGTATCTGGACCCTTCAGTAACACAAAAATCGCAATTTCGAACTTTTTTCGATCCTGCACCCCTTTAGGTGTAGTTGCACCGACATAAAGTGTAGCCTATGTTGGAGCAAGGGTTATCACCATCATTTGACACCATTATTTTTTAAATCGCTTTGGTACTTCCTGAAATTGCGTAAAAATCGCGTTTTAGAACGTATTTTAGAACGCTTTTCGCGAATTTTCACCCCTTTTTAATATCGATTTTTTAAAAAAATGTCCTTAGAGATGATTAGTATCTCATAAGTATCTACCATTCCAAATTTCATGTTTCTAGGCCTTTCCGTAACACAAAAATCGCGTTTTTAGAACGTTTTTTGCTCCTGCAGCCCCTTTTGGCCAGTGGAATTGACATAAGATATAGCCTATGTTCTAAGTTTGACTAATACCATCATTTTGATACCATTACTTTTGAAATCGGTTCGGTAGTTCCAGAGTTTACCTCCTACTAATAAACAATTTTTACATCTTTATAGTATTAGTATAGATTAGATGCGATAAACAGGCAGTAGACCTGTTTTGAGGGCGTCGTAGAGTCAACTGAAGAGCGATATTGTGCTCGTATTAATCAATGCGAGAAATATTTTTGGGTGCTCTCCACTTCGTAAAGAACAATGTATCAAAAATTGATTTTCATCAATGAACAGCAGTGTATGAACCATAAGTAAATTTAAATAATACTTATTTCTCTGAAGGCAGCAGTTTTTAAAGAATCGGAATTTTGAACTCGTCCCCCTTTCATTATTAACATTCAGTAGTACATATGCCAGGTATCAAGTTTCTAATCAGTCAGACGAATCGAATGAGCTACAAATATTATAACGATACCAGGGACTTTGGTACCTTTACACGTAAGTTTTAGAAATATGATTGCTTTTAGACAGGGCGTACAGTTGGTATCAACAAGGTCGCCCCAAAAAATGTCGAAACTGCTCTACTGTTGAGTTTAGCACTTTTGAAGGTCTTGTAGATTCAGAATGATGTTCAGTAGGGGTATTAATACTGGAGATTCTTCACAAAGCTGAAAATGGTACATATGGATGTGTCCCTTTAAAATTTATAGAAAATTTAACTACTGTATGCAAAACGAATCACGTGATATTTTTGAAAATGCATTGCATTTATAATTTAAATGAAAAAAAAAAACAAAAATTTTAATCCCTAAAAATCCAACTGCGTACGAATAGTTAAGTTTTTAAAGCATATTTAAACTATTGTTAAAACTTTCTTTTTAGTTGATCAAATCAGTTTATCGCTATTGCATAGGAGGATTTACAATCCTACACATTGCATGTGTTTAAAATATAATATCTGAGTGAAATGATTACTCAAATTTTCCATGTATGTAGAAATGAAATGTTATCTGTCTCTCAAGTACCATATCGTATCCCTAAAGTGTTTGTAATGTTTGAAGATTGCTAACATTATTTGAAGGTCATGCAGAATCACGGTGAAAATCGATGGACCAATTAAGCTCTGGGAACTCTCCACTAGTCTAAATGAATTTCGATATGGATGTATACCTTTCAAATTAATCGCAAAAGAATTTAATGGGCGTCAAACAAATTGCAACGTATTTTTGTCAAAATAACACAATTTTAATTTTAATATAGTAACAATATGCTATGTATCGTGCACCTTAGTTACTGCAATTATATGTAATAGGTGTAAAATTTAAAACACATTTGAAGGGGATCCGGAACACTTAAAAAAAATATTGAGTTAAAATTTTAATTTTTTTTATGGTTAACTATACCATTTGTAAACAAAATCACATAGTAAAGCTTCTAATAATAATAAAAAAAAAATTAAAGTGGTTTAATTTAAAATTGTTATAACTTGAAATAATTTTGTAGAATTTTTTTTTCTTTAAAATAAAGAGAAATATACAAGTTTTAATTTTGAATCACCATTTAAAAAATCATTAATTAAAAAATATAAATATTTAAAGTAAAAAAAAATATATATAATTTTAATAAATCATATTTTCAGAAATAAATATTCTTTTTCATATTTTCTGAATAAGGATTAATGTAAAACAATTGAAAATGCCATTTTTCAAGTTTGAACCATCTATCTTTAATGGTTCATGACTTATAACAATTTAAATACGAGAAATGGCGGGAAAACCCATCATGAAGAAAAACGCATTTTCACAAGCGGTCATTTTTATGACAACCATTGCTAGATAGCTAGATTTTAAAAACAAACCAAAACGAAAAAGTAATTATTTCCTGTTTTATTTAAGATAGAAAAATGATTTAAACGTCATTTTTGCCAGAACAAAACAGAGTAATTTTTAATGCAATAAATTGTTTTTAGAAAATTGGAAGATTTTTGTGTCCCGGGCCACCCTAGAAGGACATTTACCGCCACGTTATGAACTTTTTGACAGACCAGGGAACGGATGCAATTTTTAGCGCTTTAACCTTTGTAATAATTAGCTGATTTTAAGTAACGGCAATTGTTAACTATAACTAAGCAAGTTAACGAAATGTGAATCTACGATGTCAAAAGCCT
Source organism: Maratus speciosus (assembly GCA_963932465.1). Taxonomy (NCBI): domain Eukaryota; kingdom Metazoa; phylum Arthropoda; class Arachnida; order Araneae; family Salticidae; genus Maratus; species Maratus speciosus. The sequence goes on from OZ010791.1 coordinate 133,739,362, forward strand.
CTAAAACCATTAAAATGATAGCTATTTCATCGCTGTGCGTTTCCTTTGTGCTCTGTGCTATGTCAAATGACTGTACTATGTCAAGAGCAGTGGTCGGCAGTAGCGTGGATACGTGTAGCGAAACTATAACTGAGACTACTTTTACAATACTTTGTACTGTTGCGCACAATATTTTAATATATATAATGCAGCGAGTAGCGGAATGCAAAAAAATATGAATAGTTTATAACGAACATTGACGCGACTAAATCATAACTTCATCATCAATGTTCTTAACGAACATTGACGCGACGTTTATCACGTCGTTATTGGCTAATACATTGTAATTACGTATACAACGTTTCTTAGAATTTCATTTCCTGTGACCAGAGCTTAATTTCAAACAAAATAACTACCGGTCCCTAATATAGAGTGTCCACTGTCATCACTTCAATCCACTTATTTATTTAGTACATTATTAGCAAAATTTAACGCATACATTGTTTTTTCCTTTAACAAAATAAAAATTTAAATATATCTACCTGCATATACTTAGGTGACAACTGTTTCGCTTTTTAGTTTATCACTCCTTCCGAATAGAAATATCTGCCTAATTTTAATATTAAGTAATTCCAGAATTCTACAATTAAATAAGGTAAGGATTATGATTCGAAAATAGTGTTAACACAAAAAATAAATTGTTCACAGATATGCATGTATACATGTAATGAATGAACATTAAACAAATAGTAAAAACATTTATGAGAAAAAAAATCAGAAAATATTACACGGTACTTTCTCCATCTCCTGCGTATGCGACACGTCACTTATAAGTGTTTTGATAGAAAATAATCGGGAAGAAGAGGGAAAGGAAAGGGTAATTTAGGCTTCAGGTTTTCGGAATCGCTATTGCACTATCTTTATCAGCTCTGGTGAAAATTACGACCAATCTCTAAAAATCTGCTAAAAACAGAGATGTACCGGAGCTTAGCTCCGGTGATCTCCGGCGCAAATTAAACCCTCTTTGTGACTTAATCTTAGAACAAAAGGCAGCTGCACATACAAGCACCTCCTCGAGTTGGAAGATGAAATTAAAGGATTAGACAGAACTCAATCAGCATATTAAAATGCAACTGGTCTGCCAAGTCGTATATTTTTGGAAACCACCTTCAGAATCTATATTAGTGGTTGACTGGTATTTTTATCATGGTGTTTTCTTGCATCCAAATATATGAAAAGATGGTGGAATGGGAGCAGGAAAACACAATGGTAAACCTACACGTCAACCGCTAAAATCGGTTTTTCAGGTGTTTTGCACCAAGATATGACTTAGAAGACCAATTAAGTTTTAATATGCGAATCTAGTTACAACTAATTCAGGAATTTCAGCCTCCAACTGGATGAAGTGATTGTCTGTCCTGCTACCTCTCGGTCTATCTGTTCTTTTATCATGCCAGATGTGATAATCAAGAAGGTTCGGTGTGTGATAAAAGTCCGCCAGATTAGCCCACGACTTTTAGTTGGCAGAGCGTTGGCATCTTGCGCCGAATGTATCTCATTCAAATACAGGATTGGACACTTTTTAACTAAGTTGAAAAATTACAACTCAAATGACTTATTTAACAATTAACATAATTTGAGTTAAAATTTATGTAGTGTAATTACGTTTCGAAAGTTCCTTAGAGTTCCATTATGTACCATTCAATGTGTTGAGCTTAATCAGATATCAGACAAGAGGTCATAATCAACAATACTCTCCGGGCGAGAAAGGTCATTTAGATTTTTACAGGTTAGCTCCGTTGTCTGAACGTTGGTAGCTTATTCAAAAGAGTTCTAGTTCAAATCCTGACCTAGGAAGTTCTTCGCTCGGTAGGAACATTACAACTCGTACAACGTTCAACGGTTAAATTTCTACTTCTACTGCAAAACTCTCGTTGGAGAAACTATGATTTATATTTAGACTTTAAAAAAAGTACACATTAAAATTATATTTTTAAAAACTTATAAACTCTTTTATAAGCAATCTATGCTACATTTCAGAAATTATAAATGCTTTTAGAACAAATTCATCTGTTTAAAAAATAACCATCTACAACAGGTTAATTTGGCATGGTCACCGATTATTGAAAATTCCCTTCCTCTTTAAATTATTCTTGATAGAAAGCGCGAAATAGTTAATTCATCAACAATTAACATATATTTTTTACTTTTTTTTTTAAGATACAGCAATAGAAAGAAAAAAAAACGAGCATTACTTAAAGTATTTATTTATGGTTTCTAAATTGGTTTCTCAACGTATAATTATAATTTAATTATTAATAAAATATGAAAAGATAAAAGAATATATTTTTGCAAATATTACGCTCTTTATTTTTTATTTATAATTTCTATTTTTACGGTTTCTAAAGTTTTTCGTGGTTGCAGTTTTATCGCCATTTTATATATTTTCACGAGAGTTATATGGCACAGAATTAAGTTTATTGTATTTTGACACGTGGCCAATTGAAAGTATCAGGGCGTAACTACAAATATTGTTTTCGGGGGGAGGGACGGTGATTTAAAAATATTCCCAACTTATAATTCAAAAATTTCCAAACTTGAAACAAATTGCTTTATTTTCCAACTGAAATGATATGGTTAATGTGTATTGATAATGATACTTATTCGTAAAAAATCCTCTCCAAAGAACAATATTGAAACTAAAAACATAAAAATTATAATTATTGGTTTGTTTAATGAAAGTTTAAGTACACCGCTTTCATTTAAATAATTAAAATCAAAACTAGATTAATGTCTATTTTCCTATCTTGGAAGCACTGTGAATGAAAATAATAAGATAACCAAATGCTAAACGAATAGTTAAAGTAGCAATTTCAAACAATACAGTAAATGTAAGATTTAAACATAGAAAAATTGCATATATTTAGAGAAAACCAGTATTAGTTTAAGGTTTGCAATTTTTTTTCTTTGTTATATCGAGTCATAATCGCAATTCATATGAAATTACCGTCATATTATTTTGAAAAAGGAACAAAGATTTGGTAGAAATAAAAGGAATAGATTAGAGACAGTTTGTTTAATGAAAGTTTAAGTACACCGCTTTCATTTAAATAATTAAAATCAAATCTAGATTAATGTCTATTTTCCTATCTTGGAAGCATTGAGCATGAAAATAATAAGATAACCAATTGCTAAATGAATAGTTAAGGAAGCAATTTCAAACAATACAGTAAATGTAAGATTTAAACCTAGAAATATTGCATATATTTAGAGAAAACCAGTATTAGTTTAAGGTTTGCAATTTTTTTTCTTTGTTATATCGAGTCATAATCGCACTTCATATGAAAATACCGTCGTATTATTTTGAAAAAGGAACAAAGATTTGGTAGAAATTAAAGGAATAGATTAGAGACACTGTTGAGGGACAACAGTAGGGAAATTCAGGTCTGGATATGATGATGTTGATATTTTCTTAGTACAGAAAAACACAATGACAAACTGAGTCTGGATTCTCTTTGTACTTCTTTTGACGATTTAACTTGTTTACTATTACAGAACTCAGAAAGTCAGTTAGAAAAACATTAAAAAAATTATATTTTTTTACTATTATTTAAAAAAATTAAAAAGTCTTAAAAATCTATAATTAACCAACTCTAAGCTCAAATCTCCCAAGTTCACATGTACTGGAGGGGGAGGCTCCCCACCCCCCATAATTCCCCATTGCGACTCCTCTGGAAAGTATGAAGGGCATATAGTGATTTACCATCTGGGGTCAACTAAAGGGAAAACGCTTAAAAATTCATTTATCAATCTATAAGTAGTTTTTTAAAATATTAAAAGGCTGTATTATCATCCGAAGCACACCTCTCACTTTATTTATATTTTTAGTCCTCGGTATTATATTTCTTTCGGTCAACAATTAAAGTGTCTTTTCTAACAATTAACGTTTCGTTCTACAAGCAAGCCGTAAAACAAAGCATATGTATAATTGTACGGTTAAATACGGATAATTTCTACTGCATTTTTTTAAACTTCTAAGCATCGCAAATTTTCAATTTATATACCACGTATACAGCTAAAAGCACTTTTGAATGCAATTTGTTTGAAAATTGGATCTCAATTTACTTTAGAGTTATTATTTTTTTGTAGTTTTTGTAGCGCCATTTCTTTAATCTTGGCAACTGAAATACTCCATTTCTGTAAGAAATAAAGTAAAACTAGTTGGAAAATAGAGATTATTACTGTTCGTTTTCAAATGCTGCGCCCAGCACTCTGAGACGATACTACTATCTGAAGTGGTATTAACGCTAATATGGGTATATTTTGAAGTTCCACTTGTACGTTGTCACAAAGATTGGCTCTCAGCTAAACACAGTAAACAGCCTCCGATCTTCCATATTTTGATAAAATCAAAACAGACCTGATGCTCAAAAGGGCGGAGGGTTTCGCACTATATCTAACAAACATTATATCTTTTTGCTGCCATTATCCTATGACTAATTTAAAAAAAAATCATTAAAATACATGCTATATTAAAAAGATGAATGATTTTTGATAAAACATGGAGCTATTACAAACTATATGTAATTCGAAATATCTATATTAATGTTAGAAACGAATAAAGGCATGTGAATCATTAGATAGCCGAATTTTTCGATTTTCATTTTGCTGGATTTGAGTATTATTCTGCGACATTGACGTCATCTGCATATGTTTCTGTAGATGTTCTTTAAGACTGGATCGTAAATTTCTAATTTTTCAGCGGATGAGAATGACATCATTTTATATAAAATAAAAGCGTGTGTTTCAAAATAATGCCTCTTAAGAGCCATTATTTTGAAAATCAAACAAAGTGCGATAGTTGTATTTTTTGATTTGCTTGGTTTTTTTTTTATGTTGAAGTAGATCATATTTAATGAATAATGTGCAATTTTGAAAGCCTGAAAAAATTTCCTGTTTCCTGTAGAAAATATCAAAGTTTAAAATCATGAATACCATTTTTCAGGAAAATTGAAATGCCAGTATGTTTAAAGTAATATATCTCTGGAAAGCAACAACATCCCAAAATTCTTTTGTCATACTAGGGGGCTCTGCCCCCTACGAGCTACGCTCGTCAACCCCCGTTCAGACACCGCAGACTCTAAAAGTACGCTAATTTGATCGGCTTTAAAAAGATTTCGGAAGATTGAATTATAATTTAAAAAACAGTGGTGATCTCCCTATAAACGGATTTCTATTCATTTCTCTTTGAATGGGGAATTTTAAGGCCAAATCCGCTGCGGTACTACTTGATGAAGCCGTCGACCAATTTCGCCAAATTATATAAATCGCCAAAGCACTCGCCAATTATACAAACTGACATAATTTTTATTTTAAATGAAGAAAGAACAAAAAATTAGTGAAACATTAATAAAAATACAAATAAAACGTCGAAATAAAAATAACTTGATGACGTAGACACGCGTAACTTGCTTAAAGTCAAGTTAATGTGACATTTACGATCAACCATTATTGGCATTTAATCTTATAGTTTGGCGAATGATAGATTTTTGGTCGACGAGATAACTAAGTAGTACCAAAAATACATATGTCAATCGCTGTTTTCGTCTTTGACGTAGACACGTGTAACAACATCTCAAAATAAGCTAATGTAAAAGGAATTAAGTAAACAGAGTCTTTGTCTCCCGGTATTTTTTAACAAAGCGAAAAGAAAGTTCTTTTAAATAAGAATTTTTAAATTAATCGTTTTTAATCTGACGTAATTTAACCAAACTATTCTTTCTCTTTTTAATATTCACATGAAACTACTTGTGTTAGAAATGAAATATTATTTGAGCTTTCCAAACAAAAATAGTTGAAAAGTATCCGCTGAAAATATCAAATAAATGTCTAGCGCAATTTCTGAATTTAAACCTTTTTGCAATATTATTTTGTATTCATTTTATGTAATAACTGTAATGTGACGTAAATATGACGTAATTTCTCCTATTTAAGACTTGTAAGGCATGTCTATAAATTTATTATTTTACAAATTCCTTTCTCTCTTAAAATTCACGTGTAATTATAGTTTTTATGACGTAATTTTTAATAAGTTCCTGCTTTTTGTACATAATTATTTAATTCTAATTCCAAATGTTTTTTTCTGTTTATAATAGTCACATGTAAATAAATTTTTAATTTATTTACAAGTATAATTTTTTTTTTTTTGAAGCAAACATTATGTTTCCACTGTTTATACAGTTGGCAACAGTTTCAATTAATATCACTTTCTAAAATCTGTAAAAAATATCTCTTGAAATGCTGAAAATTTGAATTTAAAATAGATATAAAACCCCCAAAATTTAGTCAGATTAAAAAAAGAAAAACAGTCTGCACACCGGGAACTTCAAACGTATAAAATGATCTAAAAATGATTAAATTCCTATGAATAATTTTTGCTCCTATAAAACTTTTTTAGTGGTACGATTTTGTCCAACTTTAGCATTAAATATCTCTTAAAATAATTCTTCGATTTGAAAACTGTCTACATCAGTGTGTTTATCAAACATTTCTGTATAACACTACCGATTTTTATATTTTTGTATGCATTATTTTTCTTAATATTAACGATGAAAGACCTCCGGTCACAAAAAATTCAAAACCGGCGGCGGCGGCGGTGACAGCGGTAGTAACTTTTTTTTTAGAATAGAGAAAAACTGTTAATATAACACTATCTGCTTAGTACAATGTACTTTGTTCCATGGACCACTTGTAATTTTCATTGTTATGTTGCCACAAAATGCTATCAAATTGACGTTTTTGTCCGTATTCTGAACTTATTATCTTTTTTAAGCTATAGTATCCCAAAATTTTTCTTACAGAATATGAAAGTTTACTATTAGGACAAGCTAAGTAATATAGAACTTTAGCGGGATATCGATGCGGTTAGTAGATATAATCTGTTAAATATTCAAAAGTTTCAAAACCTGCAACTTTTGAATTAGTCCTATCTCAAAAAAGCATCGTAGTTGAAAAAAACAAACTATATCAGGTTGTAGTTGAACATATGTACAAAAACATGGAAACGAAAAAGAAGTGGGGTCTCATGCTATTTTCAGGAGAAAAAAAAAAAGATGAAAAAAATTCATAGGAGCAGTGCAATGGTCATGCGTTTCCCCTAGTAGTCCAGTCATTTGGTAGAAAATAAGGGAAAGTTTTGGTGTAGTTTTGATATTTGGTGCCTTTATGTTTTTTGGGTCGCTGAACACGAATCTGAAGTTTGCCAACAAAACTTATCCCGGGAAACACGTTTTTTTTGGCAAAAAACTGGAAAAAAACGGGATTTTCTTTGTTTTTTCAAAATAACTTCAAAATTATGCATTTTACGCAAAAGTCCTCAATACATAAATTAAAGAAGGTAAAATTTCCTACATTTTACGTACTAAAAGTTTTTTTCTCTGATCAATGGTTTAGCCGTGACAATGCCGCAAAAATTGGTGTGAAAAAAAGAAAAATCTGAAAAAACGGGAATTACGGCAGTGCACGTTGGGTGATTTACTGATTCTAGTTGTCCAAAATTATTTTTGGCGTCAATATATTCGCATCGCCATGAAATTAAAAAATGTTATTGATATTCACTATTGAATGTTAGGTATTGTAAAATGTTGCGTGTAGCAGTCATAATTTCGTTACAGGGACATTCAAAAATATTTCATTATATTACGGCCTATGGGGGAAAATCGTTTATGGGGGTTTTTAATAATGTTTCATAATTTCAAACACTTTGAAATTTATATACATATCTATGAAGTTCACTACAAGATGATTTCTTATAGAATATGGTATGGGTAGTGTTTATCGATCATTTACAGGGACACTAAAAAAGAATTGTGTTACATTACGGTCTATGGAGAAAAATTGTTTGTGGTGTATTTTGTTCATGTTACACATGTCATGTGTTTTGTTCATGTGGTTTTTAATAATGTTTCATAATTTCAAACACTTTGAAATTTATATACATATCTATGAAGTTCACTACAAGATGATTTCTTATAGAATATGGTATGGGTAGTGTTTATCGATCATTTACAGGGACACTAAAAAAGAATTGTGTTACATTACGGTCTATGGAGAAAAATTGTTTGTGGTGTATTTTGTTCATGTTACACCTTTTCAAAAGTATTTAAATTGATATATATCTCCAAGGTGCTCTATAAGATGCTTACTATTGAATATGATGTGCCATTGATCTTTCATATTCAGGGGCACGCAAAATAAATCAGTTATATTTTTCTTTGTATGAGCAATAATTGATGGAAGTGCGTTTTCAGTTGTGGAACACTTTTTTAAATTTTAAAAATTGCATACTATTTAGCGTGTATAAATTCTATAAATCATATATAGGGCTGCACAAGACATCTATATACCCGCTAATTGCCGGAAATTGCTAACGCTGTGCTATGCGTTCATTAACAGTTCTAAATTTTAGCATATTGTGATTTATATGATAAATCTATAGTTCATATACAGGGATGTACAAAATTTTCAGCTATTTTTTAGATTTTGGTTGAAATTGTGTTTTCAAACGTGTTATATGTTTTACAAATTATTACTTAGACATCGTTTTTCAAGTTATTAATCTATGAAATTTTATTATAGTAGCCCGAATGCGTTCAAAACCTGATTGACGCATGATTTTGCGTTCTTCTTGATAATTGTAATGATACTGTGTTCAGGGTATGGAAGCTAAAGTGATAAAACTGTTTTTTTTTATTATTATAACAAATTCTAAAATTTCTTTTTCTAAAATTTAAGGTACGGGACAAACATTGGGCAGCATTAATGAAAATTGCTGTGATGCATATTCTTTGGTATATTCATATTTATTTCTGCACAAACCTAACAGGAACCTTATGTAAAGATAGGGAATCATAAGATATCATGATTAATATATCATGAGAAACTGCCTACATTATGTTTTGCATTTGCATTGTATCAAATCTGAATTTGGAGAATTTGTCTGGATCAATTTTGTAACCACTCAGAATTTGCAGCCAAGTAATACATTTTAAATGATTTTATCCCGATATATCTACATACAACTGGCAATTTTTGTCCAAATTTGGCCATAAATTTAAACATTTCGCTCTTGCAAAACACCATGTGCTCTTCATTGTAATTTCCCTCTATAAACAAAATATTTTCAACCAAATTCACATTTTCGTTACATTTTAAATCTTGTTGCCGTTGCATAATGGTGCAAAAGTTTATTTATGTGACTAAGTTAAATTCTGCTGTCTTTGATGTAAAAAAATTGGTACTTGAACTAAAATGTCAAGAAAAAGTCATGCCAGAAGGTATCAAATATTTTTTATTAAAAAAACATTTATTTTATACTGTTGGTAGTAATAAAAACACCCACTAATTCCATACGTTTATTTTCTATGCTGTAGATGTCGGTGAAAAGCAGGGACCCTCAAATAAAAGAAAGCGGAAATAACATTTTTTTTGTTTTTTAAATAAATGTACTTACTTTAAATAAATGTACATGTTTATTTATAATTAAATAATGATTCATAATGAGTCGTCTTATTTATTATCAGCAACTTCATTGTAAAATGTAGTCATTCATATAATCTTTAGTATAATTTATAGTCAATGCTTGTGTAAAATGGTCAGTTTTCATGTTAAATCTACGTACAGCGGCGTAATTCCCGTTTTCTCTGAATTTTTTGATTTTCACTCCCATTTTTGTGGCATTGTAACGACTAAACTATTGATCAGAGAAAAAAACTTTTAATACATAAAATGTAGGAAATTTTCTCATCTTTAATTTATGCATTGAGGACTTTTACGTAAAATGTATAAATTTGAAGTTATTTGGAAAAAAACAAAAAAAATCCTGTTTTTTCCCGTTTTTTGCCAAAAAAACGTATTTCCCGGGATAAATTTTGTTGGCAAACTTCAGATTCGTGTTCAGCGACCCACAAAACATAAAGGCACCAAATATCAAAACTACACCAAAACTTGCCCCTATTTGTCCTTTTTGAGCACCTAATGCCTGGACTATAGAAGGAGATAGAAAAAAGGGATCTTCCAATTCCTCATAGGGGAAAAACATAAGAAAGGGAAATAGAAATGGGATATTTCATTTTCTGATAGGGAAATAGCCTGATATTGACGCCGCCTTTTTGTAACTTTTGTCATTTTGTTTCTGAAAATAGCATGAGTCTTTTTCGCTTCCATGTTTTTGCACATATGTTCAGTTACTACCTGATATATTTTGTTTTATTCAACTGTGATGCTTTTTTGAGATAGAACTAATTCAAAAGTTGAAGATTTTGAAACTTTTGAATATTTAACAGATTATATCTGCTAACAGCATCGATATCCCGGTAAAGTTCTACATTACTTAGCTTATACTAATATTAAACTTTCATATTCTATAAGAAAAAAAAAATGGGGTACTATTGGACAAAAACGCCACGGACAAAAAAGTCATTAGACTGCATTTTGTGGCAACATAACAATGAAAATTAACAATACCCTATGGAACGAAATAAATTTTATCGAGCACGCAGTTTTATTCTAACAGTCTATGACAAAATAATTTTGGGATGCCTTGGATTGCTTTCCAGAGATAAGCAATCCAAACATACTGGCATTTAAATTTTCATGAAAAATGAGATTCATAATCTTGAACTTTAAAATTTTGTACAGGAAACAGGAAATTTTTTCAAGCCATCAAAATTGCACATTATTCATTAAATATGATCTACCTCAACATAAAAAAACCAAGACAATTAAAAAATACAACTATCAAAATAATATCACTTTTTCGTTTGAATTTCAAAATAATGGCTCTTAAGTCTTAAAATTTAAATTTGTTTTGTACTCTCTATATTTATACATTTTTGTTCATTGAAAGATACACTAAATTCTGAAAAAGTAGAATTCCCGTTTTCTAGTCTTTATAATTATTTCAAATCGACAAAAAAATCTTAATATATAAATACCAAGTCATGCTAAATAATAGCGAGCAGAAAATCTGAAAATTGGAATATAGATTTTCATTATGGAATTTTAACCGGTCATCTAACATACAAAATGAGAATATTGATGTTTTTTTTTTTTTTTTTTTTTTTTTTTATTTATTTATTTATTTTTTTTTTTTTTCAAATTTCATACAACTACACTGGACAAATATTTTATTTAATTGAGTACCATTTTAACAAATGCCCACCAAAACAAAATAAAAAAATGTCATTTATTAACTAAATTTCATAAAAAGTTACAAAATATGGATCAAATTATTGTGGCTTATTTTCAATCATTAGGTAACGATTCATGATAGATAATTATAATTAGTAGATAATTCAGATAGGTTTGCTATAGTTAACACATAAAGATAAATTTTCTAAACAAGAGATAAATATCTAAAACAAATTTTATATAGATTTCAATAAGTGCTGTTGTTTTATTAAAACATTAAATTGAAAAAGCCAATAATATAAATCTCTCCCATCATAGATTATTCTTGAAAAATAGGAATTTTTTTATCACTTATCGCTACATGTAATTCATTTACCTCTAATAAGAAATAATAGGACCTCTTTCCGCTTTAAACAAATTGTAAAACTTTATACATTAAGTTCAAAAATGTTTTATTTAATGAGACAAAAACTTTGTTAATGAAAATCAAATTGCAAATGCTGTCGATTCAAGTAAGCCAATAAGTAATTGCTTTTGTATAGGAATAAACGTTTTCATATTATTAAAATTTCCAGTGATTTTAATTACGATACATAAACTGGGAAATATGAAACCGTAAAAGAATAAATTGATTTAAAAGGAAAATTAACGGCAAGATATTCTTTATTAAATCACATTATCATATTTCCAAACAAAAGTTTTTCTGACTGAGGAATAGCAGCAACGAAATCTATTAAACATTATGATTTCACAGACTTTTAAGGAAATTTGTTGACAATACCTAAGCATGAAAAATGTTTATTATAAACATATGTTTAAAATTTTCATTTTACTCTGATTTATGACCATTACTATTATTTTATATCGTTTTAAGAATCGTAAATCACATGAAGACTCCATGGAGAGTTTGGTGATTAATTGATGATAAATAATACATTTTATTCTTTTTCAATGTTTTTGAATACATTTTAGAATAATATTATATTGAGATTAAAAACATTTACATGTCTAATATTACTAAATATTTTCAAAATGCATTAAATATCTTTAAATGTTGTGTATACTATCCTAAATTTTAGGACGCGAAAGAGCAGTAGTATACCTTGTAACTACACTATCAATAGATATAGTAAAAATTTTAATACCTACAGACTATAAGTAAAAGTTACAGTAGCAAAAGAGCAGTAGGTATAGCATTTCTAAATTATTTCTAAATGTGTTTATTACTACATACCTTAAAACTAAAACAAATGCAATTTAATAGATTACAACGACCATTTGGATTTTTATTTATTTATTTTTTATTTATTTATTTATTTATTTATACTTAATATTTACTTAGTTTTAATTTTGGGGGCATTTCGACATGAGAAGCCGAGAAAGATAACAGGTTAAAAATCGAAAGCAGTTCCACCGAATCATTCACAGATCGCGACAAATCACCTTCGTAACAAAATTTAACCGAAAAAACTAAATTTCGTCCACCAAATTCCGTCGCATCCTCTTCAACAACAGATCGCAAAGATCAAACTTCAGACAACCAAAACCTTCATCGATAAACTCTGCAAGCCCCGTTTCGAGAAGAAAAACAGATTACAAGTCGAAAGCAGTTCCACCGAATCATCCACAGATTGCGACAAATTACCTGCATTGAGCTCCATTTTTCCAGGTTAGAATCGACCGGTTGTAAAACGACGTAGCTAGTGGATTGGAGCCCCTCGAGACATGGCCTTTTACTATCAAGCGATTAAGCATTAGATTGTTTTCTTTTTCGCGTTCGTCTTTTATTCTGTAATCAATTTTCATGGACTACATAATCAGTTGAAGACATCGATTTTCATGGCCTACATAATGAGTTAAAGACCTCGATTTTTGTTTAGCAAGACGATTTTCATTTCGGCGTCGCTCTTTGGCTTTAGTATTTTCCATACCTGATAATTTGCGCCTACCCATTTTGTAACTTTTTCAATTTTTAACGATTTTATGCCTTTCGATTACCTATTCAAATAAAAATTCTTCTAAAAGTAAAGAACATCTTTGAATTTTGTTAAAAAAAATAAAATGCGAGCATCATTTGACCTCATCCTCGACCGAAAACAACAGCCATTTCCAAATGGTTAATAAGGAAATTTGTTTTATGGAACAACTGAAATTTTCTAACGATAACGATGGATTATTCATTGATATAAAAGATATATCAATCCTAATTAACTAAATAGGAGAGCCAATGTTTGTGTTAACGCATTGATGTTATGAGTAATTATGATGTATATTATGCATGTTATGATGATGATATTATGAGTATATTATGATGATATGATGTTTAAGTAATGTCCTTTTGTTGCATTAAATGAGAACAAATAAATTTTAAACACGTTTTTATTTTTAATCAATGATGTAATCGCCCTCGTTATTAACAAAATTTTGCCTTCTAGTTTGCAAATTTTCTATGCATGTTTGGAGATACCATTTTGGATATCATGCAATTTTTTTAAATTGTTTTCATGTAGAAAGTATTGCAGCTATCGGAATAAATGGAAATCCGATGGCGCAATGTCAGGGGAGTGTGGCGAACGAGGCTATATCTCACACCCAATAAGTAAAATTTGTCCAGTTTCGTCTTGCACAGAGCAGTGTGTTATTATGATGTTGCAAAATAACGCTTTTTCTGCTGACAATTGCTGGCCACTTTTCAATTAACTATTGATTTACCCTATCCAGTTGTTCCAAGTAAATATCTGCATTCACTGTTTGTCCAGGTTTCAGCACTTCAAAATAAACGATTCTGCGAACACTTCATCAAACACACAGAGCGCATTTTTTTCGATTTAAGTTTAGTGGCGATTGTGGCGATTCATTCGAAGAGATCCACTACATTTTGCCTTTTGGATTAGCATAGAGGACCCATTTTCCCTCTAAAGTTATCAACTGGCCATAAAACGCTTCTGTATTGTGCGTTGAAGCGATAAGTTACATATGGTGGATCGGTTAGATATGTTTTCTTCGGACAAATTATGCGGACCCTGACACATGCTCTGCTTACTTGAAAATTAATCTGCTGCAAATGTTCTTGGATGGTCGTGCTTGACAGTTCCTAGATTGTCTGACACGGATTTGTTCCGACCTTTCCTGTCATTGTCAAAAGTTGTTGGTCTTCCCAATTGATCTGAGTCGGAGAGATCAAAATTACAGGATCTGAACTTAGAAAACCACCTTTGGCATTTACGAACGACTAAACCTCTTGGATAAACATCGCAAATGTTTTTGGTAGCAAGTGTTGATTTACTACCCTTGTGAAACTCCAAAATCATACAATGCCTGATATGTACCCGTTCCGGCATTTGGTTTGCATTTTCACCTAATACTGGCAAAGAAAGAGTTAATTATTTAAAATTAAACGAGTCTCTTTAACCTTAAAATGTCTTTGGGACGACACTGAAGTACACAATGGGCTAATAAATTGTAAACAAATATTGACACGCGAAACGGCATTACTTTCTGTTTCCCCCTTACCCAATATTTTCTCTTTTTTTTATCCATTTTTCTTCTCAATGTATGTTCAAATTGTGACATGCTCTTAACAGCTGTCAAATTGAATGAATAACATGACATATGTTTAATAAAACACAACAACTTATTTATAACAGTAGGAAGGGGCTGCTAGCAGTGGTGCGTGTAGATTAAATTTCTTAGCCGAGTTCAACTGAATTAAATATTATATTAATTATTATTTACTTAAAAATAAAATAACAGAAGTGCAACATCCAAACCAGAAATATTTTCTAAAAAAATGAACTTTCTAATTCAATACTAGATTATTTGGTGGTCAAAGAAGCCTAAATGGCAACAGCTATGAATTATATATATAATAGTACTAAGTGTATAATGCTTCCGGAGTGAACTCATCTGAATCCCACTTCGCTTTATATTATTCCATTCGGCCATTTTTATTCAAAATATTTTTTCGAATAACACTTCAAAAAATTTACATTTTTAGAAAGCTTATTCGAAATAAATTAACATTTGATAGATGACTTACATTCAATTATGTATATATTCTGAGATAACTTCAGTTGAAATTAGTTTGGCAACTCAATCTCCCTCTCTATAAGTAAACATTCGTTTGTATCGCATTCATTATGAACTTTTATGCTTTGTCGGCGCCATCTATCGGTAGTAAAAATAAAAAAGTTTCTTTTGAAAGTCTTTGAACTCTGAAGACATTGGGAAAAAATGAATAGTATTTCTTAATTAGACCATCAGGGATACATAATGCCGTATATATATATATATATATATATATATATATATCAATGCAAATAAAATTTTGTATTTTGTCGGTAACAAAATTTGTTGTTTAATAAAATAATTTGAGAAAAAAATTCTTAATGCAATTAATAGTCGCAATTTACTTAAGTGATAAAAGATCATTTTTAATTATCAAAATTTATTACAGGTTTCTTTATGCATGTTTTTAAAAAATCAGGTTTAATCTGAGTTGAATTTTTTAAAATTTAAGTTACATAATTATTATTTTGGCGCCAAATTAATCCACGAAGGACTCTTTTTTCTGATTTATAAGAAGTTGAAGGTTATTCATTTTCTTTTAAGTTCAATGAACGAAGACGAATGTTAATTGGCAATATATTTTAAAATAGCATTATTAGTACTAATTCACATGTTTTTTTTTTGTGAAATAGTTCTTCAAATTTGTGAGTTAAGTTCTTCCTTGCAAATTAAGTTTCATAAAAAATGGACTGTTTTTATAACTATTTTACCTATTGACCCTAAAAGTCAGATAAGATAAAATTTATTACTTCATAATCCTTTTTATAATGCAATGCTATATCATTCTTTTGAAAATGCAAACACTTCATTCTGACGAGCTATCTTCTAGTATTGAATAAGCGGCTTCGAAATTTCTCTGAGTTGCTAGAAATTTTTCAATTTTAATATTAAGATTAAAAAGTTGAGACGAGACATGTGGAAGATCCTTATTTTATAGTTTATACATAAAATTGCAATATCTTTATCTTATTGTAAATATAAGTATCTTAGAAAATATGAGTACATTTAAATGTTTATCTAATAGTTGAATGAGATATTCCCTAAATTTAGATTCTGTTCCTTCTCAAAATGTCAATACTTTATTTCCATAATTGTAAATCAGGCAGAATCATTCGAAATTTGTGCTCTTTATTTTTAAGAATATAGTATAAATATAATGTAACATAATAAAAAAAAAATCACTTCAATGTAATATATACAGGGTGTCAATTAAAATTCAATAAACAATCAAGTAATTGCCGAACAAGATTGAGGTTTAGACTAAAATGCTTCTCAGTTTGAAATGTGTCCTTCTAGCGAATCAAAATAATTGCTTCAAAATTTCGACCATAGATGGCGCCACTTGTCCGTAGGTTTGCTGTCAAACATGCGTTTTCTCTTATTTTCACTTTAATTTTGAGGCTGTAACATGGAAATAGTTTCCCAGATCTTGGAATCGTTATTTCCGTGTCAAAAATAATATGAAAATATGAATAAACGCATGTTTAAATCAAAGAAACGTACAAGAGGCGCCACTTATGATAGAAATTTAGTGCTATATATTTCCATTCGCTTGAAGGAAACGTTTCATCTTGAGAAGCCTTTTAGTCCAAACGTCCCTCCTTTACAACGATTACCTGATTTTATATTAAATTTAAGATTTGTCCAGGAATTTTCCACCACCCGGTATAACATTATTTGCTAGGCATATCTGTCTTTCATTGCATCTGAAGAAACAACGTATTTGAAATTTCATTTCTGATGTTTTAAGTGCAATGTTTTTATCGATCTGATTACGCAATTCTATATTGAAAGCAATGCTCGACATTCTGGTCGGTGCTAACTTTTGAATATTAATAACTTCCAAAAGCTATCTTCTAGAAACCCTGAATTTTACAATTAAATATGAGAAAAAATTCTTTTCGGCAAAAGCTGTATTCATAGGCATGCACGAGTGCGAACTCTGATAGTATAGATCTTATTAATAGTAATATTCATCTGGTCTACATATATTCCGGTGACTCAAATCACCTATCATATGCAATCATGACTCTCTGTATTCCGCAAGATAATGTTAGTATTCTAGACTTGTTATCAGCTGAGCATAATAGAAATGAATACTAGACATAATACAGGCACTTGACTGAATGCTATCATCGAATGTGGCATTCATGATACATATTGCTTCAATGACTTTGCTGTGTGTTTCTAAAAGCATTTAATGCAGATGCACTTTTGGTTATAGAATTCGTTGATATTTTAGTTTTTATGTTTTCTTTTTTTTTTATGCATTTATTTCAAATGCACTTTTGGTTATAGAATTCGTTGATATTTTAATTTTTATGTTTTGTATTTTTTTTTTCCTAAAAATGCATTAACATTTTTTTTTTATTTGAAGAAACATGATCTTTGCGCAAAATAGCATGCAATTGAAAATAGAAATTTACTAAATATTTAGCCATTTAACCCTTTATCTACGAAAATATGAAATCATGAAAATTTTAACTTCTAAATTATTTTTAGTGAATTGTTTAAACTATGTTAGAACATTTACAAAATCATTTAATAAATTAGAGAAGGATTGGAGGATTTAGATGGATAAATTAAATTTCAGTGTATAGGGATTCTGTGCAATATTTATAACCACACGCAAATCTTTTATTTTAAATATTTTTCTTAGTATTTTGTAGAATTAGAAAAATGTAAAAATGTAATGTTCTTACAATAGAAATATCGAAATATTTCCGAATTGAAAAATAACCCCCCCCCCCCACACACACACACACACAACGCCAAGAAAGCTGAAAAAATGCAAAGGCAAAGGAAATCATCCTTTTAAAAATATTTTTGTTTTGTATAATCCATAATGCTTTTGAAACAAGATAAATTAATTTATCTATAGCTCATTCTAAACTGTATTACAACTAACCGATGTCTAAAATGAATTTTATAAAAAGTTATTTTAATGGTACTTATAATTCCCGTCAGTAGATAAAGGGTTAACACCTTGTAATAATATACAAATTTTAATTTCTCAAAAGTGTAATTTGTTGTATATCTGAAGTTCTTAATACATTGCAATTAACTCCCTACACTTGGGTTAGATATGTGCATAATATTTTATAATTTGACATTATAGTCTTGACGAATTTAAATATTTACAAATCATCTAAATTCAATGGACAATGTATTAAATTTACTACTGTAATTGAACATAATAAAAGGCTTACATTTCTTGATAGAATGTTAACAATAAAGGAATAATCTATAGACAGATCTTCTTCCAGAAAAAGCTTGGCTATCCAGGCTAGCATACCAAATAATGCATGCTCTCTATTTACGTATAAAATTTCAACATACAGATTTTTAATAAGGCGGGCTTTTGTAGTATGCAACGAAAATAATTTGGATAATGAACTAGATAACATTCGCAGAATTGCTCATAATAATGGTTGTAAAGTTCAGAATATTAAAGCTGTTTAAGCAATTAATCTTGGATATTATTAATAATAATAAGCCTGGAACTAAATGTGATTCGCAAAAATAAGATAAATTATTCAATATACAAAATTTAAAAATACATAATTCAAAAATACTATTCAATATTTTCCAAGCTTTTTGGAGAAATTAAAATGCAGTCGTAAGCGTTTCAATATCGGCTTATTAGCCACAATACCTCTAAAGTTAAATCTAAAATTTACACTAAAATTGACCCAATTAATTTTGAGAATTATTCAGGAGTATATCATATACCATTTATTAGAGCATATGAATCAAGGAACTACTAAACTGGTATGACTAGAAAGAAATTTAAGTATAGAAAAAGGGAGCAGTTAGCTCATATTAAATATAACCGAAAAACACACTCCTAGCAAGTTTTTTCTCACGAAGAAGCCATTCAAATAAATTTCAGTGAAAGTAAATTATTTTTTCCCTCCAGTTTATGCTATCATTATAAAAGAAACCATAGAAAAAGGAATACGAAAAAAATCTACAAGTAACGATTCAGCATCATTTAACTTATCAAAATTATTGCTCTCAATGGTTACGAATATAAACATAAACATTCAAGTAAAATAGCAAAATAACGTGAATCATATGAAAGGATCCGTGTAAATAGATTGATGGCGTTTCTTAGACCGTGCAATTTCAGAATATTTTCATTTATTTGATATTAAAATTACTCGGGCACAGTCGAAACATGTAAACAGTCGTATTATTCTATTTTTACTTTTTCTGAAGATTTAATTTATACCTTTTAGCGTTTGTTATACCGTCTATCGTTTGTTAGAAAATTTACCGTGTGATCCAAAATTAAGAAAAATTTTTAAATTAATAATTTGTAAACGATTAAAGAAAAAAAGATGGGGTATGCACCAACAGGGCGTGAATAATTCGCATTTTTATGAAAAAATGCTTTAATAAATGCATATATTTGAATAAAAAAAACAATGCTTGAAATCACCATCAATGACAAAATTGAAAGATGATATCCACCAATATGTGCCAGCTACGACACAAGAAATATTCCTTAAAGAAACTCGACACACAAAACAGAATTATATGTATACTATCTACTTTAAAACAATATTTTTAGATATTGTTACACAAATGTTAAACACAAATAGTTTAATCTGAAAAACCTTTAAAAATTAAAATAAAATTCAAGTTAAACCACTTAATTTAAAACACAACTATTATTTAATTTTTTTTAAATTTTCACCAGAATTTTTATTGCATGCCATTTAGTATACAGTGCTGGAAAAAAAAATTGAACCACCAAAAAAAAAAACCGTAAACCTCTTTACTTTCATGAAAAACTAATATCATTACAAAATTGTCCACATAAAGTTATGCAAGTTTTGTTACTTCTTTTAAATTACAATAACATTTTTTTAAAGAACGACAAAAATTAACTTCCACATAACACAACATGGAGGGGAAAAGTTCAGCAATCGAATCAAACTGGTTTACGCTGGAACAAATTTGAGGAGCTAAGATTCCCCACATATTTTCTATTTGACTTAGGTCACGATTTTAGCTGCAAAGTCCAAAGTTTTAATGTTGTTTGCAAATAACCAAACTAAAGATGACACAGCCTTGTGAATAGAAACGTCATTTTGAAACAAAATCAAATTCTAATGAAAAATATTACCAACGATACCTTGATAGTCAAAGGAATTCATACTTGTCTTGATGAAAAACGAACTTACTTTTCCTTTTGCATTAAAGCTTGCCCAAATCATCACTGAGCCACCACCTTGTACACTTTTTGAAAGCAGCTATGCCTTAATTCGTAAATAGTCGAAGAAGTATTTTAAATCATTTGGACCATCAGGGTTGAATATTTTTTCATTAGCAAAAGCCAATTTCCGCCATAGATTGAATTTTAAGACGTTGAATGATGCGAATTTGACTCTTGCATCAGTCTGATGCTTTTTTAGTTTTCGCTTCTCTTTGAAAATAGCATATTTCGAGCATTCGGCACTTTATAATACACATATAACTGTTTTAGAAATTACGGAGTGTGCATAAAGCTAATTTTATGGTAGAAGAATAGACACAAACTTTACCACCATTCTAATAACTTTCCGTTTACACCTGGCCGGGCTGAGAGTTTCGATGACCGTCTGCTTCATTATTGTCTTTCATTGTTCTTTAGATCATAAAGTAAAGTGCTCACAACAATTTTAAATGTACTTATTTTTAGGGCAATTAGACTTTCACTCAACCCGCAATCCGAAAAAGTGCTGATTTTACCATTTTCTTCTTCACTTAATGATTTCTCGTACCCCATGCTCAAAGCAGCAGTTGCATATTCCAAAACATCAAATTTAGTAACTACTATCCAATAAGCATCATCACAGATGAGTCCCGCATAATATACCACAGTCATAACAACACCTCATTTTGCTAAATTTAACAGAAGCTACTTGTCCTAAACTCATTTACATTTGTTAATATTACAATATTTTAATATTTGTATATAAAAATACTTTTTATATTTACAATTGAATGAACTTCACATATTATATCAGATATATCTGTCTAAATGTAATATATATAACTCTTTTCGGAATTTTATTCCAAACAATAAAATTAGCATGTGGTCTTAAATTATTTTCCAGCAGTGTATTTTAAGCATATTAAAGGTTTAAATTTTTTTAATAGCAAAAATTTCAGGGAAACAAGAATAACTAAATACAAGCAATAAAAAAATGCAAAAATGAATAGTTTTTGCATATATGAAATTTTTTAAACTGAAGTTATAAAAATATTAAAAATCCGACCCTTAAATCTCTCATATATGGCATGATGTTCAACTGTAAAATATTTCAAGCCGATTATTTCTTTCTTATCTAGAAATGCCTGAGCGTTTCACTGTAAAAAATTGATGTGATTTTTCCTGCACTTTATGTTGTAATTTTTCAAGCCTCGTTGCTGTGAAATCGAAATAAAGCAGTGATATTGTAAAATCAAATTCAAGAAACAAATGAAGTAAAAAATTAATTTTTCCTTCACGTGCACCGCACAGCCAATTACAATGCAACTTTCCTTAGACTTGAGAAATTTTAGATCACTCTCAAAGACAGAAGCTTGTAAATTTTTTAGGAAGTGTGTTGGCAGCCAGAGTGCCAGCACCTTTTTTTTGTAAAATACAGTGACTTTTGCTGCACTTTATTTTGTCATTTTTCAAGCACCGATGCTGTAAAATCGAATTCAAGCACCGACACTGTGAAAGTGAATTCATGCAACGACTGAAGTAAAAATCGAATTTTTTCTGACACGTGCACAACGAGGTCAATTGCAATGCGGCTTTCCTTAGACTTGAGAAATTTTATAGTACTCCTAAAGTCAGCAGCTTATAAATTTCGCAGAAACTATATTGGCAGCCGTAGTGCCAGAAACTTTAGCTTTAAAATACAGAATTTGTTTTACAGTGTTTGAATGCATGGGAAAACTGAAAAAAAAAACTGGAATTGTGATAAAAGAGATTAAAGATTTCACTTAAAGGGTGAATATGATATCATATTTTTCTTAAATAAGCCTTAATTATTGCTTTACATGCAGTATCAGTCTGAAATTTTGTCAGGATTTAATCTAAAGAATATGGTATATGATAGGATAAAAATTTGAAAATCGATTTTCTTTCGTGATTTCGATACTGATATTGATATGGTGCCAAGTTCCCTTAATACATGGAACGTGGTAGTGCCTCTTCTAGCAGCTGTGCTGTTGAAAGACGGACAGCACAGTGACTTGTAAGCTAACTTGTAACTTGTAAGCAACTTGTCACTGATAAGCCACGTTTTTTTTTTTTTTTTTTTTTTTTTTTTTTTTAAGAACTAGTCAAAAATTCATTTTTGCTTTTGTCATATAAAATTCGCTTTTTTTCCATCCGGGTTTGGAGCCAAAAGTGTATTTTTATCTTAATTTGTTTTAGAATTATTAATTTTTATTAATACAAGGAATGTAATCGTAGATAATTTTAATTGAGATATTCCAGGTTTTTTTCATGAAGTTATTCTAGCAGATTTATTAAATTCAGGTTTCGAAAATGTGGAGTTGGTGGTAAACATGGTATCGGTAAACATTCTTTAAACACTAAAACATTTATTTTAATTTTTTTTTTATTAGCCAGCCGGAATGTAAAATTTTATATTTCTTACCTCAAAAAATTATTTTCATATAAAATGTATGAAATATGACATTTCAAAAGGTAAATATCTTTTTTTTTATTTGTTAAAACTTTATATTGAAAACAAAAGTAAACGTGTAATATATATTTTTTTACTTAATTTTTTAGTATATATTTATGAATCAGGCTTGTTTATTAAAACATGCATGTGTAAAAATTAATCAAAAGAAATGCGTTGTGTCAATATTGTATAAGAGTTTAAACATTATAAGGATTTCAGAAGTATTTTTAAAGATAATTGCCTTTATTTCTACTTAAAATAGAATATTTCAAGTATATTCACAATGTTTACTGAATATGTAGTTGTGCATAAGTTCGTTCAAGAGCTTCTAAATTAAAATAAAGATATTGCTTTGGGAATATCACAAATCGTGAGCAAACGTTACCCATTATATTACAGTTTTCAATTAGTTAGCTTAAAATATTTAAGGTAAAGTATATAGTAATACGGAGAAAGTGGTATTTTATTTGAGTAAAAAGTGTTTGAAAAATCTATTTATTTATATTGGTAAGGTTATACAACTCAATCTAATTTTCGTTATGCTTTTCATACATCTGAAGCAATCTATGTACAATTTTAAAACCTTGAACAGATTAAATACATAATTTAGATATTAACAGTGACTCTTTGTATTCAATTTCTAAATTTTCTAAATTTACATATTTTCTTATGTGAGTTTTTTGAGAATGCCTAAGAGAAATTATATTTACTGTTCAAAATTTATATTTTACTAAAGATAAAAAATGTTTTTATACTTCTACCTACGTCCTGAGAGCTTTTTTAAAATTTACAATCTAATATATAAAAATGAAAATTTGTCTGTCTGTAATTGTATACAAATCCACAGTTTGCAAGGCAGAATTGTGAAATGTTACGTACATGTGTAATAAAGCACATCCGAAGCAACAAAAGTAATCCAGAATCGAAATAATTTATAGTTAATTTTTAATTAATAAAAAACTACCCGTTTATCAATAATCTTCTATCAAATTTAAACATTTTTCGTTATAGCAGTTTCCAACAATTAAAAATCGATGACAAAATTCTTACCACAACAATTACTTTTCTATTGCAAGATTTAAAAGTGAAAAATTAAAGTGAAAGATTTTGAAAAATTTAAAAAAGTGAATATTACGTCATAACCAATCTATTGTAAGATTTCCACTTGAAAAATGAAAATGAAATAAATAGTTTCACAAATTAAAAAAAATAACAATATTTCGTCCCATTGGAAATATAATGAACGTCAGCAGGCGAACATATAACGTAATACGAGTTTTAAAAAACGTATTGAAACATTATAAAAACCCAATTATGGAAATATTTGCGTATTTTAACATTTTGAGGCTCTCTGAATTTGCTTTCACCATTTTAAAATCTATTTCATAAATATATTCGTGTGTATGTGTGTATATTAAAATTTATATTAAGGTTTCGGTCCCTAGAGCTCTTTCTTAGTGAAGAAATTTAGGAAGGATGGTTTTAAAGTTTTTTTTATTGTTTGATTTATCTTGTTTGTTTGATTTTGAAATTGATTTATAAAAACAAAAATTCTTCAAATTCCGGGCAATGTATTGAAAAAATGTATTTATTTTTAGTTTAATATTAATACATAATGATGAAAACACATAAATTCCTAGCAATATTGTCGTAACATTTTAAAAAAATGGTGTTTTTTGCCATTTCTTTAGAAAAATTTTATGCTTACGCCAGACAACGTACAATCAATTCAACTAAAGATAGTTCTATTGCCTTTGTGCAACATTCTACAATTAAAGTTACCTGTTCACTGAACTAGGAATTTTAGAATTTCTTCAAATTTAATTGAAGTATTTCAAAATATGTCAACTACACTGTAAAAAAAAAAAAAAAAAAAAAAAAAAAAAAGGCATTCTTACAGTACAAAGTACTGTTAATCTCGCGCACAAACTCGATTACAGTGAATGTGCTGTATCTTTCTTTGTTTTACTGACTGTATTAACATGGAAAATACAGAAGTTGCGTAAAATTAACAGCCCTATGTGCTGGCAATTTGGACGCCAGGAGTTTGTGCTGTAACAAAATGCGTCCAAATTGCCAGCACATTGTGCTGTTAATTTTACGCCTGTTTGACACCTGTTTTTTTTTTTGTTTGTTTGTTTTTTTAGTACATTTTTTTAGCGATAGGTATTATAAACAAATTTCGTGAATTAAATAAATATGACATGCAATGATTTGTGAATGGAAAATAAAAAACCTATTTCGAAATAATTTAATAATGACCGTCTCAGACAGCATCTTACCAAATAAAATACAGAATTTTCCCCAATTACTATTATCAAACTATTGCGACATTTCAAAGCAATGAATGTTTCCAGCCTCTGTTCTTAAATAATTCGCTACGGATTTTTTTTATTGCCTAGTTTCATTTTATAGAACAAATGATTGCTTTGTTTATGTTGATCTTGTTAGGAATGAGATATAATATTTTTCCTCTTTTCGTTGCAGTGTTTATTTGGTAAAGAAAAATATTTGTTATATATCACTAACAGTATGAATCTGTCTGACTTTCAAAGTTGGTTACTTAATGTAATCTTTTTAAATAAGATTCTGCTACAATTACTTCGTGAATATTTTGTCATTACGCATTCCATACTTCTCTGTTAATTTAAAAAAGAAAATCATCTATCAGTTGTTTTGACATTGATGTCCACTTAGTAAATGAAAATCAAAAAGTGATGTTTAAGGGGTCAGGTACCATTGAAAGTGTCCAAAAATATTTTTTTTTTACTTAATAGCTTATATTAAAATTTTATTCTTAAGGAGCATTTCAAAAGAAACCCCATGCAAAAATTTGCTTTATAAGGGAAGTTATGAAGAAAACAGTTTGAGCTCTCTTTATGTTATCAAGGGGCAATTGGATCTTTAAAGTCAATTTTCACAAAACGTTGAATTTGGTCACTGCGCGCATGATTTCTAAGAAATGGCTGGATAGAATTTAGTGAAATTTTAAATGAAAGTAACATCCTTATAGATGCACAAAATGACCTACTATTATTTTGATCAAGTAACAAATTTAGAAATTATGACTATTTTTATACAAAAATAATTTCAAAATTTTGCGGTTTTTGATTTTACATTTATTTTATCAAAAACTAATCATTATATTTTTTTCTGTGTAGGTCATTTTAAACACATATTATATCTCTACTCAATAAAAAATTTTTGGCTCACTCTGATAATTCATTTATGAGAAATCATGCGCGCAAGACATATAAGTTCAATTCGTTTCTTAAAAAACATTAAATTTCAAATGAAGTAAAAAAAAAAAAAACCTTTACATGCAACTAGACTTTTTTTCAGAACATTAACGATTAGCTTATGACTCTTTTAATGTGTATTAAAAATTTCATGTCCAAAAGTTAATCAGATGCGGCATTATAGCAATCCATATCCGTGTCTCATTTGCATGCATTTTCTCAGCTTCAATGGTACCTGACCCCTTAATCTTTTTTCATTACAACTGCTTTGAAAAATAAGATACAATTTTTTTCTACAATTTCTGTTTTATTCTCTTGTACTGGCTGGATTCAATGCTGGAACATACATTAATAATGTTTAAAACCAGAGATAACGATGTTATATGAATCGAAAAAGTGGTTTAATTTATTACGTTAGCCAAAATTTTTTGAATTAAATTAGTAAATATTTATTAAATTAATTGTAGTTCTACTTTTTGAAGAATAAATAATTCGCCACGTTTTAAATAGCGTCTAATAGATCTGTGGTCGAAGAAACAAATCTTACTCATATGATCCGTGAATGGATATCTAAACAAACATCTATCGTTTATGATATTCGAGGTATATAACATTAAAAATGTTGATGTTAATAAAGTATTTATTTTCAATTTATGAAATAGCTTTATACCCAATATATAAAACTTAAGGTATCTTCGAGATTTAATAAAGTGTGAAATATTTGAATTCT
This sequence comes from Maratus speciosus, assembly GCA_963932465.1. Taxonomy (NCBI): domain Eukaryota; kingdom Metazoa; phylum Arthropoda; class Arachnida; order Araneae; family Salticidae; genus Maratus; species Maratus speciosus. Next base: position 133,766,247 of record OZ010791.1, read on the forward strand.
AAATTTTTGCTTATTGCTAGTCTTTTTTGTATTTTAATAATTTAATGAAAACTGCAAAATTGTATATATATATATATATATATATATATATCATCATCATCAACCATTTTCAATCCATTGCTGGATATAGGTCTCCCCCAGATTTTCGCAAAATTACCTGTCTAGTGCTTTGGTCGTCAAATTTACACCGGCTATATTTCTGATTTCATCACTCCATCTTACTTGAGGTCGTCTTCTTTGCCGTTTTACATTTCTTGGATACCACTGTAAGGTGTTTATGCTCCATCTATTGCCTTGTCTTCTTGCAATGTGCCCAGACCATTTCCATTTTAGCCGTATATATTAGTCGTTATATATATATACATACAGGATGATTATAATTAAAGTCGCACTTTCAAAATGCTGTAAAAAAAAAGATCCAAAGTGCATCAATAGATGGCGCTGTAAGCGGCATAACGAATGTGAATTTGTCTGCAAGAGACATTTTTTATCGCAATACGATGACTTTGGCATGAGTTGCACAGTAAACCAACCGTACTGTCCAATGTGCATGAGTGTTGACGGAAAAAATGACTTCCAAATTAGTCAACAGTTGCGGTACTCTTAGTGGAAATCCCAACCACCAAAGGAAGGTCGTGACACATTGGATGGGTAAAATCGGTTTTTAATTTTCCTTTGGCCAAAAAACGCATAAAAATCTCTTAATGATTCGGTTTTTAATTGGACATGCTGCAGACAGGTTCCATATACTGTTCACTATTGCCCGCCACAAATTGAAACCGGTAAACAGCATGTTCCACAACAGACCGGAGTGTTTCAAAGGTGACGTTGTGAATGTGTTGCGCAATTCCCGCCTTCAATGCAGATTAATTTACAATCGGGCCACTTTACACAACATTTTTAAGATAAGCAAAGTTGCCGTTCTTGTAAAAGAGCATCACCAGCAGAGCGTGATCCTTCATTGAGAGACTTATGACAAGCTGCTCAGATGCAATATCAGGGGAAATTTACCAGGGGAGTTTTTATACCACATGCAATGTGTCGTGCGCATGAGTGTCTTTTAGTTTACATAGCATGCCGCTTACAGCGCTATCTATTGATATATTTTGGAACTTTATTTTCCCTTATTACATACCGTTTCATCCTTCTTCTAGAATATTCAGGTCAAATTTGAAGTCATTCTAACAAGTGTTTCTTTTTTTTACAGCATTTTGAAAGTGGGACTTTAATAATAACTCTGTACATGTATATGAGGAGAGTAGATGCCAATGAATACAAGTGAAAAAATTTAGATTTGGAGTAAATTGAGTTCTAAGTTGGCACATCAATAGTAATTGACTGAGTTATAATATGAAATTGTTGATTACTTCAAAGCGGTCTTTAAACACTTATTTCAATAACTGTTAAAAAAAGTGGAATTCAATATTATTTTTATTTAATTAGTGATTAAATAGTTAAGCAGTTTAATAAACTTAAGTAGTTGACCCCTAGAACGAGGCACATATTTAGAAAATCACTTATATTTCTTTCCCTCTAAACAAATAGCCTTATTTTCAGATAGCCTGTGCACATTGTTCAGTATTTTCAATTTTGTCACTTATACCCTTGGCTTCTGGGGTTTTCATATATATTAAACTGGATTTATTAGGATTGCAACATTCTAAATTAACCTCAATTTGTTTTTTCCAGAAACATTTTTATTGAGTATTTTTTAAAGCCCTGATGATAAATTTCAATGTACATCACCTTTTTAAAATTTATTTCCGCTTCATTATTTATGTAATGTAATCTATATGAGATTTAGATAAATTTATATTTTATTCTTGTTTTAATTTTTTACAAATTTTTTAAGAGATAAGTCTACGTAATTTTCTTTACTTCTAATTTCCTTTTTCTTATTCATTTCCCTTTTAAGTTATTCACGTTAATATAATATCTAATAATGCAACTTTTTCAATTATTTTCATATTAAATTGAATTGTTACTAATACATTGCTAGTAAGTTGAGAAACACAGATAAAAGAAAACCAGATATTTTTACTTATGTTTGTAAACACATACACTATGTTTGTATTATAAATCACGAATTATGTAATTTTAACAGGGTTCTGATACACTTGTGTGATACATAACTCGATACATTTGATACTACTTCTGTCTTTTTTTTTTACTTCTGTTAATGAGTGCTTTTCCAATTTTATAAGTAGAACTGAGTTTTATTCTTGATAATTCCTGCAAACATTTTATTCTGATTTAGCACGTAAAAAGTAAATTTTGTAAAATACACTTAAAGTAGATTAAATTATATTTTTTCGTAGTAGTACAGGATGTTTTGAAAGCCACTTTTTTTTTATGTACATGTCAAGAAGGTATTGGACACAAATTTTCCGTGCAGTTTTTGATGGAAGTAGTTGTTTTGGTAAGTCTTAACATCGATTTCCTGTTTTTAGAAAAATTACTGTTTTTTTTTTTGGTGTGGGGGGGGGGTATATTTGTTTTGTATGTGTGACGCAATTGTATAAGAACTAATGCACAGAATTTGATCAAACATCAGATACATTTAGACCTGTACATAGATTTGTGCTGATTAGGTTTGGTTACGGTACTGCGCTACTTTAATACCGAAATATTTAATCAATATTTATATTTATATTTCAAGAAGTAATGCACGGAATTTCATTAAAATTCATATTATGTTGAGGATTTACATTAGTAGATGCTGCTGATTAGGTTAGTTTATCACCCATCAGATGGAGCTTCTTCTCGATTTCCTTGCATGCTATATCTTATGATCCCATTAACGAAATTTATCAAACTACTTATTCCGTTAAAGCGTGCCACAAATAAATGCTATTTCAGTTTTGATTTCGATCTCTCAACTTGGAGCACTGCTATCATATGCTTAGGCGTAAATTGCTAATCAGTTCAACAAACGTTTGAAGTAATTTACGAGTGTGATTTGTAGTGCTAATAACGACGTTCTTATAATTTTCATGTATTTTTAACTACACTGATGCCAGAATTGCCATTTTTTACGGTACGTTTTCGCTGTGAACCCGATTATCCATCATATTTTTTGGATGATATTGTAATTTATTTTTCAAGATCATAGTTTCTATTATAGATTTTTTCACTAAAAAGTATTACAAAAAACAAATTTTATTAAAAAGTAAACCTCATAAAGTAAGTAACATACACATTCAAGAAACATTACAGCAACAAAAAATAATCAAACATTCAAAATTCTACAAATATCAATTCAACATTTAGTTAACTTTAACGTTCAGACAGAAAAAAAAAAAAACATGACACTTACTGTTTTTTTTTTTACACTTCTAACCTAGAAAGAAAACAAACTGAAGACTTTTGGTGTTTGGAGCAGGTATAACATTTTTAAGGTTGTAGTGTCATATCTTAAAATCCGAGAAATATGAGACTTTTTTTTCAATTATTAGATAAAAAGTTCTTGATCGCAATAAAGGTACAGTTGTGGAAAAAAATTAAACACCCCTACAAATTTTGAAACTAATTATAATAGAAGAAAGTTACTGTTACCAAACGATTGAAAATAAAGTCTATTTTTAAATGATGCATATAAAATTTGCTTAGGGGGCCATCTACAAATCAAAAGTAAATCATTTTTTATTGGAAACACTCAATTCTGACAATATATTTTAAATATTTAGATAAAACTCTGACTAGAAATGAACTTTTACGTCATTTGGATGATAAGTTTTTCAATTATAAGCATTCAAAATTTAGAGCTTCTGAATTAAAATGCATTTTCATATTTTTATTAATAACCTGAAATTATAATCAAAATGCAATATTTTTTGTGTTGTTATAAAACTAAAAAAAAACAAAAAAAAACATAAATACACAGAATTTTAAAATTTAAAAGTTATATAATACGAATTCAGAATTATGAAATTAATATTCGAAAAAAAAATTGCAACCATAAAATGTTTACCAGATTTATGATTATTACATCCGCTTTCTGAGAATTCTCTATTTAAAAATTTTCTTTGAAGTAGTTTTCGAGTTATGACTATAAAACATCAAAATGATGGTTTAAGGAGCCGTCTTTGATGTGCAGAAAAACGTACTTTGAAAAAAAAATATTTTTTACTCGATTTATTGAAACTTTTGGGCTAGCACTAGTCGAAACATGTCAAGCGATTGAAATGGTCATATTGACAAGAAATAATGCATTAATAGTCGTGACATAGTCATCCTGCAGCATTTAAACGATCGAGTACCAAACTGCACTTTGGATAAAGACACTAAAATAGGCTTATTTTAAAATAATTAATTTCTCTGAAACTAATCGGACAAATGTCAAGAAATTTTTTACGCTAATTGAAGGGTATAGAATTTATTTATGGTGTAAAACATGGGTATTGCTACTGAGAAAAATATTGTTTGGGTTCGTTTATACAGTGTGTCCACGTAAAACCTGACCTACCTTTATTTTCGCAACCGTTGGTCCTAGATGCATACTTCCAATTACAAAAATGGTCAGAATTAGGTGCAGGGTTAAGATAAAAAAAAGTGTGAAGTGAAAAAAACAATTTAGTGAAGAATTACAGAATCTAAATTTTTATACGGTCCCCCGATCCTATAAGTTATATTTAGTAAAATTTCCCTTTTACACTGGCAAGTAAGGTAAAAAAAGTCCCGTTATTATACGATTAAAATTGACCGAGTAATAGCTGTTTAAAGTTGGAGTATATTTTTTGCTGCATATTAGGGATCATTCACAAATTTATTAGAAATATAAATTCGTCAGATATATTAAAGAAATGGTTGAGAGTAAATTTAGCATTGCAATATAAATTTAAAATATTTAATCATTCTGACATATTACTGCAAAATGTACAATTTGTACTGAACTTTATAAGAGGACAAAAATAACAGATTTTTTGTTAAATAAAAAGATGAAAAACAACATCCCCAATTCTTTACAATATTATACATATTTTAAAATGCTGTTAGATTACACTGTCTTTCAAATTTTGGGTTCTGGCATGTTTTTTAGCTTTTGAAAATTGATTCTTATGTATTTTTTAGCACTGAATCCGAAAATGACCTTCATTTTAAACCATCACGTCAGGAATTTTCTCAAATCTATTTTCAAAGTTAAAAAGCTAAAAGTTAAAATTGATCCCCCTCCCCTCCCATCGGACCTCCGAGCTGTTTAGCTGTAAGAAACCCAGTATAAGCCAAAAAAATCTAATAAATTATTGAATTAAATAAAATTAAACTGAATAAAAAAAGTCTTGCATCCATTTTTTAGTATCAGTTTTTTCGCTATTTTTTAACCTTGAAATTTACGATTTGCGAAAAGTCTTGACATGATGGTTTAAAGTGAAGGTAATTTTTTGATTCAACGTTAAAAAATACATAAAATTATATATATAATGGCGCAAAGTGTATAACGCTTCCGGGGCGCATCCGGATGAACGCATCCGGATCTTGATAATCTTTCGTTAAAATCAGCCATTTTATTTCGTCCATGTGACGCTTAAGCATTCGAATGCCGTATTATAAGTCGAACAACTGCCTTATTTAATCTACGTTGTATAACATCTATCCTTTTCAGTTTTTTAAAACCTTCAAAAACTATAAAATCATCATATATATTAAAACGCAAGGGTAAAATTTTAAGTAGACCCATTTCGGGACATCTGCACATGCATGAACCCTGTTCAATCAAGAGGGATTGAGAATGAGTTCTCGGTAGCTGAGCAGTCTAAAGCAGCAATTTAAAGTGCCGATATTTTGTAGTGGATAGCAGGTTCGAACCCAACGCCCGGCAATATGATTTCTGTAATATTTTTCGCGATAAGTTATTTCAATAATGACATATTTTATTAGGAGAAGAAGTTATATGATTTTTATTTTATTATTATTATTATTTGAATGCTTTATAATTAAATAAAATTTAACGCTGAACAATATTTAAAATAATAATAATAATAATTTTATATTAAAAATATTTTTAATGCAATTATCAATTAAATAAATTGAGCTGATCTACAATTTTTGTTATATCTTCTGACGATTATCAAGAATATATGTGTGTGTGTGTCAGAAAGAAAATTTTGCCTTTCTTTTCCTTAAAAAAAGAAAACGGAAAGAAATAAAGATATTCATATAAGAACTATTAAAAAAATACCTTTATATCCATTGTTTAATATTTAAAAAATGTATAAAAATGTAAAATAAAATTCAAGTAATGAAAATTATAAGCTGCACCAAGTTTCAAATTTGGGCTTTTAGAGAATGAGACTGATAAAAATAAAATTCATGGCAGCTTTTAATGGTCATGTAGTTAAAAAATCATAATAAATAAATAAAAATAAATACTGTTATTTTTTTCGAAAAAAAATGAGACCAAAGTAAATAAAAATAAATGCTCTACCCACTATTTTTAGTTACATTTCTGGTAAAAAGAAGTATAATTGGTTGTAAATTATAAAGTTAAAATTCTGTGGCTTCATTGAATAGGTTTGGCTGACTGTACCCTCTATTGCTTTAAAGAAATAGGAATCACTTATGCAATATAGAAATGTGTCACAATTTCAATAATTAATTTAAAAACAATTCCTTAAAAAATCAAGAATTTTTCTAATGAAACATTCAAGTTATTTACCGTCAAATCTTGACGAGTACCATCTAGTGTAATTATAAAAGTTAAAAAACACAACCATCGCAGGTTTATGTTATCTAATCTAAAACTCTTTCTTAAACTAGTTGACGGTAACCCATCCGAATTTCTTTGTGTTATCCTCTAATATAAGTATGTATAAGATGGTAAGAGTTGAAAATCGTAATAATATTGCGTTGTCATTGGATTTAAGCCAGTATGTAAAATTTAACTTCGATCGGACATTTGAAAGTAAGTTAAAGTTCGAGAAAAAAAATTTAAACTGGAAAGACGATCATTGCAAGTTAAATAAAACCTTATGAAAGTAACATAATTTTAGTTAAAAGAAATCATAGCCTCAAATCGTTACAAAATAAAACATATGTTAAAATACAATTATTTTAACTAATCTGAAACTTAACTAATAAAAGTTAATCGTAATCTTTGTACGATTTCTTTCAAAACGTAGATACCTTGAAATAAGTTTAAGTACTTTATACACAAGCCCTTAAAGCATGGTCGAAATCATCTGTTTTGATATGCAAAATTGGTATAAGTCATGTATTTCAAAGTTTCATAACTCGGTCAATTTTAATGTTAGATGAATGTGACTTTTTGAGTCTTACTAGTTAGTGTCACTCTAAATCTTTAGTAAATATCACTTATAAGACCGGGGGACCGTATAAAAATTTAAATTTCGTATTTTTTTTTATAAATGTTTTTATTTACCCAAATCGCTTTAAAAATAATTCTTTACCTTATTTAACCCATTTTTATAATTGGAAGTATGCATCTAGGACCAACGGTTGCGAAAATAAAGGTCGGTCAGGTTATACGTGCACACATTGAATATATGAAGTCACAAGAAATCAATTTTCGGATTTTTTCGGGGGGACCCCCCAGAAAGTTGCCAATTGGTTAGAAAATGAGATTGGAAAAGTTTTAGCTCATTTGTATAATATTAACCCGTGCCTCATTGAGGTCAAAGTTCGGAAAAAACGTGATTTTTCGCAAAAAATGCTGTTTTTTTCGTCATGAAATTAATACAATTAAACCTAGGAGCATAATGCTGATCTCATTTCATAAAAAAATACTTTTGCTTTGAAAAACCACTCGCTAAATTTTTATAAAAATGTATAGATTTAAACATATGCGCGTTTTTCAGGTTCAGACTTGATCCGAATCCTAAAAATTGACTTTTTATGACGATGCGAAAAAACAATGTAACATTCCCTTTCATCTACTTTCAACATTTTGTTTTTCTTTGTTTGTTTGTTTTTTTCATTTTGTATAAAATAACGGGTTTAATTAAATAAAAATTGAAGTTTAAACTGAAAGATTTAAAAGAGAAAACGGGCAAAGAAAGTATAAAAATGGGAACAAAAATTTTAAAATGCATTTTATTATTAAAGTTGTATTACAAGAAAGGAAGCATTATAGGGAAAAGAAATTACTATCCCTTACATCATATACCCCATTGTCATGTTAAGGTAGTAAGATCTGTCTTGAAATATTTTTCTACATTCAGATACAACTTTTAGCAGAAATGTTTTTGTTCTTCGTCTTTTGTTAAACTGGAATTGAAATCATGGATTAATTTTATTCCCCTTTCAGCTGTGTTACCTTAAAATCATTCAGTATTTTTCTTGATTTCAAATAGTGATTATTTTCACATCATACATCGGGATCAGTATTTAGAAATTGTATATTAATATACAATCTAAAAAGAAAATCAGCTTGATATTAAATAAAAACATCGACTTATTTGTTCAAAAAATAATCCACTTGGTTGAAACCTATTGTTGCTCTTACATTCCTATCATCAACATCATTTTCTTTTTCAAATAATATTAATTTTACAGCCATGCTTATTTTCACCTTTTTTCCCAAAGTATTATCAAAAAATGAAAATGCAACTTGAACAGATTTCAGATACCAAAGGTGGTTTATCATTTTAGCGAGTGCTTTGTCTGCAAACAATTTATACATTTTTCTGTACTCAACAAGTGATTTTAATAATTGCAGGTTTTGATTGCGGGGAAGTGGAAGCATTTAACCATGCTTTTATATAAATGTTGATTATAAATAATAAAATTTCTCTAACAGCTTCTTTTTCTAAATTTGTTAATGAAAACTGACCCCTGAAAAGATATATTTTGAGAGAATAAATGACCTGTGATATCCATCGTCGATGAATTGAAATTGGATGTCTTTTGGAGGAAGATATCCTGTAAAAATTAAACAAAGTTAGATAAATTCTTTATAATCACCCATGGGCTATTACTTTTTTAAATGTTCTATAAGAAAGCTTGAAATTTCTTCTGAATTAAGTATTTTATGTCTAATAATTTACCATCAATAGCATTTTCATACTTAATCTGGTCCAACATGGGCCATCCAATCTGAATCTTATTTTAAATAACTGGCTGAAAACAACTTTTATGTTAATTTGTAAATTATGGTGGCGACATGGTAAATACAGAAGATTTTACTTTAATAATTGATATAGATCAACGCAAGTTCCTCTGAGGCAACCAGTGTTTACTGCAGTGGTATCAAAACACATTGCCTGGTTCTTACCAACTTCCACCCACTCTTCAACTGCTGAAAATACAGTTTTTGCCCGAGTTATTCCGATACAATTTTTTTAAGGTGAAGAACTCTTATTAAGTGTTTCTCATCCCAACAACTAATAAAACTTCTATCCACTGTCAACTTCTATCTCTTTTGAATAAATAAATTGTAAACATTTTCTTTATTCAAAAAATGAGGAAACAGTTTTTCATCGTAGCTAACAAAAGCTCCCTGTAAATCGGAATTGTGAAATCTGTTTTTGATGAACTCAGTTCTTTATTTTCGAAATCGTTGTTTGCGAAGTCCTATTACATTTCTACTTAAAATTAAAATTTGTGATTAACTGGTGGGTGTACTGTAACCAGGGTTGTAGTGGGTAGCTGCCCGGGTACCCGCCCAGCTGCCCGCCCGGGCTGGGTTTTTTATAAAAAGCCCAGGGTTTTTTAAAATATATTTCTGGAAAAGAACAGATTATGTAATTGTTAACAGTTTATGGTTATTTTGTTTTATTTATTCACTCCTTTGAATCTTGGAAAATATATTTGTATTAATTTACTTGTACTTTTAGATTGGAAACATTTGGAAAACACACAATTGATAGCTTTGCAATTTAAAATTTGTTTGGGTACTTCTTAGTTATCCCGTTGACCAAATTACTGTCCCCAAATTGTAAGATTAAATGCCAATAATGGTTGCCATTAATTAATTGTAAGATTAAATGCCAATAAAACCATTAATTCGACGTTTTATTTGTATTTTTATTAATGTTTTACTAATTTATTTGATCTTTTGTTATTTAAAAAAAAAATTATGTCAATGAGTTAAATTTGGCGAAAGTGGTCGACGGGATAACTAAGAAGTACCTTTGTTTGTTATTTAAATTAAAGTGATCATATCTATATATGTATTTTAAGAACAGAGAAAAATGGAGAGATCATTATTAAGACTATGAAGTCTTTCCCATCTATTAGATTATGAAGTATTCACAAAGATTGTATTTGAGATCAGGATTGCCAGTTATTTCGGCAATCAAATTTCTTGTGCTTTACTGAGCAAAATATTAAATTTTCCCAGAGTAATTCCTCTGAGAATTTTCAAAATTTCAACGGATAAATTTTGCAAAGTACCAAAGTTTAGTAAAATTCCTTGTTTTTAATACTCATTTTTAAATTCCCTCAGATTTTCTAGTTTTCCCTATACAGTGGCAACTCTGAAGGAATTTTGCCCCACCAGTGGCTGAGAGGTTTTGCTCTCGAAGCTGGTAGACGGGAGGTGCTGGGTTCGAACCCAATCGCGCCCGTCGGCCTAATCGTTCGGAGTTTTCGTGGTTTTCTTCGAACCGTGGATTTCCATGCGTTAATACGGATTAGGTTCCCTTAGAAAGACCTCCACGGAAGGCACTCCCCCTAGGGCCCATATCCTCCTGTAGATAATTGGCCGTCAACAATCAACCCAACCCTGAAGGAATTTTTGTTGATTGAAGGATTTGTGAGGAAGGTGGAATCATCGTCCACATTTTGGCAATTTAATTTACCCGGGGAAAATTGCCCATTTAACCCGGGTTCTTTAATAAAACCCGCCCGGGATGGGTTTTTTCTAAAAAACCCGGGTTTTTTACAACCCTGAGTAAGTCTAGCAGCTTCTCTGGTGCTCAGTTTAACTTGGGAATATTCTGAAGCAAAATACATAAAACTTGAGAATTACTTGATAACTTACTGCCGGTGATTTGATGAGCATGTGGCCTAATAAAAAAACCTTGCATTGCTACAATGATACCGAAATAGGGGTTGGGGGTTGGACTGTTTCGTCAATTTAAAAAATAAATAATGATAGCAGGTAATAAAAAGAGGCTTGTAATGAAAAGCAAAATTCAGAGGTTCATTTTAAATGCGCTTCAACTGCAATACAAATTCGGAATTCTTTTCCATGCACGGAACTGGATAACTGATAATTAACTATAATTCGAGAAATATTATTAAAATTGCAAAAATTGTCTAAGTTCTTTTGCTTTTTAATGCAAATAATAAAAGTAATAACATCAAATTTAATAAAAAAATTTTATTTCTCATTTTTCACTTATTTTTCAAAAATGCAGAGTTTAAAGGTATGGTTCATAAACTGACATGAAAAACACTAAATGTCATTAAATATAAGCTTTGATGAGAGTTAAAGTTCAAGGCAACAACATTTTCTATGAAATATGATAAGAATCATGTTTCTAAGACAAATAGTTTACAATTAATGAAAGAAAAACTACGGTTTTTCACGAAAAATCGCAAATTTTCAAGAATTCAACCTCGATGAGGCACGGGTTAATATTATTCAATTGAGCTGAAACTTTGCCAATCCCATTTTCTAACTGATTGGCAACTTTTAGAGCGGTCCCCCATTAGTAAATGTTTTTAAAAAAATTTCCCATGTTGCTTGTGACCACCCTAATGCCCACCCTAAGCAAATTTTATACATATCTTTTAAAAGTAGACTTTATTTCCAATCGTTTGGTACCAGTAACTTTCTTCTACAACACTTTGTTGCAGAGTTAGTAAGGGGTGTTTACTTGTATTTTCCAAGACTGTTCATATTCACTTAAAATGTAAGATTAGAGATCCCTTCGAAGACGTCTAACCTGTAGGAGAGCATGGGTGTTCGCGCGTTTCGGAATATTAGCTCCATATTTTTGCAGTGAAGGTTAGATCTGTATTCGATTTTCTACTGTGTATAAATTCACCAAATGGCTTTCTAAATTTCATGAAGTCTACTATGTAGAATACTTTTTCTACATAGGCATCTCTATTATTTAACACTAGAACGGCGGGAAAATCTTACCTACTGGAACGGCGGGAAGGGGTCATTTTGACCCCTCAATGAAACTACTGAAATAACAACGCTAAAACAATTTTAAATACCATACATTGGAAAAAATATGTAATTTACGTGTGTTTCATAATTTATATTTAATATTACTCGATAATTTATTGAATTTTTAAAGTACTGCATATGTAACGCCTACAGGGCAATTAATTGGATCATACTACGATTACTCAAAAAACTCATTAATTTGATATAAAAATCGATTTAAAATTAATCTTTTCACAAATTAAAACTAATTTTAACTAAAATAAAACACAATTTATAAAATAATATATATTTATATTTTCATCTACTTACTCGCCGAATGATTCACTCTCTAAATCCATAAATGAGAATTATGTTCTGTTGTTTCCGTTATAAGTGTAGCTGAATGGTTAATATGTTAAGCATTCTGTTTCAATTTTATTTAATGCTTATAGTACTCCAAATTGAACACACGTATTAGGAATTAATTCAGTTGTAACAAAAAAAAAATAGCAATTTTTCCAGTACATTTTCCGCACACAACTTTGAAACATGGTGCCCAAAATTCTTGAGATTTGTTTCCATTGCATGTCTATACTTGACATTTTTTCTCTTGATATCTATTTTATTTTCGAGTTTTTTTTTTTTTTTTTTGGCTGGGGGGGGGGGGGGTCTGAAGACTCAGGAAAGATCTTTGGGAGATTTGAAACCATAAGATCCATTCTGAACACATCTCCTAAATTTAATAGAAAATCTCTTCTACTGATAGGCTTGCCTGTTACACTTTTATAAATTATCCAGGGGTTTAAAGCTGCATGATCCAAAATATTGAAAAATATATGTACAGGCCATCGTCTAGAAGCCGATTTCACGGAGTATTTTCGGCACATCTGATCATGGATTTCCACACCATACTTCGTTGCATTGTAATATTATATTGAATCGGGCAACTTCTTGAGACCGTTTTGAGTTTTTACAGTAGAATGTAATGAGCTCAGAAGAAAAACACCTTTTTTTTCTTTTGGCTTGATAGATGGTAAGTGTCATATAATCACATTCCACTATCTTCGATGAATAAAGAGTACTGCGCATATTTTTCAATGATATAGGAATTTCTCTTCTGTTCTTTTTCATTGTGCAACCAAAGTTGTATTTTTAGCTTTTAACATTTCTGCTAATTTGATGTTAGTAAAATAGCTATCTGTCTTAATATTCCTCCCTTCTTTTAGATGGAGATCTGCTAATTTCATGACAACATTTTCCGATAAACGTAATTAAGGATTGGCTGTTTCATCCTTTTCTAGATAAATAAATTCATTCAAGAGGTTTTTATTATCAACGTCAACAGATCACCAAAATTTTATTCCAAATTTAACCGATTTATTTGGTACATACTGCGTAAATTTATATCTATCCAGAGATGGGAACAATAGTCCATCAACTGTAATATTTTGTCCTGGTCGGTAGCATGTTTTGCAATTTTCCATAAATTTATTCCACATTTTAGATGCAAGAGCAAATTTATCAGTCTGTAGCCTGCTAAATCTTGTTGTCTTTTCATCAAACCTAAAAAATATTTTTCTTTCATTGAATCTATCTCTTGAGATAGTTTATTCGCAAAATAGTATTCCTCATGCCTTGGACGACAATGAATATAAATTAAAACCTTTTAAGCTAAAACATGAATACATTAAAATGATTCTCAGTTTTTATTACTAAAATAGGTGCTAAAAATACAATTTACAGGTTTTAAAACATTAAAACCAATAATCAGATGGTAAAAAACTTCCCGAGCGCTTTCGACCAAGCCCTGGTCATCATCAATGGGGTGAAAAATGAGAAGAAGACCTTCAGAATGCATACCAGTATAAATAACGCAGGGCGATTCCAAAAACTGTAAAAAAGAGGGGGTGGAAGGAGGGAAGGGGGGAGACGGAAAAGTTTATACAGCTACATTGATCATTCCAATTCAAAGATTCCATTGACTCCAAGTAGAACAAACCAAATGCTCGGTATATGACATGCTCGGTATATGACTTGGTCGAAAGCGCTCGGGAAGTATTTTACGATCCGATTATTGGTTTTAATGTTTTGAAACCTGTAAATTGTATTTTTAGCACTTATTTTAGTAATAAAAACTGAGAATCATTTTAATGTATTCATGTTTTAGCTTAAAGTATTAAGGTGATTGTGTCGTTTCTCTTACATATAGTTTTCTATATATATCTAAACCCTTTTTTTTTACTGCACCTCGAACATATAGTATAGCAACAAAAGCAGCTTCGAGTACAAAGAGTATTTTACTAAAGGGGTCAAAATGACCCCCACCCGCCGTTCTAGGAATACAAGCCCATATTTCAAAAACTAACAGATCTAGAAAGCTGAATTTTTTTTTTAGAAATATATGTTATCTATTTAGGAAAAGACAAAAAAAATTCAAACGATTTCGCCCAAGCAAACAAAGGTAATGAACGGACGAAAGTACTCAGGTGTCAAAATGACGCCTACCGCCGTTCTAGTGTTAAATATATAAAACATCTTTCTCTGATTAGAATATACATTGATATTACATTTAATATAAGTCGATATCTACCCAAATGACTCATAAAGTATAATTATTACTTTAAATTTAAATTTTCAATTATATAATAATCTTTTGTTCCATAATTCGTATTAAAAGATGTTTTATTTCAAGAATTTTAATTTATTTTATTTTTTATGATTGTATGCGTGAAACACCTTAGTTTTAGTTGCATGAGATATATTTCAGATGTTCCTTAATAATCGATTCGATAATAGTTATGATGCTACCATTAGTAAAATTTCCATATCAAACAGAATATTCCAAGCTTAATTGAGAGTGTTGTGAACAGCTATCAAATAAATCGAATTGATAGAAACACTTATTGATAAAATTGTATTTATTTACAGGAACTTTGCGATTAAACAAGTCAGAGAATATGTTTCGGAATTTGTGTTTGTGGTGACAAACGAATTTTAAGTAGCATATTCCAAAATGATATCGCCCTCGCTCTCCACACATTTCGAATTATCATTGCTGGCATTGTCAATTTTGACAAAACTGCTATGAATTAGATCTGTGACATCATTATTCATGCTTCAAAATTTCTCATGTGCTTTCTTTTAAGCCCAGTAAGTCCTTAGGCAGAGGATGTTTATTCTCAACTGCAGTGATAATTTTTCACTTCATTGTTTCACGATATTGTATTTTCAAACTTTTCATCACTCTTTGATCAGATGCCTGCTGTTAGTGTTAGGTGGGAAATAAAAAACCTTTACTATAGAAACACTTCCCAGAACCGTTAAAAAGTTTTATTATTTCGGTTTGTTTGTCTACCCATGTGTTCGTTATTTAACTCTGTTAAATGTACTCAGATTGCCATATAATTGTTAGGAGTCATAGAGATTTAACATAGAATGCCCGGTTTTTAAAATGAAGTTTCACGTATGTATAGATTCGCTTATACGGGAATAGAGAAGAATTCCATTGCATATGGCCTATTGCGAAAAATCATTTATAATGCGTTTGATTGATTATGTTATATGTGAGATATATGCGAAAACGATAGATTCTGAAATGCTTACCAAAACATGTAAAAATGTACCAAATAATGTAAAATATTTTCACCCTTAAAATCGTGATTTATCTCGAAACATTTTACACCTTTGGAAGTTAATTGGGTCACATCTTCCAATACAGACGTCTTTAAAAGTTTTGATCTAGAAGAATTCAAATAAGCATACGTTTCTAATATTTTAATACGACTTCAAATAGAGTTGATAAAGCGCTTCGCGGAATAGCGAATTTTAAGCAAATCATTCATTTTCACACCTTTATGCATCTATATAAGACGTATTTTCTTGGCTGCTCCAACACTTTCGATTTGATATTTCCGATCTACAAGTATCGTAAATGACTTACATGTTAATCGAAAATCTTAACAATAGACTGAAAGACATATTAAAATGGTTAAAGCGCGATAATCGAAAGTTTCTCTAGAGAAGTGGCGTGAACATAGCATAGATATGATGATATACAATAAACGGTACATCAATTTACAAGTTCCGTGTAGATTCTGATAAAGCTATTTCAAGTTCATTAGGCTTCATAAAGTATGTAAAAGGAAAGAAAATTTTCTTCTTATAGTGATTCTCGCAATTACGATTATACAGATTTGCAGTTACGATTTCTTTAAAATCATCATCATACTTACGTATATAATATGCACTGTGTCCATTAAGTCATGACCCTCTTATGACTGGTCAACAGGAAATCAACGAAATAAGATGGGGATTTGAAAACATTGTCAGATAAAAGAAAAACTCTCCAAGTTCCATACCTGTTCAGTGTAGTTCGATGTGGCCTACATTTGTTGCCCTATACACATCTAATTGATATTCGAGTTCTTCCCACGCACTTTTAAGGACGTTTGGTGTAAAAGAGTGAATAGCATCGGTGATTTTCTGTTTCAAATGGAGCCCACATTGAACTTCACTGAACAGGTATGAAAAATGGCGAGGTTTTCTTTTATTTGGTAATGATTTCACATTTCCCTCTTATTTCGTTGATTTCCTGTTACTGGTCAAACCTGCCCCTAGACTTTACGGACATAATGTAAATATATACACCAAATGGTCATATATAAATCATATTCGTGATTTGTAAGTCATATTAACGTCAAATTTATGACATTATCATACATACGCACATATACAATATATTTATACATTTTGTTTTTCACACATATTTTATATATATGTCATATATGACTACTATTTTGCCATATATATTATAAAAAATCTTAAATATGTACGACAATATATGACATTAAAATATTACATGTTAATTAATGTTGAGATATATGTTGTGTGCTTGGTAATTCGTTCTCGAATGTCGGTATAAAAAGGTATTGGAGGATGTACCGATTAAAGGATGTGCCGAATTACGAATGAGTCTGAAATGTCCCGAAATATTTAGAGAAATAGGGCAAAAAAATTACATCACAAAAAAATATACTTCCAAGACGCTGTACCTTTCAAATACACTGCTCAAAACAATTAAAGGATATTTGAAGTTTTATATAAAATAAAGATATAAACGAAATTTTTTTTTGCCGAAAATAGAAGAAGAGAATCACAAATGCAAATTTTTCTGGTTTTCAAACTGTGGAGTATGCAAATTTTGAGTTCGACGTCAAAAACGTCGCTTCAGCGGCAGCGAATGAAATTTGACTTTCAACTGGATAAAAGAGAATGAAGACAAGGATGATCGACATTCAGTGATTGCTTTGTTTCGATGAGTACGATGTCTCAGCGAAGTCATTTGACAGATTCAGAAGCTTTGAGAATTGTTGGTAGGTTAGAAGGGGGCCAAACTCAAACCGAAGTAGCGCAAGCCATTGGAGTGTCACAAAGTGTCATTTCCAGGATCTGGAACCGTTTTTTGGAGAGTGGATGTGCAGGCCGAAGACCAGGGCAAGGTCGTAGACGGGCAACAACGCCCAATGAAGATCGGTATTTAGCGTTAACAGCTCGGAGACACCGAACCATGAACGCTACTCTTCTCCAACAACACCTTCGCTCGACTACAGGCACCACGATTTCAACTCAGACTGTCCGAAACCGGCTCCCTGCTGTAGGTCTGTATGCTCACCGACCGATGGTATGTGTTAGATTAACATCAAGGCATCGTCGCGACCGCAGGGAGTGGGCAACCGAGCATGTCAACTGGAGGGGAAATGAATGGAGCAATATTCTGTTTTCTGACGAGTCCCGTTTTTCTGTGCATCCGGATAATAGGCGTATTTTCATCTGGAGGACCGTGGCAGTAGGAATAATCCTGCGTTCGTGCACGAAAGTGTCAGATTTGGCGGTGGAGGAGTGTTGGTGTATGGTGGCATCTCCATTGACGGGCTCACTGACCTCTACATCATTCGAGATGGAGCTCTGACTGGTCGCCGATATAGGGATGAGATCCTCAGACCTATTGTAGTCCCTTACGCTGCAGCAATCGGAGATAACTTCATTTTAATGGACGATAACTGCAGGCCATATTGTGCAAACCTGGTGGAGGATTTCCTTTTCGAGGAAGGAATCGTTCGAATGGAATGGCCAGCGTGTTCTCCAGACATGAATCCAATCGAGCACATTTGGGACGCTCTAGGAAGACGAGTTTCTGGCCGCCAACAACCCCCACAAACTCTCCAAGAACTGGAAAGAGCTCTTCTGGAAGAGTGGGGCAGAATACCCCAACTCGTCATTAATAGCCTCATTGAGTCCATGCCTCAAAGGTGTTCGACGTTGCTGGCCGCCCGTGGAAACCATACCCCCTACTGAAAATGATTTTCTTTGAAGAAAACACCTTTTCTTATTCTTTTTTTCTCATATGCACAAATTGTGTTTTTTTCCTTTAGTACACAAATGCGCAATAAAATGCATTTTTTTCTGCCAAACATGTGTAATTTATTCTCATATAACCTACTATGTCTGTCGACCATGTATCAATCAGCTAAACAGTTTACCAGATACAAAATCCACCTAAAACTGCAATATCCTTTAATTGTTTTGAGCAGTGTATTATAAAATACTATAGTAAATAAACTGTAAAGTTCCTATTTTATATATGGAGTTTGAATTTTTATGATCAATGAACATCGGTTTTTTCGCTTTAATCTTTGACCATATACTTTTGAAACGTTTTCTTTAAGCTCGGAGGGATATTTCGATCAAAATAAATCTTTGAAAGCTTTTCTAAAACTTTTTGAAGCTTTTTTTTTATATTTCCCAGCATTATATTAAGGAATATTTTAAAATAGGAGGTTAAAATCGCGCTATGCTGTAGCCCTAAAAGTAAAATTAAATTTTTTGACTCTCTGTAAAATTATATGCCTTCTTTTACATTTTATTCAATATTTTAAAATATTTTATATTATATACTACGAATTAAATAGAGTTCCCTTAATTAAGAACGAATACGAAATTTGATTCTTTTTGTTTAAAGTAATATAAACAATACAAATTATTAAAATTTAAAGATCAATTTTGATAAAATAAAATGCGATACCGTAATACGCTATACGGCCAAAGGTGACCGGCCACTTTCGATTTTTGACGTTTTCTTAAATATCTAGAAAAATACATGAGGAATTATCCTGAAACTCCAGGTGTGCAAACAGAATAATACAGGTCATATATGTCCGTGAAGATTTTTTCCCGAAACCCCATAGGGGACCGTCAGCGCCTTGTTTTTTACTTATAATTTGTAGAGTTTTTAATATAAAAAAGTTCTTTCCAGAAAATATGACAAATAACATTGTACATAATATCCTGCAACCAGAATGAAAAAAAAAATTGTATGAAAAATGAGCAGTTTTACAAAATAATGATTCACTGCGCATGGCCGAATATAAACAAAATATAATGTGCATAATAAGTTAGCTAAATGTGTACAGTAACCTTTTTAAAAATCTCAAAAACATAGCTTGAAAATTTTGAAAATTACCGTTAATAGAATAAGCTAAAAATCCGTTGTTTCCAAAATGAAGCAAAAAGATGAGGGATTTTATCCTGAAACTCCAGGTGTGCAAACAGAATAATACAGGTCATATATGTCCGTGAAGATTTTTTCCCGAAACCCCATAGGGGACCGTCAACGCCTTGTTTTTACTTATAATTTGTAGAGTTTTTAATATAAAAAAAGTTCTTTCCAGAAAATATGACAAATAACATTGTACATAATATCCTGCAACCAGAATGAAAAAAAAAATTGTATGAAAAATGAGCAGTTTTACAAAATAATGATTCACTGCGCATGGCCGAATATAAACAAAATATAATGTGCATAATAAGTTAGCTAAATGTGTAGAGTAACCTTTTTAAAAATCTCAAAAACATAGCTTGAAAATTTTGAAAATTACCGTTAATAGAATAAGCTAAAAATCCGTTGTTTCCAAAATGAAGCAAAAAGATGAGGGATTGTATCCATATATCCATTGATTGGTGCTAGTATACCATACACAATATTGCACGTACGACTGTATTTTGATACAGCCCCTCATCTTTTTGCTTCGTTTTTGGAATAACAGATTTTGAGCTTATTCTATAAACGATAATTTTCAGACTTTTCAAACTATAATTTTGAGATTTTCACAAAACTTGCTCTATACATTTAGCTAACATATTATGCAATTATATTTTGTTTACATTCGGTCATGCGCAGTGAATCAATATCTAGTAAAACTGCTCATTTTTCATACACTTTTTATTATTTTTTCATTCTGATTGCAGGGTATTGTGTACAATGTTACTTGTCATATTTTCTGAAAAGAACTTTTTTTTTTATATTAAGAACTCTAAAAATTAAAAGTGAAAAACTTGGCAAAATTTGGGACTCTTTTTATAAAAACTTTAATTTCTCTACGAATATGCATGCTATTCTCATAAAAAAGAACGAAATTACAATAATGCACTTAATCATAATCTACAGTTTAAACGCTTTTGCTACATTGGTTTTAACAGGATTTTCCAAAACATATTCGTTCTTTTTCAAATTGTTGACGGTCTCCTATAGGGTTTCGGGAAAAAAATCTTCACGGAAATATATGACCTGTACTTTTCTGTTTACACACCATGAGTTTCAGGATAATTCCTCATGTAATTTTCTAGATAATTAAGAAAACGTCAAAAATCTCAAGTGCCGGTCACCTTTGGTCATATAGTGTATAAATTTAGTGCTATTAGATATCAATACCTAACGCTGTTTACATGATTAATGGTTATAGAAACGTTTCCTAATACATACAAAACACTTACAAAAATTAAGTTTAACCCCAAAATTGCTGTTGAATTTGACAATTGTTCAAGTCAACACGGGTGCTAACATATTAGACGAAATACAAATCAATACATCAAAATTAATAGGATTCAATCATTAACAGGGATGTCTTTTCCGAAGGCGATTGGGTCTTGTTTTATTCTAAAATATGTGTCCATTATCTGGAAAACTTGATATTTTCTTATATTTATAAGTATTTATTCACACAATAACTTCTAAGAGCTGAAAAAAAAACCACGCTAAAGGTCCAAATGTTCGACGTCTGATTTAGGAAAGATCCATTCAAACCCTTCTGGGATGATAAAATCGATCCCTAAGTTACTCGGAAACTAAACACTCTAGAGTGACCACCCGATGCAGACATATCCAATGCAGCACCTCAAGGGCTAAAATAAAAAAAAAAAAAATAAAAATAAAAATAAAAAACAAGATTTGGAAAATGCTGGCCCAGATTCATAATAGATTTTAACGTTTTAAAGTTTAGATTAAATAACTTTTTAATATAAAGGTGAAATCTTTGACATTGCGGTTAATGAAAATACTACACTGAATTTGGTTACACGTTATTGCTGCACGAAGAAAAATATCTCTAAGTTTGCGCAGTTTTTTTTTGTATATTACTGTTAATTATCTCAGAAAATAATTACGTATATAATATGATTCCGTGTTACATTTTATATATATTTTTAATTATCACCATTTTTCCAGCAAACGTTACTCCACAGCAGGACTACTCCATAATTTGTTTTGAACTCATAAAATTCTTATGAATAAAATTTATCCGTAAATAAAGTTTCATATATGAGTCAAATAATGGTAATAAAAAGTTTCATTTTTATATAAACATACCAAATAATGTATATTCTCCAATTACGTATAGAATTTCCGTACAGATTTTTAATAAGACGGTATTTTCTAGCATGTACTGAAAATAATTTGAATAATACATTAGATAATATTCGTAAAATTGCTTATAATATCGGTTTTATGGTTCAATATATTAATAAATTAGTCATGGATATTTGCAATAATAAGAATTCCGCATATAAATTTTATTCGCAAAAACACAATCTTTATTCTATTCAATATTATCCAAGCTTTTTGAGTATTTTAAATACAGTCTTAAGCGGTTAGATATCTGTTTAGTAGTGAAACCATCTCCAAAGATAAAGAATATAATTTGCTCTAAAATTTACCCAATTAAGGGTGTATTCGAAAAATATATTTATCCACTCTTAACAGCTTCAAATTTTCTGAGACATTTTCAGACTCACTTTTAAAAGGAAAAACATGAAAGTTACTAAGGGGATTTTTGAAGAAATGTTTAAGAGGCCGTGGGATTTCACTTTTCCCTCAAATATTTAAAATTTGATTTTTAAACAATTATTTTCTCAGTCTTTTTTTTTTTTCATTCCCAGATCTCCCGCTTCGGAAAATTCCGTTCAAAACGCAAAATTTGACAACATTTTTTTTACAACATTTTCTGCATTCATCAAAAAATCGAGAAGCACAGCACATTATGTAGTTTCTAAATAAGAGATTTCCCAGTTTTATACGTTTGAGAGCAAAAATGAATTTAAAAATGAATAAGAAAATAAGCAGTTTGGATTGGAATACATCTTTAATTTTGAGAATTTTCCAGGCGAATATAAAATACCATTTATTAAAACAGGCGGCTAAAGGAATTACTATATTGGCGTGACTAGCAGGAAATTTAAGTATGGAAAAAAGCAACATTTAGCTGACATTAAATGTAATAGACAAACAGTAGTCCTAGCAAAATTACATCAAGAAGAAATCATCCAAATAAATTTCAATGACAGTAAGATAATTTTCGCCTCTTGTCTGTATTATTCATTCATTGTAAGAGAAACCATAGAGATTCTAAAACGTAGAAACTCAGTATATAACGCTGTAGCATAATTTTATTTACCGAAATTGTGGCTCGATCTACTCAATGATTACGAAAGAAGAAATAAACATCCAAATAAATTAAAATATATATATCGTCCATAAAATAGAAGAGCACATGAAAAAAAAAAATGAAAGATGTGGTTTCAAATTATTGCATCATACATCCTGCAGTTTTAAAATAATTTCATTTATTTGTTCTGAAAATGACTCGGGTAGTGTCGAAACATGTAAATAGTCAAATAAAACTATCTGTACTGTTTTTAAAGTTTTAATGTTACACCATTTATCAAATAGAAATAGTATATTATTACAAGGTGATAATTTATTATATATTTAGATTACCTTTGTCTTTAAGAATACGCATAAAATTCTAAACACAGAAACACACAATAATTACACAGAATATGTAATCGTTGTTTTCAAAAACATATTATTCGCATTTAAATATTTTGAATACTGTGAACTGGTGTATTTTATAAAAACCGTTCTCATAGCGTCCGACTATTCCTTCTTTTTTTAAAATTATATTACCCAATAATACTCTTCACCATTTTCGATCGCAAGAGTTTGCCATTTCAAAAAAATAATAATATCTATAACTGATTTCGAGCATCTTTGAATAACACTATAAGGTGGTGATTTCACATACAAAATAGTACTTTGGAAGACAAATTTTACTGGATCCACTTCCAAAGTCGATATTAAGTGATTAAAAATTAGCAGCTATGTCTGACGGTTTATCAATAAAAATTACATTCTTTTCGTCAACGTCTTCTACGATTGTTTTAATCGCATTGCTACCTTCAAGATTGTTTTTCGTGACCGCACTGGCCACGATATTGTCTATGCTGAAATGTTTGTCATTCAGAGATCATAGGTCATTTATTTCCATAGTACACTGGTGGACAAAAGTTAAGTACCACTGTCATTTCCAACGATTACAGTTAGAAATAGTTCCGCAGCAGCACGTGCAAATTTGCATGGATGCGGGATGAACTCTGTTTTGTGAAACTTATGCAAATTTTGTACCCCCGCTTTTGTCGATCACGTGACAGCAGAAATAAGAGATTTTAGGATATCGGTGGGTGGTGTGAGTTATCATTAGATGTAAGAATTGAAGGAGATAGAGTGAAGTTTGAACATTGAAATTTTGAACATTTCGTCGAGGTATCATTTAGATGATATTACTAGTGATAGAATAATCGGAAAGTTGAAAGAAGGACTCAAAATGAGAGAATAGAACGGGAATTTATCATCGCCCACAGTACTGTTTCTAGGCTATGGTCAGCATTCCAAAATAGTGGAATATGTACTAGGCGCACTGGGGGAGATCGTCCTAGCAGTACGACGTCCCAATAAGTTCGTTATATTATTATTTATTATCAAAAAGAACCGACGCAGTACAACTTGTCAATTAGCAAACTAACTTTGTGCTGCCACATGAACTAAAATATCGCGGGAAACTGTTGCAAGACGTTTGAAAAAGGTTGGACTACACGCCAGAAGACCTGTTTTGTTAGTTCCACACTCGAGACGCCAACGTAGCGCCCATTTACAGTGGTGCGTATGCATCGCAATTGGACTCATGACAACTGCTCTACCAATGTTTTCTCAGATGAGAGTAAATTCAGTCTATCGTCTGATTGTACAAGTAAACTGACATGGTGCGAGGTTGGCAGTGCGTACTGTCGCGAAAATATTCTACACTGTAAAAAAAAAATCTGTAAATCTACATAACTAGTTTTTGTAAAACTACAGAAATCTGCATGTTTACTAGAATTTTATCCGTAATCGGGGAAAATATTTACCACTCGCATAGTACAAATACATGAAATATCTTAGTTTGACCTGTAAGCCAATGAGAAAGGACTTCAATGGTGACGTAATGACTATTCACGCAGCCACAGAGGCGTTCAAGGCATCCATCTTGATTATGATTTCAAATTAGTAGGTAAGCAAATATTTCTCCTTTATGAGTTATTTTTTTTTATATTTCCATTCTACTTGATTCCTAATAAGTACAAATCAACTACACAGTAAGATTGTTTGATTTCGAATTATAATATAACATGATTTTAGCAGGTATTAATGCGTAATCTTCCTATTATTTTTTGTTAAATATTTATTTTTCAGTCAAATGACTATTCTTTACACCAGTGTTTATTAGATGCATGCAATTTCTAATGTTTTATCTTTTAAATCAAGTTTTATTGCAATATGGTTAGCAGATTAAATATTTTATTTTTAATTATTGATGCAATGAATAGTACTCCCCCCTTTGACTGATAATGAAGGCCAAATATTCCACTATTCTTCCGCAGAATACTTAAAATGTATACCAAAATTATCTGTCTTAATATTAGTCGTGCCGAGTAATCGGTATTTATTATACTGGATTCCAGCATCGCGTCGGGTTTACTTTACTATTTTGGTTCGGATCGGGTCGGTTTGGGTTTCTTCGAATCTTGCGTGTCGGGTTCGGGTTGACTGATTTTCCAAAAGAATGTCCAAAATATTTTTTTCATGCTAAACATCTAGGTGTAGGGCAGATGTGCCAGTAATGGACAAACTACTACATATTTTGTTTATAAAAAAAATTAAACAATAAAAATTTTACTTTAAAAAAATTTCATAACTCCACCCCCCCCCCCTTACATGTTTTATAATCTGTATTATTGTTGATACTCTTAATCAAACCAATTAGGAAGCAAAAAGTGATCCTTCGAAGTTCCACTGTTTTTCATTTATGTTGGCGAACATGCAACGGTTTAACTTAATAAATTTATATATTCTTTTACTTTCCGGCAAAATTTATTAATGACTATTAATGTTAATAATGACTATTAATGACTATTAATATTAATGACTTGTTTATGCATAGATGTAATAGTTTCCCTATTTATGGGACATTATATTGTATATTATCCATCATATAAACTAAGCCTTAAAGAATGGTTCTAAGCATCGATTAAACTAAGCATGGGACAAATTTTGAAACTTGCAATTTCTTTAATTATAAAATTGTTTCTGAAAACTATGTTTCTATATTGTTCAAGGACATTAGAAATTTTTTCATTTTGTATTTTATAAACTGAAATATTGTTTTTGTGTCAAGCAAAGTTCATTTTCTTATTTTTGTAAAAGGTGTCCCATTCCTCCACACTC
The DNA here is from genome assembly GCA_963932465.1 of Maratus speciosus. Lineage (NCBI taxonomy): Eukaryota > Metazoa > Arthropoda > Arachnida > Araneae > Salticidae > Maratus > Maratus speciosus. The sequence continues at coordinate 133,792,238 of OZ010791.1, forward strand.
TCTCCTATGATTCTAACTCTGAATATTGGGCACTTCTCTATCTATACGCACGTATCATGGGTATATGTGTTAAAACTATCAGAAATATTACATATATGAATATGAATGCGTGTATATGAAAAATGAAATGTTGTAATATTTTTACCTATTCCTAGAGAAGAATAAATGGTTCTTAACTGTGCCGTAAATAAAAAGGATTTATCACATTTCTTATATACGTTTGATTTCTTAACCTTTAATTGATGTTACCGGTCTCTCAGACCGCGGCTTTTTTTAATTTTTATAGTTTAACTTGCAATTTTCAATTTAACTACAAACACTATCGAAATTTTGTTCCGTTTGGAACTTTAGTTCTATCACCAGAGACTTTTGAATAGGTGAATTTTAATTATAACAGTGCTGTACAAAAAGTTTAGTACAAAAACACCATCCTATGAGTTAATCGTGCCTTTTATTCATCTTTCGATGAAACGGTCTCACAGACCACTTCACACTAGTTACGTGACAATTTCTGTGACATCAGTTAAAAGTTAAGCAGTATATTGAAATATGTATTTTATCTGAAAATTGTTCTGCTCAAACTTTTTGTAAAAATCTTAATAAGACTTGGAAAAAACCTAAATATAAACATCTGCATTTTAATTTTACGTGAAGTTCTGAGCAATAAAATGCTGAGTTTTTACTTTCTCATGCAAAGAGAGATATAGGGTAGGTAGGGGTAAAGATACGAACGGGGAAAAAATACGCACCGGCTGATTTCATATGAAGCAACATTTCGGCTATCATGACCAATAGGTGGCAGTTTGGTTTCAAGTGTACTAGTCATTTATTTAAACCTTTTGATAAAAGTAGCAATTTGTGGTAAGAAAATGAGGTAAGTTTAAATTTTCGAATTTTGATATAATATTTTGTATATTTCACTTTTTTCTTTACTTGACAATACCTGGAATTTTTACAAATCCAAAAATTCAGTGGAGATCGAAAACTTTTTAGCTTCTAAATGCCGTAGTTTACCTCGATCACATTTGTTTATACTTATAGGTAGCCGGTTAAGCAAAATATTGCAGAATGGGGTAAAAATACGCATACGCCTTGGGACAAAGATACGCACATGTTTATGATACGGGACTTTGCCCTATCGTTTTAGCTAGATGCAAAGCTTTCCACTTTTCTAAATTTGTATTATATAAAATATAATAGATACATAACTAATATAAGTTAGTAAACTACATTTTCCTTTTTCTAGTTAAGTTTTTTAAATATAGAACATATGTTCTACCTACATACTTTTAAAAATCAATATTCTTGTTTCATGAATCGCTTTTGTTTTAAACCTTAATCTTCAACTCCTGTTAACGGTCTCACCGACAGCTGCAATATTCAGTTTTCACAATTTAACTTTTAATTTTCAATTTAAGTATTAATTTTTGTTTAATTTTGATTCGTTCGGTAAATTAGAAGTATAGCTGAAGACTTCTGAATGCGGGAAAGTTTACTATAATAGTCCTTTACATAAAGTTTAGCGCAGAAACCGCCTCTTATGAGTCAGTAAACCATTTTATTCAATCTACGATTAAGCGGTCTCGGAGACCGCTTACAGTATTTATGAAACAATATTTGTCACAATAGTTAGAGGTTAACTGCTATTCGCGATCTTGCAGACCGCTGTTTTTTCATGGTCTAGTTTACAATTTTCAGTTTAAATAATATAAAAATTTACTAATGCTTTTACATTACTCATTCATTTTAGTGGAAATGGGGCAAAAACCGGCCGTAATGGGCAAAAATACGCACTGCGTATCTTTGCCTGATCACTGCGTACTTTTACTCCAACCAATGGGGCAAGGAGGAGGATGGCCACCCAGGGAAACCCAGCAAATGCTTTTGAGTTTTTGTGCAGTCCCTGGGGGAAGAAACCAATGGGGGAAAGATATGCAGAGCAAAAATTACAATTTCTTACGGAAATGTAATTTGACAGAATGCCGTATGATAGTGGAACGTGCCTAAGGTTTTAATACAACATTTTAATAAGTCGTCGCATATCAATGTTTTCGTTAAGAATCAAAATTAATGATAAGTGCGTAATTTAACCCCCCCACCTACCCTATATCACTTAGGTGTGTCATGTGATTGTGAGCCATGTTGAGGACAACTTGTCACCAAGCGCCATTGAGATCAACCATGATGGCGCTTTTTAACAAGCTGTCCTCACTTCAAATACTTGTGGGCATGATACCTACATATGTTTGAATATTAAAGTATATACATTTGTCCATTTTCCTACATAAAACATAAATTGTTATTAGAGATGTAATTGTAGATTACATTTCATAATATCAATAAAACATGATTTACTTTCCTTTTATTTCGGGTTCGGGTTGAGATAAGTCTGGGTTGAGTTGCAGGTTGCCGAAAATTATTTTAGCTGTTTCTGGTCAGTTTGAGGATCGAGGAAATATTTTTGGCGTGTTCGGGTCGAGTTGCGGGTTGACTTAAGTATTATATTCTGTTTTGTGTCGGATGCAACTTGACCCATGCATGACTACTCTGTAGTCGGCTAATTTTCAATATATCAGGATACGTACGGTCCTTAAAAGTACTTGCATGTTTCAAAAGGATTTTTTTGTGCTTGAAAGTGCTTATTTTCATACAAATTTTTTTAAAGTCCTTAAAAGTGCTTTACTATCATTCTATTTCTTAATCGGGGGTGGAACTCTTCTGCATTTCTTTTCATTTCTGATTTAAAAAAAAAAAAACGCCATTGCTAACCTTTCTTCTGAAATTTGACCTCCCCGTTTTGCTTCCTTCTGCACAATACCAAAGTTTAAACTGTTTAAACTTTTTTTAGACTTTAACACATGTTACCGGTCTCTCACAGACCGGTGCTTTTTTCAATTTTCATAGTTTAACTTGCAAATTTCAGTTTATCTACAAACACTACTGAAATTTTGTTTCGTTTGAAACTTTAGTACTAACACCAGAGACTTTGAATAGGTGAATTTTAATTATAACACTCCTGTGCAAAAAGTTTAGTACAAAAACATCCTATGAGTTTATCGCGGCTTTTATTCATCTTTTAGTAGGAGAGCTGTTGAACATTTTTGAGTAGGTATTTGAGGCACCCTGAAAATTTGTGCAACACTTCTTTTGTAATGCCTGAATACAAAATCGAATGTCTGGCTGAAGGATCGTGGCCCAAAAAATGTGCCAGACACGTGTCAAGTGCCATTTGGCACTTGACACGTGTCTGGCACAGTTTTTGTGCCGACTAAAGTGTCTGTCATTTTCATAATACTTTTTTCTAAGCATAAATATTATTCTCCCTCAATCTCAGCGTGCCTCAAATACATTTTTTGGGTAGTCAAAAAATGGCACTTGACACGTGTCTGGCACAGTTTTTGGGCCGACTAAAGTGTCTGTCGTTTTCAATATATTTTTTTCTAAGTATAAATATTATTCTGTCTCAATCTCAGCGTGCCTCAAATACCTTTTTTTGGGGTAGTCAAAAAATTGCACTTGACACGTGTCTGGCACAGTTTTTGGGCCACGATCCTTCAGCCAGACATTCGATTTTGTATTCAGCCATTACAAAAGAAGTGTTGCACAAATTTTCAGGGTGCCTCAAATACCTTCCCTAAAATGTTTAACAGCTCTTGGACTATTTCGATGGAGCGGTCTCGCAGACCGCTTCAGACTAGTTGTGTGACAATTTCTGTGACATCAGTTAAAGGTTAAAAAAATGGCTCTACTCTATTTGTTACTTTATAGTGAATAAATAACCAGTCCTAAATTTCATTAACTATTCATTCCATCATATTCATTTCATTAAAATTTTAGTCTGGAATAAATGTACTAAGTTTTTCCCCTCTTACTAGGTGAGCGGTTGAAGATATGTACAGATTTATAGTCAAAAAACACATTTTTATTAATTATCATAACAATAACTAAAAAAAACTAATTCTATCAAAAACATTGTCAATACAGATGTTGTAGAAGTTAAAATTCTGATTGAAATGTGCACTTACACTTAACATTTTCGTTGAATTTTTACAATTATAATTTAAAGTTTTGCCTAATTCGTTAAGTTCTTGAAGCCAGAACAGACGAGGTTATCAATTTACCCTGTTTCTAATTTATATATATATTTTTAATTTATTGAGGTATTATTTAAGGATTTTGTAATTATTTTAGGCTTTATTTTGGATATTTTCAGAATTATGGCTTAACCTCTTGATTACGGATTATAGCCCAGTGGTAGGAAATGAAAAAAAAGGCCGAATTCGGAATTAAATACGGGAAAGCTGGAAATTGTTTTAATCCCTTCGACATAGGCCAGAAATAAACGTACTAAGTTTCCCCGTCCTACTAGCTGCAGTTTTGCCGCTACGAACAAATAGATAACTTAAAGTGTATTATTTCATGATTTTTAGCATATTTCAAAAATGATTTGTAAATGATGGGAAATATTGTTTACGATCTCTGATATTGTATTTGAATTATGCGTCGTGTTTAATTTGACATATATAGTGAATAACAGTGCGTATGCCTCACATTTAAGGAGGTCGAAAATAGTGGGGAGGAGCGAGGGAACAAATGAGCCTTGTCGCTACAGGAATTATAGGTCAACCAATAGCACGATTTTAAACTTCGATATTTTACTAAAAGAACTAAGATGGTTTTAATAAAAAATATTTTCGACTAGTATACGAGCATCTTAACACGGCAGAACTCGCTGCATGAGATTTTCTCTCACAGTCGTACTTTTTTAAGACTCGTATTTAAACCATTTTTCATTTTAATTAAAATTTCAAAATGTTATTTCAATTATTTTACCTCTTTTGTGAATAAAATTACTAAGCCAACCAAAAAAAGTTGATATTATATGAATGTAAAGTAAAAGAAAAGGAATTGGGCATTCTCACTAGCGAGTTCTCCCAGGTTAAGTTAAATTCATAGAATTTTTAAACCTTTGGAATATTGAAAAAAAGTATTATAATCTTTACGTATTTTTTTTTTAACTAAGGTTTAAGTTTGACGATATCAGTTGGGAAATGGTATGTAAAACGGCTGTCAATTATGTACCTCTTTCTCGATAACTACTAAATTATAATCCTCAAAATATACAAAATAAATCATTAACATAATTACAGAAACATCGGGAGGTCCTCAATAACTTAAAGAAAATACATGTATGTAGTAAACGGAGGCAGGGCGGATTGATAACTCTGTCTTTCTCTTGATTAGCGATTAACCCGGGAGAACTCGCTGCATGAGATTTTCTCTCACAGTCGTACTTTTTTAAGACTCTTATTTAAATCATTTTTCATTTTAATTAAAATTTCAAAATGGTTTTCAATTATTTTACCTATTGTGTAAATAAAAGTATTAAGCCAACCAAAAAAAGTTGATATTATATGAATGTAAAGTTAAAAAAAAGCAATTGGGCATTCTCACTAACGAGTTCTCCCGGGTTAAGACAAAATTTTGAAATAGAATTGCGACCTTAATGTTCAGCAAAAATATTAATATGGGTACTCATTTTATTCAGAATTTCAAATTCTACGACATTTTTATTGACAGTGTTTTTGAAAGAATTAATTGTTCTGAGATATTAAGATAATTTAAAGGATTTTTCGACTATAAATATGTACATATTTTCTAATGTTCACCTAGTACGGGGGATAAAACTTAGTACTTGCATTTTAGTACGGAAGGGATTGAAACAATTTCCAGTTTCCCACCCACATAATTGTGAGTTACATCCGCCGATCACGGGGCTTTGAAATAGAATTGTGACAATGTTCAACAAAAATATTAAATGTAGTTCTCATTTTACTCTGAATTTTAAGCTGACGGCGAGCTGAACACGAAAATTGCAAAACCTGAATTTCATTTGAGATTTCAAAGTTCTGCCATTTGCAAAATGACGTCAGCGTTACGCACAGATATGTTTGTCCTTTATAATATAGATAAATATAGATTTTATTTTCATATCAAAATCTTAGTGTTTTTTTTTTTTTTCTTTTCAAACTTTTTTCACTCTTAAATCCATTTATATCTGAACCAAATCAATACTCGATAATTTCAAAGCTACCGTATAAAATCAAGTGTGTATTTTTAAATAATATATACGTAATGTGGGTCATACAGTAAAATGCGCAGAAAAAATGAAAAGTGACTTCGGACAATGAATTTTTTTAAAAGATTAATTTTTGTATTTTTTGTTTAATGTTTTGCAGTATTTCAAAGAGAATTGAAAGTATATGCTTTTTGGTATTGTTATTATTATTTGGTATTAATATTCTGCATAATTTGATTTTTGGAGTCTTATATGTAATTTTGAAATATGCTTGGAAAGGGATGGGGAGGACACGGTTCTTCCAGAATTTTAAACTCTAAAAAGTTTGTCGTTATCATCCAGACTCTTTGAAATTTTTAGACATTAAAAACATAATGTTTTCGTAGCCCGGGTGAAAAAATATTAATATTTCGTGGAAAAAGGCTGGTAAGATTTTTACCACGATGTAACACTCAGGTTTTTACTAATTTTTTCGAAGTTTTTGCACATTTTATTTAGTAAAAAATATTTCTATTTGTCCGAATGTTTCAAAATTTTCGTAGGTAAATGTAAATCTGGCTTGTTGTGTAAACAGATCGTGTTAAAATACGGACGTTTAATTAGTTTTAGGGTAGAAAAAATATAGCCTTTGTGAGGCGCGAAATGACCTATTAGTCCCCGAGCCAGGTACAAATTTCGTCAGTTATTTCCTCTCGGCCGATAATTTGTAAAATGCTTCAGAGAGTTGTATCATGAAGCTCCGTGAACGTTAGCTGCAGTTCCGTGGGTGGGTTGAGCAGCGGTAGCCTCCCACGCACGTAAGAAAAAACAAAAAAAAAAAGTCACTTTCTCCCAATTGAAAAATTTTCAAATTATAGATAACCTAATATACTGAAGAAAAAAAAAGTCAGCTAATTATAAAGTGGTGGTTAATACGTCAGCTGGTCACACGAACATGAAAAAAATATACAAGGTGCAAAGGAAAGTCTCTTTAACCTGAAAATACTTGCGAAAGGAGAGAGATACATCTATGTATTGAAGTAACGGTATAGTAAAGAGAATACGCCCGACCTGATGCAAACGACAGAAGCGTCCGTAGTGGCGAAACCTATTAAAAAAAGTTACCTATTGAAAACCGTAAGCGTAAAGAGATAGAGCAAAATTTCCAGTTTGATTGATTTGGAGCATCAATTAATTAGTACGAAACTTCATTTGGTTCACATGGATAAGATAAATCGTTGCCTGTATACACAAAAATGTCCGAAATCAATGAGCGACGATTCTACTTTGCATATTCACATTCTGTAAATGTAGCAGTGCAAAATTTTAGATTGTGACGTTGTACTGTGCTGTAATGGCTGTAAAAATTTAATTTCCAATGCATTTAAAATTTTAGATTAACCCTTTCAGGGGCAGAAGAATTCTGTTAGTAAACTTATGAAACAATTGACTGACACCAGAATATTCAAACGAATTTCACAAAAAATAAAAGCTCGTTAATTTTCACTTTCATTAGGAAAGCAAAATTTTGTTAAAATATTATTGCTGCCATTTGTCCATTTTGGAATTAAAATTAGGTGGCTAGACCATCTAGCCACCGCCCTTGAAAGGTTGAAATCTATGTCGTCGTATTCAAGAGTCTTGCAATAGACGTTCTATGCTGAGAAATGTGCATGTAGTATTACGCCACGAACACAATTGTGTATCGTGAGCATTTTATCACTGTGAGACTGTCTTTTTTGTTTTTTTATGGGATGTTATCAAAATACATTCAGATAAGCACATATTTATACCAGAAATTGTACGTATTTCTTCATACTTCTGGCTATTCCATCCAAACGTTTACACAAAATAGAGTGCTTCAATTTTGGACCTTTTTGGGTATACAGGCAAAGATTTATCTTATTCATGTAAACCAAATGCCGTTTCGTACTAATTAATTGATGCTCTCAAACATTCTGATTGGAAGATTTGCTCTATCTCTTTTCGTTTTCGATTTGCAATGGCTATATTCTAAATTTCGCCACTAGGGAGCGCTGTCGTCGCTTGCATTAAATCGGGCGTAGTCACTTTACTATGCCGTTACCTCACTTCCATAGCTTTAGTTCTCTCCGTTCGCAAGTATTTTCAGGTTAAAGGGCCTTTCCTTTGCACCCTGTATATATTTTTCATGTTCGTGTGACCAGCTGACGTATTAACCACCACTTTATAATCAGCTGAATTTTTTTCCCTTCAAGATGTTGGGTTAGCTATAATTTGACAAATTTTCAATCGGGAGGAAATGACTAATTTTTTTACGCGCGTGGGAGGTTACCGCTGCTACACTCACCCACGGAACCGTAGCTGATGTTCACAGAGCTTCATAATACAACCTTTTGAAGCATTTTACAAATTATCGGCCGAGAGGAACTTGGTCATCAAAATCTGTTGCTGGCTCGATGACTATATGTTCACCAATGTATTTGAAAGAGTTAAAATTCATGTTTTTAAAAATCAATTGCATTATCAGTTAGAAGATTTTAACTTTTAGAGCATATATATGTATTTATTATTATTTTTTTTTTTTAAGCCGATACTTCTAAAATGTTATCCTGGAATAAATTGCTACAAGTTTTCGAAAAATCTTTTCTATTTATTTTTTTTTCAAAACTTTAACTGCTGGGTGGGGAAAATATAGTAAATTTAATATCGGAATATATCAACGTGTTAATATTGGTGATATATCGCGATAACTACCGTAAAGTTTATGCGAATAGAAAAATTGCTTACTTTAAAAGATAAATAGCATGTCACCTAAAATTTTAGTATAAACAGATGTATAAAGGAGTTAATAAATGTTTCATGCTATTTTCTCCTACAGCATCCTTTATATATATATATATATATATATATATATATATAATATAGGGAAGGTGGGGCAAAATCGGGTACCATAACTGTTTGTTAGTCTCAAGTGCTGTGAAATGGGAAAACAAATTTTGAACACTGTTTTTAATGTAAAATGAATCCTTGGCTATAATAAAACATTCTTTTCAAAAAAATATATATATAATTGTTTATATAAAAAAATAGCTTTTTTCACACGTATGCAAAAATCCGGTTTTACTTTGCTGGTTGGGTTAAACCTGGTATCCATTTAAAACTATTGAAAACTCATTTTGGTCAAAAATGTCTTTCTTTAATATAGTAAAAAATACATTTTTAATATTTTTAACAAAAAGAAATTGCACATGTGTTCGTCCATGTGTAAAAAAAATAAATCGGTGGCAAATTTTCTACGTTGTATAGGCCTGCTTACTTTACTCTGTACGTTTTAAAGTTCTTTTAGCTTCAAAAATCACAGATGAATTTGTCATCATATTCTTCTGCATTATATGTTTCGTGGGCCTATCCGTGGCATTTCAAACATCGTATTTGGATTTAGAGTTTGAGTAAAGTTCATAGCAAAACATACAGGTTTAATTATCCTCTTCTTCTGATGATGTGTTCGCAATCTTTTTTTGCTTTCTTTTTTTCTTTTTAAAGAATCTTCTTCTTTCTTCGTCTTGCAGTTTGTTTGGCTTATTTCTGCTTAATATCTGTTTCGATCTGTAATTTATAGGGAGAAGAAATCAAAAGTTTTTCCCTTTCTTTTTCTCAATTCTGAAGCCTTCCTTAGAAGAGGATAATAACATTTTAGGCAAAATTGGAAATTCAGATTGCTGGACTACATAGTCTGAAGATGTCAAATAGATAATTTTACTAATATATTCTGTAGATGTAACATTTTGAATCAGTGATGACGTCTGTGATTGTGATGTTAACTGCTGCATCTGGAAGCAGCTCGACGTGAAAGACGCTAGATAGTGTCAACTTGTTGATGTTCGGAAGGTTGAGCTCCAATATCCTGTGATGTATCAGAATTTTTTTTTCTGCCGCTATGCCAACCTGTGGCTGGATAGACCTAGGTGTGTTATCATGACTTTCATGGGTTTCTCTGTCCCTTCCGAAGGAGCAAAAAGATGGTCTGAAAAAATATCATTGTTGTAGGGGAAAATCCCTGTTTTCTCGAACCTTCTGATTGCAATATTTACAATTGCTGCTCTCGAAAATGTAGCTTTAAATAATTTTCCAATTTGCTAAGTTGTTACAGATCACGCAGTGTTGGAAAATAACCACTTCCTCACCTCTTGACCTTAGTATGAGCTTAGAGGTGCATGAATGATGCATCAAGGGGCTGAAATCGATGAGTTGCGTAAAAAAAAAAGAAGATTAAATAAATACATTGCTTTCTCTTACTAGATTAACTGGATTCTTTTAGTGTGAGTTGAATACCTATTAAGGATTTAAAGAACAGGCTTTTCAGGACAAGGATTGGAAAAAATCTATACATTTTTTAACTAAATAAAATAAAGACCTCTTTCGTAATCCACACTGTAAAAAGAAATACTGCCACTTTTCGGGTAGGAATCGGAAAAATAGTTGCCCTTATCGTATCGGAATAATTTCCGACCCATCTCGGAATAAAATCCGTAAAAATAAGGAAATAGTCAGTAAAAGGGTATTTTACGGATTTTATTCCGATTTTACGGATTTTATTCCGAGCTGGGTTGGAAACTATTCCGGTACGATGAGGGCAACTATTTTTCCAATTCCTACTGGAAAACTGGCATTATTATTTTTTTTTTTACAGTGCATCCACTCCTATTATATACAGCAAAAGAGTCTGGGAAAGCATCATCCACCAAGAGAAGGTTTTTTTCCTGCCTGTTTAATATTTGAGAAAAAAATATTGTTATATATTAGGTAGTCTAGTTATACAGGATTGAGATTTTAATGATTATTTGTCAATTTGGGCAGATTATTTTATTTAGAGAAACAAGTCACGAAACATATTTGCATTTTAAGTAGACCTATAACGCAAGTTATTACACCCCAGATTCGAAAGTTATTTATTAAAATGCAATAAGCATAATATAAAATTATGCCTTAATCAGTGCCATTATTTTGTTCAATAATAATTGCAAGTTATTTAATTTCATAAATGTAAGTTAAAAATTAGACCCACTTTTTAATATAAAACAAAATCAAAATTAAATAATAATAAAGGACTTTACGTTGTAATATCGATACAAAACAAATAGGTGTTGCTATCCAACGTACAATTTATTCACAAGTTTAACATAACACTCTATGTTTCGGTTTAATCTTTAAAACCTTCATCAGGAGAAAAATTTTCTAATGCACTCTCAAGAAGCTACCATAAAGAACTCATTTCATTTATAGACTTTGACCATACTAAAGTTATTTCCAAGCAAGTTATTCCGCGCAATGCTATTATTCGTGAATCTTTAGAAATTCGTCTAAGAAACCATGAAGTGTGTAATGATAATGTTTCCTTTCGCATCCCAGAAATATGGCTTTCAATTTTGAAAAGTCAATGAAAATTCCACTTTTTTCAGCATTTCTTTCTTCGTTTGCATCTTTGGTTAAAAGATGGCGCGACTGAACTGTTTATTTGGGAGTAAGAGGTTTCCGTTAGAAAGTTTTGTATTTTGAATTAATTTCAAAATGTAGCATGTAAAGAGTTTGTTGTCGATTTATATTTTAGAAAAATTTTCTCCTGATGAAGGTTTTAAAGATTAAACCGAAACGTAGAGTTTTATGTTAAACTTGTGAATAAATTGTACGTTGGATAGCAACACCTATTTGTTTTGTATCAAAATTAAAGTTTTCATTATAACTAGAAAGATTTAGAATTATAACTTAACAGCATTAAGAATACAATTTAAAGTTCCATGCTAATTTATTAACTATACGAAAAAACCATTCTATGAGTGCTGGACAAAACCCCGGGTATACCCAGTTTTGACCCAATCTTAAGTACCTGGTTTTACCCCAACATGACACAGTTTAAAACATGGCGTCACTACTCTTAATCCTATAGCAAAAGATCAGTAAAAATGTTTAAATATTATCAGGAAAGGAAAGAATTAGATATGTTCAGTAATATTTAATGTGCTGAAAAAAGTGGTTATACGCGTAAAATCTAGAATCAAATAAAACAATTTTTTAAGAGAAATTGAAACTAAATCGTTCACACGAACGAGAACCGCACACAGTAACGTTCCAATCGGCTATACATGCCATAATGGTTACCGACAAGTAATTTCTCGTGTTGGCTGATAGACAGAAGTACAAATGAAGGAGGGGTCTGCGCTACCCGGTTTTACTCGCCTACCCTGTTTTGTACAACTCATCCACACACACACACACATATATATATATATATATATATGTATATATATATACACATACACAAAATAAAAATATTTTTAAACAAGAAAGTAAAATAATCAAACTTCAACGATAGATTATAATTTTCCAACAGATTCAGAATTATGTAAAAAAAAAATCAACGTTTAATAAGGTTAAATATGATGGCTAAGTAAGCAAATTACAAAACACGTAACACATTTCAAAATTAAAGTTCAGCAATTATTGTCAGTCATCTGAAAAATATCAGAATTCCTTTTTTGCAACGCTATATATGATCTATAGATTTGAATATATACTGAATAGTATGCTAAACATTAGTTCAGTTAAGAAACGCATTTGCACAGTTTAAAATTCCCCTTCAACATATTTCGTCAATAAACGGAAATGAATACATGTTTTTTGCAGCCCTGTATATGATTTACAGATTTTATACATACGAAGTAACTAAATTAGTTAAATAAATAAATAAAAAAAAAAAAAAAAAAAAACCTCGTACCAAAACAGATAACGAACTACCAGCAATTGTTTATTTATACAGATAAGCGAATCCTTTTGTGTTCCCCCATAAATAAACGATGGATGCTATGCTCATCATGTTCTATAGTAATCATCTTTTTGTACACCTCAGTGATGTGTATCAATTTCTATATGTTTGAAATAGTGTAATATCATTCCAATATACTACAAATGATTTTCCCCTATAGACCATTGAAATAGACCATAGAAAATTTGTGATTTTAATCAATGATTTTTTTTTTAAATCAGTTGATTAAAATCATGATTTTAATCGTTGATAATAATTGTTAACACCCGTTTACAGTCAAATGGCAAGCATGAGTTTTTGTTAATCTCGATTGATTGATAATTTTTTTCCTTCAACCAACTGACGCTTTTTGCAATATTTTTACGCATTTGATTTAAGAATTTCACAATAGTTTGATTCTACCCAACAATTGGAGAATTTTGCAGCTTTTTCTTACAAACTTCCTTGGCAGTTATCCAAAGTTTTCAGCATAATAAAATATAAAATTATAACTAAAAATTAAATAAACAGCACATAAAGAAAAACTGTGAAATTATTAATTTAGATATTTTATTTCCAATATTTCGATTGACTGAGGTTTAATGCAGTTTTATTTATTTATTTTTTAAAATAAATAAAATTGTGTGATTTGTGTTTGGTTGCGGTTTTCTCTGGGACGGGAAATTTTAAGTTTACCTGTGACCCCGTGAGAGAGGGTGGAAAAGTTACTGTTCCTGCTGACCACTAAAATTTTCAAATTAGTGGTCCAAATGAATTTTTGGTGTTCTCGGACCAGCGGACCACCAATGATTTCGAACACTGATTGATTTTTCAAATGCTGAAGATTTCCTTGTAAAAGATATTTAAATTGATATACTCTTTATTTTTTTTATTATTTTCCTTGTGTGAAATTTGATTATTGTTATGTCTGCACAAGAAACAATTTTATGTATTAAAATATTTACTCTTCTATTTAAAACAGGTGGAGAAATTAACCTGATGCGTGGACCTATTCCATTTTACCTGACTTGAAATTCTGATTCAGAACATACTAAGCTTCATGAATTCTTTATATTTGATGACCTGAATGGTCAGAGAGGGTGCAGCACCCTCCTAAAACTGTGAGAGAAACTTTATGTAAAATGATATTATATTACAGTAAATATTAGTCTGACATACTATACATATAATTTAATGATTATATAATTTGTATTTTCAATAAATGGAGCGGCATACCGCAAACCAGCTTTAAATGTGTTGCTATTTAATTGTGTCTGTAATCATTTCTTTTTTCAGCTATTGCAAGGCTGCTGTTGGTGAATACTTTTCTTTTCTACGAGCATTGTTATAAAATAAATAAATCTTCATCATAGATTACCATTTTGGAATACTGAAAAAATACATATATAAGTAACAATAATTAGTCGCTTGGTGGCGACACTGCTGTTATTAAATTAACCCTTCAAAGTAAGTATTTAATATACTATAGAAATACATTGTGTATTTAAAAAAAGCTTTAAAGTTTAAAGTAATACTTCTGTATTAGCTGATATTAGAGGTTAAATGGATTCTGCTACTTATAGCTGCCTTTTTTATGCTGATTATTTCATTGTTGACGCATATACTTTGATTATGTATCAGTTATGTTTGTGCTTTATTTATTCAAAAGTGTTATATTCATTATTGAATGTTAAAGAGAAACAAATGCTGAACTTTTTTTGTTGTTGTTTTATATTCAAATGAATTAATTTTGCATAATTGAGCTGTGTTGCAATATAAATTTTATTTTTTTTTTTTTTTTGTGTGTGTGAAAAGGTAAAAACTTGAAAACTGTACAATATAAAAATTTCAGCATCTATAGATTCACAACAATTAAAGAAAAAAAAAACAGATCATAGAAGTACGGTGCATAGGCACTAAGTGCATAATGGAAAAAACTTTTTCAAACTCGTGCAAAAATTAATATTGGTTGAAGATATTAAATTCAGCCATTGTTTAAAATAAAATAATAATAAAAACAGGTATGTATTTAAATGTAAGAAAATTATTTTTTTTTTGAAATATTTTCTTTGTGAATAAGCAAACACTAAATGGACTATAAGTGTAACCGAGTGCGGAGAAATATTCCAAAATGTACAAGGACAGAATGGTAATATTTGTGGGGGGAAAAAAAGCAATTATTTTGTGAAATAGATCAAACTGGTTTACATTTATTTTTTAAATATATTTCAAAGACAATAGAATCAATAATTAAAACTTTAATAATTTTCAGTTTAATGAAAAAAAAAGTTTTCTACTGCAAGATAATCTCGCAAAATCTGAAATTTTGTTATTTATTACACCATAATGATAAATCGAAAACCAAAGTGAGGGGGAAAAAGAAAGCTACAATCCAGTGTAACCTTTCCCCATAAAGATGAGAGAAAATCCTGAATCGTGGTTCAAACTTTTAGCAAAAAATTGGAATGGAGAAAACCTTGAATTTTGATTTAACCTTTCACCAGAAAATTTTATTTAAAAAAACTCTGAATCATGGTTAAACCGTTTACCAGAAAATTGGATTTAAAAATAATCCTGATTCGTGGTTCAACTTTTTCCCAGAAAATTGTATTAAAAAAAACTAAATTATGGTTCAAACTTACACCAGAAAATTGGATTAAAAAAAAAAACCTGATTTATGGTTCAACTTTTCACCAGAAAATTGGATTAAAAAAAATCATGAATCATGGTTTAATATTTCACTAATATAATGGTATTTGTGAAAGCACCAATAAACTGGTGAAACTTATCACCAATATCTTGGTTGCAGCTAAATTTCAGCGACTTTTCACCATTTTCTTGGTGAAACATCACACTTTTTTTTAGTGTATCGGTAATATATATATTTTTTAATTTAGGCATACTTTATAAACTCAGTAATGATACTTTACTTTCATTATTGTTTCTATTCGCTTTTTTAATTTAACAAAAAACCGTAAGATCTGCTTCTACTTATCTGCTCATTTACTGCTGTTGTTATAATGTTCATTTAATATCGATATGATTTTGTACCTATTTGAACATCTACAGTAAAGCTTCATTCAGTTTTCTAATGCCATAACATATAAATATTTCTGTCAATTGCTGTGGTATTGCTCAAAAACACGTCAGGCGATATTACTTATTTTGCATCGAAGTATTTTGATTGAGGAAAATTCCACTCTAAATATCTAAAACTGTAAAAATTCAACTCCATATTGAAAGAATGCCATAACAATAACTCTAAATAATATAAGTATTAGCATACAAAAACAATTACGTAAAATATTTTCGTAATACTGCTGAAAAACCGTTAGTGATCTACTGCAAAATTTTTTTACAGTTACAAATACCTTTTGATGAGTGTAATTTTAGACAGAACAGAAAGAAATCATTAGCAACTGTACTGCAATATCTCTTGCAAGTTACAAAAAACTTTATGGCGAGAATACAAAAACTCTTTTAGATACAATACTAAAATATCATTGGTAATTTTCCTGAAGGTACTTTAATAAAGCTACCGAAAATTTTTTGCAAAAGTATATGCAAAGTTTTGGGTGGAATACTAAAAAAATTCATAGTAAATGTACTATGAAATCCTTCGCAAATTTAGAAAAAAATTCTTAGTCAATGTACTAAAAATTCCTTTGTAAGTGTACTAAAAAATCATTAGAAAATTCACAAAGTATTGTTTAGGAAACTACCTAAAAATCGTTAGTACCTTTACTAAATAATCCTAAGTAAATTTACGAAAAATTCTTTAGTAAACTCGCTAAAAAATCGTTAGTAAGTTTACTGAACAATATTTAGTAAACTTACAAGGAATTCTTTGGAAAACTCTCTAAAAAATCCTTAGTACGTTTACTAAACTATCCTTGGAAAATTTACCACAAATTCTTTAGTAAACTCCCTAAAAAATCGCTAGTATGTTTACTAAGAAATATTTAGTAATTCACAAAAACTAATTAGAGAAACTCCCTTGAAAAACCGTTAGTAAATTTACAGAACAATATTTAGTAAATTTACAAAAAAGTTTTTGGAAAACTCCCTAAAAAATTGGTAGTACGTTTACAACATATTCGTTGGTAAATTTACTAAAACTTATTTAGTAAACTCCCTAAATAAGCATTAGTAAGTTCACTAAACAATATTTAGTAAATTTACAAAAGTTTTATTGGGAAACTCCCTAAAAAATCACTAGTACGTTTACTAAACAATATTTAGTAACAGTTACTGAAGAAACTTTTGTAATTTTACATGATTATCTTTTGTTGTGGTTACATAAAATGTTCTAGGAATCCCAGTTTCCAACAAAATTCTTAGTAACCTTACACTTTTTTTTTTTACAGTGTAGAAAGAGATCGATATGCGACTTTAAGAATCATGGTGTGGGCAGGCATCATCTTCAATGGCCACATGGATCTCTATGTTCTTTAACAAGTGTCCATGAGCGGTAGATGGTAAATTGAAGACGTCTTGCTTCCACATGTTCAACTTTTTCGAGGTGCCGTTGGCGAAAAGTTTCGTTTTATGGAAAATAACAAGCCTTGTCATCGCTCACAGTCTGTATAAGATTGTCTTGAGGCCAAATATATCCATCGCATACACTGGTCAGCACCTTCCCCTGACCTGAATCCCATTAAAAATGTATGGAATGCATTGGGGAGACGTTTTGCAGCTCGACAATTACCTCCCACAAAGAAGGAAACCCTCATCCGTGCAATGAAGGAGGAAAAGGGTAACTTGCCTTAACAACTACCGAATCATGTTGTTCTGAGTATGCCACGCCATGTTGAAAGTTGTCTCGCATTACACGGTGGCAACATACCTTATTGATATGGCACTGACGACTATTAATTGTGAGTATTTTGCTTTCTTTGTACAATCAGGTTTTCGGACAATATTCACGTTTCAGAAAAAGAACCTCTGGTTCTCTGAAAATTTGTATATTAAATCCTGTCTAACATTCTGTTAATACTATTGTTTGCTTGTTGACCCAC
This sequence comes from Maratus speciosus, assembly GCA_963932465.1. Lineage (NCBI taxonomy): Eukaryota > Metazoa > Arthropoda > Arachnida > Araneae > Salticidae > Maratus > Maratus speciosus. Next base: position 133,810,095 of record OZ010791.1, read on the forward strand.
AATCTCACGTAGAATCTCATTTATGTGTACATATTTTCTTGATCCTTATGTTTTGTCCACCAGTGTATATGTAACTTTTGCTAGAAAAATAGATGAGATTTGAAATACAGTTCATTTTTGATAGTGTATCCTAATTTATTCAATATTCATTGTGGAATGCAGAGGGAAGTATTTAGTGTCTATGAAAGTAAAAAAAAAAAAAAAAAAAAAAAAAAGACAAATACAAAAAAATCAGCTTGTTTCGTTTTCATCTTGCTTTAATTTTTTTGTCTAAATTTTTCTGTGTCAATTTTTTTGCCTTTTTGTGTCAATCCTACTAAACTTTTAAACACAATAATTCCTTTTTAGACACTTGTATAATAAGGGCAATGAAGTAACCGCAAGTTTTTTCTCTCATCTTGAATGTTTGCTTTTCTCTTCTTAAATAATAATCAGTGCATAAATTAATCTCATGGGGATTCAATCATTTGTTCAAAAACAATAATGAAGCAAAGAGACAATATTTATTGCACCAGTGTTATATATTTATTATATCAGAATGCCACTGAACAGATTTCCAGTTTTAATTTAATATAAAGTTGAAGTTTCTCCTTATTTTTTATAATTATAGCATAAATAGTTTTCTTTTAATACAGCTTTTTCTATGATAATTTAAGGTTTTGAACAGTAAATATATCAAGTATAAGTTTAATTCTAACATAGAGAAACTTTTTCCATATCACATTTTTCTATTTATTGATATTATTATTACTATTATTGCTAATACGCTCAAATACTTTAACTTTTATTTTACGTCTTTAAAATTATTGACAACCAATAACAAGGTCATAATTTAACTCCAATAATCTCTGAATCAGTCATATTAATATTTGTTTTTATTATTAAATTCACTGATGATGTATACAATTCTCCATTCATACTTGTGGTTCTATAAAATTAAAATAATCTTATTGTGGCATTTGTTTTTAGTTTTTGAATGAAACATTAATTTAAAAAAACTATTTTTTATTCCCAAACAATGTATTTTGCATTTGCAAGAAGAAAGAGCAAAATTTTGTTGTCGTTTATTTATTATAAAGCATTTATTATAAAATATTTTATTATAAGAAAAAAATTAATATTTTTGAGAGTTTAACTGGCAGTGGTTATACTATTGAAAACTTGTTCTAAAAAGTTATATTTTAAGAACAATCTGTTACTCCCGATAAAAGTTTTATAGATAAAATTCCAAAAATGTATCAATATCTATCTTTAAATATTTATTAGAATAAAGGACTTTTTATAACTTTTTAAAATGTTACATAAAAATTAAAATGTTACATTTTAACTTATAATAGAAACATTTTGATTCGAAATAACTCAATTTAGACCCACTCACGTTTTCATAATTTAGATATCTATCAAAGACAAACTATTTAAGTTTTATTTTCCCTTACTAGGGGCTCGGCCCCCTACGAGCTATTCATAAAACCTTTTTATAACGACGAATATAATTGCTAAAATATATGAATAAGATTATGCTTCTTATAAAAAATTCAGACGTGCATTATTTAAATCTTAGAAGAAATGTTTGTTATTCATGTCATATGTAAAATAATTATAAAAAAGGACTTTGTGTTTATCATTATTTTTTTTTTTACAATACTAGGGGGCTCGGCCCCCTACGAGCTACGCTCGCCAACCCCCGTCCAGACATCGTAGACTCTAAATGGACGCTAATCTGATCGACTTTAAAAAGATTTCGACTGATTGAATTATAATTTAAGAAACAGTGGCGATCTCTCTATAAACGGATTTCTATTCATTTCTCTTTGATTGGACATTTTTAACGCCAAATCCGTTGCGGTACTACTTCATTATCCCGTCGACCAATTTTGCCAAATTATATAAATCGCCAAACCACTCGCCAAATTATACAAATTGACATAATTTTTATTTTAATTAACGAAAAAACAAATAAATTAGTACAACATTAATAAAAATACAAATAAAACGTCGAAATAAAAATAACTTGATGACGTAGACACGTGTAACAACATTTCAAAATAAGCTAATATAAAAGGAATTAGGTAAACAGAGTCTTCGTCTCCTGGTATTTTTTAACAAAGCGAAAAGAAAGTTCTTTTAAATGAGACATTTTACATTAATCGTTCTTAATCTGACGTAATTTTTACCAAGCTATTCTTTCTCTTTTAAATATTCACGTGAAAATACTGTTGTTAGAAATGAAATATTATTTGCGCTTTCCTAACAAAAATAGTTCAAAATATCAAATGAATGTCTGGCGTAATTTCTAAATTTAAACAGTTTTGCAATATTATTTTGTGTTCATTTTATGCAATAACTATAATGTGACGTAAATATGACATAATTTCTCCTATTTAAGACTTCTAACGCATGTTAATGAATTTATTATTTTACAATATCCTTTCTCTTTTAAAACTCACGTGTATACTTTTTCTGGCGTAATTTTTAATAAGTTCCTGCTTTTTGTACATAATTATTTAATTCTAATTCCAAATGATTTTTTCTGTTTATAATAGTCACGTGTAAATAAATTTTTAATTTGAAGCAAACATTATTGTTTCCGTTGTTTATACAGTTGGCAATAGGTTAAATTAGTACAATTTTCTAAAATAAATAAAAAATATCTCTCGAAATGCTGAAAATTTGAATTTAAAATAGAAATGAAACCTCGAAAAATGAATCAAATTTAAAAAAATAAATGAATTCTGCACACCGGAAATTATAACGTATAAAATGATCTAAAAATTATTAAATTCCGATGTATAGTTTTTGCTCCTATAAAACTTTTTTAGTGGATCGATTTTGACCAAATTTAGCATTAAATATCTCTTAAAATAATTCTTCGATTTGAAAACTGTCTACATCAGCGTGTTTATCAAACATTTCTGTATAACACTACCGATTTTCATATTTTTGTATGCATTATTTTTTTTAATATTAACGAAGAAAGACCTCCGGTCACAAAAAAATCAAAACCGGCGGCGGCGGCGGTGACAGCGATAGTTACTTTTTTTAGAATAGAGAGATGTATTTTATAATAAATTCTGTTAAATGCTGTCCATAATCGGCGAGGGTACTTATTTTGATTTAAATCCCCTTCTTATGGTTAAAACTAATATTTGAATAAGTCAACATTTCATTCGCATTATGTTCAATTATGAACACTACTCGTTTTATATCATTAAGCAGATTTCGAAAAGAAAAGTAGAATACGAAACGAAAGCTTCTTAGAGGTACTTTAATTTCTTTTTCGTGTATTTTGTATTTTCCTGTTGAATAAATTGACAAAAAAACATTAAATTAAATGTTTCATTAAATTTTTTTATCCAACGGGTTTTAATTTGTCGTTTGTTTTATTCAAAACTTCATTTTCATGTAATCAACTTACAGCATGAATAAATTAATTCGCTTATAAATTCAATATTGAATATTAATGATGCGAATTATCACATTGCTAACAAAGCGTAAACCAACTTAGTGAAAAATGTCCAAGCCGGCAATCGAACCCGGGTCCCTGGAATAGATCTCCAGTGCTCTACCACTAAACCACATGTACGATGTCCAGCCTGGCATTTCTCACTTATATAAGTCGGTAAGGCTGCAACCGCTGCACAAGATGGAGAAGTCTTCATGAGCACACATTCCTAGCGGCGTAAAATGAGACGCAAACAAACCCAGCATCGGTGAATATACAATTTTTAATTAATTTTTCGACTACATTACAGCAGTGAAATTACGCCTGAAATTATTGAATATTAATGGTGTGAATTATCACATTGCTACAAAAAGCGTAAACCAACTTAGTGAAAAATGTCCAAGCCGGGAATCGAACCCCCGTCCCTGGAATAGATCTCCAGTGCTCTACCACTAAACCACAAGGACGATGTCCAGCCTGGCATTTCTCACTTATATAAGTCGGTAAGGCTGCAACCGCAGCACAAGATGGAGAACACTTCAGGAGCACACATTCCTAGCGGCGTAACATGAGACGCAAACAAACACAGCATCGGTGAATATACAATTTTTAATTAATTTTTCGACTACATTTCAGCAGTGAAATTACACCTGAAATTATTGAATATTAATGATATGAATTATCACATTGCTAACAAAGCGTAAACCAACTTAGTGAAAAATGTCCAAGCCGGGAATCGAACCCGGGTCCCTGGAATAGATCTTCAGTGCTCTACCACTAAACCACAAGGACGATGTCCAGCTTGGCATTTCTCATATAAGTCGGTAAGGCTGCAACCGCAGCACAAGATGGAGAAGTCTTCATGAGCACACATTCCTAGCGGCGTAACATGAGACGCAAACAAACCCAGCATCGGTGAATATACAATTTTTAATTAATTTTTCGACTACATTTCAGCAGTGAAATTACGCCTGAAATTATTGAATATTAATGATGTGAATTACCACATTGCTAACAAAGCGTAAACTTAGTGAAAAATGTCCAAGCCGGGAATCGAACCCAGGTCCCTGGAATAGATCTGCAGTGCTCTACCATTAAACCACAAGGACGATGTCCAGCCTGGCATTTCTCACTTATACAAGTCGGTAAGGCTTCAACCGCAGCACAAGATGGAGAAGTCTTCATGAGCACACATTCCTAGCTGCGTAACATGAGACGCAAACAAACCCAGCATAGGTGAATATACAATTTTTAATTAATTTTTCGACTACATTTCAGCAGTGAAATTACGCCTGAAATTATTGAATATTAATGATATGAATTATCACATTGCTAACAAAGCGTAAACCAACTTAGTGAAAAATGTCCAAGCCGGCAACCGAACCCGGGTCCCTGGAATAGATCTTCAGTGCTCTACCACTAAACCACAAGGACGATGTCCAGCTTGGCATTTCTCATATAAGTCGGTAAGGCTGCAACCGCAGCACAAGATGGAGAAGTCTTCATGAGCACACATTCCTAGCGGCGTAACATGAGACGCAAACAAACCCAGCATCGGTGAATATACAATTTTTAATTAATTTTTCGACTACATTTCAGCAGTGAAATTACGCCTGAAATTATTGAATATTAATGATGTGAATTACCACATTGCTAACAAAGCGTAAACTTAGTGAAAAATGTCCAAGCCGGGAATCGAACCCAGGTCCCTGGAATAGATCTGCAGTGCTCTACCACTAAACCACAAGGACGATGTCCAGCCTGGCATTTCTCACTTATACAAGTCGGTAAGGCTTCAACCGCAGCACAAGATGGAGAAGTCTTCATGAGCACACATTCCTAGCGGCGTAACATGAGAAGCAAACAAACCCAGCATCGGTGAATATACAATTTTTAATTAATATTTCGACTACATTTCAGCAGTGAAACTACGCCTGAAATTATTGAATATTAATGATGCAAATTATCACATTGCTAACAAAGCGTAAACCAACTTAGTGAAAAATGTCCAAGCCGGGAATCGAACCCGGGTCCCTGGAATAGATCTTCAGTGCTCTACCACTAAACCTCAAGGACGATGTCCAGCCTGGCATTTCTCACTTATATAAGTCGGTAAGGCTGCAACCGTAGCACAATATGGAGAAGTCTTCAGGAGCACACATTCCTAGCGGCGTAACATGAGACGCAAACAAACCCAGCATCGGTGAATATACAATTTTTAATTAATTTTTCGACTACATTTCAGCAGTGAAATTACGCCTGAAATTATTGAATATTAATGATGTGAATTATCACATTGCTAACAAAGCGTAAACCAACTTAGTGAAAAATGTCCAAGCCGAGAATCGAACCCGGGTCCCTGGAATAGATCTTCAGTGCTCTACCACTAAACCTCAAGGACGATGTCCAGCCTGGCATTTCTCATATGAGTCGGTAAGGCTGCAACCGCAGCACAAGATGGAGAATTCTTCATGAGCACACATTCCTAGCGGCGTAACATGAGACGCAAAAAAACCCAGCATCGGTGAATATACAATTTTTAATTAATTTTTCGACTACATTTCAGCAGTGAAATTACGCCTGAAATTATTGAATATTAATGATGTGAATTATCACATTGCTAACAAAGTGTAAACCAACTTAGTGAAAAATGTCCAAGCCGGGAATCAAACCCAGGTCCCTGGAATAGATCTCCAGAGCTCTACCACTAAACCACAAGGACGATGTCCAGCCTGGCATTTCTCACTTATACAAGTCGGTAAGGCTTCAACCGCAGCACAAGATGGAGAAGTCTTCATGAGCACACATTCCTAGCGGCGTAACATGAGAAGCAAACAAACCCAGCATCGGTGAATATACAATTTTTAATTAATTTTTCGACTACATTTCAGCAGTGAAACTACGCCTGAAATTATTGAATATTAATTATGCGAATTATCACATTGCTAACAAAGCGTAAACCAACTTAGTGAAAAATATCCAAGCCGGGGATCGAACCCGGGTCCCTGGAATAGATCTCCAGTGCTCTACCACTAAACCACAAGGACGATGCTGTCCTTGTGGTTTAGTGGTTTTAGTGTCCTTGTGCTGCGGTTGCAGCCTTACCGACTTATATAAGTGAGAAATGCCAGGCTGGACATCGTCCATGTGGTTCAGTGGTAGAGCACTGGAGATCTATTCCAGGGACCCGGGTTCGATTCCCGGCTTGGACATTTTTCACTAAGTTGGTTTACGCTTTGTTTGCAATGTGATAATTCACATCATTAATATTCAATAATTTCAGGCGTAATTGCACTGCTGAAATGTAGTCGAAAAATTAATTAAAAATTGTATATTCACCGATGCTGGGTTTGTTTGCGTCTCATGTTACGCCACTAGGAATGTGTGCTCATGAAGACTTCTCCATCTTGTGCTGCGGTTTCAGCCTTACCGACTTATATAAGTGAGAAATGCCAGGCTGGACATCGTCCTTGTGGTTTAGTGGTAGAGCACTGGAGATCTATTCCATGGACCCGGGTTCGATTCCCGGCTTTGACATTTTTCACTAAGTTTGTTTACGCTTTGTTACCAATGTGATAATTCACATCATTAATATTCAATAATTTCAGGCGTAATTTCACTGCTGAAATGTAGTCGAAAAATTAATTTAAAAAATCAATATTTTTATTAAGTATGACGTAAAGCACTACCTCAATTATAATTTTCTTCATCAAAATAAAGCATTTTAAATGACGGTATAAAGCATAATTTCACAGACTTAAGGAATTCCCTAACTTTATTTTTCATTTTCAGTGGCATTCTTAAGGAATCCCGTCGGTCACAGAGGTAGTAAGGTGTTAAAGATTTAGCACGCCATTCATCATTATTTAGATATCCATGAAAATATTTAAATTGCAATACCATACTTAAAATTACTATTTCAAAATTGAAAATGCTATTGAATTATGTATTTGTTGTCAAATCCAATTTTTATTTTAAAACTTAGAATCTCATATTTTCGTCAATCGCAAAGAATACGAAACTGTATTAAACTAGACACTTTTCTGAAAACAGAATAAAAGAAAGCCATTAGAATTTCACAAAAGATCATTAGACAAGGATAAATTAACAATATTTTGTTTTAAAACCTGAAAACAAATTTTAAGTGTTCATGTATGTATAAGCATCTAAAGGGTATATTTGTACCTCAGAATTGTATGAATATCTGAACTGGCAGTATTACATGTCGCAAACGATGCCATGATAATAATGAATTTGAAAATGGAAAGTTTTTTTCTCTCTAAGATTGGTATAAAATGCAGGATACACAATTAGCGTAATAGTGTCAGTAAAATATGCTCTATTCATAATATCATGTCGTTATCAATATGTATAATACTGGCACTTAGTAATTCTTCAACATTGAGGTTCCTACATTTTTGTAATATTGCACAAAAATTCACAAACAAAATCATGACGGATATTATCAAAACAAATCTGTTTAATCAATACTGGTATTTCTTTGGATCTTTCCATGGAAATATAAGTGTAAAGGAGAAGCGTGGACAATGCTTGTTTTTTCCTCCCATCTTCCCCTAATAGTGTCTGAAACAATTTACTTTTTCTGAGATGCTTTAACAGTTTTCATATAACTTATTAATTATCTGTATTTACCTTTTCTCTGATCTGTGTTTGGAAGATGTTTAAATGTATACACGATCAGAAAAGAAACATTTTTGCAAGTTAAAATGCTTTTTATTCTATTATAAAAAAAAAGTTCGATATGTGGCGCATAACATTATTGTGGTTATTTATATTTTAAAACATGTATCAAAAATTAAACATTTAAAAACTAATATGGTGTTTAATGAGTCTTTTATGTAGAAAAATTCTGAATTGATATAATTCATGTACATTATATTTTGCTAAAGAAAGATTTGTTTCTCTTTATGTATAACGTGTCTAAGCAACATAAAATTAACTTAATATTTTCTCAAAGTGATCAAAACGCATTTACAAGGCAAAATATACCTTTATTTATTCATAATCGACATGTTTAATTGCTCTGACGGCAATGTTCTGGAGAACCAAAATGTTACAAATATTTTCGCAAAAAAAAATTAAATTGAAAACTGGTAAACAAAAATAACACGAACTCAAGCATAATGAATTAACTGCAATATTAAAATGTATATTTGTGAACGTGAATTATTTTATATTATTGTTTCAATATTCTGTAGAGCATCTCTTAGGAAGCTTCTTGGAAGCTGAATCATTGCAAATATTCTCCTTGCGTAAGAAGATCTGTATTGATTCTCTGATAACGGATGACAAATAAGATACTCATGATAAACTATTCTACTATTTTTAAAATCCATTTTTAAAGATTCCCTGCTACAAAGAGACTTTAATAATACTTTACAAATAGATTTTAAAAATAATAGAATAATTTATCCATCATCAGAGAATCAATACTGTTTTAACATTCTGGGAGTGGCGTCTAGTATCCTTTGAGTAATGGCAATTTTTAGATCATCTATTGTTTCAGGATTATTTACATAATTTCTCTAAGCCATATATAAAAATTACTTCAAAATAACAAAATATCCGATAATTGCTATAAGTGACAAAAATAAATTGTAAAAAAGGCAAAATACAGTGCGTCTTATAAGTATATGGACAAGCGATTTTTTGAAATAGCAGCTCAAAATATGAAGCCATAATGACGAAAAGAATAATAAGCATAAGTAATCATAATATGTGTTTCTTACAACAACGAAATACAGTATAGATTTTACAGAATTTTTGTAAAAAAATAAAATTCAAAATAAGCTGTTCCCAAAATATCTGGACAATGAAGAGAATTGCTTTTATTTCCACCGTATCAAAAAAATTTAATTTTCTACGTTCTGTACATGTGATGTACCAACTGCAAAATATAAAATCAATGCTCATTCCTCAATTATCGAATAGTGGGAAAATGCCTCGCAACGTTCAATTCTCTGCTGCTGATATAGCTAAAGTTTGGAGTTTAAAGACTCAAATATAAAAATTTCTGATACTGATAAACAAATAAAGGGTAACAGATCCGGAATTTATGAAATTTTATCAAAAGGTGACAATTTGATTGCAAAACAACGTTCAAGTACGAGCCGTTAATTCCCAAATTGGCTCATCCTATCTCAGCAATCTGATTCTTTGTTAATATTAATATTTTGGATTACTTTACTGTGATTTTGATCAAATTTAACAAAATAAATCAATTTAAGTCATTATAATTGCATTCTGTTTCACATTACACTACTTCATAAGAAAATAAATATAATTATCTACTATATAAATATCAGTTCTAGCCAATCAGATTGCTGGGCGCGGTTGAGCCAATTTGGGAATTAACGGCTCGTCGTTCAAGTCTACCAAAAAAGCAACTCTATGACAAGACAGATATATTTTTCGAGCAGTTTCAACCCAAAAGAAGTTTGTTCGTGAAATTTCGAAGACTTTAGCTTTACCTATTACGAAGCCTACTGTTCACCATTGCATACGGGCAAGCAAAATTCATAAATGTCGCAGAATGTGCGCGGAATATATACTGAAAGTGCACCATAGAAATGCACGCGTTCTTTGAACTGAAAAACACACGCCTTGGGAAGATAAATTGTTAAGTGTTTCTACAGTGACGAAAACAAAACCAATTTGGATGGCCCTGATGGCTGGGCATACCATCTGCATGATCTGAGACGAGAATCTCGAGAGTTTTTTAGTCGACAACAAGGAGGCGATTCTCTCATAATGTGCGGCGCGATTTGTTTCAATTGAACAACGGATATTTCTTCTCTTAATGGTCAACAGTTCTCTGAGGATTATTAAAATGTCCTTAAAAGCAATCTACTTCCATTTTGAAACATTTTTGGAAGGGATAACTGAATTCCAAGAGGACAATGCGTGGATTCACTTCTGTCTTTCAACAACAGCTTGGATTACGCAAAATCAAGTGACTGTTATAGACTGGCCAGCTTTCAGCCCAGACCTAAAACCAATTAAAAACCTTTGGGAAGTACTTGCACGAGATGTATATGCTCATGGTCGTCAATTTTCTACTATTCAGGAATTAAAGCAAAACCTAGAGTAGAATTGGTTCTCTTTACAGCCACACATTCTCCAAAAATTAGTTTGAAGCTTACTTTAACCGGTTTTCAAGTTAATTCAAAGGAATGGATCCAAAATTTGAAAAGTTCATATATTTTTGAGACAGCCTTTTTTTATTTTTAATTTTTTACAAGCATTCTGTAAAACCTATACTGTATTTCTTTGTTGTCATAAACTTGTATTATAATTCAATATGGTTATTATTTTTTTTTTCGTGATTATAGCTTCAATTTTTGAACTGTTACTTCAAAAAATATCGCCTGTCCATATACTTTTGAGACGCACTGTACCTATATTTATTTACATTTCGACATGTTTCATTGCATCAGATGGCAACATTCTCAAGAAAATAAAATGGTAAAAATATTTTCGTAAAACTTCAAATTGAAAAACTAATTAACAAAAACAAAAATCACGCGAACGCGAGGATAGTGATATTAACTGCAATATTAAAAATGGAAATTTGCGAATGTGAACTGTTTTACATTATTGTTTCGTGATTCTGTTTAGCATTTCTTTCCAAATTCTATAGAGCTCGATGGATGCTGAATCATATTTCCACTGCGTAAGATCTCTATTGAAATGCAAATGAAATCTTGAGGGATACATTATACTAATATATTTTTTAATTAATCTGTAAAGTCTTTTTTAATAAATCTACAGTTTTCTTGTTGTACATGATGTCTACTATATTTCCTTTGATCCTAGTTTTACGTTTTCTGCTTGTCATTCCTATATAAAATCCTTATTATCATTTTCAGCATACATTAAATCAATTTGATGTTTTGGAGTAATTTTTATCTGTAGATTTATCTCTAAGGAATCTTTAAATTGAAATAAATCACAAAGGAAGTAAATGCAGATTCAAATTTATACTAAAACAGTCAAAGCATCTTGGAAGAAATCAAAAGTATTTGGCCAAAATTTGTTTTATCTACCCAGTTTCTGTTCACCCGGTTTCAATACGACTGATATAGGAGCCTAATTTACTCACATACCTTTGGTCCCAATGTCAGTAATGGTGGTTTCCTACTAGGTTTAGTCCTAAATAAAAATTCAAATAAACTTAAGTACCCCAGCCCATACGAAATTCGAAACAAATAGAATATAAATTTTAATACCACATTTTTCAAATATCTAATATCAAGAAATTATTATTTTTACACACATATTTCCATACTAATATTTATTTAACATAACCTTAATACAAAATTTTCAAGCACCTAAATGAAAATCACGTATCATTTACACATTTTCTACGATGAAAATAGTATAGAGAAAAAATATTCAAATATACAAAGAGTTATCCCGATTATCTTTAGAAGCAGATAATTTCGTTTTTATTAACAAATATTTGCACTTCATTTTATGCATGTCCTTTATAATAAATCTACATTCAAGAACGTTTATAGCAATGATTATTGACAATTTTTATGAATTTTTAGATTTACAGACTGTCCATGCGAAATGCATTTTTCATACTGCATTTACCTTAAATTAAGAACAAACACTATAATTTTTTATGTACATGGAAAAGTTTTACTTTAATAAAAAAGTGCGAAAATTACAGCACGATTTGCTGTAAATTTATGTACCACATTTCGAATAATTTGTACAAAATATTACCTGCAGAATATTTCGTAAACATCGTTATTTTTTAAATGTTTCTGCAAAAACGTGACAAAAAATGACACTTCACTGCTGTTAGCGGTGTCATATATATAATTTTTTTTTTCAATTTTTAACCTTTAAATTATAATATTCAATTTAAATATAGGAAGTACCTGTTTAATTTCGAGCACAAATACTATTGACAGAGGCTTTTGCATAGGTCATTCTTAATTGTAATTGTCATGTACACAACTTTTAATACAGAAACGGTATCCTATACATTAATCGAATCTATTATTCATTTTTAAATCAAGTGTATAGCAGTATGCACGTAACAGTAACTACATGATCAAAGTTACTGATAAAATGTTTACTGCATTTTTACTGCACAATGGATTTTATCATGGTAAATTTAGGCTGTATTAAATAATAGCAGGTTTTTGCTGTTTATTGTTGTTTATTTTTACATTGTGTACTTCCAAAGTACTCATGAGTAAATTAAGAATAAATTTTGTTTTTGTCCTTAGCTGTTATTCTGCATTAAAACTTCGTACTTTTTTAAAGATGCGGTTCATATATTTTAAGTATGTTCTGTTATTCTAATAAAATTTCATTAAAGTATCTAAATAACGAATAGCGTTGATATGAATAATAAAAATAAATTAAATTTATTTAAATTATTTTATTGTTATTATTTCTAGTTTTTCGTAATAATTTTGATTAACAGATAGATTTCAATGATTCATTATAAAATTGGTACATTTTTTTAATGATATCTTCGTTCCAACATTATTCTTAGTAAAAACTAAAAATATTTTTATATATTATTTTTATATAAAAAAATATGTTATTACAATACTAATTTTTTTTATTTCATTGATTCTTTTTAAAATACATATACATATATGTGGTATCGAATAGCTTATGCATGTTAGTAACTTTTATCATTTGGTGGGTATATTATTAAAAACACCCTCCAAAATCTAATAAAAATCATTAAAAAAAATTAAAACTGGCTCACTACTTACACAAAAGATTCAGGAAATTACATCTTTACATGAAAGATTCAGTCTTCTTCCATCCTTTACCCAATTGTTTTGAAAAGTTATTAAATTTCTTATTCTCTGACATGTGCAAACTTTCCTAAAACTAATATGTTTAATCTCTTTCCCTATTCAGTGTAAAACTAACACAGTGTGTTTGTTTAATTTCCCTAACTTCACGAATATTTCTCCGATGAGTCAGTTTTTCTATAAGTGTTATATTTTCAGATTATTAAGTAAAGTACTGCTTCAATAAGGAACTTTTATGATGTAGTAATTCTTTCTTCACGAAAAGATCAAACATCATCAAAATAGTAAAAAGAGATATTGTTTAATTAAATTATTCGAAATGAAATTTTTAAAGGAAATTTTAAAATCTTTGTCTTTGATTTTCAAAAATTTGAAAATGCTTAATTCATAAACTTTTATTACTATTGTTAACTTTTAACATTTTATATATTCATTACTAAAAGGTGATTCAAAACTATCTCTGAAAATTGAAAGGGAAAATCAGTCGTATGAAATAATGAAATATCACAGTGGTACATACGGTTACAATGAAATATAGAGTATAAAGCACACATTAAATAAACAGACAAATTTCAGTGCTTATAAAAAAAATACAATGTTTTTTGTTGTTGTTAAAGTTCTAAATGAAAATTACAGCTCTAGTATGAATGAGACAATCTATGGTTTGATATTAATATTTTGAAAGATTCTTTATAAGCAAGCTTTGTACGACATCCGGACAATACCCGATAACACAAAATTTAATAAATTCTAAAACATTTTTGGAAATCGATGAGGATGAGCGCTTCCTTTGTCAGTTTTTGTATATCTTTAGTAATTATTGTAAATTTTTTCAAATGTATCTTACAGTGAAAAAACGCACTAAGAAAATAATCGAACGCGAGATTCCAGGGTTACTGAATATATGCAAAAATAATTTTCATTATCGAAAACTATAATAGACTTCTAACTTTTTTTTATATTTTTTTCATGTTGCTCATTAACAACACCAAAAATCCTTATTTCGTGAAAAATAAATTATAATAAATAATGACACAGAACCTTGCTTAATGGTACACAAAACACGAACTTTAATAAGCTAAAAGATAAATTCTACGTTTCAAGCTGTTTCTACAACCATCTTCAGGAAAAATAGGATGGCTAAATGATTAAAAGTTCAGAGATGAAGGCTTCCTGTGCGAGAGACAATTTCACGGACATTGACTAAAGATATGAAAACAAAAATGTAGTGGTGTCATCCAGGGAAAATAAATATTTAATGAAATGAGTCCAAATAAATCAAAAGTTTGATTGAAGAAACCAAGAGTGTCGCCATCTACGCCTGAGGGCCAGAACCACATTCAACTAAGTTTTCATTTAAGTTTTTGGCAACATGATTCAAGTTTAAATTGAAATATTGCAATTAGATACAGAATTATGATTTCATGATATTATGCCAGATTTTTGGAATATTATAGTTTAAATTATCGTTACAAGGTTTATTTTCACATGCAATGATTTCAACTGATTCTCTAATTTTACTCTCAAAAGGGCTATTGCACGTAACTATAATTTTAGCTTCATCACAGTTAATATAGCAGTAATATATGTTATTGCAATAAATTATAAGTTTAAATAAAACTTTGAAATTTTGAAATTTTGAAATTTTGAACTATACTTTTTTACGCTATTCAGTGTGTAAGCGTATGGAATGAGTTTGAAAAAATAATTTGTCTAATAAATATCAATCTTAACTATTCTATTCTTATATACCTATACAGTGTGTTGTCAAATTTGACAAATTCAGAGGTGTGATAGTAGGCATCAAGAGGATGCAGAATTATCATAGAAATGGTGTCGCAAACAAATTATTTAGTCACAAATTGTTTCCTCCTAACTGAGCATTGGTTGACGGTAATAATTTTGAGAAAAACTGTAACATTACAATGAAAATTAACGGTATCTGGGTCATTTCCAAAATATGTCAATTGTTTGGAATAAAAAAGTAAAATTTTTAGAAGGAATCAGAAAGTTTGAATTTTTTTGTAAATAATTATCTTACCTCACAAACATTAAATACAAGCATCAGTAGAGACCAAATTACTAATTTAACATTTTAAACGTAATTTTTAAATTTTAATGAACTTCGTAATGAACATAAGTGAGCACGGAAGTGACATCTACAGTGATGACAAATTAAGCAAAATGTTTTTTATTTTTCCCAAGGCATAAATTGCAGCCAGTATATTGTATTCTGTCCCATACAATGATTTTTTTTTCTTTTTTATGTAGTAAAACCAGATTACGAAATAAAAGGTCATTTAATTATCAATTAGAAGGGGGTACTGTAATGACGTACAAAATAATACTTACCAAAACATTCAATGTCTTTGCTTGTATAATTGAAACTATAAAACTATTTACTCTATTGACCTGAACCTGATAAGAAGTTTATTTTTAAGGAATATTTTTGCCTTGATAAAAAGGCATGTGCTGCCCTCTAAAAAATTCCAGATGAACTATTTGTCAGAAGAATGGCAATGACACTCTTTCTTAGCGCACGGTTTAAAATAATTATTAAGAATTATAGATAAGTTTAATAATTGATAATAAAGCGCGCATAATGTAAACGTCTACCAATATATTTGATATTATCATATTTACATCAAAATTCAGAATGTCTGTTAAAAGTTTTTAGCCTCCGGTACGGTATGCTATTTCTTTCTCCCAGCTTATTTTGTGTCATCTTCAAAAAATAACGTTGCCTTACAGATGCTAGCCGTAAAACAAAGCAGTACGATTAAGAGGACAGTGGAGTTTAAGATCCTTAAAAATGATTTTTTTTTTTTTTTTTTTGTAAATTTCATCTTAAATATTAATCATGGGTACATTATATGCATTATGGCATGCATTTATCACAAAAAAAAATATTTTTTTGAGAAAAAAATGGAATTTTACGCGTCGTCTCAGAAATCTTCGAAATGCCCCTGCGTCTCCCATATCAATGAAAATCCCCAATATTTTTTATAAAAGTTTGGTTTATATATATAAATAAAATAGAGCATCGAATTTTATATATTTGAATTTAAAGGTTTAAAAAAAAAAAAAAAAAAAAAAAAAAAATCAAAATTTCAAAATTTTTCAAAAAAAAAAAAGAACTTTTAAATTCAAATATATAAAATTCGATGCTCTATTTTATTTCTATGTATAAACGAAACTTTTATAAAAAATATTCGGGGATTTTCATTGATATGGAACGCGCAGGGGGCAATTCGAAGATTTCTAAGACTCCATTAAAACTCCATTTTTTTTCTCAAAAATAATTTTTTTTGTGATAAATGCATGTCATAATGCATATAATGTGCCCTTGAATAATATTTCAGATAAAATTTACAAAATTTAAAAAAAAAATGAAAATTTTTGAAATTTTGTAAATTTTTCGAAAAAATTTCAAAATTTATCATTTTTATTTTTTAACCTTCAAATTCACATATATAAAATTCGATGCTCGATTTTATTTCTATATATAAACAAAACTTTTATAAAAAACATTGGGGATTTTCATTGATATGGAATGCGCATGAGGCATTTCGAAAATTTCTAATTCCATTTTTTTCTCTCTTTTTTTTTTTTTTTTTTTTTTTTTTTTTTGTGATAAATACATGCCATAATGCATATAATTCCCTTAAATAATATTTAAGGTGAAATTTACAAAAATAAAAAAAAAATTATTTTTAAGGATTGTAAACTCCACTGTCCCCTTAAATATAGCAATAATAAGCTAGAAATAGCTAGGAGTCGTTCGGTAGCTTCATCGCCCCGGGCCCGCCCCTTCCCGCTTTTCGGTGTCTTTAATTTGTGTAATTTCCCTTTTAAATTTGTCCGGTTTCAATTTTTGATTTTTTTTTTTTTTTTCAATCTCGCTTTTGCTAGAGAGTCTGTTACTCGGGACGTGGCTGGGGACCTATGAAACTTGCTTCCGCAAAAGAGTCGGAATAAGTGGAATAATAAATTTCTGAGGACGAATAGGGGCCGGTCGCCGCGGCGAGCGGCCCATCTTCGTCCGCAGCCCTTTATTCTTCTACTCTAGTCCGACTCTTTTGCGGAAGCAAGATTTCGTAGGTCCCCAGCCACGTCCCGAGTGAAAGACTCTTTTGCTGAAGCAAGATACGTAGGTTCCCAGCCACGTCCCGAGTGAAAGACTCTCTAGCGAAAGCCAGGTTGAAAAAAAAATCAAAAATTGAAACCGGACAAATTTAAAAGGGAAATTACACAAATTAAAGACACCGAAAAGCGGGAAGGGTCGGGCTCGGGGCAATGAAGCTACCGAACGACTCCTAGCTACCTCTAGCTTATTATTAGTCTCGGTCGGCGGTCGGGGGTGTTCGACCGCCGCGGCGAGCGGCCCATCTTCGTCGGCAGTTTTTTTATTTTATATCTTTACTAGCAGCCTAACGCCCGCTACGCTGGTCAATTTTTCTAATGAAACCTTAAATCAAACGAAATATATCTGTAAATTTGATCATGCGTTTTAAAGCAATATGGACATTTACCTGGAATGCCCAAACAATATGAACGTTATTACGCTATTATATATTTTGAGCCATACAAAATTTAGGCTGTTAAGGGCCAACTTCTTTCCTTTAGTTTCCTTGATCATTTAGTGTAGTATTCGGTGAAGAACGATAGAACAATATGTAATATACTGAAAGGGTTCATGAAAAATTATCAATGCAAGTCTCATCAGAATCTGTTAATCGGACATACTGAAAAGGCTAATAGCTCATAATTTGGTTCGCCTGCTTCTAAAACATTCAGTCTTAATTCTATAATCAAGCAACCTGACGACCAAGCAACACCAAGCGAATGATATGTGCTTTATACTAAAACATTCACTGAAAAATTAACTAACCGAGCATGCTCCATCGAAATTCACTGAGCAGGATCTTTTAAACTGGAAAACGTACCGAAACATTTCATAAAAATAATATAATTAACAGTTTAAATTCCGTGAAAATTCATTCAGCGAAACATTAAAAAAAAGCCAATCTTTCGAAATTGGGTTCATCTGATTTAGATGTTTACGCATAATTATTTAATTAAGCAACGTAGAACATTATATTTTATACTAACATCTTTTCTGTTAATTATCTAACTAACAATGTAAGCCCCATCAAAATCAATTCAGTAGAAGTAAATTTACAAGAGGCCGGAATGAAATTTCTCTTTTCATTTTATATACATTGAGATAGGTAAATATAGCTATCATAATCGCGTTAACCTGATTATATAGAACTCTCAGGGATGTAGGGGTAGGTATACGTCGCATCATTTCTGGATTTTTAAATAAACTCTGCACAACTCCCATAACTATAGCATTCTAGTATACGCCCTTTGTCTGTAGCGTATTATCCTCCAATTTTCTTTACTATACCACATATAAATTTTTCCGCATATCTTCGTAACTATACAATGTTGAACGATATGATAAATATTGAAAAGAATCCCTGAAATATTATCTAGCTAACTGTGCAACTGTCGTTAAAATAAATTTTGTAAAACTTGAAATCATTCCTAATCGAGTTCACCTAATTTTAGAACTCCCGTAAGCAACTTGCTTAGTACAACCGTACTAAGCAACTTGGAACGATGGTTTTTAGATTAAACTATTTATAAACCATATTTATTATCTAATAGTGTAAGTTCTGCAAAATTATGTTCAGTAGAATCTAAGTTATAATCAATAATCGGAATGAAATAGAAATTTACGCTTTACATATAGTAATAGAAGCCTTCGCCCGCTCCGATGGTCGGTTTCTCCAAGCGAAACTTTAATCAAACGAAATATATCGGGGTATTTGATCTTGTGTTTTATAGCAATAAATACATTTATCTCTAATGATCATCCGCGTTGCTGAAAACAACATGAAATACATTACGGTTTTATATTTTATAATGTCTCAGACAAAGTTTGGACTGTTATAAAGAAAATCTTTAAGTTGATTATTTATAACTCAAAATAAAAAAGAACGGAAGAACAATATGTAGCATAATAAAATCATCCCTGAAAATTAAAACATGCAAATCCCATCAAAATCCGTTCAGTAAAACCTTCTAATAAGACTCATTTTTCATAATCGGGTTCACCAGATAATACAACATTCAGCTATAATTGTATAGCAAAGGAATGTAGAACAATATGTGTTATATACTAAAACATTTCCGGAAAAAATATCTAACAACAGTGCTAATTAACTTAGTAGAACCTTTTAAAAAGGCTAATATTTCAAAATAGGGTTCACTGATTAAAGAACTTTCGCATATAATTCTATAACTGAGCAACGCAGAATAATATGTGTTATATATTAAACACTTTCTTGAAAATTTATCTAACAATGTAAATCTTCTCAAAATCCATTGAAAAGAACTCAAGTTATAAGCAGTCGGACCGATATTACCCTTTTTATTTTATATTTGAAGTTGATAGTTAAATATATCTTTCATAATCAAGTTAACGTGATTGTGGAATTTTTAGGAATGTAGCATAGACTATACGCCGTAGACCTTCTGGTGTTTTTTAGAAACTCTGCACTCCATAGCTATAACGTATATACTCTCCAATATATACCCTCTGCCTATAGATTTTATCCCACTTCTTTTTCAACTACACCACTGAGAACTTTCCTCATAATTCCATAACTGAAAATGTAGAATGACATTTCAAATATTGCAACAATCCCTAATATTACCTAACTGTGCAACTCCATTCAAAATACGTTCAGTAGAACTTTAAATAAAAGGTAATCTTTCACATTCGGGTTCACCTAGTTTTGGAACTTTCTCTTGTAATATAATTTTCTGCAATCTGATTTTTTGCCAAGTTTGTGCTTCAGAAAAACAATAACCCAGAAGAAAACTTCGCTACGGAGAAGTACCAACCATCCACAAAAAATAATCTAACTAACAGTGTAAGTCCCATCCAAATACATCCAGCAAAACTCAAATTATAAACGGGTGGAAGGAAAAGCAAATTTGCATTTTAATACATGCTTTACACTTATGTCATTGAAAAAGATGAAAAGTAAAACAATAGGAAATAATGCCTTAACTTAAAACAAAGAATTTTTTTTAATTTACATACGCGAAATGTAACTACTGCTATTGGCAATTTTAAAAATGCTAATGCCGATATTTACATACGGATACGTCTGACATAAAAGTACCCATTTTTCCTTCTTATCCAGGAGCAAGTGATAAATCGCGATGTATTATTTCAATTCCAATTTCTTCCATTAAAAAAAGTAATACTTACGCATTATTCGGACCATGAGATTGATCGCCAAAAATGGTTGACAATTGAAAATCTTGTTTATCGTTTGCCAATTACGTTCAAAAAAGTAATTTAACATTCTTAAATACATAACCTTGTTAAAAATGGCAAATTGTTTTAAGTAAATAAATAAATAAAATATATAACATAAAACTACATACTATAAACTATAATAAATAAAAATTATAATAATAAAATTAATTTAAATACTAAATAAACTATCAAATGGACAAAAAATAAGGGTTGCTGTAAGTAATGTAATTGCCATGCTTGGCGCAGTTGTATCTGACATGGCCCGGATGTAAGTACAACAAAGTTTTTAAAGTCATACAAACATTGCTTTCATTTTTTAAATATTTTCGTTTTATAATGTTAATTTCTAAGTGGATCGCTTCTTTGTATTTTAAATAAATCCAATATATTTTTCTCTTTTTTCAATGCGTTTGTACTTATTTATTTTTTCAAACTCATATAGCCGGCTCAATTCTTTAATAAAGAGATTTAACAAAAAGATTTAATTTGAATTTCTTCCGTTGCTAGAGTAACGGATGTATAAAATGAATGAATATGGATGAATTATCACTTATAATGTTAGGTATTTCGAGGTTTTGGCGCCAAAGACATCGCCAAATTAGAAATATATGAAATATCTCGCGAACTATTGGACTTAAAAGAATTTAGTTAGTACCATTCGATTCAGCATACAAAAATACACCAAAATATGTTATCAGTTGAAAAATAGCTATAAAATCAGATTTTTAAGGAATTTTTTAAAAGTTCGTTCGATTTTTTACCCCCCTTAGTGGTGGAATTTTAGAAAATCCTTTCTTAGCGGCACTCTATGTCATAAGAAGAATTTTTACCCCAAATTTCAAGACTTTAGGTTCAGTAGTTTGGTCTGCGCGTTGATTAATACAAAATTCAGACATTCTTTTATATATATAGACTAGCAGCCTAACGCCCGCTACGCTGGTCAGTTTTTCTAAAGAAACCTTGAATCAAACGAAATATATCTGTAAATTTGATCATGCGTTTTAAAGCAATATGGACATTTACCTGGGATGCCCAAACAATATGAACGTTATTACGCTATTATATCTTTTGAGCCATACAAAATTTAGGCTGTTAAGGGCCAACTTCTTTCCTTGATCATTTAGTGTAGTATTCGGTGAAGAACGATAGAACAATATGTAATATACTGAAAGGGTTCATGAAAAATTATCAATGCAAGTCTCATCAGAATCTGTTAATCGGACATACTGAAAAGGCTAATAGCTCATAATTTGGTTCGCCTGCTTCTAAAACATTCAGTCTTAATTCTATAATCAAGCAACCTGACGACCAAGCAACACCAAGCGAATGATATGTGCTTTATACTAAAACATTCACTGAAAAATTAACTAACCGAGCAAGTTTCATCGACATCCACTGAGCAGGATCTTTTAAACTGGAAAACGTACCGAAACATTTCATAAAAATAATATAATTAACAGTTTAAATCCCGTGAAAATTCATTCAGCGGAACCTTAAAAGAAAGCCAATCTTTCGAAATTGGTTTCATCTGATTTAGATCTTTACGCATAATTATATAATTAAGCAACGTAGAACATTATATTTTATACTAACATCTTTTCTGTAAATTATCTAACTAACAATGTAAGCGCCATCAAAATCAATTCAGTAGAAGTAAATTTAAAAGAGGCCGGAATGAAATTTCTCTTTGCATTTTATGTACATTGAGATAGTTAAATATAGCTATCATAATCGCGTTAACCTGATTATATAGAACTCTCAGGGATGTAGAGGTAGGTATGCGTCGCATCATTTCTGGATTTTTACAGAAACTCTGCACAACTTCCATAACTATAGCATTCTAGTATACGTCCTTTGCCTGTAGCGTATTGTCCTCCAATTTTCTTTACTATACCACAGATAACTTTTTCCGCATAGCTTCGTAACTAAACATTTTTAAACGATATGATAAATATTGAAAAGAACCCCTGGAATATTATCTAGCTAACTGTGCAACTGTCATTAAAATCAATTCAGTAAAACTTGAAATCTTTCCTAATCAAGTTCACCTAATTTTAGAACTCTCGTAACAATTACTAAGCAACTTGGAACGATGGTTTTTAGATTAAACTATTTATAAACCATATTTACTATCTAATAGTGCAAGTTCTGCAAAATTATGTTCAGTAGAATCTGAGTTATAATCAATCGGAATGAAATAGGAATTTACGCTCGACATATAGTAATAGAAGCCTTCGCCCGCTACTCTGGTCGGTTTCTGCAAGCGAAACTTTAATCAAACGAAATATACCGGTGTATTTGATCTTGTGCTTTATATCAATAAATACATTTATCTCTAATGATAATCCGCATTGCTGAAAACAACATGAAATCCATTACGGTTTTATATCTTCTAATGTCTCAGACAAAATTTGGACTGTTATGAAGAAAATCTTTAAGTTGATTATTTAACACTCAATATAAAAAAGAACGGAAGAACAATATGTAGCATATTAAAATCATCCCTGAAAATTAAAAAATGCAAATCCCATCAAAATCCGTTCAGTAAAACCTTCTAATAAGACAAATTTTTCATAATCGGGTTCACCAGATAATACAACATTCAGCTATAATTCTATAGCAAAGGAATGTAGAACAATATGTGTTATATACTAAAACCTTTCCTGAAAAAATATCTAACAACAATGCTAATTAACTCAGTAGAACCTTTTAAAAAGTCTAATATTTCAAAATAGGGTTCACTGATTAAAGAGCTTTCGCACATAATTCTATAACTGAGCAACGTAGAATAACATGTGTTATATATTAAACACTTTCTTGAAAATTTATCTAACAATGAAAATCTTCTCAAAATCCATTGAAAAGAACTCAAGTTATAAGCGGTCGGACAGATATTGCCCTTTTTATTTTATATTTGAAGTTGATAGTTAAATATATCTTTCATGATCAAGTTAACGTGATTGTGGAATTTTTAGGAATGTAGCATAGACTATACGCCGTAGACCATCTGGTGTTTTTTAGAAACTCTGCACTCCATAGCTATAACGTATATACTCTCTAATATATACCCTCTGCCTATAGATTTTATCCTACTTTTTTTTCAACTACACCACTGAGAACTTGCCTCATAATTCCATAACTAAAAATGTAGAATGACATTTCAAATATTGCAACAATCCCTAATATTACCTAGCTGTGCATCTCCAATCAAAATACGTTCAGTAGAACTTTAAATAAAAGGTAATCTTTCACATTCGGGTTCACCTAGTTTTGGAACTTTCTCTTGTAATCTAATTTTCTGTAATCTGATTTGTTGCCAAGTTTGTGCTTCAGAAAAACAATAACCCAGAAGAACACTTCGCTACGGAGAAGTACCAACCATCCACAAAAAATAATCTAACTAACAGTGTTAGTTCCATCCAAATACTTCCAGCAAAACTCAAATTACAAACGGGTGGAAGGAAAAGCAAATTTGCATTTTAATACATGCTTTACACTAATGTCATTGAAAAAGATGAAAAGTAAAACAATAGGAAAAAAATGCAATTTAACAAATTACAACGACCATTTGGAAAATGATTTTTTCAAAGACTAAAATTTAAGACATAAAAAATAGCACGGAGTTGATCCTACATTACGTACGCCATGAATTAAACATTAATAGCGTTATTACACGTAAAAGTTGCAAGCGACAGAAATCGCCTGCGACTCGTACATATTATCCACCTGAAACTTAAGTATTATCCAAGCATTTCATTGGTTGTTCGGGAAAAGGCTTTTCCATCGTCAGATTTCCAAGAAATCTGACGAACAATTTTAAATGAAATTTATTTCTTAAACTTCTAAACATCCCACAATATTACTTTTTATATCGTCGTATAGAAAAAAAAATGTACTTTTAAATGCAATTCGTTTGAAAGCTGTATCTAAATTTGTTTCTGAGTTATTAATTTTTTTTTGTAGTTTTTATTACTTTTTTGTCATAGTGGCAACACTCTGTTGTCCATCTCTGCTGAAAGTAAAGGGAAATGCATATTACTGTATAGACCAATCAGAATACGAATAAATTGCAGATTAAACCAATAAAAAGCTTCAGATATGCTTTTGATTTCCTACCCTGACGAGGACAATAACCATTTTTCCAAATGGTTAATAATGCCATAGCTTAAAACAAAGACTTTTTTTTTTTTAATTTACATACGCGAAATGTAACTACTGCTATTGGCAATTTTAAAAATGCTAATGGCGATATTTACATACGGATACGGCTGACATAAAAGTACCCATTTTTCCTTCTTATCCAGGAGCAAGTGATAAATCGCGATGCATTATTTCAATTCCAATTTCTTCCATTAACAAAAGTAATACTTACGCATTATTCGGACCATGAGATAGATCGCCAAAAATGGTTGACAATTGCCAATCTTGTTTATCGTTTGCCAATTACGTTCAAAAAAGTAATTTAACATTCTTAAATACACAATCTTGTTACAAATGGCAAATTGTTTTAAGTAAATAAATAAATAAAATATATAACATAAAACTACATACTATAAACTATAATAAATAAAAATTATAATAATAAAATTAATTTAAAACTATACTAAATAAACTATCAAATGGACAAAAAATAAGTGTTGCTGTAATTAATGTAATTGCCATACTTGGCGCAGCTGTATCTGACATGGCCCGGATGTACGTACCACAAAATTTTTAAAGTCGTACAAACATTGCTTTCATTTTTTTTAAATATTTTCGTTTTATAATGTTAATTTCTAAGTGGATCGCTTCCTTGTATTTTAAATAAATCCAATATTTTTTTCTCTTTTTTTCAAGGCGTTTGTACTTATTTATTTTTTTTTCAAACTTATATAGCCGGTTCAATTCATTAATCAAAAGATTTAACAAAAATATTTAATTTGAATTTTTTCCGTTGCTACAGTAACGGATGTATAAGATGAATGAATATGGATGAATTATCACCTATAATGTTAGGTATTTCGAGGTTTTGGCTCCAAAGACATCGCCAAATTAGAAATATATGAAATATATCGCGAACTATTGGACTTAAAAGAATTTAGTTAGTACCATTCGATTCAGCATACAAAAATACACCAAAATATGTTATCAGTTGAAAAAGAGCTATGAAATCAGATTTTTAAGGAATTTTTTAAAAGTTCGTTCGATTTTTTACCCCCCTTAGTGGTGGAATTTTAGAAAATCCTTTCTTAGCGGCACTCTATGTCATAAGAAGAATTTTTACCCCAAATTTCAAGACTTTAGGTTCAGTAGTTTGGGCTGCGCGTTGATTAATACAAAATTCAGACTTTCTTTTATATATATAGATTTAAACGATATTATTATATCGTTTTTTATTACTTATATTATTTTATGTTGTAACGGGGATTTAATGATTTGTTGAGAATTATCTATTTTAGGCAGTGAAATCTTACCAAAAAATGGTAATTTAAAAATGACTTTCAGTATATAATTAATTTTGAGTTTCAGTTAGAAAGAAAATGGTCTGTTAAAATACGTAAATCATGTTATTCTAACTACTCTAAAAAATCTAGACATCTATCTTTCCCCATTCCTGGATGGTCGAGCCATCTTCGTCCGCAGACCTTTATTCTTCCACTTATTCCGACTCTTTTGCGGAAGCAAGACACGTAGGTCCCCAGCCACGTCCCGAGTAAGAGACTCTCTAGCAAAAGCGAGATTGAAAAAAAAAATCAAAAATTGAAACCGGACAAATTTGAAAGGGAAATTACACAAATTAAAGACACCGAAAAGCGGGTAAGGTTGGGCTTGGGGCGATGAAGCTACCAAACGACTCCTAGCTACTTCGGGCCCATTATTAGAGCGGCCCATCTTCGTCCGCAGCCCTTTATTCTTCTACTCTAGTCCGACTTTTTTGCGGGCGCAAGTTTCATACGTCCCCAGCCACGTACCGAGTATAAGACACTCTAGCGGAAGCTACCAAACGACTCGTAGCTACGTCGGGCCCATTATTAGAGCGGCCCATCTTCGTCCACAGCCCTTTATTCTTCTACTCTAGTCCGACTTTTTTGCGGGCGCAAGTTTCATACGTCCCCAGCCACGTCCCGAGTATAAGACACTCTAGCGAAAGTCAGATTGAAAAAAAATCAAAAATTGAAACCGGACAAATTTAAAAGGGAAATTACACAATTTAAAGACACCGAAATGCGTGATGGGCTGGGCTCGGGGCGATGAAGCTACCGGACGATTCCTAGCTACTTCAAGCCCATTATTAGTCTCGGTCGGCGCGGAAGGCGAGGGGACATAGCATTTAATAATAATATACTTTGGTTTTCTAAAAGGTAATACAGTCAACCCAAATTGAGTTATAGTGGGACACACTCTATTGTTGACTCAATACGTAGTTTACAACCTAATGTTTTATAGGCTTTTTCTTTAATAACATAATATTTATTAAGGCACTGCTTTTGTTCTATGAGGCGTAACACTTGTAAATTTAAAATCCACATCCTGTATTTTCAGAAAGATAGATAATTATGTTTTTTTTTATAATTTGAATTATAAACGGATAGGATATGTGAAAAGAGATGTAAGAAATTTTAATTTGCTACGAATAATCTTTAAACTTGACAGAAATCACATCAATAATAAGGTTTGCGCGATTTTTTCATGAAATAATAGATACGTATTTGACCGGAAGAATTGACACTAATTTTTCTTCTAGATTTAAGTGTAGTTTACGCTTTTTATTCTTAAATTAAATGTTTTGAGAAGTACTATAATGTAGTGTTTATAAAACTTGTGTTTGATAATTGATATTGTTTTATTTTTCCTTTCTCAATCAAAAACTGAATTGAAAATATTCTTTCTTAATTAAGAATTTGATCTTCTTCTATATTTCAAAATGTTGGGTCAAATTTTCCTTACTTCTAACGATATGGATTGTTGAATGCATTAGAAACATTTCTTCAACATAACCACATTCATTAAATCTATAGCTCCCTATTTTCCAGCTTGTCTAGCGATTTGCAAAACATTAAAAATCTGTTAAATTAAAAATAATTATAATATTCTTTAGAGTTTGTATAGGTTATTGATCCAGATTAAAATGTATTTATTGTTCTTCTTTAAAAGTAGTTCTACTGCCAAATTCTTATGTATTTTATTTTTAGATTCTACTATTTTTCTATTTTTTAGATCTTTTATCATCTTTCCTAAGCTATTTAGAGATCGACAGCTGTTAATGCATTGAACATGTCAGATTTGTTTTATGGATAATTTTCTTTAATGTATATGTTTGTTTGGTCCACAAAACTCTCTAATTGTTTAATATAGACATTTTTGTTTGACTCCTTGAAATCAAAAAGCGGAAATAACTACATCACATCTTCCAAATTTGATATGGCCATTGCCATATTCTTTGCCTTATTACTATTTTTATGAGTTACCCGACTTCTTGTTAGAATTTTGCCTATATTTGCTTTATATGTACGTTGACTTTTCCCTTTTATATGTCCTCTCAAAATTGCCAAAATATTTTCGACATGTACAATACATATACATAGCTGCCAACTTGTACGGATTTTTGCTACCACTAAAATTTTAAAGAAATTTCTTCCTTATTTAATCATCAAAATTCACGTCAATTCGACGATTGAATTAGGCAAAACTTTCTATTAAATTTTAGTGGTAGCAAAAATCCGTACAAGTTGGCAGCTATGCATATACAATATTTAGCCATCGGAAAAAAATCTAAGCAGATTAATATAAGATCAAATTACGGTATGTTTTATTCATTTTACTAAGTGGAACTTTAATAATATATTCACACATGAAACATTTTCTTTTGAAATTTGATTTTCAATAGTAACTGTTAATTATTAATATCATTTTCATTTATTACCAAAAGTTAATATTTTCTTTCACATTGCAAGATATCGTATTTATGTTATTTACACAACCTAACAATATGTACATATGTTTTAGTTAAAACACATATATCAAACATATAATAAGGAAAACGTCAATTGCGCATTCATACCTGCGTTCCAGTACGTCTTAAAGAAAATTTGATCATTCCAGAATAAGGGGAAAGGAAAAGATATTATTTACCACTTTAATTTGCATCGTGAGAACTAAAATTTAGAATTATAGGATTTTATTGAGTTAATTAGGATTAACTAAACTTCGATAACTATATAAAAACAAGAATAAAAAATCATACATTAGGCATAGATTATGTAGCACTTTTTAGCACTAACAAAATATTATTCAGAAATTCAATTTCTTTCTACAATGAAATGAATCATAGTCATCCGTATTACAAAATTCTTTTGTGCTCTTCTGTGTAAAAGATTATTTGTCACAAATGAACTGTAAATTCTACGCTAATGAACTGTAATTCACTCTCTATGTTTTATGAAAAACATATCGTTGTTGGCTTCAGTCAAACTTTTTCATTTCTTGACGTATCATAACATTATTGAAATACAACATAGACAATTTTTCCAGTAGATCTCGGTGTAATGGAATTCTTTTGTGATTCCCGGAACAAGAACTAGTAATGCTACTTATTTTATACACCTGCAAAAGCATGTTTTTGTCCATCTCACTGAGTCACATAAACTCATTATGTTTCAATTACTGTAACATCATTAAAAGCCATTGGAAACTCTTTTCCACATTCACCATATGTAATGCAGTTACTTTGCAACCTCCTTTTGCCTGTATAAATAAAGTATAAATGAAAGACACTTCGTTTCAATAACGAAAATTCTGTAGTAAACAGCAGTAACATATAGAAATTTCAATAATGGTGTATTTATGAAAGTTAGAGCAAAGCCAGAAAGACAAGGAAACAAAACAACAAAAAAAATTAAAACACAGTTTTCAACTATGTTTGAAAGCGTTAAAAAAATAATAAAAACGGTGTATTTATATTTCCCACCTATAAAAAGAATTTCCATATAAAATCCTTACACTACATAATATTTCGAAATTTAAATATTAAATTTTAAAAACTTATTAAACTTTTTTAATGAATGAAAATACAACCATGTACTTTAAATATTTATATATTTACATTTTATCCTACATATCACAACATTTGATTCACATTTCACGTTTGCATATTTATTATTGATATTTACATTTTAAGTTATGATTCAAATTTGAAAACTAAAGTATGCGTCTGTAAAAATAATACAATCGAAATATGTAGTGTCAATATTTTTTAAACGAGATCAAATATTGTATGAATTCTAAAACGTTTTTTGATGAGAATTTTTGTGAAACAAAATATTTCTATTCAATTTACAAGGATTACTGAAAGATTAGTTTTTCATAGGTTGTTTCATTATTGCTGAAATAAAATAAATAATTTTGAATCGTGAATATCTCAAATAAAGGGCAACTACATATTAATTTTTTTAGTGATATCAGTGAGTTTATTAAAAATATTTAAATGCGTAGCATTTTACAGATATACAATGTTTTAATATGTATTTATTGTTTGGAAGTTCTATCGTACAATCTAATTTTATTTCCCTTTTTCATACAATATGCGAAAAAAAATTAGATATTTGAATAGTCTTATATGTATAATTTATCACAGAAAATGAGGCTTTTTACTCAATACTCTTTACGTACTTTCTTCCAGGATATATATATATATATATATATATATATATATATATATATACACTTCACCATTTCAAAATGCCAAAACACCATAACTCCAAAAGGAAGGTGCATATCTACAAAAAATTTTTAACTATAAAATACTTAATAAACAAGAAAGACAGGCAAAAAACAAAAACAGTCTGTTCTTCTTCAGTGGGAGGACAGACAAAAAACTAACTCCACCCCCACTTTTAAAATTTGCAGGTTTCTGAACACACGTCCATCCCGCATTCAATACAGAAAAACTTTTGTCATTTTATTATCCAAATTCTATAAAAAAACTAAAATAACCCAAACTAAAACAAAAAAGCATAATGTTAACAATACAAAATTATCATACAAAAACAAAAAAACTTTAATAAAAAGTCTTTTAGAAAAATACTTAACAAATAAACAAAAGAAATTAACTTGACATGCATGAATGCAGAAAAAACGTGCGCCCCCCCAAACCTGCAAAATATAATTTCTCAAAACATGAAAAACAGTAATACCTGTATAATGTTCTTCACCCGTCAACAATAAACAAATAATTTTTCTTCCAAAGCCATTGTCAATTACTAAAGTTCCAAGTTTGCAACTTTCCTACGTTTCAATGCATCAATACACACCCGTTCTTCTAGCAAGACTTTAGGATGCATACGTCATATAGAAAGTTCTGGAAGGCTGCCATCACATGTTCATGCCGCCAGTCCACATCGTTGCCATAGTAACATAGTAATATATATATATATATATATATATATATATATATATTATACCGTTCTCATTAATCGCCGCATATTAAATTTTGAATACTTTACTTCCATTTCATCAGAAAAATGATGCAAATAACAAAATGTAGTAAAAAAATTTATTTTCAGATCTAAATGTGACGGCTGAATACACGACACTGACAAATGCGGGTGCCCTCTCTTTTGGTGAAATCAGGAATTCAGAATAGTTACACTAAACAACAACGCGAACGACTGATATTTGAAACTATTTTTTCAATTTTGTAAAGAAACATGTACAAAAGTATGTTGTGTATTCCTTGATAAAGGCCATTATCCAAAATTATCAGGGCAGTTGAATTCAGAATTACTGAAAGGAATATGCGGCGTTTTAGAACGTATTTCTTTTAAGTTTAAGAATTGGCTTTATCCCACTTTACTTCTGTAATAATCTGGGATACCCTGCTAACCCTACCAAACATCAACTTATTGATGCTAGCTGACATTTATGTAGCAAGGCCGTTTCCTTAATCAATTGCAGTGAACCAAAGTTTAATCATTCGGTTATCAGACTATGTATGTATGAACTCAAATCTAAATCTTACGCTCTAGGGCATCATTGGATAAGTTAAATTAAATATATGATTTCTGTTTCTATTCTATATATTGCTCGGTGATTTAAAAAAATACAAAATAAATGGTATGTGTAGAATAACAGACATGAAAACGTGTTTTTTTTTCTTTTTATAGTTGGCGTCAGCTGAAATGAATGTCAAATTATACTTTACGTCAGGTTTAATATTATATGTAACAAACAGATAACTTATTTATTCAGTTCTAAAGGGGTCAGGTTCCTTTCAAATGGTCAAAATTTCGATTTTTTTATTACTTTATATGAAAGTATAATCCTTCAGATGCATATTAAAACAAACACCATAAAAAAATGCACATTAGAAACGAAGTTATGGGAAAAATAGTAAGACCCCTTTTCATGAAACATCATCATTTAAAGGTCCAGACGGTTTGTTTACATTTTTCACTCAGTTAGCGCCGGCTGTAGTTGATAATATTCAAGGATTTCTACTCCGATTTTACTTTACTCTGTGGACTTTATTTTTTATTTCCGCTTAGGAAAGCAAGCAGAAATTAGTAACTTCTACTCCAACCTCTGTTTTGTATCTATTTATCTTTTGAATAGATCCAAACACGTTGTTTTACTCTTCCGATTTTTGATTTTCGATAGTGATATATTTTTCAATCTAAGTTATTTTGTAGCTTGTAATTTAATTATTTCTTTCGTTTATCATCTTCAAGTATAATGATTGAAGGTGAAAGCGAAATAATGCCTAAACGAGTGTCTGGAACACGGCGCAAAAAAAGATATTTATTGGCAATGTGCATAACAGAAAACATACTAAAAGTGAATATGATGCACTGAATAACAGTGAAAATGATTCGTTGATTAACAGAGCTTCACAGATGAAACTTTCTGTGAATAAAGATTTTGAATACAATTCTGACTTTCAAGGATATAGAATATTGCATGCCAGTCATATGTTTTCTATTCTGGAAAAGTCTTTATCCTGTAAAGCTTGCGGTCGTGGAAAAAAACTAAAAGAAGAATTTGAATGTTTAGATGAAAATTTCAGTTTTATGTTAAAATTGTGCAGAAGAGATTAGATTTAAAAACTCGAAGAAGATCGGAAAAATTAAAAATATATCTGAAATAAACTATACATATATTTATGCCATTAGATCAATTGGATTGGGTTATGCAATGCAGCTATGAAGCTATTTTGTGGGATTATGGATCTGCCTCAACCAGTTTTCAAGAAGGCTTATAATGCAGCAATAAAGCAGCTACAGAAATGTTCTGCAGTAGTCGCAGAAAAGTCGATGAATTCTGCAGCATGTGAAGAAGTTGCCCTGACTGTTTCTTCGTGTATCAGTATAAGTGGTGACGGCACATGAATAACAAGGGATCACACATCACGTATAGGTGTATTTACGGTTATGGGTGACAAAACTGGAAAAGTCATTGACACCGAAGTTCTTTCCTCTTATTGCAAATCAGGTGATGTATGGAAATTGAAAAAAGGGACACATGAATATCACTCATGGAAAGGAAATCATGAAACAGAATGCCTCAGCAATCACCATGGATCTGCCGGAAAAATGGAACTAACCGGCATGGTTCGAATATTTGAACGCTAGATCCGCCAGCAATCCGCCAGAAGTGCAAAATATACTGGATATATAGGCGATGGTGGTGCGAAAACTTTTCAAGCCATAACAGAGGCCAATCCATATGGCTCAGGTATAAAAGTGACAAAAATTGAATGTGTGGGACACATTCAAAAGAGAATGGGAACACATTTACAAAAACTTAAACAAAACAGGGTAAAATGTAGCGAGAGTAAACCGATTGGAGGAAAAGGTAGACTTATCGACAAAATCATTGGTAATCTAACAGATAATTATGGAAATACCATTCGACAGCATAAAAACTTGAAATTCGCAAAGCTGTGTGGGCTGTGTATTTTCGTACCCGCTCAATAGATGCCGAGACTCTATATTCTTTTTGCCCTACCAGAAACGGCTCTTGGTGTAAATATAACAAAGCAATTGCTTGTTGTGCTGAGAAAAATTTTATACGCACGAACACAGTATCCACAAGTGTTATGGATTTTGTGAAACCAATTTTTAAGGATTTATCATAACCAAAATTTCTCTCTAGATGCCTGGGAGGTAAGACCCAAAACAAGAATGAGTCAATAAACTCTTTAATATGGAAATTATGTCCAAAACACAAAAAGCTGGTAGAAGGATTGTAGAAATTGCAACAACAGACGCAGTGGTTTTGTTTAACGGAAATCAAGGAAAAATTAATGTAATGCAAGACTTCGGCTTGACGGTTGCAGCACATGCACGAGGATATTTGAACGAGTTGGACAACCAAAGAATTTCTACTTGTAACTTACGCTTTCTCCAAAATACAACACAATCAAGAAAAAGTAAAAGAATTAAACAAAATATTCAAAATGAAAATTTTCTCTTGGAGGAAGGTGAAATTTAGAGTGTAGGTGCATTTTAAATGTGTACGGTTTTTGAATTCCTCTAAATATTATGCAATATTTTTCGCTATCTGTTACCTTATAAGATGATAGCTTTGCAAAAAATGATAAATTTTATTTTAGCAGTCTTCTAATTTATCGACTATATGATGGAAAAAGGTGAGACAAATGCCCATACAATTAAAAAAATTATCTGTTAATTTTTTATTAATTATTATGTCTAAATCAATTTCCACAATCTGCAATTAGTTTTTTATCAACTTGATTATCAACAGTACTATCTGTTGTAACAGTAAATTTTATTTTTTTTCTACATATATTTTCCATGTTTTAGTGCACAATATTTATTATTTTTTATAATATTTATTAAATTCATGTGTATAAATAATTAGATAAGTAAATAATTATATAAATGTATAATATTATAGTGCAATATTATAGTATAATATTATAGTGTAATATTATAGTATAATATTATAGTGCAATATTATAGTATAATATTATAGTGCAATATAGTGCAATATTTAAAAATATTTTCCACAATAAGTTTTAAAAGTTAATTTTATCATTCAATTGAATTTTCACAAAAATATTTTTTTTTCCAATTGTGCATGCGATTTCTCCAAAACAGTTGGTTAAAATTTTATAAAAAATTAATATGTCTTACATAACATGTAAATCTTGAAATTGAGTAGTACTATCACTTTTATGTAAGGATTTTCTATGTTATTAGGATTTATTAAGAAAAATGATGTAACGAAAAACTGAATTTATGGCTAAAATTTTATAAAAAATTAACATGTCTTACATAACATGTAAATGTTGAAATTGACGAAGTATTATCCCTTTTATGTAAGGATTTTTTAAATTATGAGTAATTATTTACAAAAATTGATATGACAAAATCTGTATTTTTGTTTCTATGTTTACGATTCTATTACGCGCATGATTTCTCCGAAATGGTTGGTTAAAATTTTATAAAAAGTTAACAGCTCTTACATAAGATCCAAATGTTGAAATTGTAGAACTATTATAACTTTCATTTAAATGTTTTTTCAATTATGAATAATTATATAATAAAGTGTTGTATCAATAAATTTTAATTGTATATCTACGTTCATTTTGCATGTTTTAGAGCACACTATTTACTATTTTTTTATATTATTAAGTATTAAATTTATGTTTTTTATAAAATTAGGTAAGTAAATAAATATGTAAATTCTTAAATAATTAAAGATATTTTGTATAGTAAGTTTAAAAAAAAAAAAATTTATCTTTAAATTGGATTTTCTCAAAATGCTATTTTTTCAATTGCGCGCATGATTTCTCCAAAACGACTGGCTAGAATTTGATAAAAATTTAGCAGCAGTTACATAACATAAAAAATGCTTAAAATGACGAACGATTATTGCTTTTGAGTAAGAATTTTTCAAATTATGAATAACTATATACAAAACAAAAGTGCCAAATTTTGTTATTATCCATATATTTATGTATATTTTAAACAAAGACAGAATTTAAAGAGACTAGGGTTCGTCATTTTAATTATAAGCTATTTTCCTCTATATATAAAGCGATTTCAGGTCATTATGATATTTCACATGCATGTTATGCTCCGCGCAGGACACTGTATGATTTTTATCCGAGAAAAAAAGACCTTTTATAATTCCTTAATTTTATTTTATGATTAAGACGCAAAATTATTCTATGACCTGTTTGAGTTAAAGGATGGTTATTTAAATATGTGTTAAAAATTTGAAGTTCCTAAAACGAATATATTTTAAGATATTGTGATCAATGCCGTACACACATTTTGCTTTTATTTTCATCAATCAGAGGTACCTGACCCCTTAATAATTTATTTTTGACATAAAAATGCTATCGTATTCAAATTATCAATATATCATGTCCTCAGGTAATAGTCTGAAAGACTACTCTGACTAAAAAATATCATTCACAAAATATTGTTACATACTATATGTTACTTTTTCGATAAATCGGAAATAAATTTAAACTCCCTTATCCGACCCCTTTCATATCCGTACGCATAAAAGCTCAACATTTCTTGCACGCTTAAAAATAAATAAATAAATAAATAAAAATATTCTTCGAGTAGTAAAATATGTCTACAAAAGGTGCCTACTCATTCGAATACTAAAATGTCCAAACAATAGGCTTGCATCTTTACTGCCATAGCGCTGATAAATTTAGCCCAAACTCATCATCTGCTCTTTTTTCTATCATTTGTATGAAAAGTTATCAAAGATTTTTCTTAATTTATACCTAAACAAAATTCTGATCTTAAAGTTCGCGGAAATACACACTTTTCTCGGTTTCCCCACCATTCATGCGCCCATCGTTCAGTCTTTCGTTGGGATACAGTATTTATCTCTTTCACTTTGTGAACGAATGTATTGAATACGCTGCAAAATGTCATAGTAAAGGAATGGCATGGTTATCGCCATCGAAGAAACAATTCAGGCGATTGAGAGAGTTGAAAAGGGGGAGTTAACCCGTCAATAGTCCGTGTCGGTCTTTTACTCGCCGATATAAATTATCTTCTCCTAACACATATCCCCTTACAAATACAACGGAGAAACATGTAACTGACTTTAAATGTTTTTCATCAACTTAGTGAAGATTTCTTCAGGTACATTTTTACAAGCAAAGTTGAAATTGGTGGAAAAGTCTACGGAACTATCCCTAATGTCAGTTTATTTTTACTTTTTCACATTATTTCAAATCTCGGGAATAAAATGTATAGTGTAAGTAAACTGCAAATTTATAGCTTCATCGATACGTAATATTTGAATATTAAGTGAAAAGTATTTCTTATTTTACATTTTCTCTATACTGGGGGCTGGCGGCAAAAAGACCAAGCGCGACTAATAACGTTCTAACATAAAGTCTCTACTACTCCCGGGTTAATGAAGAAGATAGCGGATGAGATTAATTTCAGAACTTCAGCAGTCAGTGCCTGGATAAAATCAAAAGAAACGTTTATAATGTTCACTTAGAAAGCACGTAATGGAAGACGTTAAAAGCTTAAGATAATAACAATTGTTATCTAGGACGCAGTAAATGAGGAGCTGTTCATGTGCTTCACACAACAAAGGAAAAATGAATTCCAAATTCTGGAGCTATTTTAAAAGAAAAGGCAGCTGTATTTCGATGAATTTAGGTGAACAATTAATCAAAATTTTTTAGCAAGTGACGGTTGGTAAATGGAAAAATCGTTGTGGAATAAGATAATGAGTGATTTCTGGAGAAAAAAGTAACTGCTGGTCAAAGTGGTGTCTCATCTTTTAATAATGAGTTCAAAAGTATTCTCTGGATGAGATATTTCATGCTGATGAAAAAGGTTATAATTTTCAAAGTCTTTCAACAACGAGATTTCCTTACAAATCAGGGAAAAGTGTTCCTGGGTATAAAAGAAATTAAGAGAGAATAACTGTGTTGTTTTGAAGCTATGTTTCCGGAGACTTCCGTCTTCCACTAACGGTAACAGGCAAATCAAAAATCCATGGGCATGCAAAAAATCTACATAAATGCTTCATCAGTTTTTATAAGCGTCAAAGGAATGCCTGAATGGCATCATTATTGTTACTAATTGTTTTTGTACTCAGTTTGCTTCTAGAGTTATAACATACCTCGAATCAAAAGGTTTGGCTCCGAAAGCAATCCTTCTTTTATATAACGCATCATCATATCCATACATAAACAATTTGAAAAATGGAGACATTATTGCCCATTACACAAAGGCATTACAGAATTTTTAGCTCTAAACGTGACTGGCTTTCTGAAACCATTACAACTGTCTGCAATTGAACTTTTAAAAGGTATTATCGCAAGTTTGGGCTCCAGTCAATTTTGAATATTGATACGGATGCTAACTTTACGGATAACATGAAATCTATAAATATTAAGTATGCAATATTTTGGTCTGCTAAAGCATAGGAGACAGTCAAAAGCTGTACTTTAAAATATGTTTAAGTAGCTTATTCGGAATCTATAAAACATGTGAAAATTCAGAAGAAGACAAATTTCATAAATGCAGTAAGGAACGTTTCTGATTCTGAAGATATAAAAAAGACAGAAGTCTTGGTCTGGTTAATTAGGGATGTAGATCACCCCCTGACTGACGAAGAAATTTTAAATTTCATAAATCATCTCCTTCTGATGTAGTTATAATGAGACATAGACTTGAGATAGCAGTTTGTCAGCGAACAACACTCACAAATGTAACGCCTAACGAAAGATTAATTTATGACTTACGAATTGTAATTCCAAAAATAATTTGTAAATATAATAAAATGGGAAAATAAAACTTTTTGAATGTCGAATAAGTACATTTATAACACTTTTTAAATATAAAATGTATCTCCATCTCATATCCGGATAACTGACTTCCACATTAGTTTGGTTATGGAGTGTATCCTGCTCATTTATTGTAAAATGGAGTCTTAACGAGTGAAATCCGGTTATTCTGTTTATGTGAAATCATATTTCCTTTTTGAAAGATTCTTAAGCATTTAACCCTCCGAGCATCTTGCAAAAGAGTAAAACTGTAATGTTGTTTTCTTTGCATTTTGTTTTAAATGCTAAGAAAATATGATTTTTTCAACATTATAAAAAAAAATCAATTAAAAATATTAATGTAATCCTTGAGAGTATTAATCATTCTTCAATGTATTTAAAATTCCTTTAATCTATAGAATTATATTATCTTAAATATTGCTTGTATTGCTGTGAAACCTGGAGCTTAGTGAACGGAATATTACGCCCCAAACACTTAGAGGGTTAATATGTATATTTGTATTAAAATAAAACATCCTAGCTGAAAATGTGGAATTGCGGACATCTATATTTAGCAGACATTTTTTCGATCGTCCACATCCATGTTTTTGTACATTTTTACATCTGATAGCGGGGATGTACATTTTTATCGCTAATAATTGCACGTGGGTTGCCAATCATTCAGAGTTGTCAGCTCATTCAAGTTTTCATTCAAGTCAAAGAATTTGTTTTATATTTATTTATATCTAATACATTCCACCTTAGTAGCTCCAATAATAGCATCTCACTCAGGAAAACTCTTTATGCCGTAATTGTCTTTCTAGTCTAAGAAGACAGTCTTGCAGTCATGACAAAAGCTCCAATAATACCATGGTGTTGTTAATACGGGGAGTTGTGGATAAACATGTTTCATATATTTTTGAATTTCCAAAGGACGTAATTTATGATTGATAGCTGCAGGTATTGATTTATAGTCAGAATGTATGGAAATTATGACGCAATGTTTTTCTGGCGGTACGAAGGATATTTTCACATTACATATTATAGTTTCACAAAGAATCGATTAAAACAGCTTTATATTATTTTTACTGGAAAGATATAACAGAATTAATTACTTTTTAAATACCATACTATAATATTTTAAGTTGATTTCGCGTGAAAAATATTAATTCCTATGAACAATTGACATATATTCGATTACCGATTGGAGTATTGCTATATCTGATGTAAAATAACGATTCATTCATATATATCCATTGTTTAGCATGTACGCAAAATTGACGATACTTTTGGCACGATTTATGGATGCTTTTCGGGGTGGGGATATACATGATTTTACTCGCCACTGGCTTGTAAATTTTCTGACAGGCAAGTGAATTTTCAGGTAGTCTTCGAAGCCAACTGTTTGGTGCATTTTGCTAGCTGGTAAAATAAATCCTTGGTCGGTAAGATTATCTATAATTCTCCCAACCCTGTCCATATATATCCAAAGGTTAGTATCTACACCAAATGATAGATATTATTTCGCATGATATATCTATGCTTTTGATATATCAGTCTATTACTGCCGTCACTAATTACGATTTCTTTTCATATTTCTGCTATCTTTATGGATTCATCAGATTTAGAACTGATGATTTAAATTAAGGAGATTAGAGTTATAGAATTTAGCTTATATAGGTAGAAGCGAATAGGGATTGAAAACAATTTCTATTGTAACTTTAATCAGTATTCTTGGTTTATCTTTAGATTTACTGAAGATATTCCTCTGAAGTTCTTAATGTGAAGAATTTAAATTAAAATGAGAATTTCCAGTGTATTTCCAACAGTGAGTTACTGACCCTTTGAAGCCGCCAAACCATTATATAAGAGTCACTGATATAGTCCATTAATTTTGTTTAATGCTTTATGTATGCTTTTATTTAATGCTTTTGTCGTATGCTTTATTTGAATGCATTTCCACAAATAATTGTTTATATATATGCCAAATTGTCGTTTTTGCTATCGATGTTTTGAGTATTTCAATATAGTTGATCAAATAAATTCAGTGCTACGGGGGTTTTATTATATTTCCTTTATTTTAACATGACTGCTAAACCCTTAAGGAATGTCCTATAATTGACAAAAAATGAAATACGCTTAAATTAAATAGCAAAAAAATTATAAATTAACAGTTTTTTTTTAATTGCCAATTTCCCAGTGTTTCATCAGGCGAAAAAAGTCAATCCAAAATCTAAAATTAATCTTTCAAATATCATCCTTGTGCTGTGATAAACAATACTGCAAGATGAAATGGGAATACTTTAGCTTACGGTAAATGTCTCCAACTAATCAAAAACTAATTATTTGCACTTTCTAATAACAAAATTTCATAAAATGACTTCTCTTACAGCAGAGAGCTGAGAACAATGTGACAATACATGCAGCAACAAACAAACAAAAAAATGTTTAGTGCTACGTATAAAACTAATTTCGGCCTGAAATGGTGGAATATTTAAAAAAATTGATCAACTGCTGGAAGGGTATGAACACCTGGTGGGATCACACTATTACTATTATATATAATTATGATTCCTTTTTCGTATATCCCCTGTCTTTGCAAATCACCAGGTAAAAGACTGAAAGTAAGAATTTCTGATATGTTATTAAGTATCGGACCACATAACTATAAACAAATTAAGGTGGAAATTGTTTTCATATTGTATATTTTACCAGTTATATTTTTTTCTTTAATTTTACTAAAATTATTCCTCTAAGTTACTTAATGGGAAAAATTTCCCATTCATAAAAAATACTCCCAAAAGTGAATTGCGAACCTCATGGAATCCACAAACAATTATTTAGGAATCACTGATAAAGACCATTAGTTTTCTTTAAGATTTACTTCATTAGAAAGATTTTCTACAAATAATATTTTATATTTGAAACTTGTTTCTTTGTTTCCATTTCTTTCCAGAATTGCTATTAAAACCGCCACGAGAAAAAAAAAATATAATGAAGAATCATATTTGTAAGAAAGAAAAAATCATTTGTCAAATCATTTATTGATGGCGATATAATATATCATCATCATATCAAATAATAAAAAAAAAAATGTTTTCTCTTTTGGTACTATCAAATTGTTGTGACATTAACAAAACAATCAATGTTTCCAGACTTCGTTCTTCAGTGAGTGGTTAGGGTTTTTTTTGGGAGGGGCGGGGGGGGGGGGGGTGCTGGGAGGGATATGGGCGTTTTTTCATAGCAGAATTATTGCTTTCTTTACGTTGATTTTGTTAAATAATTTCCCTCTTTTGATTGAAATACATACTATATATAGTTGACCATTTGTTATATCACATTAGTAGGATGGAACTATCTTGCTCCATGGATATACTGAATTATTGCAAAGATTGTCCTTGCGTAAGAAGATCTCTACTGATTCTCTGATGATGAATGACAAATAAAATCTTGATGAATAAATTATTCTACTATTTTTAAAATCTATTTGTAAAAGTTTTCTATTATATAGTCTGGCCAGAGCTGTAGTTTTCTTGTTGTATTTTATGTCTGCTAAATGTTCTTTGATCCTAATTTTGGGCTTTCTATTTGCCATTCCTATATAAAATTGCACTGCTCCATCTTCTTTGGGGAAAAGTAAGCTCTCGCCAGACTACTATAATAAAGAACCTTTACAAATAAATTTTAAAAATAGTGGAATAATACATCCATCAAAATGATATTTGCCATCCATTAAAAGAGAATCTATAGAGATCTTCTTATGCAAGGAGATTATTTGCAGATTCATCATCATTGGAGCTCTCTAGAATTTATAAAGAAATGCTACACAGAATCATGAAATGTCTTTCACCAAAGAAGATGGAACAATGCAATTTTAAATAGGAATGACAAATAGAAAGCTCAAAACTAGGATCAAGGAACATGTAGCAGACATCAAATACAACAAGAAATCTACAGTTCTGGCCATACTATATAACAGAGAAACTTTACAAAAACATTTTAAAATTAGTAGAATAATTTATCCATCAAGATCTTATTGGTCATTCCTCATCGGAGAATCAATCGAGATTATCTTATGCAAGAAGAATATTTGCAATGATTCAGCATCCATGGAGCTCCCTAGAATTTGGAAAGAAATGCTACACCGAATCATGAAACAATAATGTAAAATAATTCACTTTCACAAATTTCCAATTCCAACATCAAAAATTGCAGTTAATATCATTACCCTTGATTTCGCGTGATTTTGAGTTTTTGTTTACTAGTGTTTCAAATTTAATTTTTGCAAAAATATTTTTAT
The DNA here is from genome assembly GCA_963932465.1 of Maratus speciosus. Classification (NCBI taxonomy): domain Eukaryota; kingdom Metazoa; phylum Arthropoda; class Arachnida; order Araneae; family Salticidae; genus Maratus; species Maratus speciosus. The sequence goes on from OZ010791.1 coordinate 133,852,752, forward strand.
CATTTTATTTTCTTGATAATGTTGCCATCTGATGCAATGAAACATGTGGAAATGTAAATAAATAAAGGTATTTTGCATTTTTTTTAATTTTATGTTTATCACTTATAGCAATTATTGAGTATTTTGTTATTTTGAAGTGATTTTTATATATAGTTTAGATAAAAGTTAATGTAAATAATCCTGAAACAATGGAGGATCTGAAAATTGCCATTACTCATAAGATAGAAGAAGTCACTCCCAGCATGTTAAAACGCGTTTCTAAAAACGTGCGCAAAAAAGTTCAGCTTTGCCTCCTAGAGAGCGTTGCATATTTTAAACATTTATTTTAAATATAAGTTCAGTATTTTTTCCTACGTGATATTGAAAGTACTTTTTATCATTAGCATAAAAGTACTCGTTTTAATGTTTGATCTTTTGTGAATAATAAATATATATTTCGTCAGTACTGGAACTTTTAGGACACTCTCTACTTTGCTTCATTCGTCATATTTATATACAGACGGGTGTACACCCCTAGGTTCCCAGACCAAGGCAGTTTGTATATACACTGGTTTCCAAACATTAAGGAAAAATCACAAAAAAGTGATCACTCATTCAAAAATTAACTTATCCGTATGAAATTTGGATATGTTGTTAACTAAAAGATGCTGATTAAAATTACAAAATGCAAATTTGTGGCGCTGCAATCGGATTGCGTCATCTGTGCGGAGCATAAAAATGCATGCTAGAGAGTACGACTGCTGGTGTCGCTGTGATTATGAGATAAGAAAGGTGAGATAGCCAATTCATTAGTATGACCTCGAGGTATCATTTGTCCGCATAACTTCGATATAGATTAATTTTAAGATTGGCCAAAGTCAGACAGAGGTGGACAGATGGTTAAATGTGAGTCATTCGGCTGCTCATAGGCTTTGGCAACAATTTCCATCCACTCGTTCGGCCTCCAGAAGGTTCAGCAAAGGACGAGCAAGAGCTACGACTAGCACCGGTGACTAATAATCGCTGTTAAGTGTACGAAGGAATAGAACGGTAAACCCTCTCATCTTAAATCCGTCATTGCTGCAACCACTGGAAGGTTGGTATCAACGTCTACTGTGCGTAGAAAGCTTCATGAAGATGGTCTGTACGCGATGCGACCAGACATTTGTGTGCCGCTCACCTCATGTCTCCGGAGGGAACGTTTAAGGTGGACACGTCAACATGTCCACTGGACGGCTGATCAATGGATGCGTGTTTTCGTCACAAATGAGTTCCAGTTTAGCCTGCAAAGTGGTAGTAGACATTGTATGATTTGGAGAGAACAGGGAACACGCTATCATCCATCAAACATTCATAAAATAGATTCGTATGGAGGAGGCAGTGTCTATGTTTGGGATAATATCTCTTTGGGTGGACGTACAGACCTCCATGTCTTTCCACGTGGAATTGTGAATACTCCCGTCTATAGAGATGACATTCTTGATGCTTATGTGCACTCTTATGCCGGTGAAATATGTAATGATTTTCTGTTACAGGACGATAACGCTAGACCGCACAGGGTTCATATCGTAAAAGATTATCTTTATCACCAAACAATTCAGCGCATGGAATGGCCAGCACTATCACTGGACTTAAATCCCATCGAGCATCTTTGGGATGCTTTAGGAAGATGTGTCTCTGCACTCAATCCCCCTCCTTAGATCCTTCCCACGCTTACAACTGCTTTACAAGGGCAGTGGCTCGCACTTCCCAGCGAACTTATTGATCGCATAATTGACAGTGTCACATTTCGCTGTATGAGCTGTATTGCTTCTAGGGGTGATCATACTCCATGTTAAATGTAATTTTCCTATACTAAACTGATACATTTATTTTGTTTATTTTATAATTGTATTAATTTCTGAAACACCACAATCGTCTGGTAATTTCTTTTACTGTTATTTTATACTATGTGATATAAATACTATGTGATTGTACTGTGTGATATAAATTGCGTCTCAGTTTTATTAAAATCTACTTGTAACATTTTGAGTAATTGCTACTTTCGTTGATTTTTCTTAATTTTTGGAAACCAGTGTAGTTACGGCGGAATACTATAACTGTTATTTTTATTTACAAAAAAGCGTAATATTTATTTTAACAGAAAAAATAAATTTGTCACCAGAAATGCGTTAATGTTAACAAAGCATTAATAACAAGGTGTTTATTATAGTAACATATTGATAGAAAAGGAAGCGTGCATCTAAGACTTCGAATTTGTTAATGTGATAAAGCGATATTTTCTTCTCAAAGCTACTGCGTTTTCACGACACAAATGAAGCAAATTCACTTCGCTAGTATATGCGTTGAATGATAATTTTGTAAACAGATTGACTTGGCTTTCTTCGTCAGTTTATATATAAATAAACGTATACACAGCTAGGTTGTAAGATCAGGGCTTTCTGTGCATAGTTTCTGTGGAATTCCATAATACTTATTTTTGTTTTTAAAAACCTCAATCCTTTTTTCACCGAATAAGTATATTTGTAACATGAAATTTTACTCATATACATCGTTTAGTAACAACAGTAAAATTGTATAATTATAACACAATTAAGCCATCAATACTCAGCTGAACGAAAGAGCCAAACAACATTTCGTGTTTAAGTCTTTTCTATTTAGAAAAACGTCTGTTTTATGACTGAAATAAAAACATGACCGCTTGAATACTCCCGGCTAACTACCTGTAGGCCAATGTACACGGTTGAAGAACTATATTCTAGGATCTGAATCAACATACCACAAGGAAATATTTCCGAGTTAAACTCAATATTATTCCCTTTCACAATACGTTAAGTAATTTTTAAAGCTATGGAGATAAACTAAAATGTTAATTTAAAAAAAAAAAAGATATTTAGCATTTTTAGTCTTTTAAAAGATAAATATAAGAAATTGTATAAATGTTATATGAAGATAAATGATATTTTGGTGGCGTTTTGTAACCCATAACTATTATAAAATAGCTAAATGATTATTTCTGTTGTACCGAAAAAACATAGAAGTACCATTAATTTAGATTAAGAATGTACATGTTACGCATATAAGAGTACTTGTGCTATTATAGATACAGTAAAAAATAAATAAAACTGAAAAAATATTTCCAAAGTATTCCAATAAATCATTTTATTTTTTTAGGAATTAAAATAAAAATATACTGCACATGTTACAAAAAAGTAATTTTGATTGTCACTGCTTAAGTGTAAATAACACCTGATTTATTCATTATGGATATTATAGCAAGATTTACTCTCTAATAAACAAAAATTATGAGAAACGAAAACTAACTTTTGAAGCTCACAAAATTAAAGCATGCAATTAATGTTAATAATAAATGATATATTTTTAAACGAGAGAAATATTTTACAGATGAGTCAAAATTAAAGCATAATATTTACGATATCTCAAATTAGTACATATTTCTTAAGTAAACAAATAACTCTAATTCTGTTTATACATATGAGATTCAATAGACATTAATGAACAACAAAAGAAAAAAGTTTAATTTTCAATACCATAGATGGGGTACATATAACTTACGACTTTGTTTATTTATTCATATTCTTTTTCTAGTCTTGTCATAATCTTTAAGTTAAAAAAAAATATTTTTATTATTTTCCTGACATAAACAATTTCTTTCATAACTCATTATAATAAAAAAATGACCATTAATTTTCATTGTAAAAGCATTTTCGTGATTATCTTTATATTATGCATTTATATTTATAGATATTCATTTTTGTAAATCCGGACACTCTTAAAAGTCCTTGAGTTGTTTGAAAACCTTCGACGTAATTTGTCATTTATTTATATCTGTATTTTTATAATTCCAACGATGTAATACTTGTTATGGATTTCACCATTTGTCTAACAGCTACATGATATCTGTGATATCAAGACAGCCGACGATGAAGGAATCCAGCTTGTAATTTTAATTACAAAGTTTATGGAAACACTAACTCCTATTTACAAAATTATTTACACCCATTCTTCGTGATTAGTTTGAACGAATGATATTTTTCAAATAAACCACTCTTACGTGATTCTTCAAAATAAAAAAAAGTATTTATTTGGATGTCTTCCGGACATCCTACTATCATGAGAAGCCACCGCTGACTCAATCACTCCCTTGTTCACTTCAATTAATTTTCGATCTTTTATTAAAGTATAACTTTACTTAATACAGTTAAATAAAAGTAGCAGTGTTGGTTAAAGGGTAATATCAATTTCGTTAAACAACTTAAACGACCCAGAACAGCATTTGGACTGGACGTGCGTTTAGCTAATGGACAAAATCATGAAGCATACATCTGCCAATTTAGCTTTGGGACACAAAGACTCTTTTGATCGTTTTGAAGGCAACGGAATGTGATACGCGGCCCTGCTATTAATCTTAATTTTAACACCCCCACCACAAGTTCTCACTTTAGTACCATTGGTATATGGACAGTTACAAAGATTAGCTGATTAGACAATGGTTCTGCTCTTTTTCTAAGCAACTTTTTCGATTTCAAATAAGAATTGAATATTACTTAAGCTTTTTAGATATTTTTTTTATTTATTACTAGCGTTATAGCAATAAGAATATTCATAAAGCAGTTTGAAATATGTTCGATTTAACAATTTGTTACTCATTATTGATTTCCACTGGTGACACATTTATGGATTTTTTTTACCCTTTACCTGCAGTTCTAACATTTTACCGATATATTACAATCAGTAAATTAAGGTTCTTTCTTTTAGTATCAAATAAAATTTACTTATTATCTATTAACAATGTTTCTGCCACATCCTGACTCTTTTTGATGAGCACGGTGCTGACGAATCTTTTGCCCCCTTCTTGGTAAATCCCTGGACACAAAAAATATATTTTATAACAAGCAGAAAGATTATCAGCCTCAAATGGCTGCTGTGAAATATAAAAATAGATTTTGAAATATTCTATATAAACAAACGTTAATATATATATATATATATATATATATATATATATATATATATATATATATATATTGTTTAATTGAAGTAAAATTTTATATTTAGTTATAAGAAAGCAAGAAAACAAGGTATGATACATATTTATTTATTTACTTATTTGACATTCCAATCACACATAACTTCTTGACCGCATAGCAAAAAGGCTAATTTGTAATGTTGTTTTCTCTTTGATTTTTTTTTAAATGCTAAAAATAGATAATTTTTCCAACTTGATGTAAGAATCGCAAATAAGAATATCGTATGTATCCTATGTACGTATATGAATATTATATATATGAAAGAAATGCATAGGTATGCATGGTTCATACGCTTCAAGTTCATTTTACCAGAATTTTCGTAAAGAAATATTTGCCTTATTTAAAGAAAAAAAAAATATATCTTCAGATATAGCTCTTTACGAAATTTTTGGTACTGAAACACCTAAAATCCGTTGATGAGTACGAACCCTGATGTATGAATACTTGAGAGTTTTAATCATAACTCAATATTTTAAAACTGAATTATTTTCTGTAGATTAATATTAAATTAAATAATGCTTCTATTGCAGTGAAATCTGCAGCTTATTGAACGGATATATTAGTGAGCGGAGAAGGTTAAATATTAGCTTTGATGAAAAAAGCGAGCACTTTTACTCTCATAGAACTGTTTTTTTTTTTTTTTTTTTTTTCTGCCATCTAATTTCTCACTTTATTGGTTGACGTTATAAAATTAAAAAAATCCATGATGATTTATTCTTTCCCAGCGTGTAAAATGAATATATGTCATGTACCTATTCAAAAATAAATATTCTTTTTATAGTGGTGCTGGACAGATAATTACACCTTTTTATTTTCTATTTAATTTATATCCAAAATCGTTAATTGGTCCAAATCATCCAAGCAACCTCATAGCAAATTGGTATATAATTTTATATACCTTAGATAAATTCAAATAATATAAGTGATCGTATTTACCTAAATTCTAGTAGAAGAGCAACGCGAAGCATTAATAAAATTAAATTATAATTCGCGTCAAAAAGTAATTATTAAATTTGAATAATTACGAATAAAATTAAGAGTTTGCATTGTGAATTATTTAGACGAACTCTTCCACTTATGAATTAAACTAAAATTTAAGCTAAAAAAATAAATTGACACACTTTAAATATTATTAATTAAATAATTACAGAAACTTTTTAAAACTTGATTAAATATTTTATTTACATTGAACATAACTATATACAGAAAAACATAATATTAATTCAAAAAATAGAAAGCATCACTTTTGTTTGCTTCTCATTATTTTAAGTATGTTTAATCTTTTAAAAAAAAGACAATATTTTCACGTACTCTAATTATTATAATTGTTTCTTTTTGCTAAAAGAATAACTCTCTTTCATTTTTAAAATTACCTTAATCTTATTTAATTATTGGTTTTGTCGGATCTCAGATTACTCTCTACCGTAAAATATCAGAAAAGTATTTTTTTAGGATTTTTCATATGATCTTAAGTGGTAAAAGAAAATGTTTAAAATAGTACCTTCTTTTAATATACGGGATGGTGGCCTTTATTCATCAAATTCCGAGTTGTTGCGTTGCTTAGGATCATGGCAATGTGTCATCAGGAACGCATCCTCAATTTGGCTTGATTAGGATCACTCCGATATGTACATCAGGAAGACATCCTCAATTTGGCTTGATTAGGCTCACTCCGATAGGTACCTCAGGAAGACATCCTCAATTAGGCTTGATTAGGCTCGATTAGGCTCGCTCCGATATGTCCATCTCGCCTGGGCTTTACTAGGGCTTACGGGACTCATTGCACGGGCTTTCAGGAGAGCTCCTGCGTCCTCTACATCTTTTTTCAGACTATCTTTTTTAAACCTTATTCTTCTTGCACACCAGCTCCTGCAGTGGGTGGAACTATTTTTGTCTAGTCCACTGTTATTGGATGTGAGAAGATTTTTTATTATACTTCGATAGGCCTATTAGCTAGCAGTCTGCAAATGGCCCCTTACATATACTTTAATATTATTATCTGCCTTAAAGTTTGGGTGGTCTGAAAAGCCATAAATTTATCCCAACACTTTTATTGAGGCCATAAATTGATTCCAACGTTTTTATGATTTTACGATTTCTAATTATACACCACTTTCCATTGGCTTGTCATAAAACGACACCATGGCGTCTGGCTATTGTTGTTGTCTGAGATCCGAACTCCATTCAACGTTACACATTCATTTTACAATACAATTTTTAAAAAATATATATTTACTATTTAAAATCAACTTAATAATTTTTGTATGAACTTACACTCTTATTTTACTTAAATATATAAACATTATAATTTTACACTCATAATTATATTTTATAAAAAAATATTTATACAAACAGAAATAACAAATTACGCAATTTTACTTTGATTTAACCAACATGGTGCGGGAACATATCATAGTTATATGTTGCCCAGCATCTCTCCCTGTGTCAGAAAAAAAAAATAAAAACTGATTGCTGGTTTTATTTTTTTTGTAAAGCTTAAAAGAATGTACGTGTCCATATGACTGTGTATCTACACAGTTTTTGAGCGAAGACTGTAAAGTTCAATTATCAATGGTTCTGGTATATTTTATAAGAAGTTCTTCTATTTTTCATAACAGAAAGTTCAACACATGATAGTATAGTTGTCTGTTGACATTCACATTTATAGAAGACCTCTGTACTGAAAATCAGACGTTTTTCTCGAAGCCTTTTTTCTTTACCACACACATGTTTAATAATTTTGTAACTTTACAGTTTAAGTGCTTAAAATACATTCAAAGCTATAATTTTGTCTGAAACTAATATGCCGAAATAAACCTCATTATAAGAAAAATAATGGCATACGCATTTGACATATTATTTCATCACATACAACCTTATGACACAGTGTTTTATCTAAAACACATTTTATACTGAATAAAAGTAAATACAATGCTTGTAATATGACATGTTATATTTTCACATAATTAATCTGATGTATTCAAATTATAATCAGAAAAATATTGTATACAAACCTGTTACATTATTTTATTTATTTGTTACTTCTAACATGTATGATCTGTCAAAATGTACAAGCTAATTCATCTCCTTTAATATATCATTACGCAATGCTTTCCAACTTTACCCGATACGAGAAAAAAAAAAGTAAGAAGAAGGAGAGAGGAGAATAAAACCAGTTATTGAACGTCCCCGATTCTCCCGAAAAGTGGGGGTTGGACAAGCTACTAATTCCTTGCTGCGAGGTGAATTGTGCTGTGACAAAATTTTACGACTTCCCAAAGGTATGTATTTAAAACCATTTCATGCTTGTAATTACCGTATTAATTAGTATAATTTCTTGATATACTTTCTTCTTAACTCACTGTGCATGCCTGTATGTAATTTTAAACATAATCTATGCATAAACAGTGTATGTATTTGTATCGTATCTAATGTAAACCTTCTGCTTTTTTTTTTATTATTTTGCAGGGGAAAAATGGCGATTCTAGCATCTGAATTCTCCTGCCTCATACTGGAACTGAAGCGAGGGTGGCTTTTTATGCATTCAGGTTTAAATCTAAACCAAATTGCCTTTCAGGATTTAAAAAAAAAAATGCATATAATTTTCTTTAACTGATTACATTGTATATTTTTAGACCTTTCTAACAAACACAAATTTTGATTCATGATATTGTTTACTATTAAAATGTAAACAACACGGAAAAATGACTTCTACGGCCTCTCAAAAATGCAAAATATGCATTACGCTGACCTCAAAAATGCACCTTCATTTAATACTGTTATATTTTTTAAGTATGTTTAATCTTTTAAAAAAAAAGACAATATTTTCACGTACTCTAATTATTATAATTGTTTCTTTTTGCTAAAAGAATAACTCTCTTTCATTTTTAAAATTACCTTAATCTTATTTAATTATTGGTTTTGTCGGATCTCAGATTACTCTCTACCGTAAAATATCAGAAAAGTATTTTTTTAGGATTTTTCATATGATCTTAAGTGGTAAAAGAAAATGTTTAAAATAGTACCTTCTTTTAATATACGGGATGGTGGCCTTTATTCATCAAATTCCGAGTTGTTGCGTTGCTTAGGATCATGGCAATGTGTCATCAGGAACGCATCCTCAATTTGGCTTGATTAGGATCACTCCGATATGTACATCAGGAAGACATCCTCAATTTGGCTTGATTAGGCTCACTCCGATAGGTACCTCAGGAAGACATCCTCAATTAGGCTTGATTAGGCTCGATTAGGCTCGCTCCGATATGTCCATCTCGCCTGGGCTTTACTAGGGCTTACGGGACTCATTGCACGGGCTTTCAGGAGAGCTCCTGCGTCCTCTACATCTTTTTTCAGACTATCTTTTTTAAACCTTATTCTTCTTGCACACCAGCTCCTGCAGTGGGTGGAACTATTTTTGTCTAGTCCACTGTTATTGGATGTGAGAAGATTTTTTATTATACTTCGATAGGCCTATTAGCTAGCAGTCTGCAAATGGCCCCTTACATATACTTTAATATTATTATCTGCTTTAAAGTTTGGGTGGTCTGAAAAGCCATAAATTTATCCCAACACTTTTATTGAGGCCATAAATTGATTCCAACGTTTTTATGATTTTACGATTTCTAATTATACACCACTTTCCATTGGCTTGTCATAAAACGACACCATGGCGTCTGGCTATTGTTGTTGTCTGAGATCCGAACTCCATTCAACGTTACACATTCATTTTACAATACAATTTTTAAAAAATATATATTTACTATTTAAAATCAACTTAATAATTTTTGTATGAACTTACACTCTTATTTTACTTAAATATATAAACATTATAATTTTACACTCATAATTATATTTTATAAAAAAATATTTATACAAACAGAAATAACAAATTAAGCAAATTTAATTTGATTTAACCAACATGGTGCGGGAACATATCATAGTTATATGTTGCCCAGCAAGTGGTTCATTTACGAATTAGTAAAGACTTATAAAAAGCACAGTAACACGCTTAAATAATTAGGAAACATCGTATTGCTAAAACTCTTCTTTTTACAATGACTATAAACAGTTTTACATTTTTTTTTAATTTATTATTTGATGTATTTGTTTTTATAATCGTTTTCTTTATTTTTATTTTTTTACGTTTGCTAAATTTTGAAATAAATTTTCATTTTTTAATCTAAATATTTGAAATTTAGTTTTAGTTTTCTCCAAATCAATAAACTTGTATTGCAACCATACTTATTATACTGTGCTGTATAATTTATTGTTAACCGAAATCATCTTAAGTGCGGATCTTATTTTATTCATATTTATAGTTTCTATATAACAATTATTATTATTATTATTATTATTATTATTATTATTATTATTATTATTATTATTATTTTATTTTATTATTTTTATTATTTTATTTTATTTTATTTTATTATTTTTTTATTTTATTTTATTTTATTTTATTTTATTTTTTTTTTTTGCTTTTGTTAAAAAATTTCTGCATTTTATGTAATTTTTTTAAAAGTCTAAAAACATTTAAAAATTAACTTTATTTTTATTTACTTATTTGTTGTGTACTGATCATCCAAAGAAAGCATTAAATATCTATACACATGATGAAAATGATCTATTATGGGTGCTACCAGTAATTTGGCATAATTTATAACTGCTTCCCTCTAGTTACAAAAAGCATATACAGTCGAACAGCGTTATCCCGACACTGTAATGTCCAGACAAAAGTGTCGTCATAAGCGGAGTGTCGTGGTAACCGGAGTTGGAGAAAAACATGTTTATAAAAAGCTGTATTTTTAATTTATTTAAGACAATTTTAAAATAATAACTGTTCTTGCAGCGTTAAACAATAAAACATTATTATTAAACAAAATAAACAGAAAAACAAAATTGAAAAGAATAAAAATCGGATTTATGATTACTAGTTTTTTTATTGCTACATGGAATATTAATTAATTAAGGTTAGCTTATCCCTAGATGTGCTTCCTACAATTCTTTTTTCTATATCATGCAATGAATTGCAATCAATATTGGTTGTTTCAGAAATGGATAACTTCTGATTCTTTCAATGCAATGTAATGCTTAGTCGGATTGAAGTCGGATGAAAAACGCCGTGTAGCCACAAGAGAGAGTCGCCTGACCAGAATAAAAAGGCCGCGAGTAGACTGATACGTCTATCTGCACCTCAAGTGGGTCATTCGTAGTGTGTGGGTTTATGTAATCAGATAAAAGATTGAAGAAAAATTACTCATTTACCTCAATGGGTAATTTAGACACTTTTGTGAAAAAATTGGCAAAGACATTTCTTACCGCTTAATCACCCTGCTTAAAAAATGGATTATGAAAAATGAACAATTTTCCTAAACCGTCGGGATATCCGGAGTTGAAAATTATTCAACGACGTAGAATCCGGAGTTTATTTACATTAAAATCATATACAGAAAATCGGTAATTTGAAAAACTGACGTGATAAGCTGAGTGACGTGAAAACCGGGTGTCGGGAAAACGAGGTCAGACTGTATGATTTTTATTGCTTTTAATTGTTTTATTTCTCTGATTTCTTTACACTAAGACTCATTTCATCCAAATATGCCCAGTTTTATCCGTCGTTTCAACAAAAGCTCGTATGATTGCTGTTTCAGCTGATTTATTCTGGTTTGATTAATAGAAACACTCTGTCTGTTTAACTATAAGAGCATGTACTGAAATCAACTGATACAACCGCATTTTTAAAAGAATTATTGTCAAATTTATCCGAAGAAGAATTTTTTCAGTTTGTAAGCAATATCTCCTTCCAATGTACTTATAAAAGTATGGTGTTTATTTTGCCATATATAGTCATCTTTGCATTAAAATTGAACACATATTTTAAAATTTAATATCAATCACATCATTTGATTACATAATTAGTTATCTCATGGTTAAAAAATGACGAAATCAACTGATCTGTGATATAACTGAAATTTCTGAAAGAATTTTTGCAAATTTACCCGAAGTTGTGAGATTATTAACAATAATTCCTATCAATGCTTTTATAATGGGTTTATTTTTCCATAAATATTCATCTTTATATTTAAATCGAACCTATATTTGAAAAGTTTAACGACAATGGTATAATTTTATTGCACAATTAATTTCCATGCGGAAATAATGACAAAATCAACTGATCTGTGATATTATTGCAATTTCTAAAAAAAATTATTAACAAATCGATCCGAAGTAGAACCTTGTCAGTTTGTTAAGAATATCTCATTTCGATGTATTTATAATTTTATGGGGTTTATTGTGACAAAAATAGCCTTCTTTATATTAATATTGAGCGTAAATTTTAAAAGTTTAATAGCATCGACATAATTTATTGCATAATGAAATTTATAACGCAGAAACATTCAAAAATAGAACTTGGGATAAATTTTAAATGACAATTTAATGAAATACAAATTACTAAATAAGGAAACAACGTATGTTATAGGGAAAGTCCGTTATTTAGGGAAAACTACATTACGCTTTTCATTTCTTTGAGTTTTATATAGCGCATTGGAAAACCTCAAATATCATACCAATGAAAATTTGAATGTTAAGTTTTATTAATAATACAATTATTAAAAATTCACAAACAGAACATTATTCTGTGCGCGAGCATTAGAATTCGCATTGTACAATTGTCGACTGTTTTCATATTTGAACAGTAGTTACCAAGTTAACAGTAGCTATGTAAAATATGTTTATTTAATGGACTATACTTATGCTTAAAATTAATAAACTCTTTTCTGCTAGTTCATATCTACAATTTTTTAAAGGACTAGCTTCATTTTTGCCTCGATGTACTGTAGACAAATGATATTAAGCCTTTGTGTCTGACAATTGCAATTTTCTCATAAAATTTCGGAAAATGTGAAATGTAATAAGTTTTCTTCTTGCACTTTTATTAGGTTTTATTTTTGTTAATTTTTATTATAAAATAATTACACATATCTTTTGAATTTTATTAAGATTCCCCAAATAATTCCACGTTATTGCATTAAGAACTCATTATTTTATTTTATGGCTATCTTATATTTCAATTTAAAACTATATTAGAGGTTTACTGTAAGTTATTGATACACCATTTTGAATATAAATGAAATGAGTTTGAATAATCTATAAATAAATTATTTTATATTTATCCTTTCTTTCAAATCGAGCTTCCATTTTGAATTCAAAGTTTAAAAAATATTAAATGGAAACAATAGCCTCTTTAAAATAAAGTATTTACGCAGTTACTTATTTAATGTATCAGCTTTGTTTTTAATTTAACAATAAAAGGACTGCGAGGGGTCGTTTGACCCCTACCAAACGAATAACTTTCTTTACAAAATAAATTTAAGGGGTCCCGTGATAAAAATTCTCAAAAATTGCAATTTGTATTTATTGGCTTGAAACAAATACAGAGTTTTAAGCGTTAAATACCGCAAACCGCATGCTTTTATCTTAATTAGATCCAGAGATATAACACCTTTCGTCTTGAGAAGCGATGCATCAGGCTGCCCTCTGACGAGAATTTTAACATCATTTATCTCAGAATGAATTTTTTCACGATTTGTCAGATATAAAAGAATATATCTAAAGTTCATTGAAGGATATATGTATGGAATTTTCAACAGAGATTTTATGCTATATTTCCAACAAATTGTCTTCGGGATTTTTAATTTTGAGTGATAATTGTGAAAATATGTTAATTAATGCGAAAATCACTCGTAAAAAAAAAAAAAAAAAAACTTCATTTTTTAACTTAATTTTTATTTATAAAATTCATAATCAATATTTTAAGAAATTCTGAAGAAAAATTAAAATGACACATTTTCAATACACAAAAGTGTTAAAATTTCGTAAATCGAGTAATTACTTACAGAGTTATATCAAACATTAAATATGTTTAAAATTTTAAAATTAATTTTTTTTTAAATATTTAATTTTTTTCAGATTTTTTTTTTCCATACAATATTCTTATTATATTAAAACATATTTCAGAACAAAATTCCTAACAAAATCTCTATAAAAGAAACAAGTGGGTAAGTGTGATCATTGATCGCACAAAGGGTTTCGTTTAATATTCCTTTCAAAACGTCCAGTACATTTATCGCCATGGAAATTCTTCTAAATTTTGGCAAACCCTTGCTAAACTATCGTAAAGCTTCAAGCAGATTCGCCTTGTTATATTTCCTAATTTTGTTCGTGCCACCCCCCCCCCTTCAAAATGCTACGATATATCACATGAAGGGTATCTGCCAAATTTAGAAAAGTGCCTCATTTGGGGGGTGGAGTGGGGTAATGGTCACCATGATTTTTGACACGGCCTGATGTTTAAAATTTTTGTTATGTTTTATAAGCTATACTAAAGTTTCAAACAGATCGTCCAGCTATATTTCCTAATTTTGTTTGCCCCCCTCCCTCCCCCTCCCCCCTCGAAATGCGACACGCCATTCTTCTTTATACTTCATTATAATTTGTTATAAAGTATCTTAAAGTTTAAAACAGATCGCATTGTTAGATTTCCTACTTTAAATGAAATCGCGGTCTGTTAGTTCCACATTCTACCACAAGGGAGCGCACTCTATTCTTAACAAAAGCCTATCTGAACGAAACTCCAGCCTATCTGAACGAAACTCCTTTACACAACCTATCAGTAGATATGTTACTCGAGGGGGTGGCGCTGTTCAGCAAGAATTTAAGATAATTGTTGAAATTACTATTCGGAAATAGTGGTAATTTAACTTTTGACATATTTATATTTAATAAGTACCATGTATCTGAGGACTCCGTAAAAAAAACGCACCTGAAACGGTATGAAACAAAAAATAAATATTTTGCACCTCCCCCTCTCCCCACCTGCCCGAAATTTCACGCGCCATTTTTTATAAACTTTTTCTTGTGTGTTATAAACTATGTTAAAGTTTCAAACAGATCTCCTTGTTAGATTTCCTACTTTAAATGAAATCGCGGTCTGTTAGTTCCACATTCCACTACGAGGGAGCGCACTCTATTCTTAACAAAACTGTATCTGAACGTAACTCTGTTAAACAACCTATCAGGAGATATGCTAGTCGAGGGGGTCGCGGTCTTAACCAAGAATTTATTATATTTGCTGAAATTACTATTCGAAAATAGTGGTATCAATACTTCTGACATTTTTATATGGCGTAAGTAACATTTATGCTGTATTTTTAAAAATCGGACACCGTTCAGAAGTATACTGCAATGAAACATCACGGGACTGCCTTGTAAAGTATATAATAGAATTAAATCAATTAGTGAAATTAGCGCCCCTCCCCCCTACCCGAAATTTCACGCGCCATTTTTATAAACTTTTTCTTATGTGTTATAAACTATCTTTAAGTTTCAAACAGATCGCCTTGTTATATTTCCTAATTTTAACAAAATTGCGTTATGTCAGCTCCACATTCCACCACCAGGGAGCGCGCTCTATTCTTAACAAAACTGTATCGGAAGGAAACTCCGTTAAACAACCTATAAGTAGATATGTTACTCGAGGTGGTGGCGGTCTTAATAAGAAATTAAGATATTTGCTGAAATTACTATTCGGAAATAGTGGAAACTAAACTTTAGACAATTTTATATTAAATAAGTAGCGTATATCTCAGGACTCCCTCAAAAATAGCACCTAAAACGGTTAGAAACGCTAACTTTTTAAATAGAAATCTAGCGCCTCCCCGCCTTTCTTTTTTACACTTTATTTTATAAAATACCTTAGTTAGATTTCCTAATTTTAACAAAATCACGTTATGTTAGTTTCACATTCCACCACCAGGGAATACACTCTATTCTTAACAAAAGCATATCTGAACGAAACTCCTTTATGCAATCTTTCCGTAGATACATGGGTCCGGGTGGTGGCGGTCTGCGGTAACAAACGCTAAGATTTTAAAAATAATTCTAGCTCCCATCCCCCTCTTCGAAATATCACACTCCATTCTTTTTTACACTTTTTCTTATGTGTTATAAACTATCTTAAATTTTCAAACAAATCGAGTGGCGGTCTTAACCAATAATTTAAGATATTTCCTAAAATTACTATTCGAAAATAGTGGTATGAATACTTGTAAACTTTCTGATGATGAATGAGTTATACTTATCTCATAGAGCTGTTCAATTATCCCACGTAAATTATTAGATTTTCGAAGCACGTTAGTCTTTATCATCAAAAGAAGCCCCCCCTCCCCTTTTCTATTCACACAAACCTAACAAATACAAATTATGCGGTAGCGGGCGAAGCACGTTAGTCTTTGTCATAATAATATCTGTAATGCGCACTAACTGGTATATTTAATCAAAAGTAGTTTTCTCACTCCCCCTTTTCCATTAACACAAACCTAACAAAATAAAATTATGCGACAGCGGGCGAAGCACGCTTTTCAATTTCGCTGAAGAATGCATCTCATTTTACATCAGCCTCGCACGGACTGAAATAATCCGATAGCGGGCGAAGCACGCTAGTCTATGTCATGATAACATCTGTAATGAGAACTTTCCTAATTTTAACAAAATCGCTTTATGTTAGTTCCACATTCCACCACGAGGGAGCGCACACTATTCATAACAAAAGTGCATCAGAACGAAACTCTGTTGGGATATTTAATCAAAAGTATTTCCCTCCCCCCTCCTTTCCATTTACCCAAACCTTACAAATACAAATTATACGATAGCGGGCGAAGCACGCTAGTCTCCCCTCGAAATATCACACTCCATTTTTTTTTTTTTTTTTTTTTTTTTTTTTTTTACAATTTTTCTTATGCGTTATAAACTATTTTAAAGTTTCAACCAGATTGAGTGGCGATCTCAACCAATAATTTAAGATATTTGCAGAAATTACTATTCTAAAATAGTGGTATGAATACTTACAAACTTTCTTATAATGAATAAGTTATACTTGTCTCATAGAGCGGCGTCGAAAAACCTCACGCAAATTGTTAGATTTCCTAATTTAAATAATTTCATGGTTAAAAAAGCACGTGCCTTCATTTTATTCTATTCATTAGATAGAAATGAAACATATTAATTAAATAATAATTAATATCTCAGCTTCTAATTGAGTTATCGCTTTGAACTGGGTATGTATGAAATCTGCGAGAGATTTCCCGTCCGGATGGCAAAAAATTTTATCAAAAAATTTAATATTTAAAAAGTTAAAATTTCGTATTAAAATATTCCACTACCGAAAACCGCAAGGTCACCGTCATGTCTAAAGTTGAGCACACCTGCTTTCGCGCCGAAATGAAATCTCTTTTCATTGTCTTTTCAAATACAGAAATTAAATTTTTATCGATCGATTTTTAGTGGATTTTTTGCGTTATACCCAACGCAGAAATGTGA
The DNA here is from genome assembly GCA_963932465.1 of Maratus speciosus. Classification (NCBI taxonomy): domain Eukaryota; kingdom Metazoa; phylum Arthropoda; class Arachnida; order Araneae; family Salticidae; genus Maratus; species Maratus speciosus. Next base: position 133,870,160 of record OZ010791.1, read on the forward strand.
ACTTTATACCAAATGAAAGTAGATTTTTTTCCGCATCTGTCTATACCGTTTACAAATTTTTCGTACCAATATTTTCTGATATGCGATTTCGCTTTAAAATGCCCACTTCATTTTTCGGCTTAATTTCCTCCGTGGTAACCGTGCACCGGCTGATTTTACTGGCAAACCTTAGGAAAAACTCCGAAGTTTTGAAGAATGTCCGTTTGAACATGTGTTAAGGTGGATTGGTTAATTTTAGAAGTTAATTAGCCCGTAATTCGGTTAATTACCGACTTTTTCAAAATTTTAGGATTTGTTGTTTGATGCGAGGTGTTCAGCTACAAGTACCCAAAATTTCAAGTCTCTAACATGTATAGTTTCTGAGAGCGGGCTCTGTGACGGACAGACAGACAGACAGACAGAGGAGTGAGACGAATAGGGTTTCGTCAGATGAACGAAACCCTAAAAAAGTAGAATTTTGAGTCCCAGAACCCCTTAAAATATACAAAAAGATATAATGTTAAACAAGTGAAACAATTTTAAATAAAAAATCTAAATAAAAATTTTGGTGTGAAATGTATTTTTAAAACTTGAGTAAAATTTCCGGTAACTTTAGTGTTAAATTAATAAACCACAAAAAACCATTGAAGTGCATTGTAACTTAATGACATAGCACTTCGCATACAAAACTTTTCTTTGAAAATATTTTTTTTAGTGGGATAATTAGTTTATTTTTAAGAATACCATGGGAAATATTAATCTGAATTTCAAGAGTAGGTTCATATTTCAATATTATAATTTTTTGTTGCTATCATCTTTCAGTAATAATCTTACCTTTAATAAAAAGTGTATAGCGGTCTTCTTTCAATCAGGATTATTTAAAAATCATTTGTATTTGACGTCGCAATTTAGTAATCTGTTTGAATATACAAAACACAAATATTCTATTTCAATACTATATATTTTTTTGAATTTTGCGAGCTAATATTAAAATATACTTTTTTTATAACTTGACTTAGGAATAAATTTCAAAAAATGGTTTTTAGATGATAATTTTTCGTTTGTATAAAAGAAATACGAATTTATCTCTATTTACTGGTTTAATCATAAGTTCAAATTCATAGTGATTTTAAGATTTTATGTTTCATATTTCCGATACCCTAAAAAAGTGCTTCATGATAATTAAAGACAAAATGAACATACTCATGGCCTAGTTCATGAAACATTATTTAAGGCCTTACGGCGGAGATCAAAGCCATTATACGTATATTAAACCTCCCGCTGCGCATCCCGCGATTTCCACGCATAACGTAAAAGTAGCAAAATTTTCGCAATCCGCGATTTAAAGCGGGGATTCATTTTTCCGTCTATTTAAAAGCATCACAGCTTGTTTCCTTTTCAGCGGTTCATTTCAGCTTTTCTGGGATGTTTAAGTGTTGATTTTTGTCTGTGTTAAAAAATGGCGTTATTTGTCCATTTTTCTGTGCGTTCACAACCTTATTTTGGAAGCATTTCGCGCGCTATTTTGAAAACTCGAAGATGTCTCCATTCCATAAGAGTAAACACTCGACACTTTGCCAGCCATATACTCCCCAATGTCCTCAAGAATGCACTTCGTATACAGAGTGTTGCTTGTGTAAATAAATAAATAATAAATAAATAAAAATAAAAATGAAACCGGCAAAAAAAATTGCAAAGAAACGCGAATTTCGTGCAAATATTGAGAAGTAAGACTTTGTCTTTGACCTTGTTTTGAAATGTTATCATACTAAACTTCATTTCTGTTACAATTTTTGTATTTTGCGTATTTTGATTAGTATATATATTTAATATTTGAATTTCATCAAATAAATCATAATTTTTCCAAGATTAATTTTCAGGATATAGGTTTAATATGATTATTATTCAAATTCAGTTTTCTGACAACCTTTTTATATGATATAATTCTATATAAAAAAAATACCTTTTTTGCAAAAAAATAAATAAATATATATATATACACATTTTAACTCTAAAATATATTTTGACTTGAAATATGTAATAAAAAAATACTTACAGTCTTACGGCTAATTGCTTTTTTTTATGCTAGATAAAGAAAGATTAAACAAGAGAAATTAGAAAGCGAAATTGAAAAATATTACTCCTTTAGATAAAAATGGTTAACTATATTTAATATGAATCAGGAATTTAATGTGCGCGCTTCTATAAAGTCAATAGATTGGATAGATTTAATTGACGGGTAAAGGAGTCTATGTATTTCTAATAGTTGTTATTATTTTTATTTTTATTTTTTTGACGACGGACATTTGTTTTTTAGTATTTACCAAACACCTTTTTGATGTTATATCTAATAAAAATAAAATCCATTAAAAATCTATTAACAATTCGCTCAATCCGATGATATTTAAAATCAAGTTATTATTAAAATTAACAAAAACTAAAAAAAAATATTTCTACTTTATTATTTTATATTTTGTATAAAGATTTGATGATAAGTTTAATTAGTAAAATAGACAATTATTAATTTGTTGACATAGTATCAGAAAATAATAACTGGAAAAAATACTTTGCATTCTGTGAAATAATAAAGCATTTAAAACTTAACATTTACGAAAGAAAAATCATGCCTAAAGCATAGTTTATGAAAGACTTTCGAAAGCTTCAAGAATACTTAACAAACTCCGCCGTTTTGTAATGTAAATAAGATAGCTAATTAAATATTTTAGAAAATGCGTAATATATATAAAAAGTCCTTCCGGCCAGTGCCGGGAGGAAGAGGTATCTTTCATAATCCTTATTTTTAAAAAGCCAACTTATATCATGCAAACACACGAAGCTCAATTTAGTGGAAACAGAATATAGGAGATTCATTACTAATTTTTATCAAAATGATGAATGAGAATCCAAGCTGCTTTTCTTTAAAGTAACTTATATTTGGCTGCCAAATTCGGCAATTTCTTAAAGTGCCTGTCATTTTCAGACAACATGGTGGATGAGGCTAAGCAGTGAACTTGGTCGAGACCTTAGTAATTGCTGTGCACATGCTCACTCACATCGGAATCGGTTAATATATAGGAGTGCTGTCGCATGCAAAAAATCAGATTTTTAAAAATGTCACCCACAATAGAAATTGAAACTGCTATATCTGAGCCATTTTTTAAGGTAAAGAGAAACAAAAAATACTCCATAATCCTTATATCAAGGTCAAATACTTAAGAAAGAAACATTTTTCAATTTCTAATTTTTTTTGCACCTCACTTTAAATATATATATATTTTTTAATTTAATGGCCGCCATTTTGAAACAAGATGGCTGATGAATCTGGCCAGCGAACTTGGTCGAGGTGTTGATGTATACTATCCACATGCCTTCTTACATCGAAATAGGCGAATACGTATGTTATCGCGTGACAAATACAAGATCGTTTCAAAATGTTAGCCATGCTAGAAATTCAAAGTGCTATAAATCAACCATTTTTTAAGATATCAACAAAAGAACAAATTTTCAGAAACAAAAACTGCTCCGGAATCTTTGTATCAAAGCCAAACACATAAAAAAAACTTTTTCATTTTCCAATTTTTTAATACCTCATTTTGAATTTTAATTTTTTTTTTTTAAAATGGCAACCCTTTTGAAACAAGATGGCGAATGAAGCTGGCCAACGAACTCGGTCAAGACATTGGTATGTACTATGTACAGACCAAGTTACATCCAAATAGGTTCATAAATACGCCTGTTATCGCGTGACAAAAATCAGGTCGTTTTAAAATGTCAGCCACAAGAGAAATTCAAAATGCTATTACTCAGCCATTTTTTTTAGATATAGACGAAAGAAAAACTGTCCCGGAATCTTTGTATTAAGGTCAAACACATACAAAAAAAATCTTTTTGATTTTCCAATTTTTTGGTATCTCATTTAAATTTTTTTATTTTTTAATTTTTTAAATGGCCGCCATTTTGAAACAAGATGGCGAATGAAGCTGGCCAACGAACTCGGTCGAGATATTTGTATATACTATGTACACACTAAGGTACATCCAAGTCGGTTCATAAATACGCCTGTTATTACGTGAGAAAAATCAGGACGTTTCAAAATATCAGCCACGCTAGAAATTCAAAATGCTATAACTCATCCATTTCTTAAGATATAGACGAAACAAAAACTGCTCCCGAATCTTTTTATCAAGGTCAAAGGCATAAGAAGAAAATATTTTTTCAATTTTCAATTTTTGGAACCACATTTCAAATTTAAATTTTTCTTAAAAATTTAAATGGCCGCCATTTTTAAACATGATGGCGGGTGAAGCTGGCCAACGAACCCGGTCGAGACATTGGTATGTACTATGTATAAACGAAGTTACATCCAAATTGGTTCATAAATACGCCTTTTATCGCGTGACAAAATTCAGGACGTTTCAAAATGTCAGCCACGCTAGAAATTCAAAATGCTATAACTCAGCCATTTCTTAAGATATAGACGAAACAAAAACTGCTCCCGAATCTTTTTATCAAGGTCAAATACATAAGAAAAAAATATTTTTTCATTTTCAATTTTTTGGTACCACATTTCAAATTTTAAATTTTTAAAAAAAATTTAAATAGCCGCCATTTTGAAACAAAATGGCGGATGAAGCTGGTCAACGAACTCTGTCGAGAGATTGGTATGTACTATGTACACACCGAATTATATCCAAATCGGTTCATAAATACGCCTTTTATCGCGTGACAAAATTCAGGACGTTTCAAAATGTCAGCCACGCTAGAAATTCAAAATGCTATAACTCAGCCATTTTTTAAGATATAGACGAAACAAAAACTGCTCCGAAATCTTTGTATAAAGGTCAAATACATAAGAAAAAAATATTTTTTCATTTTTAATTTTTTGGTACCACATTTCAAGTTTTAGTATTTTTAAAAATTTTAAATGACCGCCATTTTGAAACAAAACGGCGGATGAAGCTGGCCAACGAACTCGGTCGAGACATTGGTATGTACTATGTACACACCGAATTACATCGAAATCGGTTCATAATTACGGGAGTTACAGTGTGACATAGGTCAGATATATATATATAACAATTTTGAACGGAGGGTGGTTTCGGGGTCTGGGGGTCATGATCGATGAAAATATACCAAAATTTTTTGAAATCGCTTTCCTCCGAACGGCTGCAATAGGTAGCTTTTTTGTAAAGAAAGCTACCTAAAACAGGATTTCAGCAATTACCGTCCACAGCCAAACTTTACTCCAGTTCAGCAGTCCTGTCTTGGGTAGATTTCGTAAGAAATACTACATATTACATTTTCTCCTATCTTGGAATTTCGGAACATTTTTGCAGATCAACGCCGATCATGATCCTTAGAACCTAAAATCACAGCCAGTTCAAAACTGTCTCTCTATATGTATATGCATATATATATATATATATATATATATATATATATATATAACTTTTTTATGGATACGATAACTTCCATACTTCTGCACAAATCTCTTCCGAAATGATACATAAAATCAAGTGGCAGAAAATATCGGTAAAGTTCGTTAATGAGATAAATCGGACGGAAATAGGGATGGCTTTTGTGGAAACCGAAAAACACTATAACTTCTTACTTATAATACATATCAAATCATTTTAAAGTTATTATTACCTTTAGAAAAAGGGCCAAAAATTTATGTATCACAGATTTTTGATAGAATTAAAAATGGGCTCAAGGGGCGAAAAAATAGGGATTTTGGGATAAAAAAAATTCATAACTTCGTCATTTTTCAAGATCTCAAATTCACTAAAACTTATTATAAATCTTCTCAATACTATCTACACCTTTTATAGTGACACGTTTTTGTTAGGCGCAGTTCCGACCGCATCAGCAACAACTTCAATATATATATATATATAACTAAATAAAATAAAATAAAATGTGGCGGGGAGTTGAATCTGAAAAAAGCTCATAACTTCGTCAATTCACAAATCAAATCCGTTGAAATTTATTGTACATCTTCTTAATATTGTCTAAAACTTTTATATTGACAAGTTTTCGATAGAATGAAACCTACCTTAAAAACAAATTAAACAAAAATAGAGGTTGAAGAAACAATTAATCGCATTAGCATGATTCTGATAAAACGAGCTCTTGCAGAAAAATGAAATTAAAAGCTCGTCAGAAACGGCCAGATAACATTGTTACAGTGGGTTTATCTCTAATCTTGATTTTGTTTTTGTTGGTTAAATTAGTACTTAAGTTCGAAATGTACCTCCGGATGTAGTCCGATGCGTCAGGGATTTGTTTATCAATAAATTTTTGTATGCTATACATATTACGCTATAACAGAGTTTAGTAAAAAAAGCATAAATTTGAATATAAAGCTTCTGCACTTTCTGATAATTGACGGAAACCCATATGATTTTTTTTGTACAGCCCTGGATAATACCTAGATATTTTATACACGCCAGGTTAATTTAAAATTTAATTCATTCTAGAACACGCTTAAAACTGCTGAAATCATAGTCCGAGAAATTTTCATCCATATGCAAACGTGTATCCAATTCTCTGCGTGGCTTTGTATTTGAATTTATTTATATTCGACAAACATCTCTTAGCATACTAAATATATTTCATCTTGAAAATGTATAACTCATTTAAAAACAACATTCAATGATTTCACACTCATACGTAAATGCTTATGCATTCTGTTGTTTAGCCCGTTTATGACCTGCAGAATTTATAATACGACGTAGAATATGTAAATATATCTTCTATACGTAGAATATGTAAATAAATATTCTAATTTAACTCAAAAGCGCATACCATAACTGAGAACTCACTTCCAGAACATATCACTTATAAAAAGTACCGTGTTCGAAGCTTCAAACTATTCAAAGCTTCAATTTGTTATGTAACGAAATAATTTCTGTTTCACTAAATTACTAAATATAACTAAATATAATTTCTGTTTCACTAAAAATTAACACAAATTCTTTGCAGCCTAATTTCTACAGAATGCTTTCAAGCTTTTGTGCACTTCATAAATGCATATGGATTGTATTATGTTTGATATGGAGTAACAATATTTAAATGCGCTTGAAACAATTTCTTTTTCAATCACCGTTATATAACGTAATATTTTTGAATGTCTCGGTAAATGGACTATAAGTGCTACACAGTTTATGATAGTGGTCGTTCTAGATTATATAATTAATAACATATAAAAAATACCGATTAATCCGAATATATTTTGGAGAGTTTGAATATGGACAGACGAAAAGACAAACCGAAAACATAAACAATTTTAAAGAATGTTGAAAAGTGCTAAAAAATGATGTCAAATATTATTTTTTTACTATATAAATCGCACGTAAAACAGTGAAAAGTTTGCAATTTTTAATTGTAATAATCACGCCACTTTGACACAATTAAACTCAAATTGCAGTCTTTCCAAGGGTAATTTTCGGTTAATTTCACGATACTTCTCCTATTGAAAAATTGCGATTTATTCCCATGATATATTTTTTTTATTTTCTTTATTGTCATTTGAGATTTTTTTAACAACAAATTTTATTTAATTTCTGCAAAAGGTTCACTTGTTTTGTGTCTGATATGTAAGTGTTGTACTATTTTCAGAATAGATTAAAATCTTCTGCAGAGGAAAGATCACTTATGTCCATATAGTCATAGAGCATATCGCATGGTACATATACAGAAATCCTGAAATAGCATATATATAGTGGTTTCGAGTTCGTTGACGAGTTTCATCCGCAATCTTGTTTCAAAATGGTGGCCATTTGACTTTTGGAACTTTTTTTATGTTTTCTAATATTGTATACTCATGGAAAATGTTACGTTTAACAAAATGCAAACTCTTATGTATCATTTTAACTGAATGTTAGAAACATTAAAAGTTATTTTCAAGGGTCACACAGTGTAAGTTAACAACATAGGTCCTTTTAAAGAGAAAGTTAGGAAACTTAAATTTTTCCAAAAGTGTCCACAAACTTCCAATGGCCTCCATTTTGAAACAAGATGGCGGATGAAACTGGTCGCCGAACCCGGTCGAGACATTAGTATGTACTATGCATATTAAAAATTTCATCCAAATCGGTTGAAAAATTCGAGAGTTACAGCATAACAAAATTCAGATATACATATATATATATATATGGATATATATGGATATATATATATATATATATATATATATATAAGTCAGAATTTCCAAGGACGATGGTTTGGGTTTGGGTGGTTTGGTTTGGGTAATGATCGGCTAAAATATACCAAAATTTTTCGAAGTGTTTTCCTTTGGGCATCTGCAATAGGTAGCATTTTACTTTTTGTAATGAAAGCTACCTAAAAGTGTCAACAATTTTGGCCATCATTGTATATACTAAAATCTAAACATTAAATGCTTGAAACAAAGAGAGATTCAGAGACGCAGAGCACTTTCTGAGAAACGTAATTTTTATCTTCACAATAGTTACAACAAAAATCAATCGCGTGAAATCTTCTGTAAAAGTCACAGTGACTGCTCTCAACATCCCCATTCTCTGATTGTTTGAGAAATCTTATACGCTTTAAGATTTACATATGAAGTAAAAAAGAATAACTTGCTCATAAATTTCTGATATCATATAACATGTGGTTAAAATAAAAATTTTATTTTCACAACTGATGTTAAGCGTACTCGGTACTCTGCATTCGGCGAAAATTGACGACAATATCGATTTTCTAATTTTTTGCTTAAATTATACATTATTATCCCTAGTATATTCTGATGAAGTTTCGTTAAGATCTGAGTATTATAAATACAGTTAAAAGCGATTTTATTAGATTGCTGTCCCTTTAAATTTCACACCCACTTCACTGTTTATATTGCGATAGCAGATCAATACCTATCTTTTTGTAATATTTCGCAGCCAGGAAGAAACGTTGTAGATTTTCAATAATTGTTTTTGTAGTTGAAATATTAAAAGTGATTTTTCTCAGTTTGTGTTTGTTCGACGAATTAAGATGTTCAAAGTGATAAAACTTTTACTTATATTTTTCAATTTATTCGATTTTTTTTCTCATTGTCTCTTATTGTCTGTTTGATAAAACTAAGTATCGGATATACCATAAAGTAAAAAATTATTTTTTTTTACACATAAAAATGTAAAATAAATTCAATTTTTACTGTAGTTTTATACGCATTTGCACATTTTATTTTTTTTTTCCTTCCAAACTAATTAACTTATGGTAAATCCGATATTTAAAATTTTACAGAAACTTCAACGAATAGTTTATAAAAAAAGTAGTTCAAAATATTAAAAAGTGTAGTAGAAGATACATTTTAAAATTTACTTAAATTAAAAAAAATAATAAAAATTTTAAAATTTTGCCAGAGGAATCGAACAATTTCTTAATAGAATAATTTTCTTTCATTGATTCCTTTATTATTATACCAGAAATGTACCTTTAAATGCTTAAATTTAAAAAAAAGGTTCATTTCTCGATTTCTAGATCAATGTTGTGCAACTAAGGTTGTGAATAAAAGTGTAATATTCAGAATAAACAGTGACAAATTTAATCAAAATATGTAGTATATTAAAGAAAAATAGTAATTAATTTAAAATGCTATTAGAAAAGCTTAAGTAGATTTATAAAAATTATTTTTGAAGTTGAAATCTTAAAAACAATTTTTCTCTGTGTTTTTTTGACGAATTAGCATGTTCAAAGAGGTAAACGTTTTATGTATATATTTCAATTGACTATTCTTTCTGGTTTTTCGTTATGGTCTGCCCGATGAAACTATGAATCTGATTTACGATAAAGTAAAAAAAAAAAAATACACATAAAAATGTAAAATAAATTAAGTTTTAACTGTAATTTTACACTTATTTGCACTTTTTATGTTTTTTTTCCCAAACTAATTAGCATATGGTAATTAAAACACGTAGAATTATACAGCACACTTCTAAGAAAAGTTTTAAAAAATTAACTCAAAATGTTCATAACTGTAAGGCAGGATGCATTTTAATATTTACTTAAATAAAAAAAAAAAAAAAAAAAAATTTAATTTTGCCAAAGGAGTTCAATAATTTCTTAATAGAATCATTTTCCTTCATGGAGTCCTTTATTATTATGCCAAAAATGTCCCTTAAAATGCTTACATTAAAAAAATATTCAAAGGGTACCGAATCCACTTAAGGAACAGGATCTGAAGATTAAATATTCACATTGTTATTTGTGATATTCATGAATCTACAATATTATATAAGTGGTTAAATTATAATCTTTCTTATGCATTGAATTTTATAGACCACCCTTTATATTAATTTAACTAGAATAATTAGTAGATAAATATACATGGTAAAGTTCGTCAATTTATTGGGTGGATAAATGTTATTGAATCTTGCTTGATATATATGACGTGAACTTAAACAATTTAATGTCAAGCGAACACAATACACTAGATTAACTTTATAATACCATAATATATGTTGCATGACACATCATGACAAGATAATCAGACTTGTGTTACAATACCTGAAGGTATAATGTTAACTAATCTTCTGTCATATTGTTTACAATATTTACCATTGAACAGGAAAATCAATTGTTTAACTTTGTATTAAAAATGGATACTTCAAAGAAGCCAATTTCAAAATGTATAAAAATCAAACTGTAATTTAGGCTGTGGCCATTGTGATAAATAATACTCTAATTTCAATCAACCAATCATGAAGATATAATACATATATATTATTTCCTTGATATGCTGCGACACCGGTATAGATGCGTGATAAATGACCTGATGTAAGGTTGAGAGTGAGATCAACAGAACACTTCAAATAAATAAACAATTAAAGATATATTTACAGTACTCTTAAACGTTTACAGCGAAATACAATATTTTCATGCATAGGAAGTGTCATAACAAATTCTGTCCTACGTTACATTACACTTCGAAATACTATCTACACACAAGTTTCCAACACTATCAACAGAAAATTCCCGTTTTTCTTGACAGTACGTAGGACCAACATATTACGGCTTATCAAATACTACATCCTCACAGGTCTATCCAAATCTCGGCACATACGTACACGTCTAAATAAAAACACATTCTGCTCCCGGAACGAATCACACTTTTCTCCTCCAACTCGCAACTTTTAACTGACTCCCTTACTGCCTTACTTCACCAGATTTCCTCAAATCGACGGAGTCCTTTTTCACTCTACTTTCACGGGCAAAGCCAACGGTTGTTGTTTATCGTTTAGCCTGCAACAATTCATCACAATCATCATTATATTTTTTCAAAAACTCTCCCTTCCATTGCTAAATACCTTCCTATTGTACTACCCATATTCCAGTAGACAATAGCACATATTTTGAAAGCTCATTTCATATTTTTACTCATTTTATCTTCTTAGATAAGAAAATGCATCTATACCTTAGCTACGTATATAATATAACACAGATGAATATAATAAGTAAAGAAAAAAAAACATTTGTCAAAGAGTAATTTACGTTAAGAATACTTCACGTTAATGTGCGAGACCTCAGACAAATATTTAACTTCTCTACAATCTTTACAACAATTCATAGTGATGATGATGATATTGATCGTTTAGCCTATGACATATAAACATAAACGATTATATTTTTCATAAACTCTCCCGTCCATTGCTAAATAACTTCCTCTTGTACTACCCATATTGACAATAGCCCAGCATCTGGAATTTCATATCATATACTTTAGATATTTTATTCTCGTAGGTAAGCAAATGTACCTATAACTCAGGTAACTAGAAAATCATACACAGATGGATATAATAAATAAATAAAATAAAATTCGTTAATTAGCCATTTACGTTAAGAATTCGTCTCGTTAACGTGCGAGACCAGACACAAATATTTAACTTTTTAGTGTTAGTGTAAAGTTAAAGTGATAGTGATTAGTGAATAATCTTCCATAATGAAAATCTATAACTGAACAATTACTACAATAAATATTTCATTTCGTGATCACGCTACTTATTAATGCATTAAATGACACGACGTTTTTCCGGTGGTTGAAAGCAACAAGCAATTCTGTCTTTAGTTAACACAAATAAATAACAATTGCTCTTCGTATAGCTTAAAACATTGGTGGCATCTCCTTAGTTATAAATTATTAACTTCATTCTAAAAATCTGCAAAAGGAATTAAGTTTTACTATCTCTTGAATAAAAAATAAAGTATCGATCTCAAATGTTTTGCATTAATTTTTACAGCTGCATTTATTTAACTCCCAATTCTACACAAATATATGTAAAATAGTTCAAAGCGGATTTATAAACATTGGTTTCTAAGGAATACCCGTATTGAACAAGCATTTTCTGATCTGACATTCTCATGCGATTTTACAATCCTTATTCTACATGACTATTGTTGATGGTATTTTGTTACATTTGCATTTATATTAAATAATGTTTGTTTTACTGTTTTAAATCATGACTTTTATATATTATTTTTCTGATTGCTTTCAATCTATGTAATATGTACAGATGATTTTATATGAATTTCACTCTCTGTGCTGCTATATATATATATATATAAATGTTAAATAATTTTTTTAATTACGATAATGTATACAAATAAAATTATACAAAAATATCGAACGTTGTCTTGAATTAGGAATTACCAAATAAATGTCTTTATTTACCTGTAATACAAACATATTATTAAGTTAATTTCGATATAATTATAAATATATATATATTAGTGTACCTGGTATACCTGGTGTACCTGGTAGTGTACCTGTATATAGTAGTGTCTGGGAAATATATACTTTGCTTTTTTCATAAAATATACATATCGTTAGTTTAATAGCTGTACAGAAAAAAATATCTACAAAACGAATTTAGTTTATTATCTTATCACTTATACCTATAATGACAAATACCCCACGAAAGAGTTTTTTTTATACGTATATATATAATAATTAATTTATTATCTAATGCTAAATAAACATACTTCAATCGTTCCTTTTATGTATACAAAAAATATTTGTTTAATTTTAGATTAAAAAATCCTTCCGGACTGCACCGGGGTTAAAAGTAGCTTCCCTTTTTGTTTTGTCTTTAAGAATTCGGCTAACTTTTCTTCAGTACGCGAAGTTAAAATGCGTGGAATCCGATTATCGAAGATTCTCGGATTTCGCAAAATTTGATTTGAATGCGAATTAAAAAAATAAAAAGTTAGCTATCATTAAGTTGTTTTCATTTAAAGTTACCTACTCTTATTCACAAATTGGGCGCCTTTAGGCTAATTACTGTGTAAGTTTTCGAGAATTTCACGCTAGCGTATATGACTATGTATTTTTAAGCGTACTAGTTTACCAACAATGTTAATAACAAGGAAAGTAAATTTGCGAGATACTACGTTTGATAACACTAATAAATTTAACCCGGTAGCTGAAAAAATTAGTGTATTTCTTCAAAATGGCAGCCACTGTCGAATTTTAAATTACTATATCTCAGTCATTATTAATATGGAAGGAAACAAATGTACTCTGGAATCTTTGTATCCAGAACTCAAATTTATGCAAAAAACAAATTTCTATCTTCAATAGAAGAAAGTACTGTGATCGAAATTTTTTCGACTTCCGGTTTTCGACGTATTTACACGTTTAAGGTTCAGATATCCCAAAAAATCATGTTTGTATAAAATGTCTGCCTGTCCGTGGTACCGTATGTTCGTGTGTCGCCATTGTACAATTAAAAAGTGTATGAAGTTACGCTTAGAATTGAACCAAATTCTTTTTTTAAGGTTTTGGCTATGGTAATCAGGTTCTTCCTTAATTTGGAAAAAAAAACTCCCCCGAAAGGGGACGCTGTAATAGAGATTCTGTGCCATTTTGAATATTGTAACATCGAAAAGTGTATGAAGGTATTCATAGAATTGAACAATTTTTTTGTGTATGTTTTTGGCCATGGCAAGAAGGTCCTCCCTGAATTTGGCGCTTTTATAGCAATTTTTGTGCAATTTTCAATATATTACCATCGAATAGTGTATGAAGGTATGAATAGTACTAATAAAAATTCTATTAAAACAAATAAAATGAAATATTGACATTTGTAACAATATTTTGAAATATTGAAATATATGAGATAGAAGAAAGTTTTGGGGTTGGCACATTCAGCTAGTTAGAATTTTTAATAAGTAAAAGCCTGCCGTTTGGAAACACGGCCGCGGATCAAGCCGGTCACTGAATTCGGTGGATATCTTGTTAACACTTTAACATATGCTGAGTCTCATCCAGATCATTGAGTAACATCGAAATGGTTTTATAACTATGAGGGCTATCCTTTGACGAAATATATATATAGAGAGAGTGAAATTTCTATGTGTGTGTGTGTGTTTATTAATCATTGAAATTATACCGAATTTTTCTGGAACTGCTTTCCTCCGGACAACTGGAATAGGTAAGTTCTTGTTGTAATTGTAGTTTTCTAAAATTTTAGGTGCCTAAACTTCTACAGTAACTGCTACTTACTATCATTTCATTAACCCTTTTGTGGCGATTTCATTCTATTTGGGGAAAAAAATACTTTTGCGTTACTAATGTTAATAGTTACTATCCGAATATATTTACTAAGGTTTAACGCATATGTCATTGTCTGAAATGTAACGAATATAGTTATTTGCATATCATTCAATTCATATTCATATAAAAATAGCATACGGAAGTGTTTTAGAAGACGTTTGAAAAATATTGCAACAAGGTTTAACAGATAATTCAAATTTCTAATATATATATTTTTTTTTTTTTTTTGCGTTTTATCATATATCATAAGTTTAGAAAAGTAATCTATATTTTAATTTTAAAGAATGAAACATAATGTTTAAAATAAAAATTACCAACAGTACAAAGAGAATTAAAAAGTACTGTTATTACTGTCAGTAGTAGAAAATGGCAAAATTAAATTAAGAGATAATAAGAAATGGACAGACATATACTATCATTACCACATGTATATATTAACAAAATTAATTATAATAAATAAGAATGTATTCGTTAGAGACACATAAAATTACTTAATGGTACATATAGAGATGAACTTTTATATGAAATTGTACAAATATTATTAATTATAAAAACATAAATTCTTATTTATTTTGTCCAGCATATGCTAACAAATGTTATAGAAACCCACTTGGCTTCGTTCCAAATTTATACCGGGTGTAGATATTTTTACGTAAGATGTGTTACTTCTAAAATGATATTGTGACTTCTTAAAAACTTAACAAATATTTATTCGCAAATCTTGATCATGAGTATATTCCAAGATATTATTAGGATCTCTCCTTCATAGCTTCTTCTCGAAGCGAACATTATTACACAAATCGTTACATCGGTTCGGTGGTTCAATCATACAACAAACACTGAAGTGTTCTCTTCATTTCACTTCACAGGTGGGGGGTTATTGAATTAGCAGCGCCACTTGCCTTTTATTTCACATTTTCGACACTCCCCACCTGATAATTGCCAAAATTGTCACACTATATTTTAATCTAATTTTACCAATAATTATTGAAACCAATATACATGTCAAATTTATACAATATAGAATTATTCAAAACAATAGATTTTAGTAAGTTTTACCTTTAAGAACATCTGAAATAAAGCACTAAATAAACCATAATATAATTACAAAACATATGTTTCTTACCAATATGTACAAGATAAATATACCTGGTCAGGATTTTTGCAAGAAACTTTCATAAAATAACACAATAAATGCAAAATTAAATAATATCAGTATTTACAGTATAGCTAAATATATTACAGTTATAGATACAGTAAAAGAATAAGTTATTAATATTATTTACATATACACAATACTAAAATTAAATATTGTTATATTTACAGAAAATTTATTTACAAAATTATTTCATTAATCAGCAATTTCAAAAGGATATATAAGTTGAATAGGTCCGTCTTAAATTCCTCTTTTTGGTCTTGACGACACAAGACCTGACTAGTCCATCACGACCTCTATTGTCCTCGATAATTCGTCCTAAGTTCCATAGGAACTTTGATTTACTTACACCTTCAATTAAAACAATGTCATTGACTTTCAAGTCTTTTTGAGCATTAGGAGTTCCGAAAGAATGAAAGCTTTTAGCTGCTAGTAAATACTCAGTCTTCCATTTCTCCCAAATCTGGCTCAAAAGTTTTGTTTGATACGTTTTTCTTTTAATTAGGCTAGTCCTAGTTATAGAGGCATTAAACAGTTCGTTAAAGTTAAAGGGGTATCCTACCTTGTCTCCAGTAAGCAGGAAATGGGCCGGTGTTAGCGGCTCAGGCTCAGAGGAACCATCATAAACGTATGTTCGTGGTCTGTGGATGAGGACATTTTCCACCTCTACAAGTACTGTCATAAGTTCTTCAAAAGTAAGCAAAGCTTTTCCTAAGATTTTTCTTAGGGGGTCTTTAACACTTTTCATCAGCCTCTCATAGAAACCTCCCCACCATGGGGCAAGTTCAACGATGAATTTCCATGTTATTCCTTCTGAAGAGATAAAATTTTGAAAATCTTGTTGCTTAAGTATGTCAAAGAAAGATTGAATTTCTTTATTTGCACATTTGAAGGTTTTGGCATTGTCGGAATAGAATATACGACAGTTTCCTCTTCGGCTAAGAAAACGTTTAAGTGCCAATATGAACCTTTTAGTTGATAAGTCTGAAACAAGTTCAAGGTGGACAGCACGAGTCACAGCACACGTGAATAGAGTTATATAAGCCTTTTCGGAATTATCTCCATTTTTTATATAAACAGGATCGGTGAAGTCTACTCCAGACACGGAAAATACCGGGGTTTCTGAGATTCGATCTCTGGAAAGTTGCGCCGTCATTTGTTTTGCTGGCTTCACTGCATATTTTCGAGATATGAGGCATTTGTTAATGGCTTTTTAAACTGATTGCCTCCCTTTGGGAATCCAGTAGTTCTCACTCAATTTACATAGTGTAGCTGCAACACTACTATGAAACATTTTGTTGTGCTCTCGTAATATTAGCAGTTCTGTAAATCGAGAGTCCTTTGGCAGGAGGATTGGATGCTTTTCTGCATAAGTATATTTACTCTCGTCCAGTCTTCCCTTTATTCTTAATAAATCGTTTTCATCAAGAAACGGAGCTAATGATAGTAAGCCAGATTGTTTTTAAGCTCATTCGTCGATTTAAGCAAATCAATTTCTGGTTTATAAAATTGCTTCTGGACTGACTTAATGAAGAATATTTCCGCATCTTGAATTTCATCGGCAGATAAGGGACCATCGTTTCCAGGTAATTTTCTAACTTTCCTTATAAAGCGTTTAACCCATGCAATTGTTCGAAGTAGTTTTAGCATACTACTAAAGTTTTCTAAATTTTTTATGAGCTCATTGTTTTTGTATCTGAAGTACGCGACAGCTCCATATGCTTTGTCACTAGCATTGCAAAAAATATGTATAGTTACTTCTGTTGGATAGGCTCCTTCCAGAAAATATTTTCTATCGACTGATATGTTTTCCAAATCTTGAACGTCCACTAACCAGTTTCTAAAAACAATATCTAGGTCTTCGGGAAGTTCTTCGTCCCATCCTAGCCCTTTTAGCCATATTCTCTGCATTAACAGCTTAATTCTGATTATAAAGGGGGCTATATATCCAGTGGGATCATAGATTTTTGCTGCAGCACGCAGGACTGATCTTTTAGTGGCCAAACTAGTGTTACTTGTAACATTCTGAAATTCCAATGAATCAATTTTTATAATGTCTTTATTAATGTCCCATTCTAGTCCCAATAACATAGACCGCTCAGATGGGATATCTAACATACCGTTTTGTTGCCACAATTCTTTTAACTCAGTCGAATTTGAATTAAATTTACGTATGTTCATGCTAGCGTCCTTAAGTATAGTTTTAGCACTGGATGAAAGGTTAAAAGCATTTTCAGCTGTATCTGCCCCAGAATAAAGATCATCAACGTGCATGGAGTTATTTAACATTTCAAAAACTTCAGGATAAAATTCTTTATATTTTTTAATGTATCCCTTAATTGTGGCCGCTAAGACAAAAGCGCTGCACCTAATTCCAAAAGGTAAACGTGTCATATTCATTACCCTAAAGGAGTTAGAGTCACCATTATTAAACAAAAGAAATTTTAAGTATTTTCTATCTTCTTTTGCTATTTCTATCATTAAGTATGCTTTCTCAATATCGGAAGAAAAAGCAACTTCATATGTTCGAAATTTAAGTATCACGTCTAATAAATTAGGATTTAAATTTGGACCTGATTCCAAAACTTCATTTAAAGATTTCGAATGGCTTTCCTTTGATGACGCATCAAAAACTATCCTCACGCGCGTAGTTTCTTTATCTGGTCTTAAAACAGCCTTATGAGGCATATAGTATCCAGACAATAACGCACCATTTTTAGATTCTTCTACAATTCCCTCACGAAACTGCTCATCGATAACTTTCTTATACTCAGCGCATACTGCTTTATTTTTATTCAATTTTTCTTTCAAATTATCGAACCGCTTTTTAGCAATGCAAAAATTATTATTAATTTTATGTGAACCTGAATCCCAAATAAGATTATTTGTGTACCTATTATTTTTGTATTGCAATTTTTTCTCAAACTCTTCTATTAATAATTTATCCTTTTGAGATAATTCATCACTCTCGTCCAAAATTCCGATAGAATCAATTTCCCAAAATATTCTTAAATCATTTAATTCAACCGCATTTTTCATTACTGCAATATTTTGAGAACAACTATTTCCTTTTCTCAATTCCTGTCCCGTAATTACCCATCCAAAAACCGTTTTTATAGCCTCCAGAGTCATTATTAATGGATATTCGTTCGTTTAAAATGAATTCCCAAAACAAGTCTGATCCAATTAGTATTTCAATATTCATCAAATCTTTTCCTACACAAGCATCAGCAATTTCCATTTTATTATCCCTCATAAATTCCCTAATTTGTGCAGACGGTTCGTACATATCGGCGCCAGATATCAGAGGAACAACAAGCGCTCGGATTTTCGCTTTGAAAGATTGATCTAAGCTTTCAATTTCTACCTCTACTATTGGATATACTTTCTCTACCGCACTTTGCATTCCGAAAGAATACACTGATAAAATCTCCTGACCTACTGGCTTTAAATTCAAAGCATCCACTAAAGCTTCACTGACAAATGACCGCTGACTCCCATTATCTAAAAGTATTCTAGTTAATTTTGAATTGAAATCAGAACTCGTGACTACTTTACATGTCTGAAAATATACATTTTTAGAATGCGTCACATTATTATTACAATACGAAATAGAACTAACAATTTCGGAACTAGAATTGTTTACATTTACTGTCGCCCCAAATCCATAATTAGGAGATTCAGAATTTTGCCGCGTATTGCTTATTTTATCCTCCCGAGCGGCATTTAACCCTCTGCTGTCTTTTGTGCAAATAGAACCATGGTGATATTGATTTTTACATTTAAAGCAAGACAATTTACTTCTACACTTTTTGCTGTTGTGAAAAAATTTAAAGCATTTAAAACAGCGATTAGAATTTTTCAATATCTTAAACTTATCTTGCGGAGGCAAGCTACATTTGAATGAATCATGGGGAGAAGAACAAAATATGCATGATAGAATTTGTGCATTAAGAGCGCTAACAGAACTAGAACCCTTAAAAAAATTTTTTACTATCTTGCTTATCGGGGGGGGGGGGGGGACCTGTATACTTTCGTTTAGTATCTTTAAAATAACTTAGCATAAGAGAAGATTCCCGACACTCAATTTCAATTTTTAAATATCTCAATAGTTCTAAAACATTAAACTCGTTTTCATCTGATTTTTCTAAACGTTTTCTATTAAAATTTAGAGCGAGATCATCTGGGATTAATCTAATAAGAATGGGATACAAAAGATGACCGTACATTTCAGTCGTTACATTTAACGACTCTAAACTTCGAATTTGAATTTCAACAATGTCATATAATTTTCTTAACTCAAATATATTAGTTGAGTCCTTGACGGGATTAAGGTTTAACAATTTTGACATATGCCCGTTAACAACTAATTCCTGTCTACCATATCTTTGTTTTAGTAATTTTATTGCTTTTTCATAATTTTCCTCTGACAAAGCAAATCCGTTTACAACATTGAACGCGACCCCTCCTAAAAGAGTTTTTAAATATGAAAATTTATCTATTTTTGAAAAATTTTCGTTTTTATCAGTAGAGCTTTGAAACTGATTCCAAAATTCCATCCATAAACATGGATCACCATAATATTTTAAAATCGCGATTTTAGGTACTTTCACTGTTACATTATTAAAGTTTAAACTATTATTTCATGCATTTTCAGGTGATTCGCTAGGTTTATTAGATATAACCCTTTGCGGTGTACTATCAGGACTGGAGAGCGTAATTTGTTTCGATTCTTTAATAATTTTTATCCTCGCATTAATTCTGCTTATCCAAGTCGCTATTTTTTTATTATATTTGATGGCACTCTGCACTTCACTCTGAAATTCTTTATCTTCATTAATTAAATTTTTAATTTCATTATCAAAGGTTTTTAATTCTTTACCCATTTGATCTAAATAACCAACATATTCTTCTAGCGAGCTCTCTGTACATTTTTCCAAATCATCACTTTCCAATTTATTTATATATTTAGTTACCGCTGTTCTCAAAACAGCCCTTGCTTTCTTAAATTTAAGTAAATCATTCATTTTTATTTTACTTACATTGTATATCAATCAGCATAAGTAATCAAGTTTCTAATCATTAAATTATACAGTTTTTTTTTTCTTATATCACATTATTGAATTCGAATGATCACTTTCGTTTTCAAAATAAAATGAATCAGAACAAGAATTTATCTTCAAAACAAAACAGCATATATTTTTTTTTTCTATTACTTAACAAAGTTACTTTTTTTTTCTTTTGTTATTTATTGCGAATAAAATGTTTTCAATCAAAATAATTAATGACCTTACTTCCTTTCCAGCCGGTTGCACCATTTAGAAACCCACTTGGCCTCGTTCCAAATTTATACCGGGTGTAGATATTTTTACGTAAGATGTGTTACTTCTAAAATGATATTGTGACTTCTTAAAAACTTAACAAATATTTATTCGCAAATCTTGATCATGAGTATATTCCAAGATATTATTAGGATCTCTCCTTCATAGCTTCTTCTCGAAGCGAACATTATTACAC
Organism: Maratus speciosus; assembly: GCA_963932465.1. Classification (NCBI taxonomy): domain Eukaryota; kingdom Metazoa; phylum Arthropoda; class Arachnida; order Araneae; family Salticidae; genus Maratus; species Maratus speciosus. Next base: position 133,891,375 of record OZ010791.1, read on the forward strand.
AAATCGTTACATCGGTTCGGTGGTTCAATCATACAACAAACACTGAAGTGTTCTCTTCATTTCACTTCACAGGTGGGGGATTATTGAATTAGCAGCGCCACTTGCCTTTTATTTCACATTTTCGACAAATATAACTATTCAGAGACAATAATACACGATGAAAACACATATACTATTAATAGTACGCCAGACACAAACGGGTAAATTCAAGAAATTTTTAATGCAATACAAATTCATAGATTCATTAAATCTTTTTCACTTTGAAGATTCAACTATCGCACAAAAATAAAAAAGACCTTTGAAATATAAGTTTTGAATTGTAAACAATTTTCATTAAACTGTTAAAGAATGTTACCAAAATTGTTTTTTAATTTAAAACAAACCCTTGTACTTTATTATTTATTTTTATGTTAAGTATGCATTTTCGTTGATTTTGTTTATTAATGAATTTAATATTTACTCATAAATATTTAATTCGAATCATTACTCTTCATCACGATGTAGTAGCGCCAACAACACTTATAAAGAAGATAAATGACTCAGAACATTTATATATGATGATGAATGGGATTTTTGGTTTAATTTAGTAATGCATAGATATAATAAAACAGCGCACTAATCATTCCATCCATACAGAAAAATATATACAAGCACTATTAAATTTTCAGGTATCATGGAATAATAGTTACTGTCTCATAAATATATCGTAAATAAAACTTACAAAAGTTAAAACTGTAAAATGAAATAATTAGTTTTACTAAATAATTTTGACTATATTGCTTAAAAAATAGAAAGAATTTATATATTGTAATTTAAAAATTATTACATATTATCTTTTATTAAAGAAAAGTAAGAACTAATTGCATGTTTTATAGAAATCAAAAGCACATTGCTTTAACTCTATGAGTTAATTAATTAACATTTACTAATATATTCACGAAACTGTCATTTCAGTAAACAAATATTTTAAGAAGTACCTATATATACATGTTAATAATTAAACTTAGTTAAAACATATTTTTATTATTAAAATATTTTTACATCAGTACCAAATGCATCGCAAGTTTATGTAGATATAACATTGACTGAAATAGGCTTCATTTTTCCGTTTGATCTGTGCTTTTATGTTAAGTAGTAAAATCGGTGGTATTAATCTTTGCATGGATCAAATCATTATAGGCAAATTCATTAATTATGACTAGGGCTTTTCATCATAGCATAGATGATAGTTACAAAATTAGTTAGTATTAAAAAGTAATGTTTAAAACTGATTCATTATTAATTCTAGCTAATATTGTAGTAGTTCGACATAATTATATAGCTGTTTTATGTTCTTTGATGATGCCTGATATTTATCTTGTTGTCTTAAATACATTTATGTAGATATCTTTTTGTAAGAAATGATGTGCAATAGCTACAGATGGTTTCAAGTATTTTATTTTATATTGCGATGGCAAATATTATATTTTTAATAAATTTGTTGTTGGTTTCTTACTTGTGCTCAGGTGACACATATGAGGTATAATGTTCAAATTCCAGAAAAAATCGTCAAATACATTTAAAAATTTTCGCAAATCGTCTAAAATCGGAATCGCCTGCTGCCTTTAAGGCCCCTATCCCTGCAGGCGCAGACCCTCGCGAGCTAATGGCACACCTACGCGGAGGTTATTTTCTAATATCTCATTTGCATTTCGACATTATTATTATTATTATTTTTTTTTTTTACATTTTTTTTGTTTTGTTTTACTTTTTTGATTTTTCTTTCAGATATTTTTCAGAATGACACTTTCATTTTCAGAACCAGTTTCGAAAGTGAAAGTAACTTTATAAAAAATATCTGCAACCAAAATCGAAAAAGTAAAAAAGGAACAATGTAGTGATGGACCTCAGCTACCCAATGCAAAAAAAAAGAAAATATATTTAAAAATGTTGAAATGCAAACGAGATATTAAATGATAAACTTCCCATAGGTTTAGCATTACCTCGAGAGTGTCTTTGCCTGAAGGGGCAGGAACCGTGAGCCATAATAGATCCAGTCTTCCCGCGTTGCAGAGTTTAGGTGTAAACCATATATATATATATATATTTCATTGAAAACTCTGAATTGAAAAAACTGATATATTTTTGACATTTAATATTATTTTAAGATTTAAAGTAACAACAGTGTTGCCAGATTGGGAACTTTTAAAATTCCGATAACTTGATTATCACCACTTTTTTTAAATAGAAATATTCGTCCTATTTAAAAATATTACAAATTCTGAAAAATAAGTCGAATTATATTATTAAAAAAAAAAATGGTGACATTCCCCAATCTGGTGAAAAAAAGTCCCCTATCTAGCAAAACTGAGTAACAGTACCAAACATATTTTTTACATGAAAAATAGCAATTATGTATTAAAAAAATGTGTTGATATTTATTAAAAGTGATACTTTCCCCTTTTCTTTGCGTCCGGAGTTAACAACCGAAGTAATCGCCAACTATCGCAATTTACAACAGCAATGTTTAGATTCTGATCATTTAAATGGTTTAAGCAAGTAGTTCGATTACATGTCTTATTTTTTTGTTTTGTTTATATCTTATTATTTTATTTATTCTTTGATCAAGTTTTAATATCATTTTGGAATAAATGCCAGAAACAAATGCTGAAATATGTATATTAAATTAAACGCAAACAGATTTATCTTTCTTAATTGTCAGTCTACTTGCGATACAGAGAGATTTAAAAAAATCATGGTGGAAAATTATTTTAAAAACAATAAATATTACCAAATTGCACAATGGTTTACAAACAAATTTCGATACAAATTCAAGCAAATTGCATTTAAAATTACAATACATTTTGTTCGACGGTGTAAAGATTAAAAATGTGCGATCTTTACAAGTTTAAAAAATGTGAATTAAAGCAATATTTAATCATCTGCGGTTGCTAGCATCAAAATAAAGTCAGCTTTACGCACGGACATGTTTGCTCTTTATAATGTAGATAAATATTTTATATAAGTATATAAATCAATGTGTAAGAATTTTAGACGCTACTAAGTGAAAAAAAGCAAAAGTCAGAGCAGAGAAAAAAAAGCATCTGTAATTAAAAGTAATTTGAAATCTGAGGTTAAGGTCATTAAAATTTAATAAACTAATCTAAGTAAATAAATTACAAAGAAAAAGAATGAAAATAAAATGTTACTTTTTTGAACAAAATATTTATTCTTTGAAACATAATGCAGTCCTTAATGTCAAAGGTAGATTTATTGATTCGAAGGCATTCCAATTTTACAACTGTTAGGTTCAGTGGAAACATTTTCCAAAAACAACGGAACTTTTGGAGTATACATATTCTGTTTTAAGCCTTCAATATTTTTCGTAGAAATATTTCAAGTCTGAGGATGGGAAGATATAAAACTACAAAGGAAAGCTCTTATCAATCTTTATGTTACTAGCGTTACAACGTATAGGAAATGACAGCGATTAAGTCTGCTATATTTCCTGCATCAAAGATGTTTAAAAGCTTAAATCGTGACAGCGATTATGACGATAATATTTCGTGTATCAAAATGGGAAACTTTAAGGAAGGAAGTTATAAAATGTTATGTAACTGAACGATAAAAAATGTTCTCAACTTCAAATTGTTACATTTTCACTAAAATGTAGTTATATATGATATGTAAAAATATGTATTTTAATGCCAGATACACACATTGTATCATCTTTTAAATTTTCAGAAAAATTTATAATATTGCAGGTCAAATGACTTTTAAAGAATATCTATACTACTTTTGAAAAGGCAAAAAATTCTGTCTTGTAAGTGAAATTTAAAAAAATGATGAAAGAAAATAGTTTTTCAATAAACGCTTTTTTTTCATGAATATTTTTAAAATATTACTTGAATCTTTAAATAACGAAAATTTGTATTTCTGAGTAAAATTACAATGTATGAGTAATGTATTTTTGCCACCTCTAACCAAAACAAATTTTATACACTGGGAAAAAAAGAAGCCTTATCTTAATCTAAGGAAATGAATTACAAGGTGTCCGAGCTAAAAGTATCCAAAAGTCATGACTTATTATTACGGAACTATCCATTAGAATATAATAGACTGATCCTCTGTGAATTGGAAACCCCTCCGACATTTTGTGGACTCATACAGATGTTACCGCGTTTTTGAATATGACATTTCCTGGAAGTTGGATTGGAAGACGGGACCAAATTGTCTGGCTGCCAAGATCTCTGTTTTTGACTTCATTCGAATTTTGCTTGGGTATTCATTAAATCCGTTGTGTATAAATAAAAAAAAATACTATGGATGAGTTGAAGAAGTGTATCATTCCAATTCGTCCAATTCGTCTAATGACTCCTGATATGCTACGAGACACTTGGATAGAACTCCATTACTGGTTAGACGTTTGTCATTCTACAAAAGTTGCCCACATCGAAATCTATTTATAATATAACTTGGCGAGATGTTTTTTTCTATTTAAATATATATATATATATATATATATATATAATTCTAATCGGTAGTTCCGTAAAAATAAGTCAGAACTTTTGGATACTTTTAGCCTGGGCACCATGTATCACAATGAAAGAAAATATAGAATGACCTTTTTCGAGTTGCCCACATTTCCAAAAAAAAAAAAAAATCATAAGAAACCTCTGAGACGAATATATTTTCATTGCTTTAAGAAACATTTATTAAAACAACCCTTTCTGCCACAAATTTTCGGAAGCATTTCTAAGTAGTCTTTGTAGTGTATTAATAATTTTTTTTAACACGGAATATACGTTTCTCGAATGCTATCAGTTTTCAAGTAAACCTTTTCCTGTTTGACAAACACATTTTTAAAGAAAAATATGATAAATGAAGAGCATTGACATAAAAAAACATCAATATTATTCTGTTAATTCTGTATGTATAAAACCAATTACTCAGCTAGAAGTGTCTATTTTGGAATTTATAGGATTCTAAAAATTGATAGTTTGGTTTCAGAAAATTGATTAATACTTTATAAAAACTGGTCGGAAATGTTTCCACAAATCTGTATCAGTAAAAGGAAATTTGTTTTTGTAAGTGTTTCCTTACATAACAAAAATATATTGTTCTTCGAATTTAAAGATCGCTCTAAAGAGTTTACGTATGTTTTAGTTCATGGTTACATTACATATTAGATGATTAAGATAAAATTATCTCTTTTAGGTGCGTTCGTCATTATATAAATACGTAGAACCTATAATCGTTGTTTGGTCCACGCGTCTGTCTGTCTGTGTGCCCACAAACAACAGAGCAAAATCTACCCAACCAAATTGTTTGAAATTTAATATATATAATCATTGTATAATTTTGTCGAGACACGCAAAAGTATGGCATTAGATTGCGGTCTATTGGAAAATGTCGTAATCATATACATATGTAGCACCAGTAGTGGATCTCTCGTCTGTCTATCTGTCTGTACGTCAGCGCAAAAACTTCCCAGCCGAATGGTTTGTAATTTAATATATATACTTGTTTCAGAATTTTGTCGAGTCATTTATTTATTTTATTTATTTATTTTTTTTTTTTTGGAAAGCGAATTAAAACTTAAAAATATAGTAATAAAAGTTTTCTTCATTCTAGTAAATCCTACTATACGTAATTAATTTAATTATATAATGTGATAGGTAATGATTCAAGGTTATCATGGTGATTACGTCTTATTTAAGGTGAAGTAATAATATTAACGTATAACTAAATTCAATATATATAATCGTAACAAATCTTGTATTCATGCAATTTTGCGTAAGAATGCAATATCTATTGCACCAAGATCTGAATATTTATAAAACTAGTTATTTTATGAACGCATATCATTTGTCCCGTTCGACGTGCAATTTCCGACTTGTTTTTTTTTCTATGTACACTTAAAATATTTTTTTGTTGTTGTTGATGATGTTTTTCAATACGCTTTATTTATCAGAAGTTAGCTAACGGATAAACATTAAATATACCAGAAAGAAGCTAATTCTTACAAAGAAGAATTACAAAAATTATTTTATATAAACCATTAAAATGAGAAATTAAGAACTATCCCATTTATTAATTGGACACTCGATTCTTTAGAAGTTAAAGTTTAAGATTTATGCTTGATGAAAAAAAAAACATATTTTAAATTCATAGTAATTCAAATGCTACAATACCTTGAATAATACTGAAAATGGTTTATGGAATTTTCTACAATATTCATTTAAATATTTTTCAATCAAAATATAAGCCATCTATAAACATTAAGAAAATTATGATGAATCATTATCCGTACGTCATTTCTTTATCAAAAATCAAGATTAATTGTTCTTTCAAACAAGACTAATGATGCTTGAAAAACATTTATATGATATCATAATGCTAATAAATGACTTTATTTTATCGAATGGAATGAATAGAATTGAAAATTTAATTGACCGTTCAGATGAAAAAAATATATTTCCTTGATTAATGATCAAAGTTTAAATCATTTAAAATTTTCCGAATATAGATTTTTTGTCAAAATGCAGTACTTGATATTTAAAAAATAATCCTAGTCATAAAAAAAAATCAATCTAACTTTTTACATGTTTTTCATAAAAAGAAGTAAAAGTAAATTAGGGAAAGTTTTCCTTTCTTAAACATTCTCTGAAACTACATTTATTTTACATCTGTTTTCGTGTACAAAAAATTAAACTTTCCAGCTTAGGTTTTATTAAAGGAGTTTATCACTTGTTTTAGTTAAAATTATTGATTTATGTTCTTAAAAAATATAAAAAATCATGTAAAAGATTTCGAAATCAATATTGTACTTTTAAGATCGTGACTTTTATGATTTTTTAAAGGATTAATTTTTATTTTAAAAATCCAGCGGCAACCAATAACCAAAAATGTTTATCAGTTACTAAAAAGAATTACATTTATTTTAAATTTTATAATGTATTATTTTATCTAGAAATCGCATATTTCTTTTTCTTTAATGCGCTTCTTTAAGTTTGAGTAATGCGTATATTTAAATTTATCAAGACACAACAGTTATAACTCTTTATATTTTTTTTACTATATTATTAGCAGTAAAATAAATGATAATTTAAAAAAATCAAAATGATGAATTAGGTTTATATTTATGTACTATATTTCAAAGTATCTACATTTTACATGACGATAATGTAAACGGTACAAAGAACAGACTCATCTATATTTTATGCATATACCGTGCTTCTAAGTACAATTGAAGAAAATTTAATATAAAATTTATTTATTCTGTCTATTAATAAAAGTTTTTTTTCTTTCCAGACAAAATACTCAGGTCTATCAAACTTAGAAAGCGTAGAGAAACAGTCGAAACTAAATATTTTCAAAATATTGTAAATTTGGTAATCATTTAGATAGATACAGATTTTCTTAAAACAAAAAAAAATTATATGAAATATTTTAAACAGCAAAAGCCTTTCCATTTACACAGAAGATCATAATACATTTAAATACTTAGCTTTTATAAAGATTGTGATATTTTCATATGAGTATTTTTGGTTAATTAATCTGACTATTTTTGTAAATATTTCACAAAAAAGTTATAGCTACAGACTTATTTCATCCGTTTTAAACAAAAAACTTATTTTAATTTCATTTTATTGTTATTTAAAAATTCTAGTAAATGTTCGGATATTAAAAAAGATAATTGTCGAGGTGAAGCAATTTGTTGATAAATATTTCTGTAAATAAAGGGTTATCGAAACCGAAGAGATGAAAGGTTGCGTGATCTTTGACCAGTAGGGAATTGAACGCGTAACCTGGGCCGCAGCAGACAAGTTTCCTGTCCTTTACGCCACTAAGCTTCTTAGAATTAATCGACTAACCTAAATATTGGCATACGTCACAGATTAATTTATCACTTTCTTCCCAATTCCGATTTAAAAAAATCTTTAAGGGACGTTCTTTGTGCGTGTTGATGTTGTTTTCTGACGGCCAATTACCTATACGAGGAATATAGGCTCAAAGGGGGTGAGTTGTCCTGCGTAGGACTGTTTCTGCACGGGCGGGGTCTTTCTAGGGGGGTTAGGTTCTCTAACCTGAATTTAAGCAAGAGAATCCTAGGTTCGAAAAAACCCACGGAAGAATCAAAGCGATTAGGTTGACAGGCGGGATTGTGTTCGAACCCAGCACCTTACGTCTACCAGCTTTATTGTTATTATGGGCATTGTGGAAAAAATATATAACATTATCACGGGCTAATATTACATATACGTTAATCAATTTCTTATTTCGTGAACAATTAGACATGTATTTATGGTATATTTATGATATATTTATGTACATATTTTAGGTATGTATTTAAAAATAGATATATTTGACTTATTTTTATTTCTCTCTTAATTTAAAATAATAATTATAATAAATATTTTCGATGAAAAAATGGTTTGCCAGACTTTAACATAAAATTCAAGATTTTTAAATTATTGTTTGTTTGTTTTTAAACTATTTTCTCCTTGAAACAATTAGCATTAGTCAAAAGAATCGTGTGCGGGGACACTATGAACACTTTTTTCTAAACATTTCCGTCTAAAGTTCGTTCAAACTTACGATCATTTCTATTAAAAAAATAATTTTCCAATTTTTTTCACTAATAACCTTAAAAAGTTATTATAAAAACACCGATGCTGATCGTTACCTCATCATCTCGCATTAATATTTGTTTTATTACATAAAAGTATCTACATCTCTCGAAAAATACAAGAAAGAATGGAACTAAATGTTTAATTAAAGTGACATCAATCATCATGAGAGCAATAGTCCTGAAAAAATATTCTTTGTTTCAAACACCAAATTAGTCCTTCATTTTCTCTTCCACAAAGTACTTTTCACTCAAATGAATCCTTCGCGTGACGCATAAGAGTGAATTCACAGCTGTATCTTTTCCCAAGGCAGAATCTCAATCTAGATCATCTCGAATGTTTTGCATCTGTGATCAGGATATCGATTCTCGATTCAGTAGTTTTGAATATGTCAGTTTGAGTTATTATTGATTTTTCAATAGAGCTGTAATTTAATATAATAGAAAAGAAACTAAAATCTAATTTGAATATTGTATACAATTTTTTTTTTTTTCAAAACACAGTTTGATTTTAAATGAATCTTTCGACGTTTGTATAATCACAAAGATAATAGATTGTATAGTATGACTTACTATATGTACACAAATTTGTCATAAAAAACGACATAATCTACACAATGAAAACCTATAGATAATGTTTAAATGATACGCGTAACAGAAAAAATCGCTACTGATAAGAAACTCGAAAATGAAAAAACAAAATTAAAATTATATGTGTGAAAAAATTCAGTTAGTCAAATTACACAATTCTATAGCATTTACCACTGGAGATGACGAATTGTCGTTGTTTATTAAAATGTTATTGAGACTTACTATGCCATGATCGATACTCAAAATGAAGTGTGTAAAAATTATAGTTATTTTACAGTGATTTTCAAAAGAATTTCGCTATAGTACGGACTATGGGGAAAAATCATTTGCGGTAGTTTTTAATGATGTTTCACAGTTTCAACATAAGGTACTAGTAAAGAATATTGTATGCATAGCATTCACCGTTACACTACAGGGTCACTAAAAATAATTCTGTTACATTACAATCGTTTGTTAAAATTTTTTTGCAGAGTATTTTATTCATGTACAAGGTGACCATAATAAAACTGACAGTACTCAGAGTATTCTGTAGCGCGATCTAATTAAGAGAATGGCTCCAAGTTTCGTAAGAAGATTAAAGAAAACGGGGGACGAAGGATTCCGCGAAAAAGATTTAGTTCCGAAAGTCACCGCTGGGGGAATATGTTTCGCTATGTAACAGAAAAGTGAGTTTTAAAAAATGTAGAATCAATACTAAAATCGCTAAACGTGCTAAATAAAAGGTAATTTTATTTCAGTATTGATTCTGCATTTTTTAAAACTCTCTTTTCAGTTACACAACGAAACATATTCCCCTAGCGCTGACTTTCGGAACTATTTTTTTCACGGAATCCTTCGTCCCCCGTTTTGTTTAATCTTCTTGCGGAATTTGGTGCCTTTCTCACAATTAGATCGCGCTACAGTACATCGTGCTCTGAGTACTGTCAGTTTAATTACGGCCACCTTGTACATTATTTGAAATATATTGAAATTGATATATAACTATGAGGTGTACTTTAGGATGCTTTATTATACAATAAGGTGTGCATAGTATTCAACATTCATATACAGGCTCACACAAAATAATTCAGTTACACTACTATCTTTGAACAATAGTTGCTGGAAGTGCGCGTTCACTTGTAGTATGTATTTAATTATTTAACATTTTTTTTTTCTATATTACTGTATTGTGTCAATTTTATTGATCATATACAGGGATGAACAAAATCTCTAAAGTAGGGGAGACTGGGGAGGATTAATCTTTTTTTTTTCAAAATGATTCTTTATTTTTTTAAATATTGAACATAGAATAATGTTTCTTACATCATTTTATTCGTCATAAAAATAGTTATCAAAATAAAATTGAGTCATAAGTGTAATATACAAGAAACTTGAAAATGACTTGATTTTAATCATGAGAAAAAACGATGAAAACGCGCCACGTATGGGAGGCTCATCATCATTTTAAAAAAGGCAGAATAACATTATGTAACATGGTTTAATTATTATTAAAGATTATTTGGGAAAATGTGATGCGTAAACAAACCACCTTAGAAGGAATTTAAGGAACAGGAGAAAAATTCAGTTTTAAAACCCACTTTTTGTGACACTTAATCAGACATCACAAATGTGCTAACTCGGCTGTCAGATGAATTAAACATCGATAAATACTTTTAGCAAAATAAAAATATAAAAGGAATCACGCATTGTTACACAAATGATTATCGGTTGTCCAGCATGAAAAATATTCATTTAATAATGCTATTAATTATTCTAATATATTGATTCAAACAGCAATGATAAACACTGACACTTACGAAATATAGTATATTTATCTAAATCAAACTCATATTTACTGTGAACAGTAAATTAAAAAAGGGAAAAATTAACAGCGTGGCATTAAAAAACCAGTTGAGTTCAACCTCCTCTATTTTTAGTTAATATCTTCAAATATGAAATTTAGTCCATTTCTGCCCAATAGAAACTAAGATAACGGTTTAATTTTTATCGTATACTTAAATCACACAAAGCCATTTGTAAAGATTACACACTAAATATGAATCCACATAATTTTTAATAAATATTTGACATATTAAATATGGCGAATTGAACTTTGCAAAGATTGAAAAACACAGTATAGCAATTATAAACACTGAAACTACGAAGTATAGTATATTTCTTTCAATTTAACTCAGAGTTATGGCGATCAATGAATTAAAAAAGGCACAAATCAACAGCGTGCCCTATTGGGTATTCAAAAACAAAATTAGACTTACCTCTTTATTTTTAAATAATAACTTCAAAAATGAAATTGTATGCACTTTTTTGCAAATGAAATTGAGATACCGCTATGATTCTTATCGTATATTTATAGTATAGTGGAACCCTTTGTTGAATTTTAAAATAAAAAATGAATCAACATAATTTTTTATAAATATCTGACATATTAAATTTGCTGAAATATAGCTATCTTGCAACAATTGAATATAACAGTATAGCAATGATAAACACTGGCACTTATGAAGTATAGTACTTTTCTTTGAATTTAACTCAGAGATACGGTGATAAGTGCATTTAAAAAGGCTCAAATCAACGACGTGTCCTATTGGGTATTCCAAAACCAAATTAGACCAACCTCTCTACTTTAATTAATATCTTCAAATATGAAAATTGATGCATTTTTACTAAAAAACAAAGATACTGCTATAATGTTTATCGTATATTTATAGCATAGCAGAGACCTTTGTTTGGTTTATAAATTTACAAAAATGAATCAACATCATTTTTAATAAATATGTGACCTGTTAAATTTGGCGAAATACAATATCTATCACGCAAAGCTTGAAAAACAGAGGATAGCAACGCACCTTATTGAATGAACAGCGCTTAACTGAAATAAAATACATTTTTTAATAAACGGGTAAAAAATTAATTTTGTTTAAATTCAATGCAAAAGACGCCGCAAGTTTATAACGAATAAATCAGAAAATTACAATTATCCCAACGTGATCCATAGCGTCTGGAATAAAATAAGAGTTCGATTGATCTTAATTCGGCAGTTCTTTGATCATTTCAAATTTGAAAGAACTTTGAATTTGACAAATTTATTTTCTTCCACTAACTATACATCACTTTGTGGTAATTATAATATCTTAAATAAAAAAATTATCATTTATTAGTGATACATTTAGGTTTAATATTTTTTATACGGTTATTTTTATTTATTTTCGCATTTGTAATCGCATGTGTCATTAATACCTTTTTCCTTTATTTCTTTATTGAAATCGTATCAAGTTCTCATTTGTAACAGTAAGTTTTGTTAAAACCATTTTGTATGATTTACGCATTTACGTATTTTTATTCCGATGAAAATTTTAATTTGAAGTGTCATAACATTATATTTCTAATTTACACTTGGTTTTAGTAACATAACTGTTCTATTATTTGTGTAAGCACTTTCGTTATGACTGACCTGACACAATTTACAATTACTTGTTTGCAGGCTAGCTAAGAAAGGATTTTTATGTTTCATCTAATTAACAAACTTCCGTTATGCTGCCAGTTCCGTTGGAAGTGGTTTTGCTGGCTGACAGCATGAGATTTAGCACCAGAGATGGAATTTAGCACCATAGATGGGATTTAGCACCATCTTCCACAAACCTAATGGTTGGTGTTGCGGTAGGTGTTCATTAATCCACAATAAGCGCCGAAATTTAGCTACCATTTAATCGTGAAAAAGTCATCACAACATCGCCAAATCTCTAGTAAATATTCATTCACACCTTAATCGTCACACTTTAAGTAAAGGTCAAAATAAATAGGAAGTTTTGAGAAAGTTAAAATGGATGCCAAGGTAGAGTTTTCATGGTTGAAAAACACTATACAATAACATCTGTTGTTGAGCTATGTGCACAGAAAATAATAAGCTTTAACGGAATATGAAATGTGTTAAAATACCATCCCATCGAATAGAATCCAACATATATCTATTCCAAAAATCGCAAAAAACACATAATAGTAGCTCCACTTATTTGTGATAACATCCAAAACTAATCAGCACTCAGGTATATAAACGTACAACTGAATCTAATTTTTATTAAATTTTATGTATTAGTTCTTGGGATAAACCGGTCACTAAATATGTATCACAACGAACTAGGAGACAGACAGTTAACAAAAATAACAAAATCGCATTCAGGACATATCAAAAAGTGTAAATCCATCAAAAAGAGTAAGTTGAAAATTTCCTCGATCCAAATAAATATTTCTTTCTTTTTTCTTTTCATTTTGCATTAATGTACCCTTTACGCAAATGAATCTTTTGTGTAACGCACTCGAGTGATGTGACAACTGTACCATTTCCCAAGACAGAATCTCAGTCTAGATTTTATGGAATATTTGGCATCTGTTTTCACAATATCGAAAACAGATCCAATAGTTTTGAAAATGTCACGTTGTATCAATATTGATTTTTCAATACAACAGCAATCTAAAGCTTTAAAAGAAAAATATAAATCTAAATGGACAAATAGCTACGGAATACAGATATGATTAACAACTATTTTCTATTTTGAATACATTTCTGATGTTTGTAAAATGATAAAGGGAAAGTAAGTATATTGAGATATTTAACTGTGCTACAATCATTTTTTAAATCGTAAGGGTGAAAACGTTTGACATTTTTTTATGATTGAATGATAATGTATCTATGGTAGGGCTCAAACGCAGCATCTTTTGCAAGCACCAGCACTAGATTTCAGTGCTTTATAAAGTATGCCATACCTGATATGTTGGATTCTTTGCCTTTGGGCAATATCATCCGGCCGGCAATAAATGGCGTAGCTCAATAGATTATGACTCAGGTAATGGAACTCCATATTTAACGATGGTTACGCAATGAAATAGAAATATATGAAGTTAGCTATAATGATTGATAAAAAATTATCTTAGTTGAATTGTTTAAATATACATGAAAATGTCTCCAGGAAGTGAATCGAACCCAGGATATTTTGGCGTGTAAATCTCAATTATTTCTTCTCCTGTCTCTCCCACTCTCTTAAATTTCAAGAATCTTATTTTATGTTTAAAAATTATGATAAACTTGTCAACGATCTTTCATCATTTACTTTTCTCTTTTTAGCTGGGAAATTACTTTTATTATATTACTTTTGTAATTACTTTTGTAATTTTATTTTTCACTCATTTCTTTTATTTCTTTTTCATTCTTTAGTAAAAAAACAAAATCTTTTGTTTCTCTCTCTCTCTGTTATTATTATTATTATTAATATTATTCTTTTTTATTTATATATTTATTATTTATTTATTTATTTTAAAGTCTATTCTTTATTTTATTTTAATTTAGTTTATTCATTTCATTTCTTTGTCTCTTTAGTTTTTCGTTAATTTTTTGTATCATTATGGAACACTTTCTAATTCTGCCTGTGCTACTCTGAGATCGGTGTTTAACTTACACCTAGAGCGACCAGTCTTCCTTTCCCTTTCTGTTCAATTGTGACCTTGTCACCTTACGGGCAGGTGTTCACAGTAGCTAATAACAGGCTGTTATATTTTCCAGTTCGAACTTGTCCTGTGAATTGATCTGACGTTATGGGGGTTTATATAAATTTCATTATTTTCATTTGTTAAAGCAAATGTCCTAGGTTTATGATCCAAAGGAACACATTTTCACTCAGATGTCAAAACCATAAAACATGATTTATTTATGAAGCTGATGTTTATGAAGCTGTCCTATGATTTATGAAGCGAGTACTAATTTTGATAGTATCAGTTATAATAATTTAATAAATTAGGAACTTCTTTATACCAGATGTGGCTCAACAAATGAGTCTGTGCCTAAATCGGAATTCCATTGCGGCATCAAGTGTCTTGTAAAAAACTTTCAAACAAAAAGAAGATAAAATAAGTAATATATTCTCAGAAAAAGTTTATCGGGATCAAAAAATATTGGCAAAATCATTTTTATTCGCAAATTTCAGAAACGTACAGCATTTTAAATACTTTATTTAATTTTATATGCCTCGTAGCTTTAATTTTAAGCCCTTTTTAATTTAGCAAAATCATTGCAAAATGCAGGATATTTGCGATTAATTAAATAAACACTAAATACCACTAGAATTACTTTCAGCATGCGAGATTTGTCAAGGATAGCTCAGTTGGTAGAAAATGGACATCTCACCCGCCCTGAACACTTTTTCAGTCAGTTCGAAAGTTATCAATCCTGTGATGTATTTACGAAATAGAATAATTCTAAAGAATGGATGAAATGTAATCTTGTATTGAACATACATGTTTACTCGGATTTTCATTTCCTGTGATTTATTATGATGGACATTTTAGATAACAAACCAGATGTCAATGTATAAACAAAATCTGAAATTTTCAGCCGGATTTGTCTAGGATAGCTCCGTTGGTTGAACCTGCTCATCTTACACATCATGGACCTTTTTTTTTTAGTCAGTACGAAAGTTACAACACCTGTGATTTATTTATTAAATAGCCTAACTGTATGAAATGCATGAAATATAACCTTGTATTGTCAGCATACTCGGATTTTCATTTCCTGCTATTTATTATGTTGGACTTTTTTAGATAACAGGCCAGATGCCATTATATATAAAAAATAGATTGAAGTGTTTCCGCCGGATTTGACAGGGATAGCTCAGTTGATGGAACGTCAGCAGCTTAAGTGAACATCCTTGTTCATACCCTCATAGCATGCATGGTCACGGTGACGTCGTTGTGACGTTACTGTAAGTCACTGTGTTTACGTCACATCTGTAACCAAAATGCCACCACTCAGTGATGTCACATTGTGACTGAGATGTGAACTTCTTAGAAAACTTTAAGAAATTACAAAAATTCTTTAAAACATGTTATTTACTCTAAAATTATATTTTTCTATCAATAAAAAAAAAATTGAGACGTCATTGTTATGTCATTGCATGTAACGTACATCATGTCACATATGTGACAAAAAAAACCCCACCATATTGTAAGTCACAGTGTGAAAAAAAAAATATGAACTTTTAAAATCTTTGAAAATGAAGAAAAATATTTTAACCAGTATTTTAAACAGCACCTCGTTACAGCGGCATAAGGAATGAAAACATATTCAGTGGATAGCAAATGGTAAATTCTGTCGGGGGGGGGGGGTGCATAATATATAAAGTGCACGATACAAGCATTAAAGCAATTTGGATAACATATTTAGAATTAGGAGTATTAAATCTGTACACTTTATATATAGTTTGCAGAGAGGAAAATATTTTTTTTTTTTTTTTTTTTTGCCAACCAACTATTTTTGAAAAAAGTCTACTTCTTTCAGACTTTTTAAATAAATTAACATTTACCGAAAATAAAAGAAATAAACAAAATTTATGCAAAACGCATGATAATAATTAATTATTCGTATTTCAAATTTGTATTTTAGAGATATGACTTGAAAAAAAAGTTATTTTACAAATTGTTTTATTTTACAGAAAATTAATATGAAAAGAATGGCAGATTGACGAAGAATTCTTTTATTTTATCCACAATAATCCTTTTTTAGGTGCGTTCGTAGTTATATAAATACGTAGCACCTATAGTCGTTGTTCAGTCCGTCCGTCCGTCCGTCCGTCCGTCCGTCTGTCTGTCTGTCTGTCCGCATATAGCAGAGCAAAAACTACCCAACCGAATGGTCTGAAATTTTAAATATATGATTGTTGCAAAATTTTGTCGAGCCATTTCAAATTTTATGAAAATCGGATGTATAGTTTAATTACAGGGACAGTCAAAAGTTTTTCTTTACATTACGGCCAATGGGAAAAATTATTGCAAGTGCATTTTAATGATGTTACAGCCTTCCGAATGGTGTGAAATTTTAAATATATAATTGTTGCAAAATTTTGTCGAGCCATTTACAATTTTAGGAAAATCGAATGTATAGTTTAATTAAAGGGACAGTCAAAAGTGTTCAGTTACATTACGGGGAATGGGAAAAAAGTTATTGCAAGTGCATTTTAATGATGCTACAGACTATGCACTTTATGAAGTGCAAATAATTATACATTCAGTACAATATGGGGTATAAAAAATAATTATAAAACTAGTTATAGTACGAACGTAGCTCATTTGCCACGTTTGACGAGCAATTTCCAACTTGTTATTTATTAAGAACTCAAGCAAAGATTCATTTTGCGTTTTATTCCACTAAAAGGTTTGTCATAAGTGCGTCTTGCTATACAAAAAGTTTCATAAGTTTAGTTACACGGAAAATAACGTTATTACGCTATATGTCCATTTGTGACCAAAGAAGATGGGTGGATTATGTAGTGAGATAATATTATCCAACCCTACAAATCACATCCTGCGTTTTCATTCTTATGTGTTTTGCGCTTTTATGCACCTTTTTTATTCTTGCATGCAAAGGTAAGTGCTATAATTTTATGTTACAGTAAAATCATGCAAATTTTCTTTTGCCTCTCCTGTGAAATTTACTTTTGTCGAGATGCCCCACTTTTCTTGCGGGTGAGCGATATTTTGTATTTATTACGTGTGAAACAAATTTTACTTTAAACAAGTTGGAAATTGCTAGTCAAACGTGGCAAATGAGATGCGTTCGTGCTATAACAAGTTTTATAATTATTTTTTGCACCCCATATTGTACTGAATGTATAATTTTTTGCACTTCATAAAGTACATAGTCTTTAACATCATTAAAATGCACTCCCAATATATTTTTTTCCCATTCCCCGAACACTTTGACTGTCCCTGTAATTAAACTATACATCCGATTTTCCTAAAATTTGAAATGGCCCGACAAAGTTTTGCAACAATTATATTTTTAAAATTTCAGAACATTCGGAAGGCTGTAACATCATTAAAATGCACTTGCAATAATTTTTCCCATTGGCCGTAATGTAAAGAAAAAAATTTGACTGTCCCTGTAATTAAACTATACATCCGATTTTCATAAAATTTGAAATGGCTCGACAAAATTTTGCAACAATCTTACATTTCAAATTTCAGACCATTCGGTTGGGTAGTTTTTGCTCCGTTATATGCGAACGGACAGACGGACGGACTGAACGACGACTATAGGTGCTACGTATTTATATAATTACGAACGCACCTAAAAAAGGAGGGTGGGTGTTCATTATTACCATTAAACTGATATTTACTCATTTTAAAAATTTAAACAATGTTTTATCTAATAAACTCTAATTATTATTATTATTATTATTATTATTTACAAAAAAGAACCTTTACAATCCATTGTAACTTGAATTTTTTGGAACCGATAAGAAGAAAAGATGAAATACATTGGAAAATTCTTCAAAAAGAAAATTTTAATTAAAGACAGTCTCATAAAATTATTGCGCATTTAAGTTCGAAATATTTTGTATAGAAAAACAAATAACGGTAAAAAAGGACACCTGCTGAAAATCAAAATCGTCTGCTCGCAGAAGAGAAGACGCCGGAAGTTTACTCTGTTTAGAACATCACCAAGTCTACAACATTTTTTTTTTATAAAATAAGAGAAAGAAGCCCGCCATTTTAAAATATTAGAAATACACGGATATTATAAATGGGACGTAAATGAAAGGCTTATTTAATTTAAATGTTTTATCCCTGTTTTGGATATTATGATGATGACTTAAATAGTTTTACGTTGTGTTAGTAAGGGACTGATCTGCAATTGTTTTCAGAAACATTTTCCTATTTGATGCTGCGTTGAAAAATATCTTAATCTGCGATTGCTTAAAAAGAAAAGAAAAAAACACTGATTGATGTCTGCATTCATAGTGGAATTAATTTAAAAATTAATTTGCTGTTACTTGAGATTGAAAATATGTTGAGACAATGATTTGGAATTTTTTTCGGCTTCTTACTGTTTTGTGTTTCCTGATTACTAACACTTACAGTAGTTATAGACATTATTATTTTGGAGTTAAATATGATTTTCGATTATTACGATATTACGAAACTATTTCAGATTAGAAATTAGCATTATATTGGGAAAATGTATTTTTACATATTACAGTAGTGAAACTTTTTTCTTTTAGTGCTAATAATATTTTAAATTATTATTTAAAATCTTAAATCTTCATACCAATGGTTTTCAGATTTAGCATTTGCCAAAATTATAAAATAATAGAAATTTCTTATAACATATGCTAAGATTTTTGAGATATTTTAAAATGTAATAATACATTTAATTCATCTATTGTAGTTTATTGTTGTTTAATAGTACAATTATAAATACTAATTATTATTTTTAGTGTTTTTCAAATTGGATAATTTATTTTTTTTAATTGAATGTAAGCATTTTTTTTCTGATTTTAATCTAACATTTAATTATAGACATTCTGAAGCGGTTATTAAATTTTCGTCTCTTATAAAATAATTTTCTAAGTTTATGATACACGTAATTATTGGCAATAAAAAGTAAAATATGATATTTAAACATTGAAAAAAAAAGTTTTTCATGTGTAATAGGAAGTTTATAGATTAAACTACTTTAGTATATGTATTTTTTTAAGTTCATATTTATTTACATAATATAGGAGTGAATATTTTTTTAAACAGATTAACTGTACAATAAAACACTCATACTACAATATATATTAAAACACACATACACACATAAATTACCTGGCTCTGGCTAATTTTTCACTCCAGTTGGGTTTATTGTATTTATTGTTTGTATGTCTGTATAATATTTATCTATAAGATTAACAGTGTTTAACTTCGGTTTGCCTGTCCGTTTTTCTGTATAGCCTTCTGTCAGCGCTCTAACTCTCGTAAATAAACTCGGATTGCCCTGAAACATTTAGATATTGACCTTTACCATAGCACGTTCCTTATTTCTAATGAAGTTTGTAGCATGTTTAGTTCATTTATAGGGACAGTCAAAAGTATTCCGTTACATGGGAAAAAATCGATAAAAAGATGAAATGATTCAAATGATTTTTAATGATTTTACACGCTTTCAAACAGAATAAAATTGATATGCATTTATGAAGCGCATTAAAATATGCATTCTGCTGAATATGCGATGCATAGAATAGTTATTGTTCATTTACAAGTCAAAAAAAGGAATTCGAATACATAATGATATAGGAGTGGAGGGAATTGTTTGTGGCGTACTTTAATTATGTTAATCTATTTCATATATAATGAAATTTATATACGTCGCTGAGGTTTACATACTATAAATTATTTCATGTATAATACGAACTGCATATAGCGTTTACAGGGCCACACAAAATATTTCAATACTATATTGCATCCGAAGTACTGTTCATTAGCGATGATTGCTGGAAATGCATTTTTAATTATGATATGCGCTTTTATGATTCACTATATTTATACACAGTGTATGGTGTATATAAATGCTACAATTCATATACAGGGCTACACAAAAGTACTCGTAAGGGTTACTGCGTATGGGCGCAAATTGCTTAAAGGTGGTTTTTAAATGAGTTGTTCTTTTTTGCGCTGAACTGCATTTAATTTGCTAAGAAATGTTTGTAGAATGTAGATAAAATGATATACAGGGTCACGTAAAGAATTGCATACATGGACGTCTGTAAATCATAATTTCTGGAAATGTGATTTCAGCAGTTTTAAAAGTGTCTTAGTTTGAATTAAATTTTAACTAAATAGTGGCGTGTAATAAATATTCTATGTAAACTACAGGGTTGTACAAAAGTATTTAAGTATGTTTCCATATATTACTATAAATTGCTGAAAGGGAATTTCAACATGTTATGCTTTTTCTTGCTAAACTAAATTTTCGCATTATATAGTATATATATCAACCTACAGATGAAATACAGGACTGTTCAAAAGAATTAGAAAACATATTTGGCTATAGACGGTAACTGCTTAGGTCAGTTTTTCAAATGTTTTATGCGTTTTCTGAAATGTTTACTTAGTTATCTTATTTACGTTAGTTCCCTAAATTACGATGTCTTGTTAAAGCATTCAGGAAGCGTTGGAAAGTGTTTTAAAATCTATGGTTAACGCATGATTTTTCTTACTTGTTTTTTTCTTTTTTGCAGATCAGTCTTTTCTTATAAAACATACCAAATCTATTTAGCTCATATTCACAAAATACAATATACACGGGAATAAAAAATTTAAATGAATATGTCTTATCATGTCGTATTTAATAAAGCAATGACTAATCACAAGACATTAAAATCTTACGCATTCTTAATATCGAGCTTGAACTCAAGATCAAGCTTAGAACATAATAAAAAAAAAAAAAAAGATGTCAGTTGATAAGCATTGTTTTTTAAGTGGAAAAATTTTAAATATTTTAGAAGAATAGGACTCCAAAATAGCGATATTTTGCTAAAAAGTACGGTAAAAAGATAAGATTTTATATTTCAAACAACACTTTATTTTTAAATTGTGCATTTTAAAATTCATCGCAGTGTGTATGACAAGAATCATCACAGTATTAAAACTTGGAAATTTTTCCAGAGAGAAAAATTCGGCTTGCATACAATATTTCAAACGAAAATCAAATTTTAAATTAATTGCTTAAAATGTGCAAAGGCCAACATAGTGAAAAAGATTCCATGCTGGGTCTCGAATCCGGGCCATCAGTATAGCGCACTGACATTCTCCCGACTAAACCACATGGAAAGATACCCAGCCTGGAACATTTCTCACTATTACATGTTGGCAAGGCTACAAAAGCAGCACAAGAAGGGAAGTTTATCGTGGGTCACCGACAAGGGGCAAACACGAAACTTAATTAAATCCAGCTTCGATTGAAACTATATTAATACTTGGAAATTTTTCCAGAGAGAAACCTTCGTCTTGTATACAATATTTCAAATGAAAATCAAATTTCAAATTAAAATTGCCTTTTAAGCATGTAATTTGAAATTTGATTTTCATTTAAAATATTTTATGCAATGCGAATGGTTCTCTCTGGAAAAATTTCCAAGTATTAATATAGTTTCAATCGATGCTGGACTTAATTAAGTTTCGTGTTTGCCCCATGTCGGTGGCTCAGGATAAATATCCCATTTCGTGCTGCTTTTGTAGACTTGCCAACATGTAATAGTGAGAAAATTTCCAGGCTGGGTATCGTTCCATGTGGTTTAGTCGGGAGAATGTCAGTGCACTATACTGATTTCCCGGGTTTGAGTCCCGGCATGGAATCTTTTTCACTATGTTGGCCTTTGCGTCTTTTAAGCAATTAATTTGAAATTTGATTTTCATTTGAAATCATCACAGTGTTTATGACAAGTTCGTCACAAATGACACATATTTCACAAATTGGTCACAATGTGACTTCAAAGCATTGTCGCATTCGTCACAGGTTCGTCACAAAGTTAATGCCAAAATAGTCACAAATGACACACTTTTCACAAATTAGTCACACCGTGATTTCACAGAGTGGTCACAATGTGACGTCACAAACGACCCCCAAAACGGCCATAACGACATCGCATTCTAGTCACTATGATGTCACATCGATGTCACGTCATGTCACATCGACGGTCGCAAAATCACAGCGTGACTTCACAACGACATCACCGTGACGTCACCATGCCTTACGGGCATAATGCAATAAGCACTTTATTTCTCTCATTTGGAAAAATGCAACCCCTCATTCAATTTCAGCTGCATGATTAAATATAAACACAATTCTTACACAATATAAACATTTAAATGCCTGAACGATTTGTCTCCAGAGTTAAACATTCTAAACAACATCAGCTGTTTACAGCAATTCTTAACGAGGAATTTCAATGCAAAGAAATCCGTTTCTACCAAATTCTTACACATTGCCAAGGAGATTGATGAAGTCCGCAAGGATGCCTTATTTACAATTTAATTTTGTTAAATATCCGCACGTATACGCTTCATACTTTCTTACCTTAACAATCGTACTTTTTACGTCCGCATTACTAATGCATTATCTACGTTCTATTTTATCTTAGCAGACATCTTTCAGGGTGCGGCTCTGTGACCGACCCTTTTAAAAAAAAATTGCGATATTACTTGTACAGTGTTAACTTCATTTATACACGTACGGTACCAATATTGATGCCCCAAACAACATGCTTATTTATTTACAGAAACTCGACATGTGCATAGACTAGTGCAACTTAATGCGCGTTATAATTAAAGAGTACAAAACGAATGCTATTTCTTTCTCTAGAACTTTCTCATATCACTCATATCGACTACCCTTAACAACACAACCCTCCTTTGCAAATATGACTCTAAATCTGAATAAATGATAAAAATTAGAAAGTATTTTGAAGTTTTTATGCTCATTTGATACTTTCATTTCAGTATTATTTTGAAGTTTCGATTTTTTTTAGAAAATAGCTTCTTAGAACTTATTTACATCGTAAAGTTTCCCATTATGTCAAATTCCAAGTATCTTGCCTAATGATCTACCACCTCTTTGGTGGAATAAAATGCCTATATTGAAACAGAGGCTGTCACCGTTAATTTACCAACAAATTTTGAAATTGGTTTTATATTTCTTAATATTCTATAGAAAACGTAATTTAGAAAGATTTAAAAGGTTTTTTTTTTTTTTTTTTTTTTTTTTTTACATCTGTTGATCCTGCCAACCCCATGTGGTATAGGTACCGGCCTAAAATATAGCTTTTGTAGGATGAGAGACTGTCCTACAACTGTCTGTTTTCCGCAACTCAGACATGAGAGAGGTATGCTTTTCAAAATTGACTTGCCAGAACTGGATAATTTTAGAAAAATAATATATAAGATATTTTAAATATTTACTAAGTATGAAAGTTAAATGCTATTTTTTTGTATGTGTGTACAGATATGCTTAGTTTTAATTGTCCATTAAATCATCATGTTATATATAATAAAATCTTTCATATTACGGAAGAAAATATTGTTTCGAGGCTGTATTGAGAATCTACCTTCTACAATATATGAAGCAGAAGTACTCCAACCCGGGAAATCTTCGAAGTTTTCCTTTTTTCAAAAATCTGTGCAGATAAAAAATAAAAATCAACCAATTTTAGTATTTATCAGTTTTCCTCTATTTTGCAATATGGATATGCGATAAGATTTGGAATTCTCTATTACTGAGTAACTGGAGAAATTATTCTTTCAACTAGCAAAGTAATATATTTTCAAGTATATGAATTAAACTGTAATTATTGAAAGAAAACATTGGTAATTTATGTGACGTGGATTAGTGTTATAGAAGATTTGTTTAATTTTTATTGTTTTTATTTCGTTGTTATATCTATTATATGCCCAGAAAGTTAATGTATGTAAGGATGTCAGATGAATCTAAGAACGTAAGTATAAATACAATAATTATTATAATATAAAAATAAATATAATTATGTAACTTTAGTCTATTCAGTATGTATGCATATAAATAAATAAGTAATGTAATTATAAATTTATGAAGATTTTGCATTTAATAATGATTATTCACTAAGCTCTGAATAAATTAAAATTATTTATTTATTTTAAGCAGTTTAACACATAATTAATGTCGGGCAGTAGAGCATTTTTATTTATTTGTAATCATATATTAGTGAAAAAAAAAAAACAGTCACATTCTAAGTATATATTTTTTAAATGACATGGCGAGACAATAGCTCGAACTAAACAATACAGGAACTGCTTGTCTGTGATAGGATTACGTTTTAGAATTATTTCTGCTTAGACTATAACCTTTGAAGCTAACGTGTTATGCTTGTCGAATATTTTAAGAGGATTTCAAATAAGGGAGAATAATACCATCGATTAGTTTTGTAATCAAATAATATGTATGATGTGCCATCTACAAGGGAGATTAATTATCAAGCCCTACAATGTCAGAAGGTTAAATGATGATCGATACGCTTCATTATTACAATATCGCTTTAATTTTATAATGATGAATGCACTGTGAATGGCTGTATAATGTATATATCATATCATAATAATGTAGAAAAATATTTAAAAAACTCAATTTTTTAAAAATATTAATTAAAATTATGAAAGCCAATATTCATATTTTTTGAACGAAACACACAAAAGTAATCGCAGTGAAAGGATATACATAATTACTTTTCAAACTAATCACTATTGGCATCAGTACGCATTTCCGTTCGAAAAAATAAATTTTAAATACAGGTAGGAGCTCAAATTCCTTTTTAAAGAAGCCTGTGTCTTAAACTTGTGATTATTAACATCTTATCATACTCTGATAAGCCACAAGTTACAATTTTATCATTTGATAATTGGGAACAAAAAACAATAGACATTAGTTGCTATGTGAAGAAAATAAGAAAAATAACATTTTGGATCACATTTTTTCTTTGTTAAATAATTGATAGTTCTAAATGTAGTATGCGATTTTGTGTTCTCATGTTGAAAAAAACCTTTGATAGTGCGTGTTTTATGTTATATGCGTGTATTCCCTTATGAACAAGTTTGTGCTAGAACGCACTGTCATATACCACTTACCAAACACTTTTCTTGAGAGATTAAAAAAAAAAAAAATGTTTCAGCATGACCGGATTTACCAAAAAGGAAGGAATTATTTTCTTTTAAGCTCTTCTTGCGGCAGGAAGTATTGTTATATTTTGGACTGTTTTGAAACACCATTCGATATTTTTTTGTGTGTGTGTGCGTTCAAAGTTTTATTTTATCATTCATACCAGTTTCATACATGTGTTTTGAAAGCAGTATAGTAACTTACTCTGATTTTTACCATTTCCCTTACACTCTTCATAAGGTCACATTTTTTTAGCTTTATTTAAATTGTGCAGAATGCAACAAGCACCTATCTATATTATAGAGCAAGCAAATGTCAGCAAGCAACGCGGGCATCAAATTAACGGCAAAAAACACCTCACCAAAATAATTATTTATCCCTTCTAGAAATCGTACAATTTTGATTTTTACAACGTTGAATATGGAAAACAAAATTCGTTGAGATGCAAGTTATTTGAATAGGATATCTGGATTTGCATAATTTTTACGGTTTCCAGGGTCTCCGGACTTTTAAAGCTTCAAAATTTTCGAAATTTTAATTTTTTTAAATGTTAAACGCCCATTTTTTCTAAACGTTTTAAAATAATTGTTTCCTTGTGTTGCCGCTAGAAGCGCCATCTATGTGGTTTGTTTTGAAACTTGTGAGTTGGGTTCGAGACGCCGATCAGAGGAGTAGTGTAAATATCGGCTCTCGATCAATTTATTGTTTGTGAATTAAAAATTTAATTAGTAATACAGTCCGCTAGTTTTATTTTATTGTGAGTTGTGTGCAGTGATTATTTGTGATTGAGTTATTGGCGGGAACACCTTTTTTTGGTCCCCCTCACCGGAAAAAAGAACAAGCATTTAATTACGTATTTAAAGTGTTTCGATTTTAGAGTCAACGAGATAAGTGTACCGTAACGAATTAAGTGTTTTCCTTTTATGAGAATTTGTGCATTTTAATACGTTACTATAATATTGTTTAATAGTGTGGCGTTAAAAAAAAAATATACTTTATTACGAGGAGCTTATATCAAGCAGTTGTTTTGATTCAAGAACAAAAAGAATTATGTTCTTTCAGTGCACTGTTGCGCAATCATAGGTAATCATTTAACTCTGAGTATAAACGGAGTTATTTTGAAATGCTGATTATGAGAAGACAAATGAAATAAATAAAAGAAACGAAATATTTTTTCTGCCGTAACTCAGCAGTTTGGTAAAAGTGATTCATCTTTATTTTTGGAGGTATGTGAGATTTATTTATTTATTTATTGTGAACTATATTTATTAAAATGTTCAAAAGCGCGAAAAAAGAAGATTACCAAAGGGTAGCTTTTGCATTAGGGATTGATATTTCTGACACAAAATTAACTAATTATGATTTAATGAATTTAATAAAGGAAAGTGATAAATATAAAGGATATTCTAAATTGGTCGAAGAAATGGCCAATAATATTATAGAGGAGAGAACAAATGAGGAAGCGAAGGTATTAGAACTTGAAAAATTAAAAATTGAACGTACAAAATTAGAGCTTGAGTTGGTGAAGGACCGTGCAGAAAACAAAAGCGAAAAATTAAATGATTTCGAGAAGGGAGAAAGCATAGAATCTTTAGACTCTCTCATTAAGAGCATAAGAACGCTTACAATCAAAATACCGTCTAGACCGGAAGGTTGGGGGTATTTTTTCTCGTCTTTAGAAAGGGCCTTCATTTCAAAAAATGTCCCAGAAAAGTATAAATCGGAAATTCTTCTAAATCTGTTAGGGGAAAGGGCAACAAATGTTATTACGTACATTAAGGATGGGGAATTAGAAGATTATTCAAAGGTGAAAGCTATAGTACTTAGAGAATTTGAGCCAACCCCCCAAACTTGTTTAGAACATTTTAGAAAAGCACAACGTCAACCCAATGAAACGTATGTGCAATTTGCATCCCGATTAACAACGAGTTGGGATTATTATTTAAAATTGAGAAATGTGACCGATTTTGAAACTTTTAAAATGTTAGTGATTTCTGATAAAATTTGTCAGACGCTTGATAAGGATGTTACTTGTTTTATAAATGTTAGACAAGGAGATTCTTGGTTTCACCCAATTGAGTTATCTAGGGAGATAGATTTATATTACACATCAAAGGGAAAACCTGTGGTTGATAATTCTAGGTCGAATAATAAAAATAATTATTCCAGGCCAGTTTCTAAAGTTTTTCTAACTGATGTAAAAAATTCTAAATGTATATTGTCATGTAATGAAAATCATCCTTTGCATAAATGTCCTGTTTATAAAAATATGTCAGTGAGTGATAGAGTTGAGTTGGTAAAGGCAAAAAATCTTTGTTTTAACTGTCTTATGAATCATAAAGTAGTCGATTGTAAATCTAAATTCTCGTGTATTATTTGTAGGAAAAGGCACAATGTAACTTTGCATTTTCCTCGGGAACAAAAAGTAAATAAAGTTG
Source organism: Maratus speciosus (assembly GCA_963932465.1). Taxonomy (NCBI): domain Eukaryota; kingdom Metazoa; phylum Arthropoda; class Arachnida; order Araneae; family Salticidae; genus Maratus; species Maratus speciosus. Next base: position 133,919,507 of record OZ010791.1, read on the forward strand.
AAAACCAAGAGGTAACTTCACAGGAAATGAGTCATATAAACAAAGGAGGTAATAAATCTAATTTGGATGTTTCGGCTCCAGTATTTCAGCCTTTCCCAGCTAATACTCAAAACAATTTATTTTCAACGACATGTAATTTGGCTAATGATTTAAAAGCTGTGTTACTTAGCACATTTGTTTGTTTAATAAAAGATGAATTAGGTAATTTTCATGAGGTACGAGGTCTATTAGACATTGGAGCAAACTCTAACTTTATGAGTAAAAAGTTAGTAGATAAACTTAATTTGAAAAGAGAAAAGACTAACATTTCTATTTCAGGCATAAATAATTTATCGTTGAATGTTAGATCTAGGGTTAACACAACTGCTTCAAATAGAGATAAGGATTTTCATTTAAAATTAGACTTTTTAGTCGTTCCAAAAATTACAGAATTTACGCCGTCTAAGCCGCTTGAGACTTCTATCCCAGTGTTAAATAACATCAAATTAGCCGATGAAAAATTTAATGTCCCAGGTCCGATTGATTTGCTTTTAGGTGCAGAAAATTTCTATGAATTTTTAAGACCAGGTCAAATTTATCCGCAAACATTAAATACTAAAATTGTGTTACAAAACAGTGTATTCGGGTATATTGTCAGTGGAAGCCTTCCGGCTAAGGGTGAAAGTAGTATACATTGTGGGTTAATTACAGATAATTTGGAATTAGAAAAAATAGTTATAGAGTTTTGGGAAATAGAAAACATAGAGAGAGAGTCTGAGATTTCTAAAACTAAGGAAGCAGAAATTTGTGAAGAACATTTTCGGAAAAATTATTCTAGAACTGAAAATGGACAATATATGGTGAAAATGCCGCTAAATGAAGATCCATCTTGTCTTGGCGAATCAAAACAAAAGGCAATGAATATTTTAAATTCATTATGGAAGCGCTTAGTTAGAGAACCTAAAGTTAATGATCTTTATAAAGCATTTATGGAAGAATATCTAAGTATGGGTCACATGGAAGAAGTGATAGAATCTGAAGAGCCAGAAGTCACTTATTATATTCCACATCATTGCGTATTCCGTACAGAATAAAGTAGTACACCATTACGAGTCGTGTATAATGCCAGCTCCTTAACTTCTACAGGGAAATCATTAAACAGTTTGCAGTTTAACGGAGGAACAATCCAGGATGAGTTATTTTCTATAATGTTGCGATTTCGAAAGCATCAGTTTGTTTTTGTAGCTGATATTAAAAAAATGTATCGTATGATATTAATACATCCGAGTCAACGTGATTTATTACGAATAGTATTTAAACCTGAGGTGAATGAGCCAGTAAAAGTGTACAGGTTATGTACTGTTTCTTATGGCACAACTAGTGCCCCTTTTTTAGCTACAAGAACCTTAATGCAATTATCCAGAGACGAAGGAAATGAATTTCCTTTAGCTGCGAATGTGTTGTTGCAGGATGTATACATGGATGACATCCTAACAGGAGCAGATGATTTAGACACAGCGAAGGAGATTCAGCAACAACTGATATCTTTGTTAAATAGAGGAGGCATGGATCTCCATAAATGGGCAGTAAATAATTTTGCTCTTTTATGTAATACTTCAGAATCTGAATATTCTTTTTCTAATGAGACAAAAACTTTGGGAATATTGTGGAAGCCTCAACCAGATTGTTTTGGGTTTAACTTAATTATCGAGCAAAGTGAATTATATACTAAACGATCAGTCTTATCACAAATTGCTAGAATATTTGACCCTTTGGGTTTGATAGGTCCAATAATTACAAGGGCCAAGGTGTTTCTGCAAAAATTATGGTTGCTGAAAATAGATTGGTGTGATTATCTCCCAGTGAAAGAAAATAAGGAGTGGAATGAATTTCTTACGTCCTTAAAATGTGTAAATCTGATCAGTATCCCTAGATGTATTCTTATTGATCAGTCTATTTGTGTAGAACTACATGGATTTTCTGATGCATCTGAGATTGCTTATGGAGCGGTCATTTACGTGAAATCTACTAATTTTTGTGGTGATTCTGCTGTTAAGCTACTCACTAGTAAGTCCAGAGTAGCTCCTCTAAAGCATGTCACTATTCCGCGTCTTGAACTTTCTGCTGCAGTCCTGCTATGTAAGTTAATGAAGAAGGTGTTAAGTGCCTTAAAACTAGAAGTTTCTAAAACTTATTTTTGGACAGACAGGACCATTGTACTTGCATGGTTAAAAAAAGAATCCAATGATCTTAAGACATTCGTAGCAAACAGGATATCAATTATACAAAGTTTAACTTCGGTTGAACAGTGGCATTACGTACCTTCTAAGCAAAATCCTGCTGACCTTATTTCTAGAGGTATAGATCCCATCAAGATTCAACAGTGTGAACTGTGGTGGTTCGGTCCAGCATTCCTACAACAGCCTGAGGTGGTCGAGTGTCCCGATAGCAATCCTGCTGAAACCAATGAGCTGTTTTTGCGTGAATTGAAATCACCATCAGTGACTCAAGTATGTGCCTTAGTTAACACTCTTGAACCTTTAGACATAATTAATAACTGTTCTTCGTTCATCAAACTACAAAGAGTAGTAGCATGGTGTAAAAGATTCATATATAACTGTAGAAACCCTTTATATCCTACAGCTGGAACTTTATCTAGCAGTGAACTCTCTCAGTCCTTATTGTGCATTGTAAAGAACATTCAAAGGACTTCATTCGTGAAAGAAATCCAGTGTTTAGAAAGGGGTACTGCTATCCCTAACAATAGCAAACTGATAAACTTGTGTCCATTTTTAGACAGTGATGGCTGCATTCGTGTTGGTGGTAGACTGAAAAACAGTAACTTATCCGATCACCAAAAATATCCTATGATTATCCCTGCAAAACATAATTTTACATTTTGTGTTATTAATTATTTTCATGTTTTATATTTTCATGCAGGTTCAGAAACCACAATGTCTCTTATAAGAACTAAATTTTGGATTTTAGCTGGCAGAAATGTAGTTAGAAAAATTATTTTTAATTGTATTATTTGTAAGAAAATTAATTCTAAAATTTCGCAGCAACAGATGGCTGATTTGCCAGCAACAAGAGTAACGGTATCCAGAGTATTTACGCGCACTGGATTAGACTACTGCGGTCCTTTTGAGGTAAAAAACTCCACAGGTAGGAGTAAACAGGTAAAAAAGGTTTTTATTTGTATTTTTGTATGTTTTACTACAAAGGCATTGCACTTTGAAATTGTCAGTGATTTAACAAGTGCAGCGTTTTTAGCAGCACTTAAACGCTTTATTGCGAGGCGAGGCAAACCTTCTGATATCTTTAGTGATAATGGTCGAAATTTTGTTGGTGCCAATAAAGAATTAAGAGCAATTCTCAGATCTTTATTTAAGGATAAAAGTGAGGAGGAAATTCAAAATTATTTAGCTAATGAAGGAATCAAGTGGCATTTTAATCCCCCTTCAACCCCTCACTTTGGAGGTTTATGGGAGGCAAGTGTTAAATCACTTAAATATCATTTAAAGCGTGTTGTAGGTAAAACTATTTTAAGTTATGAGGAACTCTTGACTCTCATTATTCAAATCGAAGCTGTTCTTAATTCTCGTCCCCTTTGCCCTCTTTCAAATGATCCAAATGATGTTGAGCTTTGACACCTGCTCATTTTCTTATTGGCTCATCTTTAATGGCCTTACCTGAACCGAATTATACTGAAATCCCTATGAATAGGTTGAGCAGGTGGCAATTAGTTCAAAAATTGACATAACATCTTTGGAAAAAATGGTCATCAGACTATCTAAATAAGCTCTTAAATAGGCCCAAATGGCATAAAGGAAGAGTAGAGATAAAAGAGGGAGATTTAGTTTTGGTAAAGAATCCTGATAATTATAGCCCTTTAAAATGGCATTTGGCAAGAATTATTAAAATCCATCCAGGCCAAGATGGTATAATTAGAGTTGTAACCTTAAAGGATAAGAATGGCACATATAAAAGGCCACTAACAAAAATTGTTGTTTTGCCTCATGTGAATGAAACCACATTAACTACTTGAATTCATACATTTTATTTTAATTAAACAAAAATTTTGTAGTGTAGTGTATTATTATATTTTTTTGTTTATATTTGTAAATTTAACATTTCATTTAGTGTATATGCTGAAAAAAAATTGTATTATTGAGATTGTAATTTAAATTGATGTTGTATTTATAGTATTGAATGTTTGAAACATTCAAGGCCCGGCGGTATGTTGCCGCTAGAAGCGCCATCTATGTGGTTTGTTTTGAAACTTGTGAGTTGGGTTCGAGACGCCGATCCGAGGAGTAGTGTAAATATCGGCTCTCGTTCAATTTATTGTTTTGTGAATTAAAATTTAATTAGTAATACAGTCCGCTAGTTTAATTTATTGTGAGCTGTGTGCAGTGATTATTTGTGATTGAGTTATTGGCGGGAACAATTATTATTATTATTATTATTATTATTATTATTTTATTTCTTTATTTTTTTATTTATTTTATTTTATTTATTTATTTATTTATTTTTTTTTGCTTTTGTTAAAAAATTTCTGCATTTTATGTAATTTTTTTAAAAGTCTAAAAAAAATTTAAAAATTAACTTTATTTTTATTTATTTTATTTGTTGTGTACTGATCATCCAAAGAAAGCATTAAATATCTATACACATGATGAAAAGGATCTATTATGGATGCTACCAGTAATTTGGCATACTTTATAACTGCTTCCCTCTAGTTACAAAAAGCATATACAGTCGAACCGCGTTATCCCGACACTCTAATGTCCAGACAAAAGTGTCGTCATAAGCGGAGTTTCGTAACCGGAGTTGGAGAAAAACATGTTTATAAAAAGCTGTATTTTTAATTAATTTACGGCAATTTTAAAATAATAACTGTTCTCGCAGCGTTAAACAATAAAACATTATTATTAAACAAAATAAACAGAAAAACAAAATTTAAAATAATAAAAATCGGATTTATGATTACTAGTTTTTTTATTGCTACATGAAATATTAATTGATTAAGGTTAGCTTATCCCTAGATGTGCTTCCTACAATTCTTTTTTCTATATCATACAATGAATTGCAATCAATATTCGTTGTTTCAGAAATGGATAACTTCTGATTCTTTCAATGCAATGTAATGCTTAGTCGGATTGAAGTCGGATGAAAAACGCCGCGTAGCCACAAGAGAGAGTCGCCTGACCAGAATCAAAAGACCGCGAGTAGACTGATACGTCTATCTGCACCTCAAGTGGGTCATTCGTAGTGTGTGAGTTTATTTAGTCAGATAAAGGATTGAAGAAAAATTACTCATTTATCTCAATGGTTAATTTAGACACTTTTGTGAAAAATTTTCTTACCGCCTAATCACCCTGCTTAAAAGATGGATTATGAAAAATGAACAATTTTCCTAAACCGTCGGGATATCCAGAGTTGAAAATTACTCAACAATGTGGAATCCGGAGTTTATTTACGTTAAAATAATATACAGAAAATCGGGAATTTGAAAAACTGACGTGATAAGCGGAGTGACGTTAAAACCGGTTGTCGGGAAAACGAGGTCAGACTGTATGATTTTTATTGCTTTTAATTGTTTTACTTCTCTGATTTCTTTACACTGAGACTCATTTCATCCAAATATGCCCAGTTTTATCCGTCGTTTCAACAAAAGCTTGTATGATTGCTGTTTCAGCTGATTTATTCTGGTTTGATTAATAGAGACACTCTGTCTGTTTAACTATAAGAGCATGTAATGAAATCAACTGATACAACCGCATTTTTAAAAAGAATTCTTGTCAAATTTATCCGAAGAAAAATTTTTTCAGTTTGTAAGCAATATCTCCTTCCAATATACTTATAAAAGTATGGTGTTTATTTTGCCATATATGGTCATCTTTGTATTAAAATTGAACACAAAAAAATTTAATATCAAACACATCATTTGATTGCATAATTAGTTATCTCATGGTGAAAAAATGACGAAATCAACTGATCTGTGATATAACTGAAATTTCTGAAAGAATTTTTGACAAATTTACCCGAAATTGTGAGATTATTAACAATAATTCCTATCAATGCTTTTATAATGGGTTTATTTTTCCATAAATATCCATCTTTATATTTAAATCGAACCTATATTTGAAAAGTTTAACAACAATAGTATAATTTTATTGCACAATTAATTTCCATGCGGAAATAATGACAAAATCAACTGATCTGTGATATGAATGCAATTTCTAAAAAAAATTATTGACAAATTGATCCGAAGTAGAACCTTGTCAGTTTGTTAAGAATATCTCATCTTGATGTATTTATAATTTTATGGGGTTTATTGTGACAAAAATAGCCTTCTTTATATTAATATTCAGCGTACATTTTAAAAGTTTAATAGCATCGACATAATTTATTGCATAATGAAATTTATAACGCAGAAACATTCAAAAATAGAACTTGGGATAAATTTTAAATGACAATTTAATGAAATACAAATTACTAAATAATGAAACAACGTATGTTATAGGGAAAGTCCGTTATTTAGGGAAAACTACATTACGCTTTTCACTTCTTTGAGTTTTATATAGCGCATTGGAAAGCCTCAAATATCATACCAATGAAAATTTGAATGTTAATTTTTATTAATAATACAATTATTAAATATTCACAAACAGAACATTATTCTGTGCGCGAGCATTAGAATTCGCATTGTACAATTGTCGACTGCTTTCATATTTGAACAGTAGTTACCAAGTTAACAGTAGCTATGTAAAATATGTTTATTTAATGGACTATACTTATGATTAAAATTAATAAACTCTTTTCTGCTAGTTCATATCTACAATTTTTTAAAGGACTACCTTCATTTTTGCCTCGATGTACTGTAGACAAATGATATTAAGCCTTTGTGTCTGACAATTGCAATTTTCTCATAAAATTTCGGAAAATGTGAAATGTAATCTTTTTTCTTCTTGCCCTTTTATTAGGTTTTATTTTTTCAATTTTTATTATAAAATAATTACACATATCTTTTGAATTTTATTAAGATTCCCCAAATAATTCCACGTTAATGCATTAAGAACTCATTATTTTATTTTATGGCTATCTTATATTTCAATTTAAAACTATATTAGAAGTGTAATTAAATATTACTGTAAGTTAGTGATACACCATTTTGAATATAAATGAAATGAGTTTGAATATTCTATAAATAAATTATTTTATATTTATCCTTTCTTTCAAATCGAGCTTCCATTTTGAATTCAAAGTTTAAAAAATATTAAATAGAAACAATAGCCTCTTTAAAATAAAGTATTTACGCAGTTACTTATTTAATGTATCAGCTTTGTTTTTAATTTAACACTAAAAGGACTACGAGGGGTCGTTTGACCCCTACCAAACGAATAACTTTCTTTACAAAATAAATTTAAGGGGGTCCCGGGATAAAAATTCTCAAAAATTGCAATTTGTATTTATTGGCTTGAAAAAAATACTGAGTTTTAAGCGTTAAATACCGCAAACCGCATGCTTTTATCTTAATTAGATCCAGAGATATAACACCTTTTGCCTTGAGAAGCGATGCATCAGGCTGCCCTCTGACGAGAATTTTAACATCATTTATCTCAGAATGAATTTTTTCACGATTTGTCAGTTTTAAAAGAATATATCTAAAGTTCATTGAAGGATATATGTATGGAATTTTCAACAGAGATTTTATGCTATATTTCCAACAAATTGTCTTCGAGATTTTTAATTTTGAGTGATAATTGTGAAAATATGTTAATTAATGCGAAACTCACTCGTAAAAAAAAAATAAAATAAACTTCATTTTTTAACTTAATTTTTATTTATAAAATTCATAATCAATATTTTAAGAAATTCTGAAGAAAAATTAAAATGACACATTTTCAATACACAATTTCGTAAACATTAAATATGTTTAAAATTTTAAAATTAATTTTTTTTATTTATTTTTTTTTTCAGATTTTTCTTTCCATACAATATTCTTATTATATTAAAACATATTTCAGAACAAAATTCCTAACGAAATCTCTATAAAAGAAAAAAAGTAGAATTTTGAGACCCAGAACCCCTTAAAATATACAAAAAAGATATAATGTTAAACAAGTGAAACAATTTTAAATAAAAAATCTAAATAAAAATTTTGGTGTGAAATATATTTTTAAAACTTGAGTAAAATTCCCGGTAACTTTAGTGTTAAATTAATAAACCACAAAAGACCATTAAAGTGCATTGTAACTTAATGACATAGCACTTCACATACAAAACTTTTCTTTGAAAATATTTTTTTAGTGGGATAATTAGTTTATTTTTAAGAATACCATGGGAAATATTAATCTGTAATTTCAAGAGTAGGTTCATATTTCAATATTATAATTTTTTGTTGCTATCAACTTTCAGTAATAATCTTACCTTTAATAAAAAGTGCATAGCGGTCTTCTTTCAATCAGGATTATTTAAAAATCATTTGTATTTGACGTCGCATCTGATTCAATATACAAAAGAGAAATATTCTATTTCAATACTATATATATTTTTTTAATTTTGCGAGCTAATATTAAAATATACTTTTTTTATAACTTGACTTAGCAATAAATTTCAAAAAATGGCTTTTAGATGATAATTTTTCGTTTGTATAAAAGAAATACGAATTTATCTCTATTTACTGGTTTAATCACAAGTTCAAATTCATAGTGATTTTAAGATTTTATGTTTCATATTTCCGATACCCTAAAAAAGTGCTTCAGGATAATTAAAGACGAAATGAACATACTCATGGCCTAGTTCATGAAACATTATTTAAGTCCTTACGGCGGAGATCAAAGCCATTATACGTATATTAAACCTCTCGCTGCGCATCCCGCGATTTCCACGCATAACGTAAAAGTAGCAAAATTTTCGCAATCCGCGATTTCAGCGGGGATTCATTTTTCCGTCTATTTAAAAGCATAACAGCTTGTTTCCTTTTCAACGGTTCATTTCAGCTTTTCTGGGATGTTTAAGTGTTGATTTTTGTCTGCGTTAACAAATGGCGTTATTTGTCCATTTTTCTGTGCGTTTACAACCTTATTTTGGAAGCATTTCGCGCGCTATTTTGAAAGCTCAAGGATGCCTCCATTCCATAAGAGTAAACACTCGACACTTTGCTAGCCATATACTCCCCAATGTCACCAAGAATGCAATTCGTATACAGAGTGTTGCTTGTTGTAAATAAATAAATAATAAATAAATAAAAATGAAAATGAAACCGGCAAAAAAAAAATTGCAAAGAAACGCGAATTTCGTGTAAAGATTGAGAAGTAAGACTTTGTCTTTGACATTGTTTTGAAATGTTATCATACTAAACTTCATTTCTGGTACAATTTTTGTATTTTGCATTAGTATATATATTTAATATTTGAATTTCATCAAATAAATCATAATTTTTCCAAGATTAATTTTCAGGATATAGGTTTAATATGATTATTATTCAAATTCTGTTTTCTGACAACCTTTTTATATGATATAATTCTATATAAAAAAAATACCTTTTTTTCAAAATATATATATATATATATATATATATACATTTTAACTCTAAAATATATTTTGACTTCAAATATGTAATAAAAAAATACTCAATTTTTAAACCTATTTTGATTTTTAAAAATGACGCTGTGAAAGGGAGAAGGCCTGAGAATGTGAATGGAAGAAATTTCGAAAGATTTAAAAAAGCGCAGTCTTACGGCTAATTGCTTTTTTTATGCTAGATAAAGAAAGATTAAACAAGAGAAATTAGAAAGCGAAATTGAAAAATATTACTCTTTTAGATAAAAATGGTTAACTATATTTAATATGGATCAGGAATTTATTGTGCGCACTTCTATAAAGTCAATAGATTGGATAGATTTAATTGACGGGTAAAGGAGTCTATGTATTTCTAATAGTTGTTATTATTTTTATTTTCATTTTTTTGACGACGGACATTTGTTTTTTAGTATTTACCAAACAACTTTTTGATCTTATATCTAATAAAAATAAAATCCATTAAAAATCTATTAACAATTCGCTCAATCTGATGATATTTAACGTCAAGTAATTATAAAAATTAACAAAAACTAAAAAAAAAATATTTCTATTTAATTATTTTATATTTTGTATAAAGATTTGATGATAATTAAATAAAATAGACAATTATTAATTCGTTGACATAGTACCAGAAAATAATAACTGGAAAAAATACTTTACATTCTGTGAAAGAATAAAACATTTAAAACTTAACATTTACGAAAGAAAAAATCATGCGTAAAGCATAGTTTATGAAACACTTTCGAAAGCTTCAAGAATACTTAACAATCTCCGCCGTTTTGTAATGTAAATAAGATAGCTAATTAAATATTTTAGAAAATGCGTAATATATATAAAAACAGGATTTCAGCAAATACCGTCCACAGCCAAACTTTACTCCAGTTCAGCAGTCCTGTCTTGGGTAGATTTCGTAAGAAATACTACATATTACATTTTCTCCTATCTTGGAATTTCGGAACATTTTTGCAGATCAACGCCGATCTTGATCCCTAGAACCTAAAATCACAGCCAGTTCAAATCTGTCTCTCTATATGTATATACATATATACGTATATATATATATATCACTTTTTTATGGATACGATAACTTCCATACTTCTGCACAAATCTCTTCCGAAATGATACATAATATCAAGTGGCAGAAAATATCGGTAAAGTTCGTTAATGAGATAAATCGGATGGAAATAGGGGTGGCTTTTGTGGAAACCGAAAAACACTATAACTTCTTACTTATAATACATATCAAATCATTTTAAAGTTATTATTACCTTTAGAAAAAGAGCCAAAAATTTATGTATCACAGATTTTTGATAGAATTAAAAATGGGCTCAAGGTGCGAAAAAATAGGGATTTTGGGATAAAAAAATTTCATAACTTCGTCATTTTTCAAGATCTCAAATTCACTAAAACATATTATAAATCTTCTCAATACTATCTACACCTTTTATAGTGACAAGTTTTTGTTAGGCGCAGTTCTGACCGCATCAGCAACAACTTCAATATATATATATAATAAAATAAAATAAAATAAAATGTGGCGGGGAGTTGAATATGAAAAAAGCTCATAACTTCGTCAATTCACAAATCAAATCCGTTGAAATTTATTGTACATCTTCTTAATATTGTATAAAACTTTTATATTGACAAATTTTCGATAGAAGGAAACCTACCTTAAAAACAAATTAAACAAAAATAGAGGTTGAAGAAACAATTACTCGCATTAACATGATTCTGATAAAACCAGCTCTTGCAGAAAAATGAAATTAAAAGCTCGTCAGAAACGGCCAGATAGCATTGTTACAGTGGGTTTATCTCTAATCTTGATTTTGTTTTTGTTGGTTAAATTAGTACTTAAGTTCGAAATGTACCTCCGGCTGTAGTCCGATGCGGCAGGGATTTTTTTATTAATAAATTTCTGTATGCTATACATATAACGCTAAAACATAGTTTAGTAAAAAAAGCATAAATTTGAATATAAAGCTTCTGCAATTTCTGACAATTGACGGAAACCCATATGGATTTTTTTTTGTACAGCTCTGGATAATACCTAGATATTTTTATACACGCCAGGTTAATTTAAAATTTAATTCATTCTAGAATACGCCTAAAACTGCTGAAATCATAGTCCGAGAAATTTTCATCCATATGCAAACGTGTATCCAATTCTCTACGTGGCTTTGTATTTAAATTTATTTATATTCGACATACATCTCTTAGCATACTAAATATATTTCATCTTGAAAATGTATAACTCATTTAAAAAACAATATTCAATGAATTCACACTCATACGTAAATGCTTATGCATTCTGTTGTTTAGCCCGTTTATGACCCGCAGAATTTATAATACGGCGTAAAATATGTAAATATTTAATTTAACTCAAAAGCGCATACCATAACTGAGAACTCACTTCCAGAACATATCACTAATAAAAAGTACCGTGTTAGAAGCTTCAAACTATCCGAAGCTTCAATTCGTTATGTAACGAAATAGATTTCTGTTTCATTAAAAATTAACACAAATTCTTTGCAGCCTATTTTCTACAGAATGCTTTCAAGCTTTTGTGCACTTCATAAATGCATATGAATTGTATTATGTTTGATATGGAGCAACAATATTTAAATGCGCTTGAAACAATTTCTTTTTCAATCACCGTTATATAACGTAATATTTTTGAATGTCTCGGTAAATGGACTATAAGTGCTACACAGTTTATGATAGTGATCGTTCTAGATAATATAATTAATAACATATAAAAAATACCGATTAATCCGAATATATTTTGGAGAGTTTGAACATGGACAGACGAAAAGACAAACCGAAAACATAAACAATTTTAAAGAATGTTGAAAAGTGTTAAAAAATGATGTCATATATTATTTTTTTACTATATAAATCACACGTAAAACAGTGAAAAATTTGCAATTTTTAATTGTCATAATCACGCCACTATGACACAATTAAACTCGAATTGCAGTCTTTCCAAGGGTGATTTTCGGTTAATTTCACGATACTTCTCCTATTGAAAAATTGCGATTTATTCCCATGATATATTTTTTATTTTCTTTATTGTAATTTGAGATTTTTTTAACAACAAATTTTATTTAATTTCTGCAAACGGTTCACTTGTTTTGTGTCTGATATGTAAGTGTTGTACTATTATCAGAATAGATTAAAATCTTCTGCAGAGGAAAGATCACTTATGTCTATATAGTCATAGAGCATATCGCATGCGTCCGTATACAGAAATCCTGAAATAGCATATATAGTGGTTTCGAGTTGGTTGACGAGTTTCATCCGCAATCTTGTTTCAAAATGGTGGCCATTTGACTTTTGGAACTTTTTTTATGTTTTCTAATATTGTATACTCATGGAAAATGTTACGTTTAACAAAATGCAAACTCTTATGTATCATTTTAACTGAATGTTAGAAACATTAAAAGTTATTTTCAAGGGTCACACAGTGTAAGTTAACAACATAGGTCCTGTTAATGAGAAAGTTAGGAAACTTAAATTTTTCCAAAAGTGTCTACAAAATTCCAATGGCCGCCATTTTGAAAAAAGATGGCGGATGAAACTGGTCGCCGAACCCGGTCGAGACATTAGTTGGTACTATGCATATTAAAAATTTCATCCAAATCGGTTGAAAAATTCGAGAGTTACAGCATGACAAAATTCAGATATACGTATATATATATATATATATATATATATATATATATTATTTCAAAATTTAAGAAAAATTACTGCATGAATGGCGCTACAGCAGCACATATCAAATGCAATAAAACATATTACATCATTTCAAAATGCTAAAACACCATAACTTCAAAAGGAAGGTGTATATCTGCAGAAATTTTTTAACTATAAAATATTTAAAAGAACAAGAAAGACAGGTAAAAAAACAAAAACAGTCTGTTCTTCATTAGTGGGAGGACAGACAGAAAACTAACTCCACCCCCCACTTTTAAAATTTGCAGGTTTCTGAACACATGTTCACCCCGCATTCAATACTGAAAAACTATTGCCATTTTATTAATCAAATTCCATAAAAAACTAAAACAACTCAAATTAAAATTAACAAACATAATATTAACCATACAAAAACAAAAAAACTTTAATAAAAGGTATTTTAGAGGAATGTTTAAATTATCATTAAAATAAAGACAAAAGAAAAAATATAACAAAACAAGCATGAATGCAGAATAAACATGCGCCCCCCCAAACCCGCAAAATGAAATTTCTCAAAACATGAATATCTGTATAATGTTTCTCACCCGTCAACAATAAACAAATAAATTTTTCTTCCAAAGCCATTATCAAAAACCAGAAATTCCAGGTCTGCAACTTTCTTTCGTTTCAATTCATCAATACACACCCGTTCTTTTAACAAGACTTTAGGATGCCTATTTCATACAGAAAGATCCAGAAGGCTGTTATCACATGTTCATGCCTCCAGTCCACATCGTTGCCATTCACTTTTTAGAACTGTCTTTAAATAATATTTCAAAAACTTAATAGGGTAATTATTATTGTAAAATAAATTAGCCAATAACTTAAAGATCTGTTTATAAAAATTATTGTCTCTGCCACAAATTTTATTGAAACGTATCAATTGACTAATGATTATATTTATGTACATTTTTTTATGCAAATTTGAAAACCAATGTGGCATGCTTCTAGTAAAAAAAATATTGAAAGTTTACAGAATAATTTTGTTATAGTCCCTGTGGACAAAGCAGCTAATAATTATGCAATAATATGAAAGAAGTTTTATATTGATAAAGTAGAGTGTGAATTAGGTAATGAAAAAAATTTTTATTCAAAAGTTAATATTGACAGAAATCCTGTTGTTAAAAAATTTTTTGCATATAAAAAGAAAGTTAAAAGTATGTTTTCTTATGTTTTTGATGTTTCTAATCATCACTGTTTGCCATTTATTTTCTTAACGCCTAAATTTCATAAAGATCCGATTAAATTTAGATTTATTTGTAGTACTTCTAAAAGCATTAATAAAAATTTTAATATTGGTTTACAGAATTTATTAAAAAATATATATGATTTTCTAAAGTATAAATTTAAGAAGTATAGTTATTTCTGGTCAAGTGATAATAGTGTTGAAATTCTGAACAATTTGCCTTTGACTGCTCTGAAAATGCAGGTATTCGATTTTGAAAATCTGTTCACCAATATACCTATTGATTCACTTTATGATGTTTTAATGAGTATTTTTGATGTTTTTTGTATAAATGATGAATTAAATATAAATAGAGATTTATTTTCAAGCTTATGTCATTTCTGTTTTTATAATAATTATGTAACTTTTAACAATAATACCTTTAATCAGATATGTGGTATAGGGATGGGAACAAACTATTCTAGTACAGCAGCAAATTTATTTTTATTTTATGATGAATTTAAGTATACTATGAAATATAATAGGTCTTTAAAGGTCTTTAGGTATATTGATGATATTTTAATTTTTAATTTTGATTTTTCTAATGAATATGATATTATATATCCAAATTGTTTAAAATTGAATACAGCAAACCGTGATGATTATAATGCAGAATTTTTGGATATTTTATTCAAAATTATTGATAATAATTTGATTTTGGATTTGTACGATAAGAGAAATAGTTTTCATTTTTTACTAGAAGCATGCCACATTGGTTTTCAAATTTACATAAAAAAATTTACATAAATATAATCATTAATCAATTGATACGTTTCAATAAAATTTGTGGCAGAGACAATAATTTTTATAAACATTTAAGTTATTGGCTAATTTATTTTACAATAATAATTACCCTATTAAGTTTTTGAAATATTATTTAAAGACAGTTCTAAAAAGTGAATGGCAACGATGTGGACTGGCGGCATGAACATGTGATGGCAGCCTTCTGGATCTTTCTGTATGAAATAGGCATCCTAAAGTCGTTAAAAGAACGGGTGTGTATTGATGAATTGAAACGAAAGAAAGTTGCAGACCTGGAATTTCTGGTTTTTGATAATGGCTTCGGAAGAAAAATTTATTTGTTTATTGTTGACGGGTGAGAAACATTATACAGGTATTCATGTTTTGAGAAATTTCATTTTGCGGGTTTGGGGGGGGGGCGCATGTTTATTCTGCATTCATGCTTGTTTTGTTATATTTTTTTTCTTTTGTCTTTATTTTAATGATAATTTAAGTATTCCTCTAAAAGACCTTTTGTTAAAGTTTTTTTGTTTTTGTATGGTTAATATTATGTTTGTTAATTTTAATTTGAGTTGTTTTAGTTTTTTATGGAATTTGATTAATAAAATGACAATAGTTTTTCAGTATTGAATGCAGGGTGAACATGTGTTCAGAAACCTGCAAATTTTAAAAGTGGGGGGATGGAGTTAGTTTTCTGTCTGTCCTCCCACTGATGAAGAACAGATTGTTTTTGTTTTTTTTACCTGTCTTTCTTGTTCTTTTAAATATTTTATAGTTAAAAAATTTCTGCAGATATATACCTTCCTTTTGAAGTTATGGTGTTTTAGCATTTTGAAATGATGCAATATATATATAAGTCAGAATTTCCAAGGAGGGAGGTTTGGGCTTGAGTGGTTTGGTTTGGGTAATGATCGGCTAGAATATACCAAAATTTTCCGAAGTGTTTTCCTTTGGGCTTCTGCAATAGGTAGCATTTTACTTTTTGTAATGAAAGCTACCTGAAAGTACCAACAATTTTGGCCATCAATGTATGAACTAAAATCTAAACATTAAATGCTTGAAACAAAGAGAGATTCAGAGACGCAGAGCACTTTCTGAGAAAAGTAATTTTTATCTTCACAATAGTTACAACAAAAATCAATCCGAGAACACCATCGCGTGAAATCTTCTGTAAAAGTCACAGTGACTGTTCTCAACATCCACATTCCCTGATTGTTTGAAAAATCTTATATGCTTTAAGATTTACATATGAAGTAAAAAAGAATAACTTGCTCATAAATTTTTGATATCATATAACATATCGTTAAAATAAAAATTTTATTTTCACAACTGACGTTAAGCGTACTCGGTACTCTGCATTCGGCGAAAATTGACGACAATATCGATTTTCTAATTTTTTGCTTAAATTATACGTTATTATCCCTAGTATATTCTGATGAAGTTTCGTTAAGATGCGAGTATTATAAATACAGTTAAAAGCGATTTTATTAGATTGATGTCCCTTTAAATTTCACACCCACTTCACTGTTTACATTGCGATTGCAGATCAATACCTATCTTTTTGTAATATTTCGCAGCCAGGAAGAAACGTTGTAGATTTCCAATAATTGTTTTTGTAGTTGAAATATTAAAAGTGATTTTTCTTAGTTTGTGTTTTTTCGACGAATTAAGATGTTCAAAGTGATAAAACTTTTATTTATATTTTTCAATTTATTCGAAATTTTTTTTCTCGTTGTCTCTTATTGTCTGTTTGATAAAACTAAGTATCGGATGTACCATAAAGTAAAAAGTTATTTTTTTTACACATAAAAATGTAAAATAAATTCAATTTTTACTGTAGTTTTATACGCATTTGCACATTTTTTTTTTCTGCCAAACTAATTAACTTATGGTAAATCCGATATTTAAAATTTTACAGAACACTTCAACGAATAGTTTATAAAAAAGTAGTTCAAAATATTCAAAAATGTAGTAGAAGATACATTTTAAAATTTACTTAAATAAAAAAAATAAAAATTTTAAAATTTTTCCAGAGGAATCGAACAATTTCTTAATTGAATCATTTTCTTTCATTGATTCCTTTATTATTATACCAGAAATGTACCTTTAAATGCTTAAATTTTTTTAAAAAAGGTTCATTTCTCGATTTCTATATCAATGTTGTGCAACTAAGGTTGTGAAAAAAAGTGTAATATTTTGAATAAACAGTGCCAAATTTAATCAAAATATGTAGTATATTAAAGAAAAATAGTAATTCATTTAAAATGCTATTAGAAAAGCTTAAGTAGATTTATAATAATTATTTTTGAAGTTGAAATCTTAAAAACGATTTTTCTCTGTGTTTTTTCGACGAATTAGCATGTTCAAAGTGGTCAACGTTTTATGTATATATTTCAATTGACTTTTCTTTCTGGTTTTTCGTTATGGTCTGTCCGATGAAACTAAGAATCTGATTTACGATAAAGTAAAAAAAAATACACATAAAAATGTAAAATAATTAAGTTTTTACTGTAATTTTACAATTATTTGCACTTTTTATGTTTTTCCCCCAAACTAATTAACATATGGTAATTAAAACACGTAGAATTATACAGCACACTTATAAGAAAAGTTTTAAAAAATTAACTCAAAATGTTCAAAACTGTAAGACAGGATGCATTTTAAAATTTACTTTAAAAAAAAAGTCCTTACTTCCAGTGCCGGGAGGAAGAGGTAGCTTTCATATTCCTTATTTTAAAAAAGCCAACTTATATTATTCAAACACACGGAGCTCAATTTAGTGGAAACCGAATATAGGGTAGATGCTCCAGTTGTGGCCACCTTTAGAGAAAAAATTGAAATAGAAATTTTACAGTTATTGACCGATTGAAGCATATTAAATCATAATAACATCATTATTTAGCAAATTTAATTGTCTTTCTCTAAATTATACTGATTTTCTACAGAATATTTTAGATTGTGAGTAATAACTCACTAAATAATTTATATCAATTTGTACCACTTATGGCCACCCCTGCACCAGTTGTGGCCACTCCAATATCATGTAGTTTAACAAACATTTTAATTGATAATAAGTAAAAATAAAGCATTTTTATGCAACATCTATTTTGCCACACACATATTTGTTAATATATTAAAAGAATTTTGCAATTTTTTTTATGAATTGATAAAAACGTCAGGTAAAATGTACTTATGTTGATTTTAACTGAAAATTTCAATTAAAAAAACAAAAAATATATTTAATTTGATTCATAAAAGGGACAACAGTGCCTGTAGGACATCAAGAATATTTAAATCAGTTTTATAATTATCCAATGGATTTTGGATTGATTAAAACACGTGAATCGTCACGAAATAGTTATATTTCTGGTGCTTCAAAACTTTGCTAGCTTGTAGTGCTGGCATTATACATTTTGAACGGCCATAATTTTACTTCTTATCCTAGAGCAGTGTTCCCTCTAGGCCATTTTTTAAGAGCACAGAATTCTGTGTTTTTTAAACTTGGTAAAATGAATGCTGTTCTTTTTAAATAATGGGAAATACATTCTTGCTTGTATTTAGATATCTCTTGTTAAGATATTCTCAATATTTAGTATTTCTAAATCCGTTTGCCCGAAATCTGGTAAAAATTATAGAACTTCTTCATTTCTTTAGGAAAAAATACAAGAAATCATGCTGTAATTTTATTGAACTTTAAAATTTATAAAATCTTTCAAAATTTATGTTTTAATTTATTTATCATATAGGACATATCGACCCTCCCCGTTGGTTTTATCAATACTAAACACAATATACTATATTTTCTTTAGCAATATATCATTCTTTAGTTACTACCACAGTGTCCTTTCTAAAGTAAATTATCTATTGGACAGAGAAAACTCTTTGATAGAACTGTTATTAGCCTTGCTTTTTTTTATTGAAGTCATTACTATATAAAACAAAACTAAATTGATTTTGTTTTATCCTGATGTTCTTAAAATTTATTTAATGGCTAAAATTCTCACTATAAGGAATCCTGTGGCCAAAAGTGTAACATATGTTGTACCTTTTTCGCCACTTCCAACTACCATGGCCACAACTGGTACATATAGCAAATTTAAAGCACCAGTTTTGGCCACCCCCCATTAAACTGTTAAAATAATTAATTTAAATGTGAAATTGCATTAGAGAGGAAGATTACCTCATAAAACCTAATAGTAATTTGTTTCAGGACAAACAAAACCCAATAAGTGCCTAATATTGAAAGATTTGGAAAACTTGACAGCTAAGCAAAAATCTTAATACATGTGAGCACACACTACAGTTTTACGCATTTATTTTATTTTATTTTATTTTTTTTTTGTAAGTCACATTTTATCAAAAAATAAACAAATGAGATTGTAAATGATAAAAAGGTGTTTGCTTAAGGTGTAAAAATGTATATTATTTGTCTGCATCAATTCACAGCTTAAATATTGGACAAACTTATCCAATGTGGCCACAACTGGTTCAGTGGCCAGAACTGGAGCATCTACCCTAGGAGATTCAATACTAATTTTTATCAATACTAAATCATTATGAATGATAATTTCGCGAAATTAGTCAGCTTTATCCAAGCTGCTTTTATTTAAAGTAACTTATATTTGGCTGCCAAATTCGGGGATTTCTTAAAGTGCCTGTCATTTTAAGACAACATGGTGGATGAGGCTAACCAGTGAACTTGGTCGAGACCTTAGTAATTGCTGTGCACATGCTCACTCACATCGGAATCGGTTGATATATACGAGTGCTGTCGCACGCAAAAAATCAGATTTTTCAAAATGTCACCCACATTAGAAATTGAAACTGCTATGTCTGAGACATTTTTTAAGATAAAGACAAACAAAAAATGCTCCTGAATCCTTATATCAAGGTCAAATACTTAAAAAAGAAACCTCTTCCAATTTCTAATTTTTTTGCACCTCACTTTAAATATATTTTTTTTTAATTTGATTTCCGAATTTTCAAACAAGATGGCTGATGAAGCTGGCCAGCGAACTTGGTCGAGATATTGATGTATACTATT
This sequence comes from Maratus speciosus, assembly GCA_963932465.1. Classification (NCBI taxonomy): domain Eukaryota; kingdom Metazoa; phylum Arthropoda; class Arachnida; order Araneae; family Salticidae; genus Maratus; species Maratus speciosus. The sequence continues at coordinate 133,939,819 of OZ010791.1, forward strand.
CACATGCCTTCTTACATCGAAATAGGCGAATACGTGTGTTATCGCGTGACAAATACAAGATCGTTTCAAAATGTTAGCCATGCTAGAAATTCAAAGTGCTATAATTCAACCATTTTTTAAGATATAAACAAAAGAACAAATTTTCAGAAACTAAAACTGCTCCAGAATCTTTGTATCAAGCCAAACACACACACAAAAAAAATCTTTTTCATTTTCCAATTTTTTAATACCTTAAATTTTTTTTAAATGGCAACCCTTTTGAAACAAGATGGCGAATGAAGCTGGCCAACGAACTCGGTTAAGACATTGGTATGACTATGTACAGAGACAGACCAAGGTACATCCAAATCGGTTCATAAATACGCCTGTTATCGCGTGACAAAAATCAGGTCGTTTTAAAATGTCAGCCACAATAGAAATTCAAAATGCTATAACTCAGCCATTTTTTTAGATATAGACAAAACAAAACCTGTTCCGGAATCTTTGTATTAAGGTAAAACACATACAAAAAAAATCTTTTTCATTTTCTAATTTTTTGGTATTTCATTTTAAATTTTAAATTTTTTTAATTATTTTAAATGGCCGCCATTTTGAAACTAGATGGCGGATGAAGCTGGCCAACGAACTCGGTCGAGATATTTGTATGTACTATGTACAAACCAAGGTACATCCAAATCGGTTCATAATACGTCTGTTATCACGTGACAAAAATCAGGACGTATCAAAATGTCAGCCACGCTAGAAATTCAAAATGCTATAACTCAGCCATTTTTTAAGATATAGACGAAAAAAAAAACTGCTCCCGAATCTTTTTATCAAGGTCAAACACATAAGAAAAGAATATTTTTTCAATTTTCAGTTTTTTGGTACCACATTTCAAATTTAAATTTTTCTTAAAAATTTAAATGGCCGCCATTTTTAAACAAGATGGCGGATGAAGCTGGCCAACGAACTCGGTCGAGACATTGGTAGGTACTATGTATAAACGAAGTTACATCCAAATCGGTTCATAAATACGCCTTTTATCGCGTGACAAAATTCAGGACGTGACAAAATGTCAGCCATGCAAAAATTCAAAATGCTATAACTCAGCCATTTTTTAAGATATAGACGAAACAAAAACTGCTCCGGAGTCTTTGTATACAGGTCAAATACATAAGAAAAAAATATTTTTCCATTTTCAATATTTTGGTACCACATTTCAAATTGTAAATTTAAAAAAAAATTTTAAATGGCCGCCATTTTGAAACAAGATGGCGGATGAAGCTGGTCAACGAACTCGGTCGAGACATTGGTAAGACATTGGTAAGACATTGGTTATATATATATATATATATATATCTGACCTATGTCACACTGTAACTCTCGTATTTATGAACCGATTTGGATGTAATTCGGTGTGTACATAGTACATACCAATGTCTCGACCGAGTTCGTTGGCCAGCTTCATCCGCCATTTTGTTTCAAAATGGCGGCCATTTAAATATTTAAAAAAAAAATTAAAATTTAAAATGTGGTACCAAAAAATTGAAAATGGAAAAATATTTTTTTCTTATGTATTTGACCTGTATACAAAGACTCCGTAGCAGGTTTTGTTTTGTCTATATCTTAAAAAATGGCTGAGTTATAGCATTTTGAATTTCTAGCGAAGCTGACATTTTGAAACGTCCTGAATTTTGTCACGCGATAAAAGGCGTATTTATGAACCGATTTGGATGAAACTTCGTTTATACATAGTACAGACCAATGTCTCGTCCGAGTTCGTTGGCCAGCTTCATCCGCTATTTTGTTTAAAAATAGCGACCATTTAAAATTTTAAGAAAAATTTAAATTTGAAATGTGGTATCAAAAAATTAAAAATTGAAAAAAATATTTTTTTTCTTATGTATTTGACCTCGATAAAAAGATTCGGGAGCAGTTTTTTTTTCGTCTATATCTTAAAAAATGGCTGAGTTATAGCATTTTGAATTTCTAGCGTGGCTGACATTTTGAAACGCCCTGATTTTTGTCACGCGATAACAGGCGTATTTATGAACCGATTTGAATGTAACTTGGTCTATACATAGTACATACCAATGTTTCGACCGAGTTTGTTAGCTAGCTTCATTCGCCATCTTGTTTCAAAAGGGTTGCCATTTTTAAAAAAAAATGTAATTTAAAATATAAAATGAGGTATTAAAAAATTGGAAAATGAAAAAGATTTTTTTTATGTGTTTAGCCTTGATACAAAGATTCTGGAGCAGTTTTTGTTTCTGAAAATTTGTTCTTTTGTTTATATCTTAAAAAGTGGTTGAATTATAGCACTTTGAATTTCTATCATGGCTAACACTTTGAAACGTTCTTGTATTTGTCTCGCGATACCACACGTATCCGCCTATTTCGATTTAAGAAGGCATGTCGATAGTATACATCAATATCTCGACCAAGTTCGCTGGCCAGCTTCATCAGCCATCTTGTTTCAAAATGGCGGCCATTAAATTAAAAATATATATATTTAAAGTGAGGTGCAAAAAAAAATTAGAAATTTAAAAAGGTTTCTTTCTTAAGTATTTGACCTTGATATAAGGATTCAGGAGCATTTTTTGTTTGTCTTTATCTTAAAAAATGGCTCAGATATAGCAGTTTCAATTTCTAACGTGGGTGACATTTTGAAAAATCTGATTTTTTGCCTGCGACAGCACTCGTATGTATCAACCGATTCCGATGTGAGTGAGCATGTGCACAGCAATTACTAAGGTCTGGACCAAGTTCACTGGTTAGCCTCATCCACCATGTTGTCTTAAAATGGCAGGCACTTTAAGAAATCGCCGAATTTGGCAGCGAAATATAAGTTACTTTAAATCAAAGCAGCTTGGATAAAGCTGACTAATTTTGCGAAATTCTCATTCATAATGATTTAGTATTGAATCTCCTACATTCGGTTTCCACTAAATTGAGCTTCGTGTGTTTGAATAATGTAAGTTGCCTTTTTTAAAATAGGGAATATGAAAGCTACCTCTTCCTCCCGGCACTGGCCGGAAGGACTTTTTGTAATGAAAGATACCTAAAAAAAAAACTGAATTTGCTTTTAATTTTGCCAAGGGAGTTCAATAATTTCTTGATAGAATCATTTTCCTTCATTGAGTCCTTTATTATTATGCCAACAATGTCCCTTAAAATGCTCACATTAAAAAAATATTCAAAGCGTACCGAATCCACTTACGGAACCGGATCTGAATATTAAATAGTCACATTGTTATTTGTGGTATTCATGAATCTACAATATTATATAAATGGTTAAATTATAATTTTTCTTATGCATTGAATTTTATAGACCACCCTTTATATTAATTTAACTAGAATAATTAGTAGATTAATATACATGGTAAAGTTCGTCAATTTATTGGGTGGATAAATGTTATTGAATCTTGCTTGATATATATGACGTGAACTTAAACAATTTAATGTCAAGCGAACACAATACACTAGATTAACTTTATAATCCCATAATATATGTTGCATGACACATCATGACAAGATAATCAGACTTGTGTTACAATACCTGAAGGTAAAATGTTAACTAATCTTCTGGCATATTGTTTACAATATTTACCATTGAACAGGAAAATCAATTGTTTAATTTTGTATTAAAAATGGATACTTCAAAGAAGACAATTTCAAATTGTATAATAGTCAAAGTGTAATTTAGACTGTTGTCATTGTGATAAATAATACTCCAATTTCAATCAACCACACATAAAGATTAATACATATATATTATTTCCTTGATATGCTGCAACACCGGTATAGATGCGTGATAAAGGACCTGATGTAAGGTTGAGAGTCAGATGAACAGAACACTTCAAATAAATAAACAATTAAAGATATATTTACAGTACGCTTACACGTTTACAGCGAAATACAATATTTTCATGCATAGGAAGTGTCATAACAAATTCTGTCCTACGTTACATTACACTTCGAAATACTATCTACACACATGTTTCGAACACTATCAACAGAAAATTCCCGTTTTTCTTGACAGTACGCAGGACCAATATATTACGGCTTATCAAATACTACATCCTCACAGGTCTATCCAAATCTCGGCACATACGTACACGTCTAAATAAAAACACATTGTGCTCCCGGAACGAATCACACTTTTCTCCTCCAACTCTCAACTTTCAACTGACTCTCTTACTGCCTTACTTCGCCAGATTTCCTCAAATCGACGGAGTCCTTCTTCACTCTACTTTCACGGGCAAAGCCAACAGTTTTTATTTATCGTTTAGCCTGCGACAATTCATCACAATCATCATTATATTTTTTTCAAAAACTCTCCCTTCCATTGCTAAATACCTTCCTATTGTACTACCCATATTCCAGTAGACAATAGCACATATTTTGAAAGTTAATTTCATATTTTTACTCATTTTATCTTCTTAGATAAGAAAATGCATCTATACCTTAGCTACGTATATAATATAACACAGATGAATATAGTAAGTAAAGAAAAAAACATTCGTTAAACAGTAATTTACGTTAAGAATACTTCACGTTAATGTGCGAGACCTCAGACAAATATTTAACTTCTCTACAATCTTTACAACAATCCATAGTGATGATGATGCTATTGATCGTTTAGCCTATGACATATAAACATAAACGATTATATTTTTCATAAACTCTCCCGTCCATTGCTAAATAACTTCCTATTGTACTACCCATATTGACAATAGCCCAACATCTGGAATTTCATATCATATATTTTAGATATTTTATTCTCGTAGGTAAGCAAATGTATCTATAACTCAGGTAACTAGAAAATCATACAAAGATGGATATAATAAATAAATAAAATAAAATTCGTTAATTAGTCATTTACGTTAAGAATTCGTCTCGTTAACATGCGAGACCAGACACAAATATTTAACTTTTTAGTGTTAGTGTAAAGTTAAAGTGATAGTGATTAGTGAATAATCTTCCATAATGAAAATCTATAACTGAACAATTACTACAATAAATATTTCATTTCGTGATCACGCTACTTATTAATGCATAAATGACACGACGTTTTTCCGGTGGTTGAAAGCAACAAGCAATTCTGTCTTTAGTTAACACAAATAAATAACAATTGCTCTTCGTATAGCTTAAAACATTGGTGGCATCTCCTTAGTTATAAATTATTAACTTCATACTAAAAATCTGCAAAAGGAATTAAGTTTTACTATCTCTTGAATAAAAAATAAAGTATCGATCTCAAATGTTTTACATTAATTTTTACAGCTGCATTTATTTAACTCCCAATTCTACACAAATATATGTAAAATAGTTCAAAGCGGATTTATAAACATTGGTTTCTAAGGAATACCCGTATTGAACAAGCATTTTCTGATCTGACATTCTCATGCGATTTTACAATCCTTATTCTACATGACTATTGTTGATGGTATTTTGTTACATTTGCATTTATATTAAATAATGTTTGTTTTACTGTTTTAAAACATGACTTTTATATATTTTTTTTCTGATTGCTTTCAATCTATATAATATGTACAGATGATTTTATATGAATTTCACTCTCTGTGCTGCTATATATATATATATATATATAAATGTTAAATAATTTTTTTAATTACGATAATGTATACAAATAAAATTATACAAAAATATCGAACGTTGTCTTCAATTAGGAATTACCAAATAAATGTCTTTATTTATCTGTAATACAAATATATTATTAAGTTAATTTCGATATAATTATAAATATATATGTTAGTGTACCTGGTATACCTGGTGTACCTGGTAGTGTACCTGTATATAGTAGTGTCTGGGAAATATATACTTTGCTTTTTTCATAAAATATACATATCGTTAGTTTAATAACTGTACAGAAAAAAATATCCACAAAACGAATTTAGTTTATTATCTTATCACTTATACCTATAATGACAAATACTACACGAAAGAGTTTCTTTTTATACGTATATATATAATAATTAATTTATTATCTAATGCTAAATAAACATACTTCAATCGTTCCTTTTATGTATACAAAAAATATTTGTTTAATTTTAGATTAAAAAATCCTTCCGGACTGCACCGGGGTTAAAAGTAGCTTCCCTTTTTGTTTTGTCTTTAAGAATTCGGCTAACTTTTCCTCAGTACGCGAAGTTAAAATGCGTGGAATCCGATTATCGAAGATTCTCGGATTTCGCAAAATTTGATTTGAATACGAATTAAAAAAATAAAAAGTTAGCTGTCATTAAGTTGTTTTCATTTAAAGTTACCTACTCTTATTCACAAATTGGGCGACTTTAGGCTAATTACTGCGTAAGTTTTCGAGAATTTCACGCTAGCGTATATGACTATGTATTTTTAAGCGTACTAGTTTACCAACAATGTTAATAACAAGGAAAGTAAATTTGCGAGATACTACGTTTGATAACACTAATAAATTTAACCCGGTATCTGAAAAAAATTAGTGTATTTCTTCAAAATGGCAGCCACTGTCGAATTTTAAATTACTATATCTCAGTCATTATTAATATGGAAGGAAACAAATGTACTCTGGAATCTTTGTATCCAGAACTCAAATTTATGCAAAAAAAAAACAAATTTCTATCTTCAATAGAAGAAAGTACTGTAATCGAAATTTTTTCGACTTCCGATTTTCGACGGATTTGCACGTTTAAGGTTCAGATATCCCAAAAAAACATGTTTATATAAAATGTCTGCCTGTCCGTGTGTCCGTATGTTTGTGTGTCGCCATTGTACAATTAAAAAGTGTATGAAGTTACGTTTAGAATTGAACCAAATTCTTTTTTTAAGCTTTTGGCTATGGCAATCAGGTTCTTCCTTAATTTGGAAAAACACTCCGCCGAAAGGGGACGCTATAATAGAGATTCTGTGCCATTTTGAATATTGTAACATCGAAAAGTGTATGAAGGAATTCATAGAATTGAACAATTATTTGTGTATGTTTTTGGCCATGGCAAGAAGGTCCTCCCTGAATTTGGAAAAAATCCGACGGTAGAGGGTGCTTTTATAGCAATTTTTGTGCAATTTTCAATATATTACCATCGAAAAGTGTATGAAGGTATGAATAGTACTAATAAAAATTCTATTAAAACTAATAAAATGAAATATTGACATTTGTAACAATATTTTGAAATATTGAAATATATGAGATATAAGAAAGTTTTGGGTTTGGCACATTCAACTAGTTAGAATTTTTAATAAGTAAAAGCCTGCCGTTTGGAAACACGGCGGCGGATCAAGCCGGTCAATAAATTCGGTGGATATCTTGTTAACTCTTTAACGTATGCTGAGTCACATCCAGATCATTGAATAACATCGAAATGGTTTTATAACTATGAGGGCTATCCTTTGACGAAAATTATATATAGAGAGAGTGAGATTTGTATGTGTGTGTGTGTGTTTATTAATCATTGAAATTATACCGAATTTTTCTGGAACTGCTTTCCTTCGGACAACTGGAATAGGTAAGTTCTTGTTGTAATTATAGTTTTCTAAAATTTTAGGTGCCTAAACTTCTACAGTAACTGCTACTTACTATCATTTCATTAACCCTTTTGTGGCGATTTCTTTCTATTTGGGGAAAAAAATTACTTTTGCGATACTAATATTAATAGTTACTATCCGAATATATTTACTAAGGTTTAACGCATATGTCATTGTCTGAAATGTAACGAATGTAGTTATTTGCATATCATTCAATTCATATTCATATAAAAATATCATAAGGAAGTGTTTTAGAAGACGTTTGAAAAATATTGAAACAAGGTTTAACAGATAATTCAAATTTCTAATATTTTTTTTTGCGTTTTATCACATATCATAGGTTTAGAAAAGTAATCTATATTTTAATTTTAAAGAATGAGATATAATGTTTAAAATAAAAATTACCAACAGTACAAAGAGAATTAAGAAGTACTGTTATTACTGTCAGTAGTAGAAAATGGCAAAATTAAATTAAGAGATAATAAGAAATGGACAGACATATACTATCATTACCACATGTAGATATTAACAAAATTAATTATAATAAATAAGAATGTATTCGAGACACATAAAATTCCTTAATGGTACATATAGAGATGAACTTTTATATGAAATTGTACAAATATTGTTAATTATAAAAACATAAATTCTTATTTATTTTGTCCAGCATATGCTAACAAATGTAACTATTCAGAGAAAATAATACACGATGAAAACACATGTACTATTAATAGTACGCCAGACAGAAACGGGTAAATTCAAGAAATTTTTAATGCAATACAAATTCATAGATTCATTAAATCTTTTTCACTTTGAAGATTCAACTATCGCACAAAAATAAAAAAGACATTTGAAATATAAGTTTTCAATTGTAAACAATTTTCATTAAACTGTTAAAGAATGTTACCAAAATTGTTTTTTAATTTAAAACAAACCCTTGTACTTTATTATTTATTTTTATGTTATGTATGCATTTTCGTTGATTTTTTTTATTAATGAATTTAATATTTACTCGTAAATATTTAATTCGAATCATTACTCTTCATCACGATGTAGTAGCGCCAACAACACTTATAAAGAAGATAAATGACTCAGAACATTTATATATGATGATGAATGGAATTTCTCGTTTAATTTAGTAATGCATGGATATAATAAAACAGCGCACTAATCATTCCATCCATACAGAAAAATATATACAAGCACTATTAAATTTTCAGGTATCATGGAATAATAGTTACTGTCTCATAAATATATCGTAAATAAAACTTGCAAAAGTTAAAATTGGTAAAATCAAATAATTAGTTTTACTAAATAATTTTGATTATATTGCTTAAAAAATAGAAAGAATTTATATATTGTAATTTAAAAATTATTACATATTATCTTTTATTAAAGAAAAGTAAGAACTAATTGCATGTTTTATAGAAATCAAAAGCACATTTCTTTAACTCTATGAGTTAATTAATTAACATTTATTAATATACTCAAGAAACTGTCATTTCAGTAAACAAATATTTTAAGAAGTACCTATATATACATTTTAGTAATTAAACTTAGTTAAAACATATTTTTATTATTAAAATATTTTTACCTCAGTACCAAATGCATCGCAAGTTTATGTAGATATAACATTGACTGAAATAGGCAGCATTTTTCCGTTTGATCTGTGCTTTTATGTTAAGTAGTAAAATCGGTGGTATTAATCTTTGCATGGATCAAATCATTATACGCAAATTCATTAATTATGACTAGTGCTTTTCATCATAGCATAGATGATAGTTGCAAAATTAGTTAGTATTAAAAAGTAATGTTTAAAACTGATTCATTATTAATTCTAGCTAATGCTGTAGTAGTTCGACATAGTTATATAGCTGTTTTATGTTCTTTGATGATGCCTGATATTTATCTTGTTGTCTTAAATACATTTATGTAGATATCTTTTTGTAAGAAATGATGTGCAATAGCTACAGATGGTTTCAAGTATTTTATTTTATATTGCGATGGCAAATATTATATTTTTAATAAATTTGTTGTTGGTTTCTTACTTGGGCTTATGTCACTTGTGCTCAGGTGACACATATGAGGTATAATGTTCAAATTCCAGAAAAAATCGTCAGATACATTTAAAAATTTTCGCAAATCGTCTAAAATCGGAATCGCCTGTTGCCTTTAAGGCCCCTATCACTGCAGGCGCAGACCCTCGCGAGCTAATGGTACACCTACGCGGAGGTTATTTTCTAATATCTCATTTGCATTTCCACATTATTATTATTATTATTATTTTTTACTTTTGTTTTGTTTTGTTTTACTTTTTTGATTTTTCTTTCAGATATTTTTTAGAATGACACTTTCATTTTCAGAACCAGTTTCGAAAGTGAAAGTAACTTTATAAAAAATATCTGCAACCAAAATCGCAAAAGTAAAAAAGGAACAATGTAGTGATGGACCTCAGCTACCCAATGCAAAAAAAAGGAAAATATATTTAAAAATGTTGAAATGCAAACGAGATATTAAAAAATAAACTTCCCATAGGTTTAGCATTACCTCGAGAGTGTCTTTGCATGAAGGGGCAGGAACCGTAAGCCATAATAGGGTATCCATCCAGTCTCCCCGCGTTGCAGAGTTTAGGTGTAAACCATATATATATATATATATATATTTAATTGAAAACTCTGAATTGAAAAACTGATATATTTTGACATTTAATATTATTTTAAAATTTAAAGTAACAACAGTGTTGCCAGATTGGGAAATTTTAAAATTCAGATAACTTGATTATCACCACTTTTTTGAAATAGAAATATTCGTCCTATTTAAAAATATTACAAATTCTGAAAAATAAGTCGAATTATACTATTTAAAAAAAAATGGTGACATTCCCCAATCTGGAGAAAAAAAGTCTCCTATCTAGAAAACTGAGTAACAGTACCAAACATATTTTTTACATGAAAAATAGCAATTATGTATTAAAAAATGTGTTGATATTTATTAAAAGTGATACTTTCCCATTTTCTTTGCGTCCGGAGTTAACAACCGAAGTGATCGCCAGCTATCGCAATTTACAACAGCGATATTTAGATTCTGATCATTTAAATGGTTTAAGCAAGTAGTTCGATTACGTGTCTTATTTTTTTGTTTTGTTTATATCTTATTATTTTATTTATTCTTTGATCAAGTTTTAATATCCTTTTGGAATAAATGCCAGAAACAAATGCTGAAATATTTATATTAAATTAAACGCAAACGGATTTATCTTTCTTAATTGTCAGTCTACTTGCGATGCAGAGAGATTTAAAAAAATCATGGTGGAAAATTATTTTAAAAACAATAAAAATTACCAAATTGGACAATGGTTTACAAACAAATTTCGATACAAATTCAAACAAATTGCATTTAAAATTACAATATATTTTATTCGACGGTGTAAAGATTAAAAATGTGCGATCTTTACAAGTTTAAAAAATGTGAATTAAAGCAATATTTAATCATCTGCGGTTGCTAGCATTAAAATAAAGTCAGCTTTACGCACGGACATGTTTGCTCTTTATAATGTAGATAAATATTTTATATAAGTATATAAATCAATGTGTAAGAATTTTAGACGCTACTAAGTGAAAAAAAAGCAAAAGTCAGAGCAGAGAGAAAAAAAGCATCTGTAATTAAAATTAATTTGAAATCTGAGGTTAAGGTCATTAAAATTTAATAAACTAATCTAAGTAAATAAATTACAAAGAAAAAAAATGAAAATAAAATGTTACTTTTTTGAACAAAATATTTATTCTTTGAAACATAATGCAGTCCTGAATGTCAAAGGTAGATTTATTGATTCGAAGGCATTCCAATTTTACAACTGTTAGGTTCAGTGGAAACATTTTCCAAAAACAACGGAACTTTTGGAGTATACATATTCTGTTTTAAGCCTTCAATATTTTTCGTAGAAATATTTCAAGTCTGAGGATGGAAAGATATAAAAAGGAAAGCTCTTATCAATCTTTATGTTACTTGCGTTACAACGTATAGGAAATGACAGCGATTATGTCTGCTATATTTCCTGCATCAAAGATGTTTCAAAGCTTCAATCGTGACAGCGATTATGACGATAATATTTCGTGTATCAAAATGGGAAACTTTAAGGAAGGAAGTTATAAAATGTTATGTAACTGAACGATAAAATATGTTCTCAACTTCAAATTGTTACATTTTCACTAAAATGTAGTTATATATGATATGTAAAAATATGTATTTTAATGCCAGATACACACATTGTATCATCTGTTAAATTTTCAGAAAAATTTATAATATTGCATGTCAATTGAATTTTAAACAATATATATACTACTTTTGAAAAGGCAAAAAATTCTGTCTTGTAAGTGAAATTAAAAAAATGATGAAAGAAAATAGTTTTTCAATAAACGCTTTTTTTTTCATGAATATTTTTAAAATATTACTTGAATCTTTAAATAACGAAAATTTGTATTTCTGAGTAAAATTACAATGTATGAGTAATGTATTTTTGCCACCTCTAACCAAAACAAATTTTATACACTGGGAAAAAAAGAAGCCTTATCTTAGTCTAAGGAAATGAATTACAAGGTGTCCGAGCTAAAAGTATCCAAAAGTCATGGCTTATTATTACGGAACTATTCATTTGAATATAATAGACTGATCCTCTGTGAATTGGAAACCCCTCCGAGATTTTGTGGACTCAACCATACTATCATAGACATGTTACCGCGTTTTTGAATATGAGATTTCCTGGAAGTTGGATTGGAAGACGGGGCCAAATTGTCTGGCCGCCAAGATCTCTGGTTTTGACTTCATTCGAATTTTGCTTGGGTATTCATTAAATCCGTTGTGTATCAATAAAAAAAATTACTGTGGATGAGTTGAAGAAGTGTATCATTCCAAGTCGCCCAATTCGTCTAATGACTCCTGATATGCTACGAGACACTTGGAGAGAGCTCCATTACTGGTTAGACGTATGTCATTCTAGAAAAGGTGCCCACATCGAAATTTATTTAAATAAGTCACAAAAAATATAAGTCACAACTTTTGGATACTTTTAGCCTGGACACCACGTATAACAATGAAAGAAAATATAGAATAACCTTTTTCGAGTTGCCCACATTTCCAAAAAAAAAAAATCCATAAGAAACCTCTGAGACGAATAACTTTTCATTGCTTTAAGAAACATTTATTAAAACAACCTGTTCCGCCACAGATTTTCGGAAACATTTCTGAGTAGTCTTTGTGGTGTATTAATATTTTTTTCAACACGGAATATACGTTTCTTGAATGCTGTCAGTTTTCAAGTAAACCTTTTCCTGTTTGACAAACACATTTTTTAAAGACAAATATGTTAAATTAAGAGCACTGACATAAAAAAACATGAATATTATTCTGTTAATTTTGTATGTATAAAATCAATTACTCAGCTAAATATGTCTATTTTGGGATATGTTAATTTATGGGATTCTAAAAATTTATAGTTTGGTTTCAGAAAACTGATTAATACTTTATAAAAACTAGTCGGAAATGTTTCCACAAATTTGTATGAGTAAAAGGAAATTTGTTTTTCTAAGTGTTTCATTACATAACAAAAATATATTGTTCTTCGAATTTAAGGATAGCTCTGAAGAGTTTACGTATGTTTTAGTTCATGGTTACATTACATATTAGATGATTAAGATAAAATTATCTTTTTTAGGTGCTTTCGACGTTATATAAATACATAGAACCTATAATCGTCGTCTGGTCCACGCGTCTGTCTGTCTGCCCACAAACAACAGAGCAAAATCTACCCAACAAAATGGTTTGAAATTTAATATATATAATCATTGTATAATTTTGTCGAGACACACAAAAGTATGGCATTATATTGTGGTCTATTGGGAAATGTCGTAATCATATACATACGTAGCACCAATAGTGGATCTCTGGTCTGTCTATCTGTCTGTTCGTCAGTCCGCATATGATAGCACAAAAACTTCCCAGCCGAATGGTTTGTAATTTAATAAACATACACTTTGCAGAATTTTGTCGAGCCATTTTTTTTTGAAAAGTGAATTAAAACTTAAAAATATAGTAATAAAAGTTTTCTTCATTCTAGTAAATCCTACTATACGTAATTAATTTAATTATATAATGTGATAGGCAATGATTCTAGGTTGTCATGGTGATTACGTCTTATTTAATGTGGATTAATATGATTTACATATAACTAAATTCAATATATATAATCGTAATAAATCTTGTATTCATGCAATTTTGCGTAAGAATGCAATATCTATTGCACCAAGATCTGAATATTTATAAAACTAGTTATTTTATGAACGCATATCATTTGTCCCGTTCAACGTGCAATTTCCGACTTGTTTTTTTCTATGTACACTTAAAATATTTTTTTGTTGTTGTTGTTGATGATGTTTTTGAATACGCTTTATTATCAAAAGTTAGCTAACGAATAAACATTAAATATACCAGAAAGAAGCTAATTCTTACAAAGAAGAATTACAAAAATTATTTTATATAAACCATTAAAATGAGAAATTAAGAACTATCCCATTTATTAATTGGATACTCGATTACTCGAAGTTAATGTTTAAGATTTATGCCTGATGAAAAAAAAAACATATTTTAAATTCATAGTAATTCAAATGTGTTCAAACAATACCTTGAATAATACTGAAAATGTTTTATGGAATTTTATACAATATTCATTTAAATATTTTTCAGTCAAAATATAAGCAGTCTAAAAACATTGAGAAAATTAATTATGATGAATCATTATACGTACGTCATTTCTTTCTCAAAAATCAAGATTAATTGTTCTTTCAAGCAAGACTAATGATGCTTGAAAAACATTTATATGATATCATAATGCTAATAAATGACTTTATTTTATCGAATGGAATGAATGGAATTGAAAATTTAATTGACCGTTCAGATGAAACAAAATGTAGTTCCTTGATTAATGATCAAAGTTTAAATCATTTAAAATTTTCAGAATATAGATTTTTAGTCAAAATGCAGTACTTGATATTTAAAATATAATCCTAGTCATAAAAAAATTCAATCTAATTTTTTACATGTTTTCCATAAAAAGAAGTAAAAGTAAATTAGGGAAAGTTTTCCTTTCTTAAACATTCTCTGAAACTACATTTATTTTACATCTGTTTTCGTTTACATAAAATTAAAACTTTCCAGCTTAGTTTTCATTAAAGGATTTTATCACTTGTTTCAGTTAAAATTATTGATTTTTGTTCCTAAAAAATGTAAAAAATCATGTAAAAGTTTTCAAAATCAATATTGTACTTTTAAGATCGTGACTTTTATGATTTTTTAAAGAATTAATTTTTATTTTGAAAATTCAGCGGAAACCAATAACCAAAAATGTTTATCAGTTACTAAAAGGAATTACATTTATTTAAAATTTTATAAAGTATTATTTTATCTAGCAATCGCATATTTCTATTTCTTTAATGCGCTTCTTTAAGTTTTAGTAATGCGTATATTGAAATTTATCAAGACACAACAGTTATAACTCTTTGTATTTTGTTTACTATATTATTAGCAGTAAAATAAATGATAATTTAAAAAAAACATCAAAATGATGAATTCTGATTTTATTTCTGCAATATATTTCAAAGTATGTACATTTTACATGTACTGTAAACATGTATGGAAACGGTACAAAGAACAGACTAACCTAGATTTTATGCATATACCGTGCTTCTAAGTACCATTGAAGAAAATTTAGTATAAAATTTATTTACTCTGTCTATTAATAAAAGTTTTTTTTTTCTTTCGAGACAAAATACTCAGGTCTATCAAACTTCGAAAGCGTAGAGAAACAGTCGAAACTAAATATTTTCAAAATATAGTAAATTTCTTAATCATTTAGATAGGTACAGCTTTTCTTAAAACAAAAAATAAAGTTATGTGAAATATTTTAAACAGCAAAAGCCTTTCCATTTACACAGAAGATCATAATACATTTAAATACTTTGTTTTTATTAGGATTGTGATATTTTCATAGGAGTATTTTTGGTTAATTAATCTGACTATATTTGTAAATATTTCACAAAAAAGTTATAGCTACAGACTTATTTCATCCGTTTTAAACAAAAAACTTATTTTAATTTCATTTTATTGTTATTTAAAAATTCTAGTAAATGTTCGGATATTAAAAAAGATAATTGTCGAGGTGAAGCAATTTGTTGATAAATATTTCTGTAAATAAAGGGTTATCGAAACCGAAGAGATGAAAGGTTGCGTGATCTTTCACCAGTAGGGAATTGAACGCGTTACCAGTGTCGCAGCAGACAGGTTTCCTGTCCTTTACGCCACTGAGCTTCTTAGATTTAATCGACTAACATAAATATTGGCATACGCCACAGATTAATTTATCACTTTCTTCCCAATTCTGATTTTAAAAAATCTTTAAGGGGCGTTCTTTGTGCGTGTTGATGTTGTTTTCTGACGGCCAATTACCTACACGAGAAATATAGGCTCGAAGGGGGTGAGTTTTCCTGCGTAGGACTGTTTCTGCACGGGCGGGGTCTTTCTAGGGGGGTTAGGTTCTCTAACCTGAATTTAAGCAAGAGAATCCTAGGTTCGAAAAAACCCACGGAAGAATCAAAGCGATTAGGCCGACAGGCGGAATTGTGTTCGAATCCAGCACCTTACGTCTACCAGCTTTATTGTTATTATGGGCATTGTGGAAAAAATATGTAACATTAGCACGGGCTAATATTGCATATACGTTAATCAATTTCTTATTTCGTGAACAATTAGACATGTATTTATGGTATATTTATGATATATTTATGTACATATTTTAGGTATGTATTTAAAAATAAATATATTTGACTTATTTTTATTTCTCTCTTAATTTAAAATGATAATTATAATAAATATTTTCGATGAAAAAATGGTTTGCCACACTTTAACATAAAATTCAAGATTTTTAAATTATTGTTTGTTTTTAAACTATTTTCTCCTTGAAACAATTAGCATTAGTCAAAAGAATCGTGTGCGGGGACACTATGAACACTTTTTTCTGAACATTTCCGTCTAAAGTTCGTCCAAACTTACGATCATTTCTATTAAAAAAATAATTTTCCAATTTGTTTTTCACGAATAACCTTAAAAAATTATTATAAAAACACCGATGCTGATCGTTACCTCATCATCTCGTTACCTCATCATCTATTTGTTTTATTACATAAAATTATCTACATCTCTCGAAAAATACAAGAAAGAATGGAACTAAATGTTTAATTAAAGTGACATCAATCATCATGAGAGCAATAGTCCTGAAAACACATTCTTTGTTTCAAACACCAAATTAGTCCTCCATTTTCTCTTCCACAAAGTACTTTTCACTCAAATGAATCCTTCGCGTGACGCATAAGAGTGAATTCACAGCTGTATCTTTTCCCAAGGCAGAATCTCAATCTAGATCATCTCGAATGTTTTGCATCTGTGATCAGGATATCGATTCTCGATTCAGTAGTTTTGAATATGTCAGTTTGAGTTAATATTGATTTTTCAATAGAGCTGTAATTTAATATAATAGAAAAGAAACTAAACTCTAATTTGAATGTTGCATACAATTTATTTTTTTTCAAAACACAGTTTGATTTTAAATGAATCTTTCAATGTTTATATAGTCACAAAGAGAATAGCATGTATAGTATGACTTACTATATATACACAAATTTGTCATAAAAAAACGACATATGATCCCCTGGGGACTGTACCGACCATTCAAAGAAATCCTCAAAAAATCTACACAATGAAAACCTATAGATGATGTTTAAATGATACCCGTAACAGAAAAAAACGCTACTGATAAGAAACTCGAAAATGAAAAAACAAAATTAAACTTATATGTGTGAAAAAATTCACTTAGTCAAATTACACAATTGTATAGCGTTTACCACTGGAGATGACAAATTGTCGTTGTTTATTAAAATGTTATTGAGACTTACTATGCCATGATCGGTACTCAAAATGAAGTGTGTAAAAATTATAGTTATTTTACAGTGATTTTCAAAAGAATTTCGCTATAGTACGGCCTATGGGGAAAAATCATTTGCGGTAGTTTTTAATGATGTTTCACAGTTTCAACATAAGGTACTTAGTAAAGAATATTGTATGCATAGCATTCACCGTTACATTACAGGGTCACTAAAAATAATTTTGTTACATTACAATCGTTTGTTAAAAATTTTTTGCAGAGTATTTTATTCATGTACAAGGTGACCATAATAAAATTGACAGTACTCAGAGTATTCTGTAGCGCGATCTAATTAAGAGAATGGCTCCAAGTTTCGTAAGAAGATTAAAGAAAACGGGGGACGAAGGATTCCGCGAAAAAGATTTAGTTCCGAAAGTCACCGCTAGGGGAATATGTTTCGCTATGTAACAGAAAAGTGAGTTTTAAAAAATGTAGAATCAATACTAAAATCGTTAAACGTGCTAAATAAAAGGTAATTTTATTTCAGTATTGATTCTGCATTTTTTAAAACTCTCTTTTCAGTTACACAACGAAACATATTCCCCTAGCGCTGACTTTCGGAGCTATTTTTTTTTCACGGAATCCTTTGTCCCCCGTTTTGTTTAATCTTCTTGCGGAATTTGGTGCCTTTCTCACAATTAGATCGCGCTACAGTACATCGCGCTCTGAGTACTGTCAGTTTAATTACGGCCACCTTGTACATTATTTGAAATATATTGAAATTGATATATAACTATGAGGTGTACTTCAGGATGCTTTACTATAGAATATGGTGTGCATAGTATTCAACATTCATATACAAGTTCACACAAAATAATTCAGTTACATTACCATCTTTGAACAATAGTAGCAGGAAGTGTGCTTTCACTTGTAGTACGCATTTAATTATTTAACATTTTTTTCTCTATATTACTGTATTGTGTCAATTTTAATGATCATATACAGGGATGAACAAAATCTCTAAAGTAGGGGAGACTGGGGAGGGTTAACCTTTTTTTTTTCAAAATGATTCTTTATTTTTTTAAATATTGAACATAGAATAAAGTTTCGTGCATCATTTTATTCGTCATAAAAATAGTTATCAAAATAAAATTGAGTCATAAGTGTAATTTACAAGAAACTTGAAAATGACTGATTTTAATCGTGAGAAAAAACGATCAAAACGCGCCACGTATGGGAGGCTCATCATCATTTAAAAAAAGGCAGAATAACTTTATGTAACATTGTTTAATTATTATTAAAGATTATTTGGGAAAATGTGATGCGTAAACAAACCATCTTAGAAGGAATTTAAAGAACAGGAGAAAAATTCAGTTTTAAAACCCACTTTTTGTGACACTTAATCAGACATCACAAATGTGCTATCTCGGCGGTCAGATGAATTAAACATCGATAAATCATTTTAGCAAAATAAAAATATAAAAGGAATCCCGCATTATTACACAAATGATTATCGGTTGTCCAGCATGAACAATATTCATTTAATAATGCTATTAATTATTCTAATATATTGATTCTAACAGCAATGATAAACACTGACACTTACGAAATATAGTATATTTATCTAAATCAAACTCATATTTACTGTGAATAGTAAATTAAAAAAGGGAAACATTAACAGCGTGGCATTAAAAAACCAGTTGAGTTCAACCTCCTCTATTTTTAGTTAATATCTTCAAATATGAAATTTAGTCCATTTCTGCCCAATAGAAACTGAGATAACGGTTTAATTTTTATCGTATACTTAAATCACACAAAGCCTTTTGTAGAGATTACACACTAAAAATGAATCAACATAATTTCTAATAAATATTTGACATATTAAATATGGCGAATTGAACTTTGCAAAGATTGAAAAACACAGTATAGCAATTATAAACACTGACACTACGAAGTATAGTATATTTCTTTAAATTTAACTCAGAGTTATGGCGATCAATGAATTAAAAAAGGCACAAATCAACAGCGTGCCCTATTGGGTATTCAAAAACAAAATTAGTCTTACCTCTTTATTTTTAAATAATAACTTCAAAAATGAAATTTTATGCACTTTATTGCAAATGAAATTGAGATAACGCTATAATTCTTATCGTATATTTATAGTATAGTGGAACCCTTTGTTGAATTTTAAAATTAAAAATGAATCAACATAATTTTTATAAATATCTGACATATTAAATTTGCTGAAATATAGCTATCTTGCAACAATTGAATATAACAGTATAGCAATGATAAGCATTGGCACTTATGAAGTATAGTATTTTTCTTTGAATTTAACTCGGAGATACGGTGATAAGTGCATTAAAAAAAGGCTCAAATCAACGACGTGCCCTATTGGGTTTTCCAAAACCAAATTAGACCAACCTCTCTACTTTAATTAATATCTTCAAATATGAAAATTGATGCATTTCTACTAAAATACTGAGATACTGCGATAATGTTTATCGTATATTTATAGCATAGCAGAGACCTTTGTTTGGTTTATAAATTTACAAAAATGAATCAACATCATTTTTAATAAATATGTGACCTGTTAAATTTGGCGAAATACAATATCTATCACGCAAAGCTTGAAAAACAGAGGATAGCAACGTACCTTATTGAATGAACAGCGCTTAACTGAAATAAAATACATTTTTTAATAAACGGTTTAAAAATTAATTTTGTTTAAATTCAATGCAAAAGACGCCGCAAGTTTATAACGAATAAATCAGAAAATTACAATTATCCCAACGTGATCCATAGCGTCTGGAATAAAATAAGAGTTCGATTGATCTTCATCCGCAGTTCTTTGATCATTTCAAATTTGAAAGAACTTTGAATTTGATAAATTTATTTTCTTCCACTAACTATATATCACTTTGTGGTAATTATAATATATTAAATAAAAAATTATCATTTATTAGTGATACATTTAGAATTAATATTTTTTATACGGTTATTTTAATTTATTTTCGCATTTGTAATCGCATGTGTCATTAATACCTTTTTCCCTTTATTTCTTTATTGAAATCGTATCAAGTTCTCATTTGTAACAGTAAGTTTTGTTAAAACCATTTTGTATGATTTACGCATTTACGTATTTTTATTCCGATGAAAATTTTAATTTGAAGTGTCATAACATTATTTTTCTAATTTACACTTGGTTTTAGTAACAAAACTGTTCTATTATCTATGTAAGCACTTTCGTTATGACTGGCCTGACACATTTTACAATTACTTGTTTGCAGGCTAGCTAAGAAAGGATTTGTATGTTTCATCTAATTAACAAACTTCCGTTATGCTGCCAGTTCCGTTGGAAGTTGTTTTGCTGGCTGACAGCATGAGATTTAGCACCAGAGATGGGATTTAGCACCATAGATGGGATTTAGCACCATCTTCCACAAACCTAATGGTTGGTGTTGCGGTAGGTGTTCATTAATCCACAATAAGCGCCGAAATTTAGCTACCATTTAATCGTGAAAAAGTCATCACAGCATTGCCAAATCTCTAGTAAATATTCATTCACACCTTAACCGTCACACTTTAAGTAAAGGTCAAAATAAATAGGACGTTTTGAGAAAGTTAAAATGGATGCCAAGGTAGAGTTTTCATGGTTGAAAAACACTATACAGTAGCATCTGTTGTTGAGCTATGTGCACAGAAAATAATAAGCTTTAACGGAATATAAAATGTGTTAAAATACCATCCCATAGAATAGAATCCAAGATATAACTATTCCAAAAATCGCAAAAAAACACATAATAGTAGCTCCACTTATTTGTGATAACATCCAAAACTAATCAGCACCCAGGTATATAAACATACAACTGAATCTAATTTTTGATTAAATTTTATGTATTAGTTCTTGGGATAATCAGGTCACTAAATATGTATCACAACGAACTAGGAGACAGACAGTTAACAAAAATAACAAAATCGCATTCAGGACATATCAAAAAGTGTAAATCCATCAAAATGAGTAAGTTGAAAATTTCCTCGATCCAAATAAATATTTCTTTCTTTTTTCTTTTCATTTTGCATTAATGTAGCTTTTACGCAAATGAATCTTTTGTGTAACGTATTCGAGTGATGTGACAACTGTATCATTTCCCAAAACAGAATCTCAATCGAGATTTTATGGAATATTTGGCATCTGTATTCACAATATCGAAAACAGATCCAATAATTTTGAAAATGTCACGTTGTGTCAATATTGATTTTTCAATACAACAGCAATCTAAAGCTTTAAAAGAAAAATATAAATCTAAATGGACAAATAGCTACGGAATACAGATATGTTTTAACAACTATTTTCTATTTTGAATACATTTCTGATGTTTGTAAAATGATAAAGTGAAAGTAAGTATATTGAGATATTTAACTGTTCTACAATCATTTTTTAAATCGTAAGGGTGAAATCGTTTGACATTTTTTTTAATGATTGAATGATAATGTATCTATGGTAGGGCTCAAACTCAGCACCTTTTGCAAGCACCAGTACTAGATTTCAGTGCTTTATAAACTATGCCATACCTGATATGTTGGATTCTTTGCTTTTGGGCCATAGCATCCGGCCGGCAATAAATGGCGTAGCTCAATAGATTTTGGCTCAGGTAATGGAACTCCATATATTACGATGGGTACGCAATGAAATAGAAATATATGAAGTTAGCTATACTGATTGATAAAAAATTATCTTAGTTGAATTGTTTAAATATACATGAAAATGTGTCCAGGAAGTGAATCGAACCCAGGATATTTTGGCGTGTAAATCTGAATTATTTCTTCTCCTGTCTCTCCCACTCAATTAAATTTCAAGAATCTCATTTTATGTTTAAAAATTATGAAAAACTTGTCAATGATCTTTCATCATTTACTTTTCTCTTTTTAACTGGGAAATTACCT
Organism: Maratus speciosus; assembly: GCA_963932465.1. NCBI lineage: Eukaryota > Metazoa > Arthropoda > Arachnida > Araneae > Salticidae > Maratus > Maratus speciosus. Next base: position 133,962,239 of record OZ010791.1, read on the forward strand.
TTATTATATTACTTTTGTAATTACTTTTGTAATGTTTTTTTCACTCATTTTTTTAAATTTCTTTTTCATTCTTTAGTAAAAAAACAAAATCTTTTGTTTCTCTCTCTCTCTCTGTTATTATTATTAATATTAATATTATTCTTTTTTATTTATATATTTATTATTTATTTATTTATTCTAAAGTCCATTCTTTATTTTATTTTAATTTAGTTTATTCCTTTCATTTCTTTGTCTCTTTAGTTTTCCGTTAATTTTTTGTATCATTATGGAACACTTTCAAATTCTGCCTGTGCTACTCTGAGATCGGTGTTTAACTTACAGATAGAGCGACCAGTCTTCCTTTTCCTTTCTGTTCAAATGTGACCTTGTCACCTTACGGTTAGGTGTTCACAGTAGCTAATGACATGCTGTTATATTTTCCAGTTCGAACTTGTCCTGTGAATTGATCTGACGTTATGGTGATTTATATAAAGTTTTATTATTTTCATTTGTTAAAGCAAATGTCCTAGGTTTAAGATCCGAAGGAACACATATTCACTCACTGGCAAAACCATAAAACATGATTTATTTATGAAGCTATCCTATGATTTATGAAGCGAATACTAATTTTGATAGTATCAGTTATAATAATTTAATAAATTAGGAACTTCTTTATACCAGATGTGGCTCAACAAATGAGCCTGTGCCTAAATCGGAATTCCATTGCGGCATCAAGTGTCTTGTAAAAAACTTTCAAACAAAGAGAAGATAAAATAAGTAATATATTCTTAGAAAAAGGTTATCGAGATCAAAAAATATTGGCAAAATCATTTTTATTCGCAAATTTCAGAAACGTATAGCATTTTAAATACTTTATTTAATTTTATATACCTCGCAGCTTTAATTTTAAGCCATTATTAATTTAGCAAAGTCATTGCAAAATGCCTGATATTTGCGATTAATTAAATAAACACTAAATACCACTAGAATTACTTTCAGCATGCGAGATGTGTCAAGGATAGCTCAGTTGGTAGAAAATGGACATCTCACCCGCCCTGGACACTTTTTCAGTCAGTTCGAAAGTTATAAATCCTGTGATGTATTTACGAATGGATGAAATGTAATCTTGTATTGAACATACATGTTTACTCGGATTTTCATTTCCTGTGATTTATTATGATGGACATTTTAGATAACAAACCAGATGTCATTGTATAAACAAAATCTGAAAATTTCCGCCGGATTTGTCTAGGATAGCTCAGTTGGTTGAACCTGGGCATCTTACCCATCCTGGATATTTTTTTTAGACAGTACGAAAGTTACAAGTAATTTATTTATTAAATAGCCTATTTGTATGAAATGGATGAAATGTAATCTTGTATTGAAAACATACTCGGATTCTCATTTCCTGCTATTAATTATGTTGGACTTTTTTAGATAACAAACCAGATGCCATTATATATATATAAAAAATAGATTGAAGCGTTTCCGCCAGATTTGACAGGGATAGCTCAGTTGATGGAACGTTGGCAGCGAACATCCTTGTTCATATAATGCAATAAGCACTTTATTTCTCTCATTTGGAAAAATGCAACCTCTCATTCAATTTCAGCTGCATGATTAAATATAATCACAATTCTTACAAAATATAAACATTTAAATGCCTGAACAATTTGTCTCCAGAGTTAAACATTCTAAACAATATTAGCTGCTTAGAGCAATTCTTAACGAGGAAATTCAATGCAAAGAAATCCGCTTCTATCAAGTTCTTACACATTGCAAAGGAGATCGGTGAAGTCCGCAAGAATGCGTTATTTACAATTTAATTTGGTTAAATATCCGGACATATACGCTTCATACTTTCTTACCTTAACAATCGTACTTTTTCCGTCCGCATTACTAATGCATTATCTGACGTTCTAATTTATCTTTGCAGCCATCTTTCAGGGTGCGGCTCTGTGACCGGCCTTTATAAAATTATTTTTGCGATATTACTTGTACAGTGTTAACTTCATTTATACACGCTCGGTACCAATATTGACGCGTCAGAACACCATCCTTATTTATTTACAGAAACTTATAAAGAAACTCGACATGTTCCTAGACTAGTGCAACTTAATGCGCGTTATAATTAAAGAATACAAAACGAATGCTATTTCTTTCACTAGAACTTTATCATATCACTCCAATCGACTACCCTTAACAACACAGCCCTCCTTTGCAAACATGACACTAAATCTGAATAAATGATAATTTAGAAAGTATTTTGAAGCTTTTATGCTCATTTGATACTCTCATTTCTGTATTCTCTTGAAGTTTTGATTTTTTTAGAAAATAGCTTCTTAGAACGTATTTACATCGTAAAGTTTCCCATTATGTCAAATTGATTCCAAGTCTCTTGTCCAATGATCTATCACCTCTTTGGTGGCATAAAATGCCTATATTGAAACAGAGGCTGCCACCATTAATTTACCAACAAATTTTGAAATTGGTTTTATATTTCTTAATATTCTATATAAAATGTAATTTAGAAAGATTTAAAAGCATTTTTATAACATTTGTTGTTCCTGCCAACCCCATGTGGTAGTGGTACCGGCATAAAATATAGTCTTTGTAGGATCAGAGACTGACACCATAGATTCGCAACCATTACTTTTGTAATTGGTTTATTATTTCCTAAGATTGCACAGAAATCGTAATTTACAACTTTTTTAGAACGCTTTTCGCTCCTTCTCTTCGCTTCCAAATTTAATAATTATGAATTTATTTTCGACTGCTCTTAGAGAGCATTTATATTTTATAAGTAGCTATTATGTTGAATTTGAAGTTTTTAGTCTTTTCAGTATCACATGAATCGAAATTTAGAAGGGTTTTTTGCTCCTGCAGCACTCAGCTGGTAATGGCATCGACATAAAATATGGCTTATGTTAGAGCAGGTTCTATCACTGCCAATATGCATCCATTATTTTTGCAATAGGTTTGATATTTCATAAGATTGCATAAAAATGGTAATTGAGAACATTTTTAGAACGCCTTTCGCTCACTTCATTCTTTTAAATTTGGAATTTTCTTTACCATGCCAAAGTTCAAAATGGTAGAACACTCAGTATTACAAAAAAAGCAATTTAGAACATTGATTTGCTCCACCAAGGGTCTGTCAAATATTACGTAAGCATTTTTTGGCAATTTTTAACCCCCCCTCCCCCAATGTCAGAAAATTGCAACTCTCTTCTTAATTATTGCGTAAGCAAATTGCAACCCCCCCCCCCAACACACACACACACACATTTTTTTAACAGTAATAATTTAATTTAAAAAATTAGACTTAATTCAAATAAAAAAAAGTTTTACTCGACTTAAAAATAATAATAAAAAATGTTTATTTTATTTCCTTATAAATCTGTTTAAGAAAATTTCTTAGACTACAATTTTAGAAGAACTTAGCCATTTGTAAAATTTAAATTTGAATATGCTCATATCTATTCCGATGCTGACCGCTGCTGCTCAAGCCATTTATCCATATCTGTTATGATATTGGTTTCCAGTTTTACTTGATGATCTTCATCGGTTTGTTTGCGGATGCAATCTTGATCAACTTCATCTTCATTGATCCACTCAACTTCTCCCATATATTTCACGAATATTACGATGCACATAAGTTCATTTGCTAGGCGAACAGCAATTCTCAATGGTCGTATAAGGCAGGCCTTCTCGTTTTTTGTGTTGAATTTTTTTGTGTATGTTTACTGATTTCTAAGATGCATGATATTTAACACATCTTTCACAAGTTCTTGCGGATAATTGCGACTTTATGGGAGGGCAAAAATAGTCATACGGCATCTTTAAAAATCCCTTTTCTGTAATATTCAGATTTTTTTTACAAATTCAGAGATTTTGAAAATGTCTTGCGTAAGCATCATTCAAACACCCCCTTCCCCTTGTGAGCAAAAATAAGCAAATTGCTTACCCCCCCCACCCTTTAGGTGCTTACGTAATATTTGAATGGCCCCCCAAGTGGTAGTGGCAACAACATAAAACATAGACTATCTTAGAGCAAGGGTTGGCACCATCAATTGGCAACCATTACTTCTGAAATCGGTTTGCTACTTCCAGAGATTGCGTAGAAATTGCAATTTAGAACGTCTTTAGAACGTTTTTTGCGCAATTTCAACCATTTTAAATTTCGAATTTTTTAGAAACTGCTCTTAGAGAATATTTACATCTTATAAATAATTACCATGCCAAATTTCATGTTGCTAGCCCCTGCAGTATCACAAAAATCGCAATTAATAATGTTTTTGCTCCTGAAATTGCCAGGTGGTAGCGACACCGACATAAAAGAGAGTCTATGTCAGAGCAAGGTGTGTCACCATCAATTTCCATCCATTAGTTTTGAAATCGGCTTGATACTTCCGGAGATTGCGTAGAGATCGCCATTTAGAATTTTTCTTAGAACGTTTTTCACGGATTGTTACCGGTTTCAAATTTCGAATTTTTTAAGAAATCTTCTTAGAGATTTTTTATATGTAGTAAGTTGTCTAGCTAGTATCTAGTACCTAGTTTATCTGGTAAATAACTACCATGCCAAATTTCATGTTTCTAGTCCATTCAGTAACACAAAAACGCATTTTTAGAAAATATTTTGTGTCTGTAACCTCTTTGAGATAGTGATGCAGACATAAAATATAGCTTATGTTCAGGGTTCGTACGGGTACCCATATTTTCAAGACCAAATATCAGAATTTTTTTTATAGAAAAATAAATCTTGTTCAAACGGACGAAATTTAGCCTTGCTTAAACAGGCATTTTCCATAAGAAAATACTGATACCGTAGAATTTCTTAGTCTGGAAATTCAAGCACCCGTACGAAGCCTGATGTTAGAGTAAGGGCTATATCCATCATTTTGACAGCATTATTTTTGAGATCGGTTCGGTACTTCCTGAGATTGCGTAGAAATCGCCATTTAGAACGTATTTTAAGAACGATTTTCGCGTATTTTCACTCCTTTTAAATTTCGATTTTTTAAGAAATGTTCTAGATAATTTATATCTAATAAGGAACTGCCATGCGAAATTGCATGCTTCTAGGCCCTTCAGTAACACAAAAATCGCATTTTTAGACCATTTTTGGCTTCTACACTCCCTTTGAGGTCGTGGCATCGACTTAAGATATAGCCTATGTTCGAACGTAGACAAGCACCATCATTTTAATACTATTGCTTATGAAATCGGTTCGGTAGTTCTAGAGATTACCTCCTACAAATAAACAAACAAACAAACTTTACTTCTTTATAATATTAGTATTGATTGACAAGACGTGGCTCTAATATTTCATTTTGCTGTGTGCATGGACACATGGGTATTCCTGGAAAGGAGAAAGCAGATAGGGTTTCAAAACTTGCTCTTAAACCATTACATCATAAAATTCCATTTTCACACATTAGACTACTTATCAATCATTTTATTCAAAATAAATGACAAGAAATTTGGGATGTACAATACAATAACAAACTGTATCATATTAAACCAGCAATCATGACCTGGCTTCCAAGTTATCCAAGGAAGACTTGATGTTCTTCTGACTCGTCTGAGAATTTGTCATTCAGGAATCACCCACAAAACATCTGTTACTTCGACAGGATGCACCCATGTGTCCCCGCTACCACTTTGATATCCTGACCATCCATCATATTTTAGTTGACTGTATGGGTCTCCAGCATTTGTACAGAATGTATTTTAATTCCTCATTACTCACATTAGCGATATCATTAGAGAAGCATAAGATGGGGGCAATCTTTGCTTTTTCAAAACATGCTGGCTTTTATTTTGAGATACTGGTTTTACATGCTTCATAAGTCTGATTTTCCTACTTGACATCTGGATGGAAACCCCATCGAGATAACATTTTTACGTTGCTTTACTGGATTTCCAATTTACATTGTTTTCTACCCCTGTATGACGACTACGTCTGGACGGGTTACCATATCAAAATAGCTTTTCTATTTCTATTTTAACTCATTTATTTATTTTAATTTAATGTCATTTTCTTAATTTGATATTTTTTTGTTTCATTCTTTGTTTGGAGCTGCATGTCCCTAAAGGGATTTTGTGCCATAAAACCCAATACAATCAACCAACCTTTAGAAAATCTCGTTAATATTCAACGATCTTTATTCGCATTAAATAAGTAACATGCAAAGCCTGTGTTTGCTTTATTAAAGTTGATGCCTCTCCGATCTGGAATTTAATAGGGTATCACCGGGAGAGTCGTCGCATACGGGATAGATGCCGCACCCTTTCTATTTCTTTTAAGTATCGATAGATGGTCGTCAAACGCACAGTATAGGTGCGCAATGAGATTATTTTAACCAGTGTATAGCGTGAATCCCATTTCGATGTTGATTTGTAGAAGTACAGTCCTTAATTTGACGTAAGTGCATGATTTCACTGTCCAAACTTTTAAACACGTTATGTTTAAATACTTTTCATACACTAATTACTAAATGCATGCATGATTTCGAAGTCAAAACTAAGTGTAGCTTTTGTATAGAGTACTGTGTGTATGGTTACACCATTCCCCTTAGTGATGGCAGGTAATTATGATGGCCGACTTCTGCACCATGCAAAATAAGATACATGCCGCACTGCTATTACGGTATACGTGCCGCAGTTTCTTTTATACGGGAGGATTTAAGTGTTATTAACTTTTCATTTTCTTTTTGCACAGACTAACCATGTAAGGCATGTTATCAAGTTTACTAAAACCAGAGGCGAAAAAGGGGAAAAAAGTAAGAAAGGAAAGAAAGATGCAAGTAAAGTTGATAATAATGAAAAATTGGATTACGCGTAACGCAGACGTTCTTTGCAAACAGCTCCAAAAAAAGGAAGTGTAATTGGATTAGTTGCATCATGGGTTTAAATGTAATTGCACAAAGACTGTACTTTTTCGACGCTTTTTCTGTAGATTGTAGTCGAAAAAACAGGTCTCTTATCCCATTCGGGACCAAAGGTACATATAAGCCCTTTCATAAAGAGTTTACAATATTTGTTTCTGGCACCAGTAAAAAAGAAAAGTAATATTCGCTTTGTTTAATTTCAACATTTTCATGATTATTTAAGTAAAGGTTACTTCATTAAAAAAAGTGGTGCCAACAGAATAAAATTTGTGTTAAAGCCACCGGTCGCGAAAGGGTTAACAAATAAATTATGTAAATACAATTTACTTTTTTTTCTTTTCCCTTTCGAATACATTGATGTTACGTTGTTGCTGAAATAACAATTAAAATTTAATGTAAAAAAAAAATAAGTCTATAATTTTAATAGTCAAGTAGACAACAATTATTAATTTGAATCTACTAATACGTTTCATTGTACTCATTTAGTTTCATTTTGTTATTACATCGGTAATTAAATTCCAGATATGATTTTTTTTTAATATTCTTATTAATAATTTCATTCTGTTCATATTACAAGCGCGGCATAATTACCGCAGAAGTGCGGCGTCTCAGCCTGAATGTAAGGGTGACGCGCCGCAGTGTAAGGTTTTAGAAAAAATTTGTTAAAAAATATTAATAATTTGTTTTGAATTTTTTTGTCGCGGTACACGCGTTGTATATTTAACATCAAATAGCACATCATGATTGTTTTATTTTATGTCCACCACTGGACTTTATATACAAGTTCAAAAAAATGTGCGGCATAAATTCCGGAATTACCCTATGCAAATCTAGAATAGAAAACCTGTTTAAATTCCGTATTAATAATTTAAGTATCATCAGAAATGCCCGCAATTACCTCTATAATATTACCATCAGACGTTATTTTCATAAATGCTCTTTTCATAACTGTTAATTTTTTTTTCAGTTTTAATATCAATTATATTAATAGTTTTATATTTCAGTAACTTTAAATATAAAATAAATAAACAGTTAAATAATAAATTCTAGTTTATAGATACTATAAAATATAATGATAAATTGAATGTACCATATATTATGTATTGAGTTTATTTCAAAGTAAATGATTTAATTATATTTATAATGTTATCAATTTAATAAATTAACAACATATTGAATAAAAAAGTACATTTCATAAAATATTAATTTAAATTCTAAACTTAGATTATTAACTATTTTAATAATTATATAATAGCAATTATTCATCTATTAAAGTTTTTATTGAAAATTTTTTATTTATTATTTCCAAAAAATAAAAAAGAATTTTTTTGAAAAATCTAAAGCATAAAGATTAAGTAATTATTAATTAATAGTAATAGTAATATTAAAGCAACATTGTATTAATACGTAAAAATGTAGATTTTGATTTCTTAAGCACAATTATAGTTTATAATTCACAAATAGCAATATATTATTAATTAATTTCTTTTAAAGAGCAAGAAAAAAGTTATAAACTAACTAATAAATATAAAAAAAAACATATTTATTCTCCGAATTATTTTATTCAAAAAAATAATTGCTTCCAACAACTGCAAGGAACCGAAATGGCAAGGGTAAAAAAATGGCGCGGGACCGAAAAGGATAGGGACCGAAATGGCAAGGGACCTAAATGGCATCGGCGTCAAAATGTCGAGACCGAAATCTCTTGCTTCCTCCTCCTTGATTTCGATTGTTTTAAAGTATTAACATCTTATCGTTTTTCACTCATTTTCAATTATACGTGTTATATTTCTTTTTAAATTTACTTATTTTCTTTACTTTTTAATCCTATTCTTAATGCTTATATATCTATTATTTTAATTTTATTCATTCTTAATACTTTAGCCTACAGTTAGAAAACTTCTCTCTTGTAGCTACTTTTATTTTAGATATTCCTGGACAAATCATAACGTTGGTGTCAACTGAGAAGCCAAAGAAATTTCTAAACTGTTTAACTGTTCAACCATTAGTTTCTCTAAATAGCTTCATATATCATAAAATTAAACAACTGTCTGTTTTCCGCAAATCAGACATGAGAAAGGTATGCTTTTCAAAATCGACTTGTCAGAACTGGATAATTTTAGAAAAATAATATACAAGATATTTTAAATATTTACTAAGTATGAAAGTTAAATGCTATTTTTTTATATGTGTGTACAGATATGCTTAGTTTTAATCGTCGAGTAAATCATCATGTTATATATAATAAAATAGTTCATATTACGGAAGAAAATATTATTTCGAAGCTGTATTGAGAATCCACCTTCTACAAAATATGAAGCAGAAGTACTCCAGGCCGGGAAATCTTCGAAGTTTTCCTTTTTCCAAAAATCTATGCAGATAAAAAATAAAAATCAATCATTTTTAGTATTTATCAATTTTTATCTATTTTTCAATATGAATATGCGATAAGATTTGGGATTCTCTATCACTGAGTAACTGAAGAAATTAATCTTTCAACTAGCAAAATAATATATTTTCATGTATATGAATTAAACTGTAGTTATTGAAAGAAAACATTGGTGATTTCTGTGACGTGGATTAGTATTATAGAAGATTCGCTTAATTTTTATTGTTTTTTTTTCGTTGTTATATGAGAGTTAATGTATGTATGGATGTCAGATGAATCTACGAACGTAAGTATAAATACAATAATTATTATAATATAAAAATAAATATTATGTAACTTTAGTCTATTCAGTATGTATGCATATAAATAAATAAGTAATGTAATTTTAAATTTATGAAGATTTCATTTCGCATTAAATAATGATTATTCACTAAGCCCTGAATAAATTAAAAATTAATTATTTATTTTAAGCAGTTTAACACATAATTAAAATCGGGCAATAGAGCCTTTTTATTTATTTGTAATCATATATTAGTGAAAAAAGAAAGAGTCATATTCTAAAAATAATTTTTTTTAATTGACATGGTGAGACAATAGCTCGAATTAAACAATACAGGAACTGCTTCTCTGTGATAGGATTACGTTTTAGAATTATTTCTCCTTAGACTATAACCCTTGAAGCTAACGTGTTATGCTTGTCGAATATTTTAAGTGGATTTCAAATAAGGGAGAATAATACCCTCGATTAATTTTGTAATCAAATAATATGTATGATGTGTCATCTACAAGGGAGATTAATTATCGAGCCCTACAATGTCAGAAGGTTAAATGGTGATCGATACGCTTTATTATTACGATATCGCTTTAATTTTATAATGATGAATGCACTGTGAATGACTGTATAATGTATATATCATATCATAATAATGTAGAAAAATATTTAAAAAACTCAATTTTTTAAAAATATTAATTAAAATTATAAAAGCCATTATTCATATTTTAAGAACGAAATACACAAAAGTTATCGCAGTGAAAGGATATACTTAATTACTTTTCAAAAAAATCACTATTGGCATCAGTACGCATTTCCGTTCGAAAAAATAAATTTTAAATACAGGTAGGAGATCAAATTTCTTTTTAAAGAAGCCTGTGTCTTAAACTTGTGATTATTAACATTTTATCATACTCTGATAAGCGACAAGCTACAATTTTATCATTTGATGATTGGGAACAAAAAACAATAGACATTAGTTGCTATGTGAAGAGAATAAGAAAAATAACATTTTGGATCACCTTTTTTCTTTGTTAAATAATTGATAGTTCTAAATGTAGTATGCGATTTTGTGTTCTCATGTTGAAAAAAACCTTTGATAGTGCGTGTTTTATGTTATATGCGTGTATTCTCTTATGAACAAGTTTGTGCTAGAACACACTGTCATATACCACTTTCCAAACACTTTTCTTGAGAGATTTAAAAAAAAATGTTTCAGAAAGACCGGATTTACCAAAAAGGAAGGAATTATTTTCTTTCAAGTCTTCTTGCGGCAGGAAGTATTGTTATATTCTGGACTGTTTTGAAACACCATTCGATATTTATTTTGTGTGTGTGTGCGTTCAAAGTTTTATTTTATCATTCATACTAGTTTCATACATGTGTTTTGAAATCAGTATAGTAACTTACTCTGATTTTTATCATTTCCCTTAAACATAAGGTCCCATTTTTTTAGCTTTATTTAAATTGTGCAGAATGCAACAAGCACCTATCTATATTATAGAGCAAGCAAATCTCTGCAAGCAACGCGGGCATCAAATTAACGGCAAAAACCACCTCACCAACATATTTATTTCTCCCTTCTAGAAATCGTACAATTTTGATTTTTACAACGTTGAATATGGAAAACAAAATTCGTTGAGATGCAAGTTATTTGAATAGGATATCTGGATTTGCATAATTTTTATGGTTTCCAGGGTCTCCGGACTCTTAAAGCTTCAAAATTTTCGAAATTTAAATTTTTTTTTAAATGTTAAACGCCTATTTTTTCTAAACGTTTTAAAATAATTGTTTCCTTGAAATTATCATTAGAACAGAAGTTATGACTTTTAAAATTATATCCGCTAAACAGCTACAGCGGCGTACCCGAAACTTTGAAGTCATTTTTCTCAAAATGACGTTTCTGGCATAACGCGCAAGGATATCTCAAGAATTTCTTAATATTTTTCCATCAAATTCTGAAAACATATGTTTCAGGTTGGTTTGTATAAACTGAACTTAAAATTTCCTTTTTATTGTTAAAAAATATATATATAATTTTAGGTGATTACACTGTTGAAAAAAAAATGTATTGGCTAAATACATCTTTGTATTACAAATATAAAAATGCTTTAAATTCACATTTATTTATGTTTAGTGTAATTATTATAATCTCAAGTATAAGTTGGCATCAAAATTATCATTCTAGTTGCAATATGTATTTTGTAATTCTGTGCGTACGCTGTTACTTCATTTTCTTCTAGTCAACGCTGATTGTGATGTTGGACTTTGTATTGTATTATGTTTCAAAATATATCACATTCAAAACAATTATTAATAATCAAAATTTAATGTATATTATATTATTTCAAATATTATTTGTAAAAATTTGTTTGATGATGATAAATAAAGATCTAAGATGTGAAAAATAATTATTATTTTTTTATTCGCATTAATTTGTATGGTTGTAAAACAAACATTAAAACATAGAATTCTCGCATGATGGCTTTTCCACAAATGTGAATTTGTTCTATAACATTTTTTTTTCGACTTGAGAAACAAAAAAACTAGCCGCATATTTTATATAGAAATCTTATAATTATTCAATTTCTGAAATAAAAAAATAGATACTTTTTTGGTAGTTTTTCCAAATATTAAGCAACCGTTAAGGGGTTCAAGAAAGGAAAGAAAGACTATTTTCAAAGAAATTTTGGGATTTTTATCGCATTATATATGGACATTCTAACATATTTCTTTAACAACTATCGTTACTTTTGTATAACGCATTGCATATGCAAGAGAATATGTATTCCACTGAAATGCGACCCAAAACGAATTTTTCTCTTCAAATGCGGCTCGAGCAAGCCAAAAGTTTGGACAACCCTGTTGTAAATAACATAAAGGACTCTTCGGATATGATGTGGTCGCATTTTAGTCGAATTTGTCAGTTAGAATCTTGTCATTACAGCGCAACGAACAAATTCTTTTAAAACATTCAGGAATAAACTCGAACACCTGATCTGGTCTCCAATCTGAAGTACAGGGTTTGGTCCTTGGTTCAGAAATACTTATTACAGTCTTCCAAAAAATATTAAAAATGAAAAACTAAAAATTTTCAAGGAAATTGGAGAAAACAAAAACTTATTACAAAAGATGTAAGGAAAGCGTTTTAGATAATTAAACAGTTCCGAAATTGTATTACGCGGATAAAGCAGACGGTAATTTCAAAGCTTGGAATGATTTCTTTTATTGTTGTACATCGGGCGCCATATTTATTTAAAATAATTTCGCAGTAAAAATTAGCTAGAATAATAAAGGGACGTACATTACTTTGACATAAAATGGGCCGAGATTGTTGTAGAGATTTTCTTTTTGATTTCGTGGGTGGTCGTATGCATTAATGTTTTAATACTAAATTACTATTTTAAATTATAATTTTCTTAATTTCATTCATAAAATGTGCGTTTATCGGAATCGTTAAAACATTTCTACAATATCTGACAGTTTGGAGCCGACTTCAATTGCTAACTCAGAATCTTGCAATTATTAAATACATGAAACGAAATAATAACTTACATGTTACACCTCTATAAAAATTGTGTTTTAAAACCATATACTTTTTAAGATATTAAATGTTGAAAATGGTCGCTTTTTTTTCATTTTTCGAATTTTAAGAGTCCCGAGATTCTTAAAAATAAATTTTCAGCATATATATCTTTTTTAAAAGGTTCTTATAAGATTTTTAAAGACAAATTTCATTATTTACTCCAAGTGACATTGGCAGTCTCTGGAATTTGAGATGTTATTGATTTCTCCTTCTCCAGTCAGTTGAGGTATTTGAAACAAGTAACTAATTCCTTTAATTCAAGATTTTTAAAGACAATCTGAAAATATACTGATATCTCCGTAAGTACAGTAATTCATAGATCTAGTTTCGAACACTTTTCTGAACTGGCTGACCAACCCAGCGTCGCCCATTTTAATAAAAAAAATTATTGAATTTTATTTTTTTAAATACTTTTACTCGTCTGAACATTTTAACATTTTTCAGGTGATGTAAATTAGGTCTATCGAGGTACAATGTTGTACAGCAATATGTACATTTAGTTCTTTTTAGCACAGAAAAAAATATCATATCCGGAGTCGCGGATTGATCTCTGATCGAAAATGTTATTAAATGTGTTAAAATTTCTATTTTTGAAGCTGCCTGCTCTAAGAGATTATTTTTCTTTGTCAGTATCTTTTAAATAGCACGCTCTGGATGGATCGTTTCCACATGGTGAAAAACGACAACTACGAAAACGGCCCTTTAGAAAAAACTTTTAAACTGGTAACACAATTTTTTTTCGAACTGATTGTTGCGTTTAAGAGAAAAGAATGGTGACTTCGTATCTAGAACGATCAAAAAACTAAAAAACTGGCACATTTGTTTTATCGTACCTTGCTGCTGAAAATTCAGATTCTGGTTAGGTGCACGCGTTTCTGTCGATTTTTGCAGAAAAGATAGTTTTTTACGAGTTTTTAATTAATATTTAGGCTTATTATTAAAAAAAATTAAAATATGAGCACCAAGTGCATTAGTACCTGCAATTTACTATCTTAACCAAATTTCCAAGTGCGTTAAATTTCGCTAACCATCGCCGACAACAGACAGACACGCACACACACACATATACAGAGCAAAACTTTCTTTTCTTAGTGTAGATAAATATAAACCAATCCGTCTTGAAGATTTATATGACAAAATTGAAAGACAACTACGAGATATAAAAACATTAGAGGTGAATTTTGATAAATACGCATCTATGTTACCCCAACTCACCAGTAAAAAGGGTTGTTTTTGATCTTGTTTAACAAATAGGCAAAACTTACGAGGATGTAGAAGTTTTTTGTGAAAGATGCAAATGCAGACATATTAGTCTAATGTGTGATTTGGATAAACTAAAGGAAAATCATAAATATAAATCTCCAGTCTTAAATGAATATAATTCTTAAAATTGTTAACGACACAGCCCTGAGAAACGGAATTGTAGCATAGAAAATATTTTAAAAACATTGCATGTAGGACCATCTAGTAAGGTAAAAGAAAGTATAGTTTTGGCACTAATCAACTCTTGTTTTCAGATATTTTCTATAACTAAAAGCGTTGCAAGAGAAATGAAATACGACAAAATGAAAGAAGTAACTGTTGCACACAATTTTTTTGAGGAAAAAAACTTTCAGGAAATACTTTTTGATATACACTATATATATATATATATATATATATATATATATATATATATACTTTTTGTCATGGTTAACACCGTAATTTTAAAGTTTCAGATCAAAAAAGTATTTGTTCATAATAAATTTCTAATTTTGTTCAAAGAAGACCTTTGAGCATAATATAGTAGTTACAAATCATGTTATTTCTCGGAAATATAGGTGTTATAAAGTTGTCTTGTTTAACAGAAAGTGTTTTTCAAGTATTTCAATATTTATCGAATTTTATTATATTATTTTAAATGGTAACATAAAACCAGTTTATAAGTCTGATAGTTTGCCCATCCATTTAGTCTTTAACTTTTGTAAAGACTCACTTTAGAATTTGAAATTGCTTCATCTTGAAAATCCAATAATTTAAAGACTTTTGCACACAAAAATAATATATCGATTAAATGAAATTGAATTTTGCATGGAACTGCCATGATTTCTGTCGGACGTACTACAAACATTAATCTTTAAACGAGATGTCGGACAGCATCTGTCCGACAATACCTGCAAACCCGGATAGATGCTTTTCGAGGTTAACAGTCGCATACTTGCCAACTTTCCCTTAAACTTCCGTAAAATGTCAGTTAAATTGTCCCAGGTTAAGCACATTTCGAACCAGAACATTTCTAAAGAAATTAATTCAAATAGATTTCATAGAATAGTGCTGAACAGTGAAGCAGTGGTTAAGGGGTTACGTAGTTGTCATTAACTTCACACCCAGTCGGAATATTGTGATGTCTTATAATGTAAAAATTGATCCATTGGGAAAAAGTAAAGGTGTAGTTGTTTACAACTACTTAAATAGGAAAAGTTAAAGATATTACCGGCATAGGGAAACATGATTTTAAATATGATATAATACATCAAATAAATTTTCTGGTTAGTAACGCGTATAACCTGGGTCAACTTAACTCACATTTTACGGAAGTTTAGTTGAATGTTGGCAAAATATGCAATCGCAGACATTTCGGTCTTTGTTTGAATGAGACCGTTCACGAAAAGTGCCGATAGACCGCAATTTCGGAACCATGTTGATATATCTTCACTGCATACGTGTGAAGACAGACTCCAAGGAGTTAGACAACCTCCAGAGCCAGGGTTGCCAGTGTGGCCTCTTTTTTTAAAAAATTTCGGATTAATACTAGGAAATACAACCAGCATTTTCAGATTTATTTAATGACAGACTTTTTATCATTACTTACAGAAAAAAAAAAATCTTGTTTAGATAGTTACGGTCTGAAATCGGGATTTCGAGTTAAAAACGGAGGCCAAACTGGCAACCTTGACTCCGACTAGTTATGACCCACACAACATTCTCAATGAAACAATGCGAGCATATTTAATGAATGATAGAGCACATAAAGGCGGACTATTAATTTTACAAGACTTTAGAATAAATTTCAAGTTTGTTATTAAAGTTCACGATAGAGGTTTTACCATTTATTTTCAATGTTGCACAAAAGATTTATTTCTCTGAATTTGAAGAAATCGGTTTCGTCCAACCACCATCCACTTCATTTGTTTGCGTGTGAGACATTTTTTTTTTCATTTTTCCAAGTTGTTTGTTTCATTATAAGTCTATCATCCATTACCAATGAAAGCTACATTAACATACCAGATAATATCCTGTAATCTCAGGATTCAGTGCATAATGTGAATTGGTACAGAATCAAAATCAGTGCATTGGTTAATTTGGTTATATGCAGAGGTAATCAAATTGTAAGACATAAGTTAGTATATAAAATTGCGATTAATAGTTAAGTACAGGATTATGAAATCTATTTCTATTTAACAACATCATTGAATATTTATGCATATGTTTAAAACATGCATTAAAGATCACAAGGAAATATTTTTAAAAAGCGGCATAAGTGTGTCATTTATTCTATACTTACCTTTCAAGTCAAAAAGTATGTTACACACACACACACACACACATATATATATATATATATCTTGTTCGGTTTCTTTAATGTTTCAGTTTTTATAACTTTACATTAATGTTAAATCATATTACTATTTTCCTCTTTCATTTAAATCTTAGGTAAGATTTTTCTTTTTACAATTCATTGTAAACTGCATTGAGAGATAAATTTAGCTGTTGATTTAAAAGAAGATTATGTGAATTTAAAAAGATTATATACAAACAAGAGAAGACAGGTAAAAAAGTAATCTAAACATGTTTAAAAATTTCGATACACATTGTAGAAATGTTAAACAGAAATGTGTTTTTGTTCCAATGCATATACAAGAATAATACGTTTTATTGAAATAGAATTGTACAGAAATCGGTATCACTCAAAGGATTTTGTTATTAAATAAAACAAATTTTATCTATATAATAGCTTAGATGTATCAAATACACAAATATTACTCAGAAAATTAATATTCTAAAAAACAAATTTTTTTACGGAATGTTTCTACGTTTAAGTTAAAACGTAATATAAACAAATATTAACGCTATAACGTCTAACAGTAATAGATTTTACTCCGACTAAATGATTAAACATGACACAGTTTTGATCAAAATGATTAAAAATGACACATTAAGGAATAAATGTCTAACTGCACTATTGTAAACAATATACATAATTTTATACAAATAATGATGTTTAAAATGATAAATAATGCTATATTTTTAAAAGGGTAGAATAAGATAATGAGATGATAATAAGAATTTTAATGCTTAAATTTTTATGAAAAACGTAAAAAAACGAGTAAAAAGTTTAATATGTGAAAGTATACGACACAGAAATAAGCTAAATGAATAAGATTAATAGTTTTTAAAACAATTGTGGTTTTTAATAGTTTTTTAAAAAATTGTATCAGAAATCAGGGATTTCTATATAATATATATACATACATACATACATACATATATATATATATATATATACGTCTGGTGACATATATCGGATCTGATAGCTGAGGAAATTGCTTTTCTCATTGCTGATCTGTGTTTATATATATATATATATATATATATATATTGTTGGAGATATCCTTATATCTTACGAGGACTCCAATAGCAAACTAGACATGCCCCTGTTTCTTAATTTAAAATTTACAGTGGTTGGCGAAATTATTAGTTACATGCCTAAAATTTACATTTTGATGAACTTAAAGCTATATGTCTTTGTTTACTGGTGGATTGTTAATCTATTTTAGGTATATTTGGATAGAATGCACAAAATAAAAAATAAAACTTTCGTTCATAAAATAGAAATGTACAGTCGGACATCGCTATCCCGACACCCGGAGTTCACGTCACTCCACTTATCACGTCAGTTTTTCAAAGTCCCGAATTTCTGTATATGATTTTAATGTAAATAAACTCCGGATTTTACGTCGTTGTATAATTTTCAACTCCGGATATCCCGACGGTTTAGGAAAATGGTCCATTTTTCGTAATCCATCTTATAAGCACGGAAATTAAGCGGTAAGAAATGTCTTAGCCAAACTTTTCGCAAAAGTGTCTAAAATACCCATTGTGATAAATCAGAAATTTTACTTCAATCCTTTATCTCAATAAATAAACCCAAACTCTATGAATAACCCATTTAAGCTCTAGATAGACGTATCAGTCTACTTGCGGTCTTTTTGTTCTGGTCAGGTGGTGCTTTCTTTTGGTTACAAAGCATTTTTCATCCGACTAAAACCGAAGCATTGCATTGCATTGAAACGATCAGAAATTATCTAACACACATTTCTGAAGCACCGAATATTGATTACAATTCAGTGTATAATATTGAAAAAAGAATTGTAGGAAGCACATCTAGGGATAAGCAAACTTTAATTCATCAATATTTCATTTAACAATAAAAAAGCATGTTGCCATAAATCTGATTTTTATTATTTTCAATTTTATTTTTGTGTTTATTTTGTTTAATGATCAGGTTTTATTGCTTAAAACTGCAAGAACAGTTATGAATTTGAAATTGTCTTAAATTAATTAAAAAATACAGCTTTTTATAAACCTTTTCTCCAACTCCGGTTATCGCGACAGTTTGTTCTGGTCCTTATAGTGTCGGGATAACAAGGTTCGACTGTATTATTAAAAATCTTAGCTCAAGTGTTTCAAGACATTATCCTCAGTATTTGGTTAAACGTACCTTAGCGTATATAATGGCCTGTCCTCATTTTGGCATGTATATGTATAATAAGTATGTATACCATACTTTTTTTAGATTTTCTGTTGTTACCTTAAACAAGACTTCTGTCAAGTTTCTTTTCCTTCTCGTGTTTTTTTTTTTTTATATATATATTTTCGCTTTAGAATCGCCCAGGCGTTCTCTGTCGTGTTTAAATCTGGAGAATTTCCCGGCTATGACAAATATTTACTTTCTGCTTAGTTAAGAATTATGTTATTGTCTTCGCTTTATGAAATGGCGTCGAGTCATGCATGAAAATGCATTCGAAGGTATCGAGAAACCATTCCTATAGTTGAGGGATCAACTTTTCTTCCAATATTGTTTTACACTGAACCTGATTCATCACGCTATCCACATTGTAAAGACTGGCTATACCACTTCCACTGATGACACACCATACCATGGCCTTATATGAGTGTTTGACCGTCTCTTAAATACAGTCCAGTTGACATTTTACGACTTTTCTGCGTCGAACATATGAAAACGTGTCTGTCATTATTTCGATGTGAACACGTAGGAGAAACAAATCTGAAAAAAATTCACAATTAGCTTCGAAGGGGTATTGTGAGGAATTAAAATATGCATAGTACGCAGAACACAAAAAGAAAAAGTACTCTATTCTCATTTTCGCAGTCGTCAGTGGCCATGTGTCGATGCTGTTTAGTTCAAGAAAAACACTTCAATTTCATAGCTAAAGTCAGTTTGAGTTTCTTGGCTAACCTGAGGCATTTAAACCACAATTCTGCAACACGGAGACTTGCTGTTCTCGTAAAAATAACAATGTCAGCTTACTTTACGATCCTAGTTAATTCTTTTGTGGGCTTTTGTCTATTTTCAAGACAAATGAAACAAATTTTTCGTTCATCTCGATGCATAGAGAAGCGTCGGCACCCACAATTTCCATATATTTGATTCCTTATGAAAACGATTTTATCAAGTGTAGATTTTATTCTGCTTACAGTCACAGCAGATGTATGTATACCAACAGAAACCTGCCTTTGTGAATAATGGGAATGCTTCAACAATGCAGTGATCTCTGAAATTATCATCGGAAACAAATCTTTACTTTTCCCTATTTTTAACAACTGTCGTTAAAGTCTGACACTATACAAATAGAGATTTACGATAATTAGAATCCACAATGCACTAATAAGCACACATTCTAACAGAATTCGCCAAAAAATGTCGAAAACCATGTCTTTCCATAACATCCCTAATGCACGTTTTACACTAAACGATACTTTTCCAGTTAATGACACCCGTTAAATGTCAACTGTCAGTTCTGTCAGTGCTAAAACCTGATGACAACAATACTAGCTTTTAAATCCAAAGACATTTGGAAAACGTTTGATAGTTTAAGCCAGTTTTTAAGTGTAGAAATTTTAAAAGTGAGAAAAATTGACGTGTAACTAATAATTTGGCCATTCACCGTATATTTCAATGATTTTCCTCATTATTAAAATCTTACAAAAATATGATTAGTTTTTCTTTCAGTTAAATGTGACCACCACTTTTTGATATGGAGTGTGGCCGCTGGAAAACTAATCACTTCCCTGAAATATTCTGATCATGTCATACACGGCCAAGATATTCCCGCCGAAATTGTCTTGCAGAAGCACAAAATGTGCAGAGAAAAGAAATTTTCAACACTTGCATTTTGAAAATTTGAGTATAAACTTCTATCACTGATTCTTCTCTACAGTAATGAATATAAACTGGTAAAAGAAATTAAATCAGGTCTACCGTTAGTTCGATTTTTAATATAAATATCAAAGAATTATTTTCATGATTTGTTTCTAGAATATTTGCATCAAAATCAACTGCTGGTTAGATTTCTACAAAATGCGCAATTTAAATCTCAAAAGGACACAAGACTTTGATAAAGTGGTATTTAAAAAGACAGTAACAGTCGCAGCCTCGTAAAACAGATGGATCTTTCTTAGCTAAATAACACTTAAAGACCAAAATGTAAGTGATTAGGAGCAAATAACAAAGCGAAAAACTTTTACCTCTCACGAGATTAAGATTTATGAATATTTTTTACGTAGTCTAATGCTAGAAAATCAAATTTTATATATTTGGCACGCAATTTAAACGAATTTCCAATAAGTTAAAATAACACTACCGATTACTCTTGTAATAAGATAATACGCATGACGTGACATCTTCAAGGGAGATTAATTATAAAGTCACGTATTCACAGAATGTTAAATAGCGATTGATAAACTTCACTGTTACTATGAACATTTAAATTTAAAGATTGCAATGCCATCAGGAATTGTTTTGAACGATCGTAATATAGCAATGAGTTGTAAAATTAAATTAAAAAAATCACAAAACCCGACTGCATAAAAAGCTAACAAATTAATTATTTCCCATGAATGTAAAACTACTTTTTTTATATTACTGACTTATTATTTTTATTTGCTTGTATTGATGACTTTTAAGTTGGGTTTAATTGTTAGATCCTATCTATAAACACTGTTTTGATGAGGCCTATAGATGTCTATGATGGTTAGAGTTGCAGTAAAACTAGATATTCTACCTAAACAACTTCCAGGTTGTGTAATATTTAAACGTAGTTTCTGACTGTAAAATAGTCAATGGAACATCGTCTTCATTTTGAAAGACTTATCCAATGAAACGCCACTCAATAGGGTGCGTAAAAAACTTTTTCGTCTTTACGGCTATTTTTTATTTTACGGCCACCATTTTGAATTTATAAAAACAAAACCTAGACTCTAACCATCGGACGGTTAAGACGAATTGATAGAGACATCATTCATTAAAATCCATCTAGCCGTTGGTATGTTTCGAGGCTATAAAGAAACCCACATACCCAGATACGCGTGAAACACATAACCCTTCTTAGCAGTCGGATAAAAAGAAAATGATTTTTGTATAGATATTTAAAGTGAATAGGATTCAAAGAAAAGGATCAAAGTAGATGTTACTAAATTGAAACTTAAAATAGAATTATCATCGAGTTAAAATGGAATTAAAGGATGTTGTTAACATCGATCTCCACAGACACTCTGGATTGTTTTTTTTTTTGTTTTTTTTTTGTCAAAGAATATCTGTAAAGAAAACAACATGACTTTAGAAAACGCTTCTAAAATTTTATATAAACGGTTTTTTAGTTCACCTTAATGATGGTTGAATACAAAAATTATTATCATGTCATTTCGTGACAAAATACAAAACTTAAGAATATCATACAAATTTGCAAATTTGGGTAATTTTATTCATTTCTCTATAAATATAAAATATTTAACAATATTTTCCCTTATGAAAGTGGTAAATTTGTATATAAAAAAACACCAAATATAATAAACTATGATCAAAGTATGACACATGAAACTCATAATATATGCAGTTTAGAGATATACATATATATACATATTAGTAATTTAAAATTATATTACTCATTTAAAAGTTATAATTCTTAAACAACTTGGCGGAGATTCCTCTCGTTTAGTATTCTAGTCTGAAAATTGCCAATATTCATATATGATGTAATTATTTATTGTCCGTATTGAAAATTTCAGAGAATTATATTTAGGATTATATTTTAAACATAAATTTAAGATAGACCTAATTTCAGGCTTTATTTTCTTTTTGTTCTAGGAAAATTTCTTTTCTAAAATGTATGGGGCATTCTGCTTTATTTCCCTTTTTTACAAAAAAAAAAAAAAAAAAAAAAAAAAAAAAAAAGATATATATATATATATATATATTATATATTTAGATGAATAAATTCGTAGTGCTTAGCTTATATTTATGACCCTTTTTATGCGTATTTAATATTTCCATAAGTTCCCATTTTATGCTATGTATTTACTAGCATCAGTTCCTTTGTAATAATGCCAAACTCAGCTTTTGAAAAATTGGCAAAAGATTTTATACTTTCTGGAAAGCTAATGGGGAAATAACAAACCAGATAGAAGATCAACTTTTGAAATATTGATCATTTTTTGGAATAAAATATGGATTCCTTTGTACAGTGAATGTAAAGTATGAACAATGATTTCTCCTTCAGTGCAATTTTCAATGCGATCCACTACTACATAGACTATATTTAAAGTTACTCATCATTAACTAACAAGGATATCTGTATTTAAATTTATTCTTTCATGCGTTTAGGTTATTTTATTCCTCCGCAAAATGTTATTATGTTACTATGAAAATTTATTTTATAGGATATGTATAAGATATCGTTTAAAATACGGTTGTCTTTTAAAATTTTACGATATAAGATTATTTTAATCGTATTATAATTAATATTGTATCTGCTTTTTTTACTTAAAATTAAAGGATCAAATAATAAAAAAATATAATAAAAGAGTTCTTATCTTGTTATCAGAATCGACCTTTTTTTAACAGGAAAAAGAAATTTTGTTTGTCGTCAGAGTATGTTTTTTAGAAGTCAAGAAATCACAGTTGTTTTCCAATCCTTCTATGTATTAAAATAGGTAACTCTAATAAAAAAGAACAATGAAAATCTGAGTAGATACCGATAAACACATCTGATTGTTCAGAGCTTTCTGACGCTATAAGGAAGTTACTAAAGGGGGGACCCGGCTCTGTCGCCAAACGTCACCGAGTTTGTAGCCAACTTGTTGATATATCGCCAAATTTTGTGAGAAAACTAGTCGCCAAATGTGACGCCAACTTGGAACTATTTCCAGTATTTCGCCAAATTTCCACAGATTTCCATTAAAATATAATAGGTTTTACTTGCTTGCAGAAAATCAACAAAGTGAGACATTTCAATGCAGCAAAACATAATATTATCTTATGAATAGAGCTTATTTTTAAGCACAAACAATGATCTGGGGTTGGCTACAAAATAGGGATTTACGCGAGTGGTTGGTGAGCATAACGAGCAGGTGGACGGAGCTCCCCTAGTTTAAAAAAAAAAAAATGCATCTGCTACATTTAAAATCTCATTCAATAGAGCTTTTGTATTTTATTTGTTATGACTTGAATACACCATATAAAAATTTATATTATTGGTTAAATATATGTATTTTTTTTTTGTAACTAAAGTTTATAAAAAAAAATATATGCTTTCTTTTTTTTGGTTAAATTTTACTTTCAAAACGACCCTTTATACGTCGGAAATTATGTCTTTTTGTCTTAAAAAATAAAAATAAAAAGACATAATTTCCAGTGATACGACTTCTTTCGATTGTTCTTGTACAATTTGATTGTTAGATTGATTGCGATATTCTTTTTTTTTTTTCATTTCTGTTTTTAATTTTTTTTTTTTTTTTATAAATTTAGATGAATAAATAATTTTTTGTAGTTCAAAACTCATAGGGGAGAGTACCCATACTAGAAATGCCTCTTTAAATGGACCGCTTCCATTATGTCCTTAGTTACAGAATGAGACGTCAATTACCGCTGAAATCCTACTCATCAGAATAACGTCATTATGATTAAAAGAACACCCGGCTTCCGAGTGCTGTTTAAGGCAATTTTAAAAAACCTACATTTAACTTTTTTGAACTAATTTTCCCTACTAAACGTAAGAGAATACATTAAAAGTGAGGTAAGTTATTATGCTTTCGTTTACATATGTAAATCCATGTGTTTATTGCTCATATTTTTCACGTGGTTTTCTCTGATTTCGTTTTTGTTCTTAGTCTTGAGATTATCTGTTTTAAAAAATGGTGCAGTTGCCTAAATTGGGCCAATTTAAATTGCTTAAGTTGGACCAGATATACGATCATAAATTTTAAAAGTAAGTAATGAATTTCGAGGGCTGTACGCTTTCTACACTACTTTTTTTTTTTTTTTATATTGGCTCACTATCTCCATGCATTTTTTTTTTTTTTTTTTTTTGTATATCTGGATCAATTTCTTTATGCAGTTTAGGTCTATATAAACATCAAAATGTTTTTACATGTTTATGTTATCAATTTTGTTATCAATTTGTTTTATATTGTACGTATTTGTATTTATTTTCTTTGAATTCTTTATTCCTACGGCGCATTTTATTTACAGAGTCAAATTCGAGCATTTTCCTCCTGGGGGATACTTCCTTTTATACGACAAAGACAAACAGTCTGGAAGAAAAACATCAGTGACAGCAAAAGCTGTTAAAGATATAGGAAACGAAAAGGAAAGGGTAAGTTTTGAAGAGATTGTCCCGCAAGAAGGCTGCAGCTACACCCCCCCCCCCCCCCCAAAAAAAAAAGCTAAAGAATCATTACAAATGCTATCTCACTTGTCAAAATCATTTAAGTGAAAGTACAGAGGGAGCCAAAAAACAGTTGTGTTAACATCTTTGCCATGTAAAGTAAACCTTGAAATGAAAACCAAACAAACAAACAAACAAAAAAGGTAAAAAAGGAAGAGATCAATGCTGAGGGTCTCAAACCGCTGAGCATAAGCTCTCAAAAAACAATTGGACAAAAGCAATCAGAACATTAAGATATAAAAAAATAGGAGAAATTAAATAAGAAAGAAAGTGATGTCAGGGAAGAACTACAAACATATGGTAAAGAAAACTCTTGTTGCAAAATAAATGTCATGATACAGAATTTAAAAAGAAAAATCAGGACAGTAATGGTTCTTTTTGCCTAATTTTTAAGAAAAATAACATAGCAGAAATGATTCAGTCTTCAGATTGCTAAATATTGCTGCATGTTGTTTTCGCTGAGGATAACAATTAACAAAAGAAATTCATGTAGAAGCTATCATCACTCCTTACATAATATTCAAGTAACTTACAATTAGTTTCATAATGTATATTCTTAATTGCCTATAGCTTTGATTTATATTTTGAATACATTTGATTTAAAACAATTAGTCTTACTTTCAGACATTTGATTTCATTATATTTCATTGCTTTGTTTTGTTTGAATGTTTTATTAATCCCAACCTTTGCTTTTAATAAAATTAGTTATATTCCCTACCTTTAAAATAGCCCAATATTGTTTGGTTCAATTTAGGAGATTGGGGATCCAACTCAGGCGACCAGTCGCTGCATTTGGACCACTTCTGACAAATTTTTCAAATTAAAATATAACTTAAGATTTTCAAAAAGAAATTGTTCTAAATATTTGTTTAGTGTGTAGATTAGATTGAACACGCGCAGCATTATTTTGCAGATATTCAAAAAATGAAGTAAGTTACACCTGAAAATAAGTGAAGTGGTCCAAATTCGGCTACTCTCTCCTATTTGAGACGCATTTTGTGTGTTTTTAATATTTCCATAAGTTAATATTATATTAAACTTACCTAGCATCAGTTAGTTATTGAAAATGCCAATCGCAGCTTTTTTCCAAAATTGAGAAAAGGATTTCTACTTTCTGGAAAACTAATGGGGAAATAATAAACCGCAGAGTAAATGAACATTAGGAGTATTGATCATATTTGGAATAAAATATGGATTTCTTTGTACAACGGATGTGAATTACGAACAATAGTTTCTTTTCAGTACAATTTCAATGTGATCCAACACTATATTTAAAGTTGCGCTTCATTAACCGACAAGAATTTCTGAATTTAAATTTTTCTTTCATTTGTTTAAGTTACTTTATTCTACAGCAAAATGTTATTATGTTACTAATAAAAACTTTGTACGATTCTTATGTAATAGGTACATATCGTTTCAGTTACTGATCTCTTTTAAGATCTTGCGATGTATGATTATTTTCATTCGTATATAATTAATATCGTATATACTATTTTCTAATTAAAATTAAATGTTCAGTTAATATAACAAATATTACAATATCGCTTATCTTGTAATTAGAATTGAAAATGCTTGTTTCACCATGAAAAAGAAATGGGTTGTTGGCAGTATATCTTTTTTTAGGAGCCAATAAATCCCAGAATTTATTCAGTTTAAATAAGCAAAAATGCATATGCTACCTTTCAAACCGCATTCTAAGAATGTTTTTTATTTTTCTAGTGAATTGAATAAAATTTATGCAAATTATATTATTGGTTTAATATATACTTTTTTGTAAGTAAATTTTATCAACTAAAAATACTGGTTTCTGTTTTTTACTATTTTCTGTCATACGATATATATAAGTATATTAGGAGCATTTTTTCATAGGGTAAAATAAATAAATAAATAACATTTGCTAATATGAGGCAGCATAGTATTTTAACAGTCGAAATAAATCTATATCAATCCACAATAAGGTATAGAAAAAAACAATATTTCAAATTAAATTACTATAATTTATTACATACATTTATAGGGTTGATTTACTATCGGGTATTCACTACCGGTAAACTGAAACGTTATTGTTTAGCTATGTTACTAGAGCTATATTTATTTATCATTTTAAAGAACTCTTATTAATATAATAATTGTAAATATTTAAAACGATGACTATTAATACTACCAATGCGTTTATAGAGCTACACATACACTAAGGAAAAAGACTGCACAAAATTGCAAGAAATTAAGGAAATGCGTGAAGTCACGTGAAAATCCTTGCTCCAATAGATATAAGAGACATATAGAAATCATTAAAGAATCAAACAATGATGCACATAAGAAAACTGTTTATTAATATATATATATATATATATATATATATAGCCAAACAAATGAATCATCCATTAAAACTTATTAAAAAGATATTTTCATTGGTTTTTTCAAATGTTTGCTCTATAATTGAGACATATAATTTATTTTTCACGTAAAAAAGTATCGCTTTCCCTTCATGATATCTTATCATATAGATTTTTCATTCGAAAGCATTTATCATTTAGACATTAAATTAAATTCTAGTGAAAGTGCCTCCGTATTATAAAGACATTGAAACTAAATATCTCAAAAAGTATTTATTCTCCTTGTGTAATTTTGGATGTGAAATAATTTTCTGATTAACTGTTTCTTTCTTTCATTTTTTTAAATGGAAATTGTAATTTTGAATCAAAATTACTTTGGCAAATAAACAAGCAATGAATCTCATTTTTTTAGTAATAAATTGTGGGATGTTACTTTGCAAAGTGATCTTTAAAACACTGGGGTGTTCGGCTCCCTATGAACTATGCTCGCTTTTCCCCGGGCAGACATCGAGTGTGATGCGAAATCACATAAAATTTTAAATTATCTCCGTTTACTTGATTATATATCCTTTTCTATCCTTATTAATGGATTAAAATATTATACATATTATTTAAACTCTATCCATAATATATTGTAAGTTTGGTGTTGAATTATTTATTGACCAAATAAATGAAAGTTTTTTTATGTTAATTACAATATTTAAACCGACATTAATTTGTAATTCCAAGAAGTATGAGAACGTTATATGTCTTGAAAATAGAATTAATGAGAATCTTCCGATATTAATTATTTTTATTTAGACTTATTACTATTTTTTTTTTTACAGTTGGAAGATAAATCATATCAGGAGATGAAAAACATTAATCATCATAAATACTTAATAATCACTTGAAACCAGGAAGTTTTCCAAACACAGTATTTAATTTCCGTTAGAAAATAAATGATTCAGTTCCTTATTATTTTTTTAACTGAAGTGTCTAATGATTGCGATTACTTTTTTTAAAAAATGAAAAGAAAGTAACTGTACAAAATGCAATATTCCAATTTTGCTCCAGATAAATTAAATACACACAAGTGTCTGCATTGTGTTATTCGCTCATCGATATTCCTTGAAGACCGCCACAGATGTTCATTGTTTTGCCGTTTTTAGATTTAAATCGGTGTTAATAATTTGTTTTTTCTGTCCGTACAGAGTACTATTGACTCCGTACTTTGACTTTGCAACAATTATTCTAGTTGCTGGATTTTCTTTTAAAAGTAAAACTCTTAACTTCGAAATATTCTCGGAAGTTCGTTTCATCCTGGGATTATTTTTTGAGATTTTTTTTTTCTTGTTAAGTGCAGAGCTTGCTTGTTTTTTCCTTTATTTATAACAATATTTGTAATTTATTTAACAAAAAATTTAATCATGTTTTGTATACATCTTTTAAATCACATAACAGGAATAATTCTCTTCGGAAAGGACAAAGTTGTATCATTTTATTTACAACATATTTCTAATTGTTATTGTAAATACAAAAAAGTTCCACGTGACAAATTTATTATTATAACAAATAATATATGACACCGAGGGGAAAAAACTTGTATTATATGATTGCATTTTGAACTTCGTGAAACTCGTTCAAGAAATGTTCGAAAAAACTCTGTAAATGAAATATAGTATATATCCAGTATTACATGGTATGCAAATAAATCATAAAATATGAAGACATTACGTTTTAAGAATTTTATTTACTGCACAGAAACCCTGCTTGTTTCTGTAATTGAAAATATCTTAAAATTGAAATCTTGATCAGAAAAATCGAATTAATTAAGAGAAACTCTATGTGGTTTTGTAATGAATGCGATCTTTCAATTTTCGAGGAAAAAAAACTTAATTTTTATATACATATAAAAATTAAGAAAGAGAAACAACGTATAAAGACACAAATATAAATATATATATAAAGCATACAGCTGTTTCGAATTCTCAAAGGTATCGAAACAGCTGTATTCTTTTTATATACATTTATATTTGTGTCTTTATACGTTGTTTCTCTTTCTTAATATATTGGCACAAAAAAACAATCCTTCCCCACATTTTATATAAAAATTGCTTTTAATGTTAATTATATTATTTTTTTAGATTCCTTTAAAAATGAGCACGTGAGTTTCAAAACTCGCCTTATCCAAAATTTAAAAAATCGGATTTTTTCTATCAAGCACTGGTGAATCTGCATCGATACAACACTACAATCTGCAAAAAATATTAGTTTTATCGTGTTTTTCGGGCACTGTAAAACCTTGGTTTGCCGTGAAAACCAATGGACGAAGTCAAAAGTTTTTTCGTGATTTTCTAACATTTGATTTTCTGGATAAGGCGAGTTTTGAAACTCACGTCCTCAAATACACTTGGAGCATGGAGCATCTAAATATTCTAAAAAATATGCATTATGGATTATAGCTTGTCATGCAATTTTAACAAAATAGTGTCGTTGTCTCAGTGAAAATGCGCAATTTCATTGACTTCATGTGCACACTGTTAAACATTTTGCAGCATTTTGGTAAGTCATTCGACCGTTTTTTGACAAAACCGTTTCATAACCATAATTTAACTATATTCTGACCATAAAATGGCCAATAACATTGTCAGAATAGTGTTAAATTACGGTTGTTTTAACCGTTTTCGGAAAAAAACGGTCAAATGACCTGCCAGAATGCTGCGAACTTTAAACAGTGTAGATGTTGCATCATTTTAACGCATTTATACATATATAACTTATTTTTGTGAAATAAAATGCCTACTTTCTTCTTTTAAAATGACTTTTCACCCTTTAGGAACACCTTTTAAATTCCTTTAGATAAATTGAAAACAACAGCGATTTCCATTGAAAGTTTTTTTTATCGTATCACAATATTAGAGTATTGATTTACTTTAAAATGTTATAAAAACACATTAAAAGTAAATTAAAAATCTATATTGACGTGTTACAACTCTTTCATTGAGTCGTCATCAGAATGTATAACAGAAAATAGTATCACTATATATATATATATATATATATATATATATATATATATATATATTTCATATGCATTGTATTTGTGATTTCTGTTATACATTCTGATGATGACTCAGTGAAAGAGTTGAAACATGTCAATATAGATTTTTAATTTACTTTTAATGTATTTTTATAACGTCTTTTAAGCAAATAAATATTTTTATATTGTGATATGTTTATTAGTGGACATAATTATGGCTTATTACGCGTACTTAGTTGCATTAGTATTTTTATTTTTGAAATTTTAATTAAAAATGAATAGAAGGATTTTTTAGTCAGCTGAATAAATCATATTCAAGGTTATAGTATCACAATTAAGCTTTATTAAAAAAAATGAAAATTGCCCGGATCAGGGTTAAAACCTTGAAAGCTTAGCTTGCCTCGTTTAGTCCAACAAAGCAAAATATATTCAGACCAGTACTCGAACCTGGATAACTAGACTTACAGTGTTTATTCCATCAGAGTGAAATATGTCCAAACCAGTACTCGAACATGGATAGCTAGGCTTGTCGAGTTTAT
Organism: Maratus speciosus; assembly: GCA_963932465.1. Lineage (NCBI taxonomy): Eukaryota > Metazoa > Arthropoda > Arachnida > Araneae > Salticidae > Maratus > Maratus speciosus. Next base: position 133,993,262 of record OZ010791.1, read on the forward strand.
TCCAACAGAGCGAAATATGACCAGACTAGTACTCGAACATGGATAACTAGGCTTGTCGAGTTTATTCCAACAGAGCGAAATATGTCTAGACCAGTACTTGAATCTGGATAACTAGACTTGCTGTGTTTATTCCAACAGAGCGAAAAATGTCCAGACCAGTACTCGAACCTAGATAACTAGGTTTGCCGTGTTTATTCAAACAGATGAAAAACGTCCAGACCAGTACTGGAACCTACATAATTCAGTTTATTCTAACAGAGCGAAATATATCGAGACCAGTACTCGAACCTGGATACCATCGCTTACCTTGTATTGGCAAGAAAGACAAGGTACCTCAGTTCGACTCCCGGTCTCGACATTTTTTGCTGTGTTAATAATAAAATAAACCTCAATTGTGCTACTACAACAGTGAATATATTTAATTAAAACATTCCATCAATGCAAATTTTATAATTCCATTGTCTAGTCCTTTCTCTATTTACCAACAATAGAAACAAAATTTTTACCATAATTTCCGAAATTGTTTTAATTAAAAAAAATATTCGGATAATTGCAAGAGCTATTGGGACATCATCTCATCGTTACGTTTATAAGTTATGTCACTTTCAAAAAATATCGTCATGACAAATATAATCGTAGTTTGTCATTTTTTTCTCCATAAATATAAGTAAGTTAAAGAGTTACTAAAAGTTAAATCAACTACAATGTAATGCATAAAATAAAAGCTTAAATTATCTCTTTGGTAATTTTTCATATATTTTCTCTCTGTTAATTTATTAAAATAGCTGTAAAAATATTTCTTGAAAATTTTAGATATTTCAACAAATAGTTCAGAAAACACACATAAACTGTAGGCGATCGGTTTTATATAAATCGTAATTCCCAATATCAGGTGACTTTACTGATGAAATTTTCTAGAATTGCGACTCTGAGCATATAGGTGTTGGCAAAAGAGTTTTTACATTTTAGTCCAAGTTTAGTTTAACATTTCCCAGCGGGTTGGAAACCTATAACGCATGACCTATCATTTTTGCTGCCAATGGTTGCTGCCATTAGATAATCATTTTTGCTGCCAATGCATCTTGTTCTCGTATGTTTGTTTAGGAAGCACATTTTATCATAATTATTTTTTATGCGAAAGCAAGTGCATTCTTTCTGAAAAGTAATTTACAAACTGAAATATTTTACTTTGAGGTTTTGTAGTATTTATTTGTATCTTAAGTTAACTTCCAACATTTATAAAGATAATTTTTAGAAAAAGCCACAGATTTTCACAGAATTTTTTATTATTATATTTAAAAAATTTTAGATATTATAATTATCTAGAAATTTCCGAATTTTAATAATACTTTTAAATACTTCGTTTTGGTTAAACTGACAACTCTATGCTCGGAAATTTATCATCTAGAAATGCAGAAGTTTGAATTGAAAAATATGCCTACTTTACGCCTCTACTTCGAAACACAACGTTCTCGAAAATTTCATATACTTTGCCCTCCACCTGGGAAAATTAGAGAGACATATTTTCAAACAAATCTCCAGGTATTCCGCACCTATATTGGAAATTTACCATTCCACAAAATTTTAAGTGTAACTCCTTGATAGATCATGAGTTATGGGTTTTCAACCTGCAGGGATTTGGACTAAAATGTAATAACTCTTTTGCCAAGGCCTATATGTTCAGAGTCGCATTTCTAGAAAATTTCATCAGTAAAGCCACCTGAGATTGGGAATTACGATTTATATAAAACCGATCGCCTACAGTTTATGTGATGCTGTGTGTTTTTTGAACTATTTGTTGAAATATCTAAAATTTTCAAGAAAATTTTTTACAGCTATTTTTATAAATTAACAGAGAGAAAATATATGAAAAATTACCAAAGGGATAACTTAAGCTTTTATTTTATGCATTATATTGTAGTTGATTTCACTTTTAGTAACTCTCTAACTTGAAAAAAATGACAGATTTCGATTATATTTGTCATGAGCTTATTGTTTGAAAGTGTGAATTATTACATATTTTTTCTTCAAAATTTAAAAAAAAAATAAAACAAACTGTACCAAAATAATTTATCTAACAAATGAATTTTTATGTTGTAATTTTCTTGATCCACTCAGTATTATACTCATATTTTCTTTATTTAAAACGAGAAATTAGCGACAAACTTAGTCTAATTTCTTGAAGGTTTGTTAAAACAAACTTACTAATCGTAAGGCTTTTAGTCTTCTTTATATATAGTTTATAATATTTCGTATAAATAGGCATTTTTAAATAAAAATTTAAAGTATAGTTTAACTGACTTAAAATGGTGGATATAAGACAGAGAAACACTCATTTAAAATTAACCAAACCATATTAATCTTGACATTAATTTTTCTAATTATTCTAATAAACCTTTTTTTTTAAAGCCGGACTTCGCTCCACACTTCGCAAATTCAAGGATAACAAAGCTACTTGTGCGGACTCTACTGATGTCCGCATTCTCAAGCGTTCTTTTAATATATCCCCAGAGATATGTACCCAATGGGAAAATCTCTGTCTTTCTTTCCATTATTTTCGTCTAACTTTGAGACAGGGGTAAGTAGTATATTTCTTTAAGCAAAGGAAGACTCTCTCTGAACACAGGTCTTATTGCCCGGTTTGCCTGATTCCGGTATTAGGTAAATTACTACAAAAATTAATAGCTAAAGGTTTTATTATTTTCCTCGAATCAAACAAATTATTAAGTAATAGGCACTTTGTGTTCAGAGAGGCCAGATCTTGCGAAAAAATTCTTTCCGAAATCTTGATTTCTCGTGCTTTTAAAATTAGTGAAGGCAAGTACACCTTCCTGGTCTGTCTTGATATTCAAGGAGCTTTCGATAATGTTGAGTGGAGAGACATTCTCCTCTAACATAGCATTTTAAATTTTTTGGGAAATATTGCTGGATTCATTCGTACTCTGAGAGAAGCTTCCTTGTTAGCTGGTGAGCGGGAATTTCTATCCACCCACAGAAAAATTGTTGTCCTCAAGGTTCCTGACTAGGGCCAATCTTTTGGCTCCTAATAGCTAATATAAATATGTCAGACTTCAAAAAACTTGGATAATTACATTTTGCTTTCGCGGATTACTTCAGATTTATTTTCTCTGGTTTTCGGATTGTAGACTTGGAGTTGGAGGCTGCGTTTGACCCTACAATTTTCTGTCAGCTGCTGGATTCACTGCAATTACAACGTACAATTAATAAATCCCAAGCCCTAATATTTTCAAAACCGTACAAACTTAAAAGGCAACCATCCCTCAGAATAAATGGCACTAGCGTCTATTATGTCTTTAACCTTAAATTGTTAGGATTATCAATATATGAGCACTTGAACTGATTCTCTCAGATTAATTACAAGGGGTGATCAAATGAAAAGGTACAAAACGACGTAAAAACATAACAGTTAAATATTTGCATATTCCACCATGGGAGAACGTAGCGAGACATCTCAGAATGCGATTGGAGTCTCTGACTGGGATCGGAGCATACGCGGGCGCGCCCGCATGCGCAGTAGCGAGCAGAGGCTCTTATCAAAAGCGGCGTCCAAATGATGCGGCAGTCCGCATGAGGACAGGATGGCGTTCGCGTTGCAAAGTTCGACGATTGAGAAGCAGCGAGGTGTAATCCGATTTCTGACAGCGGAAAGTGAGAAACCGGCAGCTATTCATCGCCGGATGTTGACAGTTTACGGGGAGAAATGTGTCTTTGACAAGTTTGTCAGAAAATGAAGTGCCCGTTTTCGTGAAGGCCGTGAGAGTCTGGGTGATGACCCGAGACCAGGCCAGCGAACACTGTCATCACGAGTGATCTGATAGACAAGGTAGATGACCTAGTGAGAAGTGATCGGCGTGGCGAATGTTGGCGGTGAAGGCGGATGTCAGCTTTGGAACCGTGTGGACAATTGTTCACGACAGCTTGCGATATCGGAAGGTGTGCGCCGTTTGGGTTCCGAAGCAGCCTACCGACCAGCAAAAGAAACTGCGTATGGAGCTAGCACTGCAACATCTGTTTCGGTATCAGGAAGACCCCGTTTTCATGGAGCGGATCGTCACAGGTGATGAGACCTGGTGCCATCACTAAGAGCCAGAAACAAAGCGGGACAACAGGAAGCATGCGTCGTCACCTCCCCCGAAAAAGTTCAAAGCCGTGCCGTCAGCATGCAAGGTGTTGCTCACCGCCTTTTTCGACATTCAAGGTCCGATATTTGTGGAATTCCTCGAGCACAGAAAAATCATTAACTCCGATGTGTACTGTGAGACACTCCGACGTATACGCATGTCCATCAAGAACAAAAGACCGGGGCTGATCACGGAGGGAGTGGTTCTGCTCCATGATAACGCGCGTCCACACGTCTCCAGAGTCACACACATGGAACTGGCGAAGTTCAAGTGGGAGGTGTTGGACCATTCGCCCTACAGTCCGGACATGTCGCCCTGCGATTTCGATGTGTTTAGTCCACTGAAGAAACACCTAAAAGGGAAGCGCTTCAACTCGGACGACGTACCCAAGGACGCTGTGAAGGACTGGGTCTCTTTACGGCCACGGGAATTCTGGGAACAAGGAATCCTGCGATTTGTTCATTATTGTGATCGTTGTGCTCAGGCCTATGGTGAATATTTTGAATAAAGTCTACATTTGTACCCACCGTGTCCTTTCGTACCTTTTCATTTTATCACCCCTTGTATCTTAAACTCAATCTAGTAAAATTTTATCAACTAAACACAATTAACCACTAAATGTTGGGGTATAAAAAGTCATATTATAAAAATTTGATAGTCTACTATTGTAGAAAAAATTATCACCTATGATATTTCAGCGTAAGAGTTTTGGCTGGGAGTTTCATCCGGCAGATGAGACTTTCCACCTCCAAGTAAATCAGACTATCAATTCTTACTCTTGCACTTAAAATGTTTTGGTCTTCACCGATGGATGGCTCACGCACTATAACCGGAGTAGGAGCAGATTTCTGCGATACGAAAGGAAGGGAAGTGACTCATCGGTGGTCCTGCAGGCTAGATAACAATAATCGCATTTTCCAAGACGAACTCTTTGCTATCTTTAAAGTCTTAGAGTGGATTTCTGAACAAAACTAATTTTTCTTTATTCCAATTTTTAGTGACAGTCTTTCAAGCCTGCAGGCTATCTGTTCATTTGGCACAACAAATCCGCAGTTTATTGAGATTAAATCAATTCTCGAAAATATTCTTTGGAAAATCTATTTAAGCCATGTTTCATCCCATAAGGGTATCCTGGGAAATGAAACGACATATATGTTGGCAAAGGAGACAACTGCTAGACCATCAGTTGATTTTTCACTTCCAGTACCGCACTCGCACATCAAAAGAAATCTCCGCGCTCATTTTATGAAACAATAGCAAGATCACTTGGACTACTCAGATAAGGGTAGATATATCTATGTTCTGGTCGCATCGGTATCTTTGGATCTTCTTCTACTCAATCCATCCACTACAGCTTTCCTTACCGGTCAAAAACCCTTTGCAGCATACCTCCTCAAGTTCAAAAGAGCCCTTTCTCCTCCATGTGAGTGCGGTGATGTTGTTCTTGCCTCTCATTATTTCTATAAATGTTATTAAACAACTCGCTGACATACCCGCCATCCTTCTTTTCTTCCAGATGGTTGGCTAGCAAATATTTTATCGCGCCTGACTTTTCTCTCAAAGCTTAAAAACATGTTCAACATCTTTTGTGGCCTTTTAGTTTTAGTCCATGCCTGAGATAGGGGCTTGGATTCTCCCTTATTCTGCACATAATTTCGGGTCGCAGTTGCTTTGTATAATAATGCATTATTTAAAGTCCTTATTATTGTTTTACAAATTTGCAACTGTAACATTTATTTACATCTTGTATATATCACTCCGCCCTCTTTCGCGTGTATTGGCGGGCTCAGCTTCGGCTTAAATTTGAGTTTTTCTTTTAAACCTCAATACAGGAGACCAGGAAGGACACTTAATCTCTACAGACTCATTCCTCGTCTGAGCAATCTCTCTCGGGCAGTAAAAGTAATATATATATATATATATATATATAATTAACTTTTCTTTCGTCATATATTTAAAATATAGTTCTTAATAATTTCAACGTGTATTTAGTAACACGCAATGTTTTATTGTAAAAACTCTTACATTATTTCCGAATACAAATCTTTTTTTTTCTTAATCTCCATAGATTAAAAAAAACACGAAGACTATTATTTGTAAATAGTTCTAGATATTTTGGATTAAAAAACATGAGTAACACCTACTCCGATATATAATGTAACGTGGTCATAGGCATTAGCATTGCACAAAGCTCTAGAAATGAATTAACTGTTTTTACTTGCTTATACATATTCAAACAATACGTTTATTGTAGAGATTCGGACACAATGAAAGTTGTATGATAATGTGAGATACATGGATGAGTTATTCAAAGTTATGCTTTTTAAAGTTAAATGAGCAGCTATATTCACTTTGCAAGATTATTAAGATTATAGCATTTCAAGGCATAAATCATATTATGTTACAAATATCATTATAATTAAAATTCTAAAATTTTGATATACAAACCGCAAAGTGTTTTTAATCATATCCAATCATTCACCATCGCGCGCATGATATACAATGTGGTAAATTTGGAAATCTTAATCTAAAGGATTCTTTTATTTTACAGATACATGTTTTAGTATATTCATTAAATTAACATTTGCATGTATATTAGATAGCTGAGCCTTTTTGAAAAGGAAGAAAAGAGAAACTTGAAACTGTTGAAGTTTCCTTTCATTAAATGTATATTTTTTAGATTTTGTACAATTTATTTCAAATTCAAATTAATGTTTTATTTTCCATTTAATTTTCCAAATTCACAACACTGGAATCTCAATTTTCTAGAAAATCTCTGAAAAGAAATAAAATAAAATTGAAATTGTAAAAGAACTTTCTTTTTATTTTAAAATTTATACAATTATTTTTAAAACTCACAAAGCTGGAGACTGAAGTTTCTAGAATACCCCTAAAAAGACGGAAAATATAAAGAAAATTTTAAATGAGCCAATTATTTTATTTTCTAATTTCTATAAAATATGTTACTATTGTAGTAAGATGTTATTTTCAAACATACACTTTAACACATGCAATTAATATAGAGTTTAATCATAAATTTTAAACAAATCACAGTGTGATAAACAGCATTTCAAACATCAATTAAGAGAACTCGATTTAGCATTTATTTTAAGGCAACAAAACGTTCAAAGATTTCGTAGTTAAAATACTTATTTATATACTTTTAAATTATTACCACATTTTCCAGTGAATTTTATGAACATTAAACTACAATTTTTAAATGCACATCTTAATAGAACCTACTTTGCAGCTGCGGGGGTGGGGGAGTGGGTTAGGCTGGTGGATAACTTTGCACCACTCGTAAAAAAGTCAATGGTTTTTAAATTAATTCTTGACTGAAGAAAATTGTAACAATTATTTTCAAACAGTTTCCATACTGGCTGATAAGTTGAATCTGTAAACTTATGTGCGTGATTCGTAGATGCAAATTCCGTTTATGGTATCTTTTATTAACCTTGTGCTCAGGCACCTTATTTTGTAATGTTAGGACACGCATGGAATAAATCTAACTCCATTTTGTCTCCCATTATATTTTTGGCTAAATAAGTTTTAAAAACGAATCTACTGTTGAAAAATGTAAGATGCATCCGATCTTCTTCTTTTCAGAGAAAAATAATTACTGTAGAACCCCGGTTATCCGAAAATCGGGTTATCCGAAAATCGGGTTATCCGAAAGATTTTAAAATTCCTCAAAGTCCTTTTTAAATGTGAAAAATTTTATTGTCAACACTAATTTTACCGAAGTCAAATGACACCTTTTAACATATTTTGATTTATGATTACGATTTTATTTGTATGTTTTAGGTCAAAACAATTCCGAATAATTTTTAATACATTGAACAATTGTTTTAATACTTATTATCTTTAAAAATTAAAAGCGAAACAAGTAAAAATCAAAACTTTGAAACGTGTTTTTGGACACTGGTAGAAACAATGTTAAAAAAGCATGTTCTTTATGAAATAAATAAACAGAGTCAACTTACTTATTTTGTCCATTGCGTAATTTCGGGCACTTTATACACACGCACAACACTTCATTTATTAAAAAAAAAAAAAAAATGTGATTTTCTTTTGTATTTTTACTTTGTATCGTTTCAAAGCTGCTTTGCCACGCCACCGAAGATGCTGTTGCATCTTCTTGTACTTCAACATATCGATCACAGGTTTTCATCAAACAAGTTTTCATTATAAGCCTCCAGGTTTTTCGAAAATTCCAATGGAATCTCGGTTATCCGAAAATTCCTATGGAACCCCGGTTAACTGAAAACGGTTTGGTCCTATGGTTTTCGGGTAACTGGGGTTTTACTGTATTTATGAATTTATTTACAGATTTTGTATTAGTGTCTGTAAAAATCAAGGTTGTTTTTTTTGTTGTTGTTTGAGAAAATATGCTATACATTTGCAAACGATTTATTTTACACCTTAAAAAATGAAAATTTTGACAACATTGATATTAATTAAATTTAGTACATTTTATGAATATATAAATGTACATTTTATGTTGCCCTTTCATTAAAAGTATTTTAATTTATCTTATCCCGTAAGAAAGGAACGTAGTGAAATAAAACGTTCGTACACGCACGGCATTATTCAGTCCCAAGATGTATCTTTTACCCTTCCTAGAGAACAAAGTAACAACATTCCCTAACCCACCCCTTCTGGACCCTAACCATGAAAAATACAAGGCTGGTCTAAAACGTCCTAATTTTTTTTTCATTTTTTTCGAAGAAACTGCGTGATTGGGGTGAGATCTACTCCAACGCGTGAGCTTACGGTTTAACCGCATATCTGCTGCATATTTTTGCTGAAATTTTTCTTCAATAAAAAGTTTATTTTTATATGATAAGCCGTTTCGTTACAAGGTATGTGTCGCTTATTTATCTAAAGAAACTTTTATTACTTAAACTATATTTGTAAAATCTTATTTTATAGATTAATAATTGCATAATTATGCAGATGTATTTTACAAGCAGTAATGAATTTCGTGAGATGTTTGCGTGTAAGAACTGAATAAAAATGTTATATGCATAGTTTTATGGAGCAATGATGAATTTTGATATTGTTCTCGGGGTGGACCATTACAATTAGGTCTCCTCCAAGATTTTTCGTATCTTTCACGGGATATCAATGTCTCTAAAAACCTCATTTGAGATTGCAATGCATGAGAAGTTTAACTAATATCTAATATTTAAGAAACAGCATAATCTTCAAGAGCAATTCATATAACTATGTCAACAAAGTCTTTCCTATCATTTTTCTTTTCAGTATAATGCCATTTGTGGTTACTGTGCATGAGAGAGTTCCAGGGTCTTGTACCTTTTAAACGCGATGAAATTTAACAAAAAACTTCAAAGTTTGAATTAGTCTATCTTCAAAACCTTCAAATGTATAAACATGAAATTTTGGATATTGATTAAACAGATTGTGCTTTGTTATATGCTGTTATTAGAAATTTATTAGCCTTTTACAGAATCTGTGTATTGTTGAAATCAAAATAGCTCTTTTTTAGGGTTCCGTACTTAAAAAGTAAAAACAGTACCATTATAAGATCACTCCTGTGTCTGTCTGTCTGTCACAGCCCTTCTACTCGTAAACTATGTAACGTGGAAAGTTCAAATTAGGGGAAGTAATAAAGACTATTGACCCACATATTTACAGATTAATAAATATTCATAAATATATTTAGGAAAAATGTAGAGGGGCTAATTAAGTTACTTGAAAAAAAAAATATTTTCTTTGTATATCGTGTGAAAGCTTTCGTAACGCTGAAATCAAAAATATATTTCATTTAATTTTAAGTATTATGTTTTCAAAGTTATGGTGGAAAATGTAGTGCAAAAATACGTCCTCCCCGCCCCCTCTAATTCCGAATCTATTGAAACTAAAATTATGAAAAAAATTGAGTTAGTAGACATTGATTTAAACCTTGCAGGAAAATTAAAGCGATTACCCTAATTCTTATAGTTTTTGAGAAAATCGCATTTATTCGTTACACTTAAATTTTGATTTACGGGCGTCAGCAAAAGTGTTCAGAAGATCTGGAGGTACCTATCGTAGCAGAAGTATAAAATCATTGTTGATCATGAATTTCGAAAAACATAGTCTGTAATTAGCCGAGATATTAACCCTTAAAGACACGGACGGTTTGGGCATACATAATGACAGGGACGGCTTTTAAAGCCTAGGTAACAAATTTTAAGGATATATTTATGTAATTCAATTCCCAGTAGCAGCATACAAGCAATAAACGTCAAATTGTTAAAAACAGACTAACTTAATGAAAATGAATCACATAAGTACTATGGGATTCGGGACTAGTTTCCATTGAGTGGCTCTCTCAATACACCTACTATGTCTTTAAAGGTTAACTAAAAACCTATATGGGATAACATATATACTGAATAGCTATATTTGCTATTATTTAAGTTCCATATATCTTTGAACGTTCGTGGTACATCCGTTTACACTTTTCTAGTACACAGGGTGCAAAGGAATGTCCCTTTATCCTGAAAATACTTGTGAACGGAGAGAGCTACAGCTATGCAAGTGAGATAACGGTATAGTAAAGCGACTACGTCAGATTTAATTAAAACGACAGCAGCGCCCCTAGTGCTGAAATTTGGAGGATAGCCACTGCAAATCGAAAACGAAAAGAGAGAGAGCAAAATTTCCAGTTTGAAAGTTTTAGAGCATCAGTTAATTAGTAGAATACGACATTTGGGTTACATGGAAAAGATAAATCTTCGTCTGTTATCCAAAAATATCCAAAATCGATGCACTCCATTTTGTGTAAACGTTTGAATGGAATAGTCAGAAATATGAAGAAATACGCACAATTTATTCTATAAATAAGTACTTATCTCAATACATTTTGAGAGCATCACACACACAAAAAAAGACAAACTGTCTCAGAGTGATAAAAAGTTAATATTCAGTATGTTCGAAAAGTTCGCCATTGCTCACGATACATGTTTTTATTAATGAGAGTAATTCTGCATGCACATTTCTCAGCATGCAAAATCTATTGCAAGCCTCTTCAATACGACGACATAGAGTTAACCCTTTCAAGGGCGATGGCCAGACGGTCTAGCCGCCTAAGTTTAATTCCAAAATGATATATTGCACCAAGAATATTTCACTAAAATTTTGCTTTTCTAAAGAAAGTGCAGCTTAGCGGTTTTTAGTTTTCTGAGAAATTCGTTTCAATATTCTGGTGTCAGTCAATTATTTCATCAGTTTACGAACAGAATTCTCCTGGCCCTGAAAGGGTTATTCTAAAATTCTAAATGCATTCGGAATTAAATCTTTACAGACATTATAGCACAGTACAACGTCGCAATCTGCAATTGCGCACTGCTACATTTCTGGAATGTGAATAGACAATGTAGAATCGTCGCTCATCGATTTCGGACGTTTTAGGGTATGCAGACTACGATTTATCTTATACGTGTGAACCAAATGTCGTTTCGTACTAATTAATTGATGTTCTAAAAGTTTCTAATTGGAAAATTTGCTCTACCTCATTTCGTTTTCGACTTGCAATTGCTATCTTCCAAATTTCGCTACTAGGGGTGTTGCTGTCGTTTGCATTAGGTCGAGCGTAGTCGTTTTAATGTGCCGTTACATCACTTGTATAACTGTAGCTCTCTAAGTTCGCATATATTTTCAAGTTAAAGGGAGCTTCTTTTGCACCCTGTATAGTATACAGCTATACCCAACCCTACGTTGTATAGTTTTTACAAAGTCTTAGTATTCTTTTAGCAACGATATTTTTTTTAATAATACACTTACTAATTCATATATTATTGTACGGAACTCTCTGTGCGCGAGAGATACTTGCACTTGGTCGTGTATTTTACTCTATAAGAAATTGCGCGCATGATATCATTAGAATGTATGTATGGATTGTCATAAAATTTGGTAAAAATACAAAACATATATGTGTATTTAAAATGAACTACCCTTAGACCAAAAATATATCAAAACTATATATAAAAAAGTATTTTTGTAAAAAAAAAAATAATAAAAATTTTATATTTTTATTGAATAAAAATAGTCATAACTAAAAATATTACCATTGTAAATACTTAAAAGAAGTTCAATTTAAATACACATATTTGTTTAGTATCTTTATAAAATGACTTCTGCGCACAATGACTTCTGGAGTAAACAAAGAGCTAGTTTGATTTCAACAATACATAAATTCTGTAAAAGGCTAATAAATTTCTAATAGTAGTATATTTCAAAGCATAATTTGTTTAATCAATATCCAAAATTTCATGTTTATACATAAAATATTTTGAAGATAGACTAATTCAAACTTTGAAGTTTTTCATTAATTTTCGACGCGTTTAAAAGGAACAAGACCCCTTAATGAGAACTCACATTCAATAAATATTCTAATATTTAAGAGGAATTCAGATAGCTATATCAACAGATTATTTTTCTCACAATGTCGTTCTTCAAAACAACCTCATTTGAGATTACCATGCATGGGATTGTTAAATAATTCTCACATTCGAGAAAAATTCTAATCTTCACATGACATCAGACGTATATATCAACGAATTGCTTTTCTCTGTAAGTGTTTATATTCGATACAGCCTTATTTGACTTGAACATGCATCAGAAAAAAAACTAACATTCAAGAAAAATTCTAATCTTCACAATAAATTCAAATGGACAAATAAAGTAATTTCTTTTCGAACAATGTTTTCCTTCAATACAAATTCATTTCAGATTATCATGCATGGAGGGTTAAATCAACCTCGCAATCAAGAAAAATTATTATCTTCAAAAAAAAAAAAAAAAAAAAAATCAGATAGCTATATCATCGAATTTTTCTATCTCAATGCTGTTCTTCCTCACAGCGTTATTTGGTTTCAGCTTGGAGCTACGGTTCGGATTTCTTTTTCCCCGTTATTTGATTTCACTATTCATTAGAAAAAAACTAAAATTTAAATAAAATTTAAATCTTCAAGTGGAGTTGACATAGTTATGTAAACAAATTGTTTTTCTCAGATCATTGTTTTTCAATAAAACCTCATATAAAATTACCATGAATGAAGGGATTTAAAAAACTCACATTCAAGAAAAATTCCAATATTAAAAAAAGAATTCAGATATATATAGCAACGAATTGCTTTTCACTCTCAGTGTTCTTCTTCAATTCAACTTTATTTGATTTCGCTATTAATCCAGAAAGTCTGAGATTCCAGAAAAATTATTATCTTCAAGAGAAATTCATATAGTTTTTAAACTAATTTCTTTTCTCTCAGCATTGTTTACCAATATAATTTCGTTTGAGATAACCATAAATCAGGTTATTAGAAAAACAAACGTTCAAGAAAAAATATAATCTGCAAGGAGATTTCAGATAGCTAAAAGGGGTGGGGATAACAGGGATAGCTAACATCGTTGCACTCGCCACTGGCGAGTGGATTTTCTAAGAGAGCTTAAAATATGCAGAGGCAAAAGAGATATGTCATTTTTTTTCTTTTTACTAGTTAGCTATATTTTGCAACTTCCGTTATTCCTGCAATGTAAACATAATGCTCAGTTCTAACGCATACTAAACTTTTCTTAATTACATAGGCAAGAAATGGAAAATGCATTGTAATAATAGTACTTAACTAATTTTGAAGTTGTGTACATTTTTTCATAACTATTTTCAACTGCACGTTGCATCTTGCTGGCGGGCAAAACAAATCCTTGACTGATAAGATTTTCTAAAAATCTCCCATTCCTTGTCATATTAAACATTTTTTTCTCTCAGTGTTGTTTTACAATACAACCACATTTGAGGTTACAATGCATCAGAAGTTTAAATAAAATCTATCAATTAAGAAAAATTGTAATCATGAAGGGGTATTCAAATAGCTAAATTAACTAATTTCTTGATTTAAAAAAAAAATCATTGAAGAAAAGCCGTGTCGTGTTATTTCTAAAAATTAAAATAACACATATATTAAGGCAACCTTAAAGTACTCAAAAAGGGAAAAATGCAGAAGTTCATTTTTTATGGCCCTAGTGAATAAATGATGTTGTCATAACTTTATTTACCGCCTTTTTCATCCAATCTCTAAAATAAGAATCCCCCCCACACACCACATCCCCAAAACGTTATTAGAACAATTGTTTCGTCTTTTTCGCTAATGCTATCCGATAATAAAGATATTTAACTTATTTTTCAAGGAGATAAAGTATCACTATACTTTCAAAAAAAATTTATATATTTTTTTTTCTCTCAAAGAGATTTATCATTTAGACATTTAAATTAAATTCTCCTGAAAGTGCCCTTTCTTATAAAGATATTGAAACTCAATCACTGTCTAAAAGTAAATTACTTTTTTGTTGTATAATTTTCCTCTTTACATTATTTGAGATTAAAAATTTGCTTTTTACTTTCAAAATTTCACACATTTATTAAAGCTATAGGACATACCGTTTATACATGTAATACATACAGCACTTAAATTTATTTTTTTCTTTCTTTCTCCGTCCCTCTCCCTTTTTTTTACTGAAATAGTTATTTTTCAGCATTTTAAAATTGTCTCCAAAGCAAATGTATCGTTAGATGGAAATGATATCGTTAGATGGCCATGAAAAGGCCATATTTAAAAAATATATATTTATTATAATGTATTTCTGCATTTAACACATTTTGTTTTAATACTATATTTTTTTTAATTAGCAAAAGTTGTTTTAGAATTTAAATAATTTTCACTCGTATATTAAATATTTTTCACAATGTAAAATTTAATTGAGACCGTACTACTTATTATAATTGATGAGAATTGCTATGCAACTTTAAATAGTATAATAATTAAATAGTTAAATTGCAGTTGGTATAGAACTTGGTATAGAATTTAAATATTTTTTTTAGTGAAAGGTAGTTTTTGGAACAATAAGTAAACAATTTAATGTGAGGGGTAAATGAAAACGGTTATGTAAAAAATCATTCTCTAAATATTAATTATCTTTTTAACACAAGCATAAGTTTTTATATACTTATTTAATAAGCTTAAAAAATTCCGATTGTATCAAAAGACAACATTGTAGCTATCTTCTATTGTAGCTGTACTTCTATTTTACATAATGAATCAATGCGGAAAGCATGTAGGCCATTTAAAATTTTACATTTCCTTTTACTAAAAACTTGTACACAAGTTTCTCTGCTAGTGCATTTTACTTTTATATAAAACGCTTAACATTAGAAAATACGTGCAGTAGCTTTTTTGAATATCAAGTTAACACCATCCGCTATTAACGCGATCTTTATTTATTTAGCACTTTAATGTATATAATTATCTAATTGGGTATAGCAATTCTCATAAAATTATACGTTTGTTATTACCAATCGGAAAAGATATGTTTGAATAATTAAGATCATTTATCCTTTATTTTTATCTATTTACAATAAATGAGTTTTCAAAGAAAGTGAAATACTTCAGCTAACTTTTTGTTTTAATATATACAATCATTTTATGATTGTAATTTATAAGGCATACGTATGATAAGCTCTCTGTTAAAGAATACCATAAGAAGTAATGAGATTGGTGAATATTTTTAGGAAACTTCAAGTTACACCAGTTTCTCAGATTTATTTATAAAAATTTTAATGCAACCAATATTTCTTTTAATTCACAATGTCCTTAGATTTTACATAAAACATCACTTGCAATAGAGTACAATAAAATTATAATTCTGTGATTAGTAGAAAAAAAAATTCAGTGAAGCTCTAAATGTCAAACCTTTAGAGGTTAAATTATAATTGAAAATCATAGTTTATTTAATTTAATAATTTTTTCAAGAAATAATGAAATATTCTTAGCAAAGATAGTTTAAAATTTTATCGATAATATTTCACTTAAAAAATAATAATAATAAATCACCGGAAACATCTCTTTTACCTAAAATGAAAAAAATGTATATCTTCACTTACAATAGATGATTTTCGTTTGTTGTTAAATTACTAAAGTGCGTCAGCTGTAATAGTTTCCAATAGTTATCTTCCAAAAAATTATTTTTAATGATACACTTTTTATTTCAATATATACAGCTTCTCATCTGAAATCATATACGTTTAAAAAAAGATATTCATTTAAGTTGTATTTCATACTATGGATTTTATGTTAATTTGTATTGCGAAAAACAGGGTTGATTCTTTTAATAAGAAAACAAAAATCCATTATTATACTACTTAATTGATACTTTGAATTTATGCACTAATAAATTCAAAGGAGAAAGAAAAATGCATATATTCCTCCAGGTTTTAAAGGATCAAATTAAATTTTACATTTAGCTGTTAATGTAATTCTCTTCAAATTTTAGCTAAATGAGGCAGCTTAGTTTGTCAATTGTTGTTTTGTAAATTTTTTATCTACATATATTTTATATAGTAAATTTTAAAATAACATATTTTAATATTTAATGTATAAAATATTAATATATTATTATTTATTATATGTCATTTCATTTTTAAGCTATTTAAAATATAAAATATATTTTACATCGATTTAAAAAGTATTGATGCATAAAAGCCGTAAGTAATTACAACCATGATACTAACGTAACCAAAACTGTAAAACACCATCCTTTTTAGAATAAATAAATATTTATTATGTTTTAACAACTATTATTGACCATATTGTCGAAAGTTAAAGTGAAACGTATTTGTATTCCTTGTCCCTAAATAGTCACAAAGTCCCATTTTGTAAGGAGATCAAATGAACAAAAAATTCCTCAGGGGGGTCTTAACAGTGAAACAACGGAATGACGGACTTCATAAATTAAAGGAAAAATGTTCTCACCTTTGTCACTATGTCCATTTCTGATGATTGTGACCTCATAAAGAAACAGCTTCAAAGGTACAATTTGAAATATAATTTACAGATTATATATTTGGTATTCATGTAAAATAGTCATGCATGCTCATTAGTCTATAATGTAGTAAATTCCTTTTTTAATGATAAATCCAGATTTCTAGTAAGTTTAGTAAATATGGTAAAATTATTACGTTGAAAATCTAAAAACTTGATAGTTAACAATTTAATTTTTAAATAACAATTAAAATAAATAAATATTATAGTTTTACGGTAGGAAAAATATTTTGATATATTTCTGCATAGCTGAATATGATCTAAACTGATAAAGTCTATGTGAAACCGAATACTTTTTTTTTATAAAATATCCTCGCCGTAACCAAATATCAGCTTCAAATACAAATGGCTGATACCAATTCAAATCTGTTAGAAGAATCTTTTGTGTCACCATGCACTGTCGTCGAAGAGAAGAACTTGTTTAAACATACGTTATTTATTCATCCCATAAATTGAATTTCAATTTATTTATATGCGTATTTATGAATTTATATAAATGTCTATTCTGTTTCAATACATACGTATAAATGTATGTTTGCAAGCTCTTTTATGATAATTCCAAACATTGAAATTTACTTGTAACCTTGTATTCAACAGATATGTAAAAATTGTTTAACATTACTATAATATTTTATGGTATACAGGGAAACTTTTACATGATACTTCAAATGGGGGCTAGAAAGGTTTGAATCGACGCAAAATGTGCATTTTTTGTTATTATTGTTTTATTGCTCTTAAGCTTCTAAAAACATGTATGCTGTTTTAAAAGATTAAAGATTTTGGAAAATTCAATGATATAGAAAAACTGCGATGATATTCTATATTCGGGTGCCATGCTTTTCAGTTGGACTGGGACATTTTTTGGTTTCCATGATCTTATCCACCTCTGTCACGACAGCTGACGGATATTTTTTGTGATTGATAATTAAGATTAGTTACACATTTTAAAATCAGTTTATATAAATGAAAAACGTCACTGTCTCTCAGATATTTACAATGATGCTATTGACAATATTCTTCTTTATGTTCGAGGTTACAAAAATTCGTGGGCTTGGGAAGAACATTCAGAAGCACGACATTAAAAATCACTTTGTTTAGAACATTTCAGCTTATATTTCATGTTTAAAAAAAATAATATTTTCTGGAGCAGGCATAGCTTCGTAATGAATTCGTTTCCCTATTTCAATGCAACAACACGCATGTTTTCAATTTTTCTGTCTAACTAATAAGTATATATGAATATTTTAAAATATATTTATTGAATATTAATTCATACAAAATAAATCTAAAGTATTTTAGTCATGCATTTACCTTTATTTATTCTACATCACATAAAAAAATACATAAACAATCTTGCTGGCCGCTCCCCTTTTCCGCCATGTGCTTCATACTGTGTAACGTAACATGATTATTATCAATAAGATTTTTTTTTACTATACCGTTTTAATATATAATGTAAATCTCACCAGTAAATTCGCTTTGCATTTAATAATTTATTTATTTTAAGGTTTAGTTTCTTTTTTAATACTAGGGGGCTCTGCCCCCTACGAGCTACACTCGTCGACCCCCGTTCAGACACCGCAGACTCTAAAAGTACGCTAATTTGATCGGATTTAAAAAGATTTCGGAAGATTGAATTATAATTTAAAAAACAATGGCGATCTCCCTATAAACGGATTTCTATTCATTTCTCTTTGACTGGGGAATTTTAAGGCCAAATCCGCTTCGGTACTACTTGATTAACCCGTCGACCAATTTCGCCAAATTATATAAATCGCCAAAGCACTCGCCAAATTATACAAATTGATATCATTTTTATTTTAAATAACGAAAGAACAAATTAATTAGTGCAACATTAATAAAAATACAAATAAAACGTCGAAATGAAAATAACTTGATGACGTAGACACGTGTAACTTGCTTAAAGTCAAGTTAATGTGACATTTACGATCAACCATTATTGACATTTAGTGTACCAAAAATACATATGTCAATCACTGTTTTCGTCTTTGATTAAGTAAAATAAGATAAACATTTCAAAATAAGCTAATATAAAGGGAATTAAGTAAACAGAATCTTTGTCTCCCGGTATTTTTTAACAAAGCGAAAAGAAAGTTCTTTTAAATAAGACATTTTAAATTAATCGTTTTTAAATTAATCGTAATTTTGACCAAACTATTCTTTCTCTTTTTAATATTCAAGTGAAAATACTTGTGTTAGAAATGAAATATTATTTGTGCTTTCCTAACAAAAATAGTTGAAAAGTATCCTCTCAAAATATCAAATAAATGCCTAGCGCAATTTCTAAATTTAAACCGTTTTGCAATATTATTTGCTGTTCATTTTATGTAATAACTGTAATGTAACGTAAATATGACTTAATTTCTCCTATTTAAGACTTCTAGCGCATGTTAATAAATTTATTATTTTACAAATTCCTTTCTCTCTTAAAATTCACGTGTAATTATAGTTTTTATGACATAATTTTTAATAAGTTCCTGCTTTTTGTACATAATTATTTAATTCTAATTCCAAATGTTTTTTTCTGTTTATAATAGTCACGTGTAAATAAATTTTTAATTACACGTATAATTTTTTTTTTTTTTAAGTAAACATTATTGTTTCCGCTGTTTATACAGTTGGCAACAGTTTAAATTAATATCACTTTCTAAAATCTGTAAAAAATATCTCTAGAAATCCTGAAAATTTGAATTTAAAATAGAAATTAAACCTTAAAAAAAAAAAAACAGTCTGCACACCGAGAACTTCCAACGTATAAAATGATCTAAAAATGATTAAATTCCTATGTACAGTTTTTGCTCCTATAAAACTTTTTTAATGGAACGCTTTTGTCCAACTTTGGTATTAAATATCTCTTAAAATAATTCTTCGATTTGAAAGCTGTCTGCATCAGCGTGTTTATCAAACATTTCTGTATAATACTACCGATTTTCATATTTTTTCTATGCATTATTTTTCTTGATATTAACGAAGAAAGACCTCCGGTCACAAAAAATTCAAAACCGGCGGCGGTGACAGCGGTAGTTACTTTTTTTTTAGAATAGAGAGATTCACGTGTAAAAACAAATTATGACGTAATTTTCCCCATTTCCTGTTTTTAACACAGGATCATTTAATTATTAGTTTAATGTTTTTTTTTTTTTTGTTCCTAATTGTCACGTTTAAATGCTTTTTTTTGTATTAAAAATAATTACTATAATTATGTGTGCTGTTTTAAAATTTGGCAACAATTTAAACAAATGAGCTTTTCTAAATTTGAAAATAAACGCATTTTAAATAAAGCACATTCAAATAAAAAAAAAATAAATAGTCTAAAAAAAAAATAAGTCATATTAAAGGAATAATTGAACACTGCCCACCGCAAGCTTGTCAAGTTTCTTTCTGCAAAATGCGATTAAATTACTATGCATAGTTTTTGTTCTTATAAAACTTTTTTAGAAGACTATTTTGAATGATTTCAACTTTATATAGCTCTTAAACTAATTCTCCGATATAAAAACTGTGTGACTCAACATGTTTATCGAATATTTCTCTGAAAAACTACAAATTTTTATACTTTGCAATGCTTCTTTTAATATTAGACCAGGAAGACCTGCGGTCACAAAAAATCATTTACGGAGGCAGCGCAACCATCATCAGTTATTTTTTTTTTAGAATATAGAGATGTTTGAATCTTTAAGAATGTTGTACAGTTTGTCTGATAGTATAATCACTAAAATGCTGACATGCAGTGCCATGACGAATGAACCATCGTTTAAACAAACGTCTTAATGTCAAATTTTTCGTTTCTATTGGATATTCAGATTATGCCATTGATGCCATTAATTAAGGGGGCAGATCACGTTTACGGTTGAAAAAATATTTTTCGCAAATTTCAGAATGGATATCTTCAAAAGTTACAAATCCCCTGTAAAATAAAATTTACAAAAATACTAATTGGAACAGATGTTATGGCTAAAAATTTCTTGCATAAAAGCATTTTCTGTAATGTTATAAGACAACTTTGAAACAGTTTTTTTTAAAAAAATAATTTTTGATATTGCATGTACTCTCATTTAAAAACGAATTATAAGAGAACCTTGAAATTATGTATGTTCTTATTTTGATTTGGTTAGTTTATGCTGAACCTCAATTTACTCTGATGTTTGTCGCAGAAAATCGTGCATTGAAGAAATAAGTATACATTTTTTGATGAAATTTAGTGAATATGATTAGAAAAGACTTTACTTAAGCTAAAGATTTAAATATACTTTCAAATTTATGTTCAGTGTAAAATATAGTATTATAAGTTACAAAATATGAAACGCTAAACATATATCAGCAGTAGATTTGTATAATCGTGCGCGCAAAATGCATATTTCAATATTCTTTTTTTTTTCAAAGCCACTATTGCCGTTCTGATTCAATTAATTAATATTACTAAATATATGTGTGTTTCAATGTTTTATCAAACCACACGAATGTGTGAAAGTAAAGAAAAAATACTTTTTTATATGATATCTTTCATTGTAATGTGACATTTAATGAATAATTTTCTTTAAACTTTGTATTTACCCTGTAAAATTGGCAAATGTATCTCACTCTTCGAAAATATCACATAATCACGGAGAAGAAAAATACAGTGACATCTTACGGATTAAGCATTATTTAGAAAAGGTTTCTTTGTCATTGTAAATCTTAGAAACCGATATACTTCCGAGATTTAAAGAAACATTTAGGAAAAGAAAGTTTGTTTATTTGCTTGTTTGTTTGTTTTTACTACCACTGATTTTCAAAACTAATTCAGAGTTGTTTTCTTTTATGTAATAATGAATTTTCTCAAACCGGAATATCGCTATTTTACATGATATTAATTTACAAATAAACATATTTAGCTGTTTAATTGAGTTTAAAAATGCAAGAAAAATAAAATAATACTAATTTTAATGTTATTTTTAATGCTGCTAAATTATCATGTTTGTGAAACATGGGTGGTTCTTTCATTGATGATATCAATTAAAATATTTACTATAGAATTGATAGTATCGGAAAAACCTGTTTTCCCTGTTGAAGAAACTAATTAACACAATATAAAAACTATTTTGAATTGTTTCCGAATAACAGTGAAAGCAAAAGAAACAGTTTTATGCATCATTAAATGATGTATTAAATGATGCATTAAATCGAAAATATATACAGTAGAACCTCTTTTATCTGAAACTCTTTTAACTGAAACTCTCGGTTAAGCGAAATCCATTTATAAAGCTTTTTTTTTTTTTTTAAGTATCACATTTCTTGTGCGCAATATCCATTTTGAAAGCCTTTTGTTATACTATCATATTCCTTTCCAAACTACGAGTACATATAAACATTTTCGGTCCCATTTCTTAGAGTTCCTTTGAATTTAACTTGAGCTCCCGTAAGCTGCGAGTGGAACGTATAAATTAGCAATTCTGAAGCATTTGCATGATTTGCTAAAGATCTGGCTGACTGGAGCAGCATAAAGATTGTGATACTGGTGAAATAATAATAAATAAAAACTCCGTAGTAAAGCTTCAAATCAAAAGCAATCGAAACTACAACAAATAAAACATTTTTCCAATTTACCTTGTGGAATACGAAAAGGTACTTATCTTCAAAATTAAAATTCAGTTAATTTATTCTTGTTTATATTTTGATACTGCTTTATTTTTATTAAGCACTTGTTACCATAATAAGAAATATTTCCTATATTTCTCCTTAATCTTAAAATTGAAGCATTCTCAATTTTCCGGAAAATGGTCGGTCCCAATTACTTCGGATAATCGAGTTTCTGTTGTATATATTTGTTTCTAAAGATAATGAACGCCTTCGGAATCGTGGATAACGCGGAATCTAATATTGTATATTTTCGTTTGTATTTCTGTTATATTTCATAGGTTCAGATATCTGCTTTCCTTTTTACATAGTAAATTTTATCGTATATATTATAAATTTTTATCTATAAACACTCTGTTAAGCAATATATTTAAAGCATCAAAGTTGTTTGTAATTAAATTTTACTAGTAAAGAAAATGCATAAATTATAAAGTTAACTCACAATGTGTACCTTTGTTTAACAGAGTAATAAAATAAGCTATTATTATTAGTTAATGCGAAAACTTCTGTTGGTAAAATTTTTGCATTTGTTAACAACTAGTAATTTATATGCAAAATACTTTCAAACCCGAGAAAAGTAGAATATTATAAAGTTATTCTGATAAGTTTCAGCGAGTTTCAAAATTTTATCGAAACTTTATTAATACAATGGATTTTTATTTTGTCGCGCTTACATTTATTAGCGTATTTAATAAAATGTCATTTTCATATACATTAGAAAGATGATGTTGTCATAAAATGAAACTGAACGTGAAACTATAAACTGTTTAAGTATTTTTAGCTGTCTGGCTATCAAAGCCTGAGAGTTAATGTGACCGCAGGTTCTGTGTGTACGTACGTATGTATGTACAGATGTATGTACGTAACGAGATAACTCTTGATAGAAATATTCGATTTCCTCATTTTTTTTTTTAAACAGGTTCATTCTGATACGGTGCTCCCCTGATTAGTTTTGCGGTTCATTGGTTAAGTATGTATAAAGGAAGTAGCAGGGGGCTACCCCCCCTAATTTAGATAAATAGGTTTTTCATGCAGAAATATCCGATTTGCTTCAAATTTGGCATAACGGTTTATTCTGATATGGTACTTTTTTTATTAGATTTGGAGGTTCATTGGTTAAATATAAAGGGGGGGGGGGGATCTAATCCCACTTTAATTCAGGTAAATGGGTTTTTAATGCATAATTATCCGATTTGCTTCAATTTTTTTATATTTTGTAAATGTTGTACTCTAATAAGACACTTCCATAATTATTTACCGTTTTGTCCAAAAAGAGTGAGTTCTTCTTCTATGAATAATAGCTATACATAAGAGTATAATATACAATCAATCTGAACAATACCATCAGTTTAACTAGGCACTTTTCTTTTTCTTTTTAATTTTGTTATTACATGAAAAATTTGTTAGTTAGAGGCACATGTTTTATATCAAGCGTCATTTAAAGAATTCCAAATAATGTTTATGATAATTCTCAGAAAACTTTCTTCCCGGAAAGATTATGCTCCAAATTTGTGGAAATTTTTGAACCAAATTATGCTTTCAAATTTTCCGTGATTACACTGAAAGAAAAAAAAAATGTATACCACCTCCTTCTAGAACGAACAGGTAGTCAGTTCCTAAATTCTAAAGTCAGAAATATAGATTTCCAAGTTATGCGAATATAATAATAATAATAATAAAACGAATAGACGAAATGATGGAGAATTTCTAGCCTAGTTTTCTAGATGATGAAACGATATATTATAATATGAATCGTTTGAATTGCGAGAAATTACCACTTCATTTCTAGAAATTATTCATAAACTAAAATTATAGTTACTAAAAGTCAAATCTTGTTTTCGCATTTATTTGCAGAGATTTTAAAATAAGTTTGACCACGATAATATAGGAAAACGCACTTGAAATCTAATAGGAATGGCTAGAAAATTCTAGCAAAGGGAACTAAAATTTATAAGGCTGACATGGAACTATTTTTTCTAGAGACACAATTTATTTTCTAGATGCCAGTAGTAGAATTGTTTTTCAGTGTACCGCAAAGAAGTAATTAAAAAAATATATTGATTGACAAAATAAATCAGTTAACGTGATTCTTAAATGCGCGTGTAAAACACGATTAAAAAATTCATTTATTTACTGATTTTATTTTATATTCCAGAAACACTTTTTTTTTAAGTTTACGATTTAAGCATCTGACTATACGACGGAATAAATGATAATCTTATACAAAATGCAAAAGTGGATAGGTCATATAAGTTAATCAGATCATTAAGCAACAGTTGAAAAAAAAAAACTAAAATTGATTCAAAGAATGTAAAAACCTAATCTAGCTTCAGATTACGAACCAGGTCACGTAATCACAATTTCCTTGAATTATGTTAATTTTTTCTAGAAGTTTAAGAAGTTTAAAGCATTTATAGCCAGCACAAATCTTCGGTAATGATACAATACAGCTCGTGGAATTGTGAATATTTGGATAAGGATAGTCCATGGTTGGTCCGAGATATTAAATAAAATCCACAACGGTCTCTCAACAAAAAAACATTTCTAAAAATTGCGTGCAGCACTCGTTCTGCAAGATCGCTTGCAGAGAAGATCCGTAGGTCTCAAACAATATACATATATACAAAAATATACATATAATTATATATATATATATATATATATAATTATATGTATATATATATATATATATATATATATATATATTGCATCTATCGTAGATCACATCGACAAAACACATGGAAATATGATATCCATAATAACAAGCTTAAATATCGAACTTTTTATTTTTATACGGTTCAATCTGGTTTAAAAGATACGAATTTAAACCTTACGAAAACTTTTTTTTGTGTCTTTTTATTCATTTTTTCTAAACACCGTTTTTTGAGACAAGAAAAAAGTCCCAAATAATTGGGGTACCTTCTTCTGTGACACGGTGTAGCCCGTTCAAAAAAATACAAATATCAAAATTTTCAAAAAATTTCTTGCCAAAAGTTTGTGTTACATTCTGGAAAGTTTTAAAATGTGTATTTGCTCGGGAAATTATAATAGTAACTACGAAAAATAATAAACTACAGCTGCGTACAACGCTCTCTTCAACGTATAATCTGTTTTAAAAAACACGAACGTTAAAAAAATTTCTTTGAAAAAAATTTTGAAATTTTTCTCTGACATTAGAAAAAAAAATTCTTTCCGAATGTCAATTTCACGAATTTCATTTTTCAGAACACGTTGAAAATTTTGATCCGCTTTTTTAAATATGGAAAAGCAAATGTAACGCCCGTTTAAAAAGCGTACACTTAACTTCAGATGGACTTATTCGATTAAAAAATATAATATTAACTTGTGAAAAAAAATCGAGACTAGAAGTCACTTCGCTACACTTTAAGACACACTTTTTTATAGGCTAAAAGTAAATAAATGCGTGTATTTTAACCATTTCACCGGCGACAGGTATGGGGAAACAGTGCTTCGTGGACATTTTAGAACCCATTTTTGAACATTCTGTTGATATTTAATCACATATAAAATCTTGAAAAATTCGAACGATTAGAAGAAGAAAAAAATCCACTCAATTCTTTAGATCATGTTTTTACAACTAATTATCAATGTTTCGTTTGAAAATTGTTGTAATTCAAAAGATTGTTGTAATTCAGTTTGGACAGTAAGAACTGTTTTTTTTTTCAATTAAATGGCCTGATATGAATAAAAAGTGCGAAGTAAACGAAGCCCTTTTAAAGTTAAATATCAATATGTTTCCACCAAAAGTATGTAGGGGAGGAAGGGTAGGTATGATACACTTTTTTTTCACTAATTTTTTACAACCCTTAGAATGCTATTTTTCAACAAATTGTTCGTGTTTTCTTATAAAGTGACCTTTTATTTATTTATTAAAAATATTGCGAATTTAAAAAATAGTCATTCAAAAAATATATCCCAATTATTTTGAATGGTTACTACTGTATGAAATCCCCTTATTATTGGGAAGGATTGATAAACTAGCAAGGGAGGTTCGATACATTGTTATGTAAATTGAAAAAAAAAATACAGAAAATTCAATTTATGTGTTATACAATTTTTTATGATAAATCTTGAAATTTTTAAGTAAAATTTAAAACGAAATGACATTGACATATTTTTGTTTCAGAAATGTTTTTTACAAAAATATTTAAAATATTGCTATTATTTAAACAATCCTAGTAACATACTTTTTAGAAAATAAATAATGAAAAAAAAAAAAAAACCCTAGGTTCAAGGAAAATTAAGTAAATATTGCTGATTTGCAAACAATTTAACATAAATTTAGCACATTTAAGATTCCTGCAAGCCTTACAGGGGCAAAGCAATTTCAAAACTAAAGTGTTGAATAAATGTATGGCCACTGAATTTACCAACAAATTTAATTAGAAATAAGAAAAGGGATATATTTTACTTTCATAGTAAATGAAAAATGTTTTACCAAAATGCTGGTGCCAATGTGGCATTTGGGAATTAAAATTAAGTGATTTCAAATATATACCAGCAACTCTGAAATGGTTAAAAGAAAAACTAATAATTCTATCATTTTGATAAGTAAAGTCTGATAGATTTAATGTTTTTTCAATTTGCCCTTCGTCAATTATAGAAACATTTTCTCTTTCCGGCCATTTAAACTGTTTTCCTTCTACATGACGAGCAAAGCGAACTGACCATCTATCATCGCTCTGCTTTTCTATGTAACCTACATAATGTCTATGAATAGTCTCTTTGTTCTTCCTTACCAATTTTTGTAGCTCTTGTTGTAAAACAATAATGAATATTATTGTCCTATATTAGTTTAAAGTAAAAAAAAACAAAAACAAGAAAAAAAAACAATTAAATTCCAAATATAAAAGTGTATCATTTCTCTCCAGCACTAATGTATCATTTCTCCCTATCATGCCTTATTTGATTTTCAATCACTTTGTATAATAGCAGTTGCAAAATGCAAATCTGCTTTCTAGTAAACCTCACCCTAACAATGTGCTTTACAAATAAAAAATAATTACAAGATATTATCTTCACTTTATTAAGAGTTATGTAAGAAAGCCAGTATTTAAAAAAATGTACATTGACATTCAAAAACCTTCAAAATTAAAAGAAAAAAATCGTTGCCAGTTCTTCACTGCTAAATCCAGCTAATGATGGCCTCTGCTAATAAAAGAAGCCTTTACATCTGTTACAATGTCTGTGAATGCCATTTATTGAGAAAAATTGTCAATGTATCAACCATCCCTATGTATCAAACCTCCTCTACCTCACATACAGGCTGCGAAAACAAAGTACTTATAAATCGAAAACATTTTTAGAGTTTGGACAATAACACTACATTTTTAAATAAATTAAATGACCTGGTGTGATAAAAGAAAGAACAAATACCGATAGATATTCCCCCTCCATATCTCTGCTGTATAACATTTGTCGAAGTATTTCGTTTTTGCGCATGCGCTTTGAAACACAAGTTAAAACCCTCTGACTGTCTTTCAAAAGGGCAAAATTGTAATGTTGTTTTCTTTGAATTTTGTTTTAAATGCTAAAAAAATATGATTCTTTCAATATTATACATAAAAAAATAATTAAAAATATGAATGTAATCCTTGAGAGTATTAATCATTGTTAATCCATTAAATAAACATAATTATATTATTTTAAATATTGTTGGTATTGCCGTGCAACCTGGAGCTTAGTGAACGTATTAACACGGGCTTGTCAGTGAAAAGGGTTTAAAACGAGGTAGCAAAATATTTGGATATTTTCTCGTGTGATTAACATTAACGCAGTCTTGTGTTATGAGGCGGTAAGGGAAATTTTACTCAGCGGCTACGTTCTAATCATACAAATTCGAAGTTCGCTTGCAAAAACACACGAGGAAGTGCGTTGCTAGTCCGATGTATGTTGTTGTATTCAACGCGTACTCAAACAAGTGGTCAGTTTAGAAATATTTTCCCTGAAATATATACGCGCAGACGAATTCGAAATTAGCTTGCAAAAAATACTAGAACAGGCGTAGCGTCCCCGATGTGCGCTGCTGAAGACTTTGTTTCCCTAGACTAGATCCTTCCCTAGATCGTTCGGGAAAGGTTCGTTTGGAAATATTTTCATTTAGAAATATAATTCCATACAAAATTGGCATGAGGTTATGAAATCATACAACTATGAGGTTTATTTAATGTCTTTATCACGGACCCGGGAGATTTTGGCCCGTCCAGCTAGTCAGTAATTTAATGTGAAAGAATTATAATCCAGAACCTAAGAATTACTTCACAATAAGCAATGCATTTTTTTTTATTTATTTATTAGAAATCTTACTTTACAAATCATATCCGTATTTTAAGTTACACTTTGGTAATGCTGATGTCATTTTTAAATATTTTTTCACGGTATTAGAGCATTAATGCTTAGGCCGAAACATAACAACTTTGTAAATTATTGCAGAGAGGCGCTAAATTAGACAAAGAACCTTAATATCAAAACGCTTTTTGCTAGAATGATTGCAGAATGTTTATTTCTAACTCTACGACAGATGTTTCCATATTTATTTAATATTTTTTTGGAAAGTGCTTTATTTTTGTTTTGTATACAATATATTTGGACACTGATTTAAAAAAGAGCATCCTGTTTCGTAAGTTTGCGTTCTTTGAATTATCTGAAAAGTGCAATTAGATATATTGGTTAGATAATAAATATGTGTTTACATTTTAAAATCAAATTTTTATTTAATAAAAAAGGTTACTCCATGTATTTTTCTAGTATTTAATTTAAGAGATTTTTTCGATAAAAAATAACTAAAATACGTGGATTTTTGTTTTGTACATTATTCAGTTATCCAGTTTCTTGTTTTAAAGAACTCACAGAAATTTTTGTAAATAACCCGAAGAACTTTTGTAAAGGGCTTTTTGTCCCTAACAGAGCAGAAACGTCAGTTTCAGAGAATTGATCTTCTTCGTTGATTTATTAAAATATTGCGTTTTAGGGTTTTTTTTTTAATTCAGGATATAGTAAGGTTTCTAATATTCCGCTGCTCTTGTTTGTGATGCCTATTTGCCTCCAATTTTGCTAACTGTCGTCACTCCTTACCGGCATACCAAATTTACAATTCTGACATCACTTCGGCATTTGTATCACAGCCGGTACTCAAACTGCAACTCTCTTTTCTGTATATAAACTTGTCTTAGCTATACTCAATATATTGTACTAGCTATATAATTACTCAAACAATGCCAATAATTAATGTTTATTTAGACGTACATGTTGCCTTTCCTGAAGTTTGTTGCAGATTAAAAATAACAATGTTTGTAACATAAAGTATAATAATCACTTATAAACAGATTAAATTAAATAATGCTATAAAAAGTGATAAAATATCTTTATTAAGATGGACGATCGTTTCATTGCACAAACGGCGATGATTTCTTGTTTTTAAATTATGTGAAAATATTTTCTATCGTGAATTATTTTGAAAATGTCGCCCTTTGTGCGATGAAACGATCGTCAATCTTAATAAATATATTTTACCACTTTTTATAGCATTATTTAACTTAATCTAACAATGTGTGTTTAAATTTCCATGTGTAATTGTGACAGAACTTTTATTCATTTTAAAACTAAAGAAGTTCAAGTTGTTTTTATGATCGTCATAACTATTTTGTCACAATAGAAATAAAAAGGGAAAGATAATTTTGGTAATATTTAGAAAAATATCATTAATTGTGATTTTAGCTTTATTTTGAAAACTAACGTTGTTGTAAAAATACTCATTCGTTTAGAAGTAATTTCCTAACTATTTATTCTACCATCAGCATAAAAAAGTACTTGGAAAATGCTGTAAAGCGGCAGAAAAATTTACAATCATATTCAATAATTTGTTATATATCCTCAAGCACTGTTTTTTTTTATTATTATTGCCATGAAAGATTTCTTTTTCACACAAGTACATACTTAGGTAGTTTCAAGAAAGTATCATTTGCATATATATTAGAAAGATGAATCTGTGTATGAATAAACAAAATTGAAAATGAAGCTGTATTTTTTCATTAAAGAAATTTTTCTTCATGTATTCTTAATTTTTTTTTTTTTTCAATTTACTTAATTTTTTTAGTTTCCTAAATTGCAAGTATTTTGAGAAATTATCTGTGTCCAAACGATTTTTTTTTTCGGAATCCATAAAATGAAAATTAATACGGTTAGATATGTGACAGCTCACAGATATTTTTGTTAGAACTATCAGCGTCGTAATCCACTGTGCTACATTTATCTGGTATTAGGTCTTTTACTGTTTTAAAGGAAAATATGTCACCTTTTTAAATTTTTAATTTTTCATGAATTTGTTCTTAGCGAGTATTTACATATTAAATTAACTACTACGAAAATTTTTAAATGTTTTGAACCAATAGTAACACAAAAATAGCGAATTTAGAGCTGCTTTTTTTTTTGTTTGTTTGTTTGTTTGTTTGTTTACATTTCTTTTTTTTTAGGAAATTCTTTTATTGCGTGCATTTATTTTTTAAAGTAATAGTCGACTTAAGCTTCAAATTTTCAGTTTTAACATTTCGAAATTCCTCGAAAGAAATTTTACTCTTATATGACTTATTAGGTAGATTTCGTAGTAGGGTTTGATATGCAATAAAATGTAGATCCAGTTGTATTGACGTACTAAGTTGGTTATTTTTTTATTATGTAGTTTTTGACATGTTGATTCCAAATATCTTATGTGCCATTTTTTTCTCACACATCCTTAAGGTGATTTTCAACATGGGTTCCAAGATGGCCACATTTAATGACTTTTTTAATATTCGTGGCGTATTATTGATCAGCACGTCAAATTATATGTTTTTGGTGTCAAGAAATACAAATCTACGATAAAACAAATAGGCGTAAATTGAGTTTTTGAAGTGTTTCAAGTGTTTTAAGATGCAAATACAGCACAAGAAATACGCCATATGTCCAAAGATGACCGGTCATTTGCGATTTTCGACGTTTTGTTAAATATCTAGAAAAATACATGAGGAATAAACCTGAAACTGCATGTGTGTAAACAGTATAGTATAGGTCATGTAATTCCACGACTATTTTTTCAAGAAACGCCATAGGGGACCGTCAAGAAATTGAAAAAGAACGAATATCGAACCCTGTCAAACTAATGGAGCAAAAGCGTTTAAACTCGAGATTATTAATCAGTGGCTTATTGTAATACACTGTGTTCATTTTTATGGGGGTAGTATGTATACTCGTAGAGAAATTAAGGTTTTTATAAAAACAGTCCCAAATTTCACCAAGTTTTTTGCTTATAATTTGCAGAGTTATTTTCAGAAAATATGGCAAAGAACATTGTACACAATACTCTGCAGTCAGAATTAAAAAATGAATAAAAATTGCATGAAAAATGAGCAGGTTTACTAAAAATGTTTCACTGTAAATGCAATCAAAATAAAATGCGCATAATGTGTTAGCTAAACGTATAGAGCAACTTTTGTAAAAGTCTCAAAAACATAATTTGAAAAATCTGATAATAATCGTTTATAGAATAGGCTCAAAATCCGTTGTTCCCAAAATGAAGAAAAAAAATGAGGAGTTGAATCCATATATCCATTGATTAGTGCCAATTTAGCACACACAATATTGCAAGTACTACTGTATTTGGATACAACCCCTCATCGTTTTGTTTCATTTTTGGAACAACGGATTTTGAACTTTTTCTATAAACGATTATTATCAGACTTTTCAAACTATGTTTTTGAGACTTTACAAAAGTTGCTCTATACATTTAGCGAACACATTATGCACTTTATATTTTGATTGCATTCGCGCATGCGTAGTGAAGCATTTTTTAGTAAACCTCCTAAATTTTTATCCAATTTTTAATATTTTTTAATTCTGAATGCAGAGTATTGTGTACAATATTCTTTGTGATATTTTCTGAAAATAACTTTTTTTTATATTAAGAACTCTGCAAATTATAAGCAAAAAACTTGGAGAAACTTGGGACTGTTTTTTATAAAAACCTTAATTTCTCTACGAGTATACATGCTATCCTCATTAAAATGAACACAGTATATTACAACAAGCCACTTATTAATAATCTCAAGTTTGAACGCTTTTGCTCCAATAGTTGTGACAGAGTTATCCAAACGATATTTTTTTCCAATTTTTTGACGGTCCCCTATGGGATTTCGGAAAAAAATATTCGCGAAATTATGTGACCTATACTATACTGTTTACATACCTGCAGTTTCAGGTTAATTCCTCATGTAATTTTCTAGATATTTAACAAAACGTCAAAAATCGCAAGTGACCGATCACCTTTGGCCATATAGTATATGAAAGACATTATATATATATATATATATATATATATATGTATTAGTGTTTTATTAATCAATTGTACACAAACAAAATATTTAAATGAAATAAGATAAATAATTGATGGTGTTGAACAAAATGATTAAAACAGCATTTATATGCATATATAAATGCTACTGGGATATTAAATATCCTCTTCTGAATCACTATTGTGGCTATTGTTATATTGATATTCATTTGTACTGTTACAGTCGCTGATTTACAAAAGGCAGTGCAAACCAGAGATTTTTTTAAACAAGAGCATTTCCACACTGTACACGTTCATTTATGCCCATACTTCACAAGTTAAATAACTCATTTCGGGCACAAGTAACTCCGGTCATTTGTCTGCAGTAATTGCTTCTTCATCATTTATTTCCAATTATTATCAATAAATGGGGATATTGTTACTCGAGGGTTTTTGCA
The DNA here is from genome assembly GCA_963932465.1 of Maratus speciosus. Classification (NCBI taxonomy): domain Eukaryota; kingdom Metazoa; phylum Arthropoda; class Arachnida; order Araneae; family Salticidae; genus Maratus; species Maratus speciosus. Next base: position 134,026,704 of record OZ010791.1, read on the forward strand.
GCTTTTTCTGTTGGTGCAAATTACGATGGATTTTAGAATATATGACTTCAGTGCTCCAAGAGTAGCTTGTAACTTTTTCTCCTCGAATCGTTTAGTTCTGAAAAGATGCCATCTGATCTTTGGAATGCTAAAAAAATTACTATCTTTAAAATTTTCAAGCAATTGGTTCAACATTAGGTTCCCTAAGTTCTTGAAAATTTGTTATGATATAAACATCACACTACAGAATGTCGACCATGCCAGAAAAAAACTATGCTAAATCACTAATATTGCACTTCTTGATAATATAAATGTTATTGTCTAACGTAAAATTATTGAAAGTTTTTTTTTTAACTGTTTTGCACAACATTTGCATATTTGACGATGAGAGTTAAAAAAAACATTAAAGGATAATTCATCTCTTTTTTATCATCACTCACATCTTGACTAATAACTGACTGGGTTCCATGTAGAGTTCTTTCATCATCAAGTGTAGTTTCGTGGAAACCAATATCATTGATGTATTGCAAAAATTACACTATCACCTGCTAGGCTAAACGGTGGAATGGAGAATCCTCCATTTTTTTAAACTCGTCCAGAAACTACTGAAGCTGTCCGCTTTTCAATTTGTATTGTATAATCATAGATTCTCATCCTATTTTGAAATGAGACATTAGTATTAAAAAATTCGTTGTTTCTTTTTTCGTATGAACAGCAAGTGAAAATTAAAGAGATAAACGTGTCTCAGTTCTATTTTTAAAACCTAATTCTGACTTTGGTTAATATGTTATTTGTCTGTCAGTCTGAAACGTATTTATGAACTACATTTACATCAAACGTGACAAACGGCACAATTGAGAACTACGACTTTCTGTTAACTTTAGGCCTTTTTTCCCTTCTGTAACCCATTTTATAAATGAAGAAAGTTTCAGAGGAAGTTCGAAACCAGTCATTGGGGCTTCGGAAATCCAATTATCGCTACAACTAGTTATCCTTCTCAAACTAGCTGCTGCTTTTGCAAGACTCTTAATATCTACCTCTTCAATACTTGCAGTTTTCCAGACATCTGTCATTTTTTCTGACAATAATGGCTTACTCACTATCTGTTCACTATCTGTACGCTGTGATACTTAAGAAATTCTGTTTCAGGAATGTGTGTGCTTATTATTTGTTTCAAGTGCTTCTTAGGCATTCCAGTTGTTTTAATCATTCCATACTCTGAAAGTAATGTATTGTAATTTTCATTAACTGCATTCATTGTAATGATTGCTCCAGAAGACAAAGAACACCTGACAATATTCCCTTGTCAATATCAGCAATCACGTAAGCACTAATATTAGGAACTTCTTTCTAATTAATCATTCATTGACAAATCCTTTCCTCATGGCGCAAACACTCGCAATGACATGTTATATTCAAAGCCCTGCAATCAAGTGATTCATTTATCATTTTCAGCGCTGCACGAATGTTATTATAATCGGTATTTTCTTTAAGGAATAGAAATGTCTCTCACATATTTTTTGCTAAAAACAAAAGATAATTCACCCTCGCTCTTTGTTGTACATTCAAATATAAACCAATTCTATTTAACACGTTCAAAGTTTCATGTACATTTAGCACATTCACTATCCTTAACCATCTCCGATCAGGACGTTGAAGGATGACGTTTTTTTTTTTTTTCCTTGCATGGGTAAAGATTCTAAAATCGTTTTGTGCTCTCTGGAGATTTTGAAAAAGTGCAATTTCTTTGTAGCCGTAACTATGATTTCTGGACAAAAAATATTCATCTGCTGAGAGTTTACTTATTTTTTCATCGGGTGGTGCTAACTTTCAGGACAAACTCGGGGGTTGCTAACACGAAATTTTGCTCTCTTTTTAATTCTTCCAGTTTTTCAAGATTATCTATTCCAGAATTTTGGCATAACTGTTCACCTTTCAAGCACATTGAACAATTTATTGCGTATTCACAAATTTTAACGCAGTCTCTAGTATGAGTAAGTATCTTCCAGGTAACACATAAGTTTCACACCTACAACAAAAGAGCAATATTAGTACAAAAACTAGCAATATTAGTAATTTTTTTAATAAATTTATAATAATAAATAACTCAATTTACACCTATTTGGATTGTTGATTTTTATTTATTGACCCCCAAAACATGTAATTTGATATACTGGACAGTACTATATCCGAAATATTAAATAAGTCAGTAAATAACAGCTCTCTTGGATACCATGTTGAAAATCACATAAAAATGCGTGACTAAAAAAGGGCATCTAAGGTATATCACAATATTAAAATATTTATTTGCTTAAAAGACGTTATAAAAACACATTAAAAGTAAATAAAAATCTATATTTACATGTTTCAACTCATTTTCTGAGTCGTCATCAGAAAAATCATCGAATAGAAACAAATAATCATATAACGCGCCCTACATTTTCGCGATTGCTCGTGTTTCCTCTATGCCGCGATGCCGTAAGTTGTCCAGCCATTCAACCCATAAATTATACTAAAAGATTATGTATCGTTACAAACCCCTGAATCTCTTGAATAAATTTCAATGGATTCTCTTATGATATGATTAGTCATGGACGTATTTTTGACTTAGTACTCGCACTTATTTATATTTGGAATCTAAGGTATTTTGAATATACTTGTCAAAACTTACAGAATAGCAAATATATATATCGGACATTTAGCATAAAAATGCAGTTTGTAAGCATTTCAGACGCTATTACTTTCCTATGTTGTAATTTGTGAAAATGTTTTGTAAATCTGTGCCGATCATGATCCCTAGGACCCCAAACCACCCTCAGTTCAAAACATTATCTATATTATATATACTACCGAACTTGCCCGGCGTTGGCCGGGTACGTCAAAAAACAGCAGGAATTACGAAAAAACTCTGAAAATCACAATAAAATATCGCTAAAAAATTTTAATCGCTTCTCATATTCTGAACATAGAAAATATATATATATATATATTATGTTCGAAGATTTCAAGTTGATTCCTTTCACTAATGTGGAAAAATAGTAGCAAATCGCTAAAATACACTAAAAATCACATACAAAATCCCCGAAAAATTCGAAAATTGCTATATGAAATCCGAATAAACTTTATTGAAATGAGGGCGGAATGTACTTTAGGTCAAAAATGGAATGTCAAAAAATTGCAGCAGATCGCGAAGAAACGTAAAAATCGCATTAAAAATCACAAAAAGTTCAAGAATCACGAAAGTCAAAATTTACTATAATTGGATAAAAATTTCGAATCTAATTCCTTTGACCTGTGGGCTCTCTTAAAATTTATTTTTTGGAAATCATGCTAAGCATTAGATCATGTTACTTTTTTTCATAATTAATTTACTTGGACTCCCTTAAATATAATTAACATAATCCTTTAAGTTAATATTAGTTTTTGTTGCATTAAAATATCTCAATTTGTTGATTTTCTGTAAGCAAGTAATCCCTATTGTTTTACAGTGGAAGTCTATCGGAATTTGGCGAAATATTAGAGATATCGCCAAGTTGGCGTCACTTTTGGCGACTAATTTTCCTCGCCAAATTTGGCGATATAGCGCCATGTTGGCGACAAAACTGGATCACCCCCCTACAGTAACCCCCCCTTATATGTATGGACATGCATTACATGCTGTTCAATAATCGCATAAAAAATTCACTAAATATTCCAAAATCGCTGCACGAATTCCGAATAAACTTTTATGAAAATAGAACAAAATTTACTATATTGGGTTAAAAGAAAGAAACCGCATTCTTTTTCCTAATGTGGAAAAATCGAATTAATATAATCCCTTAAGTTGATATTAGTTTTTGGTCCCGGGTTCGATTCCTGGCTCTGGCTAATTTTTCACTCCAGTTGGGTTTGTTGTATTTATTGTTTGTATGTCTGTATAATATTTATATACACCTTTAACTGTTGAATGCAGGCGTTATTTATGTGTGTACGTGTGTTTTAATATATATTGGAGTATGGGTGTTTTATTATAAATATTAGTTTTTGTTGCACTGAAATATCTCAATTTGTTGACTTTCTGTAAGCAAGTAATCCATATTGGTTTACAATGGAAGTCTATGGGAATTTGGCGAAATATTACAGATATCGTCAAGTTGGCGTCACTTTTGGTGACTCATTTCGGTCGCCAAATTTGGCGATATACCGCCAAGTTGGCAACAAACTTGGCGGCATTTGGCGACAGAACGGTGTCCCTATATAGTAACTTCCATATAGGTATGGAAATGCATTAAATGCTGTTCCATAATTGCATAAAAAATTCGCTAAAAATTCAAAAATTACTGCATGAATTCCGAATAAACTTTTTTTGAAAAGGGAACAAAATTTACTATATTGGGTTAAAAGAAAGAAACCATATTCTTCTCACTTATATGGAAAAAATCGCCTCGAAACTTAAAAAGGTGCTAAAATCGCATAAAAAATTAAATAATTTAATCAAAAAAATCGAAAATCGGGCTTCGAGGTGCAAAACTTCATATATAGACGTACCTTTTCCTCAAATTTTGTAGCTCTACGTGCGGCGGTCTCTTCAGAACACCGTCGATACACTCACTCACTCACTCACACACAAACTTCTTTTTTTATTATTATAGATATATATCAGTTTATTATGGACACGATAACTTTCACATTTCTATAGAAATCTCTTCCGAACTGATATATATAATCAAAGCGCAGAAAATCTCGGTAAAGTTCGTTAATTTACAAAATCGGACGACGAGGGTGCAAATGGGGCGTGTTTTTGTGAAAACAGATGAAAACCCATAACTTCTTAATTATAATACTTATCGAATCAGTTTAAAGTTATTACTGATTCTGGGAAAAGGGTGAAAAAATTATGCATGACAGATTCTTCATGTCATTAAAAATAGCCTCAAGAGGCGAATGAAATAGCGGTTTAGGAAGAAGAAAAATCATAACTCCGTCAATTCAAAAGATATCAAATCCGTTTAAATTTATTATAAATCTCCTTAAGTTTATCTACAACTTTTAGATTGTCAAGTTTTTGACGGGACCAACACTTACAGAAAAAAAAATCCCCGTTGGCTCGGCCTATAGGCGCAGGTAGATTTCGAAGTTAAGTGCTAATTTCAACAACAAAAACTAAATCATAATTAGAGATAAACCCACTTTAAATTTTTAACCGGCCGCTTTTCAATAGTTTTTATGTCCTTTATATATAAGAGCTGATTTTATCAGAATAATGTTAAGACGGTATTTAAAAAAATACTATACCATGCTCAGCAACTCGAAAATTTCTGGCACATTTTCAGACTAATTTTTAAAAGAAAGAATATGAAACTTGCTGATGTGATTTTTGAAGAGATTTATAAGCTACCTGTGTTTTTATTTTTCGTTCAATTAATTAAAACTTGCTTCATAAACAATTATTTTCTCAATAGAACAATATTTTTCGTTTGCAACACAAACGCTTCAAGAAATTCGGTTCAAAATGTCCACTTTAACATCATTTTTTGAAATATATTCTGCCTCTATCAAAAAATCGACCATTACGGTACATTATATTGTTTCTGAATAAGAGAATCCACAAACTGAATGCATTTGAGAGCAAAAATGAATTAAAAAATGAGTTAGAAAATAAGCAGTTTGAATTTGAATACACCCTTATAACGATGATTATTTTCTTATGTATCTTTCTATGTATTTTTAATTTGTTTTTGCTCCAAGAATTGTTCCTGTTAAAAACTTGTCAATATGAATGTTGTAGATAATATTAAGAAGATATATAATAAATCCATGCTTATTTTATATCTTGTGAATTGACGAAGTTATGGATTTTTTTCTTCATCAACCCACCCTTTTTGTTTTCGTTTTTAATGTTTTTGAGTTACGAATTGGTCCTATCAAAAACTTGTCAATATAAAGTTGTAGATAATATTAAGAATATTTATAACAAATTTAATTGGATTTGATATCTTGAGAATTGACGAACTTATGTTTTTTTGTCTTCCCAAAACCCTATTTTATTCACCCCTTGAGCCCATTTTATCCAAAATTTCTCATACATAAATTTTTAGCCCATTTTTTGGAAGTAGTACTAACTGAAACGATATGTATTATAATTAAGACGTTATGGGGTTTTTTCGTTTTTCATAAAATCCTCCCTATTTCTAACCCATTGGTCCGATTGTTCCCATTAACGAACTTGACCGAGATTTTATGCCCCTGTATTTTATGTATCAGTTTTGAAGAGATTTGTGCAGAATTACGGAAGTTATCGTGTCCATAAAAAATGTGATATATAAAGAGATAGATAGATAGATAGATAAGATTTTTACTGAGGGTGGTTTTGAGTTCTAGGGTTCATGATCTGCGTACATCTGCAAAACTTTTTTTTTCAGAAATACTAATATAGGGGAGAATTTAATAGGTAGTATTTCATACGAAATCTACCTAAAAGGTGCTGTAAAATGAAATAAATTACATTTTCGTTAATCCGAAACTAAGGAGACAAAAAGTATGATTGACGTGATGAAATATTTTTACAATAGTGATAGATGGTGTATAAGGTTGAATTACTAAACGCGCAGGTGCCTCAATAAAAAGAACGTCAAAATGTAAAATATAGTGTGTGTGTTCATTTAATGAAACAAACACCACATGATTTAAATTTATTATATAAATCCTTTTAATATTATCTATATCTTTTGTAATAACAAGTTCTTAATAGGATGAACTCTTACAGCAAAACATTTGCGTCTGGGGTATTTAAAAAAATCATTAAAACCAACATAACATCTTATTTATGAAACATATCGAATCTATTTCAAGATTTTTACTTCTCAGAAAGAACCAAAAATTGTCTCCGTTTATCTCTAATCTTGAATTAGTTTTTATTGGTGAAATTAGTACTTAACTTCAAAATCTACGTGTGCCAATAGGCCGAATCGACTGGAATTTTTTTGTTACATATTTTGTATAAAGTAATTATATGGATTATTGATCTATTAAACAAACTGCTTGATAATGTGGTTAATGATGTAAATATAATAGAAATTATTTGTGCATTTTGTGCAGAAATATATATTTTATTTATAACAATCTGAAAAACTTGCTTAAAATGTAAAGCTTGCCAGAAATTGCTTTTAAAATCTTGCTTTTCTCGTCAATTTCAACATCATCGTTTTGTCTATCGTGTCATGCTCTCTATAACAAGGAAGTATATTTTTAACCTCTTCAGTTCTCAAGCTAAAATAAGAATACAAATACTTATTCATTGATTTTTTCCAAACGATAGGACATCGCAAATGACAGGAAAAATATATTTTTTAAAATTGATCATTTAGGCGCTTAGTAATTTAGGTTCAAAAATAGGGATCTAAAACTACAAAACCCTTAAAAACATAAATTTAATAACCATTAACCTAAATTAACGTATCACAAATTTAAGAGCATTAAACAAGTAAATAAACTACAAAGCCTCAACATTTTTTATTGAAAAAGATTTAAGTTAAATACTTATGAAAGTTTCTCACTTTCTTGGTCATACTGTGTATTGGACATTTTTAGGCATTTTGCAAAATCAGATGAAAATAACATTTATTTTATGTGGGAATCAGCTTAGATGCTGCCATTTATTCGTTTGTTTTGAAAGCAAAAATCATTCAGCTATTAAGAAGTGATGTGAAAATGTAAAAAAAAATCGGACATTTTAGTTTTTATAAGGAAAAGAACAGAGGTCCCCGTTTGGGGATCCAGGGACCGAAGAGGTGTGTTAGGAGATATAGTGTTAGGAAAAATCATAGAAATAAATTTTAAACTTATTTGAGATAAAAATTAATTTAACAAATGATAAGGACGATAATATTAATGTCAAAATGTATAATTTATGTTATTCTGAGTTTGTTTAAAAATCGTTCACCAACGTACAAGAACAATAATCGATCGCAGCAATTCATTGTTAAATTTCATTGATCTTTAAATCTTTACAGAAAACTCAGATTAGTAAGATGGAATTTTACATTCTCGCGCTTACATCTGTTCACAGTTTCATTAAAACGGCATTTGCATACATATTGGATAAAAGAGATTGTTCATGAAAGGAAATATAAAGAATAACATTAAAAATGGTGCTAAGATTTTTCATTAAATGCTAATATATTTAGTGGATGTCACATGTTTCATTTAAAACGTCCTTTAAAGATAGGGACAAACAAATGGTATTTTTTCTTTGTTTAACTTTCTTTTACAAAGAAATATCCAATAAAATAACTTTCAATATGTGAAAGTTAAAATTCTGGTGCTATACTCACCTTGAGTTAAATAATCAAAAGACATATAACAGCACAAATATTTGCACAAAAATTAATTTCAGGTGCATAAACATAATATAAAGATATTTAGAATACGCATATAAATTAAAAATATTTTAAAATACATTAGAAAAACCTAGAAGGTTTTCAATCATTACAAGGCCGTCATCAGTAGGAATTAACCCTTAAATGCCGGGTGTTGCTTTTCAGTAACATACCCAATTTAGGCTTCTAAAATACGATTAGAATAATATTGAAGCTATAATGCCTAATGTTGCCAATAAAATACATTCTGAAAATATTATTAAATCGATTTTCAACATGTAGATGGCAACACTTGTGCTGTTTAAGTATAAAGATAGATTTATTTTTTCAATTGTTGCTAAATGTTCTTTTTTTTGTTTGGAAGCTTGCGAAATACCCTATTTTGTTCTGCAGTGAGCAAGTAAAATTTATTTCTTATTATAGTTCCTAAAATTCTTGTTTGTTTAACATTATAGAATTTTACCAATAAAAATTATTTTTTCAATTAAAGACCATTATTGCTAATTAGTAACAAACTGTTTTTTAGCCGTAAACCATAATTAAAACAAAATATGATTTTTGTAAGTATTTTTCCCATGATTTATTTAAAAAATGAAAGTCGAAAAACATTATTATAATGATTTTTGAAAAATCAGGCATTTAAGGGTTAAAGGTTCTTATTATTTTCTTTGCGCTTACTCGAGAATTGTACAGAAGAAAACATTGTAATTTAAAGGTATACGTCACGTGTGATTTCAGATAAAGTTATTCAAATTTTCAACAAAACGAGCTTTCATCTGTTATGCATTAAAATCTCCACACTCCATGGATATCGTATGAAAGTGCATCGCTACATGCTGTATCTTTATTAGCAATTATTTCAATTGATTCTCTTATGATGGCTTCCTGGTAATTATTTGTACGAAATATAATTTTTGATTTATTAAAATCTTCTTTTACAGATTGAGTTTGAGTTAATCTTAATAACGCTGTATGAGGTCTATTTAATCTGAGATCGGCTTCATGTTCTTTAATTTTTTTAATACATATTAAAATAACTTTCATTGCATTAATTGAAAAATGTACTTATAGTTTGAAATTAAGCCTAATTAATATTTATTATCCCACATTTTCGTATACTATTAACAAAAATTTTTTTTGGTGCAAATTAAATATATAAAATAAAATTCACAACTAATATCAAATTTATTGTCAAATTATGCTATCTTATATAATTTTTCCTAGAATATATAAATATTATAACACGTTTAAAGGTGAAGATGTTTAAAAGTATATTGTGATTCCATTGGCATTATTAAATTTTTTTCTCTTGTATTTAAACTTCTGTAACAATATTAATTTCCAAGAATTAATGGTATAAAATGACATAATGTGACATCCATAAGACATAAAACAATGTCATAAAATGTTAGAAAAAATATACTGTAGGCTTCACTTTTCTCTTCTGAAGCTTACGAGGTATGTCCGACATTCCATTTAGGTTGTACACATCACAATTAGCTGTATACACTGCTTGTTGTAATGTGATTGTTTCTAGTAGGATTATTTTTCTACAAACTCGAATTAAATACTACAAGTCGAGTGAAGTCATTGTTATTTTGTTGAATGGATAACATGGAGTTATTATTTTTTTACAATTTTTTTCAGATTCGTTAACATTACTGAAGTTTGCGAACGAAGCAATGTTCACACATTACTTTTAAATTTTTGAGCATTTTCTTTACAAGAAAATAATAATAATAATGATAATTATAACATAAAATAAAACGATTAAAATTAAGCATTTTTTATTAAATTAAGGCAACAGTGGGCATTCAAAATCACAAAATTTGACAGAAAAATGTTTTTTTTTTCGAGAATTAGGAAACTTTGTGATTTTTGACAAATTCATGTGATGCAAAGATAATTTTTAATTATGACATTTCTTGATAGACGTATAACCTTTTATATTTGTAAAAACTGTGTATATATTTAAGCTGTTTGTTTTACTTAAAATGCTGCTTTCTCAAAACTGAAAATTTCGCACAATTCTAACCTTTGAAACGTTCCAAGCGCATTCTTAATTATCAGAGTCTTTAAAAATTTATACTTTATATACTCGGTACAATAACAATAATAATAAAAACAGCAATTTAACAAATTACAACGACCATTTGGAAAATGATTTTTTCAAAGACTAAAATTTAAGACATAAAAAATCGCACGGAGTTGATCATACATTTCGTACGCCATGAATTAAACATTAATAGTGTTATTACACGTAAAAATTCCAAGCGACAAAAATCGCCTGCGACTCGTATTTGGTGTGAAATATTTATATGTATTAATTCCTGTCCTATTTATCTTTTTTTTTTTGTTTTAATTGGCTTATTCCATTTTTCTTTTGCACGGGAAAAACTTACAAATTAAAATTAACTCTTTGGCAGAAATTGTTATTCATTTTCTTTCATTTTCAATAGTTATTATCCACCTGAAATTTACATATTAGCCAAGCATTTGATTGGCTGTTTGGGAAAAGGCTTTTTCATCGCCAGATTTCCGAGAAATCCCATTTTAAATGAAATTTCATTCTTAAACTTCTAAACATCCGACAATATTACCTTTTACACTGTCGTATAGAGACAAAAATGTACTTTTAAATGCAATTTTTTTGAAAGCTGCATCTCAATTTGTTTCTGAGGTTTTTTTTTTTTTTTTTTTTTTTTTTTTGTAGTTTTTATTTCTTTTTTGCCATAGTGGCAAAAGAAGGTATCCGTCTCTGTTGAAAGTAAAGGGAAATACAGATTACTGTATAGACCAATCAGAAAACGAATAAATGCGGATTAAACCAATAAAAACCTTCAGATATGCTTTTGATTTCCTACCCTGACGAGAACAATAACCATTTTTCAAATAGTTAATAAATATTAGCATAAAAAATTGAAGTTAAGGAATATTTTAATGTTGAAATTTATGTGAATATGAAAATATATAGCTACTTTTTGTAAAAACGAAGCATAATTATGAAAATAAATTTTTCTACTTACATACTCAGATAACTTTTACTATGCATGCCAATTTCCATAGTAATATATAAAAAGTGTCTCATGAGTAAATATTGTCGTATTACATGCAAAAGAAATGCGCATGGGACATTTTAAAATATGACAATTATTCGTTATTTTAAAGATTTAAAAATTGAATAATTTAAAGACATTTTATTATTTTATCACCAAATTTTCAATATAAGTATTTGAGCTTCAGATTAACAAATCTGCCAATTTTCAAATGAATTTATTGAGAATATAGGGACTTGTTTTTTAATGTTCACTGTCCCCTTAAGATTAAATGAACATTCCCTATATTTGAAAGATCACCTCAAAATAAATGCTTCTAATCGAGAATTGAGCCATTTATAGTAAACGTTTGCCTGATACCATAGTAAAATATAATTTTTATTGTAGGTACTTCAAAATTCAAATATGTATATTGCTTGAATGGTTTTCTGCGTTCCTAAAGAAAATTTAACTTTATGTTACAGTGTTAAACATTTGCACCAAACTGTCCAGTAATTAAAGAAAACGGTTACATAACCGTAATTACACTCTATTCTGACCATAAAATGGGGATTAATATGGTCAAAATAGTGTAAAATTGCAGTTATGTAACTGTTTTCTATAGAAAAATGGTAGAATGACTGGGCAATTCGTTGCAAATTTTTAACAGCATGTAGAGTTCTGGGAAAAAAAAGTAATGACCCCTTACTAACTCTTAAAAAATAATCGTAGAAGAAAGTTACTGGTACCACACGTTTGTTAATAACGTCTACTTTTAAATGACGTATATAAAATTAGCTTAGGGGGCCATCTACATATTAAAACGAACCATAACTTTTTTTTTTCAATAGCACTACATATCTCTGACAGCATAAATGAACTCTACACCCTTCAATTAGCCTATAAACATATTTTTGTGTAGTTCGTACCATAAGTTTCTTAGAAATTAACTATTTTAAAACGAGCGTATTTTAAGTGCTGTATCCAAATTGAAGTTCGGTACCCGATTGTTGACCGAGAGAGCCGCCTTCTTGATCAAGGCGTCTGAAACGCCACTCAAACAGTAACTGAAGACTGCTAGATTACGGGATAGCATAATATGCTTCTAAATTTCTAGTCACTTCTATCATAGACGGAAACCATCATTTTGCCGTTTTCTAAGCATAATTGGAAAACTACTTGGAAGCAAAATGTAAAATTTTGGATTTCCATAAAGCAGACTTTATAAATCTAAATCCATCAAAAAATTGTAGGTTGCAATTCATAATTTTTTCGTATATTAATTTCATAATTCATATCATAAAATTATAAAAATTGCAAATTCAACGTATTTATGGTTGGATATTTTAGTATTATTGCTACACAAAAATTAGCGCATTAGGAGTATAATTTCAGGAAATATTAATAAAAATATCAAAATGTAATTTAACATTAGAAGCACTCAATTTTGAATGTTTATATTTCAAAAACTTAGCATTCAAATGATTTGAAATTAGGTGTTTAGGCATAGTTTGAACCGAAGGTTTGAAATAGATTGTTAAAATTGGGTATTGCCATTGAAAAAAATGAAGTTTGGCTTCGTTTTAATATGTAGATGCCCCCTCTAAGCAAATTTTATATACATGTTTTAAAAGTACACTTTATGTCCTATCGTTTGGTACCAGTAACTTTGTTCTACGATAATTTGTGGAGTATTTCACCCAAAAACCTGGTAAAAAGTGTAAAAATTAAAATTTAGTCAACAATTGCAAAAATCATATTTTTTAATAGCTAACTAATTCGCACGGCGATCTATGTCTATATTTGGAACCTGAGTTATATCCGGTGGTTCCTGGCTACAGTTGAAGAGAAAAAAATTTTATGAGAATACGTGGATTTTTGTTGCTATTTGGCATTGTAGTTATATTCAAATAAAGTTTTTTTGCGGCTCAATGAATCGTTGAAATGAAACTAAACATTTGCTTACTGTTAAACTTTGTGCTAATTTAAATAGTTTAGTTTTTAATGTAGTAAAAAAAATTAAATTTGTATAAGTGTTATTTTTAAAACGTTTTTTTTGCTCTAATTTAAACTTATGGAAATCTTTTTAAACATGTGCTGGGTTTTGCCGAACCATTGTTGATTTAAAATCGTATTAGTTAAAGTCTTGAGTGTCAATTTCTGCAAAAATATCTTCCGCATATTGTTGCCATTATTATATGTAATTTTGTTTTCGGCATGACTATTTAAATGGTCCGTTTTGTGGCCACAGTGGGACGTTTTGATGATCTAGGTGGACAAAATTATTTTGTTGAAGTTTAATTAGTTTTTGCTGTTTTTTGGATGCATCACTAATAAAATACTCAAACAGTGATAAATATTTGGTTATTTAAGAAAAATGTGTCAAAATAAAATACAGGGTGCCCACTATAGTCCGTTCTTATCCTACTAACTGCCGTACGACTGCATCTATACTCATAAAGGTGGTGTCTAGTTATAGTAAAGAGGCTATGCGCTACTAGATGAGACCGCTTACATCTCCACCCTATGCAAATTGGCGGCATTAGTATTGCTATCGCCAAAATGTTTCGAAATATGGGATAAAAGTGAATGACAAATTTGTAGAGCATCATCAATTTAGTTCGCAAGGACACCTTGTGAACATGAATGCTAAATGAATCTCGTTCTGGGCATGAATTTCGTTTTCGAGGTAGGAGTACTAACTAAGCTGTTTGCAACAGGTGACGCTGGAAACGGTGTCATCTGTTAGAACATAGCCACATTACTATACCTAGAAATCACTTTTATGAGAAGAGCTGCAACTCGTTCGGAATTAAGAGCGTTGGAAGGACTGTAGTGGGCACCCTTTATAATGCATTACAAATAATGCGTTAAACATACTTATTGTACAATTAAGTAAAAAACAATTTAATGCACACATGCAAGTTAAAATTCAATTCTTTTTTTTTTTTTGTAGTTTTATTTTATTTATTTTTATTTATTTATTTATTTATTTTTGTATTTTTGTCTACTAAGAATTTTTGATATTTTTAAAACATATAAATATATAAATGCTACCAAAATTATTTTCCGTTGAAAAAATGCTGTTGGTTGTATAAATAACCTATATCAATGTTATTCTATTTGAAATAAAATGTTTGCATATAGACGGTAATGTATTCGAATTTTTTATGTCTCCCTGTTAAAGAAACACAACTGCTACGCACTTTGTTTTCAATTTAAAAAGTGCTTTTGTGTATCTCAATAACCTATAGTAATTTTGTAGAAATTAAAAAAAAATTCTGCTTTCTAGCAACAATTTTCCGCGATTTTTTGTGTGGCCCTGTAAAAATGCATAATTTCTAAGTGTGTCAAATTATAAATTAATAGAATTGTCATCGGAAAAACAGACGTTGGCAAAGTTTCAGCTCAATCAGATAGATGAAAGGAGTTTAAAATTGTCTTGCAAGATTTGAACTAATCTTTTATGCGGCCCTGTAAAAAAAGCGTAACTGCTACGTTCCATAAATTATAATAATATTGCATTGTATCCGAATTACATATCCTGACCAAAGTTTCAGCTCAATCAGATTAATAAAATTGGTTTAAAATAAATTTGCAAGCTTTAATCTAAATTTTTGTGAAGCCCTGTAGAAACAGTATTCTAAAGAAACTTGTACGTTCTTTAAACCTAATAATATTGTATTGTCATTCAAATTACGCATGCATTCTTTGTTTCGGCTCAATGGGATTATTAAAAGGGATTTAAATTTGATTTGCAATATTTGAACTAAACATGCATACTTGCACTGGAAGTTAATATAATGATTGTTTATTAATAAAAACTTACTAAAGTGCAGCTATCTGCAGGAGTTTGTTTAATTTTTCAAAACTTTAGGAATGGCACTTTGATTAAAAAAATCCTTATTGCTGAATAATGATGAATTATTTGTTAAAACTCAAGATGCAATTTGTAAACAACATCAAGGATCATCCAGAATTTCAGCCTTTGAAAAAAGTGGTTTAAGAGAGTTTAATATCGCTTATTTTAAAACAAAAGTGGGTTAAATCTAACCTTGACAATGCTGTGACATTAGAGCTGCAAACTCGTGCTTTCAAATAAAACAGAATAGTCACGACATGCTTTCAAACTTGCACAAATAGCAAGCAAAACTTGCACAAAAGACGTGCACAAATAGCTACATTTCGGTCACAATTAATAGATACCTCTGTCTTTTTACGCTAACACTAGTACGGATATCGAAAATACAGACTTTCAGCTACCAGTACACGTGAACTTGTCAAATTCTGAGATAATCGGAAAAATGGATTTTGTCCACCTAGATATATAGTCAAAACGCCCCACTGTGCGGCTACCGAATTTAAGAGATAAGAACTATACATTTACTGTCGTTTTGCAGATTTTTAGCTCACAGGATATTACCGGAGAGCTTTTGCACTACAGATTCGTTGTGTATGTATGTACGTACGTATATACCTACGTATGTAGGTACATACATACGAACACAACTCGATATGTCTTGATATAAATATCTGATCGCCTTCAAATTGTATATACTTATTTATTGAAAAAGTGTTCCCTAATTAGTTTCGGAGGCTCATAGGTGGAAAATAAGGGAAAAAAGGAGGGGATGAAAGATGTCTGGTATAAACACAGAAATTATTAAAAGGTTGCAAGTAATAATGGAAGTCATAACAAGTAGACATCGCATTGAAGAAAAATTGTTCCAAACATATGCATACAAAACATTTATTTGGTACAAACCATACAGGAAATTCCCCTATTTTTAAAGAATTATGTCCAGCGTCGTACCTAATAGATTGCATTACTTATACATATATTATACTGGCACCAGTTTTTGGAAATTGACTTTGATCTCTCCATATTAAAAAAAAAAAAAAGATCTGTGCAGGTTCTTTTAAAAATGAACATTTTAGAATTTTCAATAATTCCAGTATTAAATAATATTCTTTTATTAGCCTTATATTTGAAAATATCTTAAAACACTGATTTAATTTTCATATTTAGAGAATAAGAAATATAAAAGTAATTTTCTATCCTATAATGTAACGTGATTTTTTTAAAATGTAAAATGTGACATAATTTATCTCTCATTCATGTTTCAAATTCAATAGCAGAATAAGCTTATGTCTTTTATTATCATCATTAGTATCTGCGCCTATATCTCTTATCTTGCAGAGCGAACAGATTACGTAGCTACTAATTTCATTCGTAATCATTTTACAATTATTCATATACAATTATTTATGCATACATATTCGAAAAATATATAAAAAATTCACTTTAAAGAACGGTTGCTTTTAAAATTATGTTTATTCATTCAATGACATTGTGTAACTTGAAGAACGTTAATGCAAATTTCTAGCGCGAAACGGTGAAAATTTTTATAACGGCATGTTTCGGTAGAGACATTAAAATGTCATTTGCATATATATTAAAAGGACGAATCTGTTTATAAAGCAGAATAAACTGAAACTGGCACTAAATATTTTCATTAAATGCAATCTTCAATTTATAAATTATATAGAATTCTTTCATATATTCATTGAATGTTCATTGTCAAAGAAAAAAAAAATATATATGCATATACATATATGTATTTTGTTTCTTAAACTATATGCGATTTCAAACTATTTTTATTTAAATAATTATTCTGAAATGTGACAAAAATGTTAAATTAGTTCAATAAATATTTAAAATATCTTTAATTTATTTTGAGCGCAAGCATATGCTGTTTGCTTCTATTTTAGTTTAAACATACTTTTCAGTATATATGGCATTTAAATAGCCTGAAAAAGTATCATATGAAGGAATCAAGATGCATTTCCAAACATGCTTACATTTGATTAAATTTTATCTAAGTTGTATAAACAAGATTCTATTTCTGAAGTTACGTTAAAAAATATATCAATTTTAATATATATTGTAATACTAGCTAAAATACCCGTTGTTGCATGTAATTTTAAGAATGTTCTTTTGAAAAATCAATTTCAAAATTAAACATACATTATAAAACAAACAATACAAAAAAATGCAATTTCAGCTCTTTACTAAGCATGAGCGCCAGGGACCTAAAACTTTGTGGAAATTCTAATACACACGCACATATATAGGAAAGATTTAAAAATGGCGAAAACTAATTCAATTAACCTCAAAATGTTAAAATATGCCAATATTTCAATAATCAGGTTTTTATCATGTTTCATTACATTTTTTCAGACTCGTATGACGTTACCTGTTCAATTGCTGACATTCATTATATTTCCAAAATGACATAACATTAACTTCTTTTTACATTCGACAAAATATTTATTTCATTTTCATTTTTTTACGTGGAAATCTTGCTATTGAAAAGTTATGACGCAATATTGACTTTTTTTTTTAATTCTTCAAACTATCTATTTAATTTTCATTTTTACCGTGGAATTCTTGCAATAGAAAAGTAATTGTTCTGTTAAGTTTTTATTGTGGATTTTTAATTGTTGGCAACTGCTATAACAAAAAATGTTTAAACTTGATACGAACTTGCTGTTAAATTGGGGTTTTTATTAATTAAAAATTAATTATAAATTATTTCGATTCCGGATTACTTTAGTTGCCTCGGCCGTGTTTTAATACACATGTACATAACTTTTCATAATTCTGGCTTCAAAATTGTGGATTTATATAGAATTACCGACAGGAAAATGTTCATTTTTATGTACTAGATGGTGCTAATGAAGAAAAATACGCTGTAACGAAGATTCATTATAAATATATGACGTCGTATGAAAATGACATTATGAATATCATGACGATTAAATATGACGTGGTATGGTCGTTTGAAATATAACTTTAATATGAGAAATTTCTTAATCTACTAATATATTTTTAATATACCCATAAACATTCAAATGGAATTATAGAATATCTATCGCACTTTATAGAAATGATTTTCACAGTAAATTTTTCGGCAAAAAAATGCGTTTTTGTCCGATTTTTTAACTTTAAGGGAGAACCTTAATTGAAAGATATCGTTTCGTTTCGAAATTTCAATAATAGTACAATTGTGTACAAAAATCTCATGCACGTTAAATTTCTACCACTCATCTTCGATGACTTTCTGGTAACTTTTATGTTCGTAGATTTTGTGTTCGTGGAAAAATAATTTGAAAAATGTTTAGAAATGTAATAACCCTTATAGAACGTATGTCACCTTCCACGCAATATCGGTGCTTTGCCATATATCAGTCGTATGGCACGTGTGAGGTGACAAGATTAATCCATTCAGGACCGACATCTCTTACACAAATTTTATTCGGTTTGCACCACTTTTACTTGTACTTGACAACATGTGAAGATAAACACAATTAAAAAAAATAGTGGTGCGAATAAAAAAAGAGTATAAGAATTGTCGTCCTTGGCAGCCCTGCGACTATTCACTAAATACAATTACAACCTAGGGGCGAATTGCATATTAAAACCTGGAGTCCGATAATGGTTAAATTTTTAATCCGCCGACTATGTGTACGAAGATTAATAACGTTCTTGTGAAGGTGATTACTAACATATTCGCCAAATGACAAATAAATATGGAGAATCATTTTGGACACTTCTTGTTCATCGACACACACGCAAATAATGATATCAATACTTTCCTTACACTATATGTCTGGGAGGTAAAATAATAACAAATGCACTAATCCACTATACTTCATCACCAAATCGTCACGGAAGAAGGAGCATTGTAAATGTTCGGTCAACTGCAAAATGTTCGTACTTTATAATTTATTTTTATACAGAAATCATCTACATATTAAAAATAGCACAAAATTTGAATTTCCGTATGATAAAACCTATTTTCGTACGATGGTTCAGTTCCTTTGATTATTTTATCGCCGATAGCTTTTATATACTTTTCCTCAAGTCCCCATAGAGATATAAAAGGTAATGCGTAAGCGGTTCATCTGTAACTTAAAAAAAAAATAAGATCTTAAAGTTACAGTTACTTTGTTCACACGATTAAATACGAGAAAAACGGTAAAATATTTCAAAAAGTGCCAAACAGTGTAAGGAAGATTTTAGAATCTCCCGACTTACTATCAACTTTACGCCTAAACAAACTATCATCACCCGAAAGACAAACAGTTTTACAAATCGAGTGAAAAGTTACTATTTTTTGTGGCAGCTTTGTTTGATAAAGCAGTGTTTTGTGATGAGAAGAACATGGTAGTTTTATTATGTTTTATGAATTTGATACCAGGCAGCTGCTGGAAGAATGGATGAAGAGAATAATAAAAATAATTTTATGCTACATTTGACGCTACAATAAACGATTGTGATAATAATAAGAGCTTATTCAACGAAAAAACTTTTTTTCTTTTTGAAGATACAGGGATTTTAAGATAAAACATTCAAAAGTGTAATGAAATAGTTATAGACGGAAATATGTTTTTTTGTTATTTATCATAGTTTTCCTATTTTTTTATGAAGTCATTGATAAATTTAAAGATGAAAACGTAATAAAACGTAAAAAAAACAGCTACTGTCACGCAGTTAGAAAACATAGAACCTCTTTTATATACATGATCTGAAGGCTGTTGGTCCAGTACAAACTCTCAAATTCCTCTTGCTAAAGTTAAACATATGGACGAAGAATACATTCGCTTATTTATAATATCTCCTCATGAAATTAATATGTTTAACTTTTTCAATTCCCACTATTAGTACACACTCCCCCTATATTTATTTATATATCTTGTTCAAATTTTCAATCGTTAATAAAATACTTATTATCCATCCTATCAAGATGAAATAATTTTTTTTTAACTTGTACTGGATGAAAATTGATGTTAATGCAGTTTTTTCAAATATTAATTCATTAATTAAATTTTAATTAATTAATTTTAGTTTTGCATGGGAGACAAAATGGCGGCCATTGGTTATTGAAACAAATAATGCATCTTCATATCTATAAGGGGGGTTACCATAGGGGGACCCTGTTCTGTCGCCAAATACCGCCACGTTTGTCGCCAACTTTGTGATATATCACGAAATTTGGCGGCCAAAATGAGTCGCCAAATGTGACTCCAACTTGGCGATATCTCTAATATTTCGCCAAATCCGCATAGAGTTCCATTGTAAACCTACTTGCTTATAGAAAATCAACAAATTGAGATATTTTAATGCAAGAAGAACTAATATTAGCTTAAGGGATTATATTAAATTTTTCTTTCATGACCTAAGTAGGAATTGACTTTAAAAAGAAAATTTTTTTATTACTTGTTTTTAATTGTTTTTAAAGAATGGATCATTGTTTTTGTTTTAACTGTCTAAATATTTCAAAAACACATGATTAATTTATAACTTTATGTTTTAAAAAAAAACTAGCTTTGAGTAATATTTTAACACTCCAAACAATATTAAATGTGTAATTCTGAAATATTTTGACAGTTAATAAAAAATATATATACCTCCTATAGTAAGAGCAAACAGAGAAAAAAATAATATAGTCATTTTTTGAGGGAATGTTTTAATTATACGAATGTATTTCACGCCCATCGATTTAACGTTATTGGGGGAAGTTCAGCAGTTGACGGAACAACATCAATAAGTCCAAGCTACTTTCGTGAAATTTGTAGATCTACATAGCACCGTATCTCAGAAATTTAGCTTAGTTGCAAACAGGCAAAAATAAAGTAGTAAAATGAATATGACTCTAAAATTCCACTTCTAACGAACTACTGGTATTAGAATAGAATCACAGAAGAAACATTTAAAAATTATAAATAACAGTAAAATTATAAAATACAGTGAACTATCGTTATTTCGAACTTCGAAGGATGGTAATTTCCCGTCTGCTCTAAGAGAAATCGCATAAAATGGTTGTTTAAACGACATTTAAATGGTGAAAAATAATCTGATGTGTTCAATAAATTGAATTATAATTTAACGGGCTTTAAAGTTTAGCATAACGAACTTTATGTTTAAAAAACAAACATTTAATTTTAGCGTAATTTTAGAGTAACAGAGAGTTAATGACGATTTGTAGTAAAAAATAATCAATTATTCTGAACAACAGCAACAAAAAATTATATATGCAAAAAAATGTGCCCTAAATACATAATTAACATTTAATTAATGTAATCATTCGTTAACCAGCCATTAGCAATTTTTTACTTTTGCGCAATTTTGGTGATGGAATGTTTTATTTGTCTTCATCACTGTCACTGACTTCATGTTTACCTCCCAATAACAAAAGTTACATGACATTTGCTTTCAAACAAATAATGTGTAAAGTAGTACCAACTAATCAATGTTCTTTACATTAAGTATAAATTGAAAATGAGGGGGAAAAACAAAATTTTCCTCAGTAACACAAGATACGCCTTAAGCTGTGACGCATTACCCTGGTCGACTGTATTAAGAAAAATAAATAAATAAAAACTAAGAATACTAAGATACAGAAACTACCACAGACAAATTTTGTACGTAAATTAATAAATAATTACATTAATTTTAGGTCATTATTCCAATAGCCCACCACAGATGATAAAGCTCCAAATATTTTCTGATAACTCGTAAAATTGAATCCAATTAAAACAAGAACGTGTATTATTCGTTAATAATGCCTCGTCAAATTATGTCAAACCGCTGTGAACTGCAACAATGAAATATTTCTAGGCTAAAAAGTAGAAAATAAGTTACAAATAAAAAATGAAATGTGTAACATTTACAAAAATACGCTTTTATTAATTAATCGTTCAATATTAATTAATTTATGAATATATACGTTGATAAATCTATCTAGAAATTCTCAAAAAATTGTTTAAATAATTTTTATTTTACTTGTTGCCCTATATTAAAAAAGAAACATTGTAAAAACTATATATTTGAAATTTTTGAAATTATACAGGGTTTATCTAAACTCTTGGGCAAAACTTTAAGGGGTGATAGCGCACATAAGGGCAAACAATATCAAATGGAAACTAAGGGTCCCAAACGTCTTCGGAAGGCGATAGACGCCATTAAAGTTTAGGGTCCAAATTTTCAAATGGTTGTAAAAAACGGAAAAATTGGTCGATTCTTTTGCGGCTTTCGCTAAAAGTATTCTTTATGTCAGTATTTTCTTGAAAATAAATTTTAAAGATAAAGTTAAAAAATGCCGACAGAGGGCGCTTTAGACTTCGGTGTAACGATCGACTATTTTTTACCGTTATTTTTTGTATCTCATTAAATGCTTTCAAAAGCTTAACCTAAAATTTATATTTTGAGCTCAAAATCTAAATCACTGGGAGTGGTTAAGTAGCTCAATCAGAACTGTGTGTGGTAGAGGAAAATTTGACCGCCCCCCCCCCTAAACACAGTTCAGTTTGCGCTACTTAACCAATCCCAATGATTCAGATTTTGAGCTCAAAATATAAAATTTATTTTTCTTATAGTTTTATATTTCTTAGAGATTTTTTTTAAAGCACGATTATTAATTCTAAAGTGAAGTATTCTAACACCAATAATACAAATTTTAACAGTCAGCATTTTGCTGCTTGTTGAATAAAAACTAAATCATTGGAAGTAATTGATATCTGCAAAGAATGCAAGATCACATTCTTTTTTCTCATTTATAAATTTATTTAGCTTTTGGTTTAATTGCTTTTCGTGTATTATTACGACACATTTTACTAAAGGAAATTTG
Source organism: Maratus speciosus (assembly GCA_963932465.1). Classification (NCBI taxonomy): domain Eukaryota; kingdom Metazoa; phylum Arthropoda; class Arachnida; order Araneae; family Salticidae; genus Maratus; species Maratus speciosus. Next base: position 134,049,768 of record OZ010791.1, read on the forward strand.
AAAGAAACCGCGATATATTCTTTTTTCACTTTTTTCCCCCCACATAAACGCTTTTCAGATAAATATCATTTATGTAAAAATAATTGAAATCTTTTATAATTTAAACGATTCTGAGGCAGCTAGAAGTATTTATTCCAATTAAATTTAATCACCAAATGATGAATATGTATCAAAATTTTGAATAAAAATTGGATTTTATAATTTAGATGAAAAAAGTCATTTAATTATTTTAAAATCAATTTGTTCTTAATTTTGGGTAAAAATCTATCATTTCAATATTCAACTAAGAGAATTGATTTTCTTTAGAAAGAATTAAATAAAAGCACATAAAGGATCTTTTTCTCGTTAAGTAAGTAAATAAGGATATATTTAAAGACTTTGCGCAAGCATATATGACTGATATACTTAAAATACACTGATTATGTATAAATAATTTTAGGATTTATGTATGCTAGTAGAATTAAAACTGATGATGCCAGTAGAATAAAAAAAAATAACAGCATCATTTATACAAGGACATTCTAAGTTATAAAATCCATATTATAATGCAAAAAAAAAAAAAAAAAAAAAAAAATGTTCGTGAGTAAAATGACGTCATACCGGTGGAAACGGCAAGCATTTATGTTTATCACAAATTCTTTAACTAAGGTAAGTAAATATGGTTATGTTTAAAGAGTGAATTATGTCAGCCAGGTATCGGTCCGGATAGCCTAACAGGTAAGGCATTGGCACGGCACGCCAAGTATCCAGGTTCGATCCCTGGTCTGGACATTTTTCGCTCTGTTGGAATAAACTACAACTGTGCTACTCCAGCTTTGAATATGTTTAAATAGTTTGAGCAAAAATAAAACACTGATATCATATTAAAAACATTGTTTATGCATAAATCATTTTAGTATGGCAATATGGCGGTAGAATCAAAATATACTATGCCAGTAAGATCTAAATATTTAAAGACATGATTTATATATGAAAATTCAAAGGTATAAAATCTGTTATAAAGCAAAAGCATGCGGATGAGTAACTCTGCAGAGTTACTCATTGACGCCATGGCGTCATATTGACTGTGACCTAAGTAAACAATTTATTCTCATTATAATTGTTGTATCTCATAAACATCGCACAGTTTCACTTTTTAAAAAGTGTAATAGAGAAAAAAATATACTTTAAAACGCGATTTCTTTAAAAACTGGATATGAATATACAGGTATTTTATGTAATTTTAAAATGATTTTCAACAATGATTTTTTAAAAATACAGACGTATCTCACTATAACGGACAAACATATAACGAATTTCTCTATATAAAGATTTTTTTGTGGGAAAGGTCAATATTCTCAGGATTAGATTAAAAATATTCTCCATTTAGCGAAATATCTTTCTCTATATAACAAAGTTTTTTCAGAATTTTTTCTTCATTTGTTCAGAAAAAACTTCAAAATCGCATGAAATCAATTTTCTTTCATTGATTCCTGGTTTATATTTCAAAGCTCAATTCCTTACCTTACTCCTCTACCGAATTGCAATTATTTAAATAATTAGAAAATAAAATATCAAGTATTTTCAATTCTTAATTAAACACCCCCAATTTTTTTTTCAAAATTTACACATTGAATAGAATTTTTTAAGGCGATCTCTAAATAATGTTTTTCGGATTACGGAACATTAAAAAGTTTGCCTTTAAAACAATGTAAACTGCGTTTGTTTCTTTCCTTAACTAAATTGCTAAATAAAATTATATCTTTACAAATAAATAAAGAAAACACAAATTGAACCGACATTTAATGGATACACAATTAAATACAGAAAAAATAAAAATCAAACAAGTTTTTTTTTTCTTTTTTTTTTTTTTTTTTTTTTTTAATAAGTTGTAAAATCATCGCCATAATCACTGACTCTTGGCTAACTAGAAATACCAAAAATGCTGATGCAGTTTGTTGGAAGTCTTTGAAAATATACTAACTGCAAAAAATCTTTTAGAGTTTAGAATTGAAAGCGATTTTCCCCTACGATCACAGAGCATTTTGTCGGTCTCTTGTACCTTTAATTACTTGTAACACCGTTAACATTAATACCATAAGTACAAATCTACTACGATGTAAATCTATCATTTAAGGTTTTGACTAAAGCTTTATATTTTGGACAGAAAATAAAACCTTATTTATAATATTACAATATTATAAACCTTGTCAGTTAAACAGTATTATATATTTTTTGTTATCTATTATTTAGTTCAATCATGGAAGAAAAAAACGAACATGTTTTTTTACCGCTTCTTTATAAAAATAGGTAACCAGACCATTTATAAGGTAACCAGATCATTTATTGAAAATAATGCTTTCTATTGATTGATAAATTTTGCTTTAGAAATCGTTTTTCTTTTAACTCTTTATCTACTTACGGTACTTATAAGTACCCTTAAAATAACTTCTTATAAAATTCATTTAATACATCGATTACTTTCAATATACTTTAGCATTCGTTACAGATACATTGCTTCATCTTGTTCCAAAAGCATTATTGGTTACACAAAACAAAAATATTTTTTAAAGGATGATTTCTTTTGCCTTTGCATATTTTCAGCTTTCTTAGCGTGGGGGGGGGGGGGGGGGATTTTCAATTCGGAAACATTTCTCTTTTTCTATTGTAAGAACATTATATTTGCACATTTCCTAATACTACAAAATACTAAGAAAAATATTAAAAATTAAAGATTTGAGTGGAGTTATAATTATTGTACAAAATCCCTATAAATTCAAATTTAATGAATTCTTCTAAATCCTTCAATCCTTCTAAAATCCTTCTAAAATTTATTAAATGATTATGTAAATCTTCTAATGTAGTTTAAACAATTCACGAAAAATGCTTTTGAAGATAAAATTTTCATGAATTCATAATTTAGTACGTAAAGGGTTAAACGCGATTAATCATTTATGCTAAACCTGTACAATAATTCAAATTATTTTAACAAAACCTGGCTGAAAATACCAATTACTTTTTATTTATTATGAAAATATTGAGCGCGTTACCCTAAAAAGTACTTTGCATATTTTTACATGAATGCAGAAATATGTCTTACATACGAAATAACGCACTTTTTAAAATTTGGGATTCTAAAGGGAAGCTTATAGTGATGTTACACAAAATATTTTATCAAAATAACTAATCTAGTCTGTTTAACGAGTTTTGTGAAATTCTGGCTTTTCATTACAGAAACTTCATCATTTAGACATTTCTATTAAATTCTAAAGAAACTGCTTCAGGCGAATAAGCTTTGAAAATTTATTCACTATTTAATGTAAAATAATATCTTACTTGAGATAAAATATTTTTTTGTTTAGACATTATTTTTTGAAAAAAAAAATTAAAACTGATTTACAGGTAATGTTTTTTTATATATAAGATGTAGTTAAACGCAATATACATAATTTATTTTAATTAATTATTGTTGGCAAATGAATACGTAATTAAAGTTAATTTGCAGTTTTCTCTCATGTGTTTTATACTCACAAGGAACCACTTTTGGTGTTGCTCGTACCTAGCATCGAGACCTGGTGCGTTTTGTATCCCTATACATAAAAGTTAGAGAACCTAAAAAATTTCTCTATTAAAACAATATTTTATAAACTTTTTTATACTTTTATTTTTTTTATTATTACATATTTATTTGTTTATTTCACGCCAAAAGTGAGTTAAGTCACCAAATATGGCACTACAATTTTTCCGCCCGCTTTATCCAAAGAGTAAATGTACAGAACATATTACTAGAATTATATGAGATTGCGATTTTTTTTTTTTTATAATTGATAGCATAAGAAACAAATATTAAGTTTTTATTTTTTTTCTATGCAGACGATAAATATACAAGTAATAAATATAACTCTATAAAAGCTTCGAAGGTCGTTGAAAAGTTTTTTTAGTGAAATACAAAATAAGCAAACTATTTTCTTTTAAAATCAAATGAAATAAAGTTTCGAATGTTTAAAATGAAATGTTGCTGTATTAAATGGGCCTTCGGTAAAATGAATCATAAAGTAAATTAATATTTTTACACAATTTAGAAAAATTACTCTGGCGAAATAGGTCGGACATTGCAATTTCTAGCTATTACAAATTCAGCTCTGACATTTGGCTAGGGTTGCCGGAAAGCTCTACTTTTGAAAATAAACAGCAACTGTTTCGCCGCCAAAAATATGAATATAAAGTTGCAACGTTTCAAAATCAAATTCGTGGGTTTTTGAAGGTATTTTCAAACTTTGTTCAATATTTTATACTTATTATTAAATAATTTTTATTTTTAAATGTTTTACTTTAAACAATTCAGTGTTAATAGTCCGATAAGTGGTATCGAAAATTGCATTTTCTGAAAGTTATGCTGCTGTATAATCAAGAAATATTATTTTAACAGAAAAATTTTATCGATTCTCAAACTTTATAATATAGGGCTTTAAAATGCACCAGGTCTCAGTGCTAGGTGCGAGTAACACCAAAAGTGTTTCCCTTGTCAGTATCTAGATTTAAAACTCGAAAAATTAATTATGTGTAGAAAGTCTCGATCGTTAATTGTAATATAAATTTTGATGCATCTTCGTTTTAATTTTTTTGAAGGAAAAAACTAGCAAATTAAAACTGACATAAATTATAATCTATCTCGATAAAGGAAAAATCATAGCGGATATCTGGCAAGTCTCACTATGGTCACAGATATTAAAGGTCTATGTTTATATAACTTTATTCGTGCCAGTTGGACAGTTTTGTACCTCAGAAGATAATTCAGATTTTTATGATATAGAAAGGTCGTACTACAAACTGTCATATAATTTATGGATTTATCTTCTTTCTGACAGGTCCAACCGTTATACGGTGCCAGGTGTGTTACGGAAATTTTCATTTATGCGTTATTAATATTTTACGAATTAACGGAAATATATATTTTTTATAATCAATATTTAAAATTACCCTATTAGCTTTGGGGTGAGACTTAGTTCAGCAAATTTGCTTATCATGGAGGAACTCTTATTACGCAAACTTTCAAATTTTAGATTTATCGTACTCATATTTTGAAAAATGATTTGCTCACCTTACACATTTTTTTCTGAATTAAGTAAGTTATACCCCTGTGCATGCGAATGTAAGCCTGCATATATATATATATATATATATATATAAAATACTTAAAGAAACACCCCAAAAAGTAACTGACAGGCGATGTCACTCGACATAAAACTCTCAGAGCGAACTGCAGTTTATTAATTTTCTCTGAATTGCCATTTTGAAGATACGAAAACCAAATGTCAGTACTCATCATAATATGCTTGAGATGTGAACTCATCTGCAATGAAGAGTATCAGAAACAAACATAAATCCCAGCTAAATCCTTGGGATATATTTCAAGAGTATGATGCTCTGAAATATTTACGTCTTATTAATCTCGATCCTATTTATTTCGATCTTATAAATTTCGATATATTCTCAAATATCGGGTGTCCATAAAATAAGTCCTAGTTTCAATGGTATATTATAATAGTTTATATTAGGCTATTTATAATAAATTAATGTAATTCATCAAATTAAATGTAAATGACACTAGTTTTTCTTACAAATATTCAATGTGTGCACATTTAGTTATACAGCACACATACAACGTAAAGTCCAATTCTTCCCACACTTTGGTTAGCAAGTACGGGGTAGTAGAAGCAACAGACTCTTTAAATATGTGTCTCAATTATGCCAAATCATTTGGTAGTGGCGGAACGTAGACACTAACTTTTTTAATGCCCCAAAGGAAAAAATCCCATAGATTACGCCGAATGTGCACGCTTTTAAATCTTCAGCTAGCAATAAAGCTTTAGGCTCAGTAGTCGCCATTAAGCACATTTGGCACGACAAGCGAGTAAATAACAAAACAGTATTCCCGATGTGATTTTTTAAACCTGTTTGAGTTAGTATTTATTTGTTACCTAGAAATAACACTCTACAACACTTACAATTGATACTACTAAAATTTATAACTGTGAGATTCTCTTATGGACAATTTGTATATACTGTCATACTTAGGTATATCACTTCGAATTCAATAAATTAAAAAAATGCTTTCCTGAATTACTATATACAGGTTCAATTACTATATATAGGTGGTTTAAAAGGTCATGTCAAAACGGCACGTGTGTGTGTATCAGGACATGAGGCGCAAGAATTACATAGGAACTGGGGGTCAGAAACGTGGTGTTGAAAGTGATGCAATGAAAAGGTAACAAACGGTGTAAAACACCTTCATTTCACAAAAAAAAAATAATCGAAGTACAAAATACAAATGAAAAATATTACAACTCACAACAAATACTCAAATGTACCCCATTAGCCGCGATGCATGCTGCACATCGGTGTCGCATGGAACTGCAAACACATTCCAATAGGCCAGGAGACTCCCGGAAATTGGCTCCGCTTCAGCGGATCCGTGCCGATTAAACGGATGCCTAGTACACCAGAGACTTAATATATCCCCACAGGTCGAAACCTAGGGATTTTAGGTCCGGGGATCATGGTGGCCACGGTTCAGGGACGATTGGAACGTGTTCGCGATTTCATGCGACGCCGATGTGAAGCAAGCATCACGGCTAATGGGACACATTTTGAGCACTTGTTATGAGTTGTAAAATTTTTTATTTGTTTTTTTTTTTTTTTGTGCTTAAAGTTTTTTTTTTTTTTGTAAAATAAAAGTTTTTTTTACACCGTTTGTTATCTTTTATTTGCGTCACGTCTCGATGCAATTGCACCGTCACGATCATGTTTCCGGTCTCCAGTTCCTATGCAATCATTGCTCCTCATGACCTCACACACCCACACGTTACGTTTGGACATGACCAATTGAACCACCCTGTATATAATATCTTTCATATACATGATTGCAAATAATTTTTAGTTTTCTGTATGCGATAAAGCAATTTGCTTGCGTTCATAAATTAATTAAAAAGCTGTTTTCATTTCGTGCGATTTTTAAAATTTAAATAAGGGATGAGTTGCACCACGAAATTTTTAACATGGTTAAAGTATGCTGTAAAATATAAAAGTGATAAATACTGTTCTACAGGTTCTTTAATATTGAATTTTAAAAATCTTTTTTTTTTGTTTTGTTATGTTTTGTTTTTATTCTCTAATAGGAAATTATCAGAAAAATCTTCATTAGCTATCTGAAATTTGAAAGTTTCAACTGATAATATATTACATTTATTAATCTAATTGTCCCTAATTTCAAGCTTTCATCTTTTATAAATTCTGAAGAGTAAGTTTTGCTATCTTTGTACACATCAGTTTTCTTTCTTTTTTAAACTACTTAGCATAATGTGAATTGAAATTCTAAAAGATTTCACTCAGATTAAATGTATTTCTCAATTTCAGTACTGGCATTATATTCCGAATTTTATGCGTAAACTAAAGCAATTTTTTATCTGTTTGTATTCAATCATTTGAAAACTTTTTAAAAACATTTGCAATTGTTATATGCATTTATATAACACATTTTTCAAGATTCAAAGCGCTGTTCCCCTGATATTTTCATTTTTTTAATAAAAATATTCAAAAAGGTACATTAAACATAGAAAAATACCGCAAATTAAAAAAAATAATAAATTGACCCGAAAATTTCAAATGCTATCAGTCTGTTAAACTAACATTACACCAGAAAAATATAGCACAACGAATTCAAGCATTTTCTTAATTACTAAAAGATGACCTGTCTTCTAATAACGTTTTGAGAGATAATTCTCATACATCATGTAATAAATAAACTTGATAGATTTACAATTTAAAAGAACAATTTTCAAAGATATCCAGTATTAAATAGTAATAGCTAGAAAAAAAAATCAGAATTTTTTATCCAACTTGTTCATTTTAGATCTATTTTGTGCATAAACTGTTTAAAAATAAAACCATTGTTGATTCATAAACATGTCAATAAAGGGAATATAAAATGCAGTGTAATAAATGTACATTTATTTATTAATATACAACGCTGAAATGGTATTATGCAGCACTTCCAGTTTTAATGACACATTTGAATGTTTTCAGGAAGAATTCTTTAATGGTCTTCATATATTATCTTCATATCTCATAAGGTTAACATATGTACAGGAATCGCATTCTAGAGGGAAAATTTTATTGTTCCTACCACTATTGTGAAAATAATACCTTCATCGCACCTTTCTAAAAGGATATCTTAAATAAAATGTTCATGAAGATTAATGATTAAGGGTTCTGGTAGGAACAATTAAGTTTTCACTATATAACGCGACCGCTTATTGTAGGATAATTCCACTATAAAATATAATAAATACGATTTATACGTTAAAACACATAAACTTACTAAATGGTAAACATAAACAAGAATTTTTTTTATGAACTTGTACAAATAAATTTAGGATAAAGCATAATGTTGACGTTTCGAACTGCTTCTGCAGTCATCATCGAGATAAATATGATGTTCAAATGGTAAAACTCTAGAGACAAAAAAGCATCCTATCGAGTCTGTATCAAGTATATGAATGGAAAACTGCAGTGAGTACATCAGAAAAATTTTAAATGAAATAAGTTGAGGTGAATCGAAATGACGCTTGCAGATCATGGATTGTCACAAGTTACGAAGTGTAACGAATTACATTCGAACAAGGTTATAGTAAAAGAGGGAAAAATGAAAGATTGCGAAGAAGAAAGTAATTAATACTTTTTATTTATGCAGACTTTTCAATATTTCAAGATCATATTTATCTTGAAGACAACTGCAGAAGCAGTTCGAACCATCGATATCGTGCTTTATCGTTAATTTTAATTGTACAAGTTCATTTAAAATCTCTTGTTTATGTGTACTACTTTTAGAAAGTTTATGTGTTTTAACGTATAAATCTTATTTATTATAGTATTTTTTATGGGTTTTTTTTTTCTAGGTTTTTTACTGTGATATTTTCTATACGAGGTCTAAATAAGGGATGCACAACCGGTGGCCCGCGGCCCACCAAGATACCACTATTTTCATTTCGAATACTTTTTACTTATTAAATGACTGAAGCTTTGCCATTAAATAAGTCAAACATTACCTTTCATATACTGTGGTGTCAAATACCTTTCTGGATAAAAGGTTGTGCAGCACTAGTCTAAATAGACCAGGACATATTTTTAAAATGGAATTTAACACACTACAAACTATCATTCCTTAGTCGGGATTAGATCCCTCCCACTGTCTAGCATTCAGCGCCCTAACTACCAGACAAGTGGGTGTGCGAACTCTAGGAAATACTTCCCAAATCATTTCCTTTTTCGTAGGAAGTGCTTAAAATTTTAATTATGATATACTGGAAACTGTAATTTATTATACCAACACTTATTTATGATCTTTGTAGAGCGTATAATTTTATAAACGTTTTTACAAAACAAAATAGAGAAATTATATTTAAATAATTTGAAGAAAACAGAAAATTGCAAGATAAATAAATATTGTACTTTTTTCGATGTTGGTATAGGCTACAAAAATTCGGATGTTTTTATATAATTGTAAATTTGTGATTTAATTCAATAATTCAATTTATTTTTGAGACATCTAAAGTATATAAGAAACGAGATACATTCGATACATTTTTAAGCACTTTGATATTAAAAAATAAAAAATATTACCAATAAAAAAATAATTGACATTCCTAAAGCACAAAGCTTATTCCTATTTGCCATATAATTAGTAAGAATTAAATCAAAAATACATGATTATAAATTAGAAAATACTCATTAAAAAAAAGGCTTTTGTCCATGGCACTCTTGAAATATTTTGTTTTAAGTCGCAATAGAAAATGGGAAATGTATTTTAATCATATCAAATTCATTGCATTGTGTTTAGTAACCTCAAGCAGTTTAATGAATTTTTAACTACGAATAATTGGATTTTTTTTTCAGAAACTGTCTGAAGCTTTAATAAAATTCCATTTGCATACAGATGAAAACGATGGCTTCGGAAGAAAATAAAATCTTACTCTTTAACTTAATTTATATGAAAAGTTTCTTAGTCAAACACTGCGCATTTATTTTAAACTTTCGTTAAAGTTATTTGAATGAAAATTTTTTCAAAAGTATATATATATATATAAAGTTTTGATTCGAAAAATAGTGCTTTGTGAACCCACTAACTTCAAAATAAATATTTTTTATTTTTTTAATTTTAATAAATTACTCAAAGGAATACATTCTTTGTGAAAAGTACCTTGAATTGTTAAATGAAATATTAAAAAGAATAACTTATTAATGAAAAATCATTTTGTTGCCGTCAAAATCTGCCGATCGAGTTCAAAACAACTATACCAGTGCATTACCCTATCCTCCATACATTTTTCGTGTGTAGATTGGTTTATTGACTTTATTTCCTTCTGCGAAGCATTTTATAGCTTCAATTGGCTCAAAATGCCTTTCTCAAAGTGGTAATTTTAGATTCGGAGACAAAACAAAGTCACATGGAGACTTTCAGGCTTGTGTGGTGTTTTTTTTTATGACTTTCGTTGCGTTTTTGCCTTGTTCAGCTCTTGCACAATTATAGAACAAAATCAAGCTCTTCCAGGAACTCTCGTGCTGCGACGTGTTTTATGTCTAATATATTAATCATAACATTAAGAACAAACTTAAAATATATATTACACTCTGCAACCAAATCTCAAAGACTCATACGACAATTTTCGAGTGTCAGATTCTCGATTTTATCGATGTTTTCGTTCGTAGACAGTGAAAGTGACCAGAAAATTCTAAACATTCTACGACTTATTGGTCTCTTTTGCTTCTTTATACAATTCAAATGCTTTTCTTTTAAACATGCATGATACACCGTAAGTCTTCTGCAACATTTTCAGTGATTTGACACACGAAATTTTGTTTGAAAGACAAAATTTAAAACAAACATTTTGTCCAACTAAATTTTTGGTTGTAAAAATCGCACAGCGCCCTAAAATATGTCTGTAAAAACAGCTGCTGTCAACACACTAAGTCAAACTACTCGTTGTACTCGGTACAATGATCCCAAATTGTAAGGGAAATTTTTTTATATCATTCATGAGGGTCCTGTAAATGATAAATTATGGTTTTTTTTACACAGAATGTAAGCTCTGGAATAGGATTCGCGTTTTCATGAAATTAGTGCTATTTTGTCAATAAAAGTTTAATCTCAATATGTTGCACATGGACCTTAAAATCATTAAAGGAAATTTATTTGGTTGATTCACATTGCAAAACTACAACGTAAAGTCCTGCATCACAAATGAATAACACAGAAAAATACTCATTTCCAGATAATACCGCCTATATTCTGTCCTTTAGCCGTTGTTTTAATCCCAGTAAATGAATGAAACAGGCTGCAAACTCCATGATCAATAAAGATCATGTTGTCTTGCATCTTAGTGATGTATATCAAATTCATTAATTTCCAGTAGCGTATTGAACATTTTTGAAAATGACCGGTAATAGTGTTTTCCCATGAAAAGAATTCGGATTACTTTGCATGTCCCTGTAAACGAAACTATGACAGCTGCATACCTCATCTACTATAGTGAATGTGCTGTAATTAAGCTTCAATAACATAAACAAATGTAAGGGAAATCCTAGTATTTTTAAAATTGTTACAGCACGGCCAATCGATAAACACTTTTAACTATTAATACATATGAAATAAGGTTTTTCAGTGATAACTCATGACATTTACCAAAATTTGGGAAGAACTTCTTTTCGGCATTAGAAATGAAGATCCAGTGAGTTCTCAAATAATAAAGATGTCTTACGATGTTTTGGGTGTCAAAATGAGAACATTTAAACTCAGGGAGGAGAGAATTCATTTTTTAAACATGTCAAGTGGTTATCGTTTATTATGACTTTTTCTATTCTGAATCAAATGACACCATCTGCTAGTCGGTACACGTTTTTTTTTTTTTTTTTTTTTGTTACAAAGTTACCAGAGTTTTTATGAATACAAAGTCGAAAATTATAATTTAATGCAGTTAAAATGGATTTTTCCAGTAACATCAAAAGTAACATCATTTTGCGTTCTTTGCATATGGCTATAGTCAAAGGAACGATTTTTAAAGACATTTGGAAAATGTCGTATTACAACAGGATTTAACACACTTAAAATTATACTAATATTTTTTTATTGTTTATTACAAATTATTCATTTGGAAAAATAGTCCCTAATTAAATTTAATTCCTTTCGGCACTGACTTTTTTCTTAAAGTAAAAAAAAAAAAAAAATAAAAAAAAAAAAATAAACATAACTTTTGTCAATTTTTTTTCTTTTTTTACTATTTCAAAGCTAGATGGCGTTACTTGCCCACTAAAAAGTAAAAATATAGAATGCACATATGTGATTATGCGGTTTTTACGTATCTTCAAGGCGTTAATTATAGTTTAAAGCATTTAAAAGAAAGGAAAACTTATTGACCGCCAGGGCCGAAAGCGTTAAATGCAATTAAAACAAAATTGGTAATAATTTAATGAAATGGTTCTTTAAATTCAATGCTATATTTCTTTGACTAATGCAATGTTGGTCGTTATTGTATCCATGATTTACTTATAACTTTGACAAAAATTTTCTCAAATCATGAATAAAACTACTACATGGATGGAAATTCATTTTTTAATAGATAATAGTTTATATATTTAACATTCTCGCTGAGTAAGTAATTCTTCGCGATGAGCGTCTTTTACAGAATTTTTTTATCTTTTATCACCGGTATTTTAAAACAGAAATTTTTGGCTCTCATAATCGGGGGAAGATGTCCTGATTAAATCAGATAAAGTTTTGCTAAAAAATAATTGATGGGAGTAACCAAACAGCTTTAATTAGAAATAAAAATGTATGCCCGAGTATAACTCGGGTTGCGCAGCGAGAGGGTTAATACAAATCCAGCCAGTATTGCTCACAAGTAAACGTCTGATAACTGCATTTTCCCTTCTAATGTCATTAGCTGCCCAATAAATAATTTTTAGATTAAAATTAAGAATTTGGAAGAACTCTGAGACTTAGTTAACATTATACTCTTATAAAGTGCAGTTTTGTTACGAAAAAAGACAGAAAAAAATACCAAAATATATTAAAAAAAAATTCTGTAAAAATCCTGACTTAAAAGTTAAATAAAAACACTTGAACACAATTGAAAGTTTTCGCTTACTAAGAATATTTATGAAAAAGCGATCGAAATTTTATAACCGCGACTAAATGTTAATTGAATTTTATGTAAGACGACATCTAAAGCTATTTGTTAAAAATGCCACAGAGGCTAAAAGTAGGTTGAACATTAGAAAACAGGAATTCTGCTTTACCAGAATTTAGTGTAGCTTCTGATGATATATATATATGTGTGTGTGTGTGTGTGTGTGTGTTACATTCTTAGACCAAATTCCGCGATTTCCTTATCTTATTCTAAATTACTACTTTATATTCACTAAATCCTTATTCTTAAAGAATCACTATCGTTAATTCTGTTAAATCCTCTTTATTTTAATGTCTCACTTGTATAAATTACTTAAATATTACGCTTTTAGTATTCTTAAATTAAATGTTCCAGTCCCGCACTTTTTTCTTTTAGAATGTTCTTTTAGCTACAATTTTATTTTCCCGCGCATATACCGGAGGTATCCTTCTTACCTTCAAATTTATCCACTCGCTCTGTCCGTTCTCTCTCCATGGCGTGGTGTGTTTAATTATTAATTGTTTGAGAGCGCGACCTACGTCATATTTATATTCTTACACTGGACGCACAAAAAGACGATGTTCGCTGTGTTTCAGCAGATTTTAGTCGTATTTCCATTTTTCATACCACCCCCTGGTCACCGTCCACGTATTCGATTATCTATAACTTTGTTCATCCCTATATTACTACTATGAAGCGATGGCTAATATTCTTGGTGGAAACTGCACCGCCGAAAGATGTTTAAATAAAATGATGAGCTGACTTTACGTTTTGTCTCAATTATTTCTGGGGAAACTTTCACGAAAAAATGTATTCCATGATCTTCACTCGTCGACTGATACAATTTCCAATCATCATATAACGTCAATGTCGTAGTCTTTAACACGACAGGATTCCAGTCTTCGTTATACTAGTACAATAGGATCGAATTTACCTGTTCCGACTACACTGTTAAAAATTTGCAGCATTCTGGCAGGTCATTTGACCGTTTTTTCCGAAAACGGGCACACAATCGTAAATTTAACACTATTCTGACCATATTATTGGCCATTTTATGGTCAGAATAGAGTTAAATTATGGTTATAAAACAGTTTTTTCAAAAAAAAAAAAACGGTCGAATGACCTGACAGAAGGCTGCAACATTTTTAACAGTGTACTTATACTACTCCATTACTTCTGGACGTGATCCACTACTGATATCGTGACAGCCAGTTACTTCATTTCAAATAGAAAAATAACCCAATGTTTCAAAATGTCGCCAAAATGCAACCTATATATATATATATATATAATTATACATGTAAGCACAAAGATATAGATAGTACAAAACATATTTCAGTTTTATGACTTAAAACACACGCATTTCTTTTATATAAAATGATGCAATTCTCATCCGATGAAAAATTCCACATTAACAATGAGACCTTAAATAACATCTACAGAAAATTATGCATATGACGTCATATACCAGAATAATACACAAATCCAGAAAAAAGCGATGTCATAATTCACGAACCTAGACAAAAAAAATCGGCTATCGAATGATTCATATGCCGTTATTTGTTTGTAAAATTAATATAGATACCTAAAATTAAATATTGTTTATAATAGCTTCATATTTTTTGAGAAATCAATCATTTATTTTTTTTCAATATACTACATATTTTAATTACGTTTTTTCAGTTGTTATGGGAAAAAAAAGATACAATAAACTCCTATTTTCCAACTAAGTCTCCTTTACTTTCTACAGAAATGGATTATTTCAGTTGTCAAAATTGAAGAAAAGGTATTAAAAACTACAAAAAAAAAATTATATCTCAAAAATAAATTGATGTGCAGTATTTAAACAAATTGCATTTGAAAGT
This sequence comes from Maratus speciosus, assembly GCA_963932465.1. Classification (NCBI taxonomy): domain Eukaryota; kingdom Metazoa; phylum Arthropoda; class Arachnida; order Araneae; family Salticidae; genus Maratus; species Maratus speciosus. Next base: position 134,064,838 of record OZ010791.1, read on the forward strand.
ACTTTTTCCCTATAAGAAGGTAGAAAAATTGAAAATGTGCGATGTTTAAAAGTTTAAAAATTGCAGTAAATATTATCCATATTTAATCCTACATTGATAGATCTGCTTTGTTTTATGGGTGGTTTATATAACGAAACGTTATTTTTTAGAGACGACAGTTTATTTGCTGCCCAAAACAAATAGCATAAAAAAGTATTAATTTTAAATAAGTATCACATTTAATATGCATTGTTGTCAAAGTGTTTGCAATTTGGAAATACATTAGCGTCCAATCAATTTCGAAAGTCTGCCGATGGATTTTGGAATGAAGTAAACAAATCTCACTTTCAATTTTTGCAATGAGGTCTCTTAATTAGCTAAAGGAATTTTTTATATGTTTCCCTTTGAAATACTCTAAAAAATCTGACCTGTTCTATTTACTATTAGATACAGGCTTTAAAGAGGCCGATCAATTCATTATCAGGGGATGTGTCTTCTTTTTCTTATGTAGTCGCTGAATATTAATTTCCACCTACAATATATATACTTGTGTCTGGTACGGGCCTTGATATTATACGGTCCTTGCTACATTCTATTTTACGAGAAACAGATTGAATTCCAAACAATATTGCCAATAACGGATAACATTTTTCTCTGGGAAAGTACTTTGAAACTTATGAGGCCAGTGTTAATTTTGAATCATAAAACATACCACACTGTACTTTCTTTTGAATGCAGCTATCAAATTATACTTATACGTATAGGTTTTACGCACCCCAGTGTCAACGGTACTCTGTTTTGCGTGCCGTTCAATTAAAAATGATATTCTTAATATTACGTTATTTTCTGCTCGGTAACTGATCTGATTTTCAATATCTTATGATATGTAATTTCCCAAATGAGTGGGAAAATGCTTAGAACAAGATTTGAACAAGCGGCCTTTTGGTTTAAGCTGCATTATTCTACCAATTGATCCATCCTGGACTAATCTGGCTGTCACAATTGACGTCTCATTTCAGACAACTATTTGATAATGCCATCTGGTCTGTTATCTGAAAGAGCCCAGCGGAATAAATCGCATGTAATGGTACTTGAAGATAAACTTTGCATAAATAATTACGTTTAATTAAGTAGCACAATTATTCTAATTGGCAATTATTGTTACTCTATTTGTCTACACAGTTATTGTAATTAGTAAATTAATGAAGCTTTAATATCATATTCATGATGTTTAGAAAATCAAATTGCCTATCATTGTCTCAGTTTTTCAGAGATTGGCAGAGATACGTTTTATATGGACGCGGTACATTTTTTCTGAATTCCATTCAAAGAAATTTTCCATATCAGTATGTATAAAGCGTTTCAAAACACTGCGGTTTAAATTTAATGGATACTTTAATTACTGTTCTTTCGAATTTCTGAGATTGTGTCACATGACTCTTTTAGTTAACTGACATTCACATCCATGTACTAAAACCAGGGCTTAGGTTGGGTTTGAATGCTTAAGTGTAGAAACTCCTGGGTTGCTTAAGATTTTCTGCTGAACTTACGGGTAAACAGTTGTACCTTCGGTGGTTTTTATGCATGGTTGAAAATGTAGTAGTGACATAGGAAGATATCAGGAGTACATGAAAGATGTTTGTGGACATCGCATAGATATTTTTTTCGGAAGGCTATATATCTACTCTGCCCCATGTTGACTAGCATTGCCTGAGTAGCATACATTGTACGATTGTTCTGCTGCTTCACTACTTCATGAAAAAATTCAATAACAACATTTTACGCTAATGTGGAAGAATCCACCATACACCCGGCAGCGGACCTTTTTTTCCATTGCTGATAAAACAGAAGGTGAAGTCGTTTGCTAGAATTACAAACTTTGAAAAACTTCGCGCCGTTTTTGGACAATCATATTTTCTCACTTCAATTAGATTGAATGCCACAACAGTAAGTCTTCTTTTTATTTCCGCAGGATACGTATTGTGAATATTTCTTATTGTCTATGAGTTAAGATGCGTGTTTCTACTGTGATTTCGTGCGTAAACAGAGCGATTTTTCTGTTATATGTTTCGCTCTTTGCATCAATTACAGCTACAGTGCATTCGTGTCAAAACATAATTTAATAACATAACAACTGGTTTGAAAAATTCTGCATTCTAGTAGATGAAAATTTTCAAACCAGTTTTATATCTTAAAGGGAAAAATAATAACAAAAAAAAACAGTATGGTACATATTTTGCTCTAATTCAGTACTAATGTCATACGAAAAAAAAATCATTACTTCATTCATTTTTATACAATGTTCTCGCAATAACTAAACAATTAACAACTGAGTTTTAAAAATTAAAATGTTATGGTTTACATATCTAAAATCATGAACAAAAGATATATATCATGCATACTAAAAGTATTTATGTGTACTTTGACACTAGCAAATTTACTAAAAATCATTAAAACATTTTCTATGTTTGAAAACAGAAAATCCTGTCTGCGTATATTAATCAACATAAAATGCGAGTTATAAAAAAACTGTTTCAAAAATTATTTAAACATGAGGGAGCTTTCAAAAAATCACTTATGTATTAGTTAAATCTATAAGTTATACATCTTTGAATTCATCACAAAGCTAAAAATAGTCATTGCAAAATTAAAATAAGACTTGCATTTGATTTCTTATGAAAATATTAATTATACGGCTACATTTTTTATTTTGATAAATATATCTATTTATTTCAGTTTACATTCATATTACTGCCGCGTATGTTTTATATTTCATCAAAGTAAATATCTGAGTGTCGTCAACGGGATTTTCAAAATTAAAATTTCTTAATTTTTAAAATAATGAATTTTTTTATTTTAAACATACATGTAATTATCAAGTAATTCTTTTATTTTTCTGCAATTCAAAATATTGCTAATGATTAATTCTTTCTTCTGATGTTAATTTAATTTTTACTTGAAAATAATTTGGAAAAACGAGAACTTTAATTGAACGAACATTTTAATTTTTAACTGTAATTAATAAAATTTAAAATTACAGTATTTTTTTCTTAATAAATTGGGACTTTTTTTATTTTGTACAATACTTAATCTAATGGATAGATGAGGTGGAATGCAATTTATGCGTGTTTTCTTTTAATGACGCGTCTTAATTACATTAGTGTAAAGTAGCGCAGATTTTTAACTGTACGATGTAATTATTTTTGTATAATTTTGTATTATAATTTTTTTTTATTAGTATGCTGTTGTAACATTGTTTATTACTTTTCTAAAATACTACTTTAATTTTATCTTTTTGTTTGATATATTTTGTGTTAGATTTATTGTAGAATAATTAAGATTTTTTTTATGTTTCATATATTGAAAATTATACGAGTAATAGAAAAGAAATTTAATATGCAATTTTGTGTATTTTTGAGTTTCTTGAAAAGTTGTTCATGCAACAGATTTCTTATTTTAATGTATTGAATCTCTTCCCTCATAGCATGCATGGTCACGGTGACGTCGTTGTGACGTCACTGTAAGTCACTGTGGTCACGTCACATCTGTGACCAAAATGCCACCACTCAGTGATGTCACATTGTGACTGAGATGTGAACTTCTTAGAAAACTTTAAAAAATTGCAAAAATTCTTTAAAACATGTTATTTACTGTAAAATTATATTTTTCTGGCAATTAAAAGAAAATTGTGACGGCACTATTATGTCACTGCATGTAACGTATGTCACGTCACATGTGTGATAAAAAAAAACCACCATATTGTAAGTCACAGTGTGGCAAAAATATGAACTTCAAAAATCTTTGAAAATGAAGAGAAATATTTTAAACAGTCCCGAGTTACAGCGACATAAGGAATGAAAATATATTAGTGGATAGCAACTAGTAAATTCTGTCACGAAAGGGGGAAGGGGCATAATAAATAAAATGCACGATACAAGCATTAATAAACTAAATTTTCATGTTATATTTTATCAATTTGATGGATTAAGCGGTCTCACAGACCACTCGCAATAGCTATGCGGCAATTTTTGTCACATCAGTTAAGGGTTAAACAGTATTTTAAACAGTCCCGAGTTACAGCGGCATAAGGAATGAAAATATATTAGTGAATAGCAAATAGTAAATTTTGTCACGAAAGGTGGGGGGGGGGAGGGGACATAATACATAAAGTGCACGATACAAGCATTAATAAACTAAATTTTCATGCTATATTTTATCCATTTGGTAGATTAAGCGGTCTCACAGACCGCTCACAGTAGTTATGCGGCAATTTTTGTCACATCAGTTAAGGGTTAAACAATATTTTAAACAGACCTGAGTTACAGCGGCATAAGGAATGAAAATATATTAGTGGGTAGCAAATAGTAAATTCTATCACGAAAGGCGCGGGGGGTGGGGGACATAATAAATAAATTGCACGATACAAGCATTAGTAAACTAAATTTTCATGCTATATTTTATCAATTTGATATCTAAGACAGTAAAAGTATTCTTTTTTCATGATTTCAATTTTATCTAGCATTGCAATTTAATATAATAATCCTCCACTGATTGCTACACTCTCATATAATTATTGCGCATTTCAGATTCAAATCAGTTGTTTACAAAAACAAATAAATGATAAAAACACACCTGCTCAAATCGTCTGCTTCGCGATATTACCATAGAATAAACAAGAGAATACGCGGGAAGTCACTTCACTCTACTGTTTAGAACAACAGCACGCCTACAGCACTTCTTTTAATATAAAAGAAAGACATCTGCCATTTTAGGATATTACAAATATACGGATATTATTGATGAATCATATATGTAAGTCTTATTTAATTTAAATATTTTGTTCCTGTTTTGTATATATTATAATGATGAGTTAAGTAGTTTTATGTTACACATATAGAAAGAGACTGGTCTCTATTGTTTTCAGAAGGATATTTTTATTCGATTCTGTTGTATCTTAATCTGCCATCGCTCGGAAAAAAAAAAGAAAAAAAAAAGCTGGCGCAGAGACTGATTCGTGCTTACATTCATAGTAGAATGAATGTAAATATTAATTTTTAGTCTCTTGAGATTGAAAATGTGTTGAAACAGTGGTGTGGAATTTTTTTCGGCTTTTTAATGTTTTCTAGTTACTAACACTTATAGCATCATTATTATTTTGGAGTTAAATATGTAATTAGAAATTGTTTCAGATTAGAAATTAACATTATGTAAGCATTTTTTTTTCTGTTTGTGATTTTAATCAAACATTTAATTGTAGACACTCAGAATCAGTTATTAAATTTTCTTCGATTGTAAATTCATTTTCTACGTTTTCGATATATGTAATCACTGGAATAAAAAAATTAAATATATTTAAGCATTGAAATAAAGTGTTTTTCATGCCTGTGATAACAAGTTTATAGCTTAAACTGCTTTAGTATATTTTTTTTTATGTTGGTATGTACTTTCGTAATATAGGACTGAATATTTTTTTAAAGCGATTAATAACTACTTTCTACATTAAAATGTTTTTTAAACAATAAAAATAGTTAATATGCAATCATTTATTTTACGTTTATATGTTCTTTTTAATACTTTTCAACAAAGTTGAAAAGTGTTTTTGACTTCGGTTTGTCTGGCCGTCTGTCCGCGGTCTAACTCTCGCAAATATACTCGGATTGCCTTGAAATTTTTGGATGTTATTGACGTTTACCATAGCACGGCCCCTATTTGTAATGAAGTTTGTAGCGTGTTTAATTCATCTACAGGAACAGTCAATAGTATTTCGTTACACTACGGCCTACGGGAAAAAATCGTTTCAAATGATTTTTAACGATTTTACACGCTTTCAAACAGAATAAAATTGATATGAATTTATGAAACGCACTAAAATATGCGTTCTGAAGAGTATGTGGTGCAACGAAGAGTTATTGTTCATTTACAGGGCTAAAAAAGGGATTCCAATACATTATTATAAAGGGATGGAGGGAATTATTTGCGGCGTACTTTAATTATGTTAATCTATTTCATATATAATGAAATTGATATAAGTCGCTGAGGTTTACACACTATACATTATTTCATGATAATACGAAATGTATATAGCATTTACAGGACGCACAAAATATTTCCGATACTATATTGTATCCAAAGTTCATTAGGGATGATTGCTGGAAATGCATTTTTAATTATGATATGCGCTTTTATGATTCACTATATTTATGCATAGAGTATGGTATATATAAATGCTATAATTCATATACAGGACTACATAAAAGTATTCGTAAGGGTTACTGGGTATATGCGCAAATTGATTAAAGGTAGTTTTAAAATGAGTTATGGATTTTTACGTTGAACTGCATTTAATTTACCAAGAAATGTTTGTAGAATATAGATAAAATGATATACAGGGTCACGTAAAGAATTGAATACATGGCCATCTATAAATTATAATTTCTGGAAATGTGATTTCAGCAGTTTTAAGAGTGTTTGAATTAAATTTTAACTAAGCAGTAGAGCGTAATAAACGTTCTAGGAAAATTACAAGATTATACAGAAGTATTCAAGTATGTTTCCATATATTAGTATAAATTGCTGAAAGAGAATTTCAACCTGTTATGCGTTTTCTTGCAAAAATAAATTTTCCCATTATATAATATGTATATATATATCAACTTACAGATCAAATGCAGGGCTGTTCAAAAGAATTAGAAAACATATTTGGCTATGGACGGTAAATGCTGAAATCAGTTTTTCAAATGTTTTATGTGTTTTCTAAAATATTTACTTAGTTATCTTATTTACGTTATTTCCCTAAATTACGATGCCTTGTTAAAGCATTCAGGAAGCGTTGGAAAGTGTTTTATAATCTATGCTTAACGCATGATTTTTCTTACTTGTTTTTTTCTATTTCGCAGATCAGTCTTTTCGTATAAAACATACCAAATCTATTTAGCTCATATTCGCAAAATACAATATACACGGGAATAAAAAATTTAAATAAATATGGCTTATCATGTCATGTTTAATAAAGCAATGACTAATCACAACACATTAAAATTTTACACATTCTTAATATCAAGCTTGAACTCAAGATAAAGCTTAAAACTTAATAAAAAAAGATGTCAGTTGATAAGCATTGTTTTTTAAGTGGAAAAATTTAAAATGTTTTAGAAGAATAGGACTCCAAAATAGCGATATTTTGCTAAAAAGTACGGTAAAAAGATAAGAATTTATATTTCAAACAAAACTTTATTTTAAAATTGTGCATTTTAAAATTCATCACAGTGTTTATGGTAAGAACCATCACAGTATTAATACTCAGAATTTTTTCCAGAGAGAAACATTCGGCTTGCATACCATATTTCAAATGAAAATCAAATTTCAAATTATTTGCTTAAAAGGCGCAAAGGCCAACTTAGTAAAAAAGATTCAATGCCGGGAATCGAACCCCTGCCATCAGTACAGCGCACGGACATTCTACCGACTAAACCACTTGGAACGATACCCGGCCTGGAAAATTTCTTGCTATTACATGTTGGCAAGGCTACAAAAGCAGCACAAGATGGGATATTTATCGTGAGCCACCGACATGGGGCAAACACGAAACTTAATTAAATCCAGCATCGGTTGAATCTATATTAATACTTAGAAATTTTTCCAGAGAGAAACATTCGCCTTGCATACAATATTTCAAATAAAAATCAAATTTAAAATTAAAATTGCCTTTTAAGCATGTAATTTGAAATTTGATTTTCATTCGAAATATTGTATGCAAGGCGAATGGTTCTCTTTGGAAAAATTTCCAAGTATTAATATAGTTTCTATCGATGCTGGATTTAATTAAGTTTCGTATTTGCTCAATGTCGGTGGCTCACGATAAATATTCCATCTTGTGCTGCGTTTGTAGCCTTGCCAACATGTAATAGTGAGAAATTTACCCGGCTGGGTATCGTTCCATGTGGTTTAGTCGGTAGAATGTCAGTGTACTATATTGATGGCCCGGGTTCGAATCCCGGCACGGAATCTTTTTCACTATGTTGGCCTTAGCGCCTTTTAAGCAGTTAATTTGAAATCTGTTTTTCATTTAAAATCATCACATTGTTTATGACAAGTTCGTAACAAATGACACATATTTCACAAATTGGTCACAATGTGACTTCAAAGCATTGTCGCTGTCGTTACAGGTTCGTCACAAAGCTAATGCCAAAATAGTCACAAATGACACACTTTTCACAAATTAGTCACTCCGTGACTTCACAGAGTGGTCACCGAGGCTAACGAGAAAGACAGGCTATCGCGGTGGGTCCGATTCTTCTTTTTTTACAGACCGCTGGAGTCACGTGATGCTCTTTTCGCACACTTTCATTGGTGCATTCGAGCATCACGTGACTCCAGCGGTCTGTAAAAAAAGAAGAATCGGACCCACCGCGGTAGCCTGTCTTTTTCGTTAGCCTCGGTGGTCACAATGTGACGTCACAAACGACCTCTAAAACGGCCATAACGACTTCGCATTGTAGTCACTGTACGTCACATCGACGTCACGTGACGTCACATCGACGGTCATAAAATCACAGTGTGACTTCACAACGACGTTGCTGTGGCGTCACCATGCCTTACGGGTTCCAATATGATAATAAAAAAATCTGTTTGATGTGTGCTTTAATAAAAAAAAAAAAAAAAAAACCACTTACCAACATTGTTAAAAAGTGTATATTAATTCGGTTTGTATTTTCGCCTCACTGTCGGTACGCTAACTCGCGTAAATATATTGGCATTGCCATGCATTTGAGATATGTTATTTGTGTTTACTATGGCATAATTAGTTTTGAAAATAAAATTTGTTTGATATAAAGTTCGTTTACAGTGATACTAAAAAATTCCGTTTCAGGATAGCCTATGGTAAAAAATAGTTTGCAATGTAGTTTAATTTTTTTGCACTATCTTAAACATATTCAAATTCATATACATCACTGAGCATGAGCTGCATAAGAACGATTTTTCTTCAGTGTATGTGGAATTCTGGAGATGCAATTTGGCGAAATGAGTAAAACCTTTAGGACAAAGGCGCTGTACGTCTTTATATTATAACTCTGTAACTATTGTTAGATCAATTTACTTACGCCAAAGATGTTTCTTATGATCAAAATTCATAAATTGGACTCTACAATGTAACTGGAAGTATATTATAAAGTAAGGAGTTCCGAACTTTTAACTGCACTGAATTGTGAAAAAAGATAAAAAGTCAGAGCAAGTGCGAGTAAGCCTCACACCCTGAAGATTCCGTACCGTTATGTTATAGTAACGTTACGAAACATTTCGTTAAATGCGTTAATTTGGCTGATTAAGGAACTACCAATTATGGAAGTTCATTCATTTGTCGCGTAATAAATCGACATATATTTTTACCCGACTACGGCAAAGCCAAAGGAGGGTTATGATTTTGACAGGCTATGTATGTATGTATGTATGTATGTATGTATGTATGTATGTATGTATGTTCATCTGTTCCCTCGTAACTTCTAAACCACTAATCAGAATTCGACAAATGACATATCATTAGAAGCGTCTTAATTGTCCGCTGGTTATAGGCTATATAGATTTTCACCAAATTCAATGTGGCGCCTTCTAGCGGACAAAATATACAGAGTAAAAAAATAAAGTTAAGCTAGATATGCCGTGTTTGGTATCATTTTAAAGCGCTTCACTTCAAAACCATAGAGGGTTTGTTTATAAGTGCCTTGGATCATAATAAGTTGCTTAAAAATCCACATGACAGTCAATCGTTAGCAGAATTAGATAGATTAAGAAATCTTCCTAGGTCATCTTAATACATGAAACCTTCAATCTACATTACACATTTACACATTACACTAACGACCTCATCCACTAATCGGTCCATTACCCATTTGCTGCCATCGACGGATATGTGCGTCACTACTACCAAATACTGGAAGCGTCATACGTCAAAAAATAAAGTTAAGATAAATATGCCGTGTTTGGTATCATTCAAAAGCGCTTTACTTGTACATTTTGAATATATCTATATATTACTAGCATTTGCTTGTGACTTTACCTGTATTCATGGGGTACTTTTATACTTTTTCAGCGTAGTTTTTTGTCGTAGTTGGGTTTTAGTTTTTTTACTTTATCTTGTATAAATAGATTTTGCTTTTTTATACGCGCTTAGGACTTTCCTTCGTGCCAAATTTCTAAACTTTAGGTCAACCAGAAGTACCCCATAGGTTTACTCTCAAAATCTGTAGGAGACATCCGGTTGACGTAAAACCTTGAAATTTGGCATTAAGGAGGCACTTATAGAACATGTAAAGTAAAAAAAAAAAAAAAAAAAAAAAAAAAAAAAAAAACTGAAAATCTTCAATTTATAATTCTCTGTTTTACTATGTATAATTTGTTTACCCGATTACGAGAATACCTGAGTTTGTTTCTTAGTAATTCCACATAGTTTTATTACGTATGTAGCCAGAAGTTTTGCTCCCAAAACCAAAAAGGTACTTCCGGTCGATCTAGACACAGGAAATTTACTAGGAAGGAAAGTCTTAAAAATATGCAAAGGAAAAATCCGAAAATCACTAATTTATAATTACGAGTGGATTTATTGCGAAATTTTCTTTAATCGGATTTTCCAAAGCGAGACTATAATGATTCCTTTTTTTCTATTTGGTGTGCGAACTCTAAGAATAAGTTATGTCTCTAGAAGATTTTAACAAAATATTTACGACTGGTCACTTGTGTTAGGATGGTTTTAAAAGACTACTATAAGAATTTTAACTTATGGATGCATTTGGCATTGTTTTAGGTACAATAATTACGTAGGTCCACTTTTTGCAAAGTTCGCTTATGTGTTTTATTGTTTCAGGAAAAGAGAAATGCATTGACACATACATGTTTGAACGAAAAAGATTTGTATGAAAGAAAGACCGAGGATTAATTTTGGTATTGCCTTGAAAGAGTAATTTCTGCTTAAAGAAATTTAACGATATCGAGACAGTATTTGGCATAAGTATGAACTAAATTTTCCAAACAAACTCGTGTTCCCAAAATTATAATATCTAGAGGAATGTCTTGAAAGTTGTGCATTGAGACTAATACAGTAAATTTCTCAGCACTCATTCATCGATATAATTAGAAAATAGTTCAAAACAAATGTTCATCTTCTATTTAGTTTTAAAACGGGGCCACCAATTTTTAAACCAATAAAAACGCTTTAAAACTGTAATTTTCTGAGCCCTACAACGCGAGATTATTATTTACAAACACATTTGCAAATTGTTTTCATTCCTACTTGCGAGAATTTTTTAGACATTCTCATTTTAGTTTCAAATACCATGTAATATAATATATATATATGTATGTATGTATGTTTTTCGTACAAAAAGGATACATTTATAATTATAATTAATTGATTATTGATTACTAAAGTTTTATGACTATAAAGCAGAAAAAAAAATCTATTTAAACATCATTATGAAGTGCCTTTGAATAGATGATACTATAACTGGACATGTTCAGTTATTGAGAGGGAAGGGGTTCTTGATTAGGGAAATCTAGATACAGTGGAAGATTTTAATTTTTTTTATTTTATAATTATCATATATAGCGGTAAAACAACAAATATATAAAGCATTCATAAAAAACCTTTTTTTAGCAAAAATGTTTATCTCAGGGCAGGGGAGATACATTCCGGAAGTCCCAAAAAGTCTCAATGTTTTGAAAACCAACCCTCTTCTATATATAGTTATAGAGACAATTTTAAGCTATTATTCCTCTCCAGATTTCAGAATTATGTGAAAAAGATCATCTGGGTGTAAGACTGCTTATTTTTTATATCTGAGATCTGTTGTATTCTTTAAATAATGTTTAGAAATTCATTTAAGAAACATATATTCAGTAGCTCTAAGACACTGGTTGGAAAAAGAATGAGAAACTAAAATTAAAACTAATTGATATATCTCAGCTACATGTCTATATGGACCGAGAATTCCAGGCCCGAGACCGGTACTATTTATACAAATTACAGGCCAGGCCTTATCTCAACCTGGTTCGTAAAATAATTTAAATGGCACGGGGTGGCTAGCTCGCATACTTTTCTACAAAACAAGCTGATACATCTGAAAACATTATTCTACAATTAAAATTATCCACAAAGCACACTTATTAATGCACATATTTTATTTTCGGATAGTGTTTATAGGTCATATCAGGAACTTGGAAGAGAAAGGGTGAATTCGAAAAATCGATTTTTTTCGTTTGTTTTTCACACGTCAGATAGATGTAGGCAACACGTAGGTAAGGCGTTTTGCCGCTGTTCGCATTAGTATTCACACTGTGTCAAGCTAAAATGAGTAGTATCATCCTCTATAATAAATTTGTGGTCTGATTTTTCTAGAGGAACAAGTGCGAACCCCAAGTCTGAAACCCCTCACTTCATGTTTTTCGTTATAAATCACTCGTATATCAGCAGTGAATAAAATAAGGATTCGCTCTTGCTATCTTGAACTACATGCAAAACATTGAGCTTAATTTTCCAACACCCGAATTTCGGGATTCGCGCTTTCTCTTCAAAGGTGCTGATATTGTATACAGATTTCCAATAATATTAATGACTACTTAGTCAATTACGTACAATAAAAACTCATTTATTAAAAATGACTTACCAATAGCATTCAAATAAAAATACAGTAAACAATAAAAAAATTATTTAAATTTTTAAAAAATACGTAGTTTAGTATAAAAGAAAAATATATTTTGAAATCTCCACAAAGAAAAAAAAAAGGAGATTTAAAAAATATATACCAGAGTAATTTATCAAACCAAATTAAACTTCTAAGGATTTCGGTACACAAATGTACAAAATCACTGTAGTTTTCACAAAAGTAACAAATAAAATGTATGCTCATCGTGGGGTTCAGGATGGAGAATTTGTAGGTCTGCATGCACGGGATGGAGAAATGATGTTTTCCAGGCGGGATGGGTCGGATACGGACTGATCTTTTAGTTTTCACACCGGCCTTACTGGGCCAGGAAATTTTGGCTAGTGTAGGTCAAATAAATGGAATGCAGGACAGGTCGGCCTAAAAAAATATACTTATTTTAGGCCAACTTGTCCTGCATTTCATATAAGGAATCTAATATACGGGTTAATATATAGGAGTACAGCCGTTCGCAGTGCTCTGGTTTCGAACCAGGTGCCAGGTTTCTGCCAGGTTTCCTGTGCAGATTCTGACCTATAATGTCGAATTGAATACCCCTTATTTCCAAAGGGAGGGGGGGGGGGTGCGCTCTGCTCAGTTGTGACATTGAAATTGACGCTACACTACATTATTAACCATTTGGAAAAATGGCCATTGTCCCCTGTCAGGGTAGGAAATCAAAAACATATCTGAAGCGTTTTATTAGTTGAATCCGCATTTTATTCGTTTTCTGATTGCCCTATACAGTAATCTGTATTTTCCCTTTACTTTCAACAGAGATGGATACTTCTGATGCCACTATGACAAAAAAAGTAATAAAAACTACATAAAAAATTATTAACTCAGAAACAAATTGAGATATAGCTTTCAAACAAATTGCATTTAAAAGTACATTTTTTTTCTCTATACGACGGTGTAAAGAGTAATAATGTGGGATTTTTAGAAGTTTAAGAACGAAATTTCATTTAAAATTGGTCCAGGAATATTAATGTTTAATCCATGGCGTACGTAATGTATGACCAGGTCCGTAGAAGATTAAAAATTTACAGTACCGAAAATTGTAAAACTGAAATTTCTTTTAAAATTTGTTCATGATGGGTATGTTAATGTTTAATTCATGGCGTACGTAATGTATTATAAACCCCGTGCGATTTTTTACGTCTTACATTTTAGTCTTCGAAAAAATCATTTTCCAAATGGTCGTTGTAATTTGTTAAATTGCTTTTTCTATCCTTTTGTAGGTCCTGTTCTAACATTTCGGTTGGTGTTACATCATAAAACAACAATTAAAAAAATATTATTTTAAAATATTCGAATACTTTAGGCAGTAAAAATGAGTTAATAAATGTGTTATAGTAGCGTTTACGTATGTTTTCTAAGTATGGTCTACCATGTAGTAATTGTCACTAAAAAGAAATTATAGAAGAAAAGAGAGAAAAATAAGTAATAAAACCATATGTATTCATAATTGCGTTTACGCCCCACCAGCGGCTCTCGAAGCTGGTAGACGGGAGGTGCTGGGTTCGAACCCAATCGCACCCGCCGGCCTAATCGTTAGGAGTTTTCATGGTTTTCTTCGAACCTTGGATTTCCAAACATTAATACGTATTAGGTTCCCTAAGAAAGACCACCACGAAGGGCACTCCCCCCCCCCTTAGGACCCATATCCCTCGTGTTGATAACTGGCCCTCATAAGCACAACCAACCAACAATAATTGTGTTTACTAAAAAGAATTGCAAATATTTTAAAGAATACGATTTAAAAAAAAAATGATTTTTTTCACAATTAAAAATTCATTTTTAAAAGATTCTAGTTTAGAACATGGAAATGATAGTTATTAAAGAAATTTTACTGTATTAAAAATCAAAATTTAATATTTTACCGGATAAATACGAATTTTATATACATCGTATAATGCGATAAAAACTTGCATGTAAAATTTATTGAACAGTACCAGATTACTTTTTCTTAAATGCAGTAAATGTAAGACTTTAAGAAAGTTCAATGAACTTAGGCAGTTAACAGTGAAATTCAGGACGCTACAGACATTCGTCTTTTATTTTGTTTGTTTTGTTTCAAGGCACCTGCAACTTACGTTGCGAGGCATTTACATATATATTAGACATGTCTCGACTTTTATAAATGAATTAAAAAACAATAATGATCGCACAGATTACTATTTTTTATATTATATTTTCTTTGAAGAATGTAACGATGCATGATTAAATTAAGCATCTCAAAATACATGCTGAAATTTAGAAAAACAGAATAAAAATTGCTGAAAAAGAAATTGTTGAATACTTGAATCCATTTTTTATGTATGAATTAAATTATTTTCTACATGAAAAAAGATTCAGATAAAGTTCAAACTATTTTTTTTTATCATCAAGGAATGTTTACCTAAATCGTATTTAATCAAAAGATTTAAAAAAAAAATGCTTTATGATTTCCCAATAAACGTCATTTAAAAGAGGAGAAAATAAACCATATTGGTCGATAAGATTGAAAACTGATAAGTTTTAAACATGGAGAAAAATCTTCGTGAAACGCGAAAAAAAGCTAAACATCGCAAATGAAAGTAAAACCATAAAAATAATATATATACTAAAAAGCCCAAAATCTGGATTTCAAAGAGCATAAATTTAGAAATAGTTGAATCTTCCTGCCAAATCTTCCACCTTTGCTCTCTTCAGAACGTAGCACAAACACAGAGATAGAGACATATATATATATATGTTTATTATATATATATATACATAATATATATATATACATAAATATGTTTATATATATATATATATATATATATTATATATATATATACATAATATATATATATATATATATATATATATATATATATATATATATATATATATATATATATATTATATATATATATATACATAATATATATATAATGTGTGTATAATTTAGTGACCAACGTTATACCTTATTTTATAACGTTAATTTAAAAAACACCAGTTTCAGTCACAACGGCAAAGTTTAAGTAGAATGAAACAACCATTTCGACGATGTCTGCATTTAATAGTGTGAGTGTTCATATTTCTAAAAAAAACAAGTTATTACAATAATTCAGTTAAAAAAATTAAACATATACATTTCTAATTTAGAAAATTATATTTCATTATTAAATGCGGGTTTAACTAAGCTATTATTTTGCTTTGTCATCATTTAGATATTTATATATGTGTATCTTATAATTTCTGAAATTGATTTGTGATATGCATTGCTTCACTATAAATGAAATTTTTTAGAAGTATTTCAGTATAATATTGAAAAGAATTTATATTCAAAGAATATACTTAATATTTTTTTCTTAAATATTTAATTTAAGTAAATAGTGAAGCTTCAGAAATATTGAGAATTCAGATATTGAACATTTCTTTCGGAATGCATTGATTAATGTAACCAAATAATTATCGCTCCATAAATATTCTTTGCACAGATTCTTAGAAGTATTTTGTACTTGCAGTTAACATATTGATATCGATTCAGTAATTTCGCAATTACATCTTACTTTAGTATCTAACTTCGAGCCGCATTGCAGAATATATTCATTAATTATTATTCACTTCGTTACTATTATTTATTTTTTAGACAAAAGAAAATCTTTTCCCCAATCCCTATTTTGTTAATTAAATCTATTCTGTTTTTAACTAAACGTAAATTACTTATAATATAAAATACTTGGTTGCACTTTGGAAATGTTTGCTTTAAAAACGATTAAACAATTTCAAAGCTAGTATAAAGAGGTAAATCTTCAGTAGCAAAACCTCCATAGGGCTGTGCGAAAGGTGCAACCGCGTAGGGTCTCGGGACTTTGGGAAGACCTAACTTCCGAAAAAGAATATTCATTGCAAAATAGCCAAATATTTATTATTCATATTATTTTCAGTTATTTATTTCCTAAAAATACTTGTATGAATAAACATATTTATAAATTATAATATTTCAGCATAATATTGCGTGCGCCACAGTGTGTATACCTGGCGATCTTTTTGAAAACATACTTGCTTAGTGTTGCTAATTTAGATGATTTTTTTAATATAAATATGTACCAGAATTTTTTAACTCTTTGCTTCACTTTATTTAATCACAAAATGCCTGTCATTAAATGAAGTAAAAATTATTATTTAAGTTTTGTGGTAGATGAATTTAAAAAAAAAAATAGAGAATTGGTGGGAATGGAAGGGGATTAACGAGTTTGAAAGGAAAGGACCTTGCGAATGTTCTTGCACCCGGTTTCGCTATCGATAAAGACGGCTCTGACAAGTAGGCAATGTTGATGTATTTCCGAATAAATTGATCTATTTGACATTCTTTTAGTTTTTCAAGGGACGTTACTTAGCATACTTATTTCTAATAAAAATATAATTATTACTGAAAATATAACAACAGTTGTATTATATTTTTAATGTCAAAGCATTAAGTCTTCGAATATTAAAATATGTGGCGCTGTGTATCAGTGTGGCATATCCCACATTTTTCTGAAAAATGACTTTGAAGTATCAAAGCATTCTATATCATGCCATCTGTTTACTGTATAATCAATGGCATTAATTTAGAAACTATTCAAGTGATATAGCCACCGTAATATGGGATTTAACGTATCGCTTATATCAAACTGATAGTGCAAAAGTGGATCAAATGGCTCAGTCACACCTTCAATGCCAACTGAAATAGCCTAATGCCTCCTGAAAAATCTTTGTCTCCTTTGCCCACTTTAAAATCTGGCATAAAAGAGATTGAAAAAAAATGTTCAAAATTGTCGAAACCATTTTTCTAGAAATCTCAACTGGCCAGTTTAGCTCACTTTCGTTCTCAACCCCTCATATATGAGTAAAGATACTTGCCTCTAAAATGCGACTGGAAAAAAATGTTTTTATTATTATTCATGAGTAACTTATACATATATTGCAATGAAAACATGAAATTTGGAAGCATTTATCTGATAATATGGTCCACTATATTGATATATTACCCTAGGTAGGTACAATAGAGAGTCCTATATGTAATTGATGTCGTGCCAAGTATCTTCCTAAGCCACCCGAAGCTAGAGTCTTACATCGGTTCGGGTTGGCGCTAAATGTCCTTGTTGGAGTAGCTCTATTTGTTTCAGTTTCGTTTCAGATCCGAATTGAGTTTAGATTTTTTCTGATTACACTGCTATTATTAAGATTAATGATAGACAGCCTTTCACATATTGTTTTATTACTAATATTATGTTTTATTATTTTATTATCAAAATTTAGTTTCTGTTGTTATTGTATATTATTCTGTCAATACATCGCCTTGTGCCAACTATATATATATATATATATGTATATATATTTGAATAATCGCACCGGTATTAGGGTTACATTCGTCTCTAAATTTTACGTGTCAGTATCTGAGTAGGATTTTTTCGCTCTTGTGGTTATGTTTATATTAACACGATTTTTCAATTTAAAAAAGTATAATTTATTAATTTCATTTTTAACATATTAAAAAATGGAATGATTAAAAATAGATTTTTCTCTGAATGTTTTTCAATTCGCACACTATTTTTCATTGTTGATTGAAGAAAATAATAAATAATATATTGTCTTCGCCAGTTACAATAATAATAATAATAATAAAAATATATTATTCTTAGCGAATTTTTATTATTATTATTTTTATTTGAAGAATCAAATTCGCAATTATTTTAATGAATATATATATATATATATATATATATATATATATATGACAAAGGTGTAAAGTTAAAAATTAGCTCATGAATTGTAATAACAATACCCTTCACAGAAATTTAAGTTTTGATTTTTTTACATGACGTATATTTAAAAAATACATTCCGAGAAAAGTGGATAGTAAAAAATGAATTTAAAATTTTAAGTATACTTTAGACAACCGCAAACAATATAGAATAAAAAAGAGTTATAGGATTTATATTAAATTTGTATTTAGATGTTAATTTTTCATTTACATACGGAGTGCGTAATGTTATTCTAAATTGTCTAGAATGTTTAAAATAAAAATAAAAATGTAAAAATTTCGAGTTATTTGTGTTTTGGGACACTTGACCATTCAGAAAAAAATCTCATTATTTAAATATAATTTTTCCAGTCGATTTATATTATGAAGGACTCAACTGTTTTCATTATTTTGTATAAAACACAAAAAAAGATAATAAGAAGAAGACTGCAACTATCTTTTTTTTTTCTTTTTGTTTCCTTTTAATTTTTCCCTCTCTCTTTTTTAATATGAAAGTGCCCTTACACGACAATTTACCTCATTTTAAACATGTTAAAGAAAAATGTCTAAGAGAAACAGTTAAGAAAAAATAACGCACATATGGAAATTCAAAAAAATACTGTAAATATACAATTCCAAGAGTATAAGTAATTAATTACTTAAAACAATGTTTTGAGAACCAAACTGTTAACAAAGTACAGCAAACTCTGTCCCGGTCAGAACCAACTCTGTCCCGATCAGAACCGACGTACAAAAATTTTCCTTTGTCGATAGTATTCCACATGAGACAGAGTTCACTGAATTGATAATTGTTCTATGGTAATTTGAAGTATTTCCGCGTTACACGGATTTTCCCGCCTAACACAGTGTCCGCTTTAGATGTGATTCCCTTTATAGCATACCTGTATCGGTAGCATTCAACATTTCGTCATCAGTGTCACAGATAAATGCCACGGAAACCTTTATCTGATACGTGGTACATTCTTTGCTACACACAATATTCTATCAAAATCTACTTATGACATACATTAGGGTGGGCCGATAAAAAGTTTTTTTTTGATTTTCCATGATGCGTAATGCGGAAAAGTTGCAACTGGTGGCACTAAGTTCACACAAAAATTTGAGATTTTTTGGACTATTCCTTCATTTGCAGCAAATAGCTTGAAGTTTTGCTCAAATACTGATTTTTGAACTGTTTTAGCAAAAATTAAAAAAATGTTGAATTTAAGTTATTTTAGCTGAATTTACTTGAAATGTGATGTTTGGTGTGCGAAATGATGAAATAAAGTCTGATTATGTATTATTTAATAGTTATGTGCATTTTGAATTATGTGACTTTTATATCTTTTTCACATATAAGTGAGCAAAAATTGCAGGAATTGTGACAGCAGGGAATAAGGATCTCGTCATCGATAAAGTCTTGGTCAGGAGGCAGAAAAAGAATCTTGGAAAGAAGATAAATGAGTAGGAAGATCTTGGAGGAAGAAAAGTTACAAGCATCTTTTTTGATAGTAGAAAAAATAAACGATCTTCATAGAAAAAAAATGAACTTGCAGCACCGTTGACAGAAAGGCGAACAAATATCACCATGTTGTCTGAACGTGGTTCGGAATATTTGGGTCACTTGGCATATCCTTCTGGTCACTACGGAGAAACAGCAAAATCAAAATGTGATTTTCTATGTCAGAATATAGTCTGCTTTGGAAAACAATCAAGAAGAGAACTGCAACATTTGATATGTATTCTTTATACGAACGAGCTTCCACTCGGACAGCGACATCAACTGTTTTAACAAGATAATAGAACCACTTGACCTAAAGCTTTTACCAACTGAAACGGAGTTAGATTAATAGACTACTCAAATCTTCAGCTTTTTGCATTTCTGATGTCCATGAAACATGAATATGCTCGTAGAAATGGACATTTTCGCACGCTATTATGTGCTTCCGCCATTCTGTTCGCCAGATATGTTCTTCGTATTTCTCTCGACGGTGCCGCATCTTGCCCTTTTTCTATGACGATCGTTTTATTATTTCTACCATCCAAAAATATGGTTGTAATTTTTCCTCCTCCAAGATTGATTCAAGAAAATCTTTGAAAAGGAGTTTCAAGTTTCTTTCTCTGTCTCCTGACCAAGTCTTTATCGATGACAAGAACCTTATTCCTGATTGTCGCAATTACTACATCCTGAAGCAGAGGTGAAGCTTTTAAAGCAATTTACCTATATGATATACCTGTTCTAAATCCGGCGAATGCTGTGTCAGAAAGGGATATATGCATTTGGGAGTGCCTGCTTTTGAAGGCCCTGTTTCAAATTCTGATTTAGACTAACTTCCTACTTCAAAGCTCCCACTGTTTGAATTTTTTGGCAATAGCTGTACTTTAGAGCAGAAAAATAATTAGCATCCCATCTCGCATTTACTCCCATCTCTTATGTCCTTTCTCATCCACATGATGACTTATTGCATTTTCATTGGTTTCTAGTCCACATTCTCCTCTCTTTCCAGAATTGCTGTCAAGACAAGCTGTGATCCGGCATTCAAATATGTGACACTGAACGCATCGAAAAACCGAAGAAAGAACGAGGAACATAATAAAGAGAAAAGAGAAAAACCGACGAACGAACCAAGCAATACTTACAATTTTCTGAGTTATACGAGAAAAGTCTATAAAAATCGCCTAATTCAAAATACACATAACTAATAAATAATAGATGATCAGAGCTTATTTAAACATTTCGTACACTAAACATGACATTTCAAGTAAATTCAGAGAAAATAAATTTAACATTTTTAAAATTTTTGCTAAAAAAGTTAAAAAATCAGTATTTGAGTGAAACTTCAAGCCAAATGAAGGAATTGTACGAAAAATCTCAAACTTTTTGTTCAAACTTAGTGCCACCAGTGGCAACTTTTCCGCACTATCCATCATCACAAATCGAAAAAAGTTTTTTTCGGCCCACCCTAATATACAACATTAATCTCACCTTCATTTTCATTGTGATTAATTGATGAAATGGTTTATGATAACAAATACAATATTTCATTACTAAAGTAGTAGAAACTATATTGCAATTGTGCTCAAGAAGTTTATAAAGTTAGTTTTCAATCGCAACCTTTAACATTTTATCGAAACTTCTTTAATGAACTCGTTTCTAATTTTCTCGCATCTACGACAGTCGGTAATTTTTAGTGCCTATCATTAGCATATATATTAAGAAGTGATGCCCTTTATCTGAATATTTATAGAAAAACTGGCAATAACAATTTCGACAGCCTATATAATGTAAATATACTTACAACGATAATACGAAGATAGAGATAAAAAGAACTTGCTTAAGGGGGAAATTAAGAAAAATATAAAATTAAAGGCATGTTGAGAAAATAAGCACATGATGTATAAGCATAAAGTTTCATTAAATAAAATACTTTATTAATTGATGCAGCACATCATTCAGGGGAATGTTTAAATCCCCTCCACAATTGTATTGTAGAATTACTGTAGCGCATGTTTAACTTAAATTAATTTGCAATTTTGCAACCTCGTCATCTTTATGTTCAAGTTATGGCCATGTATCTTTATCTATCATGTATGTTCTTCTATAAATGTATGGACACACACAAAAAAAAATCCTAACAGGTTTTACATGAGGACGTAAGTTTAAAAACTCGGGCCTCATCAAAAATTTTAAAAATCGTGTTTTCTCTCTCAATCTATTAGATTGATAAACCTACACCGAAAAAACACTACAGTCTAAACAAAAGGCTTTATCCTGTACCTAAGATATGTAAAATTTTCGTTTACAATGGAAACTAATGGACGCAGTTAAACATTTTTCGATATTTCCTAAAATTTTATTTCCGTATTAAGGCGAGTTTTGAAACCTGATGCCCTTATAGTCATGCCCTTATAACTAAAGTATAAAATATTAAACAATAATATAAAAGCATTGTAAAAGAATTATTTCTATCTCTAAAACAAAAAATAAACAGCCCAAGTTGATATACCAGCTTAATAATAATTCAATAATATTCGTATGTATCGAATGAAATACATGTATTTATACTACGATACAATATTAATGTTACTTTTTTCGAATGGTTAAATAAATAAGTGCGTCATAATTAAAATTTATTATATCATACGTTTAGTATACGTTTATTAATTTAAAATTACATTTCTATTTTTATTATTTAATAACGTTTCGAGTAAAGAAAAAATATGTGTTAGAAAAAGTACAGTTATTTTCATTTTTAAATGTAGGGTGTAGTATTTACTGGGCTAATTAAATAATTTTAGGAAGAATTCAACTTAAGTAAAACAAAAATAAATAAAACAAATTGAAATTGAAATTAAAATTGCATTTTTAAATTATTTTATTCCTGGTTATATAGATTTCGATGCTACTAAATGTATAATATAACCAATAAATTGCAATCATGACAGAATGATATATAAAAATTTTAATTAAAAAAATCTAATATAAATATTTTTCTTAATAAATAAATAAATGATAGAAAAAGAACTGAACATCAGTGTATGTAACATGCATTCAATGAATAAATAAATGAATAAATAAATATATGTATATGGATAAAATTTGTTTTTAATGTGGGCCTTTCTTTCAAACGTAACATAGCAATCTCCAGTGATTTCCTTTCTAATGTGTGAAATTATACTTAATTGGTATCTAAACAATTTGCAGAATAAGGAAGTAAAAAGAAATAATATTTTTATTAAAAATATTGTATTAGATATTTTGTTTAAATTTTACTTGAAAATATGTGTATTCTGCCTTCTGATATAAAAAAAGAGAACAACGAATGTTTAACAATTTCATTTATAGAATTTAACTGCTATTTGATCCCGTGGGACTTAAAAGTGAGATATTTTTCTGATCTTTGTGTTTCAATTATTAATAATAAAATACTTAGTGAGACGAGATAAAAAAATGTTGTACTGAAAATGATATTATAAATGTGACATATTATTTCAAATATGACACTTACACCAGGGGTTGTACTTGTCCTGAAATTTCACGACCGGAAATTCTTTGGTACCAGTATTTTCTTATGGAAAAAATCTCTTCTTAACCCTTTAAGGGGCAAGCAAAAATGTCTCTAAATATTGAGTTCTCACCGGAATAATCGAAAAATTTTATTTTTAGATAAGGAATGTCAATTTTTCAATGATTTTTTCCTTCAAAGTTAAAAATATAAAATTTAGTTAAAAATTTCTGGTGAGAATCTTGTTTAAATTTAGGTGGGATTTATTTTATCCCACCAGCCCTCAAGGGGTTAAGTAAGGCGAAATTTCGCGCGTTTAAGCAAGATTTATTTTTCTATAAACAAATAGTGATATTTGTCCTGAAAAAATCTTTTAATCGTACGACCCCTGTTACACTCAATACATTTTTTAAATGTGTTGAAATATAAAGGGTGCAATATGCTATCTATCGCCAACCTTTAATTTCCAACTCGTTGGCCGTAGACATATAGTTCCAAATACAAAACGTTTCAAATGAGGTAACTATTCCTGTTATGGCATTGTTTAAAGTTAAAAAAAAAAAAACTTCATGAAAAATTACGATATCTAACTTTTTATACGGTCCCCCAGTCCCTAGTTATATTTAGTAAAAGTTTACAAATATCATAACATATATAACACAAAAAGTTTGACATCTGTACTACAAAAATTGACGCAGTTCTTACATTTAAAAGTTTGAGATTTTTGCACATGATTTTGTCTTTCATTGAGGAATCAGTTAAAAGATGAATTAAAGTAATTCGAGAACAAAATCAGATTGCAATGTCTTTTTTACGGTGAAACCACCTATAGCCTGTATCGACAAATCGGGAAAACACCAAAGAGGGTTATTTCATCTAAAAATTTTAATTAACTTTTATTGGTCGAACAGCATTCAAACGTCAAAGAAGGTTAAATCGACAAACAGTAAATGAAACATACTCACCAAGGGCTAGATAAATGGCACCCTGATTTTTATCTCGAATTACTTTCATTCATCATGTAACTGATCCCTCAATGAAAGACAAAATCGTGTGCAAAAATCTCAAACTAAGGAATTTAATAACTGTGTCGTCAAACTTTTTGTATTATATCTGTTATGATAGTGTAAAAGTTTACTAAATATAACTATAGGGATTGGAGGACCGTATAAAAAGTTAATTTCGTAATTTTTATACAATTGGTGTTTTACTTTAAATAATGCCACAACATGAATATTTACCTCGTTTGAAATGTTTTTATAATTGGAACTATATGTCTACGACCAACGGTTCAGAAATTAAAGGTCGGCGATAGACGACATATTGAACCTTGTATATAGAAATAAACGAAAATAAAACTATAGTTTACAATTTAGTTTAAAATGTACCAAAATAAAAATATCTACATAAATTTCAGTCAAATTTGTCATATTTTGAAATACGTCGTATATTCTTGTTGAATGCTTTAATGCCTTTTTAAATAACACCTTAAAAAGTAGGGAATCAAATGCAAATAAGGGAACATTATTATAAGCTAGAAAATGGTCATACAGAAAGCAAATATTTTTCACCAATCTACCACAGCTAAAATACGTCAGTTTTACCTGGATTCAGATTTAGGAAAGTTTTGATTGAATTTTATAAAAGTGTTCTATAAATTAAACCGTTATATATGGTATGTCCTTATTTGAGGCATCATTGGTTTGAGCTAAATAATGCAGAACGTCGCCAAGAATGCCTGTCTCATGCGTGTGTCTGCGTTAGCTTTTTCATATTTTTACTAACACTTAACCGGAAACGTGCCGTCTGTGAGACTGTTACGTCTGATTGCACAAAAGCATGCTCAAAATCAATCTCATTGCGACATTTACACAAAAATGAACGCGTCCCCAATCTTATCACACAATCTAATCCTTACGCTACTGGTCCTCTGCCTCCCCCACCCATTTGCAACACCTGCGCATTTTTAGTTATTGAAAGAAAAATTATTTTATTTTCAACGCAATCTGTGGGACGGCATGTTTCCGTTTATGTATTTTTTTGTTCTGGGGTATTGATATGGAGGAGCCGTCAAAGCGGGTACCCTACAGTGATAAAAAAGACTGAAGAAAGTGCTTTGAGATTGTTTAATGAAGTAGTAAGTGACATAAGCGATATTGAAAGTATTTCAGATGATGAATATATAAATTCTGAACACGAAAGTGACCCAACATTGTCAAAAATGCATACAAAATGCAGATATTTAGAACATGCTAAAATATTTACTGTTAAATGTTTTGTTAATTTTACTGCGTAATATTTTTTTCTAATTCATATCGTACCGAAATATATAAAAATATTAGCATTTATTTAATTATTATGACGAAAATTTTATATTTTTAACAATAAAGTGTAATTTCGAAATATTTTCTGTCTCCGACATTCAAAACTTATTTTTATGCTGTCATATTAAAAAAAAATGGTCCTGTTAATGCATTACTATTAAATATTAAGTGTTTAAGTTCACAATTTGGTAAATTATTAAGAGTTATTTTCCTTTTAAATTTTTATAGCATTTTTTTTTTATTTAACACTCTCACAGAGTTTCCGTTTGTGCACGGGGTTTTAATGTTTCCGGTTAAGGGTTAAAATAGAGCTTTTCCCTCCTTGTACATCAGTTCATCAGTTTATATTTAAACACGCAAAAACAGTGTAATTAACAAAAAAAAAAAAAAAAAAAGTCCTTCCGGCCAGTGCCGGGAGGAAGAGGTAGCTTTCAAATTCCTTATTTTAAAAAAGTCAACTTATATTATTCAAACACACGAAGCTCAATTTAGTGGAAACCGAATACAGGAGATTCAATACTAATTTTTATCAATACTAAATCATTATGAATGAGAATTGCGCGAAATTAGTCAGCTTTATCCAAGCTGCTTTTATTTAAAGTAACTTATATTTCGCTCAGATGTTGATGTATACTATCCACATGCCTTCTTACATGAAAATAGGCGAATACGTGTGTTATCACGTGACAAATACAAGATCGTTTCAAAATGTTAGCCATACTAGAAATTCAAAATGCTATAATTCAACCATATTTTAAGATATAAACAAAAGAACAAATTTTCAGAAACAAAATCTGCTCCTGAATCTTTGTATCAAGGTCAAACACATAAAAAAAAATTTCATTTTCCAATTTTTTAATACCTCATTTTAAATTATAAATTTAATTTCTTTAAATGGCAACCCTTTTAAAACAAGATGGCGAATGAAGCTGGCCAACGAACTCGGTCGAGACATTGGTATGTACTATGTACAGACCAAGTAACATCCAAATCGGTTCATAAATACGCTTGTTATCGCGTGACAAAAATCAGGTCGTTTTAAAATGTCAGCCACAATAGAAATTCAAAATGCTATAACTCAGCCATTTTTTTAGATATAGACGAAACAAAAACTGTTCTGGAATCTTTGTATTAAGGTCAAACACATACAAAAAAAATCTTTTCCATTTTCGTATTTTTTGGTATCTCATTTTAAATTTTAAATTTTTTTAATTTTTTTTAAATGGCTGCCATTTTGAAACAGGATGGCGGATGAAGCTGGCCAACGAACTCGGTCGAGATATTTGTATGTACTATGTACTCACCAAGGTACATCCAAATCGGTTCATAAATACGCCTGTTATCACGTGACAAATATCAAGACGTTTCAAAATGTCAGCCACGCTAGCAATTCAAAATGCTATAACTCAGCCATTTTTTAAGATATAGACGAAACAAAAACTGCTCCGGAATCTTTGTATCAAGGTCAAATACATAAGAAAAAAATATTTTTTTGAATTTTCAATTTTTTGGTACCACATTTCAAATTTAAATTTTTCTTAAAAATTTAAATGGCTGCCATTTTTAAACAAGATGGCGGATGAAGCTGGCCAACGAAATCGGTCGAGACATTGGTATGTACTATGTACAAACGAAGTTACATCCAAATCGGTTCCTAAATACGCCTTTTATCGCGTGACAAAATTCAGGACGTTTCAAAACGTCAGCCATGTTAGAAATTCAAAATACTATAACTCAGCTATTTTTTAAGATATAGACGAAACAAAAACTGCTCCGGAATCTTTGTATAAAGGTCAAACACATAAGAAAAAAATATTTTTCCATTTTCAATTCTTTGGTATCACATTTCAAATTTCAAATTTTTTAAAAAATTTTAAATGGCCGCCATTTTGAAACAAAATGGCGGATGAAGCTGGCCAACGAACTCGGTCGAGACATTGATATGTACTATGTACATACCGAATTACATCGAAATCGGTTCATAAATTCGAGAGTTACAGTATGACAAAGGTCAGATATATATATATATATATATATATATATATATATAAGAAATCCGGCTCTTTGCAAACAGCCTAGGCTCTTTGCAAAGAGCCGGGCTAATTGGAGAATCCATCTCCCTTTTTCCAATTAGCCTGATATTTTTCAGGCTTATTGCAAAGAGTCTAGAAAGCGTTAGGCTAATTGAAAAATGACCACTTATTATCCGATCAGGGTGATATTTTTAGCTCACAGGCTTTCAAAGACTGAGAGCTTATGTGCCCGCCGATTCTGTATGTACGTGTGTACGTACGTGCGTACGTACGTATGTACGTAACGCGATAACTCTTGATAGAAATATCCGATTTGCTTCAATTTTTTTTCTAGATTCATTCTGATGAGGAGCTTCCCTGACTAGTTTATGGGTTCATTTGTTAAGGATAAAGGGGGAAAAGGGGGCTAGTCCCCCACCTTAATTTATTTAAATGGGTTTTTCATGCAGAAATATTGGATTTGCTCCAAATTTGGTATACCGGTTTATTGTGTTAAGGAGCTTCCCTGATTATATTTGGAAGCTCATTATTTAAGTATAAAGGGGGAAAGGGGGGCTAGAACCCCCCCCCCACACCCTTAATTTAGATAAATGGGTTTTTCATGATGAATTATTCGATTTGCTTCAAATTTGGTATACCGGTTTATTAAGTTAAGGAGCTGCCTTGATTAGATTTGGAGGTTCATCAGTTACATATAAAGGGAGGAAAAGGGGGCTATCCCCCCCTTAATTTAGATAAATGGGTTTTTCATGCAGAAATATGCGATTTGCTATAAATTCGGTATACCGGTTAATTATGTTAAGCAACTTCCCTGATTACATTTGGAAGATCATTATTATGTATAAAGGGGGAAAGGGGGGCAATTGCCTCTCCCCTTAATTTAGATAAATGCGTTTTTCATGTAGAATTATTCGATTAGCTCAAATATGTTATACTGGTTTATTATGTTAAGGAGATGGCTTGATTAGATTTTGAGGCTCATTAGTTAAGTATCAAGAGAGAAAAGGGGGCTACCGCCCCCCCCCCCCCTTAATTTAGGTAAATGCGTTTTAATGCAAAATTATTCGATTTGCTCCAAATTTCGTATACCGGTTAATTATGTTAAGGAATTTCCCTGATTAGATTTGGAGGTTCATTAGTTAAGTATAAAGGGATGAAAGGGGGGGCTGGACCCCCCCCCCCCCCCTTAATTTAGATAAATGCGTTTTTCACGCAGAGTTATTCGATTTGCTCCAAATTTCGTATACTGGTTTATTATGTTAAGGAGCTTCCCTGATTACATTTGGAGGTTCATTAGTTAAGTATAAAGGGAGGAAAGGGGGGCTTGATCCCCTCCCCTTAATTTAGATAAATGGGTTTTTCTTGTAGAGTTATTCGATTTGCTCCAAATTTCGTATACCGGTTTATTATGTTAAGGAGCTGCCTTGATTAGATTTGGAGAGTTATTGGTTAAGTATAAAGGAGGGACAGGGGCTAGTGTCCCCTTAATTTAGATAAATGGGTTTTTCATACAGAATTATTCGATTTGCTTCAAATTTGATATACCAATTTATTACGATATGGCTTCCTTCATTTGATTTGGAGGTTCATTGGTTACGTATAAAAGAGGAGAAAGGGGGGCAATTGCACTTACCCTTAATTTAGATAAATGGGTTTTCATGCAGAATTATCTAATTTAGTTTAATTTTTTTTTTCTAGGTTCATTCTAATAAGGAGCTTTTCTGATTAGATTTGAAAGTTGATTGGTTCAGCATAAAGTGAGAAATGGGGGAGCTAATACTCCCCCTTAATTTAGTGAAATGGTTTTTTCATGCTGAATTATCTGATTTGCTTCAAATTTGGTATACCAGTTTAATATGTTAAGTAGCTTCCCTGATTAGATTTGGAGGTTCTTTGGTTAAGTAGAAAGGGGGGGGGGCAACGGGGACTAATCCCTTCATTTATTTTTCGAGGAGCATTATTCTTTGAAATAAGAGTATAATATACAGTTAGTGTGAATAGCCTGTGAGTTCAATGCCATCAGTTTAACTGGGCAATTTTCTTTTCATTAGGTTTATTAACGCATAAACCTACCCAAACCCGAAAAATAAATTACAAGAGACCGTACCCCGATCTGAGCACGACAAAATAATTTCAGTCTACATGCAACCCGACCCGAACCTGAGAGTTCCATTTGAAAAAACCAAATCTGATAACCAACAAAAATATTACGAAGATCCATAACCGGATCCGAACAAGACAAATTAGTTTCCGTGGACACGCAACGCTACCAGAACCTGAAAATTCCATTCGAAGTCAACCTGAAACCCGTCCCGAACCAAATCTTAACCGACAAAAATATTCCAAAGAACTATAACCCGATGCAAGCCAGAAAAAATAATCTCCATACACCGGCAACCCGATCCGAACCTGAAAGTTCTAATTGAACTCAATCCGAAACCTGGTTGTGGTCGGTTTTCGGGTGGACTTCAAATGAAACCTTCAAGTTCGGATCCGGTTGAAAAAAAAATTAAACTAAATTAGATAAATCTGCATGAAAACAGATTTATCTAAATTAAGGGGAGGGGCAATTGCACCCCCCTTTCCCCCCTTTTATACTTAACCAATAAACCTCCAAATCAAATGAAGGAAGCCATATCGTAATAAACTGGTATATCAAATTTGAAGCAAATCGATTAATTCTGTATGAAAAACCCATTTATCTAAATTAAGGGGACACTAGCCCCTGTCCCTCCTTTATACTTAACCAATAAATCTCCAAATCTAATCAAGGCAGCTCCTTAACATAATAAACCGGTATACGAAATTTGGAGCAAATCGAATAACTCCGCATGAAAAACCTATTTATCTAAATTAAGGGGTGGTCTAGCCCCCCTTTCCTCCTTTATACTTAACTAATAAACCTCCAAATCTAATCAGTGAAGCTCCTTAACATAATAAACCGGTATACGAAATTTGGTGCAGATCGAATAACTCTGCATGAAAAACCGATTTATCTAAATAAAGGGGGTTGCCCCCTTTCCCCCCTTTATACTTAACTAATGAGCTTCCAAATCTAATCAGGGAAGCTCCTTAACACAATAAACCGGTATACCAAATTTGGAGCAAATCGAATATTTCTGCATGAAAAGCCCATTTCTATAAATTAAGGGGGGGGGGGGGAATAGCCGCCCTTTTCCCCCTTTATTCTTAACCAATGAACCCCAAAAACTAATGAGGGAAGCACCTCATCAGAATGAATCTAGAAAAAAAATTGAAGCAAATCGGATATTTCTATCAAGAGTTATCGCGTTACGTACATACGTACGTACGCACGTACGTACACACGTACATACAGAATCGGCGGGCACATAAGCTCTCAGTCTTTGAAAGCCTGTGAGCTAAAAATATCACCCTGATCGGATAATAAGTGGTCATTTTTCAATTAGCCTAACGCTTTCTAGACTCTTTGCAATAAGCCTGAAAAATATCAGGCTAATTGGAAAAAGGGAGATGGATTCTTCAATTAGCCCGGCTCTTTGCAAAGAGCCTAGGCTGTTTGCAAAGAGCCGGATTTCTCAATTAGCCTACGACATAAAATCGCTTTCCTCCGAACGGCTGCAATAGGTAGCTTTTTGTAATGAAAGCTAATTAAAAAAACAATTCAACAAATTACAACGACCATTTGGAAAATGATTTTTTTCAAAGACTAAAATTTAAGACATAAAAAAATCGCACGGAGTGGATCATACATTAAGTACGCCATGAATTAAACATTATCATTCCTGGTCCCATCATGAACAAATTTTAAAAGAATTTTCAGTTTTGCAATTTTCGATATTGTAAATTTTTAAACTTCTACGGAGCTGGTCGTACCTTACGTACGCCATGGATTAAACATTAGTATTCCTGGACCAATTTTAAATGAAATTTCATTTTCAAGCTTCTAAACATCCCACAATATTACTTTTTACACCATCGTATAGAGAAAAAAAATGTATTTTTAAATGCAATTTGTTTGAAAGCTGTATATTTGTTTCCGAGTTATTAATTTTTTTTTTTGTAGGTTTTATTACTTTTTTGTGATAGTGGCAACAGAAGTATCCATCTCTGTTGAAAGTCAAGGGAAAATACAGATTACTATATAGGCCAATAAGAAAACGAATAAAATGCGGGATTCAAATAATAAAA
This sequence comes from Maratus speciosus, assembly GCA_963932465.1. Taxonomy (NCBI): domain Eukaryota; kingdom Metazoa; phylum Arthropoda; class Arachnida; order Araneae; family Salticidae; genus Maratus; species Maratus speciosus. Next base: position 134,096,803 of record OZ010791.1, read on the forward strand.
CGCTTCAGATATGTTTTTGATTTCCTACCCAGACCGAGGACTATAACCATTTTTCCAAATGATTAATTAAATAACATGATGAATGTTTTTTATGTCTACATCAGTTTAGAGTAAAGTATAAGTTAATAAATAATTTCATGAGATTCAGTAAGGCTACAAGTATTTCGGACACCCTGTATAAAAAATCTTAAAGGATTATCCTTATTTGATAAATCAGAACAATTAATTATATACACTAATATTTTTTCTGACTACAAGGACAGATTATTATTCATTAATTGTTAAATATAATAATTATACTGTTTAAATGATATTTTCTAGATGAAAATATTGAATATGATATATTTTTTTACTGCTCTAATATTGTTGAAATGTTTTGTTATAAAATCGATATTCGTTGTACCACTTTAATTAAATGAGTTATTTTCAGTTATGGTCGTAATAATACTTTAAAATCTAAATGCACTATTACTTAGTCACACAGTAACTATTCGACAATTTTGTTAACTGAATATTTAAATATTCACATTTCAATTGTTTTATTTCAAACGTATCCAACTCATTATTATGCAACATAATCCTGTATTTCACATTATGAAAGATTTTAATAGTTAGTAAGCCGAGTGGATTATTAGTTAAACGTATTATCTTAATATACAAATATATATATATATATATATATATATATATTTAATCACCAACTTATAAAACTAAGTCGTATGAAACAAGTTGGCAATTATACACCAAACTTGCCAAATGTGCTATAACTAATTTTATAATTAATTTTATAACTAGTATTATAATTAATTTTACAACTAGTATTATAACTAGTTTTATAAATATTCAGATCGTGGTATAATATCTGCTGCATTCTTACGAAAAATGTCTAATTACAAAATGTATTTGAAATATATATATTTAATTTAATGATATGGAAATAAAATTATTCCATCTTAAACTGACGTAATCACCGTGGCAACCTAGAATTCATTACCTGTCATGGGATATTGAATGAATTGCTTCGAATTGGATTTAATAGAATAAAGAAATCTTTTATTAATATACTTTTAAGTTTTGATTCCATTTTCATAAAATTTGAAATGACTTGTCAACATTTTGCAAGGATTATATATATTAAATTTCAAACCATTCCGTTGAGTAGTTTTTGCGCTGTTATATGTGGACAGACGGACGGACATGACGAATGCAGGTGCTACGTATTTATATAATTACCACCTCACCTAAAATTTTATGTAACGTAAAAGTTTAAATTAATACACAAAAAGAGGGGATAATCTGCTTGTATTAAAATATATATATATATTTATTTTAATTTCATTTTCTTGTTTAATCTCATTACTGTTATATCTGAAAAGAAAATCGCGTATACGTATCGTAAAAAGTTCTGCCTAAAGTAACTATTTAAAAAGATTATAGTATATTTTATGCTGTTTGCTCTATTTACCATTTTTGTTAAGATATATTACGTAGTCCCGGCACTGAATTTTATATATCTTCTGTTTCTCTCAAGAGAACATCTTTCTTTCGGACATTTTAATTAACCTGCGCGAATAAATTCGACTTCATTAGTCTGTTGATTTTGAATATGGTTTGCATTATGGATATTTGATATTCGAGAATTAAATTATACAAAACGGGTCAAAAACTCAAAAAATATAAACAACATAATTTTCTTAATCGATATAGTCCTTTTTTACTTGCATTATATGTTTTCAGAATATCTCATTATTTTTACACTCTTGATTTTTTAAACATATTACACAACGGTGGAATTTTATATTTGATTTTTAAATAATAATCAAACCTAAAGTGTTGCATTTAAATTATATTTGAGATTTCAACCATTTGAGGAAAAAAAAAATCCAATTTAATAATGAATTAATAAAATATTTCTTATATTAAAATAATTTTTTTTATTGTATTCAAGAAATTATGTTTACAATGTAAACGAATATAGAATTACGAAAACTAAAGAGTCAACTGAGTGGGGAGGCCTACCAAATGGCTTTAGCCATGTCTAGCCCCACCCATTACGAAAACTGCAGTTTGAAGTTACGTGATCTTTATGTATAAAGCCCAAAGGTATGTGGCGGCAAAAAGCGGTTATTTCTCTTTTTCCGATGACAACGAGCGATTTGTGACTTAAAAATGAAGACAATTTTCAACAATTGGCTGAAATTAAGTAAACTAATCAAGGCATCGTTTGAAAATTTCAGAGTAAATGTAGATTTTTTTTTTTAACGTCTAAATTTCCAATTTATTTTTAATCCGTCGGTAATTTTTCTTATTTTTAGAAAAAAAACTGACGGTTACAGTACGAAAATTCACAGAAAGAAACAAGACAGGGAAGAGTATCTAAACTATAATGGTCCTAGTCATGTGACTGTCATAAACAATTATGGACTGGCCGTTTCTTATTTTTATATGCATGAAGGTCAAATTAAATAAATATAGAAGAACTATATTTTCAAAGAACGACAGATTCACCTTAATAATATAAATGAAAAATATGAATATCAAATTCACAATATATCTTTACTTAATCAATCTTTAAGTCACACAGACTTTGATGAATTTCTTCGAAAGATAGAAACCTACCGTATCACTCAGAGAGTCAGAAAAGAAGCAGTTATGTATAGAAAAATCAACAGTCTTAAAGAATTTGCAGATCATTTACCTCGAAAACAACCGGTACAATATATAAACCATACGAACTATGATATAAATGAACGGTTGCATAATATCTTATCACTCGGCCCTAAACATATGTTCGAAAGACAGTTCAACCCCAAAACTGTTATTACAGAATGTGAAACAATAGTCAATGCTATGGATCATAATAGTAAAGAGGAAATTAGAAGTATGTTATTTAATAATGTCCAAAAACATATAAACAATTCCATCCAAAAACGTGATAATCCTACGAATGCATTAAAGCAACTTAAAGAGTGGTCAGATATTATTATCATAAAAACAGATAAATCGAATAAATTAGCAATTATGTCTACTACAGATTATACAGATAAATTGGAATGCTGCATTAGGGATATGAATTGTACTGAGTTAAATAATAACTAATACTACTATCAACCGGAAAACTCACGATCTTATTAAACATGGTGTTTGGCCAGGTGACATGAAAGTAAAGCTCTCCATCAATAAAACTGCAGTCACCCCCCGGTTACACGGGAGGTTGAAAGACCATAAAGTAGATTTCCCCCTCCGTCCAATTGTTTCAAAGTGTTTAGGACCTACGTACACTATTGAAAAAGTGTTTGTGCCTCTACTCAAAGATATATTGCCCCCATCTGAACACGTTATCAACTCTACTGCTGATCTAGTTAAGATACTAAAAGATTATAAATTAGAAGATAACAGCATACTAGTAAGTTTTGATATAAAATCTTTATATCCCTCCATTAATGTTCCAGAAGTTAAAATTGTTATTGAAGATTTCATTTCAAATAACCCATTATATAACGACGATATTAAAAATACACTTATTTCAAGCTTAAATTTAATTACAAACAATAATGTCTTCCTTTTTAACGGAAAGTATTACAAGCAAACAGAAGGGGCCCCAATGGGCTCACCAATCTCTGGATTATTGGCCGAACTTAAATTACGACCTCTGGAAAATCATATAATTTCTTCTTCCACCCTTAAACCCGCATTATGGATTAGGTATGTCGATGACATTCTGATAATTTGGAATCACGGAAACTCTACATTAACTGAGTTTTTGAATCATGCTAACAGTATAAATAACAATATAAAGTTCACTTGTGAAATAGAAGAAAATGGTTCGTTACCTTTTTTAGATGTAGAACTGGTTAAAAACATTTCAACAAAAAGCATCGATATGAAAGTTTATAGAAAACCTTGCAGGTCAAACAATACAATATCCTATGACAGTAATGTTCCATTCAACTACAAAACTGCTGCATATCGTTTTTATGTTAAAAGGGCTTTTCAAGTTTGTTCGGAAGTTTACCTAAATGATGAATTAAATAAAATTAAAGAGATAGCTTGTGAAAATGGATTTTCGAATAAATTTATCAACAAATTAATTTATAAATATAATAGTAACAAAATATCTACAAGCGTTAGCAAAAATAAAGAAAAACCTAAATTTTGCAGTATGAAATGTATTCCACATCTTTTTGAAAGAATTAAGTATGCATTAAGGAAATATAATGTTACACTTATCGCTAAACCACCGACAAAATTAGAGCAACTGGTATACAGACAGGTCGATCCTATAGACAATTTTGATAAATCCGGAGTTTATATTGTCCCTTTTAGGATTGGAGGCAGTTCAAAAAAGTATACTTACATAGGAATGACCACTCGGAAATTATTGGAACGGATTAAGGAGCATATGACAGATTTAAAAAAGGGTAGACCATCCACAGCTCTATCCCGGCTAAGTCAAGTTAAAGACATTGATATCTTATTCAAAGAAGTTAAAATCATCGCACACGCTTCATTTTATAATATTTGTATAATTAGAGAGTCGTTGGAAATTTTAGCAAAAGGCAAGAGTACCTGTAATGATGTTCTATCCTATAACATACCAAGAATCTGGTTTAAAATTCTAGGGGTTACAGGGGAATTTGGTTTTGATTAACCATTTTCCCTCCTCCCTGTCCCCCCCCCTCTTCCCCCCCCTCTTTCTTTTTCTGATTGGCTGCTCCTCTCTGTTTTTTTCCATCCTTCCCACCCTCCTATTTTGTGGTTCGTTTGGTTTCGCCCTTTGATATTTAACCAGCTGTTTGTCTTTCATTCGGCAGTGCTCTTTTCCCTGATGACGACTGATGGTTCAGTCGAAAGCGCTCGGATTTTAAACATCATGTGACTCAATGTTCTCAACATCTGCATTGTTTTTAAAATGTTTTTAACATTTGTATTTTTAGCACCTATTAAGTAAAGATATATTGTGAATTTGATATTCATATTTTTCATTTGCATGAAGGTCATTTTTACGGAAATTATTTTTTCGAATAAAGCTATATAAACATTGGCACGATCGCTAAAATTTCATGTTACTGTTAATTTAGCCAGACGGAAATCTTGCAAATAACATTTTTAACTTGTCAGTAGCATTTTTAATACTTTCCAACAAATTTGAAAAGTGTTTTTGATTTCGGTTTGTCTGTCCGTCTATCCGCGTTCTAATTCGCGTAAATATACTCGATTGCCCTGAAATTTTTTTATGTTATTGACATTTACCATAGCGCTAACCCTATTTCAAATGAAGAGAGTAGCTTGTTTAGCTCCTTTACAGGGACATCCAAAAGTATTCCGTTAGATTACGGCTAATGTGAAAAAATCGTTTTAAGAATGTTACACGCTTTCAAACATAATAAAATTCATATGCATTTATGAAATTCACTAATATATGCATTCTTTAGAATATGCGAATTAGAATTCTACTTTCAACTCTAGTAATTATTGGCTCTCTCATTTTCAAAACAAAGTGTCGTATTTGTATAAATAAACAACATTTATTTATTAAGATATTCTCTGATGATGAGCTTGGAAGGCTTGAAAGTACTAAGAAGTTTTAAATAAAATATATATTTTAATCTTGTAACATCTTTTTCATTGCTTTAGTCGCTTTTTAAGTAAGATTGTGGACCTTTTTAATGTCCACATTATATATTTTATACGATTTTTTTTATTTAAAATGTATCTTGCAAATGTAGAACATCACATCGTCACGTGTTTCGCGTTGCATTTCTTTTAGTAATCTACCATGAAAAAAAAATAGTAGTGGCCAAAAAAAAGACCGCCTGTAGCCTGTAGCCTGTTTTTTTTTTGTTTTTGTTTTTTTTTTTTGTTTTTTTGTTTTTTCATAACGAAAATGCGTGATTAAGGTATCAATTTCTATTGGTTAAATCAGTCCGTTGTTGTGCAATTAATCGCCATTGATTACGGTAAGGAGATAATTCTTTCAGCTTGTGAAAATGACACAAATTAAAAAAAAAAACAATGCAAGAAAAAAAATAAGAAGAAAACTAATTCTTTTGTTCTACGAATACGTATAAATGGCGCCAATTTCTAGATTTTTATTCTGGTGGCACTGAGATTAGGACGTCAATATGACCCATGATAAACGAAAATCACTCGGCCTACAAAATTACTGCTTGTAAACACGACGTTAATTTCTGATTGGAGTATTTCTACAAACTACTTACTGTGCAGTAATATATACACGAAATTTACCCTGGCAAATGAAAATGGCGTTATGTATATTTTGATAAAACTGAACAAATTTGGTATCCATTGATAAAACTTATAATTATATATATATATATATATATATATGACCATTAAAAAAACATTGCAAATTACCATCAGATATAAGAAAAAAATAAAATTATCAGCAAGGGAAAAATAGATATTTGTAGAACTTAGATGAAATCTTCTGGTCCCAAATGCATAATGTTTCAAAATTAGAGTGTGTTTACATCTTTATATCTGCCATAAAAAAGCTAAAGAATTTGAATTTGGGGCTATCAACACGTAAAAAATAGAGGAATAAATTGTATAAAACAAATAACTTAAAAATAAAACATGATTAAATTAGGATTAAGAAATCAAATACGCATTACCGCATTGAAAGAAATGCTGTCTTAGAAAAACGCAAGATATATATATCAGCACGTTCAAATCTTGCCAAAAATATCCCTCCCCCCCAAAAAATCGACTTTTTTCTGACAATCTATTCTATTGTTAAAATTGCATCTAAAACACACTACAATCTGAAAAAAAAAAAGAAAGAAATGCTGTCTTAGAAAAACGCAAGATATATATATCAGACCGTTCAAATCTTGCCAAAAATATCCCCCCCCCCCCCAAAAAATCGACTTTTTTCTGACAATCTATTCTATTGTTAAAATTGCATCTAAAACACACTACAATCTGAAAAAAAAAAAAAAAAAAAAAAAAAAAAACCTAGTTTTATCGTACATTTCTGGCATCGTAAATTCTTAGTTTACAATGCAAAAACCAATGGACTCAGTCAGAGGTTTTTAGCGATTTCCCCAAATTTGATTTTCTGGATAAGGTGAGTTTTGAAACTCAGCTCCTCATATATATATATATATATAAACATAAAGTATAGTAATCATCAACAAAAAACAAAATAAATTCATGTGAAATGCGCCAAACAGCTGCAGTAAAACACATAAATTAAATATAACCCACTGCCACTTATGCATATTTTATCGAATGCTCCGCTGCTTTTGAAACAATACCCACTGCCGATGAGGCCGCAGCCTATTTTTTCCTTGTTTTTGTTAAAGTTTTAATGTTTACATAGTTATTTTTCTTGTTCTGTGAGGGGGGGGGGGGATGCTGGTTCAGGATAAATATAATCTTATACTGCATCTTTTACTATGTTCCAGGTGAGGCATTCATTTAATATTGTTGGTGTAGGGTCCGGTGGGGGAGCATGTGATAATAGCCATCGAATGTTTAACATTTGATTTTCCTATCACTGTTCTGGCCGAAACCCACTGCCACTTATGCATATTTTATCGAATGCTCGGCTGCTTTTGAAACATAACCCACTGCCGATGAGGCCGCAGCCTATTTTTTCCTTGTTTTTGTTAAAGATTTAATGTTTACATAGTTATTTTTCTTGTTCTGTAAGGGGGGGGGGGGGGGTGTGCTGGTTCAGGATAAATATAATCTTATACTGGTTTATATATATATATATATATATATAAAGAATTGTGCTAAAGTGACGTTTCTTATTTGTGTATTCTTAGGGTTTCGCTCATCTGAAGAAACACTATTCGTCTCACTCGTCTGTTTGTATGTCTGTCACAGAGCCCGTTCTCAGAAATTATGTATGTTGGAAACTTGAAATTTTAATACTTATAGCTGAACACCTCACATCAAACGACAAATCATAAAACTTTGAAAAAGTGTTATACCTACCCGTATCTTCTCTAACTTGTGTATTTTAAGCTTTTTTTTTCTAACTCAGCCCCTAATTAAGTTGAAGATTTAAAATTTTTAACACTTATAGCTGAACATTTGCGATCACACCACAAATCATAACAATTTCAAAAAGTCTTATATTTTTCCCCTCATGTCTCTAACATGTGTATTTTAAGCTATTTTTCTAACCTTCACACTTTTCAGTCGAGGGCCAATTTTCTAAATTTTGCCGAAATCCCTTTTACTACACTTTCATTTTATGCACCATAACCTTACATATTTTACCGAGAGGGTGTTCCTAACTATCTCGGGTGTTAAGAGCCCGATCCCCTAGACTAATAAATCTACGGATAGGTTGTAAAACGGAGTTTCGTTCGGATAGAGATTTCTCTAGAATATAGTGCACCCGCTGGTTGCGAAATGTGGAACTAACAGATTTTGCATAAGCATAAAGTGTTTTAAAAGGGATATTAAACGAAACACTCTGTGCGATCTGTGATCACACTTACCCATTTGTTTATTTTGTAATTACAAAGTTTAGCATATTACAGTTATAGTTTATAAACTTTTCTTAAATATTTACATTGATTACATCTCTCTGATTCTTTCCTTTGAAATAAACTATAGATTAGATCAAATATACTTAAATTTTCAATAACATGAAAGGTTAAATTTAATAAAATTTGTATTATGATAAATACATTTTTAAATAATGATTGTTTAGGAAGTTCATTTAGCCGATCTGGAATTATTTTTTTTTTATTATTTTTATTATTCTTGTAACAATTCCTTATTAACCATTTTCATTCCGTTGAATTTCGATCGGTGCAACCTCGTTAATTATTAAACATCATATTTTATTAAACACTAAATCATTTATATATATATAAAATATTTCACCATGAATTAATTCCAAGTGTTATCAATAAAAGAAAGTTGCATAATACTCTAAACTGGAAAATAACAGCATAAAAAGAGGGAATTATTTTCTGTGATAATTAAAATAAATTATTTTAAATTGTGCAATTTAATCTCATTTCCGTCGCATCTTTTATTAAAAATTACACAAGTAAATTTTAAAATATTCTGCATAAAGGATTTCATTTAAGAAGATTATCTTATACTTATTGTGTATTGTTCTATTTATAATCCTTCTTAAGATAAATTACTTGGTTCTATCTCTCAACTTTATATATCTTCTATTTCTCTCTAGAGGACATATTTCATTCGAGCATTTTAATTAAGCCCGCTGAAATATATTAGATTTCTTTAGTATATTGAATATTAATGATTTGATCTTATGTGATGTGAGTTTTGACCTTGGATAATATTCGAAATAATACATATGAGAAGAAAAACGTCAAAAATAACAACGATATATATATTTTTCTTTAATTTTAAAGACACTTTTTCACAATTTCCAGCAAAGTTGAAAAGTGTTTATCAATTTTGTTTGTCTCTCTATATGTTTGTATCTGTCTGCCTATCTGTTCTTGCTATAACTACCGTAAATATACTTGGATTGCCATTCAGTTGATATAAGTTATTGATGTTTACAATGCTATGTTTTGTATTTTAAATGAAATGTATAGCGTTAATAGTTTATTTACACGGACACTCAAAAGAATTCCATTGCATTACATTCTATGCGAAAAACTTTTGCAGCGTATTTTAATGAATTTAGACTACAGTAATACCTCGACTTACGTTAGAAATTGATTTCAAGACTAGCAACTTAAGTCAAAAACGACATAAGTCGAGGCACATTCATATAAGCAAAAAAAGAGAAGTAATAAAAATTCTCCAAAATCTAATGAACATAGTCTGTGATTTTGTTGCATACATTTAACATTAGCCGAAAACATTGAGTTTGCAATACAAGAATTTGGAATAAATCAATAAGTTGTTTACTTATACAATGATAATTAGAGTCTTTCTTAGCCATGCAAATTTGAAATTGATCCATATCTAATATAAATATATTTAGGCGGTTAGTTTTGATTGAATGAGAACTGATAAGCTGAAAAATATATGGAAACCAAGAATAAGTTTTTGAATGCTAAAATTCAATGACTCAATTAGATTCAAAGTTAAATGATCTTTAACGATACTTAAAGCCCTTATAATATTTAGCAAAACTGTTTGAAATTCAGCAGGAACGTTTTTCAAATAAAACATATTTTGAAGTATGCATAATAAGATTATTCACATATTCAACAGGATATTATTCAAAACTGTTTTTTAATATTTATTTTCTGTTGTTAGCCATAGTTTTATAGATGTTTAATTGAAACTTTACACGTTAAGTTTTCCAAAGAAGAAATTTAAGTTCTATGAAAAGTTAAGTAATCACTATTTTCTTTTATTTATATATGAAAGGCGATACATGTCTAATATATATGCAAAAGCCTCGTAAATGTATTAGCAGGGGCCTGAAACCAAGTAAAGATTAATGTCATTTGCATACGAAATGTCATTATTTACTACTTAAGGCCATTGATATTTTTCAAATGGTTACATTTACTAACAAGTAAATTTGAAAAAGATAATTTTTTTTTTTACAAGTTCTTTAAAGTTATCGCATTGCAAAATGTATAATAAATTTCAGTTTATTCGGCAAAATATTCAGTTGTTAGTCTCCTTCATTATAAACAATTTTCAGTAACGCAATTTTTCGGATTATTAACTAATTTTTTATGTAAATTTTAAATTATTGAACAATATAGCAGAAATTAGTGAAACATAAAAATATTACATTTAAGTGTGGAAAGGATTTCTAGTCAGATACGAATAATTGTGAAAATGATAGCTAATAACTGGAAACTATATTTCTTATAACAATAAATATTTATTAATATTGGATATTAATATATTTCGATGAACCAATTTGGTTGAGTTACGTGAATAAGGACACGATTACAATAGGATATCAATCTGCATTATTTCATTCCTTATAGTCACCAACATTTCTCTCAAGTTAAATAGAATACAGGAAAATGTTAAAATATGGGATAAAGTATTACATTTCCTATATGCTTTAGACAACATGGTGAAGTAACAACGAGAGTAATAATAGTCTCGTAGTAGCGGGAGTCGTTCGGTAGCTTCATCTCCCCGAGCCCTCCCTTCTCGGTTTTCGGTGTCTTTAATTTGGTGTAATTTTCCTTTTAAATTTGTCCGGTTTAAATTTTTGTATATATATTTTTAATGTGTCTTTCGCTAGAGTGTCTTTCACTCGGGACGTGGGCGGGGACCCACGAGCCATGCTTATGCAAAAGAGTCGGACTAGAGTAGAGGAAGAAAGGGCTGCGGAGGAAGAGGGCCGCCCCACCCTCAGCTGCCGACCGAGAGTAATAATAGTCTCGAAGTAGCAGGAGTCGTTCGGGAGCTTTATCGCCCCAAGCCCTTACCTTCCCGGTTATCGGTGTCTTTAATTTGTGTAACTTCCCTTTTAAATTTGTCCGGTTTCAATTTTTGTATTTTTTTTTCTTTTTTTTTTTTTTCTTTTTTTTTTTTTAATGTGGCTTTCGCTAGAGTGTCTTTCACTCGGGATGTGGCCGGGGACCCACGAGCCATGCTTCTGCAAAAGAATCGGACTAGAGTAGAGGAAAAAAGGGCTGCGGAGGAAGAGGGCCGCCCCACCCTCAACTGCCGACCGAGAGTAATAATAGTCTCGAAGTAGCAGGAGTCGTTCGGGAGCTTCATCGCCCCAAGCCCTTACCTTCCCGGTTATCGGTGTCTTTAATTTGTGTAATTTCCGTTTTAAATTTGTCCGGTTTCAATTTTTGTAATTTTTTTTTTCTTTTCTTTTCTTTTCTTTTCTTTTCTTTTTTTTTAATGTGGCTTTCGCTAGAGTGTCTTTCACTCGGGACGTGGCCGGGGACCCACGAGCCTTGCTTCCGCAAAAGAGTCGGGCTAGAGTAGAAGAAGAAAGGACTAACCAGAAAGGGCTAAGTAAACCCATTTTCAGGCACACTGTTTGTGCCAACCTACCTTCCTTCATCGATTATTATAATAATTCTATTTATTTTATACGATTATTTTAACTTTCTTCTAATTCAATTTATTATGCTTCAATTAGTACGAAAGTATTTTTAAATACACCATTACATTTCATATTTGTGTTACAATGCATTGAAAGTGATTTAATCTTCTTTCGTTACATAAAAGATAGGTAAAGAAATTTCTTAAATATACCGTAAAAGTGTATAACGCAACTTTCCACAAAAGGCTTTATTTTCCTCCTTTAAGTAACTCAAGTCCACTTACGTCCTGGAACCTCCTTCTCCTCTTTTTGTGCTGGCATGATGTTTCTTCTTGATGTCGTCTAAAGAAGAAAGATGAAATTTTCGTAAACACACTTTTTTAGATTTTTCTCTTTTTTTCTTAATAGAGTGTTTAAGAAATTTCTTTCCATAATATAGTGCTTTAAGACGGTATTTAATACTTTTGATCATTAAAAGAAACAAATAACCGTTGTAAAAGCAGAGTCCAGACAACTTTTCTCTGCTCTCTTAAATCCAGCCGCCACTAGGATTTGAATAATGAGATTAAAATTTATTTTTCATGTTGAGATTTCCTATATTTATTGTGTAATATTTATTAAAGTATAGCTGCATACTTATTGCTCCAACATCACCCACTTTTTGCATATGAGGTATACGTTTCTGGTGTTTTAAATAATGATGAGTAATTAATGAGTTGTGCAAGCTGTTTAAAATGCAGATAAAAACAATAAACAATACATGTCTATTTTTTTGGTTAATTTTCAGCTTTTCAAAAAAAAAAAAAAAAAAATCAATAGAGATGACCGTACAACGATACATCTGCTTCATTTTACGGCTGGGACGTAACGTTATTTTTAGGGACGACATTTTATTGTTGCCCGATAGAAATAGCATATCGGGGGCAGAAAAAAATAATTACTAGAGAACATGAATTCTGCTTTTACAGAATTTAGTGCCGCCCCCGACATTTCCATTACTTCATTTTCTTTTGATGAACTGATGGCTTCTATTATTATGAAACAGCCGTTATAAATGAAGTGTTAGGATATATTCTTAGGCCATATATATATTTTTTAAATATGGCCACCCCCCCCCCCCTATTCTGACCAGAAAATCAGCTTTCTAAATTTTTAAGGCTGCTCTTTCATCTTCACCTAACACTTCATTTATAATGGCTGTTTCATAATAATAGAAGCCACCAGTCCATCAGAAGAAAATAACTCATTAAGAGGGACTCTACTGCAGTACAAAACATGTTTCAATTTTAAGATTTAAAGTACACGTTTTATTTTATGTAAAATGACGTCATTCTCATCCGCTTAAGAATTCCACATTCACGATCTACTCTTAAACAGCTACAGTAAAGCATGCATAGCACATCACTATCGTAAAATAATGCCCAAATGCAGCAAAAAGATACCGTCATTCAAGAAAATCGACAAAAAAACCGGCTAACTAATGATTCATAGATACTTAAAATTAAATATAGTTTATAATAGATCCATTGTTTTAACAGAAATCCTTCGTTTACATATTTTTTTTTTTCAAATTAGCACGTATTTTAATTATATTTTCTTTCGGTTGTTATGAGAAAATGGCATCAAAAATATATAATTACTATATTCAAGGCTGGAGTAGCACAATTGAAATTTATTCCAACAGAGCGAAAAATTGTCCACACCAGGAATCTTACCTGGATACTTGGCGTGCCGTGCCAATGCCTTACCTGTTAGGCCATCCGGACGATACCTGGCTGACATAATTCACTCTTATTTGTTGGACTTGGCTGCGAACTGCAGCGCTGTTTCATTCATCCAGCTATAACTATAGCATTTACATAATGAAAATGTGTTTTTACACGGACACTCCTGTATACCATGTAATTAAGTCATAATGCAGGGAACGAATATTTTTTTCAAACTATTCGTTCCCTGCATTATGTCCTAATTACATGGTATACAAGATGTTATGATACAGGATAAATGCTATAGTTATAGCTCGATGAATGAAACTAGCGCTGCAGTTCGCAGCCAAGTCCAACAAATAAGAGTGAATTATGCCAGCCAGGTATCGTCCGGTTAGCCTAACAGGTAAGGCATTGGCACGGAACGCCAAGTATCCAGGTTCGATTCCTGGTCTGGACATTTTTCGCTCTGTTGGAATAAACTTCAACTGTGTTACTCCAGCCTTGAATATGATTTAATCCAGTTGGAAAATATATTCGTTCCCTGCATTATATAATTACTATTTTAGAATTATTTTTCCTTTACTTTCTACAGAAATGGGGTATTTCCGCTGCCAAAATTAAGTAAATGGCTCTAAAAACTACAAAAAAAAAAAAATTAATATTTCAAAAATAAACGGAGATGCAGTTTTCAAACGAAATGCATATAAAAGAACATTTTTTTTTACCAATACGACGGTATAAAAATTGAAAATGTGCGATACTTAGAAGTTTAAAAAATTGCTATAGAGTATACAATCGTACTGCTTTGTTTTACGGCTGGCTTCTGTAAGGTAACGTTATTTCTTGGAGTACACAAAATAAGCTGGGAGAAAAAAATAGCATACCGTACCGGGGGCTAAAAAAACAATAAATACATTTCAGGAGAAAATATAATGTAGGTGCTAGCTGTAATGTAGATGCAAGAGTGTAGATGCAGGCGTGGTGTAGATCCGCAAGATGTAGTTGTATAACAAGATGTTCAGATAAAATTAACCTTAGTTTTCCACAAATGCCGCGTTTAACATAAATTTGCTTCACATATTCACCTATTCATCATTTGTGCGGACTTGTAAAGTAACTGACTATAAATGTTTTTTATACGCTTTGAAGAAAGTTAGGGCATTGTAACAAGATACTAAATTTACAGCCTGCATCCTACAAACCCCGTCTTTAACATATATCAGGGTTCGTACGGGTCCTTGAATTTCCAAACTAAGAAATTCTTCGGTACCAGTATTTTTTTGTAGAAAATCTCTCCTTAAATTAGGCGAAATTTCGCTCGTTTAAACTAGATTTATTTTTCTATAAAACAATTCTGATATTTGGCCTTGAAAATGACGGTAGCCGCACGAACGCTGTATATTTGTATTATTTTGTGGTGATATGTAAAATAACTATGAATTCTTATATACGTCCTCTTAGAAGGAAAAAAAAAAAAAAAAAAAAAAAAAACACGCTGTAGATGACTGTAACAACATACTAAAATTAAGTTATCGCTAGCGTTCAATAAATGCGGCACATAAAATATAATCGTTTAAATAGTCGTTTCATAAAATCGCTTCACAACTTAGTTTCATAAAATATTTTTATTACATACATATATAGTATAAATTTTAAATATTTAACAATTGAATTTTCAGAAGTAAAATTTATTACACATTCATTAAGAATGATATTCAGCTGTTTCGTAGAGAATTTAAGAATATTAAATTAAGATTTTAAGAATAATAAATATTTACCAGAAAAAAATTAAAAATGCCAAAAAAAAAAAAAAAAAAAAAAAAAAAAAAAAAAAAAAAAACTAATAATGATAATAAGTTTGTTAGATATCGCTGGAGCTTCGGAGGAGAGGGTCGTATGAAGTGAAGCTCTTGATATTCGAATGCTACATTTTCGCGTTGTTGAGCGGGCGATGGGGTGGTTGGTATGAATAACTTTATCACTGTTCGAAGCTGCATTATGACGTCTATGGATAATTCTAGATATATGGAGGATATTATTAATAGTATCTCAAACGGATCGCTAAATAGCAATTTCACAGAACAGTTTGCTCAAATTTTGAGGACTTTGCTAAAACTATTCTGACTGATTTTTACGTCTTCACTGACCAATACATTCTGGATTTAAAAGCCAAAGCTGTTTACTCTACTTCTCCAACCGACCAAGAGGAGGTAAGTGAAACTTGCTTTGCAGGGAACTCTTTGCTAAGGGAGCCAAATATCGATAACTTGTTAAATTCTGCTATCTTTAGTTTTTACTGCTCAATTATATATAAGAAAGCCCCAAACCTAATTATCACTACTACTAACCTAAGAAACGAACTTTTTAACGCTGTTAAAAAGGGAATTAAACGTTCATTAAATGAGGGGAATTCTGCTATCCCTCTTAGTAATAAATTCAAGAATACTGAGAACGAAGTAAGTGAAAATGTTGGCATGGAGCAACATAATAATAGCGTTAACACCGCCCAGGAAACTGGTAACTCGAAAAAAAAACTACTAATCCTTTCTACATAGAAGTCGACAAAAATTGGGGCGACACTAGCCCGTCAAATTACTGAGAATAAATATTGAAAACCCTAAGATAACCCTAAAAGGCGAACGTTTAGTTATACAATGTACTTCAGATAATGATTTTAGACTAACACAAAGATGGTTAGATCTGAATAAGAAAAAATGCACAACTCTTGACCCTAGGGAGTTATGACCTAAGAAAATATGCATTAGGGACCTCCCCTGTTACACTAATGTTAAACTAATTTAAGATAGCCTTAAAGAGCATGGGTTTGCAGTAAAGAGGGTTACCATCCAAAAAAATAGAAAAACAGGAAATCCTATGCCACTTTATATGGTTAATGTTATCCCACGTAGTAACTTTGAGGCCATATACAAAATAAATGAGATACATTACATTTCAGTCAAAATTGAAGCCTTTACTACCAAATACAAAGTTAAACAATGCTACAGGTGTCAAGGTTATGGGCATATCTCAGAGGTATGTGTATTTGATGCCAAATGTGTTAAATGCAGAGAATTACACTTGAGCACTGCCTATGAGCACAAGGGTAGAATTAAACCTAAATGCGCCAATTGCAGGCATTGATATCCCGCAAATTACCCCGGTTGTCCTAAAAATCCATACAGACTGGAAAATAAACATAACCGAAACATTACAAGTATTAGCGTCAGCAATCCCTCCACTGAAAACCAAATTCTTGCTGATATCTTTAAAAATTTCAACTACACCAAAAGAACCTAAGTCCAGTGAACCATCAACTAATAATAACACGTTAAATTCTGAAAATAATGATAGCGAAATCTCAAATCCCCCTTCCTCCCCTATTACTGAAAATTCAAATAACACTCAAAATCTAAAATTCCCTATAAATTACTCTAATGACATCAAAGATATACTTAATACTTTTAATGAACTCAAAGAAGTATTTCAAATCACCAAATTCTAAAGCTGCATCAAAAATATTTCAACTCAAACCAAAAAATATGATAACCCCATGCGAAAAATTATACTTATTATCAAAGAGTTTTACAAACTTGCTAACCTTCTTAACTTAAATGAGGAGTAATTTCTTCCACAGTTAAACTTTTGCCTTTTTTCCGTTTCTAGTTTTGTCTATTTTGTATATATATAAACTCTTTTTATTGATATATTTTGCTTTTTTCACGTATTTAAATTGTCTTACCTGTCTATTCCTTTGTTCTATTATCTTGGTACCTTTTATCATATTTTTTCATCGAGTTACCAGACTGGGCGTGCGCCGTCCTCTTTTTCCCCATGTTCTCCTTAAAATTATGTATTTTTCTGTTCAGTTAGTTTGAACTCTCCTCAGTTATGTTTTTTAATTTCGCTTTTTATTACCCTAACTTGTGCATTTTTATGATCTTTTGTAAATATGTAAATTCTTTTTATTCTTTTCCAAATTTGTTTCGCATTGTGCTTTGCATTGTGTTTTATGTTAACCTGTGTATGGTCTCTGTAAAGAGTCTTTTTTTATATACTGGGGCTTCCCTTTGGTAACTTTTTCACCTGTCTACGGACAGTTAGTTTTTGGATCATATGGAACTTTTTTTTACCTTATTGTTATACTAACATTATTATTAGTAAGTTCTCTTACTCTTAAACTTTAATTCCTTTATTTTTTGCAGCCACCAGCCGCGTCTAAACATCTATTTTCATGGCTCCCATTTCAGGAAGCACGCATTACCTCTATACTGGATTTTAAGTTGCCCCGCAACTAGGAAATACATGAACCAGCTTCCATTAATAATAAGTTCGATGAAATGTTTTATTTTCGAATTTACCAAAAAAAAATTATGTCATCCTCTTAGAAAAATTTATTTCTGAGACGAAACTCACATTTTTTATTAACACTAGAAAGACGGGAAATTTTACTCAAATTTTATAAAAAATATTTCACATCAGAATTTTTACTTAAATTTTTTTAAATTATTTATTTAAGTTATTTTTGTGCAGAATATATTAATCTTATATTATAAAAAGTTTTCTGGTTTGAATCGACATGTATTTAGTTGGCAAGGGTCAAAATGACCCCTCGCCGCCGTTCTAGTGTTTTAATGGACAATCTGAATAATCTTCACATTCTAGTAAACTGTAATTTACAGTAATTTACAGTAATGAAAAAAAAGAATACATTTATAAAATAAATAATTTAAATTATTAGACTTCATTAAAATATTTCATGTTTTCGATAATGGTTAAAATTTTTACGGATATAATGCAAATAAAACAGATTTATGTGCATCTAAAGGAATTTTTATTATCACTTAATAGATTTTAGTAATTATATTACGTATTATTTACTAGTTAAAAGTCAAATTCCATCTTAGCATAAAATATTTAGATAAACGAAAATATTTATAATTGTAATATCCTTACAATCGGTAATCGAACCATAGTACATGACTTTAAATAGAAATTAAGTAAAGCAAGAACGAATATCATGCTTCAAGCATAGATTATAATGCCCTTTCCAACACATTCAGAATAGTCTAACGAAACTTCACCACTAAATAAGGTAAAAGTTTATATGTATGTAAACAATTTGAAAAATGCATAGTATATTTTGAAAACCCTATATCATGGATTACCATTAATAACTGAAAAAATACTGGAATTCTTTTGTGCACCCCTGTACACTATAGATTTCTATAAATACTACATAGTGCACTAAAATTCAGTTATGTTAAGTAACTAATAACACAGTTGTAAATTTTTCTTCTGCAATTTCCACCAATAAGCGTAAATGCACTAACGTACTAAACGGAAAATTTGTGCATTGTATAAGTAAGTGCACTGTATAGGTTCAGTGAAAGTGATATTTTTAACTGAATATTGGAAAATTAAAAGTTTTGGTTAGATGTGTAAATATATTTAGCCAAACCAAAAACAATTTAAATTGAATTCTAAAAAAAATTGTTTAAAGTTATATCAAGGCGTCACTTAAATTTTGATATCATATCTTTTAAAACTCATATTTTGAATTTATGAAAGATGTGAATGATAAAGAATCAAGGAATAATTTTTTATACATCCTTTTAAATTTAACATATTTCTTTCACATGCAATTATAAATAAAACAAAAATAAAAACATGAAATAAATAATATAGCGTCACATAAAATTTGATATCATTATTTTTAAGTTCCATATTTAAAATTCTTATAGCAATAAGATAAAGTGCTGCGTCACAAACTTTAAACCCGTTAAGGGATTTTTGAATTGATGTTATTACTTTTTTTTAGGTTATTAACAAAAAGATAAAAAAAATAAAGACCAACGATAAGAACTCATAATCGTGATTTCCATTCACCTTTAATCCCCCCCCCCCCCCCGCTCAAAAAAGCATACTTCATATTTCAATTGTAAAGAGTGCTGTACTATTTGATTTGTTTAAGAACTTTTTAGTAAAATATAGACGAATTATACATAATGTTTTTTTTTTTTTTTTTTTTTTATCGTTCGTTTCACAGATATAGAAAGCTTTGTTAGATTTTGCTATGTAAAAAGTTTACTTTCTTAAGAAAAATATCAAGAAATATTACTCTGTAAACTTTTTTATTTAAAATACAATAACACTGTAAGAAAAGGAGAACAACGAAGATAAGCTTTTCATCACAGAATTACCCCTCGAAAGTAATACTCGTTTTGTGGCGCTACTGTATCCAGCCGACCGATCACATGATCGATTGGATGCATTTTCGATTTTCAATTACAGATGGCACCATCAACTGCCATTGAGTATTTTACTATTTTCTTTTTGTATCTCAAAAAAGTATACCATAAGTACAATAAATATAAATGAAAGTAAGAAAAACAGCTGGTTGATACAGATTTTATTTTTTTTATTTTTTAATTTAAGTTCATAGCAACAAACATAAATTTCTATCAAAATAGCCACATTTTCAAATAAGATTTATTCATAAAATTTGTACATTAAAAAAAAAAAAAAAAAAAAAAAAAACGTTTTTCCCACTAAAATTTTCTAAAAAAAGTAATGCATCATTTTATGATTTTTTTATTTTGTTAATTAAAATAGGCATTATTATTTGATTTTTTATGGCTACAACAATGTGATTATATAAACTACAATTTAAAATAATATTTAAAATACAAAAAATTTGAATTGAAAAATGCCTTTTTGAAAAATATTAGAATTGCACCCCAAATTTTAAATATTTCAGCATGGAGCAGGAAAAGATTAAAGTTGCATTGCATTTATAACAATAAATATATATATTATAGATTAATTCTCTAAAATTTGTTAAAATATACATTTACATACTCATATTACTGAATAAAAGACAAATTGAGAAGAAGACTTACAAATTATTTCGCTAATCAGAAAATATAATTTTGAATTATTATGCAAAACATTAAACAGGAAATTTTTAATTATTTTTATTTGCATCATTTCTCTAAACGAAAAAGAATTACCTAATCTAAGGTATGATATTTTCAACATATATAAAAAATAAATATGGCAGTTAGTTAATAACCTTAATAAATAATTGGAACAATTTCAAGTGATTCTTATTTTAAATTACATTAAATTTTTTATACTCCTTAATATAGGAAAAGTAATTTCTGCAGTTTTTTTTTAACACACACACACCTTCCTGGAGGAATATGTCTGAATTTAATACTATTTGGGAAGTTTTTTTTTTTTTTTTAGCAGATATAAAAAACATACATCAAACAAGAAAAAGACTGTATTTATTTATATATACATAATTAAATGTGAAAACACTTTCTGAAAGAGTTAATCTGAAATTTTTAATTTTTATGTGGAGATAAGATATATACTTACAAAATATTTGAAATGCATAGAACAAAATTCATTACTTAAAATTAGATAAATATTTTTAACTCAATTACATTTACGAGTTAATAAAGTCAATGTACTAGATATATTTGCTGTGTGATAGTAACACTCTCAAAATATCTAAATGATTATGAAATAATATTGAATAACATTTTCCAGTTATCGTCATTTAAAAAATGTCAAATGTATATATCTGTATTCTATATGAAATGTTAGAGTTTAGGTTTCTATCCAAAATATAGATGGCGCCAAATTTAATAGCTTCCGGAAATGGCACATTTTGTTATTGAAATTTATTTAAAATGTAGTTTATTTTAGTTAGCTTTGTTATATTTGCAATTTAAATTTGTTTAACTTGAGAACAATTAAAAAGTCTTAAGTTTCATTTAATGATCTAATTGACAATAACAAATTACAAAGGAACTCATAAAAAAAAATCAAAAAGCATCACTGCGGATTGAACCCTAAATTTCGCGTCTATGAGAGCAGCGATCTTAACCGATCAGCTAGTGTTTCGATAGCTAGCTGTTCCCAAAAGTGAATACAATGAAAGCATGCGCAGGAATGCATTAATAACTTCATGCTCATTTGCGGTAAATTCTCATAGAATGACGAAAAAATATAGTCTCATTTTTCATACCGATTATATAACAAACAGCAGTTTTTCCGCAAATACGTGTTATGTTATTCGCTTTATCTCAAACAGATTTATATTATATATTAATTTTAATAAAATCGGGATGATCATTTTTGAGAAAAAAAATGTGTATTACATAAAAAACAAGAATTTTCCTGACACAAGTATTATCTCATTCCCTTCATCTAAAACAAATTCATATTATATATCAATTTAACGAAAATCGCAAGGCCATTTTCCAAAAATGGAAATTAGAAACTTTATCTATCGCAAGTAATTTAAAAATGGGTTTCCAGATCCCAAAATATACTGCATGCTGAAATGTAAAAATTTCAGAATAGGATAAGACTGCAGATATAAGACATATTTGCTGAGTTATGAAGTGGCGGCTTTTCGCGTTTCCTTTGATCTCGAGTTAGGTGTATATATGATTTCCGCCATTCTTACGATTTTAGGCTTAAGGCTGCGTCACCGGAATACTACCGTCTTCCATGATACGTAACAATGTCTCGACCGAGTTCGTTTACTAGCTTCATCTGCCATCTTGTTTCAAAATGGCGGCCATTTAATTTTTCTAATATAAAATTTAAAATGAGGTACTAAATAATTAGAAAATGAAAAAGATTTTTGTTTGTATGCCTTTGACCTTAATACAAAGATTCCGGAACAGTTTTTGTTTCGTCTATATCTAAGAAAATGGCTGAGTTATAGCATTTTGAATTTCTATTGCGGCTAACACTTTGAAACTACCTGATATTTGTCACGCGATAACAGGCGTATTTATGAACCGATTCGGATGCTACTTGGTGTGTACATAGTACATACCAATGTCTCGAGTGAGTTCGTTGACCAGCTTCATTCGCCACCTTGCTTCAAAAGGTAATGAAGATCTATATTCTATCCATTTAAAAATAATAATAAATTTAAAATTTAAAATAAGTTATCAAAAAATTTAAAAATGAAAAAATTTTTTTTATGTGTTTGACCTTGATCAAAGATTCAGGGGCAGTTTTTGTTTCGTATATATCTTAAAAAATGGTTGAATTATAGCACTTTGAGTTTCTAGCATAGCTGACATTTTGAAACGATCTGATATTTGTCACGTGATAACACGCGTATTTATTAACCCATTTCGATGTAAGAATGCATGTGGATAGTATACCGTAATGTCTCGACCAAGTTCGCTGGCCCGCTGCATCAACCGTCTTGTTTGAAAATGGAAGCCATTAAATAAAAAAAATATATATATTTTAAGTGAGGTGCAAAAAAATTAGAAATTGAAAAAGGTTTCTTTCTTAAGTATTTGACCATGATATAAAGATTCCGGAGCATTTTTTGTTTTGTCTTTATCTAAAAAAAATGGCTCAGATATAGCAGTTTGAATTTTTAATGTGGATGACATTTTGAAAAATCTGATTTTTGCCTGCGACAGCACTTGTATATATCAACCGATTCCGATGTGAGTGAGCATGTGCACAGGAATTACTAAGGTCTCGTCCGAATTCACCCGTTAGCCTCAACCACCATGTTGTCTTAAAATGGCAGGAACTTCAAGATATCGCCGAATTTGGCAACCAAATATAAGTTACTTTAAATAAAAGCAGCTTGGATAAAGCTGACTAATTTCACGAAATTCTCATTCATAATGATTTCTTATTGATAAAAATTAGTATTTAATCTCCTATAATCGGTTTCCACTAAATTGAGCTTCGTGTGTTTGAATAATATAAGCTTGCTTTTTAAAAATAAGGAATATGAAAGCTACCTCTTCCTCCCGGCACTGGCCAGAAGGACTTTTTTTCCATTGTACCTAAACCTTTGAGACATTGTATAGTTAGATATTTTTATGATATATCAAAAGCTTTGATAATGTAACTATTTATTCATTCTGATGGATTTATATGAATAATTTTACAGAATATAATACATACATAGTACGTTTTTGTTTAATTTTATGTTTCTATATAATAAACTACATTTATTTGTGCCTACTTTTGAAAGTGACTAATGTATACTACCGATTCCTTTCAGAGCGTTGAATTTTAAGCAGCATCGTGAAACGTCAGTACTTTGAAGAATAGATCCAGCTACTTCTAAAAATCTTCATACCCCTGAAAAAAAATCAATAAATATAGATTACAACTATAAATAGATTTTTAATACCAAAATATCTTTTTGAGTATTTTTTCGAAATATTAAACTATACTTATTGTTCAGTCATCGTTTAAAGATGAATTTATATTTAAATGTATTTTAATATTTGAAATTTATCTCTGGTACAGACTGATATTCACTAAAAGAGAAATCCTTATTAGGGAAATGCAATATAATATTAACCGTAATTTATAATCAAGAAATGTACTTAAAACCTTATTCATATGTTTTGAATATAATAGAAAACTTTTAAAGAAATATTGAAATTTCAGATCTTGAACATTTGTATACAAACACATTAACTAGTCTAAATAAATGGTTTAATGTAATTAGATAATTATCACTCTCTAAAGATTGTTTCACACATTCTAATGTGTATTTTGCACGTCTAGTTAATATATTGATTATCTATTCAGCAATTCCTCTACTTTCAACACTCTTCAGTATCGAACTTCCAGAGCAGCCGGCATAAAAGCATATATTCTTTCATTATTATTCATTGCGTTATTTTTATTTGTTTGTTAGGCGAAAACGAAATCATTTTCAGCATTCATTTTCAGTTAATAAAAAAAGTATTGGTTTTTTCACAAGAAGGAAACCGTGCAAAAATTAATACTTTCACATTTAAAATATTTTTATTAAAAGTTTTTTTTAATTTTCATGGTAAATGGAAAAGGTATCTAAAGAAAAAAACATTAACATAAAGGTTCGGAATTCAATATCCAAGTAAACACTATTACTGCATTTTCGATTACAATGAGCATTTTGATAGTTTTCTTTTTCAAAAAAGATTACTTAACATATATATTAAAAATATTCTTTCCTTTTTGTAATTTTTTTTCCAAGTGTCAAGAATTTGAATTTCTATTTTTAAAATATTTCTGTAAATAAACTGACCTCCAAAATTTAATTCATAAACAGTTTTTTTAGTTTTTGTCGACCTTATAAACAGCTTAATATAAAATCATGAAATTTGTTACACGCGTTCATAATACTATGATGAATCATGGTAGGAACATCACAAGATAAAAATAATCTAAATGAGCATTTTAATAACCGCAATAAATGGAAAATATTTCTCCTCATAACACACCAGAAATTATTGAAGTTACCGGAAGGCTGTGCGAGTTCAAAAGTGCTCCATTAAGTTGTTAATAAAGTTTTGAAAGCATTTTGTGGATAACTTATTCCATTCACATAAAAGCATAGATTTTGAGACCTAGAGTATCCTTGATTTATTGTTAGTAGAGGTATTTTTAGGTAGCTTTCATTACAAAAAGCTACCTATTGCAGCCGTTCGGAGGAAAGCGATTTCAAAAAATTTTGGTATATTTTCATCGATCATGACCCCCAGACCCCGAAACCACCCTCCGTTCAAAATTGATATATATATATATATATATATATATATCTGACTTTTGTCATACTGTAACTCTCGTATTTATGAACCGATTTGGATGTAATTCGGTGTGTACATAGTACATACCAATGTCTCGACCGAGTTTGTTGGCCAGCTTCATCCGCCATTTCGTTTCAAAATGGCTGCCATTTAAAATTTTAAAAAAAATTAAAATTTGAAATGTGGTATCAAAATTTTGAAAATGGAAAAATATTTTTATCTTATGTATTTGACCTTTATACAAAGACTCCGGAGCAGTTTTTGTTTCGTCTATATCTTAAAAAATGGCTGACTTATAGCATTTTGAATTTCTAGCATGACTGACATTTTGAAACGTCCTGAATTTTGTCACGCGATAAAAGGCGTATTTATGAACCGATTTGGATGTAACTTCGTTTATACATAGTACATACCAATGTCTCGATCGAGTTCGTTGGCCAGCTTCATCCGCCATCTTGTTTAAAAATGGCGGCCATTTAAATTTTTAAGAAAAATTTAAATTTGAAATGTGGTACCAAAAAATTGAAAATTGAAAAAATATTTTTTTCTTATGTGTTTGACCTTGATAAAAAGATTCGGGAGCAGTTTTTGTTTCGTCTATATCTTAAAAAATAGCTGAGTTATAGCATTTTGAATTTCTAGCGTGGCTGACATTTTGAAACGTCCTTATTTTTTTCACGTGATAACAGGCGTATTTATGAACCGATTTGGATGTACCTCGGCGTGTACTAAGTACATACAAATATTTTGACCGAGTTCGGTGGCCAGCTTCATCCGCCATCTAGTTTAAAAATGGCGGCCATTTAAAAAAATTTAAAAAATTTAAAATTTAAAATGAGATACCAAAAAATTAAAAAATGAAAAAGATTTTTTTTGTATGTGTTTTACCTTAATACAAAGATTCCGGAACAGGTTTTGTTTCGTCTATATCTAAAAAAATGGCTGGGTTATAGCATTTTGAATTTCTATTGTGGCTGACATTTTAAAACGACCTGATTTTTGTCACGCGATAACAGGCGTATTTATGAACCGATTTGGATGTAACTTGGTCTGTCTCTGTACATAGTACATACCAATGTCTCGACCGAGTTCGTTGGCCAGCTTCATTAGCCATCTTGTTTCAAAAGGGTTGTCATTTAAAAATAATTTAATTTAAGGTATTAAAAAATTGGAAAATGAAAAAGATTTTTTTTTATGTGTTTGGCCTTGATACAAAGATTCTGGAGCAGTTTTTGTTTCTGAAAATTTGTTCTTTTGTTTATATCTTAAAAAATGGTTGAATTATAGCCCTTTGAATTTCTAGCATGGCTAACACTTTGAAACGATCTTGTATTTGTCACGCGATAACACACGTATTCGCCTATTTCGATGTAAGAAGGCATGTGGATAGTATACATCAATATCTCGACAAAGGTCGCTGGCCAGCTTCATCAGCCATCTTGTTTCAAAATGGTGGCGATCAAATTAAAAAATATATATATTTAAAGTGAGGTGCAAAAAAATTAGAAATTGAAAAATGTTCCTTTCTCAAGTATTTGACCTTGATATAAGGATTCAGGAGCATTTTTTGTTTGTCTTTATCTTAAAAAATGGCTCAGATATAGCAGTTTCAATTTCTAATGTGGGTAACATTTTGAAAAATCTGATTTTTTGCCTGCGACAGCACTCGTATATATCAACCGATTCAGATGTGAGTGAGCATGTGCACAGCAATTACTAAGGTCTCGACCAAGTTCACTGGTTAGCCTCATCCACCATGTTGTCTTAAAATGGCAGGCACTTTAAGAAATCGCCGAATTTGGCAGCCAAATATAATTTACATTAAATAAAAGCAGCTTGGATAAAGCTGACTAATTTCGCGAAATTCTCATTCATAATGATTTAGTATTGATAAAAATTAGTATTGAATCTCCTATATTCGGTTTCCACTAAATTGAGCTTCGTATGTTTGAATAATATAAGTTGGCTTTTTTAAAATAAGGAATATGAAAGCTACCTCTTCCTCCCGGCACTGGACGGAAGGACTTTTTTAAGACCGTGTCGGATTTAGATTTGGTTCTTGATGGATATGCTGTTATTGTTATTGGTACTGACTATAGGTAGATAATTTATATATAACTAGAAAGGTAGCCCGTCAAAAATGACGGAAATTTAGATATAATGATTTATATAACTCATGTGCAAGAATATGAGTTTTCTCGATTGTTCCGCAGTGATAGATGAAAATAACACATTTTAAGAACGAAACACATTTATGAAAAACTGTGTACAGTAATCTGCACAGTTTGGTTCCAAATGTTATGCAGATTTGAGGCTTTTTGCGGTCATGTCTATTCAATCTTAGTTTACATATTTTTAAATTCATATATTGGACAATTTAGATTGATGAACCTTAAAAAAAAATAAATAATACACTTGAAGTTAGGTTAAAAACTATTAAATTATCGTATACGATTTCATGAAATGGTATTATATGGTATTATTTAAGTATTGCGCGGCAGCGCAATACTTATTTATTTCCAGTGTCACTTCTCAATGTTAATTTAACATAGAAAAGCCTATGGATATCATAACTTTTTCATTTTTTCTTCCTACCTTTTTGTCCCTGATGCCACTCATTTTTAATTCTTTGCTAATTCTAATAATATTATAAATTCAAAGTGTAAAAACATTTGCCAGACGTCAGGGTTAAAACGGATCATAAAATGCCTTTGCATATAGGTGGATTATAATCTAAAGAGTAACATGGGCTAATTTTTATTTACATTATTCAAATATTTTTCTTAATAATTCCAAATTTCGCTTTTTTCATTGAGATTCAACTGACATTTTCTAATAAAATTTAACATTTTTCCTTCATGGTTGTAAATAATTCAAAAGCCGTAATAATAATTTGCCTATTATTAGTTGAATGATTTTCACGTGAAACATGAAACTGAAGAAACTGAAATAGTTTTTAAGAATTAAAAAGAAGATGAATATGACGTCAAAGTGGAAATAAAAATGACATTTTCAAGCAGATTTTTCAATTCCTACTATTAGTTCACACTCTTCCTATATATATATATATATATATTTATATATTTATATATCTTGTTCAAATTTTCAATCGTTAATAAAATACTCATTATTCATCCTATCAAGTTGAAATAAATTTTTTAAACTTGTACTGGATGACAATTGATGTTAATAAAGTTTTTTTCAAATATTAATTAATTAATTAAATTTTAATTAATTAATTTTAGTTTTGCATGGGAAACAAATGGCGGGTTATCGATATATAGCCAACTTTGGCGGCCAAAATGAGTCGCCAAAAGTGACGCCAACTTGGCGATATCTGTAATATTTCGCGAAATTCCCATAGAGTTCCATTGTAAACCTACTGCTTATAGAAAATCAACAAATTGAGATATTTTAATGCAACAAAAACTAATATTAGCTTATAGGATTTTATTAAATTTTTCTTTGATGACTTAAGTAGGAATTGACTTTAAAAACAATATTTTTATAAGACTTGTTTAAGTTCAGATTGGAATTTTTCGTCCAAACTACAGCAATATTTATTACTGCACTGGTGAAAATTTTTGAATTATACATGGGTAAATTACATCACAAATTGTGATGCGATATCGCACAAATCAAAGCCTGACGATGATACCCTCCATTAATTTTGAAATGTGTTCGTCTGAATGCTGTAGTTATTAAAAAACTTGACATATTAAACAAAAACCTAATTTGCAGAACAAAATATAATAATAAAAAAATATTTCCTAAATTGTTTAAGCCCGAGAAGGGGCAGATATTAAGATATTTCATTCAATTCGTTCTACATTTAATGTTAAATTTTTGTAACAAATAAGTTTAACCAATTGAACTTTAAAAAATAAAAATGAAATTCATACAATGTAATACTTTAAACACCTATGTACTTAGATTCCGTTCAAATGAAATCGAAATAAATCTTAGACTTTTTCCATTTTTAATTTGTAAATATTCGTACTGCAGATTTTGCATTATGTTTATGATGATTGTGCATAACATGATAAGATACATGCAAAATACAAAACTTTAAAATAAGTCTAAGATTTATTTCGATTTCATTTGAACGGAATCTAAGTATATAGGTGTTTAAAGTATTATATTGTATGAATTTCATTTTTATTTTTTAATGTTCAGTTGGTTTAACTTATTTGTTACAAAAATTTAACATTAAATGTAGAACGGATTGAATAAAATATCTTAATATCTGCCCCTTCTCGGGCTTAAACAATTTAGGAAATAAATGTTTTTTTTTTTTTTTTTTTTTTTTTTTTTAATTTGTTCTGCAAATTAGGTTTTTGTTTAATATGTGTGTGCTTCACGATCTTGGTTACGACGTTGGCGAAATTGGCTGCAACTTGTCATAATCCTAATAGTGTGGGCCGCTATAACAAAAAAGTAACCAGTTTTTAGTAAAATTTCTGATATAAAGTAGCTTTCAAATACTTGTGTAAAATTGCAAGCCGTTCTCGTGTTATGTCAGTTCTAGGAATAATATTTCTAACACTGAAGATTTTCCATGTATATATGGAATTTAGAAAATCTTCGCCAAAAGAAAGGTCCTGAAATGACATTGTAATTCCTCTAACTTTAAAGTTTAATCGGGCCCTGATGTTGAGTACTGAAATCTAATAAATACAGTTATTTTGAATATTACAACAGAATTAAACAGTTAAACTTATTTAACTTAAACCCGCTGTTACTTCCCAATGTTATTTTTTAGTATTAAGAAAGAAAATTATTTAAAATTTTCAGATCATGCATTTATGATTTTTTCAGTCTTTAATAACTAAATAATGAAAAAAATAGGCTTTTGTTCTGAGCTCATAGATATGACAATAAAATAATGTAACTAAGAGACATTGCAAAATTAAATCTTTGTGATTACAAACCATAAACAAACGATACCGCCACCATTTTACCTACTATGATGTCATTAGAATATTGCCCATTGATTGTTGGAGAACTTACTTTGTGAATGATTACCTCAATGATTTAATATTTTTGACGTTTCACCATGAATGAATCACTTGTGTTTGTTTAGGTTTATGGAATGAGATATTAAGGTGTGAAACTAATTTCAATTGAAGCTATCCAAGGATATATGTATTTTTAATCGAAATTAAAAACAATGCTTTGATCTCGAAATAAAATGTTTTAGTTTGTATAATTTGTTATTTCTGTTAATTATTTATTTAAGTACTTTTCCATTATAGCGCATTTTTAAAAAAAGCTTGCCGCGATTCGGGCATAAGAAAGTGAGATATGTTGCGAAAATATATAAAGAGCTATGAAAACAAATCTAATGAACTTTTATCTTTGTTTATATATGCACTTATATGCATAAAAAAATCGTTTCTAAATATATATATTTTTTTATATACAAATTACGGCACAGATTTCAGATATGAACCGGGATACCTAACTGGCGCCAAAATGGTGTTATTTTGCCTGCTATGGTAAACCGGCTATTGTTTTTTATTTATTAATAAATTGTTTATTTACTTTTACTTTCTGTTTTTTAATTATATAAACTGCTTTGTTCTATAGTTATTATTCAAACTTTTATTTATTTATAGTTATTTCCTTTTCAAAATGATAGCAAATAATTGAAAAATATATAAGTAACTGGTATTTGAAAGCGAGATTTCTGCCAAATTGGCGTCATAGAAAAATCACGCCAATCCCCATGCGTATATGACATCTGTGCAAAAATTACTTCTGTTTCTTTATAAAAATGGGTAAATAGTTTGTTTTTTTTATTAAATTGTCGGCACAGATGTCATATACGCCCATATTGGCGCGATTTTTTTTTTGACGCCGATGTCATATACGCACCGGGTACTTAAATGGCGCCAAAGTGTCGTTATTTTGCTTATAATGGTAACCCGAATGTTATTTATGCTGCTGATGTTTTCGCCAAATTGGCGTCGGAAAAAAATCGCGCCAATATATGACATCTGTGCCAAATTGTATACATATGGAAAAAAATGCTTGTGAGTATGAAGCAGTAAATAGGTTGCCAGAAAATACGTTGGCAAACTTCTTTCTCGCCAAGAAACTTTTCTCCGAAATATTGTACATAAGCAATGATTGCTAGAAATGTATTTTTAATTATGATATGCGCTTTTATGTTTCATTACATTTATGCATACTATACTGTGTGTATAAATGCTACAGTTCATATGCAGGGCTACACAAAAGAATTCGTAAGGGTTACTGAGTATGAGAGTAAATTGCTTAAAGGTGGTTTTTAAAGGAGTTATGCATTTTTACGCTGAACTGCATTTAGTTTCCTAAGAAATGTTTGTGGAATATAGATAAAATGATATACATGGTCACGCAAAGAATTGGATACATAACCGTCTACGGATGATAATATCTGGAAATGTGATTTCAGGGTACAGATGTCATATTCGACCCATATTGGCGCGATTTTTTTCTGTCGCCAATATCATATAGGCAACGGGTACTTAACTTGCGCTCAAGGGCTTGATGTGGTAACCCAGATTATGTTGTTTATGCTGTTGACGTTTTCGCCAAATTGGCAACCGAAAAAAATCGCGCCAATATGGAGCGAATATGACATCTGTTCCTTAATTTAAACTACTCTTAAAACTACTGAAATCGGAAGTTTAAATTAAATTTTAGCTAAATAGTGGCATATAATAACGGGACTATTGGCTATGGACGGTAACTGTTGAAATCAATTTTTAAATTCTTTTATGCGTTTTCTAAAATGTTTACTTAGTTATCTTGGTACTTCTTTGTTATCCCGTTGACCAAATTACTGTCGCCAAATTGTAAGATTAATTGCCAATAATGGTTGCCATTAATTAAATGCCAATAATGGCCCATAAAACCATTAATTCGACGTTTTATTTGTATTTTTATTAATGTTTTACTATTGATTTGGTGATTTATATAATTTGGTGAAATTGGTCGACGGGATATCTAAGAAGTAACGTTATCTTATTTACCTTATTTACCTAAATAACGAAGTTTTTTTAATGCATTCAGGATGTGTTGGAAAGTGTTTCATATTCTATGCTTAACGCATGATTTTTCTTTCTTCTTTAGTCTTATTTTGCATTTATTTTTTTCTTAATCATATTGCTTATACTGCTTTATAGAAACTTATAGAAACCTTATAGAAACCTTGGCACAGTTGTCATATACGTTATGATATAGTGGCGCGATATTTTTCCGACGCCAATTTGGCGAAAACATCAACAGCATAAACAACAACATCCGGATTACCATATCAAGCAAAATTACGACACTTTGGCGCCAGTTAAGTACCCGTTGTGTATATGACATTGGCGTCAGAAAAAAATTGCGCCAATATGGGGCGTATATGACATCTGTGGCGAAACTTTAATATCTAATGTTTAAACTCTTCGCTCCACTCCCCTTGCATGTAGTACAAACTATAACACAGATAGCGCAAAATAATAGACAATTTGGTACTTTTCCACTGTAGGGGCTTTGGCATTTTTTTTAAAAGCTTGGTGTAATTTGGGCATCAGAAAGTGAGATTTGGGTACTTTTCCGTTATGCGGACACCATTGTCGCCAAGCGTAATAGTTGGCGCAAAATCGTGAATTGAAGCATTTGAAAAATAAAAGAAAAACCATTGTCGATACTAAAATGAGCATTTAAAAAATATAACATTTGAAAATTCCAGACTTTTCTGAACTATTTCATCAAATCACAAATATATACTTAAAATAAGTGAACAAATAACTGCTATAAAATAAAGCAATAAAATAAAACTCATATTAAACTGCTGGCATAAAATTACAAATATCTTTTAGCATTTTGAAATAATTGGCGCATTAGCATACATTTTGGCATGGTGTCCGTATAACGGGAAAATATCGAGATTTGTTGTCAAATCATATAAACAGCTATGAAAACAAATTTGATGAGTGTTTTTGTTTGTTTTATATGTATATTATTGATGTTTTTATGTACAAATTACATCTGTTTCTGTATAAAATTAGAGAAACGGCTTTTTTATGTTAAATAAATCGTATAAATATCGAAAAAAATGCGTGTGTATATAAAATGAAACAGTGAATATGTTCCCGGAAAATATGTTACCAAATTTCCTTTTTCTCCAAGGCACCTATACTGGAATAGTACCTAAAGCACATTAAAATCGCGCAGTTAGGAGCTCACACAGTACACCGTTGTCTATTGGCGGTTATTTTATTAGTAGCATCGGGAGGAAGATGTAAAGATATGCTTTAAATTATCACCCATAGATTTCGAAAAAATATCTTAAAAGAGTGGAGTTTAAATTAAATTTCGGTGATCTCCATTATGAAAGATTAATGGTTTTAAATGGGAATTTCGCCAAATTAGTCAGCTATCGCCAAGTTGGCTAACATTTGGCGCTACTGTGGTAACCCTGCATTAATATTTTTCAACAATGACTCATTTCAATGAGGCGGTCCTACCGGAATAGTGAGGGACACACAGAGACTTGGATTTTATATAAATAGATATATTTTCATAGATAAAGATACAATATTGCTTAATGGTACACAAAACACGAACGTTAATAAGCTAAAAGTTAACTTCTACGTTTCACTTATTAAAGTTCGTGTTTTGAGTATAATTAAGCAAGATTGTGACTTTATTTATGATATTTTACGGTGCAATTGTCCAGTATGTCTTATTAATGTAATTTTCATTTTAACATATTATGATTTATTGTTTTGTTGTCTAAATTTTGTGACAATTGGCCTTTTACATTATTTTGTTAATACCTTATTATTTCCAAACTTTAAATTCTTTAGTCGTATTAAAAGGAACCCTTTTTCAGTGCTTAAGGTACCCTGCCGTATACCTGCCAGTATAGCGCAGGGGGTACCTGCCAGTATATCCTGCTCTAAAGCCTATTGTTCAGGCACCTGACTGGTCGTTTTAGGTTACGTTCTTGTTCATAAGTTTTGGATTAACTCAATTTTGATTTTTTTTTTTCAAAAATTTTTATTTTAAGCCTGCGTAAAATTGGTATATTTTCTGATTTTTTTTTATGCTTACTTATTTTTCATTTGTGAGTACTGAAAATAATAAGTATTACACTGTCTTCTGAATTTGCAAAAAATATTTTTTTATTATTATTTTAAGTAACTCTTTTAAGTACTTTAAATAGAAGAGTCAAATTCTAAAATTTTCCTCAAAATTGAAAAAAAAAATCTCACCACAATTTAATTAATATATATTTGAGGATACGTGTGTGAAAATTCCTAACTTTTCATTCCATTTAAATTTAGATATATAATTTTTAATTTGAAAAACATTTAAAATGTACATACCAAGATTAACGGGTTTTTAATCTTTCTTACACCCTAGTCAGCCACTGATAATGCAACATAAGAAGAGTTATAGCTTTGATAAAAATATCACATTCACATGCGGCTTGAATCCTTTTGTCGTAAAGAATGTAGACTACATTTTGAGACAAAAAGAAAAAAAAAG
The DNA here is from genome assembly GCA_963932465.1 of Maratus speciosus. Lineage (NCBI taxonomy): Eukaryota > Metazoa > Arthropoda > Arachnida > Araneae > Salticidae > Maratus > Maratus speciosus. Next base: position 134,131,590 of record OZ010791.1, read on the forward strand.
TAGTCGGATATGCCAACCCATAACTTTCTTATACTTCATACATGTTAACACACAAAATTTAACCGAGTCGAAGTGGAAATTAAACCTAGATTGGACTCTTGTGAGATTCAGTGCGATTTTTTACATTTTCTGTTGCTAATCAAATCATATAATCATTATTTAATATGCGAATCGAGTTTAACTAATTCTGGAATTTTAGCCATACACTCGTTGAGGTGATTGTATGTACTGTCGCTTCCCGGTCTATCATTGTAACATTGAAAAGCTATGCATACAGTTGACGAGCTAAGTGGAAGAACATGTTAAGTAACAAAAATTACATTTGAAGAAATTTGATGTGAAAGTTTTTGTTGTCAATTTTAATGATTTATTTTCTGTTTCATACCATGTTTTTAAAATATTAACAACTGTGGTACTAAACTCTATAAAAGTTATTCATATTTAATTTTTAAATATTAAAAAATATTAATATTATTTGGATTATTAAATATTAAAATATTAAATATTATTGAATAGTGTCTTAAATCTTCAAGGCTAAATAGAACTTTAGTATTTTAGCTTTACCATGTGATAGAATACCAACAGCTTTGTCCAAAATATAAAATCATTTTTAAGAAAATGTAGCTTAACATGTTTTCCCACTCAGCTCCTAAATTGTATTTTAACGCAATTTTTTAAGTTGTCAATAAAATTTTGAAAGCAATTATCGCAACGTTGTAATTCAACGGAACTCGTATTTTAACGCAAACTTTCTGCTATTGTAACGTGATTACGGCTTCCACGAATTCAATGAGTCCGTCTCATTTTGAACAGTTGGTATACCACAACACAACATCGTGGTACATAGCTATACCGTCTCAAACATCGAACAAAATTTGCTATCTCAGCGCCAACTTCAAGAAATTTCTTTCCAAAATTTCATACAAACTCTTCCCTGAAACTGTAAACAGCGCAAATATAGCTATTACAGCACCCCTTCGAGGAAATTATATCTATTTCCAACTTGAAGATTCCGTCCATAGTCAAAAACAAAAGTGTGAAGTTTGGTACAATTGTATGCATAGCTTCGTTCGATGTTACAATGATAGACCGGGAAGCTGCAGCACAGTCAATCACCTCATCGAGTTCATGGCTAAAATTCCCGAATTAGTTAAAACTCGACTCGCATATGAAAACGGAGGTTGTCTGCCAAGTCATATCTTGGTGGAAAATACCTGAAAACACGATTTTAGAGGTTGACACGCAGGTTTACTGTACTGTTTTCCTTCTCCCAGTCCTCCATGTTTTTATTACTTTGGGTTCAGGAAAAGACAATAGTAAATCTACGAGTCAAGCGCTAAAATCGTTTTTTCAGGATTTTTCCTGTAAAGATAGGACTTGGTAGACTTATTTCGTTTTAATACGTGAATCGAGTTTTAATTAATTCTGAAATTTCAGTGGTGAACTCGATTATGTCTGTGCTGCAGCATCCCTGTCTATAAGGAAAACAGCACATAAATCGCTATTACGGTATCCTCTTCAGACCATGGCCTGATGGACATGGCCAAAAATATAATTAATATGATTCATTTCTATTCATAAGTTAATACACGTTTCGATGACACAAGGAAGACACACACGAACAGACAGACATTTTGTAAAAGCATGTTTTTCGAGATCTCTGACGCCTAAAACTCATTAATCCGTCAAAAACCGGAAATAGGAAAAGGTTTTCGATTGCATTATATTCTTCTATTATACGTAGGAGAAAGTAAAAAGACATACTTTTGAATTTTTTGTGTCCTTTAATTCTTCCGAAAAATGATCTCAGTATTTCGATAAATTTATGTTATGAAGGAATGAATTGTCTTCGAAAACCTGGATTTAAAAGAAATGTAACAAAAGTGTCAGAGAGTGTAACTTTCTTTCCGCAATAGTTTATTTAATTCAACCTGGTTTTTGCATGTAAAAATGAAATTTTGTAATATTTTTTTAATCCACTTCCTTATATGCTAGAAATATACAAATTATGTACAAGTGTATGTTTCCGATCACAATACAATATTTTAATATTTTTATAACTCAATTATAAATACATACTTTAATTTTAAGGCAATTTGCAATCAGACCGCCTCAGAAGATATGTCGCCAATTATTTCCTGAAACTCGTAGAATTGTGTGTCCAATGAAGTAACAATGGATTTAATTATGCTCCAATAAATGCTAACCATTATATGCCAAATGGCTGTGAAACTGCAACAATAGATTGTTTTAAAGATGAAAAATAGGAAATAAATTCTAAAAAAAAATGAAGAGTCTAAGACTATTTTAAAATAGGCTTTTATCTGTAAGTTTATTATTAATTAATTAACAATTATACGTTGATAAGACAATTTATAAATAATAAAACGATAGTTATAATAACATTCTTCCATTCCTGTTAAAATAAAACACAGCAAAATTTATATATTTTTTAAAAAATCACTTGTTTGCGATGTGTACCAAACAAAAAAAAAAAAAAGTAAAAAAGTTCTCTATGCTAAACTTCGTTGCTTGAGCCAAATAAATGAATGGTAAAAGAAAATTTGAAAAAAAAATAATAATTGCAACCAAGCAATTAGGCAAAAATTGCAAGATGAACCCTGAATGCTTATAAAACAGCGTTAAAAAAAACTGTTGTTACTTTCATAGTTATTCTTTTGGTTGCGATAGATATTCTATTGTAATTCTCTTACAGAAATATCTGAACCAAGTGAGACAGTTTAAAAAATGAAAGCCCATGTTGAACGTAAAGTTTTAAGAAAATATACGGAGGATATGAAAATATATAGACATGCATAGATATGCATTTCAATATTGTGATTAATTAAGTAAATAAGGCAATTTTTTGAACCCCAAACGTTTTGCAAAGTATAGCATACCAGTGTTGGTAGCATTCACCGTTGCAACAGATAAATACGAACAAAACTGGTATGCAATAATTAGTGTATTTTTTCAAGCTCAAAACATCGCTCTATTTACATATGATATACATCGTTCAGTCTCACGTAATTTCCAATGTATTTAATTGTTGAAATACGTTATCAAAATAATTACTATATTTCATTACCAGTGTCCCGTGCAAGACCTTCGCACTGCAGTCTAATATTTTTAGCAATGTGTTATATTTTTTAGATGCAATTCAATCTTCTAAAAAAAAATATATATAACAATATCTGCAAACAACTTTGGTGAAGACAGAATATCATCTTATTTATTCTATTAAATTTACAGTAAAAACTGGTTGAAGATAACATCATTCGCTTAGGTGAAACATGTCACAAAGAAAAAAAATAATAAATATAAAATACAATTGCACATTTTAAGATACATTTGAAATACTACTGCTTAGATTGACCGATTGGTATTTTTTTCTTCCAAACATTTCAATTTCAATTTTAATTTTAATGATAAATATAAAATAAATCCGTGCAGAGTATTCCACGCTTTATCTATTTTGTACTATTTATTTTTATAATCATTGCTGAGTTTGTTATAATGCAGTATATAATTTTTGTGGCAACATTGATTTGAGAAAAACCTTTCATTTGATATCTGAAAACAATAATGATTTAATTTTTAATTAACTTCAATTTTTAATCATAAAACACATTTTATCGAAATGACTTTTGGTTCATATCAAAAATCTTTTCAAAAAACTTTCGAATGATATCTAATTCACTGCTGTGCGTTTTATAAATGCATAGAAAATCGGGCGTTCAAAACAGAAATAATACATATAATTAAAATAAAGGGAACTATATTCCAATTGTGTGGTGCCCAAGAACTTTACAAAGTTAGATTTCATTCGCGACCTTTAGCATTTTACACAAACTGTTTTAATGAACTTATTCCAATTTTCTCGCATCTACGACAGTCGGTAATTTTTATTGCAGTATCATTAGCATATATATTAAGCAACGATGCGTTTTATCTGAAAATGTATAGAAAAATTTGTAATAAACGTTTCGACAGCGTATTTTATGTCAATATGCTTAATATGATAAGACATCGTTAGAGATAAAATATTTCATAAAGAAGTAATTAAGAAAAGGTTAAAGTAAATGTACGTTAAGAAAATAAATGCATGAAATATTTAAATAAAAGTTGTTATAAAACTTTCGATTAATGGAATAGAATAGACAGAAATATTTATTTTACTTTCAATTTAAACTACACATTTTGTTTTTTAATAAGAAACTTGATGTAACTTCTTGTTACCTGATTTAACCCAATATTCAGTGGAATATTGAAATTCTTTGAAAAATTATATTTTGCAGTTCCGGTAGCATAACTTTATAACTTAATTCCAGTTCGAAATTTAAACTCTCTGCAAAATTATCAACAATTTATAAAGCAATTGAAAACAAATGATGTACAAACCTTAACTGTAAACTTTAAACATTATTAAGAGGATATAAAATTATGTTGAAACAATTATAAAATTAAAAAAAAATTAACTACCGGAGTTGACAGACCAGTCTCTTCAGTAGGTAGAAATGATGAATAATCCCGCATTACATCCAGATTTTTTTTTACTGTTAAAGAAAAGGAAACAATAGTGATGATGTATTTTTTAATATATATAAAATCGGTTTATGGCGTCAGATGCCACCATCCGAAGAATCTACAATAGTCTTTTTCCATTTATCCGGTCAAGAGTCTATTCCTCTTCCCTACCTCTATCGCTCATTGCCTTTGAAATATCATCCATCCAGTTCCTTCGTGGTCTTCCCCGTTTCCTTTTTTTGTTTGTTTCATAATTGAATATTTTGGGTAGTCTTTCATCATTCATTCTTTTGAGATGACCATACCAGATTAATTGCTTTTTTTAATATCATCTAATATGGTTCCTTTTATTTTCATCATTTCCTTGATTCTGTCATGTATTATTCTTTATATACTGCATGATCTTTTTAGGGCGTCCATTTCTACTGCTGTTAATTTCTTTCTTTCTGTCTCCAAAATTCTCCATCCTTCTGTTCCATATAACAATATGCTCTTTACAATAGAGTTGTATATATTGTACTTTCTTTTCCCAGTGATCTCCTCACTCCACCAAATAGAATTTAATAGTTTTAGAGCATTTCTCCCCTGACAAATTCTGTATTTAATTTCCTGTGAGTCTCTTCTTTCTCTATTAATGTCTGCACCTAAATACTTATAATGCTTAAAGCTTTCTATTCTTATGTTATTAGTTAGATTTAGGTCTGTCTCATTTCCTCCTATACATAGGTATTTGGTCTTGCTAACACAACGTTTATTTATATCTATATGACAGAAGAAATATATAGATTTTTCTACGATAAATATAGTTAATGATTTTTTTTAAACTTAACCACCCCTCCCCCCCCCCCACACACACACTCTTTCTTTTGATCCTTCTGCTCCATATAACAATATGCTCTTTACAATAGACTTGTATATATTGTAATTTCTTTTCCTAGAGACCTCCTCACTCCAACAAATAGAATTTAATAGTTTTACAGCCTTTTTCCACTGACAAATTCTGTATTTAATTTCATATGAGTCTCTTCCTTCTCAATTAATGTCTACACCTAAATACCTATCATGCTTTTAGCTTTCTATTTTTATGTTATTATTTAGATTTAGGTCTGTCACATTTCCTCCTATACACATGTATTTGGTCTTGCTGACACATTTATTTAGTTCTATATGACAGAAGAAATATTTTGATTTTTCTACGATAAATATAGTTATGAGTTTTTTTTAAACTTAACACCCCCCCCCCCCCTCTCTTTCTTTTGATACCATCCAGGTCTTAGATTACTCTACTGATTTTCACCAATTATCACGAACAGACTTAATAGAGTTGTAAATTATGGTTTCACTTTTAATAAGCAGTTTCATCTGTTTTTTTTTTTTTTTGATAATCTATTTTATAAAAACCACTACCAATACAAATTATCATAGTAGTTTTTAAAAATATTTTTCTAAAACCAGTGAAAACAATATTGATACGCAGCGTGACTTTATGTAAATTTTGGCTCCTGGAAATTTATGAAGGAATATTTTTTTACTAAAGCCTGTTTGGGAAACGTGTTGATTTCTGGAAACATGTTGTACTTGGACATATATTAATACAGAAGCTATATATAATAATATCTGAAGCTACAGATTTTATAAAGTCTGGTCAAGTTGCTGTATCTTGGAACGGATTATTTTTTTCTAATGTTAATCTAATTTTAAATTTTCCTACCTTTATTCTGTTCTTCTTTCTATTACCTAATAATGTAAGCCTGTTTAATATCGATGAAATGCTCTATATAGTACAAATTCAAAAGAAGAACAGAATGAACAGAAAGAATATAGAATAAAGCTTTTTGATGGTCAGAGAATAATAATTTTTATGCCAGTGATTCATTGTGAGATATATAAGTTTAAATTTATATTTTATGCAGATGTATTACACATGTATTCTCAACCTTTTTCGTTTAACAATTTTTGCAGTTTATTTAGAACTACTTGATCAGCCCGACATCGCCCGGTCCCACGATAAAAGGTATAAATAAATCTAAAATAAGTACTTAACCCTAAGGTGCATAGTGTTGCCAACTGGCAACAAATTAAATTTTCTCTCCTTATCGTTTATTTTGTGGTTGCCTCTTGATAACTTTATGCTTTATGTATTCATTTTGGCCCTATACTTAGGTTTAGTACATTAAAAATACCATAGGTTATTGTAGTTGTATATCAGTTACAAATAAAAAGGAGCTTTTGAATCCTTCAATTTTGGATCAATCAATAGATGGATTTCTAACACAAATAAAAAATATTTAAAATGCAAAATTTCATTTGAAAAAAAATCTTTTTCAAAAGAATATGCTTTTAAAAGTGATTTTAAATAATTTTCAGTAAGGTTTTTTGCAACAAATATTGTATATATGAGAATATACATTTGTTACCATTTGGCAATACCGTGAATTGAGTTCAACTTTCATTTACATTTTTAGTATTCTGTTCAATGAATTTTTTGATTGTTTCATCTTGCTTTTTGTCTATTTTTTCATCAAAAAATTTGGTCTGATAGAGCCTCATCATTTCAGCATATATGTTAAAGCAATGATACTAAATAAAATATTAACAGAAGAAATTTGAATTGTAATGTCTAGTGAAAGTGACATTTCTTACAATGACAGCGATGACGATCTAACTTTTGATCCAAACCCTCTGTTCAAAAACTGTTCAGACCTTATGATGAGACTGATTGTGATTTACAAGCAGATAAATCAGCTAATGAAATTGGCTAGAATTTTGATGCAAACTTTGGGATAGTGAATATTCCATCAAAACAAAAGCAGCCAGGTAAACGTAAACATAAAAAAGTGTAAGTTTAAAACTCTTCAGCCAGATCCTTCTTGGATAAACACTATTGGAGATGTTTCTCTCCTTGAAAGTATTCTATCATTAAAAACACCATATAAATATTTTTTGCATTTTTCCACATTGTACGTTTCGAGATTATACTTCAACAAACAAGCGTGTATAGTGTTCTAAAACATGTTCAAAAGCCAATCAATATATTCTTGACCGATATAAAAAAGTATCTAAGGATTTCTACTTTGAGTAGCGTGGGAAACTTTCAAGTCACAAGATTGTTTGAATCCTGTCACTGGTGAATCACCAGATAATTGCACTATGATCTTGAATACATTTGAAAGTATACGGTATACAACAATTTTCCCATGTGAACTATAATACATTGTCTAATGGGGAAGATAAGTTATTGAAGTTGAAACCAATAGTCGGGACCCAGAATAGAAATTCTTATCCATTCCCATCAAAAAAATCTCTCTGAATTTAGGAGCAAATAAATGCGCCAAAAACTCGTCACCATACGAAGCAGTATACCCCTCCCCCTCACACACACACACACAAAAAACTCGTTTAAATGTGGTTTTAAATTGTTATTTTTCGCAGGAGTATCAAGATTTGCATACGATTTTGATATTTATTGCGAAAAAAATACAACCAGTCTGCCGGGTGGACATGACTTTGTTGTTAGCGTTTGAGTCAATGATAGACTAACTCATCCAGCTGTTGAACCTGTAAATCAGGAGCTGTTTTTGATAGCTATTAAACATGAGTGAACATAATGACACTTAAAAAATCAAAAGTAATTTCGTGCGTTGGAGTATTAAGAAGAAACAGAACCCCATGCTGCAAAATGCCACTCGGCAATTAATAGAAAAAAGACCAGAGAAATATTGTAGAATATGCTTAGAATACGCTTAATGTATGGTTTTGCCATTTGGCAACTATTTAAAAAAATCCAAAATACGGAAATCTATAAGAGTGAAAAGTTTTTCAGTATTTTTCCTTTAACGTACGCCCATTAAAGAATCAAATATAATGTTTTTAAGGAAAAATAAAAAATCATGCACTAGAGGGTTAATGATTTTATATGTTAAACACAGAATTTTAAAGCAATTTTCAAGACAGAAAAATGACAAAAAGAAACCGACATTTTGAAAAATGGTAATATAGATGTTTTTTTTTTTTTTTTTTTTTTTTTACTGAAAATAAACGTAAACATGGTTTAGTATCTTTTGTTTTTTTCGTAATTTTAATTCCGAAGTCAATGCATATTTTAGACATCGCAAAAAAAATATAAATAAATAATTAAATAAATAAATAAAATAATGTGAGTTGGTTCTTTAATTAAGGATTTTTTTTTTCAAAGATTTAATATTCGTATTTTTTTATAACTGAAAGCGTCATTTTAAAAAATGAACATAGATTTGGTCTTGTTATTTTAGTTATTGCTTATTTTAGTCGAAATTCCCAAGGTCAATTTTTCAAGATTGCAGAAATCGCATTAAAACGATGAAACGCACTCTTCGGAAACAACGTTTTAGATTGACATTGCGATTTTTTTCCAAGACATTGCGGCATTTTAAACATAAAATTACGACCTTTACTTTCGAGTGTTTGGAGGATTCGTATTTCAAAAAAATATTCCGATAACTTCAATAACCGTGTAGGGGCCCACGAATTAGAGATTTCGTATCTGATTTTTTTAAACGGTTAGATTTCGCATTTTCCGAAATACATTGTTCCGTTAAAAAGCTTATATAACAACATGGTATTGTTTCTTTCCTTTATACGTGTTTCAAACGTTTCGGCTTGTGCCTCTTTCCAAAAAATTGGTGGGAATTAAACCCGCTTTCGAAATTTCGGATCGTCTCTAATTCTATGCTTCGGAATAGGGTTCTCGGTTGCACCATAGCCATGTTTATTCGGCTGACTTCTTTAAGCGCGCGGTTAAATTAATAACTTAGTTAACTATCAAAAAACCCGAGTCTCAGATGCATTAGGACGTGCCTTTGACTATTGGTACCAGAGGAATTGTCATACCTCTAGATTCGGTGGATTTCCCTATCCATTTCATACGGACAAACTCTTTTTGATTTATCAGTATAGATTTATAAAATGAAAGGTTAGAATAATTTCCGCCAATTTTATAAATATTTTAATGTTTGTTTTCATAATTTTATAATTTATCATCTCCCAGCACCACTGACGCCATTCGCCTTACTTTAATAAAATTTATAATAAATGCCATAATTAAAAATATTCCATATAAATAGTAACAGATGTTCAATCAATACTTTTATTAAGAAAAATATTAAGTACAACATTCTTTTTCAAAATTGATTAATAGTGTTTTAATTAATGTTTATCAGTTACTTACACCTTTATTATTCGTCGAAATCTTTTTGAACAATAAATAATTTCATGATAAATGTCAAATTCGAAAAAAAAGGAGGTTTTGAAAAGCACAGCCTTTGTGTTTTTAAATCTGGTTTTCAATTTATAATGAAGAAAAGGTATTCCCTAATAAAAAAAAACAATAAATTCATTTTTAAATTAAATTATTTCCAGTTAATACAGTTTTCTGTCGATACTAAATGTATAGTATGACATATAAAGTAAAAATGTAACACATTTAATAAATGCAATTATTTGAAAAAAAATCTATTACAAATGCATTAAAATGAAATGAAGTTCATTTATGTAATATGCATTAGATATACATATATAATATTCTTAATTATGGCACTTCTGATAAATTAAACATAATAGTCTCCAGTGATTTAACATTAGAATGTTAATCACTGGAGACTACTATGTTTAATTTTTCTGAATGACTGAAATTGTAGTTAATTAATTGTCTTAAACATTTTGCTCAAAATCATATAGCAAAAAATGATTTTTTATGATGAATAATTTATCATGCTTTGATTTCTCCTTTAATCATAATATATCTAATTTGACTTACAATATAAATTAAAGATCGGACTAAATGTTAAACAACTGCATTAAAAAAATAAATTCGGTATTTTCTGGCGAGAACTGATTTTTTTTATGTATTTGAGAGGCGATAATTAAAAAACTCCGCGAAAATCCGTAAAAAGTGACAGGTTAAAAATGATATTTAAAATTACATTAAATATTACATTTACGCTGAACAAAGTTTATACACACACACACATACACACACACACACACATATATATATATATATATACATACAGTAACAACTCGACTTACATCAGGAATTTGTTCCAAGACAAACGACGTAAGTCGAGGTATATTTAGATAAGGAAGAGTGGATAAACAATAAAATTTTTCCATTAGCTAATGTTCATATTCTATTGTATTTAGGAATTATGTTACATACAACTAAAATTAGCAAAAGAAGGATTTTTCAATAAAAGAATTTGGAATTAGTCCTTCTAGTTGCCTCGTTCGAGTCATTGAGGATGTGAAAAGATCTTTCAATGAAGTTTGAACTGGCAATTTTTCTTTTTTTCTCTTATAAGCACAGAACAGAGCTTTTTCTAGTGAATTTGTTTGGTTGTTTTTCACTATCATTTAACTGTCGGAGGAATTTTTTCTTTCATAAGAACAACAGTGTTAAAAAAATTCAAAGTGCGGGTTAATTAAGGAATTTTTTTCGATGCCAGACGACTTAAATGCTTCGTGACTTAAGTCGATTATCTATATTTTTATTATACACATTTTATTAATTTTGTTGGTCCAGTTACTAAAAGTGTTCCACATCATCCGCATCCTGTACTATACACTGATGGTTCAAAGATGCAAAAGGGAGTCGGCGCTGCCTTTGTGGTATTCATGTCAGATGTAATTTTACAAAAAAAAAAAAAAAAAAAAAAAATAAATAAAATAAATTGCAATCTTTTAATACTGTGTATCAGACAGTATTTACAGCTATTGATTTAGATATAGAATGGTGTAGAGACTCAAATTATAGTACATTTCATATTTATACAGATAGTCTATCCTCAGTCATGGCACTTAGAAATCTTTTCCCGAATGATGAAATTTTATATAATATACATGTCGTAGTCTGATTGAGAAATCCGGCTCTTTGCAAACAACATAGGCTCTTTGCAAAGAGCCGGACTAATTGGAGAATCCATCTCCCTTTTTCCAATTAGCCTGATATTTTTCAGGCTTATTGCAAAGAACCTAGAAAGCGTTAGGCTAATTGAAAAATGACCACTTATTATCCGATCAGGGTGATATTTTTAGCTCACAGGCTATCAAAGCCTGAGAACTTATGTGCCCGCCGATTCTGTATGTACGTACCTAAGTGCGTAACGCGATAACTCTTGATAGAAATATCCGATTTGCTTCAATTTTTTTTTCTAGGTTCATTCTGATAAGGTGCTTCCCTGATTAGTTGTTTGGGTTCATTGGTTAAGGATAAAGGGGGAAAAGGGGGGCTAGTCCCCCCTTAAAATATATAAATTGGTTTTTCTTGCAGAAATATGCGATTTGCTATAAATTTGGTATACCGGTTTATTATGTTAAGGAGCTTCCCTGATTAGGTTTGGAGGTTCATTAGTTAAATATAAAGGGAGGAAAGGGGACTAGACCCCCCCCCCCACCTTATTTTAGATAAATGGGATTTTCATGCAGAGTTATTCGATTTGCTCCAAACTTCGTATACCTGTTTATTATGTTAAGGAGCTGCCTTGATTGGACTTGGAGATATTTATTGGTTAAGTATAAAGGAGGGACAGGGGCTAGTGTCCCCTTAATTTAGCTAAATGAGTTTTTCATACAGAATTATTCGATTTTCTTCAAATTTGATATACCAGTTTATTACGATATGGCTTCCTGCATTTGATTTGGAGGTTCATTGGTTAAGTATAAAAGGGGGGAGAGGGGGGCAATTGTCCCTCCCTTTAATTTAGATAAATGGGTTTTCATGCAGAATTATCTAATTTAGTTTAGTTTTTTTTCTAGGTTCATTCTAATAAGGAGCTTTTCTGATTAGATTTGAAAGTTCATTGGTTCATCATAAAGGGAGAAATGGGGGAGCTAATACCCCCCACTTAATTTAGTGAAATGTTTTTTTTTCATGCAGAATTATCTGATTTGCTTCAAATTTGGTATACCAGTTTATTATGTTAAGTAGCTTCCCTGATTATATTTGGAGGTTCTTTGGTTAAATAGAAAGGGGGGCAACGGGGACTAATACCTTCATTTATTTTTCGAGGGGCATTATTCTTTGAAATAAGAGTATAATATACAATTAGTGTGAATAGCCTGTGAACTTAATGCCATCACTTTAACTGGGCAATTTTATTTTTATTAGGTTTATTAACGCATAACCCTACACAAACCCGAAAAATAAATTACAACAGACCGTACCCCGATCCGAGCAAGAGAAAATAATCTCAGTCTACATGCAACCCCACCCGAACCTGAGAGTTCCATTTGAAAAAACACGGAATCCCGAACCAATTCTGATAACCGTCAAAAATATTCCAAAGATCCATAACCGTATCCGGACAAGACAAATTAGTTTCCGTGGACACGCAACGCTACCAGAACCTAAAAATTCCATTCGAAGTCAACCTGAAACCCGTCACGAACCAAATCTTAACCGACAAAAATATTCCAAAGAACTATAACCCGATGCAAGCCAGACAAAATAATCTCCGTCCACCAGCAACCCGATCCGAACCTGAAAGTTCTAACTGAACTCAATCCGAAACCTGGTTGTGGTCGTTTGGGCGGGTTGACTTCAAATGGAACCGTCAAGTTTGGATCCGTTTGAAAAAAAAAAAAAAAAACTAAATTAGATAATTCTGCATGAAAACCCATTTATCTAAATTAAGGGGAGGGCAATTGCCCCCCTTTCCCCCCTTTTATACTTAACCAATTAACCTACAAATCAAATGAAAGAAGACATATAGTAATAAACTGGTATATCAAATTTGAAGGAAATCGAATAATTCTGTATGAAAAACCCATTTATCTAAATTAAGGCGACACTAGCCTCTGTCCCTCCTTTATACTTAACCAATAAATCTCCAAATCTAATTAAGGCATCTCCTTAACATAATAAACCGGTATACGAAATTTGGAGCAGATCGAATAAATTTGCATTAAAAACCTATTTACCTAAATTAAGGGGGAGGGGGTAGCCCCCCTTTCCTCCCCGTATACTTAACTAATGAACTTCCAAATCTAACCAGGGAAGCTCCTTAACATAATAAACCGGTATACCAAATTTGGAGCAAATCGAATAATTTAGCATTAAAAACCAATTTACCTAAATTAAGGGGGGGCAGCCCCCCCCTTTCCCCCCTTTATACTTAACTAATGAACCACCAAATCTAATTAAGCCATCTCCTTAACATAATAAACAAGTATACCAAATCTGAGCTAATCGAATAATTCTACATGAAAAACGCATTTATCTAAACTAAGGGGAGAGGCAATTGCCCCCCTTTCCCCCCCTTTATACATAATAATGATCTTCCAAATGTAATCAGGGAAGCTGCTTAACATTATTAACCGGTATACCAAATTTATTGCAAATCCCATATTTCTGCATGAAAAACCCATTTATCTAAATTACGGTGGGGGGGAAGATACCCCCCCCTTTTCTCTCTTTATATGTAACTAATGAACCTCCAAATCTACTCAAGGCAGCTCCTTAACTTAATAAACCGGTATACCAAATTTAGAGCAAATCGAATAATTCATCATGAAAAACCGATTTATCTAAATTAAGATGTAGCCCCCTTTCCCCCCTTTATACTTACATAATGAGCTTCCAAATGTAATCAGGTAAGCTCCTTAACACAATAAACCGGTATACCAAATTTTGAGCAAATCGAATATTTCTGCATGAAAAACCCATTTATATAAATTAAGAGGTGGTAGCCCCCCTTTTCCCCTTTATCCGTAACCAATGGACACCAAAAACTAATCAGGGAAGCACCTTATCAGAATGAATCAAGGAAAAAAAATTGAAGCAAATCGGATATTTCTATCAAGAGTTATCGCGTTACGTACACACGTACATACAGAATTTTCGGGAACATAAGCTCTCTGGCTTTGATAGCCTGTGAGTTAAAAATATCACCCTGATCGGATTATAAGTGGTCATTTTTCAATTAGCCTAATGCTTTCTAGGCTCTTTGCAATAAGCCTGGAAAATATCAGGCTAATTGGAAAAAGATAGATGGATTCTCCAATTAGCCCGGCTGTTTGCAAAGAGCCTAGGTTGTTTGCAAAGAGCCGGATTTTTCAATTAGCCTACGACATATATACCAGTTTGCGTTTGGCGGAGGGGATTTTTCTGCCGGGGGTTCTCTGCCTTTGCAATTTTTGGTCAGTTTTCTTCTAATTTTTAAGTTGTTCCGTCACAACCTATAGCCATTAGTTTATTAATCTTTGTTTTTTCAGTGGTGTATTTTTAAATGATTTCTGCAATATTCCTTCCTGATTCAGAAGATGGTGTCCCAGATACAGTTAATTTCACTCTTCAATCAAATATGCGTGTTCTTTACTTCGATGTAATCGATCTCAAATTTTCCAACATTTCTTTTAGATTTGAGGACTAGAATAAACTTCTGGTATTCAGAAAATTTCTTGTCTATCATTTGATCAGTTCACCACTGGGAAACTACGATAATTCATGAGTTCGTCCAAATTTCTTCGATCTTTTCTTTTATGATTTTAATTACCTCTGACTTTGGTGGATCTTTGACATTCCTGTTGTGTTTTAATTATAGTCTTGTATAAAAATAATACACTGCTCAAAACAATTAAAGGATATTTGAAGTTTTATATAAAATAAAGATATAAACGAAATTTTTTTTGCCGAAAATAGAAGAAGAGAATCACAAATGCAAATTTTTCTGTTTTTTAAACTGTGGAGTATGCAAATTTTGAGTTCGACGTCAAAAACGTCGCTTCAGCGGCAGCGAATGAAATTTGACTTTCAACTGGATAAAAGAGAATGAAGACAAGGATGATCGGCATTCAGTGATTGCTTTGTTTCGATGAGTACGATGTCTCAGCGAAGTCATTTGACAGATTCAGAAGCTTTGAGAATTGTTGGTAGGTTAGAAGGGGGCCAAACTCAAGCCGAAGTAGCGCAAGCCATTGGAGTGTCACAAAGTGTCATTTCCAGGATCTGGAACAGTTTTTTGGAGAGTGGATGTGCAGGTCGAAGACCAGGGCAAGGTCGTATACGGGCAACAACGCCCAATGAAGATCGGTATTTATCGTTAACAGCTCGGAGACACCGAACCATGAACGCTACTCTTCTCCAACAACACCTTCGCTCCACTACAGGCACCACGATTTCAACTCAGACTGTCCGAAACCGGCACCATGCTGTAGGTCTGTATGCTCGCCGACCGATGGTATGTGTTAGATTAACATCAAGGCATCGTCGCGACCGCAGGGAGTGGGCAACCGAGCATGTCAAATGGAGGAGAAATGAATGGAGCAATATTCTGTTTTCTGACGAGTCCCGTTTTTCTGTGCATCCGGATAATAGGCGTATTTTCATCTGGAGGGACCGTGGCAGTAGGAATAATCCTGCGTTCGTGCACGAAAGTGTCAGATTTGGCGGAGGAGGAGTGTTGGTGTATGGTGGCATTTCCATTGACGGGCGCACTGACCTCTATATCATTCGAGATGGAGCTCTGACTGGTCGCCGATATAGGGATGAGATCCTCAGACCTATTGTAGTTCCTTACGCTGCAACAATCGGAGATAACTTCATTTTAATGGACGATAACTGCAGGCCACATCGTGCAAACCTGGTGGAGTATTTCCTTTTCGAGGAAGGATTCGTTCGAATGGAATGGCCAGCGTGTTCTCCAGACATGAATCCAATCGAGCACGGTTGGGACGCTCTAGGAAGACGAGTTTCTGACCGCCAACAACCCCCACAAACTCTCCAAGAACTGGAAAGAGCTCTTCTGGAAGAGTGGGGCAGAATACCCCAACTCGTCATTAATAGCCTCATTGAGTCCATGCCTCAAAGGTGTTCAACATTGCTGGCCGCCCGTGGAAACCATACCCTCTTCTGAAAATGATTTTCTTTGAAGAAAACACCTTTTCTTATTCTTTTTTTCTCACATGTACAAATTGTGTTTTTTTTTCCTTTAGTACACAAATGCACAATAAAATGCATTTTTTTCTGCCAAACATGTGTAATTTATTCTCATATAACCTACTATGTCTGTCGACCATGTATCAACCAGTTAAACATTTTACCAGATACAAAATCCACCTAAAACTGCAATATCCTTTAATTGTTTTGAGCAGTGTATTTTGTAACATCTACCATTGTTGGCAAAGCAGCTTTATTTAGTTTTGAAGGGGCACCACGTAGGCGTAATCCACTGCACTTCTAGTAATGGTAAACTTCGATTTGCTTCCACACGCTCACATTTAAATATGACTCAAAAAATGAGAACAAACAATTTTTAAAACTCAATAAAACGTCAAATATTGTAAAATAAAGACTTAAATTTTTAAAATAATAAAAGGTATTACACTAAACATTTTAAATATAAAAATGTCAAACGAGATTACCAAAAAACCCTGTAAATGTACAATTTATGATAAGAACCCATTGTGTATAACTATGGAAATATAAAGGTCCCAGTGGAGCCCCGAAGATGTTTTTCAAAATTCATAATATTTTACACGCATATTAGAGATAATAAAAGACAACATTTGGCTGCTATCCAAATTCAAAATTCCAACTTTCGTTTATTCACTCCTCCCTAATAATCATCCTAGGCTATCAGTTTTTGTGTTTATTATATCGGGGTTCTATGTCCTTCTCGCCCACACATCGTTTATAAGTTAATCTTGTTTTCTTTGGTAAATGATGTTAATTTACTTAAAGGCAGGTCGACCCTGGATGATCTTAAACATCATTTTTTAGATGGAAAAAATATTTTAATTGTAATAAATATATAGCATAAAGAAAATATAATAATCCCAATGAATCCTTTTTTTTAAACATAGGAGTAACCCAATCACCACCATTTTGAAGAAATGTCTTTAAAAACTATTAAGTAAAAAAATAAATAAATAAATAAAAATAAAATAACATAAAAAATCTCTTGTTGTGGGCTCATCTGCAAATGAGCAGCTTAAATGAATAAAAAATCAGATTGATTAAATAGAAACTATACAGACATTCAAAATCAGCCCATGATATATTATTTCGACTTTGGACAGTAGCCCCTAGCCATTTCGCAAACTGCTCAGTCGCTCCACTCCATTTAGGAGACTGACCGGTCGCGCCTAGCAATTTCGAAAACTGGCCTACTGCCTCCAGCCAATGTTCCCAGTGGACTAATTCTTTTTTAATTCAGATTTCTTGATTGGCACCACATTTTTCAAATGGTCAATTTCGCCTTATTTAATGGCGTATTAATTAAGGCGAAAACATGCCTAGTTTTTCCACTTCAAGAAAGTAGTGCCAATCAATGAATCTAAATTTAAAAAAGTAGCACACTGGCAACACTGCGTCCAGCTATTTCGTGATCTGGCCGAAGCCTTTGGCCACTTCGTAAACTGGTTGACAAACTCTGGTCATTTCGAGAACTAACCAATGAATTTAAAAAGAGATTGACCAGCAAATTCACAAACTGCCTGATTTCGGGCTTTGGAAGCAAAAAAAATGTATATAACTAAAAAATATTATAAACCAATAAAAAATTGCATGTTTCTCAAGAAAAAAAAAACATTCAAAATACAATTATTTTTTGACAAAGAATAAATCCTAAAATACGCCAGTTACGCTCGAATTTTATAAAACAGTTCTATAAATTAGACAGTCATCGGCAATTGGACCTAATTTCTTCAAACTATTTTGTGCTAAATTTAAGAAATCTTCGCCAAGTATCGCTAAGTTTGTCTGTGAGCTTGTTTACAGGAAAATTAAACTGTTTATATGTTTTTAGCACATTGGAAATATTTAACAATATTTTCATATAAGCTAAGGTGTAATATCATGGCATTATCCACGGGTATCGGTTACATATTTTTATTATAACTGAGTATTCTCTACTTCGTACATCCATTTATCAGTCTGTATAGAATCATACAAAAAGTATGGATAACTATATTTCCCAAAATGTCATTTAAGGGAGAGTAGTCAAATTTGGACAAGTTCACATATATTTAGGTGTAACTCGCTTCATTTTTGGAATATCTGCAAAATATTACTAAACGTGGTCAATCTATTTATCTCATAGCTAAATAAATCTATTTAACAATTTCATTTTAAAAATCTTAAGTTTTATTTTAAATTTTAAAAAATGTCAAAAGTGTTTCAAATTCAGCGGCTGATCACCTAAGTTGGACCCCAGTCAACTTAAACTAGTATGTTGTGGCCATCACAAAACTTTCTTCTATATAAATCACGTCAATTAAATCGTTTAAATAGTACCAATTCATATCACAATATATCTGAATTTGAAGTTTGTTGAAAATTCGTGCATTAGTTCTTTTATAGAGCTATAGCGGAAATTCTGAAAAATGTAGTATAGCAGCGCCACCTGTTGAGCGATTTACACCAAAGCATAAACAGCACTAATTGATATCAAGGTATACCTGAATCTGTAGTTTGATGAAAATTCATGCATTAGTTATTGAGATACAACTGTGGCGGAAATTCTGAAAAATGCAGCATAGCAGCGCCACCTGTTGAGCGATTTGCACCAAAACATAAACAGCACTAATTCATATCATGGTATACCTGAATCTGAAGTTTGTTGAAAATCCAAGAATTAGTTCTTGAGATAGAGCTATTGCGGAAATTGCGAAAAATGCACAATAGCAGCGCCACCTGTTGAGTGATTTACACCAAAATCTATAAAATGTCTATTCATGTCATGGTATACCTGAATCTGAAGGTTCTTGAAAATCCAAGCATTAGTTCTTGAGATAGAGCTATTGCGGAAATTGCAAAAAATGCACAATAGCAGCGTCACCTGTTGAGCGATTTACACCAAAATCTATAAAATGTCTATTCATGTCAAGGACTAACTGAATCTGAAGTTTCATAAAAATCCGTGCATTAGTTCTTGAGATAGAGCCATTGCGGAAATCGTAAAAAAATCCAACATAGCAGCGCCACCTGTTGAGCGATTTACACCAACACGTAATCAGCATCAAGTCATATCAAGGACTAACTGGTTCTGAAGTTTCATGAAAATCCGTGCATTAGTTCTTGAGACAGAGCCATTTCGGAAATCGTAAAGAAGACAGCATAGCAGCACCACATGTTGAGCGATTTGCACCAAAAACTAATCAGCATCAATTTGTATCAGGGACTAACTGAATATTAATTTTTATTAAATTCCGTGCATTGGTTCTTGAGATAGAGCGCCCACAAAATGTGTGTCACACACAGACACACAGACAGACAGACTCACAGACAGACATTTTGTAAAAACATGTTTTTCGGGTTCTCTGACCCCTAAAACGTGTAAATCCGTCAAAAACCGGAATTCGAAAATTTTCATGAATGCAATACTTTCTTCTTGTAAAGATAGAAGAAAGTAAAAAGAGACTGGGGAATGAACCAAACAATGTTAGGCTGTTTTAATGAGTAGGGAATATAACTAATTTCATTAAAAGCAAAGTTAGCGATTAATTAAACAATCAAACAAAACTTCAGCAATGAAATGTAATGAAATCAAATTAGTGAAAGTAAGAAAAATTGTTTTAAATTAAAATGTATTCAAAATATAAATGAAAGTTATAAGTAATTAAAAATAGGTATTACAGAACTAATTCCCAGTTTGTTGAATATTATGTAAGACGAAATGAACAAAGCAAGGCTTTTGTTCATTTTTAGTTCAGCGCACGCAACATGAAACCATATATTGCAATCTGCAGACTGACACATTTATGCTATTTTATTTTTCTTACAAATTATGCAAAATCAGTTATCACTATCATGTTTTTTTTCTTTTTAGATTATTCTTACCCTCATATCTGTAGCACTTCCTTTCCATTATTTTCTTCCCAATTGAATTGCAAATATTTCTAAACTATTTTTCATGTTTCAATTGCTATTATGCTTTGAGAGCGTTGTTTTTGTGGTTTTTTAGCCTCTTAATTTCAAAGTTTACTTTATGTGGCAAGGATGTTTACACAGCTGTTTTTTGGGTAACTATGTAATTTGATTTAATTGATTTTGACAAAGAAGATAACTTTTCAGTTAATTCGTTGGCTTCGGGGTTATATTTGTAGGTGCACCATTCTTGCGTGTCAATCTTTTCACAAATTACTCTTTCCTTTTCGTTTCCTATATCTTTAACAACGTTTGCTGTCACTGACGTTTTTTCCAGATTGTCTGTGCTGTTATTATATATATATATTTTTTCTCTTAGTTTTATCGAGTTCCGTGCTTACTGACTCTGGCTCCGAAATCTCACTAGTAGAAGAATCGATGGTTCTATCTGCAGTGCCTATCTCCTCGTCAGGAATAAGTGCAGAAGTGGCTGCAAAATGATGACTTTAAAAAACATTCATATTAGGAGGACAAATGCCGGTTTCTTTAAAAGCTTTGACGGCGGCGGGTTTCAATGGTTTCTGCTCTTTTGTAAACTATAATTAAAAGCTCTAAGACCTGCAAAGTTGTTAGAGGGAATCCTTTATTACCCGAAGCCACGATTCTTGTGCCGCTACGTAACATAGATTTAAGGGTTTAAAAAAGGCAACATTCAAAGGTTGCAATCTGTGGGTTGCAATATAATAGTGTTATTTTCCCGGGCGAAAACTATAGCAGAAAGGTTTTTGCTATTTTCGAATGGCATCAAGCAACATGTTTATATAGCCCTAATCTGTATAAAGACATTGAACCAGATATACAAAAAAAACTAAATGAAAATATTCAAAAACTTACATGGAGATAGTAATTCATTATAACATTTTGCAAAATAAAAATAATGGCAAAAGAAGTTACAGACATCAAAATTCATTACTTCCTTTTTGAAATTATTATTGTATATCTTGTCGAATTTAAAAAACTCAAATTAGTACAATTAAAGCAACTGTGTCATTAAAAAAACAGATTATCACAAGACTGATAAAAATAACGAAAACAAACGAATCCGCGTGAAAAATAAGTGCCATAAGCCCATGAATTTAGACATGTATATGAAAACTTAACAACTTACCTTAGACCAACTTACCTTTGTAGAAAAAAAATAGATCAAAACAGCTAATTTTAGGTTTTCTAAAATTGCCTGAAAACAACACGTGGAAGGCGGGTGCTTCTTCTAATAAAAATGACGTCATTCTGGTGTGTAGGATTTCAGCGGTAGATGGCGTCTATTTCTGTAATTAACGGCAAAATTCTGTCTTTCAGTTTAATGTGGCAGCCCAAATATTGCTACTCACCCCTATGTATTTTTAAATCGATTTAAGGTAAATTTCTTGGTTATAATTTCAATAAAACTTCTTCCAAAACTGCTATTCTTTAACAAAATTTTTTTATTATTATTATGAGCAAAAAAAAAAAAAACTTTTATTGAAACTTTCATACCACATGTTTACAATAACAATAAATTAGCTATTCCTAAAAGGATATTTGGTTTTGATGCACATTAAACATTTTCATTCACCGCGCTGGAAAATGTTAGATATTGGAAATTTTCTTCTAATCGTTAAACATGTTTCATAACAGGACGGGTAATTAATTTTTAAACGTCTTATCTTATTAAACAATAAATGAATTAAAAAGTAAACTTTCATCATGAATTAATCAAAAGTGCTATCAATAAAAATTATGTTCCTTAAAACTGGAAATTAACATTACAATATGAAGGAATTATTTTCTGCTATTATTGAAATAATTTATTTTTAAAATTCGATCTTTTAACCGTAGTTGTGTTCCATCTCTTATTAGAGAACTGAGTACGTGAATAATATAAATGTTCTAAGTAAAAAATTATTTTAATAAAATTATTATATATTAATTGTGTATTCTATTTACCATATTTTTTAAGATACATTACTTAGTTCCGTCGCTAAATTGTAATATATTTAACATTCCTCAGAGAAGAGCATATTTCATTCGGACATTTTAATTAACCTGCTGAAATATATTCTACTTCATTAGGAATTTGCTATTGAAAATGTTAAGTAACAAATAACTTTGATGCATTAGTTAGTTAATGCAAAACCATAACACCCTCAAAATATATCATCAGCAAAATTCTTTTTCATACTTATATAGCACTTTCTTTTGATCACATTATACATTTTAATAATATCTCATGATTTGAACAATCATGATTTATTACATATATTATACAACGATGCATTTTTTTTATTCGATTGTTAAATGATATGTAACAGGACAATAATTTTGAGTAACTTTTTAAAAAGAATTTTTTAGTATGGGCATATGTCTTTGCTATATATACAAAGACATTCCCAGACTATTTGATTAGCAATTACATTAAAATAAATTACAATCATGAACTGTAAATGAACACACATTTGGGAATCAGAAAATAATAATTATTATTAATTAATAATAATAATTTAGCAGTTATCGGAATGAGTATACTAATTATCCAGTGCCTTATCTTATTAAACACTAAATCAGATTTTAAGAAATCTTTCACTGGCAATTAGTTCTAAGTATTTTTTTTTTCCATTGTTGACTATAAAATTTAAGTTACTCTAAATTTAATTAATAATCAAAATTACCTCATTATTAATTACAATAACTTGTATTAAAAACTTTAAATTAAAAAGTACTAAAATTTGAGATCCAGAAACTCTTAATCATTATTAATTAGTGTTAAAAACTTTGATGGTTAAAGGAACACGTAGATTAATTATTAGACATCTTATCTTATTAACATTAAATCAGCTTTTAAAAAGATCTTTACTGAAGAATTAATCCTATGTGTTATCAATAAAAACCTTTTTACGTAAAACTTTAAGCTGGAAAAAAATAGCATAAAAAGAGATGATTACAGATGAACCTCTAACACGAGCACGGGTAAAACGATGACATGCTTAAAACGAATAATTTTCTCTTTAAGAATAGTTAACCCTTAAATGCCTGATTTTTCAAAAATCATTGTATTAATGTTTTTTCGGCTTTCATTTTTAAAATAAATCATGGGAAAAATACTTAAAAAAATCATATTACAGATGAACCTCTAACACGAGCATGGGTAAAACGATGACATGCTTAAAACGAAGAGTTTTCTCTTTAAGAATAGTTAACCCATAAATGCCTGATTTTTCAAAAATCATTGTAATAATGTTTTTCGGCTTTCATTTTTTAAATAAATCATGGGAAAAATACTTTAAAAATCATATTTTGTTTTAAGTATGGTTTACGGCTATAAAACAGTTTGTAACTAATCGGAAATACTGGTGTTTAATTGAAAAAGTAATTTTCCTTGATAAAATTCTATAATATTAAACACACAAGAATTTTAGGAACTATAATAAGAAATAAATTTTACTTGCTCACTGCAGAACAAAATAGGGTATTTCGCAAGCTTCCAAACAAAACAAAAAGAACAAGTAGCAACAATTGAAAATATAAATCTATCTTTATTCTTGAACAGCACAAGTGTTGCCATCTATATGTTGAAAATCAATTTAATAATATTTTCAGTATGTATTTTATTGGCAACATTAGGCATTATAGTTTCAATATTATTCTGATAGTATTTTAGAGCCTAAATTGGGTATGTTGCCTAAAAGCAACACCCGGCATTTAAGGGTTAAAAAATTATCTATATTCAGATTTTCACACTTGTTACGAGGTACTATAGCAAGATCACGGCTAATAAGAGTGAAACATGTAAACATTTCAATGAAATTGTTAGCTAAATTAAGAGTAAGAAAAGGAAAATAGTCACTTTGTACTAGGACATTTACACGGGAATGTGGCCAAAAACATTACCCTATCATCAATGTTTTAATTTTGTAGTTTTATCAATTATATTTTATGATAGCTACAATATTGATAATTTTGCTTCCTAATTTATATCATTCCTAATAGTACCACATGACTACAGCTATTACTGTCTAAAATATTCATGCTTGTCTTTGGCAATATATTAAAAAAAAAAAAGGTAAATTTGTTACAAATTTCCTGCCTTAGTTAGTGCAAATGAAAATGAATAAACAGTCGAGATCGTGGAACAACAATTTTTAGTTTTTAGTTTTCAATAACAAGTGTTATAACATTGTAAATTTACTACTAAATATTTTAAAAAATATAGTTAAATTGTTGTACATTATTTTCTTAGTTTCTTTTTTTTCTTTTTTTTTACACTAAATTATATTTTAATAAATTTTGAGTAAATGTGTTTTGGAGGTTGTTGTGTTTCATGAGTATTTTGGTGAATGAGTAAAAGATTTCCCGAAATTCAGCCAAAATTAAAGGTTAAAAAATACTAATACCGCTGAAACAGATGTTATTTTTTAATCTGAAATTCCATTCTAAAAAATAGTTACAATTTTGTGATTTAAAAAGAAAAAACTACAAAAGCAACTTAATGGCAGCTTACAGTGGTTATATTTTCGTTTCGATAATATACTATTAAATAATAAATCTTGTATGATTTACCATAAAACAAAAGAACTCACAAGACGTGTTTCGAACCGGAATTTTAACAGCCCGTCATAAGGCAAAGTAAACACTTGTTTTTAAGGTGACAAGATCACAAGTGAGCAGTAACGGCAAAGAGGAAAGCTTACACATTTATTCCATAGATAACGCTAGCTCAAAACTAAACACTCATCACATAGGAGCACATGCAGAAGAGCAA
The DNA here is from genome assembly GCA_963932465.1 of Maratus speciosus. Classification (NCBI taxonomy): domain Eukaryota; kingdom Metazoa; phylum Arthropoda; class Arachnida; order Araneae; family Salticidae; genus Maratus; species Maratus speciosus. The sequence goes on from OZ010791.1 coordinate 134,156,756, forward strand.
AGTGTTCCCAAATTTAAGTAAAAAATAAAATAAAAAAAGAGTAAAGAAAATGAAAAACAATAACAAAATGAATTAAAAATGAATAAATAAATGGTAAATAAATTAAATTAAATTTAAAAAAAAAAACATAAACTGAAAGAGAAAACAAATAATAACATAAGAAATTCAAGATCTGTTTAATTATAATAAAATGAAAAGTGACAAGAACAGAGGGGAAATAATTATAAAAGTATTTTCCAAGCTGAAGAGAAAAAAATGAGATTATGAGATGACTAGTTTATCAAAATTTTTAGAAATAAAAAAATACTTCGTGAAATTACAAGTGACTGGGAAAGATAGGAGAAGACATAATTCTGACCATGCAGAAATTGAAACCGTAACTTTAAGTCCACACAGTGAGAGAATAGAAGATAATGAAATTTTTTGATCTGAAATATACCTCTGATACTCGCTTAATCTAAACTTCAATGTTCTCTTAGATTGACCAAAGTAACCTATACTGCAAGAACAAGGAATAGAATGAACGCCTTACTGGTTCTTAGTAGGAATAAGATCTTTCAGAAAAGAGAATATTGTTTTATTAATAGGTTTAAAGAAAACATTAAAATTTAAACGTGAAAGGATTTTGGATATTTTCAAATGTTGAGGAGAATAAAATGGCTGAACGATAGAGTTAAAATTAGAAGGATTATTTAAGTCAGAATGAAAACGTTTAAGATTATTAAATTTTTTAAGATCTTTATCAATCAAGGAGGGATTATAACCACGTGCAAGATCTCAGATATTTCACTTCATTATTCAGAGCAGAAGAGCCAGAATAGATGTGTAGCGCCATTAAAACAAATGTATAAAAGGACGCCATTTTTTATGAGGAGGATGATTTGAAAGAGCATAAGGAGGGAGAGATACAGAGAAAAGTTTTCTATAAACAGGGATAGAAAACCGATCTGGGTGTTTCGAAACCAAGGCATCAATGTAAGGGAGATACTTGTTCTCTTCAAATTCGATAGCAAATTGAATACTAGGGTCAATAGAATTAACAAGTAAAAGATTATTAAAAAGATCCAGGTCAGAAGGACTTAAAATAAAAGCCTCATCAACATATCCAAACCAGAAAGGAAATTTTTATAAACTGAGGTCATTTTCTTCAACAAAATGCATATAAATATCACATAAGGAGGAGTACGTGGAGGAGATTTCTGATAAAAAGAAAGATTAGAATTTTAAAACGGTTTGTTGAAAAATATGATATTAGCCAAAAGGTAACGAAAAGAGTCAAGTTGAGAAAAAAAATAATTTTAAATAGTAAATTCAATAGGGCCAATGAAGATCGGAATAGAAGGATTAGAAACACACGAAAAAATCAAGAGAAGGGAGAAAACATCACACTGAAAATCAATAAGAGATAAAATAATAAGATAAATTCACAACATAATTTTGCACAAGTGTAGAGATACCAAAGCAGTAGTATTAAAAGACAGAAGTGAAAAAAAAAAACTTTTCATCCAAAGTAGCTTTGTGATAAGTAGATTTGTAATCGGCATAAGTTAAAATTCTGTTTTTTAAAGAAACGGAAATAATTACATTATTATTTATCTGCAAGTGTAAAATATATAATTCATATTGAATGCGAGAAAGAGGGTATCGAACATCTTGAATGATGGCACTAAGAATAAAAAACGTACTCCTGGTTAAGGCATTTTTAACATGAATGGAAGAAAGTAGTTAAATCATATTAATTTACGTAAGAAAACCCGTTGAACGTTTACATATTAAAAGAAAATTAAGCCTATTCAAAAATTAAGCACGATTTAAATTTTTATAATGAATAATTTATATAGATAGAATTTATATAATAATAATTTATATAGATAGAATTTATAAAGATAATAATTTTAATTACTAATAAAAACACAGAAAATGAGGTATTCAACCAAAAACTGCAATGTTTGTTGACAAATTTAGATGTTTATGCAAATCCTATAGTTATAAAAAGAAACATGAAGAATATAAATAAATTATTTTATTAATGTCATAAGTCCTTTATACGAAACAATCACAGACTGATTTCAGACAAACAAATGGAAACTTACAATTTTTCTATTTATAGATTACATTTTCACCCGTTTGTTCTTTGTATACAGCTGTTTCAATGACAACCATTTTCATTTATATGCTAATGAGATATTTGTTAAAAATGAGTAAGTCGTTTATGTCTGCCTTCTCTTACCTCATGAATATTCCATTCTTAAACGCAACCACATTGCTTCAAATATGTCAACATTTCTTGTTCTTTACACGGAAATTGCTTTTGTGACGTGATATTTATTGACGTGAATGTGATTATCAAATTTAAGGAATTGATTATGGTTTTAAAATAAAATTATAATTTTATGAAAACAATTCTGAACGAATAAAATATGAACATTATACAGGGTGATTCATAAAGATCGAAACAATATGTTATTTCCTAAAATATTGCCCTTGACGCGTACTTCCTATTTACAAGTTTCATAAGAAAAGGTGCAAAATGACATAAGTTGATACTCCATGCGGGGTCTATTTAAGAAAATACAAAAACTAAATTTTTATACGGCAATAGTAGAATAAAATTTCCAATTAGGAAAATTTTCCTTATCTATTCCTGAATTAAACACAAAATTTCCTATTCTATATCTGCAAAACTCGCAGAGATCTTAAAATCACCAAGACACATAATACTAGGTGCTTTATATCAGATGTAAATTTCCAACTCGGCGAAAAATATCCGGACCAGGATTCGAAACAGGGATCTTAGCTAACCGTGTTGATTACAGCATCCGGTCTTAAATCTGGTTCAGCTCAAAAGAATAAATCGCAGGTAATGGAACTCCAGAAATCGCTGGATACGTAATTACACTAGGTTACTTATAACACAATTATTCTAATTGATGAATAAATCATATCAGATGTAAATTTCCAACTGGGCGAAAAATCTCCGGTCCAGGAGTCGAACCAGGAATATTTTGGCTGAAGCTGCCAATGCTCTAACATATTACCTATCCCGGATAAATCTGGTTGAACTTTTTCCCCCAGCTAACCTTATTGATTACAGAATCCTGGTCCGGAAGGGGGCTAGACCTCCCCCTTAATTTAGATAAATGGGTTTTTCCTGCAGCGTTATTCGATTTGCTCCAAATTTCGTATACCGGTTTATTATGTTAAGGAGCTGCCTTAATTAGATTTGGAGATTTATTGTTTAAGTATAAAGGAGGGACAAGGTCTAGTCTCCCCTTAATTTAGATAAATGGTCTTTTCATTCAGAATTATTCGATTTGCTTCAACTTTGATATACCAGTTTATTCCGATATGGCTTCCTTCATTTGATTTGCAGGTTCATTGGTTACGTATAAGAGGGAGAAGGGGGCGGGGGCAAGTGTATCCTTACATTAATTTAGATAAATGGATTTTCATGCAGAATTATCTAATTTAGTTTAATTTTTTTTTCTAGGTTCATTTTGATAAGGAGCTTTTCTGTTAGATTTGACGGTTCATTGGTTCATCATAAAAGGGAGAAATGAGGGAGCTAATACCCCCTTAATTTAGTGAAATACTTTTTTCATGCAGAATTATCGGATTTGCTTCAAATTTAGTATACCAGTTTATTATTTTAAAGAGCTTCCCTGATTAGATTTTGAGGTTCTTTGGTTAAGTATAAAGGGGGAAAACGGGGGTTAACCCCTTCATTTATTTTTCGAGGGGCATTATTCTTTGAAATAAGTGTATAATAAACAATTAGTGTGAATAGCCTGTGAGCTCAATGCCATCAGTTGAACTGGGCAATTTTCTTTTTATTTTATATGAGCTGCTCCATAGCTTTGACTAATAAATCATGAAAAACAAATATCGTTCGCGCATATGCAGATAAAAAATATTTCATACCACTGCTCATATTTCATAAAATTTTAAATATTTTCATACTGCTATTGCACTATATTCTTTCTTCTACATTTTGCCAAATTTTCTAAAACTGGCGTTAAATTTGGTTGAAAACCGTGCATGAAAGCAAGAAAAGGAAAAAAAAAAAAAAAAAAAGGTATATCTCTATGAATATAAGTGCTATTCCTACACAAATGAATACATTTATTGTAAAATAACCACATATTTGTATGCTGTAGGATTTTAGATTGTTTCGTGCATTTTATTTTGCAGGGAGATAACAAATATTACTTTTTTTTTTTTTACTTTTTGTGGGCTCCCTAAATGCCCTTCTTTATCAAATCGGCATTGATAAATATGACGTCAAATGTATTCTTTAGAGTCCAGAAGTTCCAGAATTGGAGAAGTATATCTTTGAATATTAGACAAAATGTCTGAAATTGAGAATGTCCCATGATTATTGGCCATATAGTGTACATCGCTCAATTTGAAATGAACATGACTTAAAAATGACTTCACTGAATTTTAAAAGAGATAAAAAAAATCAATTGCGTAATGAGTATAAAACGTGGGTGACTAGTCAGTATTTTAAAATTATTTAAAAAAAAAAAAACGTAGACATATAAATAATAGTAAATCTCTAGTTCAAGTGCTTCAACGTCAGTTATGCAATTCACATAATTTATACCATATTTTAGTTGATTATCAAATCATGTAATCCACAATTTCATCCCGGTAATATTAGTATAGCGTATTAGAGATACCCGATTTCGCAAGAAATCTAATGTTTCCCTCATTCTACGTTAATCACGATTAAACTGAATGGTAATTTAAAACAGTTTATTCTAATATTTAAAACATAAAAACTCGTTGCTTTTGAGTGGTAGAGAGTCCCTCCTGAAGCTTTTATTGTCAGTTTATTATACACTCAAAATTTGCACGAATTGCCATCTTTTAAGATAGCATTATATTTATTAGTGTAATTCTAAAGAGCTATTTTATTTCAATAAGCATGTCGTTTTACATGAAATTTTCCTCTTAACCGTATACCGATAATAACTTACATTGAAATACAAAATACAAGCGGTAACATTGTACATGAAGTGCGATAATGATTCTTGAGATTGAATGAGAGGACATAATAGTGAAAAGAGACTGATGATCTTCTCGTTGATTAAACAAGAAAATGACATCTCTATGGGCAAAATCATTAAATGGGCATTAATGCGATTAAATGGGCACAACATCTCTTTATATCTTTGTAAATGCTTCTAAAAATATAATATTGCTCATTCATAACTGTCATGCAATTAAAATAATATTGTTAGTAAGTACATGTAGAAATGAAAATTAAAACGTTATTCAGAACATTCACTGTTATTTTGAGCTCTGTTTAAGGATATTGCAACATCAAAGTAAGTAAAAATAAAATAAAGTTTGTTGTTAGAACAATCCTGCCACTTTTTATATTTTTTATCACGAAGAATTACTTTTGTGTGTTAGACACGAAATTTTTAATTTTTGGTATAGCTAGTGAAATTTAGAACAGAACTCGAAATCAATTATTATTTTTTATTTGCATGTTTTAGGAAAATCTATATTTTTAAGCGTTAATAAATCAAGTTTATTTATATAGAATTAAAGCATAGCATGCATATACAAAAATAATTCTCTCACTCAATTTCAATTCAGTCTGTGCCATAGATGTATATTTCTCCTTACACTTTAATATTGCACACCGTTTATTGACACGCGTAAAGTATTTTAAACAATGGAAATGTAGTGTAATTTTTAAATTTGATGTAAGGGAAAATGGAGAAATGGCAGACTCTTAAGTACATGCCATCTACACCAGTGTAAATTAAAATCTATTGTGTTCAGGCAACATGCAAGTCTTTAAGAAGTTGATGCACTACACAATAATGTCGTTACAATATTTTAAACAATTTCATGTTATTAATAATATATATTTTTTTTTACAAAGTTGCACTGTTGGCTTTAATTAACTCAAGCTTAGAGTAAGTTCGATAAAACTTGTTGAAAAAATGAATTATTTGGAAGCAAATGACTTATTATGATCGTTCTTTTAAAGTTGATAAATCGTGAAAAAATACATTTTGAGATAAATGAAGTTACATTTCTCGTCAGAGGGCACCTGATGCATTGCTTCTCAGGGAAAATGTGTTATATCTGTGGATCTAATGAAGATTTTCGGTATAACTGAACTGTGTTCAGAAGGGGGTGTTCCAAATTTCAACTCCTGAACACTGTTCAGTTTGCGCTACTGAACCACTTCCAATGATTCAGATTTTGAGTTCAAAATTTCAGTTTAACACTAAGCTTTTGAAAGCATTTAATGAGATACAAAAAATAACGGTAAAAAATAGTTTTTCGTAACTCCAAAGTCTAAAGCGCCCTTTATCGGCATTTTTTGAGCGTTATTTTTAAAATTTATTTTCAAGAAAATACTCACATAAAGAACAGTTTTGATTTTTCATCATTAATACAAATATTAATGTTTTACAATGTTACAATTAGAAAGCTATAATAGTGATTCAAATAACACTTTAACCCGTAACTGGAAGCATGAATTTCCTTACGTGGTCAGAGACATAGAGTCAAAATGACTCTATGTTTATTTTTATTTTTGTCTTTTTTAAACATTATTGGAATTTATTTTGGAATCGCAATATAGTCTGGATATCAATAATTACCAAAATATTAAATATAATTATATTAAAACTGTTAAATGTTATAATATTAATTGTTGGAAAGATAATATAAGAAAAATCTGAACAACCTTTTAATGAGTACTTACTTCGTTTAGGTATCATGGGATGACACTAATATTAATAACTGTTAGAATTAAAGAAACAAAAGTGAAGAATACAATATTTTAAAATAATACCTTAAGAATATTTCTTTATTCTTTTCGCTTTTTACATCATTCAAATGCAGCTGGGGCAGACGGCTACTAAACATTGTCCACATACTGGGTGTTTACAAGAAAGGCATAGAGTAGATGTTTTCTTTTTAAACTTTTTGTGGCAAATGGTACAGTATTTTCTAGTAGGTAATTTCCCACTGCTATCTGTTTGTACTTTTTTCTCTTCTTTACCAAGTATATTCGCAATTGAAAATCTCACTTCCTGAGGAAGACGGGTATTCGTTAACCTCCTTTCTAACTCTTCACTGGCAAGCTGTTTTGCGAGGTTCTTTATAAAATCTAGCCTTGACACTTTTCTATAGTCTCTTGTGGCCTAGTAAATAATAAAGGCATTAACTGCACTTATATACAAAAGGCGAAAAAAAAGCCATTGGCCACCTTCTGGTTATCTGATCAGTACAGTATATGACACATTTTTTATCCAAGGCATCAACACCAGATTTGGTATTATTATAAAAAGCGATAATTTCCGGCTTATTGATGTCTGTATTTTGGGATATTGATGAGTACATAGACGACACTAGCGATACAGCTTTGCCTTTTTTAGGAACATGTGATACGAAGGTTAAATCCTACGAAAGGTCATAAATTGAACTCCCAACTAATCTGCTTCTGTTTGGAAGAGATTCTTTAAGTATTTGTGTTTTTTTTTTGTTTTTTTTTATGTTCCGACATAGGTTAAGATTTTTCCTTCAAAACTTTTTCATGGTCAACTGATGAAAACCAATTTCTGCTTTTATATTCCTGTTTGTGCCTGCAATACAACAGACAACCGCAGACAACCGCACAACTACCTGTGTTGGTTTTTGCAACATTTTATCTTCTTCTGGAAATGACCTACAATCAGAAATTTTACCACAATATATATAGCCATTGAAGAAGTTTCTGACATCCGTTAAAGCCTATATTTTCAGTCCACATTTACATGGCTTATAAGGAATGTACATCTTGAATTTTCTCTTTCGCTGAAACTAACAAGCATCTCATCGATACATGCTATAGTGCCAATACTGTAAGCTGACTGAGAGTTTACAATTAATTTTTCGAAAATCTTTGATGTTAATGTCACTGGATTTCCCCTTAATCCATTTCTCTCGTATTTGGATCATTAAACCTTAAGCATTGGAATAGAACTGTAACCCGTTTCACGTTAATGATACACCGGAAAATGTCTCGACCGTGACATCTGTTGCTGGCAGTGAACTGAGATCCTCATGGTTCGATTTAAAAGCAGCTGTGTTTAATAGTATATTATTATAGATAACAACAATATGTTATTCTAGACTAAGGAAGCGGATTGCAAAGCTAAATGCGTAGAAATTAACTGGTGCATTATATATTTTTTCAGTCGCAGTTTCTGAGACGTGGATTCAATCAGACTCCATAAATAGCAGTGAAATCTTTGAAAAAGATTAACTCGGATATTAGTGCAGTCATTTTAGCAGCTTTTTTTACAAATAGCGGAAAACATTAGAACAAAGCTGGATTTTTGCACAGATACTAGTTAGGGTATGTAGTTTAACATACTGAAAGTCCCCATCGATCCGATGTGAGCTTTCGCCACCAGGGGGCGCTAATGAGCTTGAAAATCGGTTTTATGCGAATATCTCATGAACGATAGCATCTAGAAAAGAAAGGTCAATTACAAAGATGTAGATAATTTAATTTCCTACAAAAAGTGTTATTAACACTTTTTTATCACAACAACCCTTCCCTGTCAAAAATTGAAATAATGTAAACATTACTGGAAAAAATGCGGAAACAGAATCATATTTAATCCGCCCAAGAAGCAGAACAAATCTTATTTACTTTTGATCCCTCCCCTGCCCCTCCTCCATTGTCTGTATGCTGTTTTCGCACGCTTGTGCAATAGTCATTGCCCAATACCCTATCACCCCTTGCTTATGTCGAAATATACCAAGTGCAGGTACCTTTGCAGTGTTTTATTTTCAATTGATGAGCATTTCGCTGGTATTAAATCACCTTAATTTACTGAACGAAGTAATTCTTTGTCAGTTTTTAGAAAGTGAATAATTTTAGTTTCAACTCGTGATGAAGAAAGTTTTAAATAGTTTTGACAATGTAAAATGATTCTTTCTTGATTGCTGATTGAGAGCGGAAAAATGGAGATTGACGAAGTAGTTTGTCTGGTATGTGGTGAAGGCTGCGTTTCGAATGATTATGTGAAAATTGGAAAAAAGGGACTGAAGTCCCTTGTGTCAGCAAGTTTGGAAAGAGGTGACCATAAGTGGAAAACATTTGAAGCAAAGGCTGAAAACAATAGTGAATTTATAGTTCACGCAACGTGTAGGAAAAATTATACAAGAAAGAATTCTGTTAATCTTCCACCAAGTCATTACGACACAATATATTCAAGTCTTTGCACAGCGATCGAAAAAAGCAAAGAAACCAATCAAAATTGCGTTTTTGTGACATTTGACCAACCACTTTATGAAAGCAAGAGACATATGTGCGGCGCTAAGCGATACGCCAAATTTCAAGAATGTTTATATTAGGATCGGAGGATTTCATCTGTTAATGTCATATCTAGGTTGAATTGGATACATATTGGCTGGAAGTGGCCTGAAAGAATTGCTGAGCCAGGTATATGCGAAGAATACCGTTGAAAATATGCTAGCTGATCACGCATTTGCGCGTGCTGTTAGAGGACACACCTTCATGCGTTTGGCTTTGGGGAAGATAATCATGAAATATATCACACTCCATGAAGCTGAAAAAGGACACCTTTTACAGTTTCTTGCAGATGTTGAAGGAAACACTTCTGTATATGACAATATATTAGACGACGCTATACTGGTTTCTCTTACAGCAAAAATTAAATGTGAAATGGAAACATTAGAAAAGAATGGGCAAACAGCGAAACTTTGGTGTCAATATTTTCGAATGGTAACATTAAGGCATAAATTTATAATGGCAGAACGCAGTGGAAATTGGCAGTTACATGTTGAAATGATTCGGAACATGCTACCTTTTTTCATGCTAGTGACCATTTCCGGTATGCAAAGGCTTGTCAAATATACTTACAAGATTATGACTTTGCTTGAAACAGAATGCTCACGGTTCATAAAAGCGAACTATTTTACTGTTCGAAGAAGTGAAAAATTTTGGACCGGTGTTTGGACACATATGACGGTCGAACAGACATTGATGAGAAGTATGAAATCATCAGGTGGAATAACACGTAGGAGGGGTATAACAGACAGCGTATTGGAAAAATGGATACTTGACGGTCCTTTTCTAATGCAATTATCTGAATCCCTAGAAGAATTGTGTGGTGCACGTGCGCAATCATCCGATCAACACTTTGACTATCGAGATTCTAGTGCACTACGTGATAATGCAGACATCAGGAAACTGGATGCATGGCTTGAAAAACATCCACCTTTTCCCATTATTAGTAAGTGCATCTCAATCTACACTGTAAAAAAAAATCCATGGACTTTCCGTTTTGGAAAAGGCAACTAGTTGCCTTTTCCGAAACGCAATAGATTCTTTTTGAGAATGAGAAGTTCTAATTTACAACACGATTAGTTTCACGTCTGCAATGAAAGTGACATCTTTCATTACCAAAAAGATTACTTTCATTGCAGATGTGAAACTAATCGTGTTGTAAATTAAAACTTTTCATTCTCAAAAGAATCTATTCATTTCAGAAAAGGCAACTAGTTGCCTTTTCCAAAACGGAAAGTCCATGGATTTTTTTTTTTACAATGTATAGCGGAATTGTCGGAGATCACAGAATAAACTGTCATGATACATATAGCGTCGGATGCAAAGTCATTGAAAAGATTTCGGGGGGAAAAAATTGGTGACTTGAAACTTTCACGTAAAGATCGAGTACTATTATTAGCGACGATGAATATTTCGTTCAGATTTAAAGACGATACTGTGACCTGCGATCCACTGTTGTTATTTCAACGTATTTCCATTTGTATGAAACAACAAGAAAATTTGAAAACGTACTTTCAGTATGAACTATCTCCATATCCTTTAACATTATTTGGTGAAAATTGTATGAGAAAAACCACCAAAGCATTATTATATTCAATATTTGAAAAAAAAAAAGCATACAAGGAGAATCCAAGTGAATGTGTGTCTACGTACATCATCGATGGAGGATGGCTTTTGCATCGTGTGCTTTGGCCCTTCTTTGGAACATACAAGAGTGTCGTAGAAAGTTATATTTTCTTATGTCCAAAGAAATTGCAGTGGTAAATGTATAATCGTTTTCGATGATTACTCTGACGAAGTTTATAATACAAAAACGGCCGGAAGAACTCGTCGGTATTCGAAAATTGTAACTCCTGACATTGATTTTAACGAAGAAATGAATGTGTCAATTAGTCAAGAAATTTTCTTATTTAATCATAAAAATAAAATACATCTGATATCTATGCTCATGGAGAAATTTATGGAGAATGGTTTCAAAGCAAAACAGGCAGAAGATGATGCTGACACACTAATTGTTAACACAGCTATTGAAGTAACAAAGTCTGGTGCGCTTGCTGCTGTTGTTGGCGATGATGTTGACTTGCTCCTATTGCTGACTGCTTTAGCACCTCCAGAGTCAGACATATTTTTTATTAAGCCTGGAAGAGGAAGACTTGCAACAACCTTGTATTCATCGCACAGTCTCAACAATGATGCAGTTCTGAAAGATCATATATTGTTCCTTCACGCTTTTTGAGGTTGTGACTCTACATCAGCAATGTTTCGGAAAGGCAAAATGTCTTTAGCAAAAATTTTGAAAAAGGAAGGAGACCGTAACATACAAGCTTCCAGCACTTTTAAAAGTGGTCAGGTATCCCAATTTGAAATATCCGAGGCAGGAAAAACTATTTTTCTTGCTTTATACGGTGGTAAAGCAGAAATTTCTCTGAACAAGCACCGTTCTGTATGTTTCAAGAAAGGAGTTGCTGTTGGTAAAAAAAGCCTTTCATCGTTGCCGCCTACCGAGGATGCAGCTAGATTGCACGGTTTACACGTTTATCATGAAATACAATACTGGTTGGGCAATAAACTACTTCCTGAGAACTAGGGCTGGCAAAATGCACCTAATTTGTTTCCAATTCCAGCCACTTTACCGCCCGTACCAAAAAATATTATTGAATCCATTTTTTGTACTTGCTCCAGAGGATGTGGAAAAGCGTGTGGATGCTGAAAAAATCGTATTGAAATGTTTTGATATTTGCGTAAATTGTTGCGGGGTTTCATGGCACAATGCATTAAAATTGAAATTGAAGACGAGAAGGATATTGACAGTAACCTGCCCACTGCAAAGAAGGGGGGAATCGCAACTCCTGAATTTAGTGATGATATCGAAAGCCGACCAGAAAATACTGAAGGCAATACAACAATAAAAGAAAGAAATGGAGATAATGACGAAATTGAATCAAGTGAAGAAATTGAAGCTGTGCAAACGACTACTAAAGCAGTCAAAAGATTGAAATTGGATTAGACCAGTCACTATCAGTGGAATATGCCTACGGGTGAAACCACAATAAAAAAAAAACGCGCTAAATGCTTTCCCTCAAGGGTGGTGTGGATATAAGCATATATGTATATTATATATTCACCTTCTCTATATAAAAGTAAGAATTTTAGACCTGTTTACATAATTTCTTTGAAAGTAGCAGCAGGTTTTTCGTATTTTTGTAACTTTTCTTGCAAATATGTTTACTTTTTAAATTTTTGACAGGGAAGGGTTGGTGTGACAAACAAATGTTAATAACACTTTTTGTAGGAAATTGAATTATCTACATCTTTGTAATTGAACTTTTTTTTCTAGATGCCATTGTTCATGAGATATTAGCATAAAACCGATTTTCAAGTTCATTAGCGCCCCCTGGTGGCGAAAGCTCACATCGGATCGATGGGGACTTTTAGTATGTTTAACTACATACCCTAACTAGCACCTGTGATAAAATCCAGCTTTGTTCTAATTTTTTCCGCTATTTTTCGTAAAATGACTGGACTATATAGGCGTGTGTTCGAACTTGGACTTCTGCCAACGTACTGATAAAAGATCTACGTGGAGGTACTGAGGAGATTATTGTATTCAAGGACAATAAACCACGTGATAATCAGAGCCAATGAACAACGCGGAGTCTTCTTGACTCCCGTCTCCAGTTATGGGTTAAGTGGGTCCGGGGCAAAAAATTTCAGTTACTTAATATTTAGTATAATTATTAATGCAATTATTAATTGATTAATCATTCGTTTTTTTTTATTAAAAGTTTATATGAAGATAATGTCAGTATATGCATGTTTATTTAAAGTTAAGTAATCTAAAAGAACAAATAAATTCTTTGAAATCTCTGAAAAATCTCGTTATATATTTCTTAAATTGTAGGATGACGTGACTTATAATCACCGGTGAATCTTGTGTCTCATCGGTGTTCATCTATCTTTACGTCATTTTCAGGCGATTTCATTCATCAATGAAGGAACTGCGTGATTTCTACTCTTTTATCCCTTTAATTTATTTAATTCTCTTTCCTTTTATACAGCAATTTTTATCCATTTAAATCATAAAACACATTTCGAAATAAAATGCTTTTTCTGCATTTCCTTTTGTTTCTTTCTTATGGAGTGCACGCTGAAATCTATCACTGCTTTTCACATTAAAGCTGAGAAAAAGAATTGGTGAAGTCATTTCAGATTTCGTAGAGTTTTTATTTTCTTCATTAATATATATATATTGTAACTTATTGCAGTACATTTTTAATGGTTATTTCTCCTGAAATAAAATTAAAAGAAATTAATATAATTTGCAGTTTCAGCGAAAAATTATGTTGTGCTGTTATTTTTTTTTCTATTACTCTGTCATTACCTAAAAATGTGTGTTAAATATGTAGAAATTAGTTTTAGTTAAAGTGTACTTTCTGAATATGGTTACATAAGTAATATTAAAATAATTAAAAATAACAGTAAAATATAGTTGTTCGTTACTCCAAAGTCTAAAGCGCCCTCTATCGGCATTTTTTAACGTTATTTTAAAATATATTTTCAAGAAAATACTGACATAAAGAATAAATTTGATTTTTCATCATTAATACAATTATCAATGTTTTACAGTGTTACAATTATAAAGCTATAATAGCGATTAAAGGTCATTTTAAGGGGGTTCGGGGCTAAACATTTTCTAGTACTTAGTAATTAGTACAATACGTAATACAATTATTAATTCATTAATCATTCATTTTTTATTAAATGTTTATATTAAGATAATGAAAGTGTATACATGTTTAATAATCTAAAAGAACAAATAAATTCTTTGAAATATCTGAAAAATCTCATTATATATTTCTTAAATTGTAAGATGACGTGACTTATAATCACCGGTGTCATATGTTATCTTCCGTTTCATCTATCTTTACGTCATTTTCTGGCGATTTCATTCGAAAATGAAAGAATCGCGTGATTTCTACTTTTTTTCCCCTTTAATTTATTTAATTCTCTTTCCTTTTATGAAGCAATTTTTCTCCATTTAAATCATAAAACACGTTTCGAAATAAAATGTTTTTTCTGCATTTCCTTTTGTTTCTTCCTTATGGAGCGCACGCTGAAATATATCACTGCTTTTCACATTAAAGCTGAGAAAAAGAATTGGTGAAGTCATTTCAGATTTCATAGAGTTTTTATTTTCTTCATTAATATATATATATATATATATATATATATATATTTAACTTAGTGTAGTACATTTTTATGGTTATTTCTACTGAAATAAAAATAAAAGAAATTAATGTAATTTGCAGTTTCAGCGAAAAATTATGTTGCGCTGTTATTTTTTTTTTTTCTATTACTCTGTCATTTCATAACAATGTGTGTTAAATATGTAGAAATTGGTTTCAGTTAAAGTGTATTTTTTGAATATGGTTACATAAGTAATATTAAAATAATTAAAAATAACAGAAAAATATAGTTGTTCGTTGCTCCAAAGTCTAAAGCGCCCTCTATCGGCATTTTTTAACGTTATTTTAAAATATATTTTCAAGAAAATACTGACATAAAGAATAAATTTGATTTTTCATCATTAATACAATTATTAATGTTTTACAGTGATACAATTATAAAGCTATAATAGCGATTAAAGGTCATTTTAAGGGGGTTCGGGGCTAAACATTTTCTACTACTTAGTAATTAGTACAATACGTAGTACAATTATTAATTCATTAATTATTCATTTTTTATTAAAAGTTTATATTAAGATAATGAAAGTGTATACATGTTTATTTAAAGTTAAATAATCTAAAAGAACAAATAAATTCTTTGAAATATCTGAAAAATCTCATTATATATTTCTTAAATTGTATGATGACGTGACTTATAATCACCGGTGTCCTATTTTATCTTCCGTTTCATCTATCTTTACGTCATTTTCAGGCGATTTCATTCGAAAATGAAAGAATCGCGTGAATTCTACTCTTTTTTTTTCCTTTAATTTATTTAATTCTCTTTCCTTTTATGAAGCAATTTTTCTCCATTTAAATCATAAAACACATTTCGAAATAAAATGCTTTTTATGCATTTCCTTTTTGTTTTTTCCCTATGGGGTGCACGCTGAAATAAATCGCTGCTTTTCGCATTAAAGCTGAGAAAAAGAATTGGTGAAGTCATTTCAGTTTTCGTAGAGTTTTTATTTCCTTCATTAATATATTTTCTAACTTAGTGTAGTACATTTTTTTATGGTTAATTCTACTGAAATAAAAATAAAAGAAATTAATGCAACTTGTAATTTCAGCGAAAAATTATGTTGGGTTGCTAATTTTTTTTTCTATTACTTTGTCATTACATAAGAATGTGTGTTAAATATGTAGAAATTAATTTCAGTTAAATTGCATTTTCTGAATATGGTTACATAAGTAATTTAAAAATTATTAAAAATAACGGTAAAAAATAGTTGTTCGTTACTCCAAAGTCTAAAGCTCCCTCTATCGGCGTTTTATCAACATTATTTTTAAAATTTATTTTCAAGAAAACAGTGACATAAAGAATATTTTTGATTTTTCATCATTAATACAAGTATTAATGTTTTACGATGTTAGAATTATAATAGTGATTCAAATGTCATTTTAAGGGGGTTCGAAGCAAAAAAATTGTCAATTACTTAATAAATAATACATTTATTAATACAATTATAAATTCATTAATCATTCATTTTTTATTAAAATTTTATATTTAGATAATGAAAGTGTATACATGTTTTTTTAAAGTTAAGTAATCTAAAATAACAAATAAATTCTTTGAAATCTCTGAAAAATCTCGTTATATATTTCTTAAATTGTAGGATGACGTGACTTCTAATCACCGGTGTCGTATTTTATCTTCCGTTTCATCTATCTTTACGTCATTTTCAGGCGATTTCATTCGAAAATGAAAGAATCGCGTGATTTCTACTTATTTTCCCTTTAATTTATTTAATTCACTTTCCTTTTATAAAGCAATTTTTCTCCATTTGAAACATAAAACACATTTCGAAATAAAATGCTTTTTCTGCATTTCCTTTTATTTCTTCCCTATGGAGTGCACGTTGAAATATATCACTGCTTTTCACATTATAGCTGAGAAAAAGAATTGGTGAAGTCATTTCAGATTCCACAGAAATTTTATTTTTTTCATTAATATATTTTTTTAACTTAGTGTAGTGTATTTTTTATTGTTAATTATACTGAAATAAAAATTAAAGAAGTTAATGTAATTTGCAGTTTCGGCGAAAAATTATGTTGTGTTGTTATTTTTTGTTCTATTACTCTGTTATTACATAACAATGTGTGTTAAATATGTAGAAATTAGTTTCAGTTTAAGTGTATTTTTTGAATACGGTTACATAAGTAATTTGAAAATAATTAACAAAAAAAAAATTGCCATAAGAGCAGATTTTATATTTTTGACACGCTCTAACTCAGATGATAATATGAAAAAATTGTATGTAATTTAGGATGGGAGCCGGTAGCCCAGACAACCACCTCATCGAGTTCACGTATGAAGATGTAGGATTAGTAAAATCTTTATTCGCATATTAAAACACAATCGGTCTGCCAAGTCATGTCTTGGTGGAAAACACCTGAAAACCCGATTTTAGCGGCTGACTCGTAGGATTACCATTGTGTTTTCCTGATCCCAGTCCTCCATGCTGTGAAGGCGCTTACCTTCACACTATAATATTAAGACCTTTTCTCTTTCCCCCCTTTAAAATTACATTTTTTTTAATTCTTAAATTTAATTATCTGTCTGCATTCTGATTCAGTCTGTTTTTAGTGCTCTTTCCCTTCATAAATTAAGCATTCAATTCTCAGTCTCTTTAATATTTTAACCGCAGCGCACTGCATTCTAAAGAAAAAAAATAATTTCCTCTTCTCGCCGAGCAACTGGATTCTAATTTTCATCCTTCTGCCTTAGTTTTGATGATATGCAGAAATTAGTCAGACAAGTTACTTCTACATTTTTAGCCGTTGGTCCAGATGTAAGATATTAGTCATTTCAGTTATTAACCCTGTCTTTATTTTGTTTTGTTTATTAACGGGCGCTTCGGCTGCTTCAATCCCATGAGAACTTTGGCAAACCCTATCGAATGTTCTTTTGCGGTTTATCTGCTAGAATTCCTAAGTAATCATCTGGCGTTAAATATTTCTTATTAATCTTTTACATTCCCCATTCAATTTCAATTATTGTACTTTGACCACATGTCTCTCTCTCTCTTTAATATCGCCATATAGTATATGTATTTGGCGAAATTGTGTATGTACGCTTGCCAACACTGAGCATTTTCGAGAAAATGTAATTGCATGACTTGCTTCTAAGATCTGATTCTGTGAACGTAAAAAAATGTAACTTTCTGCTTCCTTCTCCAACATCGGCCTTGGCCGTGTAATTTCGGCTATGTTCGAAACGATCCCGGTGGACAATAAAGACGTTTAGATAATTTCTACCTTAGCAGTTTCTTGCCTTCCTCTTAAAATAGGTACAGTTAATTTTTCAACCTTGTATTCAGTATGGAAGCTAAGCAAAATGAGCCACCTGTGCAAGACGTCCTCATCACACATGCTATCATACCTTTTGTTCCTTGAAAACACAATGGTAAACCTACGAGTCAGCCGCTAAAATCGTGTTTACAGATGTTTTCCACCCAGATATGACTTGGCAGACCGATTGTGTTTTAATATGCGAATCAAAATTTAACTAATTCTAGAATTTCATCCGTGAACTCGGTGAGGTGATTGTCTGTGCGGCCGGCTCCCGTTCTAATTATTATTTCAAAAGTATATCGGGCTCGAAATACATAATATTAACTTTAAAAAGCTGGCTGTTTTACTTTAAGGCGACAAAAATAATATTAATATAGATTTTACAACTTTAAAATGTACATTTTATCTAACATTTCTTAATACATTGGGCCTGCACTTCGCGAGGCCATTGTCAGAGAACATCGTCAGAAAACGAGTGATGTTTTTGTATGAATGAATAAGCAATTAATAATAAAAATATTTTCTGAGGACGGAATTGCAGGACCTAAGTACAAAGAAGTTTTAAATAAAATGTATAAGAGTCGTATTAATATGAATGGAACAGCAATTAATAATAAAAATATTCTCTGACGATGGTCATTACAAGTGCAGGCCGAAAGTACTAAGAAATTTTAAATTAAATGCATACTTTTTTACTTGTAACTTCTATATTAATATTATTTTCGTCGTCTTTAAGTTAAACAGTGAGCTTTTTTATGTTCATATTGCGTATTTTGTGATTGAAACAAGGTGGACTATTGCATTTCGTCGCATGATTTTATGTATATAGTCTTTTTTCTTAAAATAATCTACATATTTTAAAAGTGATCAATAGAGAATCTCTTTTCACTATTTTTTGTTTTGCAAAATTAAACATAGGTTTAAGATTTATTCAAAGGGATACATTCCTATTAGCTGCATGTCAGGAGTTATAGCTGAAAAAATCCACAAAGATCGCCACTTACACCATATCTGAAGACTATTTTTAAATTCTATCTTGCAACACTTTCTCTTTTTAACTTCAGTGTTTTAAACAGATAGATCAATTATATGATCAATTATATACATCAATTATATGTCTGTTAAATTTAGGTTCTATTTATACGTGGGTGGTTCAATAATTATTGCCTCTAGTGTATATAAAATATTTGTACTGCGATGGTTGTTCCGGAATATCGAAGCCTAATGTCTTAGATCCTATATTATCAATGCATTTAACCCTCACACCCCCCTTATCCCCTCCCCCTCAAAAATCGATCTTTAAAACTTCACCCTTCCCTCCCAAACTATGTTCATATAGCAACTACGGTTCTGAAATTGAGCATACAGGCATTTAAGACATTAGGCTTCGATATTCCACATCAAGCATCGCAGTACAAATATTTTATATAGACTAGGGACAATAAGTATTCAACCACACACGTATATTAACCTATTTGATTATTGTTGAACTTTTAACTATGTTATGATATATTAAAAGTGAAAAAGTTCCTTATAAATTATAATGTTTGATGTGCATGTGATAGAGATTGATTAAAACAAAATAATGCTTGTAAATTATTTTAAAACTCATAAAGAATCAGTAATTTTAGACATATTTTCGTGAATTTTCATGTAAAAGAAAATTTATCTGCCTATTCTAAGCTATGCAAAATGAAACTTTGTGATGTTTAGAAATTGAACAAATACCAATAAATGCGAAATTAATCGGTCAAGCGTCGCCACCATCATTGTGACGTCGGAGTTACTCGAAGACTGGTATTCGCCTTATAATATATATATATATATATATATATATATATTCTTTTATTTATTATTATTTAACATCACAGTTATTAAAATTAAATACAACGTTTTATATTTGAACCCCTTTAGAGCGAATTTTTTACTGAGCTGTTTACTGAGTTTAGCGTTGTTGAAAAGGAAATTTGTAAATATGAAAAACTTTTAATATTTTAAAACGGATTGAAATTGTAATCATATTTCAGTTGATAATCTCTTAAATACACAAAAGTAAAATACTGAATTATTTCATGCAAAATGGCTTCTAAAGCAAAGAAAGTATTAGTATTGTGTTTATTTGTTCTAAAACTTCTTCTTTCTGAACGCTTTTCAGAAGGTCGTCGTTGGTTTTTATTTTACATTACATTCTCTTTTTGTTTGAATATCTCTAATATTACTTTGCATACAAACTCAATCATTATAATTGTAATGGCAGTTTTACCTGCCATTAGTTCACAAAAACTGTGTAATTATATTTTACAGATTCCATTTTTATGTTTCTGAAGTGGAATCTGAAAACGTATGCTTCTAAAAAAAAAAAATCGACCATGATTTAACGGAATTGTTCCATTACGTGACAGTTAAACATATGTGTCGAATGTTATTTTCTTTGAGTTTTACTTTATCATAATTTTAAGACATTTCTTTTGGAAATAGCGTTTTAACGTGACATCATATTTTATAGCTGAAAAATTCTTGGCTTATATTATTTCTTATTTTATTACCCGTGCTTTGTTTGAAAGAAAGCTTTGTTTGGAAGAAATGTATGTTTCAGCTAAATTTAAAAATAATATCACATTTCATTTTTATGTTTTCATTTTAGAGAAACATGCAGTTTTCATTATGCATGATGCTTAAACAAATTATTTAAAGAAAAACAACACACTTTTTAATGTCAAATTTAGCCATTTTGTATTTGTATCTGTTAAGTTGAAAGTTTTAATGACATTTTTGACTGTGAATAAATAAATTTCTATGTATTATTAAAATTATCATTTAGAATTGGATGAAAATGCATGTTTATTTTCCACAGAATTAAAATAGCAATATATCTTATGGAACATGTCTGATAAAGGAAACACATAATTAGTAGTTTTGTGTTCATATTACTTACCACTAGAAATGCAGGAAGTTTCACTCTAGCGTACAAAAAAAAAATGTACACCATAATTTTTATTTAAAGCTTTTTATCTTATCTAGCCAATTAACCAATCCAGAAGTCTCTGGCAGGGGTGTAAAAATCTAGGCGACAGCGGTCAGTTTCTCACCACTAAATTTATTAGTTTTCTTATCTTAAATTTTATTAGCATTTTTACAAAAAAAATTAGACGAAATATCAGTTGTAAAATAACTGATAAAATTTAGTGGTGACAGACTGCCCGCTGGCGCATAAATTTTTACACCCCTGCCTACCAGAGACGTAATTCTCTCTTTACCTTCCTTCGATGTTGATCAGTTGAATAGTCTTTATGAGTAGATGATGAGAATATCGGTGATATTTGCATGCAAACTCCATAGAATTGGGTAGGTAGAAGAAGACAGGGATTATGGGAGGTATGAAAAAGGGATATACATTTTTATAAATTATAGATTAGTTGAAACAATAATAATTCAATCCAAAACGTCGTGTAATGTAAACAAAAATGTATAGTATTGCGTTTATCTGTTCTAAGAACTTTATTTCTGAATTTTTTTTAGAAGATCTCCTATCTTTATTTTACATTATATTATCTTTTTGTTTGAATATCTCTATTTTTTCATTGTATACAAACTCAATCATCATAATTGTAGGGACAGTTTTACCTGCTATTCGTTCACCAAAACCGTGTACAGACTCCATTTTTATGTTTCTCAAGTGGAATCTTAAAACGTATGCTATAAAAGAAAATTTCGACAATTTAACGGAATTGTTGCATTACGTGACAGATAAACGTATGTGTCGAATGTTATTTTCTTTAAGTTTTAATTTATAATATTTTTAAGTCATTTCTTTTGGAAATGGTGTTTTAACGCGACATTATATTTTATAGCTGAAAAAATCTTTTCTTATATTATTTCTTATTTTATTACTCGTACTTTGTTCAAGTGGAAAAGAAATGAATGTTTCAGCTAATTTTAAAAATAATATCAGATTTCATTTTGCGTTTTTATTTTAGAGAAACATGCAGTTTTTATTATGTATGATGCTTAAAAAATTATTTTAAGAAAAACAACAGACTTTTTAATGTCTACTTTGGCATTTTACATTTGTGTCTATTTAGATTGAGAATTTTAATGACTTTTTTGCGGCCGATAAGTAATTTTTTTTATATCATTTAAAATTATTATTTGAAAGTGAATAAAAAAAAATGTTTAAATTAAAATATGCGCGATTCATTAACACAAAATTAAAATAACAAAGTATTTAATGCAACATGTCTGAAAAAGTAAATTAACAATTAATAGTTTTGTGTTTAGTAGTTTTTTGTTTGAATATCTCTAATTTTTCTTTGCGTACAAGCTCAATCATCATAATTGTAGGGCCAGTTTTACCTGCCATTAGTACACCAGAACCGTGTGATTATATTTTACAGATTCCATTTTTATGTTTCTAAAGTAGAATCTGAACACGTATGCTATAAAAGAAAATTTCGTCAATGATTTAAGGAAAATGTTGCATTACGTGACAGTTAAACACATGCGTCGAATGTTATATTCTTTGATTTTTACTTTATCATATTTTTGAGACATTTCTTTTGGAAATAGTATTTTAAAGTGACAGCAGATTTTATCGCTGAAATATTCTTGGCTTTTCCTATTTCTAATATTATTACTCATGATTTGTTCAATTGGAGAAGAAATGTATGATTTAGCTAAATTTAAAAACTAGAAATCAGGAATTCTGCTCTTTCAAAATTTATTGCCGCCCCCGATGAAAATAAAATGTATGTATATAAATAGAGATAATACAAAACATTTAAAACACACACTTTTATTTTATATAAAATGATCACATTCCCATCCGCTGAAGAATTCCACATTTGTAATCTAGACTTAATATCTATAGAGAAATATGCATATGACGTTTCTATCGTAATATAATATACAATTCTAGCAAAAAGCAATGTCGTCATTCTAGAAACACGACCAAAAAAACTCGGCTGTATAATGATTCATATGCCTTATTTTTTTGTAATATTAATATGAATGCTGAAAATTAAATATAGTTTATAAAGTCTTCATGTTTTATCAGAAATCATTCATTTATATTTTTCAAATTGCACGTATTTTAATTTAATTTTTTTTCAGTTATTATGGGAAAATGGCAACTAGGTAAAGTTGCGAATCTATTAACTACACAAAAGTAAAATATTAAATATTTAGTGTAAAATGTCTTCTACAGCAAGAAAAAAGAAAAAAAAAAGAAATATTAGTATTATGCTTATTTTTTCTAAAACTTTTTATTTCTGAACAAGTTTTAGAAGATCTTCTGTCTCTATTTTATATTACATTCTCCTTTTGTTTCAATATCTCTAATTTTACTTCGTATACAAACTCAATCATCATAATTGTAGGGGCAGTTTTACCTGCCATTAATTCATAAAAACCGTTTAATTATGTTTTACTATTCAATTTTTGTGTTTCTCAAGTAGCATCTGAAAACGTATGCTATAAAAGAAAATTTCGACAATGATTTAACGGAATTGTTGCATTACGTGACAGTTAAACATATGTGTCGAATGTTATTTTCTTTGAGTTTTACTTTATCACATTTTTAAGACATTTCTTTTGGAAATGGTGTTTTAATGTGACATCATATTTTATCACCAAAATATTCTTGGCTTTTCTTATTTCTTATTTTATTACGCCTACTTTGTTGAAATGGAAAAGGAATGTATGTTTGAGATAAATTTGAAAATAACATGAGATTTCATCTTTTGTGTTTCGATATTAGAAAAACCTGCAGCTTTTATTTTGAATGACGATTTATGTCAATGAGTTAATTAAAAAAATAGCATATCGTCAGTAAATAAATAAATAGAAATGCTTAATTCATCTTTAAATGTTAAAATAAAACTTACACTACGTGCAAAATTACTTAAAAGATGACAAAGTATTTAAAAATGTTTAATTATTTTAATACCCTAGAACTTCCAACTGTAAAAAACATAGTCTTCTTCAGAGGAATATAAGAAATACAACAGTTAATGACGCCGAATTTTCAAAATCCACGTAGATGGTGACGAAAGGAATGAAAGTGGAAGTTAATTTATAGATCCGGAAACATTGGGAAAATAAAACATGGATATAGTGAGTAATTTTCCACTTCCCTAATGACTGAACCACTTTCCCAAGTGAAAGAGGCATTGCTGTATTAACTCCGGCATTTGAAAAGAAAGTTGACTTCGTATGCTCCTACAGAGGCCGCACAGTGCTGGGAATGCATGCAATATCGTCAGATACTGCCAGGTACGTGTGTAATAGCGTGGGAGCATGTTAAAAGACATATTTCGCATAATGGATGACTCCAAACGGTGTCAACGCGTGATATTGCAATTTTTAACAGCGGAAAATGTGAGTGCTAGCGAAATCTATCGTCGAATGCAAAATGTGTATGGCAAGGAATGTATATCAAGCGGTTTGGTATTCCGATGGTGTAGGACTTTTCGTAGTAGAAGAAGACCACATGCGCTTGACCACGTCATGATCTGTAGTCAGTACTGCTTTTTCAGCTAAAAAAATCCCTGCGCCATCGGAATACTGATCTGCGTGATATACACTCCGCGCCATACACATTTTGCATTCGACGATAGATTTCACTAGCAGTCACATTTTCTGCTGTTGAAAATTGCACGACCACTCGTTGACTCCGTTTGGAGGCATCAATGATGCGAACAATGCCTTTTAATGTGATCCCTCGCTATCATACACACATCTGGTGGGGTCTGAGGATATCGCATGCATTCCCAGCAATCTGCGCCTTCTATTGGAGCATGCGAAGTCCTCTTTTTCTTTAAATGGAGGAGTTATTACTGCAATGTCACTTTCATTTGTGCAATCCATTTATTATAAACATTATTATTTAAACATTTATGAAAAGTGCATGTTTAATATAAATTATGTATGTTTAATTGCCACAGAATTAAAAACAGCAATTTTTTTATGGAACATGACTGCTAATACTCCAGGGGAAATGTACATTTTACCTTGCAAAAGGTCGGGTAAAAGATTTTTTCTTCTGAATTGTTTATAATAATGCCAACATAAAAAAACTAAGTTTTCTAACAAAATTTCTTAAGGCTAAATTTTCTGTGGCCAAAAAACAACAAAATTTTGGGACATTTTTTGATTTTTTGGAAATATCTCGAGATTCGTTGCCGTAGCATATTATTTATCAATTACAATGTTAAAGGGGAAAAATTTCTCTACAACTTTCATATTTACAACTTTTTTATACACTCAATAGCAAGCGCAGTGCGCTATTTCAAAAATGGGACATTTATTTTCAATTTTCTTTAAAACCGCGAAAAACGTAGTTTGGTCGCGATTATTTAGATGTTCCCCGCAGATTTAATTGTGTATGTCGACTTATAAAAATTGGTAGCAGTAAATTATCTATTATTTGCAGACTCACGTCTTTATTGTCATCTCAACTGACATTTTATATGCAATAAATTTATATAATTTTAAAAGTAGGGCAGAGTGTAGATGAATGAGACAATTAACATATTTAGACAGTAACATTAAGTGTATACAATGTTAACTTCAAAGCATTGTTTAAAAGAATTTTTCAATCTATAATAACTTATTTGCACGATAGTTTCAATTAAAAAAGATTTCTTGCTTAATTTAAATAATTCTTATAATGCATACATATTTTTCCAGGTATGAGTGGAATAGGTGAGTCATTATCAAAATCTGTCCATGTTTTGGAATAACAAAATCAAATTTTTAGAAAAAATCAGAAAGTTCTAATTGTTTGTAAATAATTACCTTACCTCTTAAACATTAATATACAAGCAACAGCTAAGACTAAATTAAAATTTTAACATTTTAAAGCTAATTTTTAAATTTTAATGCGCTTGGTATAATGACATAAGTGAGCACGGTAATGACAAATTATGCGAAATATTTTTATTTTTTACCAGGCATAAATGACAGCTATTATATCTTCTGGCCCATACTATGAATTTCTATTTCTCATATAATGAAAGCAGATTAAGAAATAAAAATTTATTTAATTATCAATTAGAATTGGGTACGGTAATGACTTACAAAAGTCCTTCCGGCCTGTGCCGGGAGGAAGAGGTAGTTTTCATATTCCTTATTTTAAAAAAGCCAACTTATATTATTCAAACACACGAAGCTCAATTTAGTGGAAACCGAATATAGGAGATTCAATACTAATTTTTATCAATACTAAATCATTATGAATGAGAATTCCGCGAAATTAGTCAGCTTTATCCAAGCTGCTTTTATTTAAAATTATTATATCTGTAACTTATATTTGGCTGCCAAATTCGGCGATTTCTTAAAGTGCCTGCCATTTTAAGACAACGTGGTGGATGAGGCTAACCAGTGAACTTGGTCGAGACCTTAGTAATTGCTGTGCACATGCTCACTTACATCGGAATCGATTGATATATACGAGTGCTGTCGCAGGCAAAAAATCAGATTTTTCAAAGTGTCACCCACATTAGACATTGAAATTGCTATATCTCAGCCATATTTTAAGATAAAGACAAACTAAAAATGCTCCTGAATCCTTATATCAAGGTCAAATACTTAAGAAAGAAACCTTTTTCAAATTCTAATTTTTTTGCACCTCATTTTAAATATAGTTTTTTTTTTTAATTTAATAACCGCCATTTTGAAACAAGATGGCTGATGAAGCTGGCCAGCGAACTTGGTCGAGATATTGATGTATACTATCCACATGCCTTCTTACATCGAAATAGGCGAATACGTGTGTTATCGCGTGACAAATACAAGATCGTTTCAAAATGTTAGCCATGCTAGAAATTTAAAGTGCAATAATTCAACATTTTTTAAGATATAAACAAAAAAACAAATTTTCAGAAACAAAAACTGCTCCGGAATCTTTGTGTCAAGGCCAAAGACATTAAAAATAATTTTTTTCATTTTCCAATTTTTTAATACCTCATTTTAAATTTATTTTTTTTTATTTTAATGGCAACACTTTTTAAACAAGATTGCGAATGAAGCTGGCCAACGAACTCGGTCGAGACATTGGTATGTAGTATGTACAGACCAAGTTACATCCAAATCGGTTCATAAATACGCCTGTTATCGCGTAACAAATATCAGGTCGTTTTAAAATGTCACCCACAATATAAATTCAAAATGCTATAACTCAGCCATTTTTTTAGATATAGACGAAACAAAAACTGTTCCGGAATCTTTGTATTAAGGTCAAACACATACGAGAAAATTCTTTTTCATTTTCCAATTTTTTGCTATCTCATTTTAAATTTTAATTTTTTTTAAATTTTTTAAATGGTCGCCATTTTGAAACAAGATGGCGGATGAAGCTGGACAACGAACTCGGTCGAGATATTTGTATGTACTATACACACACCAAGGTACATCCAAATCGGTTCATAAATACGTCCGTTATCACGTGACAAAAATCAGGACGTTTCAAAATGTCAGCCAAGCTAGAAATGGAAAATGCTATAACTCAGATATTTTTTAAGATATAGACGAAACAAAAACTGCTCCCAAATCTTTCTATCAAGGTCAAACACATCGAGAACAAGGTCAAACACAAAGAGAAAAATATTTTTTCAATTTTCAATTTTTTGGTACCACATTTCAAATTTAAATTTTTCTTAAAAATTTAAATGTCCGCCATTTTTAAACAAGATGGCGGATGAAGCTGGCCAACGAACTCGGTCGAGACATTGGTATCCACTATGTATAAACGAAGTTACATCCAAATCGGTTCATAAATACGGCTTTTATCGCGTGACAAAATTCAGGACGTTTCAAAATGTCAGCCACACTAGAAATTCAAAATGCTATAACGCAAACATTTTAGGTAGCTTTCATTACAAAAAGCTACCTATTGCAGCCGTTCGGAGGAAAGCGATTTCAAAATATTTTGGTATATATATATATATATATATATATATATATATATATATCTGACCTTTGTCATACTGTAACTCTCGTATTTATGAACCGATTTGGATTTAATTCGGTCTGTACATAGTACATACCAATGTCTCGACCGAGTTCGTTGGCCAGCTTCATTCGCCCTTTTGTTTCAAAATGGCGGCCATTTAAATATTTTTAAAAAAATTAAAATTTGAAATGTGGTACCAAAATATTGAAAATGGAAAAATATTTTTTTTATGTATTTGACCTTTATACAAAGACTCCGGAGCAGTTTTTGTTTCGTCTATATCTTACAAAATGGCTGAGTTATAGCATTTTGAATTTCTAGCATGGCTGACATTTTGAAACGTCCTGAATTTTGTCACGCGATAATAGGCATATTTATGAACCGATTTGGATGTAACTT
The DNA here is from genome assembly GCA_963932465.1 of Maratus speciosus. Taxonomy (NCBI): domain Eukaryota; kingdom Metazoa; phylum Arthropoda; class Arachnida; order Araneae; family Salticidae; genus Maratus; species Maratus speciosus. The sequence continues at coordinate 134,184,960 of OZ010791.1, forward strand.
CGTTTATACATAGTACATACGAATGTCTCGACCTAGTTCGTTGGCCAGCTTCATCCGCCATCTTGTTTAAAAATGGCGGTCATTTAAAATTTTAAGAAAAATTTAAATTTGAAATGTGGTACCAAAAAACTAAAAATTGAAAAAATATTTTTTTCTTATGTGTTTGACCTTGATAAAAAAATTCGGGAGCAGTTTTTGTTTCATCTATATCTTAAAAAAATGGCTGAATTATAGCATTTTGAATTTCTAGCGTGGCTGGCATTTTGCAACGTCCTGATTTTTGTCATGTGATAACAAACGTATTTATGAACCGATTTGGATGTACCTTGGCGTGTAGATAGTACATACAAATATCTCGACCGAGTTCGATGGCCAGCTTCATCCGCCATCTAGTTTCAAAATGGCGGCCATTTAAATAAATTTAAAAAAATTAAAATTTAAAATGAGATACCAAAAAATTAGAAAAGGAAAAAAGATTTTTTTCGTATGTGTTTTATCTTAATACAAAGATTCCGGAAAAGGTTTTGTTTCGTCTATATCTAAAAAATGGCTGAGTTATAGCATTTTGAATTTCGATTGTGGCTGACATTTTAAAACGACCTGATTTTTGTCACGCGATAACACGCGTATTTATAAACCATATTTGGATGTAACTTGGTCTGTCTCTGTACATAGTACATACAAATGTCTCGACGGAGTTCGTTGGCCAGCTTCATTCGCCATCTTGTTTCAAAAGGGTTGCCATTTAAAATAATTTAATTTAAGGTATTAAAAAAATAGAAAATGAAAAATAATTTTTTATGTGTTTGGCCTTGATACAAAGATTCTGGAGCAATTTTTGTTTCTGAAAATTTGTGCTTTTGTTTCGATCTTAAATAATGGTTGAATTATAGCACTTTGAATTTCTAGCATGGTTAACACTTTGATACGATCTTACATTTGTCACACGATAACACACGTATTCGCCTATTTCGATGTAAGAAGGCATGTGGATATTATACATCAATATCTCGACCAAGTTCGCTGGCCAGCTTCATCAGCCATCTTGTTTTTTTTTAAAAAAGTATATTTAAAGTGAGGTGCAAAAAAATTAGAAATTGAAAAAGGTTTCTTTCTTAAGTATTTGCCCTTGATATAAGGATTCAGGAGCATTTTTTGTTTGTCTTTATCTTAAAAAATGGCTCAGATATAGCAGTTTCAATTTCTAATGTGGGTGACATTTTGAAAAATCTGATTTTTTGCCAGAACAGCACTCGTATATATCAACCGATTCCGATGTGCGTGAACATGTGCACAGCAATTACTAAAGTCTCGACAAAGTTCACTGGTTAGACTCATCCACCATGTTGTCTTAAAATGGCAGACACTTTAAGAAATCGCCGAATTTGGCAGACAAATATAAGTTACTTTAAATAAAAGCAGCTTGAATAAAGCTGAATAATTTCGCGAAATTCTCATTCATAATGATTTAGTATTGATAAAAATTAGTATTGAATCTTCTATATTCGGTTTCCACTAAATTGAGCTTCGTGTGTTTGAATAATATAAGTTGGCTTTTTTAAAATAAGGAATATGAAAGCTACCTCTTCCTCCCGGCACTGGCCGGAAGGACTTTTTTAAGATATAGACGAAACAAAAACTGCTCCAGAATCTTTGTATAAAGGTCAAATACATAAGAAAAAAATAGTTTTCCATTTCCAATTTTTTGGTACCACATTTCAAATTTAAAATTTTTTTAAAATTTTAAATGGTCGCCATTTTGAAACAAGATGGCGGATGAAGCTGGACAACGAACTCGGTCGAGACATTGGTATGTACTATGTGCACACCGAATTACATCCAAATCGGCTCATAAATACGAGAGTTACAGTGTGACAAAGGTCAGATATATATATATATATATATATATATATACACTGTAAAAAAAATTCCGCAACGTTCCTGGGAAAAAAATGGGCAGCTGAGTTGCCCATTATTTCCAAGAAACATTTCTTGAAAATGACTGGAACTTTACTGTATATGTTAAAAACTTTCTACAGAAATGCCAGTAAGTTTCCTGCGAAATACCAGGAATATTTCTGTTGACAGCAAAACATTACTGACATTTCACAGCATGCGGGATCCGCAGACGATTTTTACATTTCCAGTTGACAATTTCCGCTTTATTATCATTATTTGTTAGAATGAAAAAATATTTTGAAATTGACATCAAAATTATTATTTATAATTTACACGAAAAAATAAATTTTCAGTTAAAATTCAATAAAGTAAATATATATATGATATATTGTTTCTGAACTTTGCTTAAAATAAAAAAATATATAAATGTAAATAATAATTAGAAAAAAAAATCTAGACATAAAATATTTTGGATTTTCGTTAGTAATTATGTTAGTTTACAAGTTAGATAAAATACATATAAATTTTCATGAAAAAAAAAAAAAAAAAAAAAAAAACCTAAACGTAATTCTTTTTTTTCCGAAAAAAAAATCAAATTTGCAGCAATTCAAAGTGTCAAATATATATCAAATTTAAATCAAATTGTAATAAAGTGTTAAAATATAAAATTAATTAAAAAAGAAAAAGAAAATGTCCAGAGGTAGCATCGAACTCGGGCCGTACGGGTGGCGTGCGAGCTTTCTGCGTCCACACCCCGAAAGACACGTTGAGAGCTGCAAACTAATGGGTATTTGAAACGTATGCTAAACCTCGGCATCTAATTTCTGAAAATCTAAGTCCCATTTGAAGAAATCCTTTCACAAGAATAATTAGAGATAAGAACTCTAAAACATACTTTAAATTAATCAAAATCGGTGAGAATCATGGTTGATGGTCCCCTGGTTAATGGAGATCCAAATAATAGGTGTATTTTTTTTACACGGTCTGCTCCTTAAATATTCCACAGACAAGTACGAGATAAAATCTCTTAGCGATGTCACGGAGGTATTGTATTTTCATCTGAATTGTCTTGACAATAGAGACGTAAAGGATTATGTCGTCTATTGATTTATTTGCATTCCATATTGATTTTTTTTACATTCATTTAAGGAATTCTTTTTCGACACTCGCGCGCGAGCAACGGATTATAGCAAAAAAATAATAAATGGCGGCCGCAGCGTTTTGCTGTTTCCAACTTTTGGTTCAGGAACGTTTCAGATAAGAAAACCAGAATTTCACAGGAAAGAGCTAAATTATTCTGAAAACCTGAGAAAAGGCGAAACGTTCCTGGATTTTACATGGAACGTTACCATTTTTTTTTTTTTTTTACAGTGTATATATGTCAATTTTGAACGGAGGGTGGTTTCGGGGTCTGGGGGTCATGATCGATGAAAATAGACCCAAATTTTTTGAAATCGCTTTCCTCCGAACGGCTGCAATAGGTAGCTTTTTGTAATGAAAGCTACGTAAAAGAATACTCATTAAAACATTCAAAGTCTTTGCTTGTTTTATTGAAACTAAAAACTATTTACTCTATTCACCTAAACCTGATAACAATTTGACTTTTAAGGAGTACTTTTGCCTTGATAAAAAGGCATGTGCTGTCCTCTAAAAAAATCGTTAGGATCTTTGTGTCAGAAGCATGACAATGACACTCTTTCTTGGGACACGGTTTTAAAACAATATTAAGAATTATAGATAAGTTTAATTAAGGAAAATAAGTATTTTTTTAATTTGTAGCATATTAATAAATAAAAATGTATAAAAAAATTATAACCATCTCTTTTAAATAGAACTTTGTCAATTCTTTACCTAATAAATTGCTTGTTGGGACAACCTACGGGAATAATATTTTGACTACAAAATAATATATTTCTTATTTTTAAATTTTTTATAAATAATAATATATCTGTAAATTATCATTAAAAACATGATAGTTAAAATGCAATAATTAAAATTATGATATTTAACTATTTTTCTGTGCAAATGTGAAAGGACAGTAAAACATGAGACTTTTTAAGAAAATCACCCAGGTATGAATATTTTATTCCACAATACAATGGTATATTTTATTTACCAACTAGTAAATCTGCAGATCAAGAGCCTCAACGTCATCTCTGCAACTTATTGTTTTTAGCAAATTTTGCTTAATATTAATCTTTCTACAAAAACAAAATTTAAACTTTTAAATTACTCAAACATTTATAGAAGGAGAAAAAAATATTTCGATGGTTTCAGACATTAGAAGCGTTAAATTAAACACGTTGTTATGTAATGATATTCTGAAATTCTCACGAGCTACTTATTCTAGTAATTTTTATATAATAAAGCAAATTTCTTCAGGGGGGTGCCCCCCATGAACCCCCCGTTGTGTAATTTATTTTGCATTTATAATTTTCTATTGATTGAGTTAATGATTATCCTATATCTTAGATTCATTTTTACACTGCGATTTATAAGGATAAGCAACAATTTGGTCAAGCATTTTACGTTATCCTAATATCCATACAGCAGTATTTACTTGCCTGCTAACCACAAACATCTGTATCTAATGGATAAAGAACTTTTGGAAATGTAAACTGAGACATCTAATTTAGAAATCTAATAATAATTTTGATTACCATTCTGCAATATTTATATCTAAGATCTAATCTAAATATCTAAAAATGTACTCGATAGCATTAACTTACTAAAATCACCCTAAAGTAGGGGGAGTTCTAAACCTAACGGTTAATAATTCATCATCGTGTCCACTTCCAATTGACTAAATAGATAAACGTGATATGGCGCCGTTAAGTATTTTTTGTGATAGCCTTTTAATAGTATCCACATTTAATTTAAAATCGTGATGTTACAAACACCGTTGAAATTTGATGCACACCTGTGTTCAGGTCAAATTACGAAAGGTTAACTAACCTTTTATTTCCCTTAGCCGGGCATTTTGTTTCATTTTTCGTAATAGGGATTATTTTAATAATTTATTTTACACTCTACAAGCTGTTACACGGGACGTTGTTCACGTAGCATTAAAATAGAGATAAATGCATTAAATAAAACATTTCACTCACCACCAGACATGGCAAGTCTCAGGCTTTTTGCACAACACTATTACCTTACAGAAAATGTTGTTCTTTTAAATCGCGTAAATGTTTCAATTAAATAAAGTAACATTTTTTGTATTAAAATACTGGTATCCAGAACGCCGGAGGCTTGGCAGCCCTGCTCCTCTTAATAGAAACATATATAGTTAACCAACACTTTATCACATTTTATAGGAAACAATACGGAATTTCTTATTTGTATGGCCTTACATATACCTCAGTCATAAAAATGTAAAATTTTGTGCCAATTAATATACGCAATTGCGAAAATGAAATCGCAACCAATGAGAAAAGGAAGGCCAAGTAAAATCGTGTAAATCGAGGAATCTTTCTTCGTAGTGTGGGAAAATACCACTACAAAAATTAATTTAGGTGGTATTTGGTGTGAAATGTTTATATGTATTCATTCCTGTCCTATTTATCTTTTTTATTATTTGTAATTTGCTGCATTTTCCCTTTGCACGTGAAAATCTAACAAATTAAAATGAACTCTTTGGGAGAAATTGTTATTCCCTTTTTTTTTTTTTTTTTTTGGCAACAATAAAGTTTATAAAGTTTAATAGAATAATGTCAGTTTATTCTGTATGAAAATAACGAACTTTTTCCTTTATAATCAAAATAGTTGAATACATAAATAAAGATATTATTCTATATAGTATATAAATACTATTTTCATTTCTGCGTTTAAATCAATTTATATGCAAATATCTATACAAAGGCATTCATTAATTCATTCCTTTTAACTTTGATTTGACTTTAAAAACCATACATACTTTCACATTTATGATATTTTTAGATGAGATATAGTTGCTACGCAACGGTTAAAAGAAAAAAAAATGAAATATAAGTAAATTCATAAAATAAAATGTTTTATATTATTCGAACACATGTATAAAATTCCATCATAAGTTATACACCTAATTTAAAAGCTCTGACAAATGTTTTGACAAAATTGCAAACTAATAGGAATAATTTACTACTCTTATTTAAAAATTTCAGCATCAAAAATTTACCATTTAAATCCATTTTTTATATGAGCCATTTCTTTCAACAAATGGAAATTTGAAAATCGTCTGACTTGCCGTAGAAAAGCATTACAGAGAAAAATAAAATCTTCCATATTTTCCGAACGAATGAACCAAATTTAACCAAAAACTATACAGCTACGTCCGGGTATCTCACGAATATGCCCAATTAATTTCAAGCTGATCGGGTGCTTTTGCGGCAGTTATCGCGGAACAGACGGACAGACAGACAGACAGACAAACGGAAATCAAAACTTTTCGTGTCTCCACAGTAAGCCTTCACTGACGTTTCGGCAATTACCAACTAGTAAATCTGCAGATCAGGAGCCTCAACGTCAGCTCTGCAAGTCACTGTTTTTAGACACACTTTGGTAATATTCAATTTCATGCAAACCGCAATTTAAAGTTTTCAAATTATGTAATTATTTATAAGAATAAAAAATACGAAGTTTTCAGACATTAGAAGCATTAAATTAAAAACGTTGTTATGGAAGGATATTTTGAAATAATTTTCATGAGCTACTAATTCTGATATTTTTTTAAATAATAAAACAGATTTCTTCAGGGGGGGGGGGGGGGCTCCGCCTCCTGAACTCCCCGTGGTTTCATTAATTTACATATGTAACTTTTTATTTATTGCACTAATGGTTATCGCAAATCTTAAATTTCTTTTTATACTTCCGAGCCTTAATTTTCAATACTGGTGGACAGAAAATGATTCACATTGACGCAATTATATTAAAAGTTTAGGTTTTATGAATGAAAATATAATTTCCTTTTAAAAATAAAATAATTTTCATTCATATTTTCTGAAATGAGACGGCATTAAGAAGTAACACTCGTCATAAAATATTTTTTTAGGTAATCTAGTTAATGCTTGGTTTTTAAGAATGAGAATATTTATTTCCCAATACAATGACGTCATTTTCGACAGCGATAATTTTGCGGTGTAAAATTTTGACATTTACTATATATTTGATTTTCAAAAGTTTTTTTTTTTTTTTTTTTTTTTTTTTCTCATTGAAATTTTCGATTAAAAATTAACATTTCTGTTAGCTGTGTGCAGACGATAAACCATGAGATATTAGTAACTTTTCTTTTAATAATAAGAATTAATATCATAACACAAGCCCTTTTTATTTCAACCTCAAAGCATATTAGTTTTATTTTTGATATATGAGATCAAATTCACCTTCTTTTCGTATTTTAGTTTTATTTCCAATATGAAGACGTATTCATGTCTATTTTTTATTTCATTTTCCTCTTGCACATGAAAATCTTTCAAATCAAAATTAACTGTTTAGGATAAACTATTATTCTGGGATAGGATTTTCTTGGCAACGGTAAGAAAAAAAAAAAAAAAATGATTGTTAAATTTATAGCAAAATGTCAATTTATTCCTTATGAAAATAATGAACTTCTTAATTTAAAAGAAAAAATATTTGAACAAAATAAGCAGAACGTAGTCTTTCTTTATTTCTGGGGTAAATTTCATCTATATGTAAAGTCACAAAGGCATTAATTCGTCCCTTTTGACTTTGATTGACTTCAAACAATTACAAATACTTTCACATTTACGATATTTTTAGGTGTAGTTCCGTCGCTAGGCAACAGTTAAAAGAAAATAAAACAATGAAATATGTGCTTTGAAAAAAAGTAAATTTATAAAAAGATATATTATTGGAACACATATATAAAATACCTCCATAAGTTAAACACCGAATTTAAAAACTCTGACAAATGTATACACAAAATTTCAAACTAATATGAATAATGTATGGTTCTAATTAGAAATTACATCATCCATAATTTACTATTTAAATCCTTCAATCATATGAGCCATTTCCTTTCAACAAATAAAAATGGAAAAATCGTCTGAATTGCTATAGGAAAGCATTAAGTCGCAAAATAAAATGTTCTATATATTCCGAACGCATGAACCAAATTTAACCAAAAACTATACAGCTAAATACGGGGATTTTACCAACATGCATACTTAATTTTAAGCTAATCGGATGCTTTTTACGGCAGTTATCGCGGAACAGACGGACAGACAGACAGACAGACAGACAAACGGAAACCAAAACATTTCGTGTCTCCACAGTAAGCCTTCACTGACGTTTCGGCAACTAGTAAATCTGCAGATCAGGAGCCTCAACGTCAGCTCTACAATTCATTGTGTTTAGCCCCCTTTGAGTAATATTAATCTTTCCACAAAAAACGAAATTTAAAGTTTTGAAATTACATAAACATTTATAAAACGAAAAAATATTTCGAAGGTTTCTGACATTAGAAGCGTTTAATTAAGCGTTAAATTGTTATGTAATGGTATTCTGAAAATCTCATGAGCTACTTATTCTGGTAATTTTTAGATAATAAAGTAGATTTCTTCAGGGGGGCAGAACCCCCCTGAACCCCTTCGTAATGTAATTTAATTTACATTTGTAATTATCAATTAATTGTGTTAATGTCCTTTAGTAAATTCTACCAATAGACGGAAACGTACATGAATTCTTTTCTACAGCCCTGTATATTACGTGAAGATTTTTACGCGTCGTCTATAACATTTAAATTTAATGCAGACAAAAATCCCTCTTAAAACTGCTCATATCACATTTCCGGGGATTAGTATGCATAGTGTGCACCATATATCTAGTTTCTGCGGAGTCCTGTATATGGTTCTATTTAAATTCTGCAAACATTTTTTAGTATACTAAATGTAATTGGGCTGGGAAATACATAACTCAAAAAAAAAAAAAAAAAAAAAAAAAAAAAAACACTGAAGCAATTCGCGCTCATTTTCATTTATACTTACGAATTCATTTGTGTATCCCTGTACATGGTCTATACAATATTTAAGCACTACTTATTAAGCACAAATTTACTTAACGTTAAAACGCACACCATAATCGAAAATGCTCTTCAGCAATCATCCCTAATAGACCAGAACTGTATCCGAAATTTTTTATGTGACCCTATAAATGAACGATAAATACGATACAAATCATATTCAAGCTTCTTGTAGTCAACCACAGTAATGTAATTTAATTTCATAATGTTTGAATTAGTGCAACACAATTAACACACTGACGACAGACAATTTAATTAAATCTGGGTTTAAAAACAGTAGAAGCTCCTCCCTCTTCTGAAAGTGTCTCGGAAATTGATTTCTGAGATATGTTTTTCATGTTTATGCAGCAGTAAATATCTTTCAATGTACGGATGTAATATATAATGTCTTACAATCTATAAAAATTATGGACAACACAATATAAATGTCTTTTCTGTAAGGTAGAAGTCACTCCCTTAGCCAATGATGTATTCTGAATAAAAACGAGAATTCTCGTTTCCCGTCGCTAATGTGTTAAAATAAGCTGTGAGGAGTTTTTTTCCCCCGTAGACAACATTTTAATCGACCACTTTTGTGTGACCCTGAAAAAAACATACGCTTTGCACCCCATATACTACAAAAATGTTTCAAAAATACATATCAATTTTATTATTTTGTAACAGAGTAACATCATTAAAAAATGCCACAAAAGGATTTTCTTCAAAGATTGTAATATTATGAATACTTTTGAGTTCCCTGTACGCATGCTGTAAGTGCTACACATAACATATTTTATAGTAACCAGGTTCTAGTGCACCTTAATAAAGTATATAAATTTCATTACGTTTAAAATTGTGTAACATTATTAAAATACACCGCAGACGATTTTTCTCAAAGACTATAATGTAACGGAATAGTTTTGAGTGCCCCTGTAATTAAGCTATGAATGCTACACTCTTCATTTTTAATACCAAACATACTTTGGTAAACCTCAATAACGTATATCAATTACATGTAATCCCGACTATATTTACGCGAGTTAGAGCACGTAGAGAAACACGGCAGGCGGCAGATAGAACAAGTTGGAAATTGATCGTCAAACGTGGCAAATGTGGTGCGTTCGTAATATAACTAGTTTTATAATTATTTTTTGCACCCCATATTGTGCTGAATGCATAATTTTTTGCACTTCATAAAGCGCATAGTCTGATACATCATTAAAATGCACTTCCAATAATTTTTTCCCATTCCCCATAATGTAACGGAACACTTTTGACTGTCCCTGTAATTGAACTATACATCCGATTTTCCTAAAATTTGATATAGCTCAACAAAATTTTGCAACAATTATATCTTTAAAATTTCAGACCATTCGCAAGGCTGTAATATCATTAAAATGCACTTGCAATAATTTTTCCCATTGGCCGTAATGTAGAGAAAAACTTTTGACTGTCCCTGTAATTAAACTATACATCCGATTTTCCTAAAATTTGAAATGGCTCGACAAAATTTTGCAACAGTTATATCTTTAAAATTTCAGATCATTCGGAAGGCTCTAATATCATTAAAATCCACTTGCAATAATTTTTCCCGGCCGTAATGTAGAGAAAAACTTTTGACTGTCCCTGTAATTAAACTATACGTCCGATTTTCATAAAATTTGAAATGGCTCGACAAAATTTTGCAACAATCATATATTTGAAATTTCAGATCATTCGGTTGGGTAGTTTTTGCTCTGTTACATGCGGACAGACAGACGGACAGGCGGACGGACTGAACGACGACTATAGGTGCTACGTATTTATATAATTACGAACGCACCTAAAAACTGAAGTCATAAATACTTTTCATCCATGTTGGAAAGTGTTAAAAAGGATTTACATGCCTTTAACTGTACTTCTTTTTCACTTATAGCATGGTTAAACATTAGTTTAAACACCCTAATCCCTGCGATAGCAATAACATATTAAAAGCCCCCCCAAAATATGCATATCTGGAGATCTATAAATCTACTGGAAAATAATTCATTATCGTGCCCACTGTTAATTGCATAAATTGCATCGATTTGGCGCGATAAAATATTTTTTGTGATAGCCTTTTAATAGTACCTGCAACAAAATTAACGTAATTTACTAACTTCATTCATATTTGACGCAATGATAGGCTACGAATAACAGTCGCTAGGCAACGAAGAAAAGGAAAAAAAAAGAAATATGTATCATGTAAAATAAGAAAATTAATTTAAAAATTCTTTATATTATTGGAATACATGTATAAATGTCCTCAAAACATTATACACGTAAATAAAAAAATCTGATAGATATATTGATAAAACCTCAATATAATAGGAATAATTTAAAACCCTTATTTGGAATTTTAGTATCCATAATTTGACATTTAAATCCATTAATCAAACGTGCCATTTTCTTTCAACAAATGGAAATTTGAAAATCGTCTGACTTGCCGTAGAAAAGCATTATAAAGAAAAATAAAATCTTCCATATTTTCCGAACGAATGAACCAAATTTAACCAAAAACTATACAGCTACGTCCGGGTATCTCACGAATATGCCCAATTAATTTCAAGCTGATCGGGTGCTTTTTGCGGCAGTTATCGCGGAACAGACAGACAGACAGACAGACAGACAAACGGAAATCAAAACTTTTCGTGTCTCCACAGTAAGCCTTCACTGACGTTTCGGCAATTATTGATAACATATGTTTTAATGTTTTACTGTTTTAAAGATAGCAAACATTAAATTGTAATTCCATATAAAAAGGGGGGGGGGATCAAAAGATAAATATATTTATGAAAGAAATACTTTTTTCTTATAAAATAGCTCCAATAAAAATGACACCAGTTTATTTCAATAACTAATGTTATGCATTTATATCGTGTAAAATATATAAATTCTGTTACTAAAATATTTTAGATCACTAGTTTTATAAAAAATATTTAAAATATTAGTTTTAAAATATATTGTCAATTTTTTCCACTTATATCAATAAATAAAACAAGAGATTATATCATTTTAGCATGCAAAAATATGTAAAACTTTAAGATTATCTATTGATTGCTTTAAAGATCAAACAGGATACTTCAAATTTCAGAACGGATTCCAAACAGTTTTCCAAAAATGAAAGTGTCCGAATATACTAAAAAAAAAAAAAATAAATAAAATAAAAAAAAAAAATAAAAAAAAATAAAAAATAAAAGCAACCAAGCCCAAAAAAGTACAAAAGCACAACATTAGATATTGATCTCAGGTAGCCCATGAAAAAAAAATATATATTTAAAAGTAACAAAATGCGAGCGAGATATTTGTCAAGAACGCTACCATATGTTTAATGTTACCTTGCGAATGTCTTCGTGAGACTAATTTAGTCCTATAAGTCATGTAACTGTGACTTTAAACGCCTCAATACAACAACTACCGTAAAATCTTTGAAAATGAAATTTGTATATACGGAATTCGGTCTTTAAAGAAAGGTATATATTTTTTCAAGAGAAAGAATATGAACAATTATACCTGCTAAGATGGAAACCTGTTTAAAGCGGAATATATTACGGTTCCTTTCGGTACGGCTTTCAAGGTTTTAATGAATCAATATTTGGCAAAGCTGATTACGTAGTTCAGCATTACGTATTTAATGCTTACACACTTAAAATTTTCAAAATCCGGCTATTAGAGATTTATTAAAATTCCCGTGGTAAATTTTCTTTTTAAAAGAGGGGGTGGAGGGGCGCCAAAAAAGGGCACGGGTGCAAAAAAGACTAGTTTTAGCCCTGAAACACATAATTTACTGCTACTAATATTTGGAAGTTGACATACACGATTAAATCCGTCGCAAGCATATGAATAATTGGGGCAGAACTGCGTTTTTCACGGTTTTTAAGATAATTGAAAAAATTGTCCCATTTTTGAAATAGCGTACTGCGCTTGCTATTGAGTATATAAAAAAGTTGTAAATATGAAAGTTGTAGAGAATTTAATTGTCTTTAATACTGTAATTGATAAATGATATGCTACTGCAACGAGTCTCGAGATATTTCCAAAATATCAAAACATGTCCCCAAATTTTCTTGTTTTTGGTCACAGAAAATTTAGCATTAAGAAATTTTGTTAGAAAACTAGATTTTTCCATGTTGGCATCATTATAAACAATTCAGAAAAAAATCTTTTACCCGACCTCTTGCAAAGAACCCCCATTTCTTTTTGGTACATTTCCTCTGGACTATAAAGTAAACACAATTCGTAGTTTTGTGTTTATATCAATTAATAAAGTTTTTTTTTTTTTTTTTTAATACGTAAATTCGGTTCTCTTTTTGAATATTTGCATATATGTTTTAACGGCATACCTGTCTTTCTTTTTTTTACGATTTCTAAACTCGCACTGGATACAAAGTATATCATAATGTCTATAGTTTCTATGTTTTTTACTATTATATCTCCAAATTCATGAAACTGTGTTTCACAGACTTCGTTTGTTTTGTTGTTGTTTCACATGTGCTGACTGTTTTGAAACTAAAAATGTTGACGTAAAAATAGTTTTTAAGAACGATTATACAAAGTTATCGTTTTCGAGATCTCTTTTACGTATAACTTTTTAACTTGATGATACATTTTTTTACTAAAGAATATATGCATATATATTTATAGCGTTCATGTTTTGTTAATGTAAGCAAGCAGCGTTAGTTTCTGCAAAGTTTTATATTAATTTGAATTTTTATTTTTGTTTAAGGGGTTAGGATACCTTTAAACCTTCAAAATTTTCGAACTTTTTTTAAAATACATATTTTGATTTCGTAATCATTTCTGAACAATATGCAAAAAACGGCATTAAAAAATTCCCATTAGTTTACTAATTATGACAGTTTTATTAAGACTACATAGGATAATATAATTAAAGGTTGCGTTGCGTTTATTCGAAACGATGGATTTTGATACTGCGCGCAGCGTTACTAAAAAACTATGCATGACAATCAAAAGAAAAATTTTATCACATATTCATTTCTGTATCATCTACAACTTAAGGGGTCTCAGGACTCTTAAAATTGGAAAAATCGAAAAAAAAAGACCATTTTCAACATATAATATCTTAAAATGTAATTGATTTTAAGACAAAATTTTATATTGGGATAAAGATATAAGTATGTTCTTTCATTTCATGTATTTGAAAAATTATAAGATGCAGAATTAGAATTTACAGTGGGCTCCAAAATATCAGACATTTGACAAGCGGAAAATCGGCGTAACAGATTATGCACACGATTACAAAATAAATTTTGCAAGTAGAAGGGAAATTTTGGGTCCTACTTATGCTTCAGATTGAAATAATTACTCTGAACTTAAATAAATTTGTATTTACAGCATTTTTCTATTTTTAATACAAAGTTGTATTTAGTTAATGCAAAATTTAGAAATTTTCAACAGTAGACTCACCTATAAAGAATATATTTCTGAACAATAAGAAGGGAATTTTAGGTTCAGTTTATACAGACTAACATGAACATTTGTTTTGAAAATTTCATGAAAATAAATTCAGAAGTTTTTGAAATATCGTGCGCGTTATGCCCAAAATCGCCATTTGGAGAAAATTGACTTCAAAATTTCTGAAACGCCGCTTCCGCTATTGAGCGTGTATAATTCTGAAAGCCATAACTTCTATGCTAATAGGAATTTCAAGGAAACATTTATACCAAAATGTTCAGAAATTATAGCAGTTTAATATCTAAAAAAATTTAAATTTCGAAAATTTTAAAGCTTTAAGAGTCCTGAGACCCCTTAAAACCAGAAAAAAAGGTAAGATTTTATTTTATTTTTCTGTTTTTGTACTAAAAAGTGAAAATTTTTAACTTTTGTTTTAGACCAATTCGGACCGCAAAAAAAAAATAAATAAATAAAAAATTAAAATTAAAAAAAAAACCGAAAACAAAAAGGGGGGGGGGGGGTTGAAGAAGAAAAATCCATAACTCCGTCAATTTACGAGATATAAAATTCCCATGAATTTATCATATATCTTCTTAATATTGTCTACAATATTTATATAGACAAGTGTTTGATAGGACCAATTCTTACAGCAAAAACAAATTGAAAAACACGTAGCCGTTGAAGAAAAAAATCATCTTATTAATGGTGTACTCAAGTCAAAACTGCTTATTTTCAGACTCATTTTTAAATTCATTTTTGCTGTAAAACGCATCCAATTAGTAGATTCTCTTATTCAGTAACTATATAATGTACCGTAATGATCGATTTTTTGATAGAGGCAGAATATATTTAAAAATGTGATGTCAAAGTGGGCATTTTGAACAGAAATTTCCCGAAGCGATTGTGTTAGATACGAAAAATATTGTCCTACTGCGAAAATAATTGTTTATAAATCAAGTTTTAATTAATTGAACGAAAAATAAGAAGACAGGTTTTTTACAAATCTCTTCAAAAATCACGTCAGCAAGTTTATATTTTTTTTTCTATTAAAAATTAATCTGAAAATATGCCAGAAAATTTCGAGTTGTTAAGCATGGAAAAATATTTTTTTGAATACCTCCTTAACATTATTCTGATAAAAACCATCTATTATATAAAAATGAAATAAAAACTCGTCAAAAGCAGCTAGATAAAATTGTTAAAGTGGAAAAATCTCTAATCATGATTTAGTTTTTGTTGGCGAAATTAGTATACTTAACTTCGAAATATATCCCCGCCTGTAGGCCGGGCCGGCAGGGATTTTATTTTCAGTTTTGCTTGGTTCAAGTGGATAATAAATGTATGTTTGTACAAAATATTAAAATAATATAAGATGTCATCTCTGTGTTTCTATTTTAGAAAAACATGCTGGTTGTAAAATGCATGATGCTTAAAAAAATATTTAAAGGCAAAAATCATACTGGTTAATGCCAAACTTAGCATTTTATATTTGACTCTGATTACTTTGAAATTTGTAATGTTTCTTTGGGGTGTTGATCAGTAAATTTAAATATATTATTAAAATAATTTTTTTTCAAATTGGTTAATTTCATATTTAATATAATTTATATATTTTTAAATTTACAGAGGAATAAAATAACAAATTATTTAATGTAACATGTCTGCAAAAGCAACGAAACTGTTAGTACATATTTTTGCGTTTAAACCATCTAATAATGCCTATGTTATAGCCCTTAATTTCCTTTTTTACTGAATGTTTTTAATACAAATTTCGTTGGGGTGTCTGTGTGTTTGTTTTGCTTTACATTGTCCTTTTATGTGACTAGTTTTAAACCCCGTTGCATACATAACCATTCACCATAATTATAGGGTCATTGTTTTCTGCCAATAGATCTCAAAATTCGTGCATTTCAGCTTCATACTTGTTTTTTTTTTTTTTTTTTTTTTTTTTTTTTTTTTTTTACATGAGCTGACACTTTGAAATCTTTAAACGTGGACTGCAAAATGACTTTTTGACAACGATTTAACAAAATTTATATTTGCGAGCTTTTCTTTTTTAAATGAATCTCAAACGTGGTGTATAAACTTTGATTGCTCAATAATATTTTCGTTTTCATTTTCCCTTTCTACTTTCTAAAAAAAAAATATTTTAATCGGAGTTTTGTTCAACTTCCATATTTTGACGAATTTACATGCTTTAGAGGTCAGAGATCCCGATAAATATGTTTATACAAAATGTCTGTCTCTGAATCCGTGTGTGAGCATGCCCGCTTAGTATCATTAAAAAGTGAATGCAGCTATACATAGAATTGAACTAAATTTCAAATATAGGTTTTTGCTATTTCCAGCAGGTTCCACGTGAATTTAGGAACAATTCACAGAAGGGGGCACATTAATAGCAATTTTCTGTCATCGTCAATATTGAATCATCCAAAATTGCATGAAGTTACGCATTATGCATATATTTTTGACTATAAATGCCAGGTTCTAGTTCAAAATGCGATTTTTCCCTGAAAGGGTGCACTGCAATAGAGATTAATCTCTATTTTTCATAGTTCTGTTTTACATCTGCTCTTCATGCAGCGATGGGAAATTCGCATCTAGCTGACTGGCTATTCTCAAGAAGCTGATGTACAACATAATAACTAAAAAAACATAATATTTTTTAAATACCATTACCTAGATTAACTATTTTTACTCCGATTAGTAAAATGAAGCATTCACTTATGATGAAAAATGGAAGTTGGTGTAGTATTGAAGAAATAACACTGAAGGACTAACATATGTAACAACTTTTTCAATTATTAACATGTATGAGAAAAAAGAAAGATTTTGGATGGGCACATCAGACTAGTTTTTCTATTATTATCGTTTTATTGTTCAAATAAACAAATAATGTAAATTCGAGCTATATTTTAAATGAGTTGGAACTTTTATCTTTGTTTTAATGCGGCGGAGAAACCTGTAAATTACATTAAACACGATGCTTTAAAAATTATATAAAGAGAATCGCCACACTTGTTAAATAAAAAAAGAATCATTATGAACTTTTCTCTTTTTAGAATTAATTACTTAATGAATCTTTCGGTTGACAATAAGTTTCTAAGAAAATAACATTTACCATTCGAAAGGTAATTAAAAGTAAAACAAAGTTAAAATACGAAAATATTTAATAGTACGTGTACTTCAAAGTACAAACAGCTGAATTAGAATTTTATTTGGTGGTTCGAATCCTTTTTATTTATTTCACTTGTCTTTTTATTCGCTATATTTCTTTTTAACATTTAGCGATTCGCTTTATTTTCATTTACATGAGATTATTTTTTTTTAACTTCTATTTTCTGATTATTCAGCTTACAAAGTCAGTCATCTTGATTGTACGCGATTTTTTCAGTCATTAGCAGTCAAATGTCACATCCGACTAGTTTTTTATTATTATCGTTTTATTGTTTAAATAAACAAGTAATGTAATTTTGAACTTTATTTTGTATGAGTTGAAACTTTTATTTTTGCTTTAATGCGGCAGAGAAACCTGTAAATGGCATTAAACACGATGTTTTAAAAATTATTTAAAGAGAATCGCCACACAGGTAATTAAAAAAATCATTATTTACTTTTCTCTCTTTAGAATTAATTATTATTGAATCTTTTGATAAATTCCCGATAAGTTTCTAAGAAAATAACATTTACTGTTCGAAAGGGAAGTGCAAGTGAAACAAAGTTAAAATACGAAAATATTTAAAAGTACACGTATTTCAAAATACACAGAGATGAATTAGAATTCTATTTGGTGGTTCGATTTCTTTTTACTTATTTCATTTGTCTTTTTATTCGCTATATTTCTTTTTAAGTTTTAGTGATTCGCCTTTTTTTCATTTACATGAGATTATTTTTTTTTTCCTAATTATTTAGCTTACAAAGTCAGTCGTTTTGACTGTACGCGATTTTTTTTCAGTAATTAGCAGTCAAATGTCATGAAGTTTTGTTTAACAGACTCTTTTTCTATGTTTCACGATTGAGCACTTTTCGAATTTAAAATTTTAAGCTATAAAATAAATTTACTAAGAATTTAACAAAATTGTTACATTATCTGACATTTAAGACTATCTGACGAATATTATTTTCTTCGAGTTTTTTTTAAACATATCTTTGAGCTCTTGTAAATGGTGCTTCAAAGTGACATCATATTTTATTGTCAAAGAACACTTGACTTTTCTTGCTTTTTTTTGTCATCCTATTTTTGTTCAAGTTTTGAAGGTAGAAATGTTTCTGCAAAATGTAAAATAGTGCGCATTGTAAAAAAATATATTTTTTTCTTACTCTAAGAAAATGTATTATAACCACACCCGCAAATATAACATTTTCGAGTTACTCACTATTTCACAAAGCTTTTATTTATCTTTGCGATTCTTAGAAATCAATAGATTTCGGAGATTTAAAGAAGCATTTATAAATTTAATAAATAAAACAACTAACGAAAACATACGAAGGAAATTATAGAACATAAATAAAAAAGAATCCTTGAACCACTAAATAGAATTCTTTATTGCATATGTGTGCACATTGATAGACACGTACTATTAAATGTTTTTGTATTTTACTTTTCTTTCATTTTAAATTTCCTTTCAAACAGTAATCGTCGAAGCATTTATAAGGAAACATTCTGAATTAGCATTAACATTAAAATGAATGTTAGTTTGCTACTGTTGCATGTAAAAATTAAATTACGCAATTGAAAATGTTTACTGAAGAATTGATGCCATATGGAAAACATATATTCTGGTTTGTGACATCCAGTTAAAAAACTGTGAAAGCTCTACTAGCTGCGACTACTATAAAACATTTCCAAATATCTCATGCAGCAAAATAAACTTTGATTTTTATAAATACTTCTTTCAAGTTTGGATATAATATTTGTTTCGCTGGATTCTGAAGATACAGGAATGCTTT
Organism: Maratus speciosus; assembly: GCA_963932465.1. Lineage (NCBI taxonomy): Eukaryota > Metazoa > Arthropoda > Arachnida > Araneae > Salticidae > Maratus > Maratus speciosus. The sequence goes on from OZ010791.1 coordinate 134,204,236, forward strand.
TTGGAACCAAATGTAACTTCGAAGAGAATATAAAATGTTTCCGTTCATAGTTATATTGTATTTTCGCTGAATTAAAAAAATACATTTTTTTCAGTATGAGATTTCATCTTTCTGTTTCTCTTTAACCCTTTCGGGTACGATTATTTTTTTTAAGTTTGAGACAAAAATTACTTTTACGTTAATGATGTTAATAGTAGCTATGCAGACTTACTAAATGAATGTTAAATGAATATGTTCATGTCTCAAATCTTATGGACGTATTTATTTTGCGTACCATTCAATACATATTCACATGACAATATGGCTCATGAAGAGTTTTCGGAGTCGTTTGGAAAATACTTTATTATAACAGCATTAAACAGGTTTTACAACATTCTAATATTTTGTTTGTGTTTTCTAACACATGGTTCGTTCAGAAAATTAAAATATATTTAAAATTTAAAGAGTGAAATACATTGTTTGTATAAAAGAATCTCCATCAGTGCAGACGGAATTAAACGATCTTTTATTTTTATTACAGTTATTACTAAATTCCAAAACATAAATTAAGTTATAGTAAGAAATGCATAGACATATACTACCATTACTACATGTAGATAGTATTAAAAGTAATGATTAAGTCAAAATAATTCTCAATGAGAAGACGTGTACTATTAATAGTACACCATCAGAGAAAAATGCACGTTTTAATAAGTAAGGTGCTTGAAAGAATCATTAAAAAAAACAACTATTATACTTGTTAATGTCAACTATATCGTCTTATATTTGTGTGTGTGAGTTCTTATGACATTTTTGGCATCGATGAATAACATTCTACATATTATTAACTTTGGATGTTTGAAAGTGATTTAAAATTGCATTATTAAATATAATTATTCTTGGAGATTTTTATAAAATCAAACTGACAAAATATTTAATGGAGCATGTCTTCGAGAGTAAATAGAATTGTATTAAAAAAGTCTTTATTTGTTCGAAGCATTTTTATAGAAATTTTATTGTGTATTTGCTCTTCATTTTACATTACATTCTCCTTTTGTTTGATTATCTCATATTCCATTTTTTTTATAAACTCAATCATAATAATTGTTTTTGCATTTTTTTTCTGTAAAATGTTCACAAAAATGTTTTTTTATATTTCTCAAGATCACTGTTTAAGTTTCTCAACTGCTGACTGTGTTAAATCTAAAAAAATTAGGCTACAAAAGAAAATTTTGACAATGATTTAACGAAATTTTTACATTTCGTGACAGTTGAACATATGCGGCGAGTAGTATTTTCTTTGAGTTTTACTTAAATATACTTTTTTGACATTTCTTTTGAAAATGGTGGTTTAACGTGACAACATATTTTATTGCTGAAGAATACATGACTTTTCTATTTTTTTTATTAGCCTTCTTTTATTCAAGTGGAAATAGAATGTATATTTGAGCTAAATTTAAAAATAATATCAGATTTCACCTTTCTGTTTCTCTTTATAGAAACAAGCAGCTTTTTTTCACAATGTTTAAATTATTATTTAGACAAATAATACACTTAATAATGTCTAATTTTTGTGAACATTTGCCGTGATATTTTTAATTTATATTTTGGCTGTTGATAAATAAATATCTATACATGATTAACTTTTAACTGTTGAACGGGGGTAAAAAGTCCCCGTTTAAATTAAATTATGCATTTTTAATTTACACAAAATTAAGATAAAATATTTAATGGAGCATGTCTGCTAAAGTAAATAAAAATGTGTTATTAATGTGTTTATTTTTTTACGATTTTCATTTTCCATGAATCTTTGTATATAAATTTTGGCCATCCTCTGTTTCCTTAGTATACTCCTTTTGTTTTACTATTTCTATTCTCACTTTGGAAAACGGTGAATCGTTATAATTTTAAGCGCAGTTACTTCTTTAAAAAATGACAATGAAAACTTAAAAAAAATAATGATTTAGTGAGATTCATTTTTTATGTTTCAGAAGTATTGACCGTTTTGAATCTAATAATGTAGGCTATAAACAAGATTTCAACAACACTTTTAAGAAATTGTTGATATATAAAGTACATGTGTCGAATGTTGTTTTCTTTGAATTTTATATTTTAGATACATTTAAGCATTTGCTTTGTGAATGCTGCTTTAATCTGGCAACAACATTTATTGCTGAAGAATGCTTGGCTTTACTTATTTCTTTGCATTTCTTTTTTATCACTCTTGTTTTGTTCAAGTGAAGAAGGAATGTATGTTTGAGTTAAATTTTAAAACAATGTCAGACTTCATCTTTGAGTTTCTATTCTAGAAAAAACTTGATAGTTTTTTGAGTAATTCTTAAAAAAAATTATTTAGCAATATATTGTAGACTCCATAATGTCGCATATATCGTTTTATGTTTGCGTTTGTGGTATTTTTAATGTGTGTTTTGACTGGTGATGTATCTATATATTATTAATAATTTGTAATACTTAAATGCGAATAACAAGTGCACGTTAAAATCGAATTATCCTTTTTTAATTTACAGAAAATTTGAAAAATAATTTAATAAAGGAAGTCTTGTGAAGTAAACAAAAATTTATACAAATGTGTTTATTAGTTTTGAGGTTTTCTTTTTTGCGAATATTTTTCTATTAAAGTTTGGTTGGGATTTTGTCTACATTGTACATTACACACTCCTTTAATTTGACTGATTCTAATTTTGCTTTGCATGCAAATTCCTTCATAATAATTGTTGGGCCCAATATTTTCTGAAATCAGTTTTCCCAAAGAAAAATTTTATTCTGTTTTTCAGGTTCCAATTTTATTTTTTTAAACTAGGGATTTTTCGAATCTGAATACTTAAGCTGTAAAAGAAAATTTAAAGAATGATTTAATAAATTCTTGCATTGCGTGACAGTTAAACAAATGTGACAAATGATATTTTCCTTGAGATTTACTTTAATATACTTTTAAGAAATTTCTTTCGGAAATGATATTTTACATGGCAGCATATTTTATTGCTGAATAATATTGAAGTTTTCTTATTTCTTTTCCCTTTTTTTAACTCCCGACCTTTTTCCAACTGGAAATTTAATGTACACTGTAAAAAAAAAAAAAGAAAAAAGAAAAAAAAAAAAAAAAAAAGAAAAAAAATGTTAACGTTCCGTGTAAAATCCAGGAACGTTTCGCCTTTTCTCAGGTTTTCAGAATAATTTAGCTCTTTCCTGTGAAATTCTGGTTTTCTTATCTGAAACGTTCCTGAACAAAAGTTCGAAACAGCAAAACGCTGCTGCCTCCATTTATTATTTTTTTGCTATAATCCGTTGCTCGCGCGCGAGTGTCGAAAACGAATTCCTTAAATGAATGTAAAAAAATCAATATGGAATGCAAATAAATCAATAGACGACATAATCCTTTACGTCTCTATTGTCAAGAGAATTCACATGAAAATACAATACCTCTGTGACATCGCTAAGAGATTATCTCTCGTACTTGTCTGTGGAATGTTTAACGAGCAGACCGTGTAAAAAAAAATACACATATTATTTGGATCTCCATTAACCAGGGGACCATCAAACATGATTCTCACCGATTTTGATTAATTTAAAGTATGTTTTAGAGTTCTTATCTCTAATTATTCTTGTGAAAGGATTTCTTCAAATGGGCCTTAGATTTTCAGAAATTAGATGCCGAGGTTTAGCATACGTTTCAAATACCCATTAGTTTGCAGCTCTCAACGTGTCTTTCGTGGTGTGGACGCAGAAAGCTCGCACGCCACCCGTACGGCTCGAGTTCAATGCTACCTCTTGACTTTTTTTTTCTTTTTTAATTAATTTTATATTTTAACACTTTATTACAATTTGATTTAAATTTGATATATATTTGACACTTTGAATTGCTGCAAATTTGAATTATTTTTTATTTTCGGAAAAAAATATACAATTACGTTTAGGGTTTTTTTTTTTTTTTTTCATAAAAATTTATATGTATTTTATCTAACTTGTAAACTAACATAATTACTGACGAAAATCCAAAATATTTTATGTCTAGATTTTTTTTCTAATTATTATTTACATTTATATATTTTTATATTTTAAGCAAAGTTCAGAAACAATATATCATATATATATTTACTTTATTGAATTTTAACTGAAAATTTATTTTTTCGTGTAAATTATAAATAATAATTTTGATGTCAATTTCAAAATATTTTTTCATTCTAACAAATAATGATAATAAAGCGAAAATTGTCAACTGGAAATGTAAAAATCGCCCGCGGATCCCGCATGCTGTGAAATGTCAGTAATGTTTTGCTGTCAACAGAAATATTCCTAGTATTTCGCAGGAAATTTACTCGCATTTCTGTAGAAAGTTTTTAACATATACAGTAAACTTCCAGTCTTTTTCAAGAAATGTTTCTTGGAAATAATGGGCAACTCAGTTGCCCATTTTTTCCCAGGAACGTTGCGGAATTTTTTTTACAGTGTATGTTCTAGCTAAATTTTAAAATAATAACTGATTCCATCTTTGCGATTCTGTTGTAGAGAAATAGACATTTGTTTTCTGCAAGGTATTTTAATTATTATTTAAAGACATATATTATACTTACTAATCTCAAATACATCATTTTATATTTGTATCTTTTTGGTGTGAGATTTTTAATCAAAGTTTTGGCTGTTGATGAATAATTATCTGTATGTTATTACCTTTAAACGCGTGAATGTGGACAAAAAGTGCACGTTTAATTTAAATATTAGGGGACGGTAGTACACAGTGAAACGAAAATTATTATTACATAACAAATGACGAGGATTTTTATTCTTTTGAAATTTTTTTTGCTATATCTTTAAGCTACACAAATGCGCTACACATTAATGTATAAATGGTTTTAAAAAGTTATCTACGAAAGCACAGATGCAGCACAAGAGAATATTGAAGATTGTCTCACTGTGTACCACAAGTAGTAAACAGTGAGACAATGTATATATTTTCATAAATCGTACATTTTTACACTCTATCAATAATTTTCTGCAGTTTATGATTTCGAATTATCATTTCTAGATCTTCAAAATATTAAAAATATGAGCCTCGGGTGGACAATGGCAGACCTTGGGCTACCTTCATGGAAATTTTCAGCCTCTTACGTTTAGTAAATTTCTCTAGCCATCGCACAACCACACACACAGAGAAAAAGAGAGAGAGAAAACAAAAACTTCTTTTATTAATAAATAACTTTTTTAACATCAGATCCATATAGTAGGTAAGCAATAAGACATATCTCACTGTGTACCACAACTGTGTGTCTCAGTGTGTACTGTCGTTATGTTGTAACAAAATGGATGCCACATCTGTTACATCAATTTCATCACTTTAAAAAGTTTATGTCGTTTTGCCAAAATAGTCTATTATTAGATATAGTTAGGTTTGGTTAACTAAATATATGTCATATTGAAGGAAATAAACTCTAAAATAGATGTTTATGTAACTTTAACCACTATAAAATAAGGAATTATTTACTATTTTGTCGGACAAGTAACTGAAGTGCTGAAACTACATCCACGTGTTGCATAACATGAGGTCGCAAAAGAGGGGTGGATTGCGTGGGGAGGTAAAATTATCCAACCCTCCAAACCTCATGCTATATCTTTATTTTTAAGGGTTTTATGGCTTTATGCAAGTTTTCATTCCTGCATGTACAGCTAGTGCTATAATTTCATAATACAGTAAAATCATGCAAATTTTCCTTTGGCCTCTGCTGTGAAATTTACTTTTGTCAAGATGTGTCACATTTCTTGCGAGTCAGTGATATGTGCTTCTCGACAGACACTGGTGATGGTCTGAATGTACAATAACATAATAAAATATTCGGTCTTTCACCTAAGTATTTTGTATGTGTTGACATTCACCGACGAGGCTAACGAGAAAGATAGGCTACCGCGGTGGGTCCGATTCTTCTTTTTTTACAGACCACTGGAGTCACGTGATGCTCTTTTCACACACCTTCATTGCTGCATTCGAGCATCACGTGACTCCAGAGTTCTGCAAAAAATGAAGAATCGGACCCACCGCGCTAGCCTGTCTTTTTCGTTAGCCTCGTTCACCGATGAATGTCGCCATTCTGCAATTTCTGTCTTTCACGGTAATGCATACAAATAATAGTAACTATTAATATTTGAAAGTGAATAAAAAAGTATGTTTAAATTAAACAAAATTAAAACGTAAAATTTTTTAGATGGAAAGTGTTCACAAAGTGTTTTAAAGTTCACACCGAAGCATTAGATTTCTGTTGGGTTTTTCAAGGATTCATTTTAAATTATACTTATTAATCATATTTTATGAATATTAATTTATAAATTTTAGTGATCCTTGTTTCTTTTATTAAAATAGTATTGTATTCTTGTTTAACTATTTCTAATGTATTCGGCATACAAAATCTGTCATCTGGATTGTTAGGTGAATTCTTTTTGTCAATAATTTCAAAAATTCATGCAAGTTTATTTATGCACGCTTTTTTTTTTTTTAAACATGTACTGAAGATTTAAAATATAATATAGGAGGCTCTAAAAGAAATTTTTAATGGCAATTTAGCAAAATTGTTGCATTACGTGACAGTTAAACATATGTATAACATGTTATTTTCTTTAAGATATACTTTAGCATACTTTTCAGACATCTTTTTGCAAATGGTGCTCTAACGTGACAGATTATTTTATTCCTGAAGAGTACTTGACTTTTCTTATTCTTTTTCCATCATCCGTGCTTCGTTGAAGTCGACAGTCTATGTATGTTTCAAAAATTTGTTTATGAATACGACTTTTCACTTTTGTGTTAAATACGGGAGAGAGACATGTTATTTCTATATGTAACTTTTTTTTAAAGATATTTAAAGAAAAAAAAATAGATTTATTAAAGTTCAAAATGATTTTTATAGATATGTCTCCTTTTTGTGAAGTTTTCTTATTGATGTTACCGGTAATAAATAAATAAATTTCAAAATATTACTAACTTTTAATACTTAAATTTTAATAATTGTGATTAAGTTACCGACGATATTAATTAATTAATTAATTTGTTATTTATATTTCATTACTACACAAAGATAATGCAAGTTTGTAAAGGTCCTTATTGCATTTTAGAAAAGTTTTAAATAATGGCAAAAAAATCTGTATTTTTTATCAAAAAAGTAGGTGATTAACAAAAGAAATAAGAGGCCTATACATTATTACTTGCTTGATTAAAAAAACTTTAAATTTGCTTTCAACTACAGCGTTTTTTCCTGCGACTGCGAATGGATTCAAATGATTTTATTTACCAGAAAATTGGAGCATCATCGCACAGAAAGAGATAATTTTGTCAATTGTTATGTCATCAATTTCTATGACAATGACTGTTTTTTATGAAAGCCAACCTTTTTACATGTAATCGTTGAACACCAATGTATAGTTTTCCCATTCTTTGTGATCAGACTTTTCTTTCTTGAAACTGTGTGGTTTTAAGACTGCGAAATTATATCAAATGTCATTTATGTACATAGCAGAAAACAGAAGTGTTCAAATATGAGAAACAATAGTGTATCATGTCGTATCGTGAATTCACAGAAAGTATGATGACAAGATACTTATGAATGAATGTATGATGAAACAAGTAGTAGAAAATGTTAGCAATTAAAAGAAACAGTTAAGAATTAAAAGTAATGTTTTGAATTTATTTTTATTTTGCACGGATATTTAAGCAGAAATCGGTTTGTAATATAAAGAAGGTTTTGTTCAGTTGTTATTATTTGTAAATTCATATTTCTTTAGCACATGATTGCCATTTAAAACATTTTTCTTTGAAATTAATGTTCGTATACAAAATCTAATTAAACATTTTTTGCAACATAATTATTCACAACATCGAAAAAGAACAAGAAATTTAACAAATTATTTTGCTTTTTCTTTATTTTTATTTGCTGATAAACACTTATTTATTTTTATAGAGAGATATCACATTAATGTTCTCGTGCTTTGTGTAACAATAGCAAATTTACTACAGTTGTAATTCACACATAAATAAATCAGAAAATAAATCAATGTTATGTTATTATGAAAACTTTAACGCACCTGAATCATTAAATTTGAGTTCAGAAAACTAATTTGAAACATTAATTTGATGTCGTCAAGTAAGCATTCATAATTATTAATTTTAACATGAACATTAAAGTACGTTGTTATCGAAAGAAACGTCGCCATACCCTATTTCAAAAACTCGAGTTTTCACACTATATAAGACTATAATGACTATGAATATATCATAAACATATCATTTACGTTAAAGTAAAAAGTGGTAATTTTGCTGTAAGACGTTGAAGTAACCTTTTGTCAACTACAATGGCATATGGACAGGCGATTCCTTATCGAAGCCTCACACAATTGCAATTCAGTTTAAACTTTTATATTTAGTTGTATGGAATGACGATGTATAATTATTCCCCTTTGACAAGATTTTTATAAGATTTATTTTACACAAACCATTATGGTCATGGAACATATTACTGTGCTGAATTTGATAGTGTTTGGCTGAGCAATTTAGAATACGCAACGTCACAGTGAATCTATTAAATCTGAAAAGCATAAAAGCTTTTTTCGTTTTATTGCTGTGTTCAATAATCTCTAAAGCATATTTCTATGGAAATCAGAAACAGTTTCTACTGTACTGAGTTTTAATATTTATTTTGAAATGGATTTTCTTATGAATGTAATAGGTTATCCCGACAAGGAACTTTATTCAGGTACAAAATAGTAATAAATAGATAAATTAAAAAATCATACTACACAAAATGCCTTTAAGTACATTTGTACATTTCCTGTAATTAATTAGTGGTTTTAAAAAAAAAACCAATCTATGTATTTATTCATTAAATATAACATTGCTTTTTGAGAGAGACAAAGCAATTTTTGCATTGATGTCATCGAAAAAGAGTTTTTAAGGGATATTGAGTAAGAAAAATTACGAGAGGACTCTATGTATATTTCAATAGAATATCCTTAAAGATACAAAGAAATTGAAAAATCGTGTACTGAAGATAAATCATTGTACTTTGATTCAGGATTCCTTTCTCCGTACAGCGATATCTAGTGTTCTTGTGTAAATTTTTAACTTGAAAGCTAAAATGTGATTTTTACTGAAGTAATACTATTCAGTGTTTAAAGTAACATTACTAAAATTAATAATCTTAAATTTTGCTCATTTTTAAACTGTGTAATTAATGTCAGATAATTCGAGAGACACTTAAGAATGATATTTTAAAGAAAATAAATGCATTTGTTCTCTGTCACATATTCATATATTAATGAAGAATACACGAAGTAATTTGATGGATTATCAAGCATATTTTTTTCACAAACATGTTAAGCATAAAATATTAGTTGTAGCTGATTAATCCATGTAACAATCGTAGCATTTAAATTTCTCATAAACACCGCAAATAGTACAGTCGTGGGAAAAAAGTAAACACCCCTACTACCTCCTCAACAAATTATCGTAGACAAAAGTTACTGGTACCGAACGATTGAAAATAAAGTCTACTTTTAAATGATGTATATAAAATTTGCTTAGAGGGCCATCTACATATTGAAATAAATCCAAACTGCATTTTTTTTCAATGACAATACCCAATTTTAACGAGATATTTCAAAAACTCAGTTCAAACTATGCCTAGATACCAAATTTCAAGTCCTTTGCGTGATAAGTGTTTGAATTATAAACAATAAAAATTTAATGCTTCTAATGATAAATTACATTTTCAAATTTTTATTTATATCTCCTGAAATTATGCTCCTAATGTGCTAATCTTTTGTGTAGCGATAATACTAATATACCCAAAGATAAATACGCTGAATCTGCAATTTTTTTTTAAATTTATGATATGAATTATGAATTATGAAATTAATATTCGAAAAGATTATGAATTGCAACCTACAATTTTTTTGATGGATTTAGATTTATTAAGTCCTGCTTTATGGGAATCCATAATTTCACATTTTTCTTCCAAGTGGCTTTCAAATTATGCTTAAAAAACGGCAAAATGATGGTTTAAGGGGCCGTCTATGATAGAAGTGACTAGATATTTTGAAAATTCTTATGCTCTCCTGTAATCTAACACGTTTCTTGGCTGCTTGAGTGGCGTTTAAGGTGCCTTGATCAAGAAGGGGGGCTCTCTCGGTTAACAATCGAGTACCGTATTTCAATTTGTATACCGCCCTTAAAATACGTTCGTTTTAAAATAATTAATTTCTCGGAAGCTTATGGTACGAATTGCATAAAAATTTGTTTTTAGACTTATTGAAGGGTGTAGAGTTCATTTATGCTGTCAGAATTGTGTACTGCTATTGAAAAAAAAAACCAAGATTATGGTTCGTTTTAATATGTAGGTGGCCCCCTAATCAGATTTTATATACATCATTTGTAAGTAGACTGTATTTCCAATCGTTCGGTACCAGTAACTATCTTCTACGATAATTTGTTGAGGAGTTAGTCGGGGGTGTTTACTTTTTTTTTCTACGACTGTACATACTTTATTTGTAATTTCAAAAACGATAAAACTAACGTGTCTACGTACTTAAATATTAAGCAAAGTGTGTTAAAAATAAAAATTGGATTTTGCAGCTGATGATCCGGTTCACACACTTTTTTACAGGTTTGCATGAGTGTGTTATTGCAAACGCAATACATTATTATATCTTGTATACACAAGATAATTAATCTTATTTTACATATCATATAATGTTATTAAATTAACTTCATAAGTCTACTATGCTTGTGTAACATTATTCAACATAACACATCATGTCAAAATATACATGTCAAAAACGTTGCCTTTGGCAATTTAATAACTAAAATTTAAAATATAAATTTTACATTAGAATATATTTTTAACGAAACGGGATATTTTATTTCAACATAACCTTTCTTAAAAGTAAAGTATTCTAAGAATAAAAATGTCTGAACTGAAAATGTTTTTTCATTCTTTTATTCATGTTTCCTATAAAAGTCCATTTACCCCTATCATACATACAAATAAAACATATCATAACACTGAAAAGAATATTGTAATAAATAATTTTATGATGTATTTGGAACTCTACTGAACTAGATGATTGCTAATACTTGGTTTCAGCACGTTTTGTAAGATGAGATATAATCTGTCATTCTAACATTAAAATAGATATAAAGTTCATAAATAGTGCCTGAATCGTATTTTCTGTACATTTGTCAAATAGCAGTATATCGTGATAGGGAGACATATCTTATACAGATTCAACCTACTCATTTCGTATCTGCTGAATGTTACTATTGCGTGACGTTAAACTATTTTGTGTTATTTCTTTCGAGAATGTGATATTTTTTTTCTGTTTCACAAACGAATGATCATCGGAAATCTATTTAAATGTGCAAGAGAATGGATGAATAAATTATCCATTAAACTGTAATAAAAGATCCAACTTTATAGAAATAAATTCTCCATTTAGGTAATAACACAATCTATAAAATGTAAAGCGTGCACTTCTGTATTCATAGATAAAGACGGTATTAATAAATAATTGAAATATTAGACTGTTTATAAGTTTAGAGTAACTAGACTTTGATGTTTTTCAAAATAAATTGATATTAAAAAATCAATATTTATTGTTAAAGCATATTTTAAGGGAAATTAAAATTATCTTCATTCTGAAAGTCAAACCCTTTGCTGTTGGGTCGGTTTTTACGTAAACCGTACCTAAAAGTCATATTTGGGGTCAGTATCAAATCCGAACACGACAAAGAAAATATATTACACTCGAAACACGTATCTGGGTAAAATCTGGTTACGCAACTCAATGCATTAACCAATTCGCATCCATTTAAAATCTCATTCTTTCCCGTTGCTCAAGAGCCGATGATATATTAACACGTTCACGCCGCCGGCGCGGTGGGTCACACTCGACTGTCTCAGAGATGTCCGGATTTTTGCACACGACTGTTAGTTTAGAGAAAATGGTGTTCCTTTAAATAGCCCAATTGTTCTCATTAAATAAAACAACATTTTCTGTATTAAAATACTGGTATCCAAAAAGCCGGAGACTTGGCAGCTCCGCGACAGTCGAGTGTGACCCACCGCGCCTTTGTGAAAATGTAAAATGTGTTAACGTGGTCCTGTAAAAAAAAAAAAAAAAAAAAAAAAAAAAAACTATACACAATACGATGACTATTTAATAAGACTAAAGCAGTATGTATACTAATAAACGGTCAAGTGCGAGCATCACTCGCCACAGAGGGTTCCGTAGAATAAATATATGAATTTGTAATTGTGTAAAAAAAAAAAAGTTGCTAAAAGAATACTAAGACTTTTTAAAAAACTATATAAGATGGGGTTGGGTATAACTGTATGTATTAGAAAACTGTAATCGGGTATACCATGAAAGTTCAAAGAGATATATGGAACAATATCAAATATAGTTATTCGTATAACTCCTTTTTTAATATTATCCTAATCTGTTTATGATGAACTTAATTCGGTATTGCCAATAAAGGCAGTGCATAGTTAAACTTCATTTGGCATTTCATGAAACTAAATTTAGCGTAGTAATAACCTTTATTTCTACAGTGTATTTAAAACAAAACCTTTGTTCAAAGTTTAAATTTGGCATTGTGCTAAGCGCGCTTCGAATTGAGGTCTCAAAGTTGCAACGCCGCCTTGGTCAGTGCCGCGTTTTTCCAGATAGGTGTTTAATTAACTTTTAAAGTCACTCGAGGCGTATTGAGAGATACAATCAATGCAAAACATCACGAATCTCACAGTATTTATGCGATTCATTCTAATTAAATATTTCGAGGGCGATGCCCTTAAAAAACGGACACCTAATTTTAATTCCAAAGCAGACAAATGGCACCCAGAATATTTAATTAAAATTTTCCTTTTATCGTGTACGTGAAAATAAGCAAGTTCGCATTTTCTAATAAATTCGTTTATAAATTTTGGTGTCAGTTCATTATTTCATATGTTTATAAATAGAATTACTCCGTGCCGGAAAGGACTAAGTGGTCGCAGGACTCTTAAAGCTTCAAAATTTAAGAAATTTTAATTTTTTTAGATGTTAAACTCCTATCTTTTCTGAATATTTTGATATAATTGTTTCCTTGAAATTCCCATTAGAACAGAAGTTTTGGCTTTTAGAATTATACCCGCTCAATAGCTGAAGCGGCGTTTCCGAAACTTTAAAGTCATTATTTTCCAAATGGCGTTTTTGGGTATAACGCGCAGGACACCTCAAAAACTTCTGAATATTTTTTCATGAAATTTTCAAAACATATTTTCCATTTTATTCTGTATAAACTGAACCTAAAATTTCCTTTTTATTGTTCAAAAAAATATTTTTTTAGGTGATTTTACCGTTGAAATTTTCAAAATTTTGTACTAGCTAAAAATATAAAAATGCTTTAAATACAAATTTATTTAAGTTCAGGGAAATTATTACAATCTGAAGTATAAGTAAGCACTAAAATTTTCATTCTAGTTACAATATTTATTTTGTAATCCTGCGCGTAAACTGTTATGCCAATTTTTTGTTCGACAAATGTCTAACAGTTTCGAGCCCCCTATAAATACTAATTCTGTATATTGCAATTTTTTAAATACATGAAACGAAATAACATACTTATGTCTTTCATTCCAATTAAAATTGTGTTTTAAAGTGTTTAAAGATAAAAGTAAATATACTTGGAACTTTTCTCGAGTATAGAAAGTATGTAAAGGGATATATTTTTCGTAGTGATCAAATTTTATGTCATAAAATATAATTATTTTTTATAAACGCGTGATTTCAAACAGCTCAGATTTTACCCCACACACTGTAAAAAAATTCCGAAGAGTTTTCCTGTAGGAATCGCAAAATAGTTGCCCTTATCGTACCGGGAAATTTTTCGACCCAGCTCGGAATAAAATCCGTAAAAAAAAAAAAGGAAATAGTCAATAAAACGGTATTTTATGTATTTCATTCCGATTTTACGGATTTTATTCCGAGCTGGGTCGGAAATGTTTCCGGTACGATAAGGGCAACTATTTTTCCGATTCCTACAGGAAAACTGGTCGTATTTTATTCACAGTGCACTGGTTATTCGGAACGGAAATCTTCGCTTTATTTAATTTCAGATTTCTGCGGATAAAAAAGTCGAAGACTACTAATTGAAAGTTTTGCTTGTAAAAAAAATTGTAGAAGTTGGCGGTTGGTTGTTTTGTTTTAAATGGATATCTCGCCGTACACTGTAAAGAAAAAAAAAAAAAAAAAAAAAAAAAGGACCAGATTTCCTGTAGGAATCGGAAAAATAGTTGCCCCTATCGTACCAGAAAAATTTCCGACCCAGCTCGGAAGAAAATCAGTAAAGTCGGAAAAAAATCCATAAAATTGGAATAAATTCCGTAAAGTACCGTTTTAATGAATGTTTCCTTTTTTTTACGGATTTTATTCCGAGCTGTGTCGGAAAATTTTCCGGTACGATAAGGGCAACTATTTTTCCGATTCCTACAGGAATACTGTTCGGTTTTTTTACAGTGTATGCAATTCTAATTATTAAAGATAAATTAATACATTCTACCACGTTTTCAATACACTGTGAAAAAAATCCGACCAGCTTTCCTGTAGGAATCGAAAAAATATTTGCCCTTATCGTACCGAAATTTTTTCGACACAGCTCGGAATAAAATCCGTAAAAAAAGGAAATAGTCAATAAAACGGTATTTTACGGATTTTATTCAGAGCTGGGTTGGAAATTTTTCCGGTACGATATGGGCAACTATTTTTCCGATTCCTACAGGAAAAGTGGTCGTATTTTTTTTAACAGTGTATAACGCTTAAAATGTGTTCAAAAGCGCATCCATTTGGTTTTTTTAAAAATTGAAATTGGCAGCCATGTAAACGCTAGACTTTTCTTTCAGTGATATGATATTTTTAAACACTCTCCACCATAGTTGAAAATATTTTATGAATTCAGTTTGTCTCTCATTCCCTCTCTGTCCGTGCTTTAACTCATGTGAATATATTTGGAATGACATGCGCTTGATAAATGTTATTGATGTTTACTATGGTATGTTCGGTATTGAAAATGAAGTATGCAGCGTTTACAGTTCTTTTACAGAGATACTGAAAATAATTCCGTTATAATACTGTAAATGAAGACAAATCAGTTGCTGAGTTTTTTAATGATGTTACATTATTTTAAACTTATTGAAATTGTAGTGAATCACTGCGATTCACAACAACACGCTTACTGTATAATATGGTGTGCATATCGTTTATTTTTTATTAATGGGGCACACAAAATAATTTGGTTAATGTTTAGTTACTATGAACAATCTTTTCTGAATTGCGTTTTCAGTTGTAGTACGCGTTTTTAAATATATGTAATGTATTGCATATTACTTCGTTTATATAAAAACTTTAAATCATGTACAGGGCTGCCAAAAAAAATCGTTAAGTACTTTTCCATTTAATGGCTGAAGTTAATCTTTGAGAAGTTTCCACTGTGCTATACGTTTCCTAAATTATCTAAATTTCAGCATACTAAGTAGTATACATATAATTCTCTAGATATTATACAGGACTAGACAAATGTATTGGAAGATCTTCCAGACTATAGATGTTAATTTCTGAAATTTGTTTTTTAAATGTGTTATGATTTTTCCAAATTGTTTCCTTAGGCATTATATTTCCTCTTAACCCTTTGAGACCTGACCTACACAATTGTGTAGGTGATCCTAAGGAAAATGAAAGAAATAATTCCCTCTTTCTCTGTGATTTAACGCCGATCCTGCACCACAATATTGTGTTGAACCTCCCTTGACGTAACCTCACACCGGAATTTATTTTAAATATCTTTTCTTTGAATCAAATATGATCTTATTAGTTAGGTTTAAAAGCCAAGACTTTAAATTTCTACCAAAACTATTCAGGTTTTAAAGGGTTAATAAACTGTGAAGTTTTGTTAGAGTATTCTGAATGTTTTGGAAAGAGTTTCATAATTTTACATTATGCATGATTTTTCGTTATTGTTTATAATTACTGTATAAACGAGAAGGTTCATGACTATTTAGACGAATCATTTGTATTGGGTTCTAAGAAAAAGAATTATTCATTCACAAATTAATGTATATATATATATATATATATATGTGTGTGTGTGTGTGTATATTTATAAACCTTCTATAGAAGAATATAGAATAATGTAGTCCACGTTTCTTAAAAAGTTTTCCTATGCTATAAAAATCAGTTTCAAAGAAAAATTCAATTGCTATTGATGATATATAAAGAGAAATATCTGATAGTGACGATTTGACACTGTAAATGTCAGTGATATAATGAAGCTGTGGGGTATCCTTTGCCTATCCTGGCTTTCTGTCTGCAGTCATTCTCAGAATTACTGAAAAACAGAAGTCATGTTCTTACTGGGATATTTGTATTAAGATATTTTCAAACAATACGAATTCCGACTTTTGCAGATTTCTATGACTGGTTTGGTATAAATAACAAATTTATGTAATTTAAACATATTTTCCAGCATATGTAAATCTCAATCGTAGTCATGGGGGGTATGTTAATGATTATTGCTATTTTAATACTCCCCAACAAAGTTGAAAATTATATGAATTTGGTTTTTCGTAGGTGCAATCGTTTTTTGTTAAATACGAACTGTAACCAGTTCGAAAAATTCGCGACTGCGCGTCAGTTTGCACCTTATGGGGATGATTTTGTTTCCGGTAAAAATACCTAAAAACTCTTGTTTCGACATGATCTTTTCAGAACATCTTTAGATCCAGTTTATCCGATTTGTAGAGATCTACAGATCGGATTTACATCATCTACTAAAATTTCGAAACGGTTGGGAATGTATAAGTATTTTTTACAAAAAAGAAAGTTGTGTGAAAATTTCGACAAAAACAATAAAAAAACGAGGAGATTTCGGCGCGTGTTCGCTTTGGCTGAAGTTTTCAGTTCTAAATAATCATATTTTTCGAAAATTTAAATAATGTTTCGATACAGCGATTTTTATAACTTACTAAATTGTGAGTGAAATTGGACGATAAGAAATATTTTTTTTTGTTGTTGTTATGCTGACGAAAACGAGCCAAAAACAAGAAAAAAGTGGTAGATAAAATGTATTGTTTTTTATAAATATCGATATTTTTTCACAATTGATTCTCATTAGGTGCATATCCATCATATTTATCATCGCTGAAAATCTCAAAGAATTCGGAAAACAAGCACCTTATTTTTAACTACTGAAATAGACCAAATTATTAAAAAAAACAGCTTCTTACGACATCTTTTGCCTCTAAATATCAATATTATTTCTCGATTGTTTCTTACAGTTTACTGAAACTATATGTTTTTAACTCCTAAAAATTTCAAAGCGATTGGACGATAACGATGATTGTTGAAAAACATTTAAAGTCCTTCCGTCCCTGGTTTACTTTGCCAGCCATGTTGCAAAATTATTCTTTGGTACCTAAAATCAAAATATTCAAAACACCATATACTTGAATTGACTTTGCAATACTGCAAATCATTTCAACAAATACGAAAATTAAAATTTTGAAAAAAATTCCTTCACAGAAATTTCTTCCTCATCGATTTGGTTCAGGTATAATTGGATTAAAGGATGAAAAAATCAGTGTGAAAATTAAAAAAAAAAAAAATCACTCATGTTTTCAATGATAAATAAATACATAAATAAATAGTTAAACTTAAAACAGTGGATTTTACAACTACATATCAATATTTAAAAGGGAAAAAAAGATATTACGTCAGATCATAATTAACTAAAAAAAATTACAAAAATACAGACAATTTTTTAAAATAGTTAACGTCCAATCATTAAAAAAAAAAAAAAAAAAAATATCGTTAAACGTTTTGAATTTATTCAAAGTTACTCTTCAGTAATGTAAATAAACCCAAAATCATGAGAGATAACTTGCAAATGGGAGCATGTCCCAAAAACAATTCTACACGGAGATAAGTATTTGAGTTTTGGCCGTTCAGAGTTGAATGATGTCATATCTCGTGATTTTGTGATTATTTACATTAAGGAAGAAGAACATTGAATAACTTCGAAATGTTTAATGTTTTGTTTTTTAAATGATTTTTATGTGCTTTTTAACTGTTTATATAAATTGTTTTTATTTTTGTAATTGTTTTTACATATCAATAATTTTGAAAAAAAAAATTGCACAGTGTCATCCGAAACATACAAACACAATAACACAGAAATTTGGTTCAGAAATAAAAACTTATAGGAGGGAAGTAATGAGTTCCGATTTCAAAACCATTTCCACATATTTCATTCATCAGAAGAAAAAAATAACGAAGAAGAAAAATAACAGAAAAAATACTGCTTTTTACATCTGAATATCAATATGTTAGCATGAAAATTATACAAATGCTTTGAGCAATGATTTTACAAAAGCACTTTTACCGATAAATATCTTTTTTTTTCTTTTTTTGTACGTAGTTAGCAGACACGCATTTTAAATAAAATATCTAAATTTTAATTAAATTTTAATTAAATTTAAAAATAACATATCTAACATTTGAACAATTACAGGTTGTGAAATTTATTATATTTCTGCAAAGAATAAAATTTTGTAACGAAAGATGAAATTTTTTTATTCAAATGATAAAGTCTTCTTAGGAGCACGTTTACCAATAAAAATATTTTTTTCGCGATGTTTTTATTTTAAAATATACATTCGAAGAAAATGCAGTTAAAAATAAAAAATAATCATACAAATTTTCTGATACGCATTTTCGGACAAATTTTATTATTATCGGCCCGTGCAATGCCGTTTGGCTCAGGTAATTGGTAAATAAAATAATTTACTTATATATATATATATATATATAAATTTAGACTATTATCCCCAAGGTTTGACATTAAAGAGAACTTCATATGACGAAAAACATGTAAATTATTTGGATCTCACTATCGACATTGGGAGGGGTGGATTACGGACTTGCATTTATGATAAGAGAAAGGATTACAACTTTGAAACAATAAAAATATTAAATTTTAATTCCAATGTACATATTTCCATTTTTAGAAATATCATTATCAATAGTTTAATAAGGATAGCAAAGTTAAATTCTAATCATAATAGTATAATAAATGACATTATAAATCTCTGTCAAGATGCAATGGTTCCTATTAGTTTGTTAAATAGTTGGACAAACAATTTCATCAAGGATAAAGATTGCCGCGATGCTTTAATTTGGCGATTAAAAACATCGCCAAATAATCGTAGGCTTTATAAGGAGCTCTGTCTGGATGTGTCGGTCTTTTCGATTTGGGGCTTTGGATGGCCAGTTTTAAAGTGTTCTTTTCGAATTGGGTTACTGCTTTGGATGGCCAGTTTTAAAGTGTTCTTTTCGAATTGGGTTACTGCTTTGGATGGCCAGTTTTAAAGTGTTCTTTCCGAATTGGGTTACTGCTGCATATGGCCAGTTTTAAAGTTTTCTTTGGTCAGTTTGGTCTTGACAGATATGGGGGAAGTTTTATGAGTAATTACCGGTATAACCCAGCATGCAAGTGCAATCTGCCTTGCAATCTGTCTCCATTAGATGTTTTCTTTTTGTTCATGGTTTTGTTAGTAAGATTTTTCCATGGTTATTTTGTTAATTTTCTCTGTAGTTCAGTAGTTTTGGGATCGGATGCAAAGTATGTGTTTTTGGTATTATATATATATATATATATATATATGTGTGTGTGTGTGTATACATTGATATATATTATAGAAAGTTATATTATTAAATTATATCAGAAACATTCTTCGGAAAATTTGTAACGGAAGGCGAAATCCTTTTATTAAAATGAGAAAGTCTTCTTACAAGCTCTTTTACCACAAAAAAAGAAAAAAAAATCATGATTTTTTCATTTAAAAAAATTGAATCAGACAAAATCGAGTTAAAGCTAAAATATCATACAAATTTTTAGATACAAATATTCGTACAAATTTTATTATTGTTGGCCTGGACAACGCCAGCTGGTTCAGCTAATTGGTAACTAACAATAATTTATTTTAATATAAATATATATAAGTCATTCTAAAGAATATCAGAAACATACTTTGTAAAATACTAAACGAAAAAACTGCAATCTGAGATTCTGAGTCAAGATTCTGTCAAATACGCAAGCAATTGCTTCCTGAATTCTGAAAGAAAACATGATTTGTTTTATCGATTATGCGAGAACCTCAGAAATATAAAAATATAGCCTAAAAATTTTTATTTCTTTATACAGGTTTAATACGTTATAAATAAATGACAGTTCATGTGAAATGTTCAATGAAAATTCATGTTACTTCAGAGTTCGGAGAAAATAGTTTAAATCAAGGTTAATATTAATTTGATATTTCTGAAATAAAGAATGATAGAACTTTATAATGAAAGTAATCCTTAAAACCCGCCTTTTGTTATATATAAAGATGATAGTTTATTATACATTTTAGAAATTGTGTAAGAAAATTATAAACAGATCGTGTATGGTTCATTCCACGTAAAATGAGCAAAAATGTAAAAAAAAAAAAGTCGTGGCCACATAGTAACCGACTTTAATGAAATTTGATACACAGGTTCAGTTCATATTAAAATAGAGCTCTGCAAAATATCTTCACAAAAAAATTATTGTAGCAGTTTTGGACATTATAAAAACTTGTGATAAAGAATGGCATATGTGCAATCCTACAAAGTTGCAAGTTTGAAGTTCTGTATCTTAAAAACAATTTAACAGAAATGATTTTATTTATAATATTGTAACCTTTGAAGCATTTTCTTCCTGTTTATTGAGTAATAATAATCAGGTAACACCATGATTGATCTTTAATTTTTTGTAAAGATTGAAACTTTGTGAATTTTCAGAAAATTAGAAACGTTATAAAAATCAATGGAATTCAAAAACATCTGTGAAAATTATGGCTGATGTATTCTTACATATGAAGATCAAATTCCTCAAGTTTGAAAATTGTCATTTATTTCCTTCATCTTCAAAAAAACTTAAAAAATTACACTTATTTTTTTATTTTTTTATTTATTTAATAAAATGTAAAAAACTACATATGAGTATTTCTAGTAGAATAATATGCATAATTATATGTTTTGTCAATATTTATGTTTAAAAAGTTTTAAAATTGTATATTATGTACGATAATTAGTATTTTTATGAACTACACACCATATATATTTTTATTTCTTTACAGAGACTAATAACGTTATAACTATTATTAATAATAAAATAAGAATAATCGTATTGCTGCCTTAAAAATAATTTATTTCATAAATATCTTCAAAGGAGATTACATAAATAACTGTCTCCTAAATGTACAACAAAAATATGTGCCCATTTGTGCCTAAAACCCTATATTTTGGACGTAACAAAAATATATAAAAAATAGGCTTGAACATTTAATTTCGCAATTTAAAAAAATACGTATTTCAAAAAAGTCTACAAGCTAAGATTATGACTTGCGTTTTTGGATTCTTAATAGAAAAATACAAATAAACTTACTTTGTACATTTCGCCATCTTGAAAATTAAAAATTTATAAACACCGAAAAAAGCCTCCATTTAAGCAAATAAATATCCACTTTATGCTGACATCTCTCGGTTATATATAAAGACATTTATAGAGAATTACTTCATACAATTTTCATGTTATAAAGGAGAAGAAAGATATACTTATTCATTAAAATTTGAAACGTCCCAAAAATGGGACGCTAGGCACAAATGGTTTAACAATATTGCACAGACATAATGATCAAAAATTCCATGGTACGCTAAAAAAAATCCAAGTTTGTCTTTTGATTCCTAACCTAGAAAAAATGGGCTCAAAAAGGAAATATCTGTTACATTCCATGAGCTATTCCTCTTTGAATGACAAGTCTTTTCTTAAAATATTGCACGATTTCAAGATGAAAAAATTGAGTGCTGCCATCTATTTTTTGTATCTGGATTTAGCTTTAATATGTACATTTTTGTTCAAATATTTTTTTTCTACTTTAATTAAAATATTCTTCAGGCATAAATAAATTGAAAGCAAGAATAATAGTTTCGATATTTAAAATATACAACTTTATCTATAATACCAAATAATTTAAAAGTTTTTAAAAGCTTTCCTTCACATTCAAAGAAGAGTCAGAAATATTGCATTTTACCCTCAACATTTTTTACTATTTATTTTTTTTTTCTCATTAAGGAATAAAAAGGCAAGAATGAAGGTTTTGACATATAAAATATATTCTTATAGCTATAACGTCAAGTAATTTGTCAGAGGTGTCCTTCGTTGTTAAAGGAGGAATAGAAATATTGCATTTTTCCCTGAAAAAGTTTCAAAAATAATTTTTTTTCTCATTACGGAATAAAAATACAATTACCAACTTACGCCAATCTGTTACTTATTATACATTCCTAATTATAAATAATTGTTAATATAGTCTTTCCATTCCTAATGCTAATAATCAAAATTGAAATTTTAAGCGTGTAAACAAAACCTCGATTTTGCATCCACATTTAACGTAAATTTTAATACTGAAATAAACACTCCTGAAATCTATTATTTTATATTTACTCATAAATAGATATGATCTATTTATATACTGATTTTCATTAAACCTGTGACATGTCTGCCACAGCTGATTTGCTAATTTTGTATGGAATGACTCATATTTTAAATATATAATTTTTAAGGGGTGCCCCAAAATTCAAACAAGAAGTAATATTGATAGAAAACACAATTTTATAATTAACAATTCTAAATTTTGTAATGATTCATGAAGTGCTCAGTATATGTTTATGTACGAATAGCATATCGGGTAAAAGGCGTTCACGTTTTTGCTGATATAGAGATATCCTTTTGTTGAAGTTTTTCATGACCGTTTTGAATAAACGTGTCTGACCTTCATTCATACAGCGGTCAATTGCCTTTTTTAAGACGTGTGTGGTCGTGTCCTTGTTGGCATAAACATTAAACTTAAAAAAAATAAAACCAAAGAAAAAATCCGAACCTCTTTAAATCGCATGATCTCGCGGCCAATTCTGATCACCAGAACGAGAAATTACGCTACCAGGAAATGACTCATGCAGTAATTTATTTGTTTTTTCAAGATGTATGTCATCTGGTATCGCCTTGTTGAAGCCAAATGTCGTTCATATCCATACATCTTCATTTAGGTAGAAATGGCCCTAATATAAATCTTAAGTGAATTCTGAGACTCCCAGTAAAATCGCGGAGGCCATTTACTCTATACAGGGTTGAGTGTTTGGCGTCAAAAAGTGGTTTTTGACATGACAAAAGATTAATCCTTCAAAAACCCATAGAGTCACAATCTTCTGGTGCACGATTAGAGTTTGTTTAGTAAACATAACTTTTAAAATTTGCAACAGTTGACACACATTATGTTGAAATTTAATTATATTATGGATAATTAGCAGATCTTAAAATATTTTTAATTTATAAAAATTGAGGTAAAGACGACAGATTTCAAATATCAGAAATTTATCTCCAAATGGACATGCCTACATATGTATACTGTAAAATTTTTTTTTTTTAATGTTTTGTTTATTTATGGTTATTATATATCATCATTAATCCTTTTTATCTCTAGCTTCACCGCCCTCCCCATACACATACTAATAGTATTATTAATACAAATAATGTTTACTTTGAAAGCAAGGTAAGATAAGAAGTAATTATTCAACAACAGAATACATAAGATATTTAACAAAACCTTATAGTATTCAGCAAAGAAAAAATAAGTATTGAGATAAGCTAATTTTTCAGTATAGTAAGTAAATAGATTATTGTAAGAATAGAACAATTGAAGCTTAATATTGCAAATACATACTTAGATATTTATAGAAATCAGTTAAATTTTTATTATCATTATCGAAATTATAAATTCAAAAAATGATTGACGATTTAAAATTCAGAACTACTAATTTTTCTGAAGAACTAACCAACTCCTACAAAAGTCAAATCAGAAAAAAAATATTACACTGATCTATTAAACACTTAAATACAAAATATTATGCAGTTTTTATATTATCTAATTAAATACACAATTTTAAAAACTAAAAAAATCATTAAAATTTTCCAATTAATTTGATTACATAAGCGAAGTCAATCCAAATGAAAATTATCAAAGTATAAATTTAGTCCAATTATCCAATTTATTTGCCCCTCGTAGCATACAGTATCATGCAACTAGTTTTAAACATTTTTCTGTTCCTAATCGACTACGAAGTTTTCAAGGAATTAGTCCAAATTTGGAAAACATTCGTAATATTACAGCAGAGCGGGCAGGGTACAATAAAGTTGTACGGCTAATTCTACAAAAGCAGAAGATGGACCAGACTTGAAAAAATTGATTATAGCCTTCCACCATGTTACATGATCCATATTTTTCTCATTTGGCAAAAAATAAGATGATGGAAACGGTTATGCTTCACCATCGTATATTATTAAGACTGATAAACAACCAGAATCTTTCTGTTGTGCCCAAATACGAGCACTTTCACGATGTTCATCTGATAAACCGTTATACATTGGATACCTTTATACATTGGATATAACATACAGGCCAAAAACTGGAAGGGCTTAAGTATCACCTTCATTCTATTCTGAATTACATTGATATGTGGTTGCATTGAAATTTTCAGACAACCAGATTGAACATGCATCAGCCAGTGAACAAGTATCTTTTGTGAGGTTTCGAGACCAATAGCAACTGGTTGAAGCAACTCCTAAACCTTAAACAAAGTATGTTAAAAGCAATTCACTTACCCCCCCCCCCTTCCACTTCCAGTTTATTTTAGAAGAGTTAAAAAATAGAAGTTCCCAGATTATAAATGATTGATGAATACCCAACATGTTTAAAATAATTTTCTTCAAAAATATCAAATGTTCAGAAAATATTAATGCTAATCTTTAAAAATTTCTAATCTTTAATATTATTTTAAAGTTTGGTTAATCTTTAACATTATTTTAAATGTTGGTTACAAATAAATTTCTTAATAACATAATATCCCTGTAGATTTTGAATAACACATTGAAATTTAATACATAATATTACAAAGATAAGAGTTTTCAAAAGACTAAGGTTTTGTTTACTGTTCAAAATATATCTGTTGCTTCCAAAATTTACTTTATTTTATCTACAACATATTTAGAAAGATTTTCTTTATTAAAAGAAAATAAATTTTACTTATTAAATATAAATATAGGTAGAAATATATATATATATATATATATATATATATATATATATATATATATATATATAATTATATTTACATATAAATATAGGTTTTTGACAGCTTTTGACATGTTTGACATGGCGTTTTAAACCATTGTTTAAAACATCAAAAACTGTTGCATGTCAAAAATTTGCCAACCCTTAATCTGTATGCTATTCAATACATAACCTTATACAGTATGCTTTAAGAATCAATAAAACAAATTAAAAATTTTAATTATAGACCTGTCTTTTTTATGAAAATTACTTCTTCGTAGAATTTTGAGGCATCCTTTATAAAGCACATTCGAATTCATTCAGGAAACAATGAAAATGCTAAAATTGTGTATTAATATGTATAAATTTTCATTAATATAATAGTAATATCAATTGACATTATTAAATCAAATGACAATCTAAAAAAGATTAATATTTTGATCATAAAAAATGTATATTTATAAATTCATGATCTGGATTTCATTTTTATCATGTATACCAGACTTTTAGTAATATTCCTTATCTGTACTAATATTATAAAGGAGTAAAAATTGTTTGTATGTTAGAGGTAATCTCTGGGGGTACCGAACCGATCTCAACAGTTAAGGTATCAAAATGATGGTGTTAGCCCAACTTAGAACATAGACTTTATTTTATGTCGGTGCCACTACACAAAAGGGGGTGTAGGAGCAAAAAACGTTCTAAAAATGCAATTTTTTGTTATGGAAGGGCCTAGAGTCATGTAATTTGGAATGGTAAATACTTATAAGATATAAATGATATGTAAGAACATTTTCTAAACAATTCGAGATTTAACAGGATTGAAAATGCACAAAAAGCGTTCTAAAAAACGTTCTAAATGGCGGTTTCTACACAATCTCAGGAAATACCTAACCGATTAAAAAAAATAATGGTGTTAAAATGACGGTGACAACCCTGGCTCCAAAATAGGCTATATTGTATGTCGGTGCCTCTACCCCAAAGGGGGTGCAGGAGCAAGAAAATTCTAAAAATGCAATTTTTGCGTTACGGAAGGGCCTAGAAGTATCAGATTTGAAATATTAGTTACTTATTAGATATAAATGATTTATAAGAACAGTTCTTAAAAAATTCGAAATTTAAAAGGGGTGAAAATTAACAAAAAGCGTTCGAAAAAACGTTCTAATTGGTGGTTTCTACACAATCTCAGGAAGTACCTAACCGATTAAAAAAAAAAAAAATGGTGACAACCCTTGCTCCAAAGATAGGCTATATTTCATGTCTGTTCCACTACCCCAAATGGGGTGCACGAGCAAAAAACGTTCTAAAAATGCATTTTTTGAGTTACTAAAGGGCCTAGAAATATGAAATTTGAAATATTAGTTACTTATTAGATATAAAGGATTTTTAAGAACAGTTCTTAAAAAAATAGAAATTTAAAAGGGGTAATAATGCGCGAAGAGGGTTCTAAAAAACATTCTAAATGGTGATTGCTACTCAATTTTGGGAAGTATCGAATCGATTTCAAAAGCAATGGTTGTAAATTGATGGTGACAGACCTTGCTCTTAAATGGCTCTGTTTTATGTTTGTATCACTACCACCTTGGGGTTGCAGGAGAAAAAAAACGTTCTAAATTGTGGTTTTGTGTTATGGAAGGGTCTAAAATCATGAAATTTGGAATGGTAGTTATAAGATATCAATGATCTCTAAGAGCATTTCCTAAAAAAAAATCGAAATTTAAAAAGGGTGAATATGCGCGAAAAGCATTGTGAAAAAACATTCTAAATTGCGATTTCTATGCAACCTCAGGAAGTACTGAACCGATTTCAAATATAATGGTGTAAAAATGGTGGTGACAGCTCTTGCTCTAAGATAGGCTATATTTTATGTCTGTTACCACTACCCCAGAGGAGATGCAGGAACTAAAAACATTCTGAAAATGCGATTTTTAAATTATGGAAGGATCTAGATTCATGAAATTTTGCATGATATATATTTATTTGATATAAATGATCTTTAAGAGCATTTCTTTGAAAAATTGAAATTTAAAAGGGGTGAAAATGCACGAAAAGCGTACTAAAAATGTTCTAAATGCTGATTTGTGAGAAATCTCATGAAGAATCAAAATGTTTTTAAAAGTAATGGTAGGCAAATTGATGCTGACAGCCTCTGCTCTAACATAGACGCTATTTCATGCAAGTGTCACTATCACCTGGAGGTTGCAGGAGCAAAAAAACTTTCAAAATTTCAACTTTTGTGATCGATAGGATATAGCAACTTGAAATTATGCAATATTCATATTTATTAGATATATATTATTTTAAGAACAGTTTCGAAAAAATAGAAATTTAAAAGGGATTAAAATGCGCGAAGAGCGTTCTAAAAAATGCCTTTAAAAGCTTTCTAAATTACGTTTCTGTGGAATGTTAGAAAATAACAAAACGATTTCAGAGTTAATGTTGGCTAATTAATGGTGAGAGTTCCTCTTTCAACACAGCCCTTTATGTTGAGAGAGGTGGTAGGACTTGGATTTTGACATGATGGTTTATTTTAAGATGTAAGAAGATGGTTTCTAAAAAATTCAAAACTGTAAATGAATACTGAAATAAGCGTATTAATGGAGCATAAAAGTTTCAAAATATCTTCTAAATTATCATTTATTTAGTTTTATTTCATTTTATTAATTTAAGTCTAATTTCTGCCTTATGCAGTGTAACAATGAAGTTTAGTTAAACTATGTTTTAAATAGTAATTTTTGAATTATTCCAAAAAGTATAATTTCTTATTTCAAATGAAAATTAAATTTCAAAGTAATTGCTTAAGAAGTGCAAGGGCCAAGATAGTGAAAAATATTCCATGCCGGGACACGAACCCGAGCCATCAGTATAGCGCACTGACGTTCTACAGACTAAACTACATGGAACGATACCCAGCCTAGAAATTTTCTCACTATTATATGTTGACAAGGTTACAAGCGCAGCACAAGTTAGAATATTTAACGTGAGCCACCGACATGGGGCAAACACGAAATTTAATTAAATCCAGCATCGAGTATCGGCATGGAATCTTTTTCACTATGTTGGCCTTTGCGTTTCTTAAGCAATTACTTTAAAATTTGATTTTCATTTGAAATATTGCATGCAAGGCGAATGTTTCTCTCTGGAATAATTTTCATGTATTAATATAGTATAATTTCTTTTAATAAAAATTTGACAAATAAATATCACTTGGCATATTTCAAATATTACGCGAGCAAAGCCGCGGGGTTTGCTAGTATATATATACATGGTGTGTTCACAAAGTTTCAAGACTGGTCCTAGAATACAAAAGTTATTAAACATTTATTTATAAACATTATTAAAAAGTTGCTGTGAGCGATGTCGGGGCTGTATGGAGGCTTGTGGCAATGTTGCCACGTTACACTTAGCCAAAACTGTCGGGGCGAACGCGCCGTGTTAGGTCGGTTTTACGCTGGAATGCATTTGAAGGATAAAGTACGTCGCGCCCGCCCGGACATCAGAAACGATTGGATTGTTCTCCACGACAATGCGCCCTCTCACACGCTGCTTGCCGCTGCCGAAGTTTTGGCTAAGTTTAACGTGACAATAGTGCCGCAAGCTCCCTACAGCCCTGACCTTGCTCCCAGTGACTTTTTTGTTCCCCGGACCTGAAAGGGAAGCGATTCGATACGATTCCAGCGATCCAAGCAGCTTCGACGAGATCCCTTAACAACCTTCCGCGCGAAGACCACCTGGGAGCCTATGAATAATGGAAAAAAAACCTGGCAGCGGTTTGTTGATGCCCAAGGGTCATATTTCGAAGAATTTTAGCTCGGTGTACAAAACTAATAAATTTTGTATTATCAGACCAGTCTTGAAACTTGGTGAACACACTCTGTATATATGACACAGGCACTTTGTGCATTCTATTTTGTTCAATACGAAAGACCTGTCGACACAGTGCTTAAGAATATGAAGCAAAATATTAAATGCACAGCGAAATAAAAAGTACCGATAATAGAGGGACGTCCGTTAGTGGTAATGTTTCCTGTTTGTGTTAAAAATCAAAGAATAGAGCAAAAAACTTTTAAGCTTGAGCGTCTGGAAAGCACCGACCACCAGTAACAGTTCAACTTTTCAAATACAAGGCCTTTAAAAGGAAGTTTAATGACACGTCTTAAATTCGATGGCATTCATATTTGTGAAAATAAAAGTCCACAATGTTTCTTCTCTGGCAGAAGCAAAATTTCAAATATGTATAAGTACTAGAAATTTCTAATTTAAAAAACCAGAAGTTAAATTTATATATAAACGAAATACCCCACATATACTGGGTCTGATCCATAAAGAATGATCATATATAGAGAGAATGAAGACTGACATTCTGAAACTTTTAAACACATCGTATTTTTTTTACATGCGCTTGTAAAGAATGAAAAAATAATTACCAATTTTTATAGAACAACCCTTCTTTAAGAGAAATTTTATATGTTAACGCATATTCGACGAATTAGGCAAATCATAAACGTTGTAAATCATCTGATGGTGAAATGATTAAAATTTAGAGATTTTTTTTCTTGCTTTAAATAAACCACATACTAAAAAATTGTTCTACTTTATTTGAACAATATTGACTAATTCACTCCCCAAGTTCAAACTACTTCATTATTGAGTACAATATTAATAATAGATAATTGAAAATACATTCTATTTTCTGAAATAAATTGATAACTTTAATAAATTTAGAGGATCTATGAAGAAGTTCGGGACAACATTTATTTCGCTTTGTTCATGTAACTTGAAATTTACAAAGATAAAATTTCCACCTGAAACAAAATGAAGTAACTTTAGCCTTTCATCTTTAGATAAAACGATTTTATTGTGGAAGATATTTAAGCAAATTCTTCCGTATGGTGACTGAATATTTGAAATTGACCTCAGTATCAAATTCAATCCTTTTGAATTATTTATATGTCTTGGGAATATTCCATTGCTAATGTACAACTTTGTTTCAACTTTTAACTGTAATTAATAGTATATTTTTAATTAAAAATTAATTTGTTAGAGACTATGTTCTACTTCAGAAATTTTCGAGAAAGATATAAAAAAATAATTTTTTTTTTTTTTATTTATAACTGTAGCTCATAAAGTTTTATTTATTGTTGGAAACACAGAGGTTTCCTTTTTCTGTGCCTAACATTTTTTTTTTTTCGGTTTATATTCCACCGCTGAATAGAGAAATATCATTGAAATGCACTGCTTTTGTAAAATAATAGCTTTTATATATGTTTAATTATTTATTTATTAATGGAGCCTTCTCTGAAATATTAGAAGGAATAACTAAAAATAATATTATTTTAAGTGCTACATGCTTTGCATACTCGTGAAACAAAAAAGTAATCACACCGTACTCTGCAACAAATTATTGTAGAAGATAGCTACTGGTACCAAACACTTGGAAATCTACTAATCTGGAAGTCTACTGATGATGAACATAATATATAATTAAATGATGCATATAATATATAATTAAATGATGTATATAAGATTTACTTTGGGTGACCTCTACATATTATTATCTACATATTTTTCTACAATCTAAATATTATTAAAAGCAACTCAAATTTATTTTTCCCAATAGCAATATCCAAGTTTGACACAATAAATATATTCTGCGCGTTTCAATTACCCTAAAAACAAATTTTCGTGAAATTCATACAATTAGTTTCAGATAAATTAATAATTTTATAACGAGCCTATTCCACATATAATAATGTATTATGTCTTGCCAATACAATCATTTCACTCACTTAATATGTTTCGACTCTAGACAGCCCAAATGTTTTCATTTTCAGCACATCATAGACGAACCCTTAAACCATCATTTTGATGTTTTTTTTAATCATAATTCAAAAAATACTCGGAAGAAAAAATTTAAATTGAACATTGGCATAAAGCAGTATATAATAAATATAAATCCATCAAAAAAATTGTAGGTTGCAAATCATATTTTTTTTAGAATATTAATTACGTAATTCATATTTCATATTATAAAATGTTAAAAATATGAATTCAATGTATTTATGTTTGGGTTTCTTAGTATTATGATCTGCACAAAAAATTATCACATTAGAATTTTAATTTCACGAGATATTAAAAATAATATGCAAATATGTTTATAATTCGAATGTTTATAATTCAAAAACTTATCATCCAAATGACGTAAATTTCGTTTCTAGGCATAGTTGGATCCAAAGAATTAAAATATATTGTCAAAATTGGGTGTTGCCATTGAAAAAAAACAAAGTGTGGTCTGGATTTGATTTGTAGATGTCTCCTAAGCAAATTTTATATACATCGTTTAAAAGTATGCATTATTTCCAATCGTTCGATGCCAGTAACTTTCTTCTATTACAATTAGTTGCAGAGTTAGTCGGGGTTCATACGAATTGAATATTTCCAACTGAGTGAAAAAAATTCCAGGCCGGAAACTGAACCCAGATCCTTGGCTTACAAAGTCAATACTTTACCGTTTAAGCTAACTGGGCCTACAACCGGCGAGCACATTTCGCTCAGATAACCTTATTGGTAATAACATCTGGTCTGTCGTGTAGACAGCTCAACAGTATAAACCGCAGATAAAGGAACTCCATGTAAAGAATGGAAACGTTGATAAACTATCATTTCAACACAATCAAACTGATTGGTAAAGTTATCATACGAATTAAATATTTCCAATTGAGCGAAAAAATGCCCAGGCCGGGAATCGAATACAGATCCTTGGCGGACAAGGCCGATGCTTTAACGTTTATGCTAACTGGGCCAACAACCGGTGAGCACATTTCTCTCAGATATCCTTATTGGTAATAGCATCTGGTCTGTCATGTAGTCAGCTCAACAGAATAAACGGCAGGGAAAGGAACACCATGTAAACGATGGGAACGTAGATAAACTATTATTTTAACACAATCAAACTGATTCGTAAAGTTATCATACGAATTGAATATTTCTAACTAAGCGAAAAAGCTTATTTACCTTTACATGGAGTTCCTTTACCTAAAAGGTTATCTGAACGAAATGTGCTCACTGGTTGTCGGCCCAGTTAGCTTAAACGTAAAGCATTGGCCTTGTAATCCAGGAATCTGTGTTCGATTCCCTGCCTGGGCATTTTTTCGCTAAGTTAGAAATATTAATTTCGTATGATAGCTTTACAAATAATTTTCATTGTGTTAAAATAATAGTTTAGTAGGGGGTGTTTACTTTTTTTCGCGACTGTACATACATTCATTTCGATTTACTCAAGGAATTCTAAATTCATGATATAAAATTCTCACTTGAAACTAAATGAAGTAATTTTAGGCTTTCATCTTTAGGTAAGACGATTTCATTGTAAAGGATATTTAAGAAAATTCTTCCACGTGCAGACTGAATATTTGAAATTGACCTCAGTATCAAATAATGCTTTTGAATTATTTATATATCTTGAGAATATTTCATTGCTAACGCATACATTCGTTTCAACTTTTAAAAATTAATAAGTTCTTAATGGTTTATGAGTATGACTATGATCTGATACAGTAAATTTGGAGAAAAGGTATGAAAAAGTGATTTTGTTTTTTACATATAATGTTAATGTAACTGTACAGTAGAACCCCACTAATCCGAAATTCGGGTTAATCAGAACCGATTTTATTTTCGAAAATTATACTTGAACAAATTAACTGAAAAGTTTAACTTACGAAGTTCTCGAAATCACAGGATATATATCGGGAAAAAGTGTAGAACTTAGAATTAAAGATGTAAAATTGCCATAGAACATGTTTTTGTTTTTTTATACAGATTAAATAGAATTAAAAAAAATACTCAATAATATAAAAGTAGAACATATGTACGCGAATATACAATGAAAACGTGCACTGTAGGCCTACTCATAGAAGCCATCTTAAAAAAATCTCGAAATCGTTTGTTTGCCAGTCACTATAAAATTATCTTTTAAAATACAAAATAATATTTAAATCAAATGACAAAATTTATATTTACTTTCAGTAATATGATTTTGCAAATTATCTACAGAAATGTTTCTTTCTTTCCTCCTCGTCGACGTGATAACTGAGATGTTTATACATTCGCGATTTTGAACCGTTTGTAATGGTTTGTTACATAATTCCTCGCTCTGAAGTTTCACAGAATTGTTATAAACATCAGGAGTGATGAAACAAGGAATACTATTTTTTTCAAAATCGTGCAGATTATCCAGCACGCCGGACATTAGAATGCCGGATAAGAGGATGTACATTATGTGTTATGATGTTGTGATGTTATGATGTTACTGAGTACATATAACTTTTAATTTTTAGCACACTTCTTTTACTTTTCTATTTTTAATGGAGTTTCTGATAATCCGAAATTTTCTGTAATCCGAACAGGTACCGGTCCCAATTAGTTCGAATTAGTGGGACTCTACTGTACTTCATAAAGCTTTATTTATCATTAAAAATTGAATAGGACAGTATTGTCAACACATATTGTGGTTACGTTTTTAATAATGATATAGAATATTCAAAATAATAGTTAAGAATAATATTTTATTAGGTATAATTTGCACATTTGCGTAAATTTAAGAAGTTTTAAGAAGAACATTGGGGCAACAGTCAGTAAAAAGAAAAATAGAAATTCAGAAAATACGTAAAATTCGCACCTGAAACAAAATGAAGTAAATTTAGACTTGCATCTTTCGATAAGATTATTTAAATTTTAGAGGATATTTAAGAAAATTCCTCCGCATGGAGAGTGAATACTTCAAATTTATCTCAATAGCCAAATCAATGCTTTTGAACTATTCATAGCTTTTGGGTTTCTTTCTCTTTGTTAAAAAAAAAAAAGGTAGACATTCACAATATAAAATTCACACCTAGAACAAAATGAAGTAAGTTTTGACTTGCATCTTTTGATAGGATTATTTCGATTTTAGAGGATATTTAAGAAATGTCTTTTGCTTGGAGAGTGAATACTTGAAATTGATCTCATTATCAAATCAATGCTTTTGAACTTTCTCTTTGTTAAAAAAAGGGTAGAAATTCACAATATAAAATTCACACCTGGAACAAAATGAAATAAGTTTTGACTTGCATCTTTTTATAGGATTATCTCGATTTTAGAGGATATTTAAGAAATCTCTTCCGCTTGGAGAGTGAACACTTGAAATTGATCTCATTACCAAATCATTGTTTTTGAACTATTCATAGCTCATGGTATTATTTCTCTTTGTTAAAAAAAATAGAAATTAAACTCACATTATAAAATTAATACCTGAAATACCTTGATCTTTCGATAAGATGATTTCAATTTTTGAGGATATTTAAGAAAACTCTTTCGCATCTAGAGTAACACTTGAAATTGATCTCAATACCAAATCAATGCTTTTGAAATAATTTTAGCTCTTGTGACTCTTTTATTGCTAATGTATTACTTTGTGTCAAATTTTAAGAATAATTAATAGTTTATTCTAATTTAAAATTAATTGTTTTAGAAACTATGTTCTACTTTACAAATTTTGGAGAAACTATATTATAACGTAAAATATTTTAGTTACATTGTTGATATAAGAGTAACTCAAAATTCTTTATTTATAACTAGTATACAGGTTGTATCTGAAAAAGTAAGCAAATTTTTACGGTATGATAGAATCAGGTATACGAACAAGTTTCGTCATTGAATGTATGATAAGAACGCAAAGGATGAGAAGTTAAAATTAGTTTTCCACTGTTCCGGGGCTATAGATGTGTCGAAGTAGTACCATAGCTTGTCCACCAAGATCGAAGGAGCTCTCGTGTTTGGGCTTTTTCCTATGGAGCCATATGAAAAGCCTAATCTACGACTGCATCCATTGAAACCGATATGGATCTAGTCACCAGGATTGCTATTATCGCCGACGATATTCGTGAAATGCCTGGTTTTTTCGCAAATGTATGTGTTCCTGTTCCGCAGGTGTGAAGAGTGTATTACAGCTGGCGGAAAATCTTTTGAGCAATTTCTTTCAGCATGTACATTAAGTACAATCCTGCTAATAAAATGTTTTATGAAGTATCTCATCTCATTCCTGTGTTAATTCTGTAGCTGCGACAGTGGAAAACTACCTTTAACTACTCACCGTTTGCGTGCCGACCATATATTCTACGACGAAATTTGCTCGGAAAGCTGCGTTCTATCAACCCGTAAAGTGTTGCCCCTTCTTTCAGATACACCCTGTATAACACCGTCAAAAATGACGGAATGTTTATTTGTGTTTCCCTTTCAAGAGACTTCACACAAACAAACATGATGAAGCATATTTTATTGAAGTGTTTGTGTTGTATAAAAGTGCACTTTAAAGTGACAAATTATTCCTACAAATGCAAATGATGAGGATATTTTTCTTAAACTCAATATCCAATTTCTGAAATGGTTCAATAATTGGACAAAATAATCAGCAGCGTTTACTGCAACAATAATAGTAATTGGCAAAGTGAATCACAATTTCTGAAAAATTCACAAACATTAAAATTAAATATTCAATGCGTTCTAGGTTTTTTTTTATGTATTATTTTTATAAATATTAATGAATCTGAATAATGAATGGTTTAACAAAACGCTTTAAATTAGAGATGGCAGAGCTTTATGTTTCTTTTCTAAATGTCGATTTGGCGCCATCTATCGACAGTTAATATAAGTGATTGAACTTTTTGTTGAAAGTGTAGTTTTTATAAGAAATATGCAGGATGTATTGATTCAATTCAAGATCAATTTTTAAAAACTTCAACTATGCAACTTTAAAAATTTATTCCGTATAAATAAAAACCAAAATTATTATTATTAGCTCTTTCATAAAATTTTAATTCAATTTTATCAATTTTTAAGAGCTTTGCCTATATCCACTTGAAATTTACTTGCATTGTAAATAAAATTTGTATTTCTTGTCAAATGTTATGAAAATGTAACAAATATACAACACCGTGTTCTACAGTGTGACACATAAATACTGTGACGTGATGAAAATGTCAATTTATTTTATTGTTTTTCCTTTTTTGAGATATACTATTGGGTTATTCGTGTTCCTCCAGTTTTTTTATTGTGTAATTGCTAATTCAGCTGATATTAATTCACTGTTTTAAATGAAAACTTATTGTGCAAAGAAGACTGGCCAGCCAACGTCCCCCCATCGTTAGGGAGGAATGCCAGTTCTTGCGATCACCATATCGCATCGGGAAAAAACGTTTTAAAGAGACCGGAACGATCAAAGACCGTCAATGAAGTGGAAGACCGCGAATAACAAGGACCGCAGTGCCCTTAACATGTTCAAGAAGAAGATCCAGTGAAATCCACAAAAATAAACATTCGAAAATCGGCCAAGGAGCACAACATCGTCCGCCAATCCATGAGAAGACATGGCCAAGAAGATCTGCAACTGATCCCGTATAAACTAGCAAAAGGACACCATCTCACGGACCAAATGATGGCGTCAAGTCTCGAATAGTGCAAGAAGATGAAGTCCCTGTGCTTCGGCGATGCTATGAATCGGCTTTTCTTCACCGATGAAAAAAGTTTTAAGATCCAGACTTTCTGGAACTTCCAGATGCAACGCAATTTGCCACTCAAAGAGCCTCTGCGCATTGTGAAGATAGAAATGTGTAGTTTGAATGTTTTCGGGAAGAAGTCTACGATGGTGTTTCCGGGACTTTCCGGATTGGAAAAGACAAAACTCGCTTTCGTCCAAAAAGGTGTCAAGATCAACACAGAGGAGCATCAGGGGCTGACTTCTTAAGGCGCAGTGATCCCGAAAAGAAAGCGAAGAACATCGACTAGAGATTTCAGCAGGACTGGCCGACTACCCAGGGAGCGAAGAAGATGCTGGAGGGGAACGAGGTCAATCTCTCGTGATTTTGGAGTAAGTGCGTTTGGCCCTGAAACTCCACTGGCTTGAACACTATGGACTTCGCTGTTTGAGAGACCCTGTAGCGAAAAGCCTGCGTAATCAAGAACAAGTCCAAGGATTCCTTGAAACCCGCTCTGGAAAAAGCCTGGTCTGAAATCACGCGGGAAACAGTCGCGGTCATCTTGAAGAATTTAAAGGAGCGTATAGACGCCTGCATGCTCCTCTTTCGAATGGTGAATAAAACTAGTTGTTTTGTTTGTTCAGTGAAACGTTCTGGTCTTTTATTTGCGTCACAGTATTTATGTGTCACCCTATAATTACATAAACGCAGATAAAATTTCGATTTTCAAGATACTCACATTTGAACATAAGTTTGGAGTGAAATCAAAATTGTAATTTAATAAGATAGTGTGAAAAAATAATTTCAGTCATTTTAATGTAATCATGTTAACATCCTATATTTCAATTAAACTTAAAAAAAAACTAATTTTATTTATAATGTAAACAAAATTTTAATAAAATAAGAGGATACATTTTAGCCTCCTAAAAAGATAAAATAAATTGAAATTCTATCAAATAAATCATAATAATAAAAATATTAATTTTATTTATATTGAACGAAATGTAAAATCCTATAACGGAAACGTTTCAAAAATTATCTCGAAATACGTCATTACGTCCAGCATTAAAAAAAAAAAAAAAAAAAAAAACAATAATTTCAACCAAAAGTTCCTTCATTTATATTGATTGGCGAGAGATGGTATTAAAACTGCATTGAAATAAAGCGTAGTCGACTCACGGAACCGCTGTCTTGTTTATTTCCAAAAACCTGAGTTGGAATGTAAAAATGAAAATCGCATTTCAAAATATTTAAAACCATTAATATGCTTTTTCAAATACTTTAAAAATAGAATCGGAAGTAATGTGGTAGTAATGGATTAAAGAATCGTACTTCTAGATTTTGAATATGTGCTTATGAATGGCAACGTCATTCGTTTCTTAAAATTGATAATATGTTATTGGTGCCTGGTTCTTTAAAATTTAGATCTTAAGACATTGTAATTGTATAGCTTTTGAAGGTTTTATTGAAAATGAAGAAAAATACATGTGATACAAAGTATATTATTATAAGTCGATCAAATGCCTTATTTACGGAATTGGAATGGTTAAGCCTAACATGGCAGGGATTTTTTACCCGAGTACGAGCGCGACTTGGTATCGTCCCTAGCGTATTATATAAATAGATTGAAAACAAAGAATTTTCTTTTGTTCTTGCATACTATTATTTTTAATTGGTTTATTTTCCTCTACTCAATAAGGTAGCATTATTAATGCACATAACACACATTATTTTTGTAAGATAATTGTTTTTATATATATTTATTTTTTACTTAATGGTTGATGTTTCCATGGAATATTGGAAGGAGTAACAAAAAAGATATTGTTTTATGTGTTCAGTACACTTATGCATAAATTTAGAGGTTTTGCGAAAATGATCGCAGCAACATTTATTTCTTTTTGTTCAAGGAATTCAAAATTCACGAGATAAAATTCCCATTTAAAATTAATGAAATAAGTTCAGGCTTTCATCTATAAGTACAAGATTTCATTGTAAAGGATATTTAAGAAAATTCTTCGCGTGGAGACTGAGTATGTCTAATTGAACTCAAAGTCGAATCAATGCTTTTGAATTATTTATATCTCTGGCGAATATTCAATTGCTAAAGCATGCATTCGTTTAAACTTTTAAAAATAATTAAATCTATTGATTGTTTAATGTTAATTTTAAAAAAGTGTTTTAGAAACTTTGTTCTAGTTAATAAATTTTTGAAATATCATGTGATAACGTAAAATATATTACGTATATTGATGTTTCAACTGTACTTCATAAATTGTTTCTTTTTTTTATCATTTAACCCTTCACTGTGCAATTTTTGTCAATTTTCATGGCGAAAATTATTTGAAATCTATATATCGGTCTAATAATTAGAAAAATAGTAAAAACAATTAAATTTCAAATTTTCAACTAAAATTTGACATTTTATGGTGTGTACACTGAAACTTATTTTATATTAATATTTTTAAGTATTCAATAAAAATAATGTGTAATACTCGATTCCCGCTTGACGTCAGAAGTATATTTCTAGGTCATAGATCACAAATTCTTTTTGACACAAACTAATTTTATTTATAAAAATGCAGAAGGACAGTGCAAATATTCGACGAGGACAAGGCGATGACAAGCACACAAACAATATATAGATTATATCCAATGTAGCACATTACAATACTCCGCAATTATACACGTAGTGATATTACACCAATCCGCTTCCACTTACAATACCAACTTTTTACAGGTCCGTAGCACCTATGTAATTTTATATCTGACTTTCGTTTTATATATTAAAACTCTGGCCGGCCACCGCACGGCACCAAACAATACCTTCACCTTCCACACTGAAAAACAGTGTCTCACCTTCCTCTATGCGCCCACGTATCACGTGGCAGTGGCGCCACGCAGGCTAACGAACAATTCTCCAGACATCACCCACCCCCCCGCAAAAAATTGAAAATGGGGGAGGGGGGCGTCTTACATTTTCTATCTGAAATTCAGTCTGGAGACCTCCTCATATTTCTTTTTTTTAAACAAACTACACAAATGAATAATACAAATTAATAAATATATATATATAAAAAGATACAAACTAAATGCTTGACGTAGTCTGGACACACCGCCTATAGCTCTTCTTATTTACTAATACCAAACAAAATTAATACTTAATAATACGCAAATAATAAATGCAATAAACCAAAAAAATATATACAATATGTAGCTGCAGGAACAATTAAATTAATCTTGAATAACACTTTAAAGTCTTAAAAAGCAGAGTCAGTTATTAAACAGTTATGAAAGTTTTTTTCTTAGTCTCAAGCCTGGACAAAGTATCTGCATTTATCAACTTGACACCTGGTTAGTGCGAAATCACTATGTCATACTTTTGCAGTGCTAATACCCATCGCTGTAGTTTGGAAGATATAATATATTTTTTGGTGATGAATGTTAATGGATTATGATCGGTGATAAGTTCCACGGGTGAACCAAAAATTCTCATTTCGAACTTCTTTAGGCTCGAGATAACCACATAGGCTTCCCGTTCAATGGTCGGCGAAGCCTGTTGATTTTTGGTGAGCTTTTGACTAGCATAGCTTACCGGGAACAGTGCTCCGTCTTTTCGCTGTGATAAACAACCGCCGATGCCGACTGAAGATGCTTCGCACTCTATGACAAATGACACTCCCATAACGGGAGTTTGTAGATTAGGTGCTTTGATAAGTCCACTTTTTAACTCATCAAATGCCCGGTCATGGTCTTCTGACCAGCACAACTGCTCTGGACTGTTCTTTTTTGTCAGTCCATTTACAGGATATGCTACTTCAGCATATTTGGGAATGTAATCTCTGTATAATTACAAAGACCAAGAACACTTTTCACCTGTTTTTTCGTTTCAGGCACTGCTAACTGCCGAATGGCTTCCACTTTTCCGGGGTCGGTCTGATGGCTACCGGACCCGATGATATGTTCTTAATCTAAGGTTTTTCGAATTCACACATTTTTAAGTTCACTGAGAATTGTAACCTTGATAATTTAGAAAATATCTTTCTAGATGTATCAGGTGTTCAGGAAAGGTTTCAGAAAAAACGGCTATGTCGTCTATATATGCTATGGCGAACTCCTTGTATTCGGACAGTGCTTTATTCATTTCTCTTTGAAAAGTCGCAGCTGCGTTCCTGAGCCCGAAGACCATTACTTTAAAGCGATACTGAGCTCCGTGAGTTTTAAAACATGCTAAATTTTGACTCTATTCTTCCAATGGTATGGCCCAACATCCTTTCAATAAGACTATGGTGGTTATCACATTGGCCCTGACAATACTGAATAACAGATCGGCGGCATTTTCCATTGGGAAATCATCAGTTTTTGTGATAGCATTTAGTGCTTGAAAATCTACGCATAGGTGCAAGGGCCCATCGTTCATCATCACGCACACTACTGGATCTGGCGCCTCTTCCTCACTTTCTTCAATCAGACCTAGTTCAAATAGCTCTTCAATTTCTTTGTCTACTTGCGGCTTCAAGGCCTCTGGGAAAAGGTAAACGTACGGCTTTTTGTTTTATGCGTCACTTATTCGTATTTAGTTCTCTACTAACTTAGCTATTTGCACTTTACTGGAAAATAACTCTTTATATTTATACAATAAATCTAACATTTTTCCCCTCTCTATATTTCCTAAATGACTTAGATCAACTTCCTCTATATTAAATAAGTCGAAGTTATCTTTTGTTCTGGGGGTGGGATGGACTTCCCTAATTCTTCCTCATTTTCGAAGATCACCCCCACCGCCTGTGCCCGGGGAGTAAATTTTCTGATCTAATTTACGTGGACATTTCTAACATTCCCGTTTATTAATTTCACTTTGTAAGAATCAGGTTTGCAGTGCGCCACTATTTCGGCTGGTCCGGTCCACCTTATGTAAAGTTTGTTCATAGAGTCCCGGATTAATAAATATACCTCGTTCCCCGGTCTAAATTTCTTGTAAGTCTCTCTTCGATTAGCGTGCGTCACATACGCGCTTTTCGTAACCTCCAATACTATTGTCAGTTGTTCCGTTACCCTCTCTAAATTAATTTTTACCTCCTGAAGATATTCGGTCGCGCTCTTTCCTAGATGTATGGGTAGTGGGATTTCACCTGCCCATGTAGATTTTAATACCCCCCCACCTTGGTGATTAGTGCCCCCCCCCTGGGCTCCCTTCCGTACATTAATTTGAATGGAGATACGCCCTCAGGGCTATTCGGAATTTCTCTATATGCAAATAATAATCAGGTGATGTGTTTTTCCCAACTGTTAGGGTCTCTACGAATTATATGGTGTGACATGCGTTTCAATACCTGATTATATCGTTCAACTAATCCCAAGCTCTGTGGGTGCCATGGCGTTGCAAATCTAGGAGCCGTGACCAGCCTAGCATGAAACTCTTGTATTAACCCTGATATAAAATTTCTGCCCTGATCACTCGCTATCACCCGGGGTATTCCTGTTCGTATAAATATCCCTAACAATGCATCGCACGTAGCTTTAGTCGTAATTGTCCGTAAAAGAACCGCCTCTGGCCATCTCGAGTGTTGGTCTACCAAAGTAAGTACATATTGATGCCTACGCGCTGAAGGAGTTTCAATTTTTCCAATTATGTCAATTTTTATAGCGTCGAACGTAAGTTCCGGTCTCTCAATTTGGACAACGGGTATCTAATTGCTGGCCCCCTCCTTGCTCCGTTGTTGGAAATCCTTACACGATGCACAATATTCTTCCACATCCGGCGACGTACCTGGCCAAGAAAATGAATAACGAATTCTCTCTTCTGTTTTTTTTATTTCATGCCGAGATGATTAGAGAAAATCGATTCGTCCGAAATTTTTAAAATTTCCCCACTCCTCACCTTTGCTACCACTAATTGTATAACTTGCTCTCCCGAAACTCATCCCCTATGATAAAGCATATTGTCCACCATAACAAAACCGTTTTTCTCTTTTTCTGTATCTCTGAAAGCTCCCTGTAGCGATTCGTAACTTTTCTGTTGCGCCCTGTAAATACTCGCATCTGATTGATGAACCACATTTAAATCTTCATTATTATTTTTCCTTCCAATACAGCTAATCATTAAGCCTCTTTTTGCAGTTTCATTTTGACTTAATAAACACAAATTCTCATTATTCATACTTTGTTGTTCCATTTCACTAACCCCTGCTTTTTGATATTTAATTTCTTCCCCCATTTCTGACTGCATCTCCTCCGTAGGTGTCGACACATCACATAATCTATTTTCTTCCTCTCCACTCTGAGCCGATTGTAATAACTCATAAATCGTTGACGTGATAGTACATGATCTATATAATTTATCTATTGCTGCGAACAAAACATTTACGCTGTTCAATAAACAATCTGACTCTCTGGATTTTAAAGCTATGGGAAAACTTAATAGATCCGCGGACATTTTTTCTCCAAAAGTGGTTATCAACTGAATTTTTGAATTTTGATTATTTCCAAATTAATCTGGTATCTGGATTGAATTAACTACTGGGATTTCAGCTGCACTATCGATTAGTATGCTCATTTCCGCCCCCTAACCACACATCCTGTTATTCCAAAGACTATGTGTTATTTATTGCCCCATTCCCA
This sequence comes from Maratus speciosus, assembly GCA_963932465.1. NCBI lineage: Eukaryota > Metazoa > Arthropoda > Arachnida > Araneae > Salticidae > Maratus > Maratus speciosus. The sequence goes on from OZ010791.1 coordinate 134,247,617, forward strand.
GAACATAAAGCTGTTACTTTAGCGACTAATATATCATCCTGTTTTTTGTTTGCGATGTAAGAATCTTTTTATTTGATAATAGGAATTTCCAATTATATTTTTTTATTATTATTCGGACAGAATCGCAAATGAATTGTTTGTTTATACAGCTTACATATGTCATTAGTTTTTCTATCGTGAGAAAGAACATTATTTCTGACATGAGGTGGGATGTATTTCCCATGATTCATACTTCCGCGTTCATCATAGTTGTGAAAGGATTTAATAGCTCTATCATATAATTCCGAAAAAGTTCTACCTTTCGAAGTAAACCAACTATCGCATAACTCTGCAATTTCTCGTGGTTTTAGCCAGTCATCAATTTGCTTTAATTTAACATAACTCCGGGTTTCTGAATCTAATGAACTTAATAATCTATCGGTAACAATTAATTCATTAAGTGTATCAACATAACTTACTTTCCTAAGCTCACAATAAAAATTCCAATTCACTCGGATTCTGCTTGCAAATTGCAAATGGTTTTCCTTTTTCATTTTTTTTGCCGTAAGGACATTTTCCAGACAAGCTTCCGGGGTAGGTTGAAATTCTTTTAAAATTAAAGCCTTAAACTTCGGATAAATTCTCATTTCATCCGTGTTTACATAAACTAATAAATGCGCCGCGCGTTCGCCTAATAAATTTTGTAAAATTTATACTTTTAACTCATCTGCAACATTTTTTCATTCAAATGCTTTTTCGAGCGAACTTTCGGTTCGCTGGAAGCGGAAGCGGTTCCGGTCCGGCGGGAAGCGGAAGCGGTTCCGGGAAGCTAAACCGGAAGCGGTTCCGGTTTAGTTAGGACCGCCATGCTCAGAGTTCTAACACTCTTAATTAGAGATTCTAAAAAATTAGTATGGGATTTTTATCCGTCCCCTCCGTGTCAGAAATTTTATCATCTGACGGAATCTTAGTGATTTCTAACTGCGCTTTTATGACTTCTAATTTCGTACGCTCTAACTCTAGTGCAGAGTTTTGTTCCGTTTTCACATTTTCTTTTTCAATTCTAAGTATCTCGGCTTCACGTTTTTCTTTTTCAATTCTGCCTGATACCGTAGTATTTAAAAATTCTCTTATAAATTCAATATCCTTAGCATATTTGTCGCGTCTTTCAATGAGTGTTTTAAATTATTATTGTATGACCAGCCTCTACTTTTAGGCCTAACTCAGTCGCGACTGTAACAAAATCCTCTTTCCGCAGCCCTTTAACACTAAAAATTTTTCTTTTTCAGTTTTAAACACTTTTATACTAACTTCTAAGAATAACAGATACTCTCATCTTAAATAAATAAATCAAGCAATAAATGTCGTAATATGAATCGCATTCTTTTCTCTGATATGCTTAAACAATCTATATAAATATACAAATCTCATAATAATAAATTACATACTATTATCTGATCTACTTAAATCATCTTCAAATATTTCTTTATTAACATTCTTCTTTATTTCATGGAGAAACATTAAAAAGGCATGCCACTTACTTTATATAACGGCTGTGGTTCTCTACAAAAGAGCGTGTGATATTCGATTCCCGCTGGACATCAGAAATATATTTCTAGGTCATAGATCACTAATTCCTTTTGACATAAAACTAAGTTTATTCATAAAAATGCAGAAAGAATGTACAAATATTCGACGAGGACAAGACGATGGCAAGCACACAAACAATGTATAGATTATATCCAATGTAACACGTTACAATACTCCGCAATTATACACGTAGTGATATTACACCAATCCGTTTCCACTTACAATACCTCCTTTTTACATACCAGGGCCCGTAACACCTATGTAATTTTATATTTGACTTTCGTTTTATATATTAAAACTCTCGCTAGCAACCGCACGGCATCAAACAATACCTTCACTTTCCACACTGTAACACAGTGCATCACCTTCCTCCCCGCGCCCTCTTATCACGTGTCAGTGGCGCCAGCACAGGCTGAGAAATGGTCTCCAGACATCACATAATGAAAGTAAATTTTACCTTAATAATTTGATCGAATTTTTTTTTTGTTTCCGAAGAACAAATTCTAATTTTTTTTGTCAAATGCAGCCATCTGACATGGAGAAAATAAGTTTTATTCCATTCTTTGGATTTTTCTGGATCAGGTATACAGATAATATTGGCCAAATTCATGGCACATAATAAGAATTACAGTATTTTTAGCTATGTGCCAGATCTGGCACGCGATGAACTGATGTGTTAAAACTCAAAAAATTGCAAAGTAACAGTGTTGAATTATGTGCATCTGTTATTAAATATTTAATAGGACTATGTACTATTGAAAAAAATAGTTGAAAAATATTTTATTAGGCATTATGTGCACTTTCGCATACTTTTAGAAATTTTATGGGGAAGATCGTGGCCACATTCATTTCGCTTTCTTCAAAGAATTAGAAATTCATAAGATAAAATTTCGATTTTAAAACAAATGAAGTAAATTTAGTCTTTCGTCTTTACATAAGACGATTTCATTGTAGTGTATATTTAAAATATTCTTCACATAGAGAAAGAATATTTGAAGTTGACCTCAGTATCAAATCAATCCTTTTGAATTATTTATATCTTTTGAGAATATTTTATTGCTAACGCATGCATCCCTTTGAACTTTTAACAATAATTCAAATTATTGATTTTCTTTGTTTACTAAAAATTACGATTGTTAGAGTCTATATTCTAGTTCATAAATTTTGAAGAAAAGTTATGAAAAATTGAAATTATTTACTTATATTTTTGATAAAATTGTACTTCATATATATTTTTTTTAACCATTGAAAACACTATTTATGTGCATATTAATTATTTAAATTTGTTTATTTTCCTCTACTGAATCAGTAAGCATTGCCAACGCACATAATCTTTTGTAAAATAAAAGTGTTTAATTATACTCATCTGGGATTAAATTTTTAAAGCTGTCGTGAAATATTCAGATCAATAGTTAGGATTAATAACATTATTTTATTAGGTATTATGTGCTTTCTTGCTTAAATTTAGACGCGTTTTACGCAGAACGTCAGGACAGCATTAATTTCGCTTTGTTCGTAAGTTTAGAAATTAGCAATATGCAATTCCCATCTGAAGCCAAATGAAGTAAGCTTAGGCTTTAGTATTTAGATAAGTCGATTTAACTGCAATGGACATTTGAGCTCATATGCATGGGGACTAAATATTTAAAATTGAGAATAATTTTAAATTAATGTTTTGAACTATCAATAACACTTTAATGTATTGCTTTACAAAAGGTTGCATTAGTGACATCTTTTGATAATAATTAAAATTAATAAAGTTATTTCAAATAGAAATGTAAAAGAGTTGAAAACTATTCATATTAAAATTTCCGAAATCTAGTTATAAACAATCAAAATATTTTACATATAGGGGAGACTAGGGAGGGTTTAGCCACTTTTTACAAAATGATTTTTTATTTTTTAAATATTGAACGCAGAATAAAGTTTTATATATCATTTTATTTGTTATACAATCAGTTATCAATATAAAATTGCTACATAAGTATAACATATAAGAAATTTGAAAAATGATTGATTTTATTCATGAAAAAATAATGGGTCAAGGCTCCCCACACATGGAAGTGTTGACCCACTATATGGGAGGGTTGACCCACTGTATGGGAGGGTTGACCCATTATATGGGAGGCTTGATCCACTTTGTTTTATATTGTACTATTTGTGAAGAGAAATAAAATCAGTTTAAAAAAAGAAAAATAATTTTATTCTACATGCTTTAATTATTATAAAAAATATTTTTTTAAATATGAGGCCTAAACAATCCTGTTAAGACGCAATAGCAAGTCAGAGGGGGAAAATTTTGTTTTAAACAGGATTGTTTCTGAACAGCTATAAATGTACAGCAGGGAAAATGAAATTTTACAGTTAAGACAGTATACTGTTAGAGACAGGTTCCATTTTCATAGTGTTTCTTGTTATTATGTCCAGATTTAGGAGCAACTGTCCCGCTTTTTTATGTCCTTGTTCTATTTTTTGTGACACTCGATCTGACAAATCTAGTTGTGACATAGTTTGGTTTCATCTCACTGTATTCACCCTGGTGAAATTTTTGTAATACCTTCCTAATTTTTTTTCAATCGATGCTATAATCTTTTGCAACCGCATGAGCTCTTATCATTAACATGATTTAAGCCTTTAAGGGGCAAAGTACTTTCCGTACTAAAATGTTAAAATAAATGACTGGCACCGGAATTTATGAACAAATTTATTTGGAAATAAGAAAAAAGGCTATATTTCACATACATGTTAAATGAAAAGATTTTAGCAAAATTTGGTGTGATGATTCGGAATTAAAATTAAGTGGTTTTATAAACATACACTGTCCCTCAAGGTTAAGACTGCTGATTTCATCCTTTCTAGTCTTTCACACTGTTTCTATTTACCTACTATAAGCAACATTTAAATGGAAAAAAGTTTCTATCAACTTTTCCATTTTCTAGCAATTTTTCACATTTTTCTATAGGCAGTTTTAAACATTTTCTTTTCCATCACACCATTTTACATAAGCTTTACAGAATAAATTTACATTCTGTTATGCATATACCATTAAATTTTCCTTATGCACAGTGTACAATAGAAAGATTTCCAAAACCACTTAATGAAGGGAACCTTGAGCATCTGGTCAACCCTCCCTCAGTTTGACTGGGTCAAGAATCCTTACATAGACCTTTTGTAAAGGATACCACATTGTTGTGTTAAGCCTAACTTACTGTACAGTATTTATGCGTGGAATGAAAGCTCGATATTTCTGCATTACTTTAAACCTACTTCCTTAAATTTCTATGATATAATTTATTTGAAAAAAACTTACAAAATATTTCTAACAAAACACACCTTTTAGGCTGAAAACGCCTCACAATTCATTTTTTCCACACCTACTTCGATTATCTCTATGAAGCGAAGACCGTTGTTTGAGCATTCCAGTAGATTCGGTTGACACCTATTCATAAAACAGTGAAATCCTTTTAAATATGAAAATTGATCGGTGGGTTAAGCCTCCCGTATGGTCAACCGTCCCTAGTCTCCCCTACTTTGAATTTATTTAAAAAAATTGCAAAGATATAGCATAATTAATGTGCTAAAATAAAAATTCTTGCCTTCCAATTTATTTTGCAATTAATTTCTTTATAATTATTTTTTTTTTATTATTCTTTAGTTCAATAAAAAAAACCAATGTAACGAGACTACCTTTTTTTAAATTTAAAATTACAAGTAAGTTTAGATCAATATTCCTTTCGTTTTATTTATACAATTTTAAGATTAAATTACCATTCGCAAATTAAATGAAGTAAATGTAGGCTCTCGTTTTAAGATACGACGATTTCATTGCAGCTGTTATATGATGAGAAAGCTCTTTCGAATAGGGTATGATTAATTAAAATTAAAATTAATTTTAAGCAATTGATTTTCAACTAGAAATTCCGTTTGAGAATAATGCTATACATAGGGATATTACTTTACAATAGGTGTATCTCACCCTGCATATTAAAATCATTGACAGCTTATATGAAACTGAAAAGTAAAAGTGTTAAAAGCTGTGTTCTAGATTAGAAAATTCTAATTATAGTTATTAATACAAATATATGTTAAAAATAATAAAATATTCTCCTCATAATGTGGATAAAAACAAAGATTCATGATAACTAAAAACGCGATATTATTTTAAATTCTTTTTTTATTTTAATGTGCATATTATTACTATAAAAATGTTTTTTTTTTCTAATTTAACTTCAATCGTAAATATAATGCCTTTATTTTAATAAAACAGAACTGACTTTTAAAATAAAAATTTAACTTATTCACAATTCTTCGAAAAAGGTAAAACATGCATATCGAATGTTATAATAAGATTATATGCGAATATTGCACATTGATGTCAATTAGATCCGACAGCTAATTCAATCATGAAAATAACAATGATAATTTTCAATTTAATTTTCATAACTAGCGAAAATTTGTTAAAATTATACGGAAATAGCTTTTTCGCAAATAATCCACGTTTTTAACTTTGCATTAGAATGCAATATAGATGAGGCAGCAATTTATTAGCTACAAGATCTTCCCATCTGAGTTAGTTAATCAAGATAAAAGGAAATAATATTCATACAAGTTTCTACAAAATTTATTCGGTAGTAAGGCGGGATTTCACATAGATTTAAACAGAGAAGATAGGGGCAACACGCATTTATCTTTTTTGAAATACTTTGAAATTCGCGAAATGAAATTCCAATCCAGACATCATGAAATAAGTTTAGGATTTTCCTCTGTAGATAAAATATTTTCATGCGATTGAAAATTTGAGAGAGGTGTTTCTCGTTTATAGAAATATTTAAAAACAAAATTTGTGTCTAATTAGTTATATAATAATTATATCTCTATAGTGTGCTGCATTATGAAAGCATGTATTAACTGCAGCATTTGTTCACATTAAAATTAAAGATAAGCTTAAAAAACTAATACCATTGTTAAAAACTGTGTTCCAACTTTGAAACCGTGCATAAAATTTATGAATAATTCAAATATTTTTGTTAAATATCCCCTGTAATTGTGACTCGCAATGCTTCAAATTTATTCAGTCCATTAGAATGTTCTCTGTTTATCGGAAAATAAGTATGATCTGATATGCAACAATAAAACAAGGAATAGTTATTTAATAAATCTACGCATATTTTTAATGAAAAAAGTTTTAAAATCTCTCTATTCTAAAAAAAAAAAAAGTAACTAATGCTATCACAGCCGTCGGTTTTGAATTGTTTGTGACGAGAGGTCTTTATTCGTTAATATTAAGAAAAATATTGCACACAAAATGATGAAAATCTGCGGTATTATAGAGAAATGTTTGATGAGCACGCTGATGCAGACAGTTTTCAAGAGATATTTAATGTTAAATTTGGTCAAAATCTTTCTCGTAAGGGGCAGAGCCCCGTAGTAAATAATAAAAAAAATCTTCGAACAGATGAAGCATCACATAAGAATTAGATGTAAAAAAAATCGCCCTGTACGTATAAATTTTAAATGTTGATGTCCATATAGGATATTATTAATTCATTAACTTAAATTCTTAATTGATTAAAACAAAAACAGTAATTTTTATAATAAAAGAAGGTTTTTAAACAAATGCTACTATTATTTTAATAAATTATTTAAAACAAAGATAATTTTAAATTTAATTTTTATAAGTAGAAAAGATTTGTAAAAATTTTACAGAAATAGCTTTTTTTCCAAATAATCCGTGTTTTTAACTTTGCTTTAGATTGCAATATTGATGAGATAGCAATTTATTAGCTGCAAGATCTTTTCCCATCTGAGTTAGTTAATCAAGATAAAAGGAAATAATATTCATACGAGTTTCTACAAAATTTATTTGGTAGTAAAGTGGGATTTCACATAGATTTTGAAAGGTTTAGCAGATAAGATAGGGGCAACATGCTTTTCCCTTTCTTCAAATACTTCGAAACTCTTATCCGAAACAACGTGAAAGATGTTTAAGATTTTCATCTGTAGATAAAATGATATCATGAGATTGGAAATTTGGGAGAGGCGTTACGCGTCGATCGAAATATTTTAAACCAATGTTTGTATTGAATTAGTTATTTAACAAAAATATATCTTGAACGTATCGCATTACGAAAACATGTATTATATGGAGTATTCATTAAGATTAAAACTAGACATGCGTTTTAAAAAATTAATAACAATTCTAAAATCTGTGTTCCAAATTTGAAATCATGTATGAACTTTCTGAGTAATTCAAATATATATATATATATATTTTTTATTTCCTGTAATTGTGACTCAGAAAGCTCCAATATCATTGAATTCCTTAAAACGTTTTCTTTTTTTTAGATTTTTTATTATATCGTCATTATATTGTTTCAGAAATATATATCGTCTGATATGCAAAATAATACAAAGTATTGTTATTTAACTCTAGTTGTTACCCGTGACTTCCCTTACATAACATTTAAAGAAGAATAAATGCATCAATTGTGCAAAACAATTCGATAAATTAAAGCATATACAATTAAACCTTTATCTCATTTTACAGTAAAAATCTTCTGACGATTACAATTTGCATAATTTATATACATATAGGATTATTTGAATTTCTTTCGCGAGCTTGAAATTTCATACACCTTTTCTAAGATCAAAACTTTACGGCCAGCATAAAATTTTTGGTTAATTTGTAAGTATACCCATATGCAGAGGAATCTCAAAGTGATACTTATACATTTTATTGACATAGGGTAACTCCGGGAGAGTCACCGCATACGGGATAGATGCCGCACCCTTTGTATTTCTTGTAATTATTGATAGATGGTCGTCAAACGCACAGTATAGGTGCTCAATGAGATTATTTTAACCAGTGTATAGCGTGAATCCCATTTCGATTTTTACTTGTAGAAGTACAATCCTTAATTTGACGTTAGTTCATGATTTCACTGTCCAAACTTTTAAACACGTTATGTTTAAATACTTTTCATACACTAATTACTAAATGCATGCATGATTTCGAAGTCAAAACTAAGTGTGGCGTTTGAATAGAGTATCGTGTGTATTGTTACGTCATTCCCCTTAGCGATGGCGGGTAACTGTGATGGCCGACGTATGCACCATGTAAAATGTGATACATGCCGCACTGCTATTCCGGTATACATGCCGCACTGCTATTCCGGTATACATGCCGCAGTTTCTTTTGTACGGGATGATTAAGTGTTATTAATTTTTCCTTTACTTTTTGCACAGACTAACCATGTTAGTCCAGTTATCAAGTTTACTAAAACGAAAGGAGGAAAGGGGGGAAAATAAAAAGTAAGAAGGGCAAGAAAGGTGGAAGTCAAGATGATAATAATGAAAAATTGGATTACGCGTAACGCAGACGTCCTTTACAAACTACCCCCAAAAAGAGGAAGTGTAATTGTCTCCGTTGCATCATGTGTTTAAATGTAGTTACATAAAGACTGTACTTTTTCGACACTTTATCTGTAGATTGTAATAGACAAAATAGGTCTCTTAACCCATTCAGGAACATAGCATATAAGCACCTTTATAAAGAGCTTACAGAATTTGTTTTTGGCACCAGTAAAAAAGAAAAGTAATATCTGCTTTGTTTAATTAGAGCATATCCATGATTATTTAAGTAAAGGTAACTTCTTTTAAAAAAGTGGTACCAACGGAATAAAATGTGTGTAAAAGCTTCCGATCCCGAAAGGGTTAACAAATAAATTATGTAAACAGAATTTTACTGTTTTTCCTTTCCGTTTCTAATGCATTGATGTCACGCTGCTGCTGAAATAACAATTAAAATTTAATGTAAAAAAAAGTCGATAATTTTAATAGTGAAAGCAGGCAACAGTTATTAATTTAAATCTACTAATACGTTTCATTGTACGCATTTAGTTTCATTTCGTTATTACATCGTTATTTATAGCCCAGATATGAATATTTTTAAAAATATTTTTATTTATAATTTCATTCTGTCCTTATTACAAGCGCGGCATTACTACCGCACAAGTGCGGTGTCTCATCCTGAATGTACTGGTGACGCGCCGCTATGTAATGTTTTAGAAAAAAAAATCGTTAAAAATATTAATAATTTGTTTTGAATTTTTTGTCGCACTACACGCGTTGTATATTTAACATTAAATAGCACAGCATGATTTTTTTCCTATGTCCACTGCGGGAATTTATACGCAAATTCAAAAAAATGTGCGGCATAAATCCCTGAATTACCCTAATAGTTAAGAACTCATTTATGGAATAACAAATAAATATCAATAAACTTATTTGACAACATTAATTGCAAAGGAAAACGCATGTTCTCAAAAGTTTCCGGCCATCTTGGCAAGTTTGGAAAAAGATGGTTTTATAATAAAAATTAACAGTGATCAAAAACATTTACAATTAGTATTTTGTCGTCATATCTTTAGCAATAAGTACTGTGACGGAGTAACGTGATGTCGATTCAATGAACGGTTGAGGATCATTTATGGTACGTTTTTTTATCTTCTTTTTTGGAATTTTTTGGAAAATTATGCTGAATTCGAATGTGTATAATTCCAAATATGTTTATCAAGTTCGCTTCAAAGATTTTCTATTGGATACAGATCGCATGATCGGGCTGGCCATTTCAATAGCGGGATTTGTTTGTGTGAATACCACTGCTTGACGAGCTTGCATGTATGGGTCGTTATGATGCTGGAACGAATAGTTGCGCCCACAATTTTCGCTCCAATATGTCTGCAAATAATCTTCCGAAATATTTTTCGTTTTAAACAGTTTTCCATCTTAGAATGTATTGTTCACATTCTTTCTCTTTCATATTTTTACTTTAAAGACTGAATTCTGCATATAGAGATTTCCTTTTCGAAGCTTTTACGGTAGTTGTAGTATTGAGACGTTTAAAATCACAGTTATTTGAATTATGAGATTAAATTAGTCACACGAAGACACTCACAAGGTAATATTAAATGTATGGAATCGCTCTTGACAATCATCTCGCTTGCATTTCATTACTTTTAAATAATTGTTTTTTCGTGGGATATCTGAGATCAATGTCTAATGTTGTGCTTTTGTAATTCCTCTCTTTTTCTTCTTGTGCCTTTTTTTTTTTTAATATTCGAACACTTTCATTTTTGTAAAACTGTTTGGAACTGGTTCTGAAATTTAAAGTATCTTCATTAAAAAAAAAATGCAACCAAATTCGAAATATTAAAAGCGCATAACCTTAGATATCGATCCCAGGCATCATAAGAAAAAATATTACATATTGAAATCAAGCAAGAATTCTGAAAAGAATGCTCCCATAGATTTAACATTATCTTGCAAATGTTTTCGCGTGAGACTACATCAGTCACGCACAGAAAGTGGAAGAAAATGCAGGAAAATGCTGATAAATGGGAAGCATTAGGCTTTATACCTCTAGATAATACAGATGTTTTGTTCAGGTTAAGGATATTCATTTTAAACGGGATGCGAATAATACTGCAACAGTGCCATGAAAGAGATAATAACATTGTTAAATAAATAGCCTGTAGAAATTATTATTATTAAAATACATTTTTTCATTTAGCTTATGCAGTCCTATTGCAAACATTAATTTATTGTATACGGAAAGTGGAGTTGAATGAGTCAGGAATCAATGCGAAAACAAAAAAGTCCTTCCGGCCAGTGCCGGGAGGAAGAGGTAGCTTTCATATTCCTTATTTTAAAAAAGCCAACTTATATCATTCAAACACACGAAGCTCAATTTAGTGGAAACCGAATATAAGAGATTCAATACTAATTTTTATCAATATAATGAATGAGAGTTTCGCGAAATTAGTCAGCTTTATCCAAGCTGCTTTTCTTTAAAGTAACTTATATTTGGCTGCCAAATACAGCGATTTCTTAAAGTGCGTGCCATTTTAAGATAACATGGTGGATGAGGCTAACCAGTGAACTTGGTCGAGACCTTAGTAATTGCTGTGCACATGCTCACTCACATCGGAATCGGTTGATATATACGAATACTGTCGCATGCAAAAAATCAGATTTTTCAAAATGTCACCCACAATAGAAATTGAAACTGCTATATCTGAGCCATTTTTTAAGGTAAAGACAAACAAAAAATGCTCCTGAATCCTTATATCAAGGTCAAATACTTAAGAAAGAAACCTTTTTCAATTTCTAATTTTTTTGCACCTCACTTTAAATACATATATATATTTTAATTTAATGGCCGCCATTTTGAAACAAGATGGCTGATGAATCTGGCCAGCGAACTTGGTCGAGGTATTGATGTATACTATCTACATGCCTTCTTACATCGAAATAGGCGAATACGTGTGTTATCGCGTGAAAATACAAGATCGTTTCAAAATGTTAGCCATGCTAGAAATTCAAAGTGCTATAATTCAACCATTTTTTAAGATATAAACAAAAGAACAAATTTTCAGAAATAAAAACTGCTCCGGAATCTTTGTATCAAGGCCAAACACATAAAAAAAATCTTTTTCATTTTTCAATTTTTTAATACCTCATTTTAAATTTTAAAATTAATTTTTTTTTTTTAATTGGAAACCCTTTTGAAACAAGATGGCGAATGAAGCTGCCCAACGAACTCGATTGAGACATTGGTATGTACTATGTACAGATCAAGTTACATCCAAATCGGTTCATAAATACGCCTGTTATCGCGTGACAAAAATCAGGTCGTTTTAAAATGTCAGCCACAATAGAAATTCAAAATGCTTATTACTCAGCCATTTTTTTAGATATAGACGAAACAAAAACTGTTCCGGAATCTTTGTACTAAGGTCAAACACATACAAAAAAAATCATTTTCATTTTCCAAATTTTTGGTATCTCATTTTAATTTTTTTATTTTTAAATTTTTTTAAATGGCCGCCATTTTGAAACAAGATGGCGGATGAATCTGGCCAACGAACTCGGTCGAGATATTTGTATGTACTATGTACACACCAAGGTACATCCAAATCGGTTCCTAAATACGCCTGTTATTACGTGACAAAAATCAGGACGTTTCAAAATGTCAGCCACGCTAGAAATTCAAAATGCTATAACTCAGCCATTTCTTAAGATACAGACGAAACAAAAACTGCTCCCGAATTTTTATATCAATGTCAAACACATAAGAAGAAAATATTTTTTCAATTTTCAATTTTTTGGTACCACATTTCAAATTTAAATTTATCTTAAAAATTTAAATGGCCACCATTTTTAAACAAGATGGCGGATGAAGCTGGCCAATGAACCCGGTCTAGACATTGGTATGTACTATGTATAAACGAAGTTACATCCAAATCGGTTCATAAATACGCCTTTTATCGCGTGACAAATTTCAGGACGTTTCAAAATGTCAACCACGCAACAAATTCAAAATGCTATAACTCAGTAAATTTTTAATATATAGACGAAACAAAAACAGCTCCGAAATCTTTGTATAAAGGTCAAATACATAAGAAAAAAATATTTTTCCATTTTCAATTTTTTGGTACCACATTTTAAATTTTAAATTTTTTAAAAAATTTTAAATGGCCGCCATTTTGAAACAAAATGGCGTATGAAGCTGGCCAACGAACTCGGTTGAGACATTGGTATGTAATATGTACACACCGAATTACATCGAAATCGGTTCACAAATACGCCTTTTATCGCGTGACAAAATTCAGGACGTTTCAAAATGTCAGCCACGCTAGAAATTCAAAATGCTATAACTCAGCCATTTTTTAAGATACAGACGAAACAAAAACTGCTCCGGAATCTTTGCATAAAGGTCAAATACATAAGAAAAAAATATTTTTCCATTTTTAATTTTTTGGTACCAGATTTTAAATTTTAATTTTTTTTTAAATTTTAAATGGCCGCCATTTTGAAACAAAACGACGGATGAAGCTGGCCAACGAACTCGGTCGTGACATTGGTATTTACTATGTACACACCGAATTACATCGAAATCGGTTCATAATTACGAGCGTTAGAGTGTGACATAGGTCAGATATATATAACATACACCTAAGAAACATTTAAAAAAGTCCTTCCGGCCAGTGCCGGGAGGAAGAGGTAGCTTTCATATTCCTTATTTTAAAAAAGCCAACTTATATTATTCAAACACACGAAACGCAATTTAGTGGAAACCGAATATAGGAGATTCAATACTAATTTTTATCAATACTAAATCATTATGAATGATTCGCGAAATTAGTCAGCTTTATCCAAGCTGCTTTTATTTAAGGTAACTTATATTTGGCTGCCAAATTCGGCGATTTCTTAAAGTGCCTGCCATTTTAAGACAACATGGTGGATGAGGCTAACCAGTGAACTTGGTCGAGACCTTAGTAATTGCTGCGCACATGCTCACTCACATCGGAATCGGTTAATATATACGAGTGCTGTCGCAGGCAAAAAATCGGATTTTTCAAAATGTCACCCACATTAGAAATTGAAACTGCTATATCTGAGCCATTTTTTAAGATAAAGACAAACAAAAAATGCTCCCGAATCCTTATATCAAGGTCAAGTACTTAAGAAAGAAACCTTTTTCAATTTCTAATTTTTTTGCACCTCACTTTAAATATAATTTTTTTTAATTGGCCGCCATTTTGAAGTAAGATGGCTGATGAAGCTGGCCAGCGAACTTGATCGAGATATTGATGTCTACTATCCACATGCCTTCTTCCATCGAAATAGGCGAATACGTGTGTTATCGCGTGGCAAATACAAGATCGTTTCAAAGTGTTAGCCATGCTAGAAATTCAAAGTGCTATAATTCAACCATTTTTAAAGATATAAACAAAAGAACAAATTTTCAGAAACAAAAACTGCTCCAGAATCTTTGTATCTAGGCCAAACAAAAAAAAAATCTTTTTCATTTTCCAATTTTTTATTACTTCATTTTAAATTTTAAATTACATTTTTTTTAATGACAACCCTTTTGAAACAAGATGGCGAATGAAGCTGGCCAATGAACTCGGTCGAAAAATTGGTATGTACTATGTACAGACCAAGTTACATCCAAATCGGTTCATAAATACGCCTTTTATCGCGTGACAAAAATCAGGTCGTTTTAAAATGTCAGGCACAATAGAAATTCAAAATGCTATAACTCAGCCATGTTTTTAGATATAGACGAAACAAAACCTGTTCCGGAATCTTTGTATTAAGGTCAAACATATACAAAAAAATCTTTTTCATTTTCCAATTTTTTGGTATCCCATTTTAAATTTTAATTTTTTTAAATTTGTTTAAATGGCCGCCATTTTGAAACAAGATGGCGGATGAAGCTGGCCAACGAACTCGGTCGAGATATTTGTATGTACTATGTACACACCAAGGTACATCCAAATCGGTTCATAAATACGTCTGTTATCACGTGACAAAAATCAGGACGTTTCAAAATGTCAGACACGCTAGAAATTCAAAATGCTATAACTCAGCCATTTTTAAGATATAGACGAAACAAAAACTGCTCCCGAATCTTTTTATCAAGGTCAAACACATAAGGAAAAAATATTTTTTCAATTTTCAATTTTTTGGTACCACATTTCAAATTTAAATTTTTCTTAAAAAATTAAATGACCGCCATTTTTAAACAAGATGGCGGATGAAGCTGGCCAACGAACTCGGTCGAGACATTGGTATGTACTATTTATAAACGAAGTTACATCCAAATCGGTTCATAAATACGCCTTTTATCGCGTGACAAAATTCAGGACGTTTCAAAATGTCAGCCACGCTAGAAATTCAAAAGGCTGTAACTCAGCCATTTTTTAAGATATAGACGAAACAAAAACTGCTCCGCAGTCTTTGTATAAAGGTCAAATACATAAGAAAAAAATATTTTTCCATTTTCAATTTTTTGGTACCACATTTCAAATTTAAATTTTTTTTTTAAATTTTAAATGGCCGCCATTTTGAAACAAAATGGCGGATGAAGCTCGCCAACGAACTCGGTCGAGACATTGGTATGTACTATGTACACACCGAATTACATCCAAATCGGTTCATAAATACGAGAGTTACAGTGTGACATAGGTCAGATATATATATATATATATATATATATATATATATATATAAATTTTGAACGGAGGGTGGTTTCGGGGTCTGGGGGTCATGATCGATGAAAATATACCAAAATTTTTTGAAATCGCTTTCCTCCGAACGGCTGCAATAGGTAGCTTTTTGTAATGAAAGCTACCTAATACATTTTTAATTATTAAAAAAAATCTTTTTAATATGATTTCATATCTGAGAAATGACCTCGTATATTATGTTGGCATCATCAATAAACCAACGATATTTACATTTCTACACCAGAAAAAAAAGTCCTTCCGGTCAGTGCCGGGAGGAAGAGGTAGCTTTCATAATCCTTATTTAAAAAAAGCCGACTTATATCATGCAAACACGCGAAGCTCAATTTAGTGGAACCGAATATAGGAGATTCAATACTAATTTTTATCAATATAATGAATGAGAATTTCGCGAAATTAGTCAGCTTTATCCAAGCTGCTTTTCTTTAAAGTAACTTATATTTGGCTGCCAAATTCGGCAATTTCTTAAAGTGCCTGTCATTTTAAGACAACATGGTGGATGAGGCTAAGTAGTGAACTTGGTCGAGAACTTAGTAATTGCTGTGCACATGCTCACTCACATCGGAATCGGTTAATATATAGGAGTGCTGTCGCATGCAAAAAATAAGATTTTTCAAAATGTCAACCACAATAGAAATTGAAACTGCTATATCTGAGCCATTTTTTAAGGTAAAGACAAACAAAAAATGCTCCTGAATCCTTATATCGAGGTTAGATACTTAAGAAAGAAACCTTTTTCAATTTCTAATTTTTTTGCACCTCACTTTAAATATAATTAATTTTTTTTAATTTAATGGCCGCCATTTTGAAACAAGATGGCTGATGAATCTGGCCAGCGAACTTGGTTGAGGTGTTGATGTATACTATCCACATGCCTTCTTACATCGAAATAGGCGAATACGTGTATTATCGCGTGACAAATACAAGATCGTTTCAAAATGTTAGCCATGCTAGAAATTCAAAGTGCTATAAATCAACCATTTCTTAAGATATCAACAAAAGAACAAATTTTCAGAAACAAAAAATGCTCCGGAATCTTTGTATCAAGGCCAAACACATAAAAAAAATCTTTTTCATTTTCCAATTTTTTAATACCTCATTTTGAATTTTAAATTTAATTTTTTTTTAATGGCAACCCTTTTGAAACAAGATGGCGAATGAAGCTGGCCAACGCACTCGGTCGAGACATTGGTATGTACTATGTACAGACCAAGTTACATCCAAATAGGTTCATAAATACGCCTGTTATCGCGTGACAAAAATCAGGTCGTTTTAAAATGTCAGCCACAAGAGAAATTCAAAATGCTATTACTCAGCCATTTTTTTTTTAGATATAGACGAAAGAAAAACTGTTTCGGAATCTTTGTATTAAGGTCAAACACATACAAAAAAATCTTTTTCATTTTCCAATTTTTTGGTATCTCATTTAAATTTTTTTATTTTTTAATTTTTTTAAATGGCCGCCATTTTGAAACAAGATGGCGGATGAAGCTGGCCAACGAACTCGGTCGAGATATTTGTATGTACTATGTACACACCAAGGTACATCCAAGTCGGTTCATAAATACGCCTGTTATTACGTGAGAAAAATCAGGACGTTTCAAAATGTCAGCCACGCTAGAAATTCAAAATGCTATAACTCAGCCATTTCTTAAGATATAGACGAAACAAAAACTGCTCCCGAATCTTTTTATCAAGGTCAAACACATAAGAAGAAAATATTTTTTCAATTTTCAATTTTTGGTACCACATTTCAAATTTAAATTTTTCTTAAAAATTTAAATGGCCGCCATTTTTAAACAAGATGGCGGGTGAAGCTGGCCAACGAACCCGGTCGAGACATTGGTATGTACTATGTATAAACGAAGTTACATCCAAATCGGTTCATAAATACGCCTTTTATCGCGTGACAAAATTCAGGACGTTTCAAAATGTCAGCCACGCTAGAAATTCAAAATGCTATAACTCAACCATTTTTTAAGATATAGACGTAACAAAAACTGCTCCGAAATCTTTGTATAAAGGTCAAATACATAAGAAAAAAATATTTTTCCATTTTCAATTTTTTGGGACCACATTTGAAATTTTAAATTTTTAAAAAAAATTTAAATGGGCGCCATTTCGAAACAAAATGGCGGATGAAGCTGGCCAACGAACTCGGTCGAGAGATTGGTATGTACTATGTACACACCGAATTACATCCAAATCGGTTCATAAATACGCCTTTTATCGCGTGACAAAATTCAGGACGTTTCAAAATGTCAGCCACGCTAGAAATTCAAAATGCTATAACTCAGCCATTTTTTAAGATATAGACGAAACAAAAACTGCTCCGGAATCTTTGTATAAAGATCAAATACATAAGAAAAAAATATTTTTCCATTTTTAATTTTTTGGTACCACATTTCAAGTTTTAAATTTTTTTTAAATTTTTAAATGGCCGCCATTTTGAAACAAAACGACGGATGAAGCTGGCCAACAAACTCGGTCGAGACATTGGTATGCACTATGTACACACCGAATTACATCGAAATCGGTTCATAATTACGGGAGTTACAGTGTGACATAGGTCAGATATATATATATATATATATATATATATATATAAATTTTGAACGGAGGGTAGTTTCGGGGTCTGGGGGTCATGATCGATGAAAATATACCAAAATTTTTTGAAATCACTTTCCTCCGAACGGTTGCAATAGGTAGCTTTTTTGTAAAGAAAGCTACCTAAAAGTCCTTCCGGCCAGTGCCGGGAGGAAGAGGTAGCTTTCATTTTCCTTATTTTAAAAAAGCCAACTTATATTATTCAAACACACGAAGCTCAATTTAGTGGAAACCGAATATAGGAGATTCAATATTAATTTTTATCAATACTAAATCATTATGAATGAGAATTTCGCGAAATTAGTCAGCAGCTTTATCCAAGCTACTTTTATTTAAACTAACTTATATTTGGCTGCCAAATTCGGCGATTTCTTAAAGTTCCTGCAATTTTAAGACAACATAGTGGATGAGGCTAATCAGTGAACTTGGTCGAGACCTTAGTAATGGCTGTGCACATGCTCACTCACATCGGAATCGGTTGATATATACGAGTGCTGTCGCAGGCAAAAAATAAGTTTTTCAAAATGTCACCCACATTAGAAATTGAAACTGCTATATCTGAGCCATTTTTTAAGATAAAGACAAACAAAAAATGCTCGTGAATGCTTATATCAAGGTCAAATACTTATGAAAGAAACCTTTTTCAATTTCTATTTTTTTTTTTTTTTTTTTTTTTTTTTTTTTTTTTTTTTTTTTGCACCTCACTTTAAATATATATTTTTTTTTATTTAATGGCCGCCATTTTGAAACAAGATGGCTGATGAAGCTGGCCAGCGAACTTGGTTGAGATATTGATGTATACTATCCACATGCCTTCTTCCATCGAAATAAGCGAATACGTGTGTTATCGCGTGACAAATACAAGATCGTTTCAAAGTGTTAGCCATGCTAGAAATTTAAAGTGCTATAATTCAATATTTTTTAAGATGTAAACAAAAGAACAAATTTTCAGAAACAAAAACTGCTCCAGAATCTTTGTATCAAGGCCAAACACACAAAAATTTTTTTTTTTCATTTTCCAATTTTTTAATACTTTATTTTAAATTTTAAATTACTTTTTTTTAAATGGCAACCCTTTTGAAACAAGATGGCGAATGAAGCTGGCCAACGAACTCGGTCGAGACATTGGAATGTACTATGTACAGATCAAGTTACATCCAAATCGGTTCATAAATACGCCTGTTATCGCGTGACAAAAATCAGGTCGTTTTAAAATGTCAGCCACAATAGAAATTCAAAATGCTATAACTCAGCCATTTTTTTAGATATAGACGAAATAAAACCTGTTCCGGAATCTCTGTATTAAGGTCAAACACATACGAAGAAAATCTTTTTCATTTTCCAATTTTTTGGTATCTCATTTTAAATTTAAAATTTTAAAAAATTTTTTAAATGGCCGCCATTTTGAAACAAGATGGCGGATGAAGCTGGCCAACGAACTCTGTCGAGACATTGGTGTGTAGTATGTACGAACCGAATTACATCCAAATCGGTTCATAAATACATCTGTTATCAAGTGACAAAAATCAGGACACTTCAAAATGTCAGCCATGCTAGAAATTCAAAATGCTATAACTCAGCCATTTTTTAAGATATAGACGAAATAAAAACTGCTCCCGAATCTTTTTATCAAAGTCAAACACACAAGAAAAAAATATTTTTTCAATTTTCAATTTTTTGGTACCACATTTCAAATTAAAATTTTTCTTAAAAATTTAAATGGCCGCCATTTTTAAACAAGATGGCGGATGATGCTGACCAACGAACTCGGTCGAGACATTGGTATGTACTATGTATAAACGAAGTTACATCCAAATCGGTTCATAAATACGTCTTTTATCGCGTGACAAAATTCAGGACGTTTCAAAATGTCAGCCACGCTAGAAATTCAAAATGCTATAACTCAGCCATTTTTTAAGATATAGACGAAACAAAAATTGCTCCGGAGTCATTGTATAAATCTCAAATACATAAGAAAAAAATATTTTTCCATTTTCAATTTTTTGGTACCACATTTCAAATTTTAAATTTTTAAAAAAATTTTAAATGGCCGCCATTTTGTTTCAAAATGGCGGATGAAGCTGGCCAACGAACTCGGTCGAGACATTGGTGTGTACTATGTATACACCGAATTACATCCAAATCGGTTCATAAATACGAGAGTTACAGTGTGACATAGGTCAGATATATATATATATATATATATATATTAATTTTGAACGGAGGGTGGTTTCGGGGTCTGGGGGTCATGATCCATGAAAATATACCAAAATTTTTTGAAATCGCTTTCGTCCGAACGGCTGCAATAGGTAGCTTTTTGTAATGAAAGCTACCTAAATTTTATACGGCATACAATCATAAATAAATTGGTATTTCATTTGATAAATGGTATCACTGCGATAATTAAAGATATATTTTCAAAACAGTACATAATACAGAAGATTAGAATATTCCACAAAGCATATTTTTCAACAAGTAAAGTAAGTTTTTCTGTTTGAGCTTTAAAGCAATTAATAGATAATTTTAAAGTTTTACATATGTTTGCATGCTAAAATGATATAATCTCTTGTTATATTTATTGTTATAAGTGGGAAAAAATTGACAATATTTTTTAAAACTAATCTTTTAAATATTTGTATGCTACTAGTGATCTCAAATATTTTAATGAAAGAATTTTTAAATTTTACAAGAGATAAATTCATAGCATTAGTTAGTGAAACAATCTGTTTTCATTTTTTTTTGTAACTATTTTATAAGATAAAAAATATTTTTTACATAAAATATATTTCTTTTTTGCGTCCCTCCTTTTATATGGAAATACAATTCAATGTTTACTACCTTTAAAACAGTAAAAGATTAAAACATATGTTATCAATAATTGGTAAATAAAATATATCATTGTAGAGTGGAATAAAATATATTTTTTTCGTAAATTTTCATACCTGTCCTATTGGTACTTGAAAAATATATATGCATTATAAAAGTTATTAAAGTTAAAAAATTATTAAAATTAAACAATAATTCTTTCTTAATTAAACTACCGTGCCAAGAAGTTACTAAATATTCAAGTATTATTTTTAACAAAGCTTTGAAGTTAACATTGTATACACTTAAAGTTACTGTCTAAATATGAAAATTATCTCATTCATCTACACTGTGACCTACTTTTAAAATTATATAAATTTATTTAATATAAAATGTCTGTTGAGATGAAAATAAAGACGTATGTGCAAATAATAGATAATTTACTACTAAAAATTTTTAGAACTCGACGTACACGATTAAATGCACGGGGAACATTTCAATAATCGGGGCAAAACTACGTTTTTCACGTTTTTTTTTAAGAAATTTAAAAAAATGCCATACTTTTGAAATGGCGTACTTGCTTGCAATTCAGTGTATAAAACAGTTGTAAGTATGAAAGTTGTAGAGAATTTTGTGTTCTTTAACACTCTAATTGACGAATAATATGCTACGGCAACGGGTCTCGAGATATTTAGAAACAAAAAAAAAAAAAAAAAAAAAAAAGGTCCCAAAATTTTGTTGCTTTTTGGCCACAGAAAATTTAGCCTTAAGAAATTTTGTTAGAAAACTTAGATTTTCCATGTTGGCATCATTATAAACAATTCAGAAATAAAATCTTCTACCCGATCTTTTGCAAGGTAAAATGTTCATTTCCCCTAGACCATGAGAAACATATAATATATTTAGTTTTTTCCTTCAGAAATATACATTTTTAATTTAATGAAAATTAGGTGTAGCACTCGGAATATCATAAAAGATTTTTAACTCTAGCTATAATTCAAAACATTTAAGAATCAATATAAATTAAAATACGGGCGTCATGGCTGCCAGGTCTTTAATAATTAATATATTATTTATAATGTTTTTAATTTTATTACGCGACTTAGAATTTACAGAAAAATATTTTTAACTGTTTTAGATGGATTTAGAATTCAGAAAAACAGCCCAAAATAAAATAATATGCCATCTACTTATTATTTCATTAATAAAATATGTGTAATAATTTTTACAAAAAAGAAAAGTTCATTAAAACTTTTAATTTGAAGGGAAAAAAAAAACGCTTTTTTTCAAACACTATTCTTATTTATTATAAGTTATTTCAGATTAATATTTATTCAGTTGAGTTTTTTAATTTATTATTTTTTTAATTTTTCACTCCTCTGATCATTAATCACAATAAAAGGTGCACGTATTCGTAAACATTTTCGTGTCGTTTTATTTGGTAATACGATGCAGTCTCACATATATTTAGATAGCTTTTCAAAAAGTGCACGGGAAAGCATTATTTTCGCATTGTCCAAATAATTAGAAATTCGCAATATAAAATTCCCTTCTGAAACCAAATGATGTAAGTTTAACCATTCATATTTCCATAAGACATTGATAAGAGAAGATTACATTGTAGTATACATTTAAGTTATTCCGCATGGGGACAGTATATTTAAAATTGAGGTTAATTTTAAACTAATGCTTTGAACTTCGAATATCTCTTGATAATATTTCTGTATGAAAGTATGTATTATTTATGTATTTTGACTATAATTAAAATTATTGACAAGTATTAGAAATGTAGGAGTGGACATTTTAGAAGATTCCTCGGTATAAGGATGCGATATTTAAAACTAAGATTAATATTTAAATTGTGCTTTTGAACTATTTCTACCTGTAACTAATAATGTATTAGAATGCATAAATTTTGTTTAGTTTTTGTCTGCAGTTAACTAATCTGATAGCTAATTTAAAGTCAAATATTTAAAAAGTTAAAAACTGCGTACCAGATTATAAATTATTTTACTAAATATATATAAAATAAATATTTACTTGAAATATTAATTTAATAAAACTTAATAAATATTCATTTTTTCATTCCTTGTTTTTCCTTCATCTGAGAGTAGTATATAATATATATTCTGATTTATAGTACATAATTATAATGTATTACATAGTATATTATCTAGTATATAGTATTGTAGTGAAAAACAAATCAGAAAAGTCCTGCCGGATTCAAGAAGGAGTGTACCAGTAAATTTCTTGATTATGTAATGAAGGTTATTTTACATAATAAAATATTTACAGTCCGTGTACTACACTTGAGTAAAAGCATACTTAACTAATCGGAACTTTGTTCCGTCAAAGAAAGGGGACAGTTGTCCCGTCTACAGAACTGCGATGCTTCTAGCAGCAGATCAACATTTCAACTAAACTGAAACTATTTAGTTGATGCACACGCTTGGTGCTTTCGAAACTAAAACTTCCAGGGGGGTTCGCACTCAATTCGCCAGAGTGCACTACGATTGGAAAAATACTTTTTCTACTATAGTACATTATATAGCATATTATATATTAAAACAATATAGTATATTATATATTATATATTATATAAATATAGTATGTTATATGGAATATAATTATATAGTATAAAAGGTGATCATATTTGTACTTATTTCCGTGACATTTTATTAGATTTCAGGGACCACGCTCACATAAATTTAGATAGCTAAAGTTTGGGAAAAATTATTTCTGTTTTGACTAGATAATTTGAAATAGCCAAGATAAAATTCGATTTTGAAATCAAATATAGCAAGTTTAGGCTTCAAATTTACATATGACGGTTTCACTGTGTTCTGCATATCCTAAAATTGAGACGATTGTATTGATTTACTGCAATAATGAAATCAAATGTAACGAGACTTGATTTTTAAGTTAAAATTTACGAAGAAGTTTAGACAAATATTCATTTTGCTTTATTTCAACAATTTGATTAAGATAAACTTACCACTTTAAGGTAAAATGATTTAAATATAGGCTTTTGTCTTAAGATTTGGCAATTTCATTGCAGCTGTTATTTTATGAGAATGCTTTTCGCGTAGGGACTGAGTAATTAAAATTGAACTTAATTAAAAAAAAACTATTTAACTACAAATACCTTTTAAGAACAATGCTTTACATCAGAACACAATAGGTATATCTTCCCCTACGCATTAAAAGTACCGATTGCTTTTATGAAATTTTTAAGTATAAGTGTTAAAAGCTGTGTCTATATTAGAAATTACTTATTACTGTTATTAATCGGAATATTAGTTTTGAATAATAAAATATTTTCCTCATACTGCGGGCAAAATCAAAGATTCAGTATCACTAAAAACGCTCCATTATTTTATATTCTCTTATCATTTTAATATACATATTATTACTATGAAAATTGTTTTCTTAGATTAAATTCAATAGTAATCGTAATGTTTTTTTTTTTTTTTTTTTTTTTTTTTTTTTTTTTTTTTTTTTTTTTTTTTTTAAAACCATTTGGGAAAATGGTTATTGTCCTCGGTCAGGGTAGGAGATCCAAAACATATCTGAAGCGTTTTATTAGTTAAATCCCGCATTTTATTTGTTTTCTGATTGGTCTATACAGTAATCTGAATTTTCCCTTTACTTTCAACAGGGATGGATACTTCTGTTGCCACGATAACAAAAAAGTAATTAAAACTAGAAAAAAAATTAATAACTCAGACACAAATTAAGGTATAGCTTTCAAACAAATTGCATTTAAAAGTACATTTTTTTCTCTATACGACGGTGTAAAAAGTAATATTGTGGGATGTTTAGAAGTTTAAGTATGAAATTTCATTTAAAATTGGTCCAGGAATATTAATGTTTAATCCATGGCGTACGTAATGTATGACCAGCTCCGTAGAAGTTATTTACAGTACCGAAAAATGTAATCCATGGCGTACGTAATGTATCATCAACTCCGTGCGATTTTTTATGTCTTAAATTTTAGTCTTTGAAAAAATCATTTTGCAAATGATCGTTGTAATTTGTTAAATTAGATTTATTATTATTTTCTTTTTATAAAAAAAACAAATAGCTTTTAAATTAAAATTTAGCTTATTCATAATTTTTCTTAAAAGGCAAAACGTGAGTTAAAAATCGTATAAGGAGATTATATATGAATACAATTCGATCATATAGATGAATATGAAACACTGGTGTCAAAAAGTTCTTATAACTAATTCAATCGTGAAAATAATTTAATAACAAAGGGAATTAAAAATTTAAATTTCAAAAGTAGAGACGATTTATTAATATGTTACGAAAACAGCTTTTTTCTTCAAATAATCTAAATTTGTTACTTTGCTTTAGAGTGCAATGTACAGCAATTTATTAGCTACAAGAGCTTCCCATCTCAGCTGGATAACAAGGATAAAAGGAAATAAAAATATTCTTTTGAGTTTCTAGAAAAATGTATTCTAGATTAAGGTGGGATTTCACATACATTTAGAGATGTTTAATGGAGAAGATAGGACCAACATGCATTTCGCTTTTTTCAAAAACTTTGAAATTCTCATCCCAAACAACATGAAATAAACTTAGGAAATTGATTTGTAGATAAAATGATTTTAAAATTGGAATTTTCAGATAGGTGTTACGCGTTGATCGAAATATTTATGACCGAAGTTTGTATCAAATTAGTTATTCAACAAGTATATCTTATGAGTACACTGCATTAAAAAATATACTTTAAATAAAAAATTCGTTAAGATTGAAATTGGTGATACGTTTAAAATATAATAACTGTCTTAAAAAATGCATTCCAAATTTGGAATCATGCATACAATTTAGGAGTAGTTCAATTATTTTTGTTTTCAAAGCTACAATATCAATGAATTCGTTAGAATGTTTTCTTTTTCTCGACTTCTTATTATATCTAGATTCAATTATTGCAGATAAATATACGGTCTGATATGCAACATTAACAGGGTTCATACGGGTGCTTGAATTTCATGACTAAGAAATTCTACTGTACCAGTATTTCCTCATGAAAAATCTCTCCTGAAATAAGACGGAATTTCGTCCGTTTAAAGTAGATTTATTTTTCTATAAAAAAATTCTGATATTGGTTCTTGAAAATAACGGTACCCGTACGAACCCTGAATAATGCATAATATAATGAAAGCAATATTCTTAATTTTTTTTTTTTAAATAAATAATTTAAAATTCTTCGAACAGTTAAAACATCGCATAAAAATTATATTTAAACAAATTTCGTCGCGTACATATATATTTTAAACGTTAATGTCCATTTACAATATTAATAATTCATTAATGTAAATTCTTAAATGATTAAAATAAAACCATTAATTTAAATAAAAAGATAAACGAAGGTTTTAAACAATTGCTACTATTCTTTGGTGTGATTTACTGAAAATGACGCCAATTTTTATTCCGTCAGCTCTAAAAGAAGATGCCAAATCTCTAAAGAATGAAATGAATGCACTTCACAACTAGGGCATTCATTTCAG
Source organism: Maratus speciosus (assembly GCA_963932465.1). Taxonomy (NCBI): domain Eukaryota; kingdom Metazoa; phylum Arthropoda; class Arachnida; order Araneae; family Salticidae; genus Maratus; species Maratus speciosus. The sequence continues at coordinate 134,274,210 of OZ010791.1, forward strand.
CAATGTGTATTACCGATGTATATTTACGAAAAATTTAATTTAAAGTGTGGTTTGTTATCTTCAAAATGTAATATTTATTAAAATTAATATAATAATTACTCTCTATATGTACAATAAATTTCGATTCCATTATTCTCCCAAACTAATGAATGATCTCGTGGTATTTAAATTAAACACATTGGGTTGCTGGATAATCACATATAATAATTATGGTATCAACAAGGATAAAAGAGTACAAGGATAAAAGAGATATCATGCAAAATAATTTTGCTCTATTTTTGGAAGTATAACACATTACGCAAACATATGTTGTTTCATAAAAAGTACAGTTAATCAACAATTAATGGAAAAACGTATCAGTAAATAATCTCAAGCAATTCTAGTGCAAAAGCCGATCCATAGAACCATTAGTATTTTATAATTTTTGTTTCATTACATAAATACCACAGTAAATAAATTTAAATAGTTTAATAAGATGATAGCAATGTTAGAAACGTTCATAAAAATTAATTTAAAATATAACGGACTATAGAAAATATTGATGATACAGTATTAAAGAAAAATGCTAATCCGGAGTTCTTCGGCAAAAGAACTTCGAAGAGCTTGGAAAGATTTCTTTTTTTATATATCCTGTACCTCTACCCTGAAAAGTAACACGAAATTTTATTGATGATCTGTCGATTTCCAGAATATCGGAAGTATACGAATATGTTTTATAAAAACCATTTTTTAACATACAAGT